>CM067843.1:391716804-393183471 GCA_034509565.1 Triticum monococcum | reverse complement strand
CAGCTATCAGCCTCTCCACGTACAGTCCACGTCTGATGGAAGCCGTTCCTTGACCAGGTTGACCACGCTGTGCCGAGAGCACCAGGGCAGTGGACGACGGCGAGGCCTAGGAAGGGGACGACGTGGAGCCGGGGAAGAAGCGGCAGTGGATGCCCACGCGTAGAGGAGTATGATGGTTCACTGGTTCGTTGCGCTGTGAGGCTGCCATCACCGCAGAACAACATGGGGTGTGGGTGAGTAGAGGGATGGCCTGGCCAGCGGTGGGAGTAGTAGGGGGCGGTGAGGCCTCCGCCGCATCGCAGCCGGCCATGGGAGGCAGGAGCACAAGGCACGACCGGCGCTGGTTTGGGCGGCTGGAGCAAGAAGACCAGAGGTTGAAGAAGCACTACGTCCGTTGGATGGACATCGTACGATCACTGGAGCTAGAATCGTGCATATTGACTAAGTTGACAAAGCCCTCTGTGCCCGTCAACTTAGTAGGCCCACAAGTCAGCCTGCCACTATACTGGGTCCCATCTAACAGGGGGAGTATTCATTTTTTTGTGCATAATAAGGAGGCACTTCCTTGCGTGCGAAGATATAGCTGGTGGGTCCGAGCTGTCAGCAGCGGTAACGTTTTTTTCATGAAATACAGAGGCCCTTTCGGTGGGTCCCTGATGTCAGGTGGAGGAATCGTTATTTTGCGCGTAATAAGGAGTCATTTCCTTGCGTGCGGCTGTGGACCCAGCTGTCGGCCTCTCCACATACAATCCACTTCAGATGCATGTCGGTCGTTGACCACATTGACCAGGCCGCGCCGAGATCACCAGGGCGATGGACGACGGCGAGGCCTAGGAAGGGAATGACACGGAGGCGGGGAAGACTCGACAGTTGTTTCCCACGCGGAGGGGAGTACGACTGTACGAGGGTTTACTAGTTCGTCTGCCGTCGCCGGAGAATAACAGCAGGTGTGGGTGAGTAGAGGGATGGCTAGGCCAGTGATGGGAGTACGATGGGGCAGTGAGGCCTGCGCGGTAGCACAGCCGGCCGCGGGGAGGAGGGAGCAGGCAGTCCCGCCGACGCTTGTTTGAGCGGCTGGAGCAGGAAGAGCAGAGATTGAAGAAGCACGACGGCCGTTGGATGGACATCCAACAGTCAGTGCTTGTGCGTAAACCTTTTTTTAGGAAAGCCTCAAATCTGTGGAAAACAACATACAACCCATCTGCCATTATTTCTAATAATTTACAGCCCATTTGCTAATTCTTAAGGTTTTTTTTGGAGCCCATATTCTTTTTGTTAGCATTACAACCCATATTGTGGCCATGGTTAAAAAAATATACGAAATTTTGCATATTTCGGTGCGGTTTGAACTGTTTTTAATCCCGAAATTTCGACTCACATTCAAACTGATTAAAAAAATAAATGTATATCAATATAAAATCCAACAAATTCTCCACGCATAAAAATTAATGTAACTTAAAATCTTGAAATGAAAAAAAGATATTTAAAACTAATTGCCGGTTTGATGTGTTTTAAAAATGTACAACCCATTTCTCATTACTGATGGGGCATTTTCTCGGCCAGCCGAATGAAAGCTCTCCTCGTCCTCAAAGATTTGCAGCCCAACAGGCCTGACAAAGCGACTTACTTGGCAAATCACAAAAGATGGGCTGTGGCCGTGGACCCAGCTGTTAGCCTCTCCACGTACAGTACTCTTCCGATGGAAGTCATTCCTTGACCACATTGACCACGCCGCGCGGAGAGCACCACGACGGTGGACGACGGCGAGGCCTAGGAAGGGGACGACGCGGAGCCGGGGAAGACGCGGCAGTGGAAGCCTGCGCGGAGAGGAGTACGAGGGTTCACTGGTTCGGCTGTGGTGTGAGGCTACCGTCGCCGCAGGGCCTGGCCAGCGGTGGGAATAGTAGGGGGCGGTGAGGCCTCTGCGGCAGCACAGCCGGCCACGGGAGGCAGGAGCATGCGGCACCACCGGCACTGCTTTGGGCGGATGGAGCAAGAAGACCAGAGGTTGAACAAGCACTACGGCCGTTGGATGGACATCATACGGTCACTGGAGCTAGAATCGTTCATATTGACTAAGTTGACAAAGCCCTCTGTCCCCGTCAACTTAGTTGGCCCACAAGTCATCCTCCCACTATGGTGGGTCCCAGCTAGCAGGGGGTATTCATTTGTTTGTGCGTAATAAGGAGGCACTTCCTTGCGTGCGAAGATATAGCTGGTGGGTCAACATGTCAGTGGGGGGGCGACGTTTTTTTCGCAAAATACAGAGGCCCTTCCGGTGGGTCCCAGCTATCAGGTGGAGGAATCATTATTTTGCGCGTACAGTCCACGGCCGATGGATGTCGCTCATTGACCATGTTGACCAGGCCTCGCCGATAGCACCATGGCGGTGGACGATGACGAGGCCTAGGAAGGGAACGACGCGGAGCCGGGGAAGACTCGGCAATGGTTGCCCACGCGATGGGGAGTACGAGGGTTTACTGGTCCAGCTACCGTCGCCGAAAAATAACATGAGGTGTGGGTGAGTAGAGGAATGGTTTGGCCAGCAATGAAGTAGGGTGGGGTGGTGCGGCCTGTGCGGCAGCATAGCCGGCCACGGGAGGCGGGAGCAGGCAGTCCCACCAGAGCTGGTTTGGGCGGCTGGTGCAAGAATATCAGATATTGAAGAAGCAGCATGGCCGTTGGATTAATATCCAACGGTCACTCCTGCTAGAATCGTTTGTGGACTAAGTTGACAAAGCCAAAGTATACGTCAACCTAGTAGACCCACAAGTCAGCCTCCAAATCTGCCCCAAACAGCATACAACCCAAAATTTCTAGCCAGATTCAAATTAATTTTAAATCTAAATATACCTTAATTGAAATTCAATGAAATTTTACCCGCACAAAATCAATGAAATTTAAAATATCAAAATCCGAAAGAAAATAGTATTTTGGAACTAATTGCCTGTTTGCTGTATTTTTTTCATTTTATAGCCCATTTATTATTACTTATAGCCCATTTCTTATTACTTATAGCCCATTTTCTAGGCAACATGCATCCCTTCTCGTCTTGAAAGATTTCCGGCCCAGCAGGGCGTAGAAAAGCAAGTAGGCCTATGTTGGTTATTTTGCAAAAAACAAAATAGCTGGCTAGCCATTTTCAGAAAGGAAAAAAACAAACTGGGCTGGTCATGTGCTAAATATATGAAATAAAAGCCTGGGCTAGAAGGGCCACGGGTCCCGCACAACCCAGTTGATACCCTTCTCCGTCCCGAAAAAACAAAATTACTAGGCGCGCTGCTGGGTCCCTATTGTCATCCTCACCATGTACAGTCATCTCCTTATTCCTCTTGATTGTTGACCATGTTGACAACACCGGAGGGCGGCGCCGCAGTGAGCGAACCAAGGTGGAGGACGATGGTGAGGCCTCGGACGGGAATGGACAGGAGCCGGGGAAGATCACAGCCAGCCGTGGGAGGCGGGAGCAGGCAGTCCCGCCGGCGCTGGTTTGGCTTTGGCGGCTCGAGGAAGAAGAGACTGAAGAAACGCGATAGACGTTGAATGTCAATCCAACGGTCAAGGTTGGCACAATCGTTTTTTGACTAAGCGGACACCAAGTATCATACTTTTTTATATATAGGAAGAAAACTGCGAGGAAAATGCGTTCGTCTGCCGTCCTCCTCACAGGGAACGTTCGCCACATAAGTGACTAGCACCCTTGGTTTTCAACCGAGAGGTCTTGGGTTCCAGTCCCAGGAACTCTCAATTTTGTCCTCCTTCCTTCCTCGCAAAAAAGGGAAATAAAATCAAAGACTTGGGAAGGCGTACAGAACAAGCTAGTGTACTAGTAAAGAGACGTTTCCGAGTTTTCGAAAAAAGAAAGATGTGCTCCTGTAGCTGGTTCGAATCCAAACCTAGACTATGACTATATATGGTGCTATGCTACTCTGCAAGTAATGAAACTGAAATATCCAACATTCGCTTCTCTTCTCTACTTACTCTGCCTAGCATCAGAAGCTTTGGCCGCAGCAACCATGTCCGCTGGCTGCTCGTCCACCTGCTCTTCAGCAGGCAACAACCAGATATGCGCCAAGTCGCCACCCGTACCATCGCCTGTGGGTCTCATCACACCCCCGCCGGCACGCGCACCGCAGCCGATTGCTCATCGCAACCCGCTGCCATTGGTGTGGTGCCACTACTGCAAATCACGCAAAGTCATTCGTCGCGTCTCAACCACAATCCGCAACCCTGGCCGAGTCTTCTACAAATGCCCGAATCATGGGGTAATAATATGTTTAAGTGTTGTTCTGCTGCTTTCAGTTGCTGATTTTTTAAATACTTTCGTTGATGATCTTCCAATTTGATTCATGCGGAAAAGGGAAGATTCATGTGAATTGTATTTCTGGGAAGTTGCTGATGTGGGGGAATGCAACTATGCTGATTATTTGGTTAGCCGAGGAATCCCAATACCAGCAGGTTGGGGTGTTGGACAAGTAACTGAAGGAACGACAGAAGAGGAAGATGCAGAGCAGAAGGTTAAAGATGCAGTTCCTCTGATCATGGCCAAGCAACAACTGCTGAACGACCTTGACAGCAATGAGGAGATGAAAGAGCTTGTGAAGATAATGGGCAAAATCGATGTGCTCTGTAGGATGATTGTCTCTTTATTTGTAGTGTATGTAGCACTCGTGATGTATTCAGTGGCTACGACATGAGCACTTTGCTGAAACTAGTAATGAATGAAACCTGTGTAGCAGGCTGGGCATAGTGTGGTGAACATCTAATGATTTCTATTAACGGAAATCAGGGGGTATCCCCTTTTGCTCATATAAATAAATAAATAGCAGAGACCCTGTCGGGTCAGCTTTGTTCTCATTCGAAGACGTCGAGCAAATTGCAGTCCAACAGCAAACTATGTCATCAAATTCAAGTTTCACACCCAAATATGAGTACAACTAAACAACAATGTCATCATGTTTTAGTTGTCATACAATCACCAAACACAAATAAGCAGACATAACAAGTGATGTTCTCAGCGAAATACTAAACAACATGTTCATCAGGTTTCAGTTGTCATAGCAAACACAATTTCACATAGTAGATAAAAAACATCTTCTGACAAGTAAATACGACAAAAGCAATGTAATCATCATCCGCAGCAGCAGCGTCAACATCTTTGCCATGTGTATTAGTCTAAATCGTAATTCCCCACGGTGTCATCTTCTTCTTCGTCCTCAACGTCCTTGAAAGTTGGCTTCTTCTTGATCAACTCTTGTATGTCCACAGCACGACAGGCAATCTTTTCGCCAGCGTCATTGACATGATGGTTCTCAAAGATATTAGGAACATCTGTGTTATCTTGTACATCAGGAGCAGTGTAAGCATCATCTTGTTGTGCAACTTTATTAAACGAATTCCTCTGCTCAAACCTTTGCAATACTCTCCAATCATCGCTACGTGCAAATGTGTCTTCCAAGAAAAATATCTGTGTTGCTTGATTTGCCAAAATAAAAGGCTCGTTGGTCTGCTACGCCGCCTTGACATTGATGGATTTGAAATAATCATCAGCTCTGGGTTTTGCGATCCTGGAAAATAGGTTATACCAACAACAGCACAACAGAACCACACACCGATGATCCTCAAAACTGGAGATATACTGCAACTGAACAATGTCTGTTATGTTAGCATACATTTCAGTTGTCTCTTTGTCATACGTATCCGTGCTCATGATGGCACTGTTTTGTGTCTTCCTGCCTTTGTCTCGTGCAAGGGTGTTGTAGCGCACATCTCCAACAATGCAAGATTCATAATGTCTTACCCGAATATCAGGACCCATTGTTAGTGAGTAAAGGGCATGATCAACTGCTTGCCCATCCTCCCGCATCTTCTTAACCTATGGTTAGAAAATAGACAAGCTGATCATCTTATGTACTCAATATATTAAAAAAACTGACAGTGCACTTCAAAAGCTTACATGATTCTTGAACCATTTTGCAAATCCTGCCATAACCAGTTTGTCAATGTTTCTTGGATTTTTTGGCAGTAACTCCTCTTTGTAGATGCCGCACAACATAGTGATCGCGTCAAACATCTATATATATAAGAATGTGCTGCAATTTTAGTAGATTACGATGTATAAGCTACAGTACTGCACTTACTTGATATAAGGTAGTATCTCAGGACAGTTATTCAACACATACCAAACCATTTTGTCCAAATCTTTAGGTTTGTCCTCTTGTCGACTCTTCCCTCTAACTCGAACAGGATAATCGAAAACATTGAGCCTGGGATTGTCTTCACCCACCTCTTTGCTAAGTTGATTAGCTGTTTCAATGTATTTTGAGCAGAATGTCAACGCTTCTGTAGCAATGTAGGCCTCTGCAATGGAACCCTCGGGTCTAGCTCTGTTCCTAACATAGCCCTTGAAAGTGCCTAGCCGCCTTTCAATAGGGTACATCCAGCCATACTGTACTTGACCTCTAAGTAGTGCCTCATCAGGTAGATGAACATCCAAATGCACCATCACATCAAAGAAGGCTGGAGGATATATCTTCTCAAGGTCGCATAGGATGGTCGGTATCTTGTCTCTAAGAAGCTCCAAAGCATCTATCCTGATATTCCTACTATAGAGTTCCCTGAAGAATTGTCCCAACTCTACAACTGCTCTGTATAAGTCAGGGCGGCCCAATCCTCTAAGGATAACAGGTAAAACCCTTTGAAGTAGGACGTGGCAGTCATGAGTTTTCAACCCTTGTACCTTGTTTCCATCTGCACTGACTCTCCTTTCAGGGTTGGAAGCAAATCCATGTGGGAATCTCACACGTGATAGGACCTCGCAGAATTCTTTTCTTTTTACCTTGTCCAAGACGTACACAGCTTGCCACATCCCGTGGTTTACCTTCATCTTGCACCTGCAAATCCTTTCTGATACCCAGGTGTGTCAAATCAATCCTAGATTTTAAGGTATCTTTCGTCTTGCCTTCAATATTAAGAAGTGTGCCGATAATGTTGTCACATATATTTTTCTCGATGTGCATCACATGAAGATTATGCCGCAGATCCAAATCTTTCCAATACTCCAAGTCCCACAAAGTGGACCTGCGGGTAAACAATAATCTCTCTTCTACCCTACCACGCTTCCTTTTCCCGCTACCATTACCAGGATGGTTTCCTAGTGTAATATGCCTGACCTTCTCTAATTCCACTTGCAACTCATCGGCGGTGAGCCTCCTTGGCGCATCATTGTTTTCATGCTTTGCATTGAACACATGTCTTCGGTATTTTCTAGGATGCCGCTTGTCCTTGGCAAGGAAACAGCGGTGTCCAATGTAACAGATCTTGCTAAGTATTGCGTATGACAGCGGATTCCTGTCACAGCGAACACATGCATTGTAACCATGTGGTCGTTCGCCCTGACATAGTGCCCAAAGCCGGATAATCATGGATGCACCAAATTATAACAGCACGCAGAAAGAAATCAGCTGGTGGGCTGCTATATAGGTATCGAGTGAGAACACCCTTCCATAGCTGTTGAAGTTCCTCCACAAGAGGCTCCATGAACAAATCAAAATCCTTTCTAGGACTTTTTGGACCTGGGATGAGCAAGGCCATCATGTAGTTTGATTCTTTGGTGCAGACATTTGGAGGCATGTTGTAAGGGATAACAAGCACTGGCCACATGCTATATGTGGCGCTTTGGTGGCCAAATGGGTTAAATCCATCTAAAGCTAAGCCAAGTCTAACATTTCTCAGGTCAGCAGCAAACTCTTTGTGTTTATCATTGAAGCTTTTCCACTCACTACCATGAGATGGATGGCTCATTACATTCTGATCTCTGTACTCCTGGTTCCTAGAATGCCACAGTACATCCTCTCTTGTTTCAGCATCATGAAACAACCTCTGCAATCTTGGTGTAATTGGAAAATGTCTCAGAACATTATGAGTAATCCTCTTCACAGCATCGCCATCTTTACATCTTGATGATTTGCATTTCGGGCATTCACTTAAGTTGGCATAATCCTTTTGGAACAGAACACAATTATTCTTACAAACATGGATCATATCATATCCAATTCCAACTGCACGAAGGAAATTCTTCATTTTACTGTAGGTGTGTGGCAGCTCAGACGCATCTGGGAAAGATTTGCGGAAAGCAGCCAACATCGCATCGAATGATTTGTTGGTCATCCGCTCAGATGTCTTCACCTAAAGAAAGGTGACCATAGCTGAGAATTCTGACAACTTATTTCCTGGGGTGACAGCAACGTTGCATTGTTCCAACATGCGGGCCCACCATTTTTCTTCCGCAGGTGAAAGTTCACGGAATGCACGAGAATTTCGTAGCATTGTTTCAATGTTGGTCAAACTCACTGGCTCCGCCACCACCACCTCCTCCTCCTCTTCCACCTGAGCTTCAGGTAGATCAATATGGTGATCTGCTGCTTCCACGTAGCCAATAACATTGACGTTCACAGCTTCACCATGATGAACCCACCTAGTATATGTGACTGACATCCCATACAAGTGTAGATGATTTTGCACAGTTGACTGGGGTCTTGTAACTGAATTCATACAACTGCTACACGGGCAGAGCACATCTGATTTTGGACCACCGTACTCAGCTCTGATAAAGTTCATGAAGTTTTCAACCCCCTCGACATATGCAGCGGAGAATCTTCGAGCAGAAGTTATCCAAGTCCTGTCCATCTGTTAGACATACAAATTAGTTCTTCTACTAGATATTACAGGAAAAACATATATGCTTTTTTATGAAGTCCAGAAAAAAAATACCTAGGTCAATGTCTAAAGCTATGGCAAGATATTTGGACGAGCAGATCTAAGTAACGAAATATATGTAAAGCTAATTCAGCAAACAGATTTGAGTGCCAAATTATGGCAGGCTGTTTCAGTAGTCAATGAGGCCGAGCACACAACCATCAAACTATCGAAGGCCATTGCAGCAACAAAGATCGAGTATAAAACTGTGTAGAGCTATTTCACCTAACAGATTGGGTGCTAGACCATGGCAATCTACGTCACAATAAATATATGGCAGGATATTTTAGCAACTAATCGGCCTTGGCATGCCATCTTAGCTAAGCAGATTGAGTGCAGAACAGGGCAAGGAAGCTTCTTAAGCAGAGCATATTGACAGTAAACTACTTCGACAAACAGTGAGATTAACAACGTCTATCAGCTAACATTCAGCGCTACACCGACATGAACGGGGCCTCAGTCTAGAATGCGCGTACCATGGGAGAAGCTGACCACCGTGCGTCTCCACACGAACGTCGCCAGCGGTGGCAGCGCTGACCGCCGTGCGCCTCCACAAGAACGTAGCCAGATGTGGCGGCGTGGCTAGAGGACGGCAGTCTACGAGAGCGTACTGTGGGAGAGAGAGGATCGCTGAACCGCGGCGCCGATGTATCAGCGCGGCGGGGAGGGCGGCTTTGGCAGAGCGAATGGAGTAGAGGGGGACAGGGGGGAGGAGGGTTTGGTGAATATTATTGGCTAGTTGGCCGAAGGGCGGTTGAATCGGATTTGGGGGGAATTTTTGGGTGTGTGTGGGGGGGGGGGGAGGATTTTCGCGCGGTGGGCGGGGGGAGTTTGGCGCATGGTCGATTTCTCCAAGTGCAGTCCCACGTGTCAGTGAAGAGGCAAGCCGAAGCGCGTTCCGTTTGCGTGAGCTGTGTGCAGGACCGAACATGTGTGGGGTGCAATGCGACCGCGACAGGAGTGATGTGAGTGTACCGCCTTTTTTCCTTTTAAACTAGGTGCTTCACCCCCTCAAAAAATATTGTTTCTTCACGCGATCCATCGATACTAGTACTAGTAATCCGATAATCCCGACTAAAACGGCGCGGCCGGGTCTTTTCCTGCGCGATATGTTGGGAGGTTGGCTTAGTTGGGTTTTTTTAGGACGAGTAATGCTACACCTACGTAATCCCAGTTACGTAATTAACGTCATGTGAAACATGTGAGCTGTTGATTGTAGATTGGGGGGAGGGAGGGGCCCATCACCATGGAAATCAGGGGAGGAGAGCGAGAGACAATTTACATTAACCCTTTCGTAGGTTCCTGTAGATGTAGAAAGATGTGAAATGTGTGAATGTGTAGTGGACGTACTATTGGAGTGCCTAAGATAATTTGTGTATGTATAGACCCTATGTGTTTATTTTACTTCGCATGTTAGATTCGTCTCGGTTCAATAAAAAGCAGAGTTGGTGATGATGGTGTGCCTGTCATCCTGCAATATAGGCCGTCCGATCTATATCTAACGGATAGGAAGGAAACTATGACAATTTACCCGCACTCCTCTCCACATTTGCAGATAAGGCTTTCCCTCATTCATCCTTTTCTCCCACAAGATCTTGATCTTCCGTGCAACGCACGGGCATCTTGCTAGTACTCCTACAATATGTATATTATTGTGAAAGTTCATATACACCGGCCGAGATTAATGCAAACACGCCATATTTTCATTACATTTCGAACTTTTATAGGACAGAAAAATAAAAGAAACCGACCCTAAACCTATTCTACGGCGGCGACCGACGTCCTCCATCTGCAATCTCTATGTACGGGGGCGGGGTTCCAGACCCGTGAAGTGAAGGCGCGGTCTCCGGCGAGGAAGAGTAGAACACGGGACACGGACCGGCCAGTTGGCACACCATGCCCTGCCGCCTCCCATGCCCTACTCATCCTCGGAGGAGTCCCTGACCTCGGCGGTGCCGGACGTTGGACGGCGGCAAGTAGGACATGTGGCTGATGGTGCTCCCGTCGTCGGCCGCCAGCGTGGCCACCGCTTGTGTGGTCGTGTCCGCAACCGGCTACGCCGCTATTGTGTCGCGAGAGGCAACTTGAGCGAGGACGGCGACCTCGAGCTTCATCCCCGAAGAAAAGCTCTCCCACAGAGCGTTCACACTTGTGGTCATGGTGGATGTGGTGTCAGGTAGGAGGACGATGCGCTATGGTGTGGAGGTTAGCTGGGCGTTGCCGCTTTAAGTAGCGCATTCTGGTGAGACCAAGCGTCCGGGTGCGTCATTAAGTCGCCGGAGTTGGTTCCTCGGGCACCGAGCCTCTTAACAACGACATACGAACGGACGACACGAATGCGGGCAGCTGGCGCCGATTGGGAACGCACCGCGCGACGGCGCGAGGCAAGGTTGTCAGAATCGCGATTTTGAATCGGATCGGAGCTCCGATGGTAAGATCGCAAATCGTAGAATCTTCACTATCAGGATCGTAGAAACGTATATTCTATGAACTAAAATCGTAGAATCATAGGGGTTTGTTTGGATCGTGAAGTCGTACAATCGTATAACAGAATCGCGATTTTGACAACCTTGGCACGAGGGACACGGGTTTTCGTGTGCCAGGGTAGTCAGATGCGGTCGTGTCAATGTTGGAGATGCCCTTTGCTCACATGCGATCCCCTCATGTCATTGAAAAAGCAAGACGACCCGGCATGGTCCCAGGTCCAGAGGATGCAGTTGGCTGCGCTACACCTCTCCGCGGACGCGCCGCGGCGCCCCGTGCATCCTCGACAAGCCGGGTGTTGGGGTGTGTTCGGATTGTGGCCAAAGTGCACCTTACCAAAATTTTGGTCATGACCCAAAGATTGGTCTTTGTTTGGATGGTTGCCATTTTTTTGGCATGCCAATGAACCCTAGCCAACTCTAGTTCATTTTCCTTGCCAATGTCGGCCAAATCATGGGCAACCAATACCTCAACCAAAATTTTGGTCATGACCCAAAGATTGGTCTTTGTTTGGATGGTTGCCATTTCTTTGGCATGCCAATAAACTCTAGCCAACTCTAGTTCATTTTTCTTGCCAATGTCGGCCAAATCATGGGAAACCAATACCTCAACCAAAATTTTGGCTACCCAATGATTTGATGGGGCAACCTTGGGCACAAACCAAACATACCATTGGTCGTGCCACAGCACTAACGCCACCCTCGGCACACCGAAACCGACCGTGTCTAGCGACGATATGAGCGTGTCGCTCACCGCGGTCGCCGTGCCCAGAGGCGGTGCTGGAGCTGCGCCCCGTTGTTGGCCCCAACGACCCACATGAATGGTTGTCGGTGGCGAGCAGGTCATGGGCCAGCTCCTCCATTGGACTAGTCTGCACTACGTCGTCCCGACAGGTGTGCCCCACATGTCGTTTTCCCTGTTTTCCCGGCCATATTCGAGAGGCAGTGCTCCACATTGCGCATTAGGCCTTTCACTATGTAGGCCAAGCGAGACACCTTATTGTTTATTTGAGCCGTTCAAGTATAATCATGTGGCGTTTGCTTATTTCTCATTCCTCTCCAACCCTCTTCTCCATCGATCATGTCGCCCTCCAGTCGAGTCCATCCTCCCGCATGCCTCATTTGAACATTCCGCTGAGTATCATTCGCATGTACCCACCCTAGTCCTCTTTCAATAGATCTCCGGAACCCGAGATGAAATCGAGAGGGAACGAGTGGGGGCACGTGATACCTAAGGCGGATTCAAAATTTTGAACCGGTGATCATAGCATCCGCAAATCATATATAAAGGGTATTCAATGTTCGTTTCGTTTTTGAACGTACAATATACTCCCTCCTATCCTTTCTAGTTTACATATAAGTTTTATGTGTAGTCAAAGTATCTCTACTTTGATCAAAAAGGTATCAACATTCAACAACGCCCAATCAATATTATTAGATTCGTACGTACTCCTAGATTTGTACTCGAGATGGTTTCCAATTTGACTATTGACAAGATTAATAGTACATGAGATGTATAATGTGAAAATTATATCATTGCAAACTCCTTTCACATACGAATTTGACCGTATGCTTTGTGTAAGTGGCATGTCATATATTATTACTCTAACATTTGGTCAAAGTTAGCTTCGAAAAACGCATTAGACCCTGTATGCTTTGTGTAAGTTGCATGTCATATATTATTACTCTAACATTTGTGTAAGTTGCATGTCATATATTATTACTCTAACATTTGGTCAAAGTAGTATAGTGGAAGTGGATCCTCTGACATAGGTTTCCCTGCCTTACCCTCCCTTTCGGTCACTTACTGGCGGACCCCATGCTTGCTAGGCCCCGCATGTCAGTTACTCAATGGGTTCGGCCACGTCAGGGGATCCTCATCCGTAGTATACTCCCTGTGTTTTTATTTACTCCGCATAAAATGGAGGGAGTGGTGGTATAATAAATGACGCGGGCGGGGGAGGGGGAGGGACGTCGGTTTGCTCTCAACTGCGGTCCCACAAGCGAGCGAAAACGCAAGACGAAGCGCGTTCCATTCGGTGAGCGATGTGGAGGGTCCAGCATGCCGGGCTGCAACGCGAATGCGACAAGAGCGATGTACAGTCAAAACCGATTGACCGGTCGTCACCGGAACCACTATTCACACCAGAACCTTCGCTGCTCGGCCTACGCCAGCCACTGCCCTAAAACCACACCAAATCTCCAGCCCATTCCCCCACCTTTCTATCCCCTAGCCTGCATCAAGCCTCCCCTAGTTCGCCGGAAAGCCATGGTGCGCCGCAAGATCACTTACTACAAGATGCTGACGCCGGAGCGCCGCGCAGAAATCGCGGCGGCGGTCGGTGCCAGAGATCTCCGTTCCCAAGCTCACTTTGCTGCAGGCCAATCCCTGAGTTCTCTAGAGCCAAGCTACGAGGAGGAGAAAGCCGATCCAGTGTTCATGGCGGAGGTCACGGCGCAGAAGGCCCCCCGATGGGTATGAGACGATGGACGTCGACTTCGTTCCAGCGTCCGAGTCCCCCATGGTGCAAGCGGACCTGTGGTTCAACCTGTCGATACTAAAGGAGGACCGGGAGGCAGAGGCTCAACTCGACGTGGAGTGTGCGCATGCCGCTGCCATCGAGGCTCTCCTGCAGGTGGAACCGAATGTCGTGGATGTGAACTGGGCGGCGGAGGCTCAACTTGAGGCGGAGGGCGCGGATGCCGCTGCCATCGAGGCCCTCCTGCAGGCGGAACCGGATGTCCTTGACTTGAACCGGGCGGCGGAGGCTCGACTCGACGCGGAGCGCGCGGATGCCGCTGCCATCGAGGCCCTCCTGCAGGTGGAACCGGACATCCTCGACTTGAACCGGGTTGTGCTCTCGTCCGTGTAGAGCGCCTGCACGCTCCTCTTGAACGAGTAGCTGGAGGCCGAGGACAACCATGGTGCGGAGACACACGTCGGCAGCGACGGCTGGTTCGCGCCGACAGCCAAAGACGACGAGGCCGTCTCTTTCCGCGAGCAGTGATAGTTTTTCTTTATGTTGTTGTTTTTATGGATCTTTTGCTGTGTAAAAACATATATTTGTTATGCAAGTCACCTGACTTGGGTCAGTCTACCATTTCAGGCGGTTGGATGAATATTGTACGTCTCCTAACCCTTCTTTCCTT
Organism: Triticum monococcum; assembly: GCA_034509565.1. Lineage (NCBI taxonomy): Eukaryota > Viridiplantae > Streptophyta > Magnoliopsida > Poales > Poaceae > Triticum > Triticum monococcum. Next base: position 393,169,081 of record CM067843.1, on the reverse strand, counting down.
CTTCCTCACCTCTTCTTCTTCCCCAACAGACCACCGCACGGGCCGTACGGATACTCCCCAACATGCGGTTGGATAAACATACTCTCTGAATGAAAATTATGTGTCAGCGACAGGATGGCTGAGTTTGGTTTGTTCACATGTGACAGCACATGTCAGTGAGGGTGTGTTCCCTTGGTTGGGTTTGCGGCGTGCATGAGCGATTGTGTGAGGGTGCGGTGCGACCGCGGCGTGCAGGAGCGACCGTGTGAGGGTGCGGTGCGACCGCGACAGCCGTGCGAAAGTGTACCTCCTTCTCATTTTGAAAACTTTAGGCAAGCTTGGCCAAAATGTGTGGCGAAGTTTGGCAATGCAAGGCCTAGACCCAAACAGGATAAGTACGTACGTACTAGGAGTACTAGTGTTAAAAAAGAAAGGCGGGGTTTTCCTTCGCGGTATTTAATCGATACAAATCCTCGTTTCACGTGTCAATTAATGCGTATTTTTCCCCAAAGACCGAAGAGCTAACCATCTCACTCCTCATCGCTTGATTAATGCAGCGCCATGCAAACTAACCTTCTCACTTCCGCATGCATGCAGGGGATATTAATGTCCTTGGTTGCTAACCCCATCAATTTTGCCTCGATTAGTGTTAGTGGCCCTTTGCAAATTGTAATTTTGATATACTTGCCTTCTGTACAAAAAAATGGAGGTAGTAACTATATTTGACTTCCTTCCCCATTGCGGTGACGTCGACGATATCTTTTTTTGGTGGTTTGGCGAAGTGCATTCGATGGAGAACACCATTGAGGGAGACCACGGTAAGTTGTCTGCAAGTGCCGCCTGCAAGCCGAGACAACATTATTTGCATCCAGGAAGTCCTTTACTAGTACTACTAGGAGTACTAGTGCGGTGAGATGGTTTCTCGAAGAAGACGATGGAGAAGCGGAGTCAACGAAGAGTGAAATGATGGTTGCTTCGTCCGTGCTTTTGTGATTTGACGCCTCACTGCTTTGTGATTTGTGATAGAAGGGACATGGGAGTAGACTCTGTGCTCTATGTTGTACTACATGCGTCCAAGCATGGGAGAAAGAGGAGAGACATTGCATTTTTCTATTCCTTCAATCAATCAATTAGGGAGCTTCGGTTCCATCTTTTTGGCTTTGGCAACACCGTCCACAATGGTTCCCACGATGCCAAAAGCTATTTTCACATTTGGCTACACATTGTGGATGCCCTTAACCGTACCACTTGGTTTTGCTCCTGTGTGCTATCTATACAAATCTCAATTATATTGATCTAAAAAATTATAGAATCAAGATTAGTAAAAAGGAGGTGATTTTGCCACGCGGATGGCGGGGGAGGTTTCTTATTTGAGAAATGCTACATCCACGTAATGGTTTACGTAAAGTTACGAACTGATGTGATGTGGGACTATTTGATTGGATTAAAGGAGAGGATTAGGCCCACCACACAAAATCAGGGGGGCATATATAGATTAGATGGAAAGTATATGTAGCAGCTACGTAGCCCTTTGTAAGTCTAGGATTAGGCTTCTTATTTTCGGAGGACGTTGTCCTGGCGGTTTGCTAACATGCGATCCCACGTGTCAGTGCTTTACCAAGCCGATTCGCGTCCCACATGAGGCAAAAGAACGGCAGAAGCAACATGTGGTTAAGTTGAAGAAGATGAGGGAGAAGCGGATTCAGCAACGAGTGAAATGATGGTTGCTTCGTCCCTCCAACTTAACTATGGGAAAGGCGTAGCTTTGTGATTTGACGCCTCATTGCTCATTACTATGCCGGCGCCATGACTGGGGTGCTTCACCTCGGCTGCTCTGCACTGTATTCCGGTATGGCACGTGGACCCGGTAGCTTGATGTCCCACATATTGGCGAAAGGGACTAGAAGATTTATGAAAGCGAGCGCTCCACTCTTATGACGGAGGAGTAGACGACACGACGGCCCAGTGAACTGTCACTTGTACTGTATAGTACTATAGTTTTGCTTTTTCGCACGATCCATCGATACAAATCCGATTAAACAGGAAAGGGCGGGATTTTTCCCGCGCGGTAGATGATACTGGCCATACATTTCAAAGGCAATTTTAATGTATGCAAACTGAATAATTATAAGTAACAATATGATATCTAGTAAAACTAAAAACACATATGATTTATTGTGTTAGAGTGTAGTAGTAGTGCTGTATTGCATAGTTGTTAGATGTAACATGCGAGAATGTGTAGAGATGTAGTTTTGGAGGGCCTACAGAGAGAAAAGCGTAATACGGTCACCGAACTTCAGAATAAGGTGATTACGGTCACTATATATGTTTTGCGGTGATTATACTGTCACTTGCTCATAGTTCAGCATCGGATTGCACTTCGTTGACCGGCCAAATAGTCTGCGTGGCGCCATGTTGACTAGTTAAATTGACCACATTCCTTGTGGGTCCCACCTGTCGGTTCGCATAGGCAAAAGGTCAGATAAACACAAATTTACACAGGCGCGACAAGGCTCCAACACGTGCGCGGGAATAACCTGGTTGTGTATGTGTCTGTCAGGGCCTGATGTGTGCGCATGCACGTGTAGGTTGAGCACTTGAGCGTGAGAGTGTGCCTTGGTCGTGTGGTGTACTGGTGTGTGCATGCATGCGTGTGTGTGTGTGTGTGAGTGCTGTGTGCGTGCGTGGTTGTGTGTGTACGTGTGAGTGTTGCATGCGTGCGTGGGTGCATGTGTTTGTGTGAGTGTTGCGTGGATGCAGTTCGTGTGCATGCGTGCGTGTGTGTATAATCACCACACCAGCTCCTGTGTGTTAAAACATATGGCTCAGCATACCAATACAAGGCCACCTTGTCCGCTGTGCCCGCGGTCATGACTTCGAACCACCGTCCAAATATTTTTTTGTCATTTGTTTTCATTCTTACTAGCAAGATGCCCGTGCGTTGCACGTAACATCAAGATGCATTTGTATGACTTGTTTATCTTGTGATAGAAAAGGATGAACGAGGGAAGGCCTTATTTGCAAATGTGGAGAGGTGTGTGGGTACCTTTTTGCAAAATTGCCATAGTTTCTTTCCTATCCGTCAGATATAAATCAGACGGCCTATATTGCAGGATGGCAGGCACACCATCATCACCAACTCTGTTTTTTATAAGAGTGTATTTTATGTATTTTATAAGAGTGTAGATGTAGAGTAGATACAAGTCGATAGGTGGGCATGATGGTAGTGAGATAATGTGATGCAACACTAGAGGTACCACATGGAGCGTTTAACTGGTCAACTAGTCATGTCATGAGAAAATATAGAGTTGTACTGTGAGCCCGTGACTGTATAATAACCACTAAACGTAAATGGTGACCGTACTGAGTGGATTCTGAAGTCCAATGTACGTATCATGCTTTCTCTTCAAATACAATGATCGTCATTGCATATATCGTGAGAGAAAGATGAAACATGCGTGAATTTTCTGGGGGCTTACTTTTAGAGGACCTGGAGATAGTTTTGTGTGCATACGTGAAAGGGGCATACATGGGGGGTATGCGATGGAGAGAGAGATGCTCTTCGTTTCTCTTTATTATGACTAACTTTGTATATAGTATAAAAATATACAAATTCACAGTGCGGAATAAATATCATTGTGGGCACCATGCAATGCAAATTAGCGTTCGTACTCCTCCATATAACTTTGTAATGTTGTATATATGTAGAAACTCTAAAATAATTTTTTGGCCACACTTTATTCAAAAGGAATGCTATATGCGAAATAAACGTGAAGAGAGGGCTTTTTAGATCAATGGGGTACGTGATGTAACATGTGTGAATGTGTAGTTGATGCATTTGGCGGGGCCTAGAGAGGTATGTGTGTGTATTACGTATTTGAGAGAGGCATGGATAGAGGGGCCGATGGGGGGGGGCATGGGAGAGATAGCACGAGAAATGAGAGTGGTCTAGAGAGAGACGAATATGACGTCATGACAAGAGATTCCATTCCCTTGAGTGTGTATATGCAAGGGGGAGGCAATAGAGGCACCAGGAGAAATTTTCATTGTGTGTGGTGTTTGTGTTGGTATGTGTGGGAGTGAGAGGATAATGAGACATGGGGGAAGAGGGCATGTCACCGCGTGAGGTCCGGTGGGTCGAGGTGAGGCACTTCTTTCGGTTCCGTCCTGCGCCACATTGGTCGGCCCATGACGCATTTAGGAAGACCCATGGATGACTAGTCGTACAAGACAAAGATAGCAGAATTGTGAAGGAGTATGTGTCCACTGACAAAGCCGGCTAAGATTTGTAACCCTAGGTTCTCGGACTAAGGTAACCCCTTTATCTCTGATATTACTATTCATCCAACCTAACTTTAAGGGGCATCCTAGAGAATGCTCTGCTAGAATCGTACTCGTCAATTAGGAAGAGAGGTGTGAGACAATGCATGAGAGACAGGTGTAAAGATAATGTGCAAACATGAGACACGTAGGCAGGTCCATGTATATAGAAAGGGTCGATGAGGATTGTGCGTGTGTATGTTTACAAGAGGAAGAGTGCTTGTGATAGAGGTTAGTGAAAACAGTTGTAAATGGTTATGAGAGGGAAGGAGGGTTATATCTAGAGCATGTGTGCGAGAAAGACACCTCGGGAGAGAGTGTGTGAGCATGTGTGAGAGACCACCGATGGAGAGTGAAACTACACGTAAAAGACCGCTCTACACATTGATTATAGATATAAATTGTACCCAAATATTAGGATGGGATCATGATATTTGCAATTCGCGTAAGGAGCGGTCATTGATCCATCAGACATCTAGATTCTATCAAATTTGAGCATGTCTATGTTATTATTCGACACAATTGATCCACATAGTTAGTATTTTGAACTCCAGACAATGCATCGCTTTAGCAATCGAATATAAACGTGAGTATAGTTCATGTTGTGTGTGTAAAGCACATTATACATACGAAAGTTACACAATGGACATTATAAATAGCTACCTATGAACTAGCATACATTTGAATTCAACTTAAGGTGGTTTAAAAAAAATCAAATTCAACATGAAGTCCATTCAATTATTTGAATTTGATATCATGGCATTTGTAAACCATACCTAAATTATGGGGGCACCAATATTTGCTCTGATTTTGTACATAATAGCATATGTAGTCGTGTACAAAATAGATTCAAATTTAGCTCCTCCATTCCAAAATAATCGTAGTTATAGGATTTTCAAGTGTCAAAATTTCAAAAAGAAGCAGATAATTTAATGAGGTTTTGAAAAATACAAGGTCAAATATAACGTTTCTATTTAGGTCAATCCTCATAGTTCGAGAGTACTCTAAACGTGAGTGCTTGTGTTTCAAAATTTCGAATGAAGCGCCAAAAGAGCCTCTACTCGCCCGAAACCACGTGAGACCAATGTTTGGTAGTACAAGGAAATTACTTTTCTAATAACTCCGACCTGTGAAACCTACCGGCCCGACGTCCAAAGGTCTAAACCGGGGTCTGTTTGTAGCTTCATCTAGACGCCACACAACTGCATCCGGAAAACATTCATACACAATGGCCGCCTAAGCACACATGCGCGCGGCCAAAATCGCTCCCGCCCACTATTTGGGACACCTGGGATTACCATCCTACCCCCGACCCGCAGTAGGTCCGAAATTTAAGAAGGGGCAAAGTTTGTACTTTCCCCAAATTTCAAACAAGCGCGTCCCATCTTCTGTTCAAAAAAGCCAAAAACAAGCACATCCCAGAGCGAAACATGGTCCCCCCTCCCGTCCGATTCCCCATTTGTACTCTGTGGGCACCAAAACTACCTCTCCACCAACCACGAAACCTCGGCGTCCTCCGTCCGCCACCCCATCCCACCCATCAACCACCGCCCTCCTCCATCACGCCAGAGACGATACCCCAACGTCGTTGTGCACCGCAACCTCAACCGCAATGCCCTCCACGGCTAGTAGTTGAAGCCGAGGCCGAGCCGTCCGTACCAGAGCCAGTTCAACCACGCCGTCCTGCGCCTCACCGCTGCCGCTCCAACTTCGCCACCCTCCACCGCACCGGAGCTGTTCCTGCTACGCCGTCCTTCGCCGCCTTGGATCTGCGTCCCCCCCGCCGACATACGGCCACAGAAAAACAATCAAAAATTTGGCCACGGGTTCGTCCAAGCCTGCACCCACCAGAACATCGGTTTCCGCGGTAAAAAGAAGAAGATCAGCGCGACATGTGGAGGTGACCACACCGGCAACCGAAAAAGGTACTCCTCTTCCCTTATTCGTGCAAATCTTACGTCTCTTCTTGCATGGTATTCATCCCACATACGACACTAGTTGGCCGCTTCTTCTTGATACTAGATGTTCCTAGTAACTCGCGATGCACAAGGTTTCTCCTGATATACTATTCCACCTTAGCTAGAGGTCCATCGCCCCCCTGAATTTCAATTTCTGGCCAGATGATTCCCAATTAACGGAAGCATTCCCCGGCGTAACAGGCGCTGTACGCCTATTACGCCGGGGAAGCAGCGCCTTGGTGTTTATCTTAGGGGCGTGTGCGGCCTAGAGCTACTGGTGCCCGATCTGGAGGTCGGCCGGGATTAAAGGGATGGCCTGGGGGCGCTGCCAAGCACGGCGGTGGTGTGAGGTCGATGGGAGGGTGGGGCGGCAGAGGCAGGGGTTTGGGCCGGTGGTCGCTGGTGGTACGAGAAAGATCGTCAACAGTGACTGGCGGGAGGTAGACGAAGGCCATCTGCTCGTTCCATATAGATTGGACGGTTCATTAAAAAAATCGAATGACCTATTTATTTTTAGTCGACTGTTATCTTAGATATGACCACATGTGGTGGTGTGCTGGAGGAGTACCTACATTTCCTGTGCTCATATATTACAAAATAATATGGAGTGTAATCTAATTTTGTTTGCCATGCAATGTTGTAGAGCTATCATATGTCTCCTGTCATTTATTTTTCAGCCACATGCTATCTGCTACTTTTACAGTGCACTAGTTCTGCACACACTTCACCCTTACTATCACTATTGTGTTTTTATGCAAGGGTATTTCAGACTCTGCTGCCATGAGAGAAGCCAAAAAGAAAAGAGAAGTCGCTCCAGCTTCGTATGCGGGTAGGCAAGACACATTACAACACTATAAAGGGTGCAGTGTCAGCAGATGGAGACGGTAAACGTAGCTCTAGAGTTGATGACCTCGCTTGCAATGAACCATCATCCTAGGTGCTTGCTTTAATATAACACCCTCGATGCGGCTATATCTCCCACGTGTCGAAGCACGACTTAGAGGCATAACCGCATTGAAAGCAATGTCGCAAGTGAGGTAATCTTCACACAACCCATGTAATACATAAGGGAAAGAGATACATAGATGGCTTACAATCGCCACTTCACACAATTACATGAATAAAGCATTACATCAACCAGATACAATCAAGGTCCGACTACGGAACCAAAATAAAAGAAGAACCCCAAATGCGACACGGTCCCCGATCGACCCCAACTGGGCTCCACTACTGATCAACTAGAACGAAACAACACAAAGGACAAGATCTTCAACGAGCTCCTCCTGAGCTTGTTGCGTCAACTGCACGGACTCATCGGCACTTGCAAGCTGGTTTTGGAAGTATCTGTGAGTCACGGGGACTCAGCAATCTCGCACCCTCGCGATCAAGACTATTTAAGCTCATGGGTAAGGTAAAAGTATGAGGTGGAGCTGCAGCAAGCGACTAGCATATATGGTGGCTAACATACGCAAATTAGAGCGAGAAGAGAAGGAAAAGCACGGTCGATAAAAGTATGATCAAGAAGTGATCCTAAAAACAACCTACGTCAAGCATAACTCCAACACCGTGTTCACTTCCCGGACTCCGCCGGAAAGAGACCATCATGGTTACACACGCGGTTGATGTATTTTAATTAAGGTCAACTTCTGGTTTTCTACAACCGGACATTAACAAATTCCCATCTTCCCATAACCGTGGGCACGGCTTTCGAAATTTCAAATCCCTGCAGGGGTGTCCCAACTTAGCCCATGACAAGCTCTCACGATCAACGAAGGATATTCCTTCCAGCGGGAAGACCCGACCAGACTCGGAATCCCGGTTACAAGACATTTCGACAATGGTAAAACAAGACCAGCAAAGCCACCCAGATGTGCCGACAAATCCCGATAGGAGGTGCACATATCTCGTTCTCAGGGCACACCGGATGAGCCAGACGTCGGGTGGGCCAGCCCAGAGTTGCCCCTGGTAGCTCCGGACATCGCTCAGTTTGGACCAACACTCAGAGGAGCACTGGCCCAGGGGTTTAAAATAAAGATGACCCTTGAGTCTACAGAACCCAAGGGAAAGAAAAGGCTAGGTGGCGAATGGTAAAACCAATGTTGGGCCATGCTGGAGGAGTTTTATTCAAGGCGAACTGTCAAGGGGTTCCCATTATCACCCAACCGCGTAAGGAACTCAAAATCCGGGAACATAACACCGATATGATGGAAACTAGGGCGGCAAGAGTGGAACAAAACACCAGGCATAAGGCCGAGCCTTCCACCCTTTACCAAGTATATAGATGCATTAATCAAATAAGATATATTGTGATATCCCAACAAGTAAACATGTTCCAACAAGGAACAACATCTCCATGTTCCAACAAGGAACAAACTTCAATCTTCACCTGCAACTAACAACGCTATAAGAGGGGCTGAGCAAAGCGGTAACATAGCCAAACAACGGTTTGCTAGGACAAGGTGGGTTAGAGGCTTGGTTCAACAATATGGGAGGCATGACAAGCAAGTGGTAGGTATCGCAGCATAGGCATAGCAAAAGAGCGAGCAACTAGCAAGCAAAGATAGAAGTGATTTCGAGGGTATGGTCATCTTGCCTGAAGTCCCGCAAGGAAGAAGAACGAGTCGATGAAGAAGACAAACGGACGTAGCCGAACGGATCCTCACAAACGCAACGTTATCAGAACCAACCGAAGAAGCACACCGGAAAGAAGCAAACAACATGGTAAACAACTATCACATAACCATGGCATGATGCACAACCAAGTATGATGCATGCCCGGTTTAATGAAACATGGCATGGCAAAATGCACCAAACAATCCCACAAATTAAGTGGAGCTCAATATGCAACGAGTTGCATATTGACGGAACACAACATCAATTATTTAGTTCACTCTCGGTTAGGTACTCAACAAATTTAAATGTTGTTAAACATGGCAAGAGGTGAGGCAAAATAAAACTACACGTTTAAGCAAGTTTAAATGAGGCCGGAAACAACAACAACAATTCCGGTAAAACCTCACATGCACTTAGCAAATTAAAGCAAACAACAATTTAAACATTTTAATTGTTGTTATCATGATGCGGATGACATGAACAAGTTTATGCAATTTTTATGAAAACATTGATAAGGGCATATTAAGAAGCATTTGTCATCGCGGCGGAAAGGAAAGGGGTGCAACGGCAATGGTAACAAAAATGGTGCCACGGCAATGTTCCGGTTCCGGTAACTCGATTGAGATACCGATGCAAAGGAGAAGTGTGCGGATGAGTGCAAAAGATGGTGGGGTGCTACCGGATTCCGGGTGTCCCACGAGTTGGCGGCAAGGAAACGAGTGACAAAGGACATGGTGCAGACACGAGCATCTCAAACATCGCAAGCATTCATACACGGACATTGTCTCGAGGTTATACCTTCCAAGCGTGCAAGCGGGACAGTTTAAGTTCGTAGCGGAAGTAGGCGTTCTTGCGACGCTAGAGGAAGTAGTGGTACACGTCTCCGCGAAGGACTTGACGCATTCGATGTTTCCGAGGGGATGGTAGGGGAACTTGGCGTTAGTGCTACACAGGTCTTCAGTGACGGTCGATGTACATGGCAAATGTAGAGGTACTATGCTTCGGTCGTCGTGGTACTTGGCGATAGTAGTGGTACAAGGGTTGTAGCCGGCCTTGGCGGTTCATCATGTAGTCGTAAACATTCCGTAGATTTTCATGTCGTCGTAGCTGTTCGGATCTTGGAGCGATGGTAGTTGTTCACTTGACGGTCATGAAGGATTCGAAGGGGTACTTGGCGGTCTGTCGTGGTACTTGGTGTTGTTCCCTGTTCAGTGGTCGTTGGACTTGGCGTCAAAAGCAACGACAATTGGATGTGCATGATGACAGCGGTGCGTCGTGGTCCAGCGCGAGTGCAGGAGGCCGGGGCGGATGATGCAGATGGCCTCGCTGGGGAGGTCCATGGCAGAGGCGAGCGCTGGTGGTGCTGAACTTGATGAATTCCGGCGAGGCCGGCAGGGGCACAGCGCAGGAGGGGCGGAGGCCAGCTTGATAATGAGGCGGCCATGCCTCAGCAAGGCCGGCAGGAGGGTCGACAGGGCGACACTCGCCGGAGTCGGGGTAGAAGGGGACGGGTCTAGGGGCTCCTCCCCTGGCGACGGAGCTGACGAGCCGGTGGCGCCGTGTAGACGAGGAGGCATCGAGGAGGTAGAGGGCGGAGGATGGAGCTGGTCCGGCGAGGAAGATGCAGGGGAGGCCCGACAGGCTGTGGTGCCCGGCGTCCCTGGCGACGCGGCAGGGCGGCGAGCTCGGCCCTCGCGGTGATGGTGGAGGAGAGCAGGGGACGGGATCGTGCAGAGGAGCGAGAGGGAGGAGGAGTGGAGATACGGGGGAGAGTGGGGGGATCGAGGGCGAAGCCCTGTGCGTGTGTGGCGGCGCAGGAGGAGAACGAAGGGAGAGGGAGATGGGATCGAGCGAAGGCGGCGCTCGGGAGGAGGACAAGGGGAATCGAGGGGATGGGGTCTCCTGGCGCTAGGTTAGGATTAGATGGGCCTGGAGGCCGGCCCAGTGGGGAGGGCGCCGACTGGGCCTTAGAAGGCTGCGGGCCTGCTGGTTTTTCTCTCCCTCTCTCTCTTTCTCTAAAATCTCTTTTTCCATTAAAAAACAAAACAGAAAAATAGAAAGAAAAGAAAGAGAAGTTAGGGATGGAATCTGGGCATGGGGATAATTTTCACGGACTCGTAAAAATATTCATGGTCCGAGAAAATTAGAAGTGGCAAGATCGGAAGATATGAATTCAAACTCATTTGAATTTAATAAAATGGTTTGAGCTAGGGCTAGGGTTTTGAAGTGCCCAGAAATGTTGAGAATTTAGGTGGAGCTCGGGGAAGTGACGAAAGAAATTACAGGAAAAGTTTGGGGACCAAGCTTGAAGCGGAAAAGGGCATGTGATAAATTGCAAGTGTGTTATAGGTTATTCCGAAAATGGAATATTTAATATAGCTCCCTAATATCGGGAGGATATGTTATAAAGAGAATCACCAAGTGAATTCCCTCGGTTTAAATGGATCAAAGATCCATGCCATTTATTTATTTGAGTTAAGAAAAGAAATGACATGATGGCATGATGACATGATGCAAAGCACATGATGCAAAGAACCAAACAAATCACACGACGAAACCCGGAAACCCTGGAAGGCATTTGCAGCTCCGGTCTTGGGGCGTCACAACACTCCACCACTACGAGAGGATCTCGTCCCGAGATCTAGAATGGCACCGGAGGGACAACGAAAGAGAAAGAGGAGAGGTAAAGCTAAGTTGCTTCTTTGAGAAACGAATGAAACCACGAGCCTTGAGTGGTTGAACAAATTGAAAGAAAGAATGCAACGAGTATGAACGAAGTTGAAAGCACTCCATTAGGCAGAGTAAGAAGGAAGAACAAATTTCGACAACACTCTGGTAGAAAAGAGATGCAATGGTTGATAAGGCGAAAAGAACTTGAGCAAAAGGGCACAACACTCCGATTAAAAGGATAAGCAAAGAAAGAACATGATCTTGACAAGAAAAGAAGATGGATGAAAAGAGCAACATCACAATGCTTCCGGAAGAAAAAATAGAAGATAGATAATTAAAATAGGAGAAATGAGGAGAAAATGCCAACATCTGCCACAAAATAGCTTGACAAGGCATCTTTAGGAGAAGGGTCGAACGGAGTTGTTGGAACACCAACAACGAAAAAAAGTAAGCTTGATATGGTCTTATGGAATACATCTCAAATTATGAGGTGACAACCTGCCACTCACGGGAAAAAGAATTGGATTGGTATGAACAAGGAGACGAGAAAGTATTTCACCGGAAGGATAAATGAAGAACTTGGATCATATATGAGCACCATTATAGCAACAATCCTTAGGGAAGGCTTTATGTGAAATATAACCCAAGATAACTCCAATGACGAGATTTGTGGATTTAAAATACCTCATCTTGATAACTTGTGAAACACGAAGCACGAAGGGAAATTATCAAGAATGACATAAGACCACCTCAAAAGATATGCGTGAAAGAATTTTACTCCGGAATGCAAGATGAAGAATGCTTGAGCTCCCCTGAAAAGAATCTTGATGAACACTTCGAGAAGGAATATAAATCTTTGATGAACCATCATGTAGAACCTTGATGAAGAACTCCGGTAAACAAAAGAATGATCAAACGGAAAGAAAGGGTAGTTGAAAACACAAGGTGAAGCCTTGCAATGATTTAGATGGACCTCCGTGGATATGTAATTGCAAAACCTTGGAACTCTTGGGAAGAAAAGATAAAGCATCTCGAACCAAGAATGTGATATGATGCACCTCCGGAATAAGGAATTAATCATTCAGATGAAACAAGAAGAAGAATTACATTATGCTTATCCTTCATTAATTAAATTGATGACAAGCAACGAATAGCATACAACTTATTCCGGTAGAAAGGATTAAGAGAGATATAAATCAAACTTGAGAAGGTCTTCAACGAACCACCGGTAGAATTGAAAATGAAAGAAGAGAAGATAAAGAAACACCGGGAAAAATTAGCAAATGAATGAAGATGCTTGAGAGAAATTTATATGAGAGAAAGAAGAGATCATGCACTGATTAGAGGATATTTGATCGATGCACCGGTAAAATTTGGAGAATGATAGCTACGCGCTGAGAATGAATAAACCCGAAATGATGGCCTTCGGAGAATCAAACTGAAAAGACTCCTGAATTGCTCCGGAAGGGTGAAAAGAATTTTCACAATCGAAAACAATTATGAGAGGATGGTATCAAGCTTGAACCACGAATCTTGAGGAGACAAGAACAAGATTGAGAGAAAATCTTCTACGGTCTTCAAGTACAGAGAACGGCGGCGAGAAACACCACCATGAAACGTTGAGACACTCCGGGATGAAAAATTAGAAATGTTGAAACAACGATGAAAAGAATGTGAGAGATTTTGGAGGAAAACACATTTGACCAATGATAAATCATACTTACGTCAAACTTTGACAAGAATTTAGGATAGCTCCGGGAAGATAAGAAGAGTCAGGTAAGATCCTGGGAAAAGACCTGTGGGTTAGGGCCCACTCAAAAAGTACACTGTAGAACAATTTAAAAGAGAGAATGCCCCGGTTGAATTAAATTGCTAGAATGAGATAACAACCTTGAAATAGGTTGAACTGATCTTGAATGAAAAGACGAGCCTTCTGAGATATCTTGAGCACTCTGGGACAATAGAATAGCGAGAGGTGAACGATTAAAAATTGCACCGGCATGAGAAAGCATTGAAATGAGGAAAGGATATGATCAACACCAAAAGCTTGAATTGAATCCACCGGAGAAGATAAAAGCAACGAAGAATGATGAACCAGAAGCTCCGTTAGTATCTTCATAAGAATCACCGGATAAGAACATTGAAGGAAAAGAATGGAGAGTCTTCACATCAATAAGATGGATACTCGATTAAGAAATCTGAGTCCTTAAAGAAAAACAAGGGAGGGAGGGCGGGAAAAAACAAAGGCAACATGGAGATGGATGAAACAAACAACATTGAGAAGAACTGATAATTGATCTTGTGAATGTTGAAGTGATCGGATCCACTTGAAGATAATTACACCGGTTGGAAAGAATTGACATGACGATCTCGATTATCATGAAGGATTGGTATTGACATCGGAGTATGAGAGCACCGTTTAGGAAAGGTATGGAATCAACACTTGACTTCGAAGCAACTCGAATATCACAACTCAAAACAAAACAAGGATTGGCTTGCAGAATAAACCGGAACAAACATATGATAGAGATTTCGTCTGAAGTTTTCGTGGTGGGGTCTACACGGGCTCAATCGTACAACACCATCATGTACAAGGCAGTGCACATGACATACGAAGCGTCCCCGAGTCGGCGTAGCCAAGGACTCTTTAAGACACAACGAGACCACTGTAAAACCGATCGTGAATAGGCGGACCACTAGACGTCGAACCCCAATTTCATATCATACATCTGTCGGAAAGATATCCTAAGAGCTACTTGAATTCCCACTTATAAACTCCCGAAATTTTCCCAGTTATGCAATCAGGTGTTGGGGATACAGGGGAAGCATAATATCTCACCCAAAGCTAGCAAATCCTACATCCAGCTGTATCCATCCTTCAACACATAACCAAGAAACCTTCGGAAATCGTCTACCTCAACCTTCGAAAAGCATCCGTTATACGAGTTATGGCAATACTCCCGAACTCCCACCCCAGTACTGGGTGGCGTCGAGGTTATCTCACCAACAACTGCATAAAAGAGATTTTCGATGTCGACGAAACTAATCTCAGGTATTCCAGAACTGCAATGATAAAATTGTGACGACAACACCTCGGAGCTCAACTCCCCGGGACACTGCCACAAAACCCCTGACAGGAGGCACCAAGACAATGTTCTCATCACAAAACCATCGGAACGATTCCAAGATACCCGCATGATCCTAAATTTTTTTTAGTGAAATTTGAGAAGAGAAGAGTCAAAACTCTACGTCAGGATGCCTTACCAGAGCGATGAGGAGACTGGGGAGTAAAAAGAATTCCTAAACTCTCCGATATATAATTCCTAAATGAGTCAAAACATTTTTATAGACACAACTCGGCTGCTAAAAAATGATCAAGCAATGGGGGCACCTAAGGTCGGGGAAGGCTCTGATTACCAACTTATAACGCCCTCGATGCGGCTATATCTCCCATGTGTCGAAGCACGACTTAGAGGCATAACCGCATTGAAAGCAATGTCGCAAGTGAGGTAATCTTCACACAACCCATGTAATACATAAGGGAAAGAGATACATAGATGGCTTACAATCGCCACTTCACACAATTACATGAATAAAGCATTACATCAACCAGATACAATCAAGGTCCGACTACGGAACCAAAATAAAAGAAGAACCCCAAAGGCGACACGGTCCCGGATCGACCCCAACTGGGCTCCACTACTGGTCAACTAGAACGAAACAACACAAAGGACAAGATCTTCAACGAGCTCCTCCTGAGCTTGGTTGCGTCAACTGCACGGACTCATTGGCACCTGCAAGCTGGTTTTGGAAGTATCTGTGAGTCACGGGGACTCAGCAATCTCGCACCCTCGTGATCAAGACTATTTAAGCTCATTGGTAAGGTAAAAGTATGAGGTGGAGCTGCAGCAAGCAACTAGCATATATGGTGGCTAACATACGCAAATGAGAGCGAGAAGAGAAGGCAAAGCATAGTCGATAAAAGTATGATCAAGAAGTGATCCTAAAAACAACCTACGTCAAGCATAACTCCAACACCGTGTTCACTTCCCGGACTCCGCCGGAAATAGACCATCACGGTTACACACGCGGTTGATGTATTTTAATTAAGGTCAACTTCAGGTTTTCTACAACCGGACATTAACAAATTCCCATCTCCCCATAACCGCGGGCACGGCTTTTGAAAGTTCAAATCCCTGCAGGGGTGTCCCAACTTAGGCCATGACAAGCTCTCACGGTCAACGACGATATTCCTTCTAGCGGGAAGACCTGATCAGACTCGGAATCCTGGTTACAAGACATTTTGACAATGGTAAAACAAGACCAGCAAAGCCACCCAGATGTGCCGACAAATCCCGATAGGAGCTGCACATATCTCGTTCTCAGGGCACACCGGATGAGCTAGACGTCGGGTGGGCCAGCCCAGAGTTGCCCCTGGTAGCTCTGGACATCACTCAGTTTGGACCAACACTCAGAGGAGCACTGGCCCGGGGGTTTAAAATAAAGATGACCCTTGAGTCTGCAGAACCGAAGGGAAAGAAAAGGCTAGGTGGCGAATGGTAAAACCAATGTTGGGCCATGCTGGAGGAGTTTTATTCAAGGCGAACTGTCAAGGGGTTCCTATTATCACCCAACCGCGTAAGGAACGCAAAATCCGGGAACATAACACCGATATGACGAAAACTAGGGCGGCAAGAGTGGAACAAAACACCAGGCATAAGGCCGAGCCTTCCACCCTTTACCAAGTATATAGATGCATTAATCAAATAAGATATATTGTGATATCCCAACAAGTAAACATGTTCCAACAAGGAACAACATCTCCATGTTCCAACAAGGAACAAACTTCAATCTTCACCTGCAACTAACAACACTATAAGAGGGGCTGAGCAAAGCGGTAACATAGCCAAACAACGGTTTGCTAGGACAAGGTGGGTTAGAGGCTTGGTTCAACAATATGGGAGGCATGACAAGCAAGTGGTAGGTATCGCAGCATAGGCATAGCAAAAGAGCGAGCAACTAGCAAGCAAAGATAGAAGTGATTTCGAGGGTATGGTCATCTTGCCTGAAGTCCCGAAAGGAAGAAGAATGAGTCGATGAAGAAGACAAACGGACGTAGCTGAACGGATCCTCACAAATGCAACGTTATCGGAACCAACCGAAGAAGCACACCGGAAAGAAGCAAACAACATGGTAAACAACTATCACATAACCATGGCATGATGCACAACCAAGTATGATGCATGTCCGGTTTAATGAAACATGGCATGGCAAAATGCACGAAACAATCCCACAAATTAAGTGGAGCTCAATATGCAACGAGTTGAATATTGACGGAACACCACATCAATTATTTAGTTCACTCTCGGTTAGGTACTCAACAAATTTAAATGTTGTTAAACATTGCAAGAGGTGAGGCAAAATAAAACTACACGTTTAAGCAAGTTTAAATGAGGCCGGAAACAACAACAACAATTCCGGTAAAACCTCACATGCACTTAGCAAATTAAAGCAAACAACAATTTAAACATTTTAATTGTTGTTATCATGATGCGGATGACATGAACAGGTTTATGCAATTTTTATGAAAACATTGATAAGGGCATATTAAGAAGCATTTGTCATCGCGGCGGAAAGGAAAGGGGTGCAACGGCAACGGTAACAAAAACGATGCCATGGCAACGTTTCGGTTCTGGTAACTCGATTGAGATACTGATGCAAAGGAGAAGTGTGCGGATGCGTGCAAAAGATGGTGGGGCGCTCCCGGATTCCGGGTGTCCCACGAGTTGGTGGCAAGGAAACGAGTGACAAAGGACACGATGCATACACGAGCATCTCAAACATCGCAAGCATTCATACACGGACGTCGTCTCGAGGTTATACCTTCGAAGCGTGCAAGCGGGACAGTTTAAGTTCGTAGCGGAAGTAGGTGTTCTCGCGACGGTAGAGGAAGTAGTGGTACACGTCTCGGAGAAGGACTTGACGCATTCGATGTTTCCGAGGGGACGGTAGGGGAACTTGGCATTAGTGCTACACGGGTCTTCGGTGATGGTCGATGTACATGGCAAATGTAGAGGTACTATGCTTCGGTCGTCGTGGTACTTGGCGATAGTAGTGGCACAAGGGTTGTAGCCGGCCTTGGCGGTTCATCGTGTAGTTGTAAAAGTTCCATTGATGTTCATGTCGTCGTAGTCGTTCGGATCTTGGAGCGATGGTAGTTGTTCACTTGACGGTCTTGAAGGATTCAAAGGTGTTCTTGGCGGTCTGTCGTGGTACTTGGTGTTGTTCCCTATTCAGTGGTCGTTGGACTTGGTGTCAAAAGCAACAACAATTGGAGGTGCATGATGACAGCGGTGCGTCGTGGTCCGGCGTGAGTGCAGGAGGCCGTGGCGGATGGGGCAGATGGCCCCGCTGGGGAGGTCGATGGCAGAGGCGAGCGCTGGTGGTGCTGAACTTGATGAATTCCGGCGAGGCCGACAGGGGTGCAGCGCAGGAGGGGCGGAGGCCAGCTTGATAATGAGGCGGCCATGCCTCAGCAAGGCCGGCAGGAGGGTCGACAGGGCGACACTCGCCGGAGTCAGGGCAGAAGGGGATGGGTCGAGGGGCTCCTCCCCTGGCGACGGAGCTGACGAGCTGATGGCGCCATGTAGACGAGGAGGCAGCGAGGAGGTAGAGGGCGGAGGATGGAGCAGGTCCGGCGAGGAAGATGCAGAGGAGGCCCAGCAGGCTGTGGTGCCCGGCGTCCCTGGCGAAGCGGCAGGGCGGCGAGCTCGGCCCTCGCGGTGATTGTGGAGGAGAGCAGGGGACGGGATCGTGCAGAGGAGCGAGAGGGAGGAGGAGTGGAGAGACGAGGGAGAGTGGGGGGATCGAGGGTGAGGCCCTGTGCGTGTGTGGCGGCGCAGGAGGAGAACGAAGGGAGAGGGAGATGGGATCGAGCGAAGGCGGCACTCGAGAGGAGGACAAGGGGAATCGAGGGGATGGGGTCTCTTGGCTCTAGGTTAGGATTAGATGGGCCTGGAGGCCGGCCCAGTGGGGAGGGCGCCGGCTGGGCCTTAGAAGGCTGCGGGCCTGCTGGTTTTTCTCTCCCTCTCTCTCTTTCTCTAAAATCTCTTTTTCCATTAAAAAACAAAACAGAAAAAGAGAAAGAAAAGAAAGAGAAGTTAGGGATGGAATCTAGGCATGGGGATAATTTTCACGGACTCGTAAAAATATTCATGGTCCGAGAAAATTAGAAGTGGCAAGATCGGAAGATATGAATTCAAACTCATTTGAATTTAATCAAATGGTTTGAACTAGGGCTAGGGTTTTGAAGTGCCCAGAAATGTTGAGAATTTAGGTGGAGCTCGGGGAAGTGACGAAAGAAATTACAGGAAAAGTTTGGGGACCAAGCTTGAAGCGGAAAAGGGCATGTGATAAATTGCAAGTGTGTTATAGGTGATTCCAAAAATGGAATATTTAATATAGCTCCGTAATATCGGGAGGATATGTTATAAAGAGAATCACCAAGTGAATTCCCTCGGTTTAAATGGATCAAAGATCCATGCCATTTATTTAGTTGAGTTAAGAAAAGAAATGACATGATGGCATGATGACATGATGCAAAGCACATGATGCAAAGATGAATGCAAAGAAGCAAACAAATCACACGACGAAACTCGGAAACCCCGGAAGGCATCTGAAGCTCCGGTCTTGGGGCGTCACATTTAACTTCATGGTGTCATATGTGGTTGCATGTTCCATATGGTGTCTAGCTTGTATTCAAAAGGCCGAAGTCGGTAAGATAAGGAAAGATATTTTTTTACATGAACCACCATCCCGTGAGCACCAGAAGACAAATAGCTAGTCAGGGCACTGGCCGAGCCAGTGACAAGCCCAACAAAGATAGGCATCACCTGGAAGCCAACTAAAAAGTTGTGATGTTGGCAAAGCAGCCCGCCTCCCACCAGGCTCTCAGGTCCTAGATGATCATGCTCACCACTCTAGCCGGATGTCTAGTTTGTATTGCTTCCAATTTGGTTAAATTGCATCTGCTTTTGGTACATACCTTTGAATATGACATGCCTTTCTGTTTTTGGTACATACTAGCAAAAGGGCCCGTGCGTTGCAACGGGAGAAAAAACATCCACTCATATCCCTAGCTGGGTCAGTTGGACAAACTGTGCATGTCCGGTTGGCAGGTTATGAGATTGAACCCTCCCATCGGCAATTTTATTTTTTTCCGAACCTGGGCCATAGTGCGCCGCTAGATGGGCTTCTTCCGTTGGGCCAAAACAGGTAGCAAGTAACGAAACCAAATAGCGTATGTGAAATTAATTGAAGCGGGACCAAACCAAGTGGGACCAAACCAAGAATATCACTTCCCTTTAATAGTAGGTATAGACTAGTACATCTGTGTATTAACCATGTTCTTACATCAAACTAATGTTCTTGTGTATCCCTCATCAATCACTTATGATGAGGTAGGCTGGCAAGGGGCTACTCATTTAAAGAATGCAGCGTCAGCCTCCCGACATGATTCTCAAGAAATAGAAATGCTAGATGAAGATAGTGAACGTAGCTCTGTAGTTGATTACAACATTTCCCCTACACTAGCATCGCAGGTGCTTGCTCTAACTTGGCAGCGTGATATGTGGTTGCATGTTGCATATGGTGTCTAGATTGTAATTCTTCCAATCTAGTTAAATTGCATGTGCTAGTCTGCTTAGCTTATACATTATACCTATTAATGTGACATGCCTTCCTGTATTTAGTACATAGTACATCTGTCTATTAAGCATGTCCTTACATAAAACTATTTTTTTTTGTATCCCGCATCAATCAACATGACAAGACACCTTTAGTATATGCAGTGCGATATTACTTGCATCTTTCATAGGCTTTATAGCATGCGCTGCTTCGACGCTTTTTACTTGGCAGAGTCATATTGGTTGCATCTTTCATGTGGTGTCTAGCTTGCATTGCTTCCTATTTGTTGGAATGGTTTCTGCTTAGTTTACACAAACAGTTGTGAACATGCCATGCCGTCCTGTTTTTCGTCCATATTCCATCCTTGTATCATGTGTTTGCCTTACATCAAAGTAGTGATTGTCAGTATCATGCATGAATGAGTTCTGAAGAGAGAATTTTATTGCTTTTTCTTGTCGGTTTTACTTGACAATTCAAAATCAATAAAGCGGAAGGAAGTTAGCAAGGTAGTGGATAAAGGTGCTCCTTCCGAACGGAGGGTCTCTACAGTTTCTACTCCTCCACACCCCCAAGATGATTTCCAAGACAACACATGCATAGACACTCAACAAAGATGTGTTTATGATGAGCACGTCTCCCCTAGTGCAGCATCACCGGTGCTCCCTCTAACTTGGCACTGTTATATGTGGTTGCATGTTATGTGTGATTTCTAGCTTGTATTGCTTCTAATTTTGTTGAATTCCATCTGCTTACTTTACACATTATACTTGAATAAGACACGTGTTCCTGTTTCTAGAACATACAATATCTGTCTATCACACCATGTTCTTAGATCAAATTACTACTGTTGTGTAACCTACAGCAATTACTTATCATAAGACATGTTTGACTTCAGAGTGTGATATAGGTTACATCTTACATTCTTTTCTAGCTTGTACTACTAATTTGTTGAAATGGCACTTATGACGAGACAATTTTAACTTGGTAGAGTGATATTCGTTGCATCTTTCATATGGTGTCTAGCTTTCATTGCTTCTAATTTGTTGAAATGCCTTCTCCTTAGTTTACACATCATAAGCTGTGAATATGCAATGCTGTGAATATGCAATGGCACTAATGACGAGAGACCTCTAACATGGTAGTGTGATGTTGTTTGCATCTTGCATATGATTTATTTCTTGTACTGCTTCAAATTTGTTTAAACGCCATTTATGATGAGACACTGTTAACTTGGCAAAGCGATATTTGTAGCATCTTTCATATGGTGTCTACCTTCCATTGCATTGCTTCTAATTTGGTGAAATGTCTTCTTCTTAGTTTACACATCATAGTTCTGGTTATCTCTTCCATCCTGTTTTCATACATATTACATCCTCCTATCATGTGGTTGTCTAACATCAAAGTTCAGTTTGTCTGCATCATGCATCAATTTGTTCTGAAGAACTAAATTTTTATTCGTTTTTCTTGTCGGCCAGACTTAACATGGCACAGAGAAAGAGGAAGAAACACAGAATGGCAGGGAATGAGAAGCGGATGAATCCTGCAGATTCTGCTGGTACTGATGGTGCAATAGAAGGTCAAAGTCTAGCGGAAAATTCTACAAACACATCATCCCATGCTACACGAGTTGCAAAAAAAGCCAAACAGAAACAAATAGCTGCCACCAAACAAGCAGAGACAACCCTAGTTCATGCAACACCTACCACAGTACTACCAGCTGCACGACTTACTCGTGCGTCAACTGAGCTAGTAGCACGTTCCCAAGCTCCCTTGCCACCTGGCACTACTTCCCAAGCACGCCTAACACAAGATGAGTTGGCAATATTAGATGAACCTTGTGAGCTTCAACAACAAGAAGGTAGTTGCTGGAGTCAAGTTACAGTTGCATGCTTCTTTATATGTAGTCTCACAGTTTGATGTACACTAACACTTCCTATGTTCGTTGTTGGACTAGCACCTAGGCGCAAGAGGAAACAAACATCAGGGATAATGCTTGATAGGTTAACTAAATCTAGAGGAGGAAGAATGGAGATCCGTTTTGAGGCAGGTTTAAAAAGGCCACGTGATGCTATAGAGTCAGCCAAGTTAGTATTAGAGGCAGCGGTTGTCATTAGGTGTCACGTACGTATCCTCCCAACATGGATTCAGTACAAGATTGACAAAGACGAAACCCAGTTCAACACCTTCCTCCACCATTTATCTGTAAGTATGGTTATGTATGGAAACTAGTAATATCGTCTTGCTTTGTCCCATACTTTCTAGGTTGCTGATAATGAGACTCCCATAATTTTCAATAGATGAGGTTCAAGTTGGATAGCCAAGATGATGCAACCATACAAGCTTGCACCCATGTTTTCAAGTCTGCTCTGCGATAGTATCGGTATAACTTGAGGAAAACTCACTTTGGAGGCAAGGCTAACAGTGAACTTTCCCAAACATCTCCATTGGAAAATATATCAGATGAAGACTGGAGGGGCCTTGTTAAACACTGGTCTGATCCGAAGTATCAGGTACATTATATATATGTGATCAGATCACATGTTGAAGTCCTATTTACGCATGTGCCACACAAATCTATCTTCTTGTAGGTGAACTGTTCAAAGAACAAGGCCAACCGTATGAAACTGAAATTCCAACAGACGACGGGATCTCGTAGCTATATTGCACACTGCGAGGCTCTTGTAATTAGCTGTTGTTTCACTCTTTTCGCTGTACCATATTATCAGATCTATATTGACTTGTTCGAAATGCAGAGGAAAGCCCGCAAGGACCAAAAAGTACCTGAACCAAATGCTGTGGAAATCTTCAAGGACTGTCACACCAGCAAGAAGAAGGGCATGACTACACCAGTCAAAGCCGTTGTTGTAAGTCCTTAATCCTCATGCCTTTTAACTACTACTTACTCTGACTTGTGCCTTGAACTGCATGGTTTGCAGCCAATGTCTATTACTCTTTTCAATTTTATACACAATTGTCTTAGCGTATCATTGCACCTTACAAGGTTTAAAAGAGAAGAGTGATGTTCCTTTGATCTTGACCTGTAATTTAGTTTCGTGCTGGACTTGCCCACACAATGTTACAATTGCATGTTTGTCTGTTCTCAGTTGTTTTGTGATATGAATGATGTCATACTATGCTTACTGTATTATAAAATTCGTCTCTTTATACTTAGCCCTCAATACAATGTGCAGAAATAGACAATACATTTGCGATGGTATATGGTCATATGTTTGGAACCTGGTTTTGTTATGTACTTTGCAATAAAATACAACTAATATTTTACATGGGTTCACCAGAATAAGTTCTGTATATAGACCAAAGCTATTTTGTTTGGTTTTGCTGCCTCCTTAATATCTTATGTTCTGGTACTACTAATGTAAAACCTCAACTTTTCAGCGAGCTCCAGAAAAAATGGTGGAACCGCCACCTTTTGAAGGTGGCGAGGCAACTATAACCGCAATGTCAGCTCTTGCTGTAGTGGGTCAGTACCTGTCCACTAACAGTGCCAAAAGCACGTTCCTGCGTAATACTTGGTTGGTTGTTAAGGCAATATCATCCAAACTGCCTCATGATCAAGATATGCAAGCTCAAAGCAATGTTGTATCTGCGCTCCAGACACAAGTCCATTCCCTAACAGAGACCCTTTGTGAAACAAGGAGAAACATTGCTCAATGTCGTCAAGATATGCATGGTTTTGAAACCAAACTATCAGACATTTGCTATGTTGTTCAGGAGCCTAGGGGAAATGAAGGCGAGGGTTATGGTGCTCCATCAGACAATACAACATGAAAACGTAACAATCAGGTCAAATGAACTGAGCTTCTGAACTTTTGGTGGTGCATTTATCTACTAGACTGTTAAGTTTTATGCCAACTTCCTTTTGTTATATAGTTGTAATTTGTTTTGGTGCAATACAAGATTTATTCTTAACATGCAGCCACCGGCTGAAGAAAATAGCAAGCCATTTTTGTATAGTGTAGGGTGTTCCCTATATTTGCACTGGTGGCGATCTTTGATGCCGAGTGGATGTAATCTGTGCAATCGCCTTAATAGCCTAGCGTTAGTTTCGGCCTTATTTATTTCCTACTCTTCTTTTTCCCTGGTTTGCTAGTGGCCGCAACTACCATGGGCCATATACGGGCCGTAGGATCCATGGGTCTCCTATGGGCCATCGATAAATGGGCCTGTAATCGGTGGGCCTCGGGCCGTCGGATAAATGGGCCTACATGGGCCATTATCGGGCGTAATTGGTATCGGCCCAGCATGATAACAGGCCGTTAATAGGCCGTAGGATAGCAAAGGCTTAATTCTTTCACAGGCATAACGGGTCGTTAATGGGCCAGAATATAGGACGGGCTGGAAACGGCGCAACGGGTTAACAGGCTAGAAACGGGCCGACTCTTGCCATGGGCCGAATTTGGCCCATTAGGGTAATAGGCCAGTAACGGGCCGACTCTTGCCATGGGCCGAATTTGGCCCATTAGGGGAACATGCCAATAACGGGCCGACTCTTGCCATGGGCCGAATTTGGCCCATTAGGGGAACAGGCCAGTAACGGGTCGGAATTAATCGAGGGCCGAAAAGGAGCCCAAGAATGTATGGGCCGTCAATAGGATGAAAGCTAACACGGGCTGGAAACGGCCCACGTAAATCACGGGCCGTTAACGGGTATAAAGAAAGTTACTATTCATTATGGGCTAGAGTCACCGTGGGCCTGTAAAGGGCCGAAAGATACGAAGGCCTCATATGGGCCAAAAGATGTCGTGGGCCATACATGGGAAGAAAGTGAAATGGGTTGGTGTTATATTCGACGGCCCACATGATGTTGTTGGGCCGATTTCCTTTAGGGCCTAGCAGGTCATAAGTTAACGGGCCGTAAAATGGGCTATTTGCGAAGAGACCGTTAACAGGCTTTTCATGGGCCAGCCCATTAACTTTTGACCAAGTCAAACGGGCCGACTTTGTAAGCTAAATGGGCCAATGGTGGGCCGTGGCACGTGTCGACATATCATAGGCGCCTATCTGACCCACTGACGAGCTGACACGTGGAAATTTCCCATTGGTCGGGGCTGTTAACGGGTTATCAGATCCAAAACCCGACCCGATAGCTTAACGGTGTTCCGTTACGGTGGATGCCACATGTCGGTCACCCTTGACGAAAGCACTTCTGTGACGCGTGATTTATCGTCATGGAAGTGGACACTTCCGTGATGATAATTTTGGTAATGTCATGGAACACTTCTACGAGAGCACATGTATGACTATCTTGATTCTGTCATAAAATCGTCATGGATGTACATGCATGACAAAAAATGCGACCTACTGTGACAAACACGCATCATCACAGAAGTGCATTTTTTTGTAGTGTCTGTGGCCACATGATCCGGGGCATAGCAAGCTAACTGGCTGAGCTCATACACGTACTACCCCACAATACGATTTCCCTGGCGTAAGTTGCGGAACTCGCGCTTATTCAGACTCATGGCTCCAGCTGAGACATGAGTGGTGTGGAAGGTCTGCTGAAACTGATCCCACATGATGGTGGCGATGGGATAGGTGGTGGTGTAGTTTTTCCACCAAGAGGCCGTGGGTCCATCTAGTTGATGTGCGGCAAAATGCACCTTCTCAGCATCTGTGCATCCAGCAATTGCTAGCTCCCTTCGAATCTTGCGGAGCCAATTGATACGTCTCCAACGTATCTATAATTTTTGATTGCTCCATGCTATATTATCTACTGTTTTGGACTATATTGGGATTCTTCCAGTTTTATATTATTTTTGGGACTAACCTATTAACCGGAGGCCCAGCCGAGAATTGCTGTTTTTTTGCCTATTTCAGTGTTTCGGAGAAACAGAATATCAAACGGAGTCCAAACGGAATAAAATCTTCGGGAATGTGATTTTCTCACCGAACGTGATCCAGGGGACTTGGACCCTACTGCAAGGGATCAAAGAGGAGGTCACGAGGGTGGGGGGCGCCCCCCTAGGGCGCGCCCCCTGCCTCGTGGGCCCCCGGTGCTCCACCGACGTACTCCTTCCTCCTATATATACCTACGTACCCCCAAATGATTAGAACAGGAGCCAAAACCCTAATTCCACCGCCGCAACTTTCTGTATCCACGAGATCCCATCTTGGGGCCTGTTCCGGAGCTCCGCCGGAAGAGGGCCATCATCACGGAGGGCTTCTACATCATCCTAGCCCCTTCGATGAAGTGTGAGTAGTTTACCTCAGGCCTTCGGGTCCATAGTTAGTAGCTAGATGGCTTCTTCTCTCTCTTTGAATCTCAATACAAAGTTCTCCCCCTCTCTTGTGGAGATCTATTCAATGTAATCTTCTTTTTGCGTTGTGTTTGTTGAGATCGATGAATTGTGGGTTTATGATCAAGTCTATCTATGAATAATATTTGAATCTTCTCTGAATTCTTTTTTGCATGATTGGTTATCTTTACAAGTCTCTTCGAATTATCCGTTTGGTTTGGCCAACTAGATTGGTAGTTCTTGCCATGGGAGAAGTGCTTAGCTTTGGGTTCGATCTTGCGGTGTCCTTTCCCAATGACATAAGGGGCAGCAAGGCACATATTTGATCGTTTCCATCGAGGATAACAATATGGGGTTTATTTCATATTGCATGAATTTATCTCTCTACATCATGTCATCTTGCTTAAGGCGTTACTCTGTTTTAACTTAATACTCTAGATGCATGCTGGATAGCGGTCGATGAGTGGAGTAATAGTAGTAGATGCAGAATCGTTTCGGTCTACTTGTGACGGACGTGATGCCTATATACATGATCATGCTTAGATATTCTCATAATTATGCTCAATTCTGTCAATTGCTCAACAGTAATTTGTTCACCCACCGTAGAATACTTATGCTCTTGAGAGAAGCCACTAGTGAAACCTATGGCCCCCGGGTCTATTCTCATCATATCAATCTCCATCACTTGAATCTTGCTTTGCTTTTTTACTTTTCCTTTACCTTTTACTTTGCATCTTTATATAAAAAATACCAAAAATATTATATCTATCAGATCACACTCTCGTAAGTGATCGTGAAGGGATTGACAACCCCTAATCGCGTTGGTTGCGAGTAGCTATCGTTTTGTGCTGGTACGAGGGACTTGAGCGTGGCCTCCTACTGGATTGATACCTTGGTTCTCAAAAACTGAGGGAAATACTTACGCTACTCTGCTGCATCATCCCTTCCTCTTCGGGGAAAACCAACGCAAGCTCAAGACGTAGCAAGAAGGATTTCCGGCGCCGTTGCCGGGGAGTCTACGCAAAAAGTCAACATACCAAGTACCCATCACAATCCCTATCTCTCGGATTACATTATTTGCCATTTGCCTCTCGTTTTCCTCTCCCCCACTTCACCCTTGCCGTTTTATTCACCCTCTCTCTCTCTCTCTCTCTCTCTCTATCCTCCCTCTCTGTTTGCCTCTTTTACCCGTTTGCTCTTGTTTGCTCGTGTGTTAGATTGCTTGTTTGTCGCGATGGCTCAAGATAATACTAAATTGTGTGACTTCACCAATACCAATAATAATGATTTCATTAGCACTCCAATCGCTCCTCTTACCGATGCTGAATCTTGTGAAATTAATGTTGCTTTGTTGAATCTTGTTATGAAATATCAATTCGCCGGCCTTCCTAGTGAAGATGCCGCTACTCATCTGAATAGCTTCGTTGATTTATGTGGTATGAAAAAGAAAAAAGATGTCGATAATGATGTCGTTAAATTGAAGCTATTTCCTTTTTCGCTTAGAGATCGTGCTAAAGCTTGGTTTTCGACTTTGCCTAAGAATAGTATTGATTCATGGAACAAGTGCAAAGATGCTTTTATCTCCAAGTATTTTCCTCCCGCTAAGATCATCTCTCTTAGAAACGATATTATGAACTTTAAACAACTTGATCATGAACATGTTGCACAAGCTTGGGAGAGAATGAAATTAATGATACGTAATTGCCCTACTCATGGTTTGAATTTATGGATGATTATACAGAATTGTTATGCCGGATTGAATTTTGCTTCTAGAAATCTTTTAGATTCAGCCACGGGAGGCACTTTTATGGAAATCACTTTAGGAGATGCTACTAAACTCCTAGATAATATTATGGTTAATTATTCTCAATGGCACACTGAAAGATCATCTAATAAAAAAGTGCATGCGATAGAGGAAATTAATGTGTTGAGTGGAAAGATGGATGAACTTATGAAATTATTTTCTACTAAGAGTGCTTCTTCTGATCCTAATGATATGCCTTTGTCCACTTTGATTGAGAATAACAATGAATCTATGGATTTGAATTTTGTTGGTAGGAATAATTTTGGTAACAATGCTTATAGAGGGAATTTTAATCCTAGGCCATATCCTAGTAATCCTTCTAATAATTATGGGAATTCCTACAATAACTCTTATGGAAATTATAATAAGATGCCCTCTGATTTTGAATCTAATATTAAAGAATTTATTTCTTCGCAATAGAATTTTAATACTACGATTGAAGAAAAATTGCTTAAGATTGATGATTTGGCTAGGAACGTTGATAGAATTGCTCTTGATGTTGATGCTTTGAAACTTAGATCTATTCCACCTAAGCATGATATTAATGAGTCTCTTAAAGCCATGAGAATTTCAATTGATGAGTGTAAAGAAAGAACCGCTAGGATGCGTGCTTCCAAGGATGCCTTTATTAAAGCGTGTCCTTCCAATTCCTATGAAAATCAAGATGAAGATCTAAAAGTTATTGATGTGTCTCCTATTAAATCTTTGTTTTGCAATATGAATCTTGATGAAACTGAATATGATCTTCCTTTACCTAGAAAGCGTTCTAAAAATTTGGAGTATTTAGATCTTAATGATGAAATTGATGAAAGTGGGATTGAAAGAAATAAAAATCTAGATGTTGCTAAACCCACTATATTGGATTTCAAGGAATTTAATTATGAAAGTTTCTCTTTGATTGATTGTATTTCCTTGTTGCAATCCATGCTAAATTCTCCACATGCTTATAGTCGAAATAAAGCCTTCACCGAACATATTGTTGATGCCTTGATGCAATCTTATGAAGAAAAACTTGAGTTGAAAGTTTCTATCCCTAGAAAACTCTATGATGAGTGGGAACCAACTATTAAAATTAAAATTAAAAATCATGAGTTTTATGCTTTGTGTGATTTGGGTGCTAGTGTCTCTACTATTCCCAATACTTTGTGTGATTTACTAGATTTCCGTAATTTTGATGATTGCCCTCTAAACTTGTATCTCGCAGATTCCACTATTAAGAAACCCATGGGAAGGATTAATGATGTTCTTATTGTTGCAAATAGGAATTATGTGCCCGTTGATTTCATTGTTCTTGATATAGATTGCAATCCTTCTTGCCCTATTATTCTTGCTAGACCTTTCCTTAGAACGGTTGGTGCGATTATTGATATGAAGGAAGGGAATATTAGATTTCAAATTCCATTAAAAAAGGGCATGGAACACTTTCCAAGAAAGAAAATAAAATTACCATATGAAACTATCATGAGAGCCACTTATGGATTGCCTACCAAAGATGGCAATACCTAGATCTATCCTTGCTTGTTATGCCTAGCTAGGGGCGTTAAACGATAGCGCTTGTTGGGAGGCAACCCAATTTTATTTTTATTCCTTGCTATTTGCTCCTGTTTAGTAATAAATAAATTATCTAGCGTCTGTTTTGGTTGTGTTTTTTGTGTTTAATTAGTGTTTGTGCCAAGTAGAACCGTTGGGAAGACTTGGGGAAAGTCTTGTTGAGCTTGCTGTAAAAACAGAAACTTTAGCGCTCACGAGAACTGCTTTCATTTTTATTTGAAGAGTGCTATTTAGTTAATTATTTTTGAAGATGATTAATAGATAAATCCCTCATGTCCAAAAATTTATTTTAGAATTTTTGTGGTTCCAGATCTTGCGCTAGCTACAGATTACTACAGACTGTTCTGTTTTTTGACAGATTCTGTTTTTCGTGTGTTGTTTGCTTATTTTGATGAATCTATGGCTAGTAAAATAGTTTATAGTCCATTGAGAAGTTGGAATACAGTAGGTTTAACACCAATATAAATAAAGAATGAGTTCATTACAGTACCTTGAAGTGGTCTTTTGTTTTCTTTCGCTAACGGAGCTCACGAGTTTTCTATTTTGAGTTTTGTGTTGTGAAGTTTTCAAGTTTTGGGTAAGAATTTGATGGATTATGGAACGAGGAGTGGAAAGAGCCTAAGCTTGGGGATGCCCATGGCACCCCCAAGATAATCCAAGGACACCAAAAATTCAAAGCTTGGGGATGCCCCGGAAGGCATCCCCTCTTTCGTCCACTTCCATCGGTAATTTACTTGGAGCTATATTTTTATTCACCAACATGATATGTGTTTTGCTTGGAGCATCTTGTATTGTTTGTGTCTTTGTTTGTTAGTATGCCACAATCATCCTTGCTGTACACACCTTTTGAGAGAGCCATACATGAATTAAAATTTGATAGAATACTCTATGTGCTTCACTTATATCTTTTGAGCACTATAATTTTTACTCTATGCGCTTCACTTATATCTTTTGAGCTAAGTAATTTTGCTCTATGTGCTTCACTTATATCTTTTGAGCATTATAAATTTTCTCTATGTGCTTCACTTAGATCTTTTAGAGCACGGTGGTGGATTTGTTTTAAAGAAACTATTGATCTCTCATGCTTCACTTAAATTATTTTGAGAGTCTCTTAATAGCATGGTAATTTGCTTAATAATAATATGCTTGGTATTCAAGATTTGTGAAAATTTCTTTTGAGTGTGTTGAATACTAAGAAAATATTGAAGCATGATAATTGTTTTGAGATATGGAGGTGATAATATTAAAGTCATGCTAGTTGAGTAGTTGTGAATTTAAAGAATACTTATGTTGAAGTTTGTGATTCCCGTAGCATGCACGTATGGTGAACCGTTATGTGATGAAGTCGGAGCATGATTTATATATTGATTGTCTTCCTTATGAGTAGTGGTCGGGGACGAGCGATGGTCTTTTCCTACCGATCTATCCCCCTAGGAGCATGCGCGTAGTACTTTGCTTTGATAACTTCTAGATTTTTGCAATAAGTATATGAGTTCTTTATGACTAATGTTGAGTCCATGGATCATACGCACTCTCACCCTTCCACCCTTGCTAGCCTCTCTAATACCGCGCAACTTTCACCGGTATCATACACCTACCATATACCTTCCGCAAAACAGCCACCATACCTACCTATTATGGCATTTCCATAGTCATTCGGAGATATATTGCCATGCAACTTTCCACCATCTAGTTCATCATGACACATTCATCATTGTCATATTGCTTAGCATGATCATGTAGTTGACATAGTATTCGTGGCAAAGCCACCGTTCATAATTTTTCATACTTGTCACTCTTGATTCATTGCATATCCCGGTACACCGCCGGAGGCATCCATATAGAGTCATACTTTGTTTTAGTATCGAGTTGTAATCATTGAGTTGTAAATAAATAGAAGTGTGATGATTATCATTCAATAGAGCATTGTCCGAAAAAAAGGCCAAAGAAAAAAAAGAAGGACCCAAAAAATAAAAAATAAAAGGGGGAAATGCTACTATCCTTTTACCACACTTGTGCTTCCAAGTAGCACCATGATATAGCGAGTCTCATATATTGTGCTTCAAAGTAGCACCATGTTCTTCATATAGAGAGTCTCATATGTTGTCACTTTCATATACTAGTGGGAATTTTACATTATAGAACTTGGCTTGTATATTCCAATGATGGGCTTCCTCAAATTGCCCTAGGTCTTCATGAGCAAGCAAGTTGGATGCACACCCACTAGTTTCGTTTGTTGAGCTTTCATACATTTATAGCTCTAGTGCATCCGTTGCATGGCAATCCCTACTCACTCACATTGATATCTATTGATGGGCATCTCCATAGCCCATTGATACGCCTAGTTGATGTGAGACTATCTTCTCCTTTTTGTCTTCTCCACAACCACCATTCTATTCCACATATAGTGTTATATCCATGGCTCACGCTCATGTATTGCGTGAAGATTGAAAAAGTTTTGAAAAAGTTAGAGTATGCAACAATTGCTTGGCTTGTCATCGGGGTTGTGCATGATTTAAATACTTTGTGTGGGGAAGATGGAGCATAGCCAGACTATATGATTTTGTAGGGATAACTTTCTTTGGCCATGTTATTTTGAGAAGACATAATTGCTTTGTTAGTATGCTTGAAGTATTATTATTTTTATGTCAATATAAACTTTTGTCTTGAATCTTTCTAATCTGAATATTCATACCACAATTAAGAAGATTTGCATTGAAATTATGCCAAATAGCACTCCGCATCAAAAATTCTCTTTTTATCATTTACCTACTCGAGGACGAGCAGGAATTATGCTTGGGGATGCCTGATACGTCTCCAACGTATCTATAATTTTTGATTGCTCCATGCTATATTATCTACTGTTTTGGACTATATTGGGCTTTATTTTCCACTTTTATATTATTTTTGGGACTAACCTATTAACCGGAGGCCCAACCCAGAATTGCTGTTTTTTGCCTATTTCAATGTTTCGGAGAAACAGAATATCAAACGGAGTCCAAACGGAATAAAATCTTCGGGAACGTGATTTTCTCACCGAACATGAACCAGGAGACTTGGACCCTACTGCAAGGGATCAAAGAGGAGGTCACGAGGGTGGGCCCCCCCCACTAGGGCGCTCCCCCTTGCATCGTGGGCCCCTCGGTGCTCTACTGACGTACTCCTTCCTCCTATATATACCTACATACCCCAAACGATCAGAACAGGAGCCAAAAACCTAATTCCACCACCTCAACTTTCTGTATCCATGAGATCCCATCTTGGGGCCTGTTTCGGAGCTCCGCCGGAAGAGGGCCGTCATCACGGAGGGCTTCTACATCATCCTAGCCACTCCGATGAAGTGTGAGTAGTTTACCTCAGACCTTCGGGTCCATAGTTAGTAGCTAGATGGCTTCTTCTCTCTCTTTGAATCTCAATACAAAGCTCTCCCCCTCTCTTGTGGAGATCTATTCGATGTAATCTTCTTTTTGCGGTGTGTTTGTTGAGATCGATGAATTGTGGGTTTATGATCAAGTGTATCTATGAATAATATTTGAATCTTCTCTGAATTCTTTTATGCATGATTGGTTATCTTTGCAAGTCTCTTCGAATTATCCGTTTGGTTTGGCCAACTAGATTGGTAGTTCTTGCCATGGGAGAAGTGCTTAGCTTTAGGTTCGATCTTGCGGTGTCCTTTCCCAGTGACAGAAGGGGCAGCAAGGCACGTATTGCATCGTTTCCATCAAGGATAACAAGATGGGGTTTATTTCCTATTGCATGAATTTATCTCTCTACATCATGTCATCTTGCTTAAGGCGTTACTCTGTTTTTAACTTAATACTCTAGATGCATGCTGGATAGCGGTCGATGAGTGGAGTAATAGTACTAGATGCAGAATCGTTTCGGTCTACTTGTCACAGACGTGATGCCTATATACATGATCATGCCTAGATATTCTCATAATTATGCTCAATTCTGTCAATTTCTCAACAGTAATTTGTTCACCCACCGTAGAATACTTATGCTCTTGAGAGAAGCCACTAGTGAAACCTATGGCCCCCGGGTCTATTCTCATCATATCAATCTCCATCACTTTAATCTTGCTTTGCTTTTTACTTTGCCTTTACTTTTTACTTTGCATCTTTATATCAAAAATACCAAAAATATTATATCTATCAGATCTCACTCTCGTAAGTGACCGTGAAGGGATTGACAACCCCTAATCGCGTTGGTTGCGAGTAGCTATCGTTTTGTGCAGGTACGAGGGACTTGAGCGTGGCCTCCTACTAGATTGATACCTTGGTTCTAAAAAACTGAGGGAAATACTTACGCTACTCTGCTGCATCATCCCTTCCTCTTCGGGGAAAACCAACGCAAGCTCAAGACGTAGCACCAATCATCAGCTAAAATCGGCTCGGTGCTGCTAGATAACACCGGCGGATTTAGCCTTAGGAACCGGGTCAGGTTGTCGGCAGCGGGTCGTGGCGGTGGACTGTTGCTATTATTGTTGTTGCCTTGGTTCTGGATGAGCATTTGCATCAAGGCGTTCTGCTATTGGATCAGCTGGGTGAGCTCGTGCGGGAAAGTGAATCCGGGGTCACGTCTCGGAGGCAACTGGTGTTTTTGCACTGGATGAGAAATTAGAATAGAACAAGGGTCTAATGAGAAAATAGCACTACCCATATGAATGCACAATCATAATCACACCAATAATTTATTCATTCATCTCAAACAAGGTTCAATCTCAGATTACAAGATCTCACGACTAATCGAAAGTAAAGGCCTAATTGATCGACGAAAAAGAAAATAAAATAACCCGGCAGTCGACTAAATGTTCTTCATCCATTATCCTTGCATCCTCCGGTGCGGCGTCCTTTGGTGCAGTGCCTCCTCTTGATGCATCCTTAGTTGGAGCTCTATTCATAATCCTGGTCATTGCTCATGAGGGATCCATCATGTCCACTCAGGAAGAGGTCTTATCCCTGGTCCAACTTCTCCTCCAATGTGGCAACATATTTCTCTAGGTTCTCGATTTTCTCCATAAAATCCTTGACCTCCTCTTCATGTTCAAGTAAGTCCGTGCATGCTTTCTCCTCCAGTTGCAGTTCACGGAACAACAGCCTCCTCAATACCTTAGAGCTTCGGCGTGTCTGGATTTCCTGGTTCCTGATGTGACTCTCCAAGTCTTGAACATATGAAAGAATGGAGTCGTCCTCCACGGTTAGGATGATATCTCCATTCCTAGCTCTGCGAGAAATCATGGCGAGGTCTGATGGGTCGATCTCGGCCCTGTACTCTTCTCGGAGATGTCCAAGTGCATGATGAATCACCATGTCTCTTCCGAGGATCCAAGTAAAAGCAGTAAACTCAAAGTCTATGGGCTCTGAATATCCTCCGAAGGTCCTCCCTGGAATGTGCACCTCAATCCTGTAGCGGGTATTCGTCGAAATTGCATTGGTAGGCTTCCTGGTGATATAGGGCAGATCAATCTTCGGCTTCTTCACAATCCGAACCAACTTCTTACCGAAAGGCATCGTCTCATCTGACTGGTCCTCCCTGGAATGTCCAATCGCTCTTCTACCTCTTCATCATACTAAAGTTGGCGCCATTCAAGTCAACATTCTTCGGAATCTTCTTCGGATGCAAGTTTTCCACGAGTTCGTTCGTATCGTTGCTAAGACCATCAAGATCATCAAGCTCCATGCAACCCATTTCACAACAACGGTTTACAAGATCGCCTCCAGGAACGTGAATTCCTACGGCGACAAGCTAATGATCATCCGGTCCAAGAGCAAGCTCCAATATGCCAAGATCATCAAGTACCACAAGTTGGGGATGACCCTCGACAAGCACAATAACATCATGAGGACCAAACCCTTGAAGCCGAACGTGCTCTACGTGAAGCAACACAAGCTGTCGACTGGCACAACTGCCAAGCACATCTACAAGAAGAGCCTCCCTGACGAGAGCGACAAGAAGAAGCCGAACGCCTTGAGGAACAACAAGAAAGGAGGAACTGTGTAAGAATCCCACACCCTCAACCTCAAGTTAATCAAACGGAGCACAAGGAGCAAGCGGCTCGAGATGCTCCACCACGGCAAGAGTGTCACCATCATTGTCCTTCACACAATGAAGAGCAACACTATGGAAAGCTCAATTTCAACATTCCTAAGTTCTCCGAAAGCAACGATCCCGAAGACTACCTTTCATGGGCATTGAAAGTTGACAAGATCTTTCGCTTGCACAACTATCAAGAATAAAATAATATTGTCATGGCATCTCTTGAGTTCCAAGACTATGTCCTCATTTGGTGGGAGCAAGTCATTGAACATCGAGAAGCATGAGGTGACCAACCCATCACAACATGGAATCAAATGAAGGATGTCATGGGAGCACGCTTTGTACCCACGTACTATAGCCGTGACCTCTTCGAGAAATTGCAACTTCTCAAGCAAGGTACCAAGTACATTGAAGAGTACTACAAGGAAATGGAGATTTCTAAGATCAAGAAAATGTCACGAAAGATGAGGAACAAACCATGGCATGATTCTTGAATGGACTCAGCCATCCTGTCAAGAAGATTGTGGATTTCCATCCATACACAAACATCATCGAGCTAGTGCACCAAGAGACCAAGGGGAAGCGACAAGTGCAAGATGATTACAAGTATGCCAAGTACTCTTCCAAGCCATATGGTTCATACACTCAAGCTTCAATGACTACAACATCTTCTACCTCAACCAAGCCTTCTACAAGCAACAGCAAAAAGTCAAGTTTCAATAAAACTTTGAAATCTTCAAGTCGTCATCCTTCTACAAACAACTTCAAGCCGAAATGATGTAGGGTAGAACCCTAATCGGCCGATCTTTCACGAAAGGAGCAGATCCCACGAAGAACACGAAGAACACAAGGGAATCACGAGGGAAAACATGAGAGAAACACTAAACCAACAAGAAATAGTCACACATATGCTAGATCCTCGAGTATATAAGAGATCACACAATCCATGGACAACTAAGGACGATACAAAGGTAGCCAGTCTTCTCCGTGAGGAGGTCTTGATGGTCTTCTCCGCAAGGAGGTCTTGAATCCAAAGGGATCTTCTCCGAAGAGGGGCCGCGGTCCCTCTTGTGGAATAGATCCGATGTGGATGAGCAATGCTCTATCTCTAATATGAGCTAAACCAATGCTATCCCTAGCTAGAAGGAATAGGGGGTCTATTTATATTCTTAGTGCAAAAGGGGACGAAGTGGGGGTACATGGGCTGCGGCCCAACACATGGCAGCACACAGGCGCCGGACGTCCGGGAGTTACCGGTCGTCCGGAGGCTCGCGAGGGTCCGAACGTCCGGTGCCTGTCGGACGTCCGTAGATTCGGCTCGGGTGGTCTTCGGTCGGACGTCCGGTCGGGGTCGGACATCCGGGCGTTGGTCGTTCGTAGAGCTTCGGAAGTCCGTAGTTTTCGCTCAGGTGTGGAAGTGTCAGTCATCTGGAGAGGGCCGGATGTCTGGAGCCTGGAAGTCATCAGACGTCCGGGGTTCGTGGGTCGTCCAGAGCCTGGGAACTTCGAGCTGTTCTTCTTCTTGTCCAATGGGCTTGGCGTCCTCACCGTCTTGTCCGTTGAGTGTAGTTGGTCCATGGCTTTCCTTCAAGCACCTGATCACACATAGGGTTTCCACTTGAGCTAGTAGCCAATTCTCATGCATGGAAGGTGGTAGTTCGAAGAGGAGTGAGTTCACCTTATCTTCGATAGCCTTCGCTTGGGCTCTTGTCATTGGTCCACGTGGTGTTGTAGGAGACGTAGGTAGGTCCATGGGGATGACCTTGGGATGCTCCGCATCATCTCCCCTCCCTTGGGGAAGATCCGACCTCGGATCAAAATCTTCATCACCATGGTAGGGCGAGAGGCCCTTGACGTTGAAGATGTCGCTCACATTGTACTTGTCGCGCGGGAGGCCGATCTTGTAAGCGTTGTTGTTGTAGCGGGCAAGCACCTTGAAGGGTCCATCCACTCGAGGTAGAAGCTTGGACTTGCGTTCGTTGGGGAAGCAGTCTTTGCGAAGGCGTAGCCACACAAGATCACCAATGTCGAATACCATGGGTTGCTTGTTGATGTTGAGCTTGGTCGCAAGTCGTTCTACTTGGTGCTCGATGGCATACCTTGTATCTTCATGCACCTTCTTGAGATGGGTGACACGTGCACTTGCGTCCAAATTGATGCGCTCTTGTAGTGGTAGAGGAAGAATGTCCAATGGGGACAATGGGTTGAATCCGTAGACGACCTCGAAGGGGGACCTGCCGGTTGTTGAGTGTCTTGCTCGGTTGTAGGCGAACTCGGCGATAGGTAGGCACTCCTCCCACTCCTTGATGTTTTTCTTGATGAGCACGCGAAGTAGAGTGGAGAGTGTGCGGTTGGTCACCTCCGTTTGGCCATCGGTTTGTGGATGATACGTTGTGGAGAAGAGTAGCTTGATAACGAGCTTGGCGCATAGGGTCTTCCAAAAGTAGCATAGGAACTTGACGTCGCGGTCCGAGACGATCGTCTTTGGCACTCCATGTAGACGCAATATTTCCCTACAAAAGAGATTGGCAACATCCGAAGCATCGTCTATCTTGTTGCAAGTAATGAAGTGTGCCATCTTGGAGAAATGGTCCACAACGACAAATACCGAATCCTTTCCATTTCTAGTCCTAGGCAAACCAAGTAAAAAAAATCCATGCTAATGTCTTCCCATGGTTGATATGGAATTGGGAGAGGCATGTAAAGGCCATGGGATTGAGCTTTATACTTAGCTTCGCGACATGTGGAGCATCGGTTGGTGAAGCGGTTGACGTCGCGAAACATCTTGGGCCAAAAATAGTTCTTGGAGAGCATAGCAAAAGTCTTGTCGCGTCCAAAATGTCCCATTAGTCCTCCTCCATGAGATTCCTTCAAAAGCAATAAACGAAGAGAAGAGTCGGGGATGCAAAGCTTGTTAGCTCTCATAAGATATCCATCTTTGATGTAATAGCGTTCCCAAGATGTATGCATGAAACATTTGGCATAAGGAGTAGCAAAAGTAAGGTCATGCTCATACAAGTCTTTATATACTGAAAGCCAATGACATCCCATTCAAGTTGAGTAACAAGCATGCATATGCGGGAAGGAACATCCGCCACAACGTTTTCCTTACCTTTGATGTCCTTGATGACATAAGGAAAAAGACTCAATAAATTCACTCCATTTAGCATGACGCTTGTTCAACATGGTTTGGCCCTTAAGGTACTTGAGAGTTTCATGATCGGTATGAATGATGAATTCATGAGGGTGAAGATAGTGTTCCCATTCATGCAAAACGCGTACTAAAGCATATAGCTCTTTGTCATAGATGGGGTAATTGAGTTACGCTCCGGAAAGTTTCTCACTAAAGTAAGCTATGGGGCGCTTCTCTTGCGTTAACACACCTCCTATGCCATTACCACTAGAATCACAATGAATCTCAAAGGGTTTGTTAAAGTTGGGTAATGCAAGCACGGGAGCATGAGTAAGCAAATTCTTAAGCTCATTGAAAGCGGCATCTTGGGATGGTCCCCAAACAAAAGGCACATTTTTCTTGCTCAAAG
This sequence comes from Triticum monococcum, assembly GCA_034509565.1. Classification (NCBI taxonomy): domain Eukaryota; kingdom Viridiplantae; phylum Streptophyta; class Magnoliopsida; order Poales; family Poaceae; genus Triticum; species Triticum monococcum. The sequence continues at coordinate 393,129,663 of CM067843.1, read as the reverse complement.
CATGCAAAGGCGAAGCAATGGTGCTAAATCTTTCACAAAGCGATGATAGAAACCCGCAAGGCCAAGAAAGCTACGCACTTGATGCAAGTTGGTTGGTTGCAGCCAAGTTTTAATAGCATTGATCTTGGAATCATCAACATGAACACCCTTAGAGGAAATAACAAAACCCAAGAAAACGATCTTATCAACGCCAAAAAGGCACTTTTCCATGTTAGCATAGAGACGCTCTTTTTGAAGAGTTTGCAAAACGGTTCGCACATGGGTGACATGATCTTTAAGAGATTTGCTATAAACAAGGATATCATCGAAGTAGACCACAACAAACACACCAATGTAAGGGTGAAAGACATGATTCATAAGACGCATGAAAGTACCCGGTGGTTCCGATAGACCCATAGGCATGACTAACCACTCATACAACCCAAACTTGGTTTTGAAAGCGGTTTTCCATTCATCACCCTCTTGTATGCTGATTTGATAGTAACCACTTTAAGGTCAATTTTGGAGAATATAGTGGCACCACTAAGTTCATCAAGCATATCATCAAGGTGTGGAATGGGATACCTATAGCGAACGGTGATAGCATTGATAGGTCTACAATCGGAGCACATGCGAAAGCTACCATCTCGTTTTGGAACAAGAATGACCGGAACGGCAGAAGGACTTAAACTTTCACGCACATCTTCCGGGTTGACGTGGTAGGGAGATTTTGTTTGGAAGAGGCGCTCCGGGGATGAGGTTGATGCGGTGCTCGATGCCTCATAGAGGAGGTAGTCCCGGAGGTAGCTCGTCGGGGAAAATATCTTGAAATTCCTGCAAAAGAGAAGACAACACTAAAGGTAGAGCGTGACAGGTGTTAGCTTGTGTTGCATTGTCCTTGCACAAAAGTACATAGTGTAGGACACTAGATGGGTTCTCACACACTCCTCTTATCTCATTTTTGGTGGCAAATAGAACTAAGCTCTTCTTTTCGCTCATCGTGGAAGCACTCGATTGGGCTTGTGGCGCGCACTCTCTTTTTGGTGGCTCTCTCTCTCTCTTACTATGCTCTCCATGATGGGTGGCTTGCTTGTCGGCGATCACTTGACTTGGAGACATGGGGCGAAGGACGTACTCCTTTCCTTTCATCTTGAAGATGTAGTGGTTCATTCGGCCGTTGTGGATGACACCTCTATCAAATTGCCATGGGCGTCCAAGAAGAAGGTGGCAAACGGTCATTGGAATGATAGAGGCGAAGGTGTCCCGATGTTTCGATGAGATAGATATTGTTTTCTGTGGGAGTCGACTTTGACGATCCGACTATGAATGTGCGAAGACGTCGCGCCTTAGCAATCGCTAAACCAACTTCCGAGGGTTATTGACCACGCTGGAGCATGATCAACCTGACCACAAGCAAGAAACTGAGATTGCAATCTGGATATTGCGATTAAAAGAGGAAAGCTTTATTGATCAAGGTGGGATTCTGTGACGCCTTTGTCTGGTCGTTGAACACAAACGAAGTACGCGAAGTTGCAGCTAGGCGAACTTTAATCTAAACAAAACTCAAGGAAAAAGCTACTAGATGGATCTACTTATATAGGAACAAGGGGTGGCGGCCAAGGAGGTGGAAGGACGTCCCAAGGCAGCCTAAAACTAACCCTTAGGTCGTACAAGGATCATGGGCCCAAGTGGAGGTGGTGCAACACCTTTGGACTTGTTGTTTGAATTGGATTCTGCTGCAACGTCAGATTGTTTCGTTGATATCTCAATGATCCGGACGAATTTGAAGGTGATTCCAATTGGGCTGGAAAGAGCACGAAATCTACTTTGCAACAAAAATAGAATCACCCAATTTGGAGTCCGTATGAAAAAGTTGTTGACGTTTTGAGTCAGGTATGTCTGTGCAGTCCGAATCTGAATCCAAAACGTGAGAGACTTGGACTTTATCTTCTCTTGGCCCAAAAGTGACATGAGAAGACTTTTTGAACAAAACCTAAACTTCTCCTTTTCCCTTATATTCATATGTGGATTGTACAAATGTCCCATACACCTGCAATTAGACAAAACACAAAAGTGTGTGAAGTATTTTTGTTCTGGATAACATAAATAGATTATTGAATAGTTTGCACTAGAAATCACCTAACAAATATGCATGTATGCAATATTTTTGGTCATATCCAAGGTAATCATGTCCTCATCATGGAACGACGTCGCAGTCGAAAGTGTCTTCGTAGGCACCAATTTGGAAGGAGACTTGTACTCGATGCTCGACTTGGATAGTGGCGGAGTCGCTAAGCCATTGAACTTTGTAGGGATGTGGGTGCTTCGTCTTGGGCAATTGGAGCTTGGAGCAAAGTTCTTCACTTGCGAGGTTATGACAACTACCTCCATCGATGATGACCTTGACGGATCTTCCATTGATGCCGGCCTTGGTATGAAAGATATGGCATCTTTGGTCTTCTTCTTGTTGATGTTGAAGAGTCAAGACCTTGGAGACAACGAGAGTGGGACTTGCATCTTCATTGCAAAAGACTTGTTCCGTGTCTTCTTCGTTCACCTGCTGATGTATGGTCACTTGCTCAATGGCTTCCATTTCTCCTTCACTCATAGAGTCATAAGTGCCATCGTCATTGGGGATCATGGTCCGCTTGTTGGTGCATTCATAGGACTCGTGGCCTCGGCCTCCGCATGTGAAGCATTTGAAGGAACTTGTCTTGACGGTCTCATAGGTGGGGGTTGATGATGATGAAGCTCTCGGCTTGAAGTTTCTTGTTGTAGTATGACTTGGGGTTGACAATGCTTTCTTGGAACTCAACTTGTCGACGTTGCTTGTAGAAGGCTTGGTAAACGGTGTTGGAGTCGTTGAAGCTTGGGTGTTGGAGAAGCCGGATGACTTTGATGAGAACTTGGCATACTTGTAATCGTCTTGCACTTGACGTTCTGCTTTGATAGCTTGATGCACTAGCTCGATGAGGTTCGAGTATGGTTGGAAGTCGGCGATCTTCTTGATAGGATGGTTGAGTACATTCAAGAAACATGTCATTGTTTGCTCATCATCTTTCGTGACGTTGGCTCTTATCATGGCAATCTCCATTTCCTTTTAATACTCTTCAACGCTCTTGGTTCCTTGCTTGAGTAGTTGGAGTTTCTTGAAGAGGTCGCTGTCATAGTAGGTAGGCATGAAGCGTGCTCTCATGACATCCTTCATTTGCGCCCAAGTAGTGATGGGTGGTTCTCCTCTTGCCTCGCGGCCCTCGATAACTTGTTCCCACCAAATGAGGACATAGTCTTGGAACTCAAGGGATGCCATCGCGATCTTCTTCTCTTCGTCATAGTTGTGCAAGAGGAAGATCTTGTCGACCTTCAGTGCCCATGAAAGGTACTCTTCGGGATCGTTGCTTCCATTGAACATGGACATGGTGAAGTTTAGCTTGCCATAGCGTTGCTCTTCATTGTGTTGGGGTCGGGGATGATGACGCCCATGTTGTTGATATTTGTCAAACTCGTTGTGCTCTTGGCGAGGAGGGTTGTCGACCTCATGTTGGTCTTGTCGTGGATGATTCCCATTGTCTTCATGCTCTTGGTGAACTTGATGTCCTTGGTGAGCTTGTGGAGGTACTTGTTGAGCTTGACGTTGCACGCGAGCTTGATATTGTCGTTCATGAGCTTCTTCGCGAAGTGCTTCTTCATGTTCAGGAACTTGTCGGCCTCGGTTGGCTACGGCTTGACTTGAATCATGGAGGGCAGGTTGCGCCTCAAGTGCTTGAGCTTCACGGAGTTGTTGTTCTTGGCGTTGTGCCTCGGCATCTTGTGCATCTTGGTGTAAACGCGCTCGCTCTTCCTCTTCATGTTGGCGTTGTCGTTACCGTTCTCGTGCCAGCACAAAAGCCGCTTGGGTTTGACGTTGTCGGTGCTCTTGAGAGTCATTATCACGTAGAGGATTGAGGTTTGCTTGATGATCGTTGCGCGTGGAACGTCGAAGAGTGTTCAATGTTGGTGTACTTGAGCCGGAGAGGGTGAAGTCGGAGTGTCGACTTGAGCGGCTCCGTCTTGATGAGGACGACGTGGAAGAAGAGCGGTTGAGCAAAAAGCACGAATCTCATCCATTCTTGCGTCGTTCTCTTGATTGTGATCATCGATCTTGTGTTCGAAGTAGTCCCTTGTACATTGCTCAGAGATTCGCAAGTCGATGGCGAGTTTGTCGATGCGTTCACTCATTGATTGTTGCTCTTGATGCAAAGCACGTTGTGCACCAAAGAGGTGGCTCTTGGATACGTAGGAGTTCATGTCGTCGTCGTGCTCAATGAAGAGTGGGTTGGTAGAAGTACTTGGCCTATCCATCATTCCAAAAGAAAAATGTGAGTGGTATAAAGATATGAACGTATACCAAATGTACCTTGACCGAAGTTGAAAGTGGATCAATGATCACTCTAATGTGGAACAAGGAAATAGCACAATTGGTACCAATTCTTGTCGATTTATCACACCTACACAAGTAAAAGCTTATGGTGGAGCTTGGTTAGGATGGTGGCACAAAATTTGAGGCAATTATAAGTGAGCTTCAATAATGTTGGAAAAGATTCGCAAGATAGCAATGCAACAAGTAGACCAAGCAATATAAGGTACGTAGAAACACACACACAAAAAGATAAGAGGGGTCGTGCAACCAAGGATGAGGCAAAAAGTGGTATCCACAAAAATGCTCTTGTTGCACAACACTAGAGAGACGCTAGCATGATTGCACAATAGGCGGATACAAGACTTGTGCATAACCTACTTAGCAAAAATGCAACGACTTCTATCCCAAGTATGCTCTATGTATGGTGTTTCGATGATATGATCCAAGATGATCTAGTATGACAATCTTAATGTTGTATGATGCTATGGTTCTTGCTTAAAAGCTCTTTGCTTATCTTTCCCTTTTGCTTAAAAGCTTGTTTGGCTCTTTGCTATTTGAGCTCTTTTCTCATGCAATACTTCACGAACCAAGATAGCAATTGTGTATGCGATGACAACCTTGTGACACAAGAGATGATACCAATATATGCACCAATGATGTATGTATGCTATGGGAAGTATGATCACTAATGTGCACAAGTCTCGTTGTCGGCAATACTCAAACGCTAGTCTCGATGGGTAAGCGATGCAAAGGAGTAAGGCTATGATGGCTATCAATGTAATGGCAAGAATGATATGTCCAAAACCAAGGTGAGGTAACCGATTCTTGGTACTTGTAAGCAAGAAATGGTTGATGGTGTCATAATGGTGGAACGGATACCAAGATGTAGTCGAGGTGGTCGTTGTTGATGACGTGTCCATGGCGAAGATGAGCGGCGGTGATGTTGATGTCGAACCATACCTAATAGCCGAAACACAATAGGACACAGAACTGCAACTCAAATTCTCAAAGCTTGAAGTTGCAAAACGTGTCGGAGTGCGAAACGGGTAAGCAATGGTGGTGGTATGCGGAAGTGGTGATGGTGTATAGGTGGTGGGGGTGCATATGCAGGAGGTGGGGCAGTGGTGGTGACAAAAACTGACAAAAAATCAGTTTCGTCAGGGACCTCCAGACGTCCGAGATGGGCCGGTCGTCGGACGTTCGGAAGAGGTCTGACGTCCGGTGCCTGGGCACTTTTCGGGCACGGGATGAACTGCATGTAGGCGGGGTGCATGAGGTGCAATTCACCGAATCTGGGCGATTTCGTGGATGGAAACGGTGGGGAAAGGGGGGAAATCTAGATCCACTCAAGACAAAGAAAATCCACGGATCGAATCCAACAAAATTTCAACACACCAACAAATCACAAAAAAATTGGGGCTATTTTTGTGGGGAATTTTTGAATTAGGGACAAAATCAACAAAAACAAGGCTAGCAACACAACGGGGAGGCTCCGAAATCGTGATGAACGTGGCTCTGATACCAAAATGATGTAGGGTAGAACCCTAATCGACCGATCTTTCACGAAAGGAGCGGATCCCGCGAAGAACACGAGGGGAGACACGAGGGGAAACACGAGAGAAACACTTAACCAACAAGAAATAGTCACACATATGCTAGATCCTCGAGAACATGAGAGATCACACGATCCACGGACAACTAAGGACAATACAAAGGTATCCGGTCTTCTCCGTGAGGGGGTCTTGATGGTCTTCTCCGCACAGAGGTCTTGAATCCAAAGGGATCTTCTCCGAAGAGGGGCCGCGGTCTCTCTCGTGGAGTAGATCCGATGTGGATGAGCAATGCTCTATCTTTAATATGAGCTAAACCAATGCTAACCCTAGCTAGAAGGAATAGGAGGTCTATTTATAGTCTTAGTGAAAAAGGGGACGAAGTGGGGGGTACATGGGCTGCGGCCCAACACATGGCAACACACATGTGCCGGACGTCCGGGAGTTACCAGTTGTCCGGAGGCTTGCGAGGGTCCGGACGTCCGGTGCCTGTCGGACGTCCGTAGATTCGGCTCGGGTGGTCTTCGGTCGGACGTCCGGTCGGGGTCGGACATCCGGGCGTCGATCGTCCGTAGAGCTTCGGAAGTCCGTAGTTTTGGCTCGGGTGTGGAAGTGTCGATCGTCCGGAGAGGGCCGGATGTCCGGAGCCTAGAGGTCGTCGGATGTCCGGGGTTCATCGGTCGTCCGGAGCCTGGGAACTTCGAGCAGTTCTTCTTCTTGTCCAATGGGCTTGGTGTCCGTCTTGTCCTTTGAGTGTAGTTGGTCCGTGGCTTTCCTCCAAGCACCTGATCACACACATGGTTTCCACTTGAGGTAGTAGCCAATTCTCATGCATGGAAGGTGGTAGTTCGAAGAGGAGTGAGTTCACCTTATCTTCGATAGGCTTCGCTCGGGCTCTTGTCATTGGTCCATGTGGTGTCGTAGGAGACGTAGGTAGGTCCATGGGGATGACCTTGGGATGCTCCGCACCACGAGAGCTTCATCATCAATGACTTCAACCGATGAAACTGACAAGACAGGTTCCATCAAGTTTTTACTTGCCAAGGCCGAGGCCACAAGACATACCAATTCGGCAAACAATGATTGCCAACAACGACGTCACCTACGACACTATGAGCGAAGAAGAAATGGAAGCCCTTGATCACATGGCAATGCACCTGCAAGTGAATCAAGATGAAGATGACCAAGTCTTTTGTGACAATGATTCAAGCCCCACTCTCATTGTCTCCAAGGTCTTGATGCTTCAACATCAACAATTAGAAGACCAATGTTGCCACATCTTCCACACCAAAGCAGGCATTAATGGACGTTCCATGAAGGTCATCATCGACAGAGGAAGTTGCCACAATTTGGCAAGTGAAGAGCTATGCTCCAAGCTACAATTGGTTAAGATGAAGCATACTCGTCCCTACAAGGTCCAGTGGCTTAGCGACTATGGTACCATCCAAGTGGAACACACCGTTCAAGTCTCCTTCAAGATTGGAGCATACAAAGACACCTTGGAGTGTGATGTGGTTCACATGTCTATTTTCCATCTGCTACTTGGACGACCTTGGCAATTCGACCGCGGCGTCATCCACAATGGGCAAACCTATCACTATAGCTTAAGGATGAAGGGAAAGGAGTACGTGCTATGACCTATGTCACCAAGCCAAGTGATCGCCGACAAGCAAGCAACCACACATCATGGAGAGAATAGTGAGAGAGTGAGCCATCAAAAAGAGAGTGAGCGCCACAAGCCCAAAATGAGTGCTTCCACGATGAGCGGCAAGAAAAACATAGTGCTTCTAGCTACCAAAAGAGAGATGAGAGAAGTGTGAGAGAGCCCATCAAGTGTTATGCACTATCTCCTAATGTGCAAGGGTGAAGCAGCAAGGACTAACACCTCTCGCCATCTACCTTTAGTCTTGTCTAATCTATCATAGGAATTCAAGGACATCTTCCTCGATGAGCTACCTTCGCCATTACGAAACAAGGCACCCTACCGCGTCAACCCCGAAGAAACCAAGGAAATACAAAGGCATGTACAACAAATCATTGACAATGGGCATGTACGTGAAAGTTTAAGTCCTTGTGTCGTTCCGGTCATTCTTGTGCCTAAGAAAGATGGTAGTTTTCGCATGTGTTCGGATTGTCGTCCCACTAATGCTATCACCTTTTTTATCGCTACCCCATCCCGCGCCTTGATGATATGCTAGATAACCTTAGCAGAGCCAAAATTCTTTGTAAAATTGATCTTAAAAGTGGCTATTACCAAATACGCATTCAAGAATGTAATGAATGGAAGATTGCTTTCAAAACCAAGTTAGGCTTGTATGAATGGTTGGTCATGCCTACGGGCTTATCTGAAGCACCCAACACTTTTATGCGTGTGATGCATTACGTTCTTCACCCCTACATTGGTGTACTTGTTTTGGTCTACTTTGAAGATATCCTTGTGTTTAGCGAGTCACTAGACGATCATGTCACCCATCTTAGGACCGTCGTACAAACTCTTCGAAACGAGCGCCTTTATGCAAATATGGAGAAATGCACATTTGGTGTTGACAAGCTTGTTTTCTTGGGCTTTGTTGTATCTTCTAAGGGTGTTCATGTAGATGAAGCTAAAAAGGCTATTAAAACTTGGCCACAACCAACCAACTTGCAACAAGTGCGTAGTTTCCTTGGCTTAGCCGGTTTCTATCATAGATTCGTCAAGGACTTTAGCACTGTTGCATCACCATTGCATGCCTTGAGTAGGAAGAATGCACCATTTGTTTGGGGACCCACTACTGCAGGATGCTGCTAACGCGACACTACAGTGAGAGACCCTTCGACGAAACTGTGTATGATGCATTAATCGCAAATGGTGATGTAAAAAACCATCAAAAAGGGTGCAAAAGGTTTGCGATGGCAGATACATCAAACACAATTTGGATTTTAGTTACGTGTGCGATGCTAGGCATACAGTTCAATTCAAAGAACTCTTTGTGATGAGGTAGAACAACAGAAATAGGCAGCCAGATGAGGTGTGTGCAATATACGGCATATAGTTCACACGGATAAACTGTTTGTGATTAGGCGGAACAACAGAAATGGGCAGCCAGATGAAGCTGTGTGTGATATACGGCATACAGTTCACTCGTATGAACTATTTGTGATTAGGCAACACAAAAGAAACGGTCAGCCATATCAAGGTGTGTGCGATATATGGCATACGGTTCACTCGGATGAACTCTTTGCTTTCAGCCAAGAGAACAGAAACGGTTCAATTTAACAAAATTTGGGTGATATGTGGCAAATAGGTCTGTAATAAGAAATGTGTGTGAAGACCGATAATAGCACACATGATTGCTGCTAATAATCCGTGTGTGTTGTGGGCAAACGCTTGCTGGTATACAATTGTCAGCGATTGATGAAATCATTGATGCGGCTTGAACTACATCGGTATTTCCCCAAAGAGGAAGGGATGATGCAGCATAGCTACGGTAGGTATTTCCGTCAGTGATGAGATCAAGGTTATCGAACCAGCAGGAGAACCACGCAACACCACATAAACAGATCCTGCACACAAAGAACAAATACTTGCAACCCGATATAAGAGAGGGGTTGTCAATCCCTCACGGGTAAAAAGATATGTAAAATTGTAGTAGATTGAATAAATACATCTCGTGGGAATGCGACATAAAATAAATAGATACAAAATTGCAGCAAGTTATTTTTGGGTTGTTGGATGAATAGATCTGAAAATAAAAGCAAATAAAAATAGATCGCGAGGGCAAATATAATAAAGAAGAGACCCGGGGTTCGTAGGTTTCACTAGTGGCTTCTCTTGAGAAAATAGCAACGGTGGGTAAACAAATTATTGTTGGGCAAATGATAGAACTTCAAATAATCATGACGATATCTAGGCAATGATCATTATATAGGCATCACGTCCAAGATTATTAGACCGACTCCTGCCTGCATCTACTACTATTACTCCACACATCGACCGCTTTCCAGATGCAACTAGTGTATTAAGTTCATGGAGAAACGAAGTAATGCTATATTAACGATGACATGATGTAGACAAAATCTATTTATGTAGAAATAGACCTCATCTTGTTATCCTTAATAGCAACGATACATACGTGTCGGTTCCCCTTCTGTCACTGGGATCAAGCACCGTAAGATCGAACCCATGGCAAAGCAACTCTTCCCATGGCAAGAAAAATTGATCTAGTTGGCCTAACTAAACCAAAGATTCGAAGAAGAAATACGAGGCTATAAGTAATCATGCATATAAGAGATCAAAAGACTCAAATAACTTTCATGGATAAAAACATAGATCTGATCATAAACTCAAAGTTCATCGGATCCCAACAAACACCTCAAAAAGAGTTACATCAAATAGATCTCCAAGATACCATTGTATTGAGAATCAAAGGAGAGAGAGGAAGCCATCTAGCTACTAACTACGGACCCGAAGGTCTACAAAAGAGTACTCACGAATCATCGGAGGGGCACCAATGAGGATGATGAACCCCTCCGTGATGGTGTCTAGATTGGATCTGTGGTTTATGGAAGTTGCGGCGGCTAGAATTGATTTTCGTCATCTTCCCTAGGGTTTCTGGAATATTGGGGTATTTATAGAGCAAAGAGGCGATGCGGGAGGCCACCAAGGTGAGCACAACCCACTTGTGCACGCCCGAGTGTCCAAGCGCGCCCTGGTGGGTTATGCCCCCCTCGGGGTACCCCAGGTGCTTCTCCGACCCATTAGGTATCTTTTGGTCCATAAAATTCCACAAAAAGTTTCACTGTGTTTGGACTCCATTTGATATTGATTTTCGGCGATGTAAAAAACATGCAAGAAACATCAACTCGCACTGGGCACTATGTCAATAGGTTAGTACCAAAAAATGATATAAAATGATTGTAAAACATCCAAGAATGATAATATAACAACATGGAACAATCAAAAATTATAGATATCTTGGAGACGTATTAGCATCGCCAAGCTTAATTCCTGTTCGTCCTTCAGTAGGTAAATGATAAAAATAGAATTTTTGATGTGGAATGCTGCCTAACATGTTCATCACATATTCTTTCCTTACAGCATGGATAATTGGACTTTTATATGGTTCAAAGCAATAGTCCAGTTTTGGCATGAGGACTTTAATACTCAAGCATATCAACAAGCAACCATGTCTTTAAAAATATCAACGCTAAAGCAAAGTTATCCCTAGCCCATTATGCTCAATCATTGATCCATTCATGAAACACCCATTAGCTACACCAATGCTCATGTATGATCATAGTGCCCCTTAGTTGGTGATTTATAAGAGAAGATGGAGACTCAAGTAAAAATAAAATTTCATAAAGTAAATAGAAAGGCCCTTTGCAGAGGGAATTAGGGATTTGTAGAGGTGCCAGAGCTCAAAGCGAAAAAGATAGAGATAAAACATTTTGGGAGGCATGCTTTTCTAGTTAATGAAAACAATCAAGTAGTTCCCAATACTTTCCATGCTAGATATATCATAGGCGGTTCCCAAACAGAAAATAAAGTTTATTTCTTTTTCCACCATACTTTCACTTTCCACCACACTTCCCAAGGAATTTATTATTTGACAACATAAAGTAAATTCAATTTTCATTTCGGTATTGGGCATCCCTTACACCTTTGCCGTACTCTCGTGCAATGACAAGTGAATAAACACTCATCTTGAGAATAACACATCTAGGATGGAAATATATCACCCACCCCCTATCGTTTCATGAGTGGTAGGAGCAGACAAAAGAGAAGTTTAAAAAAATTAGAGATGGCACATACAAATTTACTTAGAATGGCAAAAGAATGCCGCATATAGGTAGGTATAGTGGACTCATGTGGCAAAACTGGTTTAAAGGATTTTGGATGCACAAGTAGTGATCATACTTAGTGCAAATGAAGGCTAGCAAAAGATTGAGAAGCGACCAACCAATAAATGAAAAATCTCATAAGCAAGCATTAAGCATAACTAACACTGAATAATGCACCACAAGTATGATGTAATTTCATTGCATAACTATTGACTTTCGTGCTTGCATAGGGAATCACAAACCTTAACACCAATATTCTTACTAAACCAAAATTACTCATCAACATGACTCACAGATTATATCAACATATATCAAAACTATTACAAGAAATCAAGTTTATTTTGTCCAATGATCTTCATGAAAGTTTTTATTATATCCTCCTTGGATCTCTATCACTTTGGGACTAGTTTCATATGTTGCTTTTGATAAGCTCAAACAATTATAAGTGAAAAACATGATCATAAAAAATCTTTCTCTCAAAATAATTTAAGTGAAGCAAGACAGAATTTATTTAAAAAATTTGCTAACTCTCAAATTAATCTAAGTGAAGCATGATAGCATTTCTTCAAAAATACTAAAGCACACCGTGCTCAAAAAGATATAACTGAAGCACTAGAGCAATTCCGTAGCTCATAAAGATTTAAGTGAAGCATAGTGAGAAATTCTAACAAGTCATAGCATAATTTTGGCTCTCTCAAATAGGTGTGTCCAACAAGGATTCATGACTTAAAATAAAAAGCAAAACAAGCAAAGACTCATATCATATAAGACGCTCCAAGCAAAACTCATAATATGTGACGAATAAAAATATAGCTCCAAGTAAAATACCGATGGTCATTAGAAGAAAGAGGGGATGCCACTCGGGCATCCCCAAGCTTAGTTTCTTGCTTTTCTTTGGATAATAGCTTGGGATGCCATGGGCATCCCCAAGCTTAGGCTCTTCTTACTCCTTATTCCTTCATCCATCGTAATATCACCCAAAACTTGAAAACTTCAATCACACAAAACTCCACAAAACCTTCGTGAGATCCATTAGTATAAGAAAACAAATCACTACTATAAGTACTATCGCAAACCCATTCATATTTATGTTTGCATTATATCTACTGTACTCCAACTTTTCTAAGACAAAAACTCTGCAAAGGAAACCATAGAATCATCAAAACAAGCACACAACGGAAAGAAAGCAGAATCTCTCAAAAACAGAACAGCCTGTAGCAATCTGGATATTTCGAATACTTGTGTAAGTCCAAAAAATTCTGAAAAATTAGGACTGCATGAGCAATTTGTATATAAATATTATTCAAAAACAATCAGTATTTTATCGCACTTCTGTTAAAAATGCAAATTATTTTTTTGGGCATAGAAGTTTCTGTTTTTCAGCAAGATCAAATCAACTATCACCCAACATGATTCCAAAGGCTTTACTTGGCACAAACACTAATTAAAACATAAAAACACAATCATAACAGTAGCATAATTGTGCAGTTACTCAAGAACAGAAAGAAAAAAGACAAACATAAATTTTATTCATTGGGTTGCCTCCCAACAAGCGCTATCATTTTACGCCCTAGCTAGGCATATTGCCAAGGATCTAAGTGTTGTCATCTTTGTTTCTAGATCCATATGATGCCCTCATGATTGATTCATATGGTGGTTTAATTCTAGTTCTAGGGAAGTGTTCCATACCCTTCCTTAGTGGAAATTGAAATTTAATATTGCCTTCTTTCATATCAATCACGTCACCAATAGTACGTAAAAACGGTCTACCAAGAATAATTGGACAAGACGGATTGCAATCAATATCAAGAATAGTAAAATCTATGGGCACGTAATTCCTATTTGCAAGAATAAGAACAACATTAATTCTTCCCATAGGCTCTTTAATAGTGGAATCCGGCAAGTGCAAATTTAAAGAAATTCTTCAATATCGGTAAGACAAGCACATCACATAAATATTTCGGAATTGTAGAAACACTAGCACCCAAGTCACATAAAGAAAAATGCTCATAATTGTTTGATGCAGAGCGTCCCAAAGTCATCCCCATGGACCTACCTACGTCTCCCACTACACTACTTGGACCAATGACAAGGGCTCGAGCACAGGCTATTGAAGATAAGGTGAATTCGCTCCTCTCCGAACTACCACTTTATACATATGAGACATGGCTACTACCTCAAGAGGAGACCCTATGCGTGATCAGGTACTTGGAGGAAGGCCATGGAGCAGCTACACCCAACGGACAAGACGGCAAGGACACCAAGTACAGGGAACGAGAAGAAAAGCAGCCTGAAAGTCTGCAGCTGTTAGACGACCGACCCTGACCAGACGACCGACGCCTAAAGCTCCAACCAGCCGGACAAGTCCCAGTCATCAAACGCTATAGAGGTCGGACGACCGACGCTCGTCGGACGACCGACACCTCCCAGCGCCCGGACGACCGACACCACCATCACCGAGCCAAAACATCAGAAGTATGGCGGCCTCTGGATGACCGACACACCGGATGACCGACCACGACTGGACGTCTGACAAAGCCCTAATAGAGCCAAACATTAGACGTTCGACCCTACCCGAACGACCGATCACTAGCGAGCCTCCGGATGACCGATGACAGTCAGATGACTGACGCCTGTATGCCGCCATGTGTTGGGCCGAAGACCACTAACCCTTTTGTGACACTAGACTATAAATAGACCTCATACTCCCTCTTTCTAGGATCAGCAATGTGATAGCTCATTTGAGAGATAGAGCTTTGCTCATCCACTTGGTTACTTCTCCATTGGAGTTCACACTACTGTAGGATGCTGCTAATGCGACACTATGATCAGAGACCCTTTGATGAAACTGTGTGGGATGCATTAATCACAAATGATGATGTAAAAAACTGTCAAAAAAGATGCAAAATGTTTGCGATGAATGATACATCAAACACAGTTCAGATTTTAGTTACGTGTACGATGAGGGGCATACGGTTGATCTATACGAAATGTTTGCGATGAGAAAAAACAACATAAACGGGCAGCCAGATCAAGGTGTGTGCGATATACGGCATACAGTTCACTCGGATAAACCATTTGCGATGATTAAGGTGAACACAAATGATTCGGCGTAACAAGATATGTGTGATACTTGGCAAACAAGTCGGTAATCAGAATTGTGTGCGATCATTATAGACAGCCCATACAGTCTTTTTTGTGAATTGTGTGCTCGTCGGGGCACACAGTTCAACAAACCAACCTGTGGACGATAATGTAGAAGATCTCTGTCGAATACATATTACTAACCGTCTGCGATGAGATTGATAGGATAAACAGATATATATATATATATATAGTCCGCTTAATTTAGTCCTTCTTCTTGCTGTTGTTGTTGTTGTTGTTGGATGGCCCTGGGACATCATCTTGGCGAGTGCGCTTCTTGCCGCTGACCGTTGGCTTTTCATCATCGCCGTCGTCTTCATCATTGTTTCTATCATCGTCGTCCTCCTCCTCATTTGACCATTCCTCCTTATCATCGCCATTGTCCTCTTCTTCGTCCTCCGATGGCTCCTTGTTCGAGTGGTTGTCATATGACGACTCTGGAGGCGGCGTCCCTTCCATGAAACGGATATAATCGAGGTGTGGGCTCGACGCTAGACTCATGGAAGACGAGGGGGATGATTCCAATCTTGACCTATCATCGGGTGCAAGACTGCTGGCCGAACTGACATGCTCGCTGTCGCTCGACATGGCTGCAGAGTGTGTGTTAGTGTGTAGCGCGGCCTGCCGGGGACGATGAAGATGGTGGACACTTAAGCGGGGTATGCAGAGAAGAGGAACTGCCAATTGAAGCGGGGATTGAAGCGGGGGTTGACGTATTATTTAACCACTGATATAATCAATCACAATTATTTGTACCTAGTCGCTCCAAATTCCCATGGTTGCGCAGGATGCCTATTGGTTATTTGGCTGGTTTCCTTATTCAGGACAAAAACAAGGGACCAGTTTTGGGATTATGCACCGGTATCGTTACGAACGGAGTAGGACAGTTGGCAAGCAATACATTGAGCTCTTCTTATTGATAAAGCCAGTAATAATCAAACTCGAAAGGAAAAGAAAAAAGACAAATAAAAATATCTGCACGAATATTCGCGTAACATAAATGGCATAGGACCTAGATGTGCATTACTTAGAGCACATCTAGATGTGCTTTAGCAATACTGTCAAACAAAACCCTTAATCATCATTGCAAACAGTGCATAGAAGATGGCTAATGCGATAACCACAACTACACATGCTAGTTCCTTCTTGTATCTTGCTTTCATCTATTGCCTGTGATTCATTCTTTCTTGCTTTATCGTACTGATTGTACATTCCAGATCAACCAGTTTGTTCTTCAGCTTTACGTTATCTTCTGCGAGCTTGGTGATAACACTCTGAGCCCAGCCATACCATTCTTCATCCAGCTGGTTAACAAAGGCACAAGCCTCATATCCTTGTTAATGTTAAATAGTATTCAGGATGAGTGGTGGCATTAACTGAAGTAAAATGATGAACTTAATTAGCACTAACCTCTAAGGGGCAACTAAGAAACCGCCTGCCAATGTCGAACCCCTCTGTGTATACATGTCAAGCGGGAGTGTGCTCGTGCACACAACTCAGCTTTTGGTACTTCTTGGTGGCACAAAACTCGGAGTCGAACTCGTGTTGCGGGAGTCTGGAGTCATGCTCCGGATCCGGCGACAGATCGCTTTCCTGGGGTGGATCATTCAGGACGGATTCAGCAGGGAGCTATACTTTGGACATGCTAAAAAAGATCGGGATAGATTGGAACCTGACAGGATGATTCGGATCCGTAGTACACCTGCCTTGTGATGACCTCAGGCAAGTGCTCGGCGGTGATCGCCGTCTTGGCGGTGATACGAGCAGGAGCAGCCGCACCGAATCCATCAGCACCACTCGTCCGCATTCCCCCAAGGTCAGCGCCACACGAGGGAATTTGGAGGCTATGTAGGGATTTGGGGGAAATGGGGAATCTGTGGAGATAAGCTAATGGTTTGGAACTACTTATGGCACTATATGTTGTATACGGCACACTATTTATACATGTCATTTGTGTTAGGTATTACAACGTCACACATGATTTCCGCACCAAACCATGTGAGAAGACAATGTAGGTTAGACACGGTTGTCTTTACATAACCGTATGTGATGTACTACCCTACCAATATAATTTGGTTATGCTGAGATACCGTGTAAACAGCCGCTCTGTGGATATCCGTAAAAACAACAACTCTGCATATTGAGATGGCGGCGGCGGCGTAGGCAGCGACTAAAGGAAATATGCCCTAGAGGCAATAATAAATTTGTTATTTATATTTCCTTATATCATGATAAATTTTTATTATTCATGCTAGAATTGTATTAACCGGAAACTTAGTACATGTGTGAATACATAGACAAACAAAGTGTCCCTAGTATGCCTCTACTTGACTATCTCGTTAATCAAAGATGGTTAAGTTTCCTAACCATAGACATGTGTTGTCATTTGATGAACGGGATCACATCATTAGAGAATGATGTGATGGACATGACCCATCCGTTAGCTTAGAATAAATGATCGTTTAGTTTTATTGCTATTGCTTTCATCATGACTTATACATGTTCCTCTGACTATGAGATTATGCAACTCCTGAATACCGGAGGAACACCTTGTGTGTTATCAAACGTCACAACGTAACTGGGTGATTATAAAGATGCTCTACAGGTGTCTCCGATGGTGTTTGTTGAGTCGGCATAGATCAAGATTAGGATTTGTCACTCTGTATCAGAGAGGTATCTCTGGGCCCTCTCGGTAATGCTCATCACTATAAGACTTGCAAGCAATGTGACTAATGAGTTAGTTGTGGGATGATGCATTACGGAACGAGTAAAGAGACTTGTCGGTAACGAGATTGAACTAGGTATGATGATACCGACGATCGAATCTCGGGCAAATAATATACCGATGACAAAGGCAACAACGTATGTTGGTATGCGGTTTGACCGATAAAGATCTTCGTAGAATATGTAGGAGCCAACATGAGCATCTAGGTTCCGCTATGGGTTATTGATCGGAGATGTGTCTTGGTCATGTCTACGTAGTTCTCAAACCCGTAGGGTCCGCACGCTTAACGTTCGATGACGATTTATATTATGAGTTATGTGATTTGATGTACCGAAGTTTGTTTAGAGTCCCGGATGAGATCACGGACATGACGAGGAGTCTCTAAATGGTTAAGAGGTAAAGATTCCTATATTGGAAGGCTATATTCAGACACTAGAAGTGTTCCGGGTGATACCGGGTCACCGGAAGGGGTTCCGGGCAAACCCCGACAAAGATATGGGCTTAATGGACCAAGTAAGGGAACACACCAACCCACAAGGGGCTGGTGCGCCCCCTATAGGGCCAGCCACGTGGGGAGAAAGGAAAAGGAGAGGAGTAAAAGGAAAGGAGTAAACGGAAAGTATGAAGTAGGACTCCTACTCCCTTCCCCCCCTCCTTCCTTTCCCCCTTGTCCAAATATGGTAAGGGGGGCTGAATTGGACTAGGGGCCCAAGTAGGATTCCTCCTACTTGGGCGCGTCCTAGGCTGCCTCCTTCCCTCTCCCTCCTTTATATACGTGGGGAGGGCACTCCTAGAACACACATCAATTGTTCCTAGCATGTGCGGCGCCCCTCTCCACAGTTAACACCTCGGTCATATCGTCTTAGTGCTTAGGCGAAGCCCTGCGCCGGTAACATCATCATCACCATCACCACGCCGTCGTTATGATGAAACTCTCCTTCGGCCTCAACAAGATCAAGAGTTCGAGCGACATCACCGAGCTGAACTTGTGCAGATCACGGAGGTGCCGTGCATTCGGGACTTGGACCGGTTCGATCGCGAAGACGTTCGACTACATCAACCGCGTTACCAAATGCTTCCACTTTCGGTCTACGAGGGTATGTGGGCAAACTCTTCCTACTCGTTACTATGCATCTCCTAGATAGATCTTGCATGATCGTAGGAATTTTTTTAAAATACCGCGTTCCCCAACAGTGGCATTTGAGCCAGGTCTATGCATAGATGTTATATGCATGAGTAGAACACAAAGATTTGTGGGCGATAATAGGCATACTGCTTACCAGCATGTCATACTTTGATTCGGCGGTATTGTTGGATGGAGCGGCCCAGACCGACATTACACGACCGCGTTCATGAGACTGGTTCTACCGACATGCTTTGCACACAGGTGGCTAGTGGGTGTCTGTTTCTCCGGCTTTAGTTGAATCGAGTGTGACTATGTCCGGTCCTTGTTGAAGGTTAAAACGGCACACTTGACGAAAAATCATTGTGGTTTTTTATGCGTAGGTAAGAACGGTTCTTGCTAAGCCCGAAGCAGCCACGTAAAACTTGAACAAAAAGGTAGAGGACGTCTAACTTATTTTTGCAGGGCATGTTGTGATGCGATATGGTCAATACGTGATTATTCAAATTGTTGTATCAGATGAACATGTTTTGTAACAAAGTTATCGGCAACTGGCAGGAGCCATATGGTTGTCGCTTTATTGTATGAAATGCAACCGCCGTCTAATTGCTTTACTTTATCACTAAGCGGTAGCGATAGTCGTAGAAGCAATAGTTGGCGAGACAACAACAATTCTATGATGGAGATCAAGGTGTCAAGCCGGTGACGATGGTGATCATGACAGGCTTTGGAGATGGAGATTAAAGGCACAAGATGATGATGGCCATATCATATCACTTATTTCGATTGGATGCGATGTTTATCCTTTATGCATCTTATTTTGCATAGTACGAAGGTAGCATTATAAGATGATCTCTCACTAAATTTCAAGGTATAAGTGTTCTCCCTGAGTATGCACCATTGCTACACTTTGTCGTGTCGAGACGCCACGTGATGATTGGGTTTGATAAGCTCTACGTTCACATACAATAGGTGCAAGCTAGTTTTGCACACGCAGAATACTCGGGTTAAACTTGACGAGCCTAGCATATGCATATATGGCCTCGGAACACTGAGACCGAAAGGTCGAGCGTGAATCATATAGTAGATATGATGAACATAGTGATGTTCACCATTGAAAGCTACTCCATCTCACATGATGATCAGACATGGTTTAGTTGATTTGGATCATGTGATCACTTAGATGACTAGAGGGATGTCTATCTAAGTGGGAGTTCTTAAGTAATATTATTAATTGAACTTTAATTTATCATGAACTTAGTCCTGATAGTATTTGCATATCTATGTTGTAGATCAATAGCTCGCGATGTAGCTCCTCGTTTATTTTTTATATGTTCCTAGAGAAAAACTATGTTGAAAGATGATAGTAGCAATGATGCGGACTAGGTCCATAATCTGACGATTATCCTCATTGCTACACAAAAAATTTATGTCCTTGATGCACCGCTAGGTGATAGAACTGTTGCAGGAGAAGATGCAAACGTTATGAACGTTTGACAAGCTCGGTATGGTGACTACTTGATAGTTTAGTGCACCATGCTTTACGGCTTATAACTAGGACTTCAAAAATGTTTTGAAACGCCAGGGAGCATATGAGATGTTCCAAGAGTTGAAATTGGTATTTCAGATTCATGCCCGAGTCAAGAGGTATGAGACCTCTGACAAGTATTTTGCCTACAAGATGGAGGAGAACAGCACAACCAGTGAGCATGTGCTCAGAATGTCCGAGTACTACAATCGCTTCAATCAAGTGGGAGTGAATCTTCCAGATAAGATAGTGATTGACAAAGTTCTCTAGTCACTATCACCAAGTTACTGGAACTTCATGATTAACTATAATAAGCAAGGGATGACGAAAACGATTCCCCGAGCTCTTCGCGATGCTGAAATCGGCGAAGCTTGAAATGAAGAAAAGCATCAAGTGTTGATGGATGACAAGACCACTAGTTTCAAGTAAAAGGGCAAGGGAAAGAAAGGGAACTTCAAGAAGAATGAAAAGCAAGTTGCCACTCCCATGAAGAAGCCCAAAGCCAGACCCAAGCTTGAAACTGAGTGCTTCTACTGCAAAGGAAATGATCATTGCAAGCGGAACTGCCACAAATACTTGGCGGATAAGAAGGATGGCAAAGTGAAGAAATTATATATGATATACATGTTATTGACGTGTACTTTACTAGTATTCATAGGAGCCCCTGGGTATTTGATACTGGTTCAGTTGCTATGATTAGTAACTTGAAACAGGAGTTACAAAATGAACAGAGACTAGTTGAGGGCTAGGTGACGCTGTGTGTTGGAAGTGATTCCAAGGTTGATAAGATCACCATCGCACACTCCCTTTACCTTTGGGATTAGTGTTGAACCTAAAATATATGTTATTTGGTGTTTGCATTGAGCATAATATGATTGGATCATGTTTATTGCAATACAGTTATTCATTTAAGTCAAAGAATAATTGTTATTCTGTTTACATGAATAAAACCTTCTGTGGTCATACACCCAAGGTGAATGGTTTATTGAATCTCGATCGTAGTGATACACACATTCATAATATTGATGCCAAAACATGCAAAGTTGATAATGATAGTGCAATATATTTGTGGCACTGCCGTTTAGGTCATATTGGTGTAAAGCGCATGAAGAAACTCCATGTTGATGGATTTTTGGAATCACTTGATTATGAATCACTTGATGCTTCCAAACCATGCCTCATGGGCAAGATGACTAAGACTCCGTTCTCCGGAACAATAGAGCGAGCCACTGACTTATTGGAAATAATACATACCGATGTATGCAGTCTGATAAGTGTTGAGACTCGCGGCGGGTATCATTATTTTCTAACCATCACAGATGATATGAGCAGATATGGGTATATCTACTTAATGAAACATAGGTCTGAAACATTTTAAAAGTACAAAGAATTTTAGAGTGAAGTGGAAAATCATCGTAACAAGAAAATAAAGTTTCTACGATCTGATCGCACAAGCGAATATTTGACTTACGAGTTTGGTCTTCATTTGAAACAATGTGGAATTGTTTCGCAACTCACGCCACCCGGAACACCACAGCGTAATGGTGTGTCCGAACATCGTAACCACACTTTATTAGATATAGCGCAATCTATGATTTCTCTTACCGATTTACCACTATCATTTTGGGGTTATGCATTAGAGACAGCTGTATTCACGTTAAATAGGGCACCATCTAAATCCGTTGAGATGACACCATATGAACCGTTGTTTGGCAAGAAACCTAAGCTGTCATTTCTTAAAGTTTGGTGTTGCGATGCTTATGTGAAAAAGCTTCAGCCTGATAAGCTCGAACCCAAATTGGAGAAGTGCGTCTTCATAGGATACCCAAAAGAAACTGTTGGGTACACCTTCTATCACAAATCCGAAGGCAAGAATCTTTGTTGCTAAGAATGGCCCCTTTCTAGAGAAGGAGTTTCTCTCGAAAGAAGTGAGTGGGAGGAAAGTAGAACTTGATGAGTAATTGTACCTGATCCCTTATTGGAAAGTAGTTCATCACAGAAATCAGCTCCAGTGATTCCTACACCAATTAGTGAGGAAGCTAATGATGATGATCATGAAACTTCTGATCAAGTTACTACCGAACCTCGTAGGTCAACCAGAGTAAGATCCGCACCAAAGTGGTACGGTAATCCTGTTCTAGAAGTCATGTTACTTGACCATGATGAATCTACGAACTATGAGGATGCGATGATGAGCCCAGATTCCGCGAAGTGGTTTGAGACCATGAAATCTGAGATGGGATCCATGTATAACAACAAAATGTGGACTTTAGTTGACTTTCCCGATGATCGGCAAGCCATTGAGAATAAATGGATCTTCAAGAGGAAGACGGATGCTGATGGTAGTGTTACTATCTACAAAGCTCGAATTGTCGCAAAAGGTATTTTCGACAAATTCAAGGTGTTGACTACGATGAGATTTTCTCACTCGTATCGATGCTTAAGTCTGTTTGAACATGTTAGCAATTGCCACATTTTATGAAATCTGGCAAATGGATGTCAAAGTTGCATTCCTTAATGGATTTCTTATAGAAGAGTTTTATATGATACAAGAAGAAGGTTTTGTCAATCTTTAGGTAGTAACAAAGTGTGCAAACTCCAGCGATCCATCTATGGACTGGTGCAAGCATCTTGGAGTTGGAATATATGCTTTGATGAGTTGATCAAAGCATATAGTTTTATACAAGCTTGTGGTGAAGCCTGTATTTACAAGAAAGTGAGTGGGAGTGCTACAACCTTCCTGATAAGTATATGTGAGTGACATATTGTTGATCGGAAATGATGTAGAATTTTCTGGAAAGCATAAAGGAGTATTTGAAAGGAGTTTTTCAAAAGAAAAACCTCGGTGAAGCTACTTACATATTGGGCATCAAGATCTATAGAGATAGACCGACGCTTCATAAATTTTTCAATGAGTACATACCTTGAAAAGTTTTTGAAGTAGTTCAAAATGGAACAGTTAAAGAAGGAGTTCTTGCCTCTGTTGCAAGATGTGAGGTTGAGTAAAGACTCAAAACCCGACCACGGCAGAAAATAGAAAGAGAATGAAAAGTCAATCCCTATGCCTCAGTCATAGGTTCCATGAAGTATGCCATGCTATGTACCAGACCTATTGTATACCTTAGAATGATTTTGGCAAGGGAGTACAATAGTGATCTAGGAGTAGATCACTAGACAGTGGTCAAAATTATCCTTAGAGGACTAAGGAAATATTTCTCGGTTATGGAGGTGATAAAAGAGTTCTTCGTAAGAGTTACATCGATGCAAGCTTTGGACACCGATCTAGATGACTCTAAGTCTCGATCTAGATACATATTGAAAGAGGGAGCAATTAGCTAGAGTAGCTCTATGCAGAATATTGCAGACATAGAAATTTGCAAAATACATACGGATATGAATGTCACAGACCCATAGACTAAACTTCTCTCACAAGCAAAACATGATCACTCTTTGGGTGTTAATCACATAGCAATGTGAACTAGATTATTTACTCTAGTAAACCCTTTGAGTGCTAGTCACATGGAGATGTGAACTAATCACATAAAGATGTGAACTATTAGTGTTAAATCACATGATGATGTGAACTAGATTATTGACTCTAGTGCAAGTGGGAGACTAAAGGAAATATGCCCTAGAGGCAATAATAAAGTTGCTATTTGTATTTCCTTATATCACGATAAATGTTTATTATTCATGCTAGAATTGTATTAACCGGAAACTTAGTACATGTGTGAATACATAGACAAACAAAGTGTCCCTAGTATGCCTCTACTTGACTAGCTCGTTAATCAAAGATGGTTAAGTTTCCTAACCATAGACATGTGTTGTAATTTGATGAACGGGATCACATCATTAGAGAATGATGTGATGGGCATGACCCATCCGTTAGCTTATACATGTTCCTCTGACTATGAGATTATGCAACTCTCGAATACCGGAGGAACACATTGTGTGCTATCAAACGTCACAACGTAACTGGGTGATTATAAAGATGCTCTACAGGTGTCTCCGATGGTGTTTGTTGAGTTGGCATAGGTCGAGATTAGGATTTGTTACTCCGTGTATCAGAGAGGTATCTCTAGGCCCTCTCGGTAATGCTCATCACTATAAGCCTTGCAAGCAATGTGATTAATGAGTTAGTTGCGGGATGATGCATTACAAAACGAGTAAACAGACTTGCCGGTAACGAGATTGAACTAGGTATGATGATACCGACGATCGAATCTCGGGCAAGTAACATATTGATGACAAAGGGAACAACGTATGTTGTTATGCACTTTGACCTATATAGATCTTTGTGGAAAATGTAGGAGCCAGCATGAGCATCCAGGTTCCGCTATTGGTTATTGACCGGAGATGTGTCTCGGTCATGTCTACATAGTTCTCGAACCCGTAGGGTCCGCACGCTTAATGTTTGATGACTATTTGTATTATGAGTTATGTGATTTAATGTACCGAAGTTTGTTCAGAGTCTCGGATGAGATCACAGACATGATGAGGAGTCTCGAAATGGTCGAGAGGTAAAGATTCATATACTGGAAGGCTATATTCGGACACTGGAACACACCGAAAGGGGTTCCGGGCAAACCCCGACAAAGATATGGGCTTAATTGGCCAAGTAAGGGAACACACCAGCCCACAAGGGGGCTGGTGCACCCCCTATAGGGCCATCCATGTGGGGAGAAAGGAAAAGGAGAGGAGGAAAAGGAAAGTATGAAGTAGGACTCCTACTTCCTTCCCCCCCTCCTTCCTTTCCCCCTTCTCCAAATATGGTAAGGGGGGCCGAATTGGACTAGGGGCCCAAGTAGGATTCGTCCTACTTGGGCGCGTCCTAGGCTGCCTCCCTCCCTCTCCCTCCTTTATATACATGGGGAGGGCACCCATAGAACACACATCAATTGTTCCTAGCCGTGTGCGGCGCCCCCTCCATAGGTAACACCTCGGTCATATCGTCTTAGTGCTTAGGCGAAGCCCTGTGCCGGTAAGATCATCATCACTATCACCACGCCGTCGTGCTGATGAATCTCTCCCTCGGCCTCAACTGGATCAAGAGTTAGAGGGACGTCACCGAGCTGGACGTGTGCAGATCGCGGAGGTGTCGTGCATTCGGTACTTGGATCGGTTGGATCACGAAGACGTTCGACTACATCAACCGCGTTACTAAACGCTTCCGCTTTTTGTCTACGAGGGTACGTGGACACACTCTCCCCGCTCGTTGCTATGCATCTCCTAGATAGATCTTGCGTGATCATAGGAATTTTTTTGAAATACTGCGTTCCCCAACAGCGGCTACCGGAAAGGGGTCAATCCTCATTCGGTGGGCGGTGGCGGCGTCATAGGAGGTCAATCCTCGGTCTGCGGCGGGAGATAGGAGGAGCTCAACCATCAAGGTCGGCGGCGGCGTGATTCAAGCACATCCATTGCGGTCGATGGCGGGATAGTGGAGGTCGATCTTCAGACGGCATCTGCACTTATCTTTGCTCCTCGACTCTGCTGTCTCGGTGTGCCACCGCATCGCGCTTGTCTGTCTGCTGGGTGGAGGTCGTCGCACGGCTAATTAATTAAGGTATTCAATTCCTAAGTGTAGTGGTGTACTAGTACTCTGCGTGTAAATTTACTGGCCATTAATTTTTGTCATTGCACGTTTGGATAACAACATGGAGCGCCCTCAGTAATTATGAAAATAAAACCTTGTGATTTATGCACGCATCTTTGGACAGCAATTAATCCGTATATTAATGTTGTTGTTGTTTTAATTACCTTTCGTGTGCTGTAGATGGAACGATCTCGATGGATGAAGAATCAAAAAATCGCATATTTTATCAGTGGCGTGACACAGTACATGAATTTGGCTGAAAGTACAAAGAGGAGAATTGGTGATGTGGATTACATCCTGTGTCTGTGTACTGATTGTGCCAATACAGAGTCACATGAAGTTGCAGATGTCCAGATGCACTTAGTCTCTAGGGGATTCATGGATGGATATACACGTTGGACCAGACACGGTGAAGAGGAGGTCATGGATGAAGATACCCAGGGCAGCTGTAGCGACCCGACCTGAATGGATCAAGTCTCTGTGTTTAAGTGTCATCCCTGGATCGGTATGCTGACACACACAGTACCCAAGGATTTATAACAGATGTAAATCACATGTATAAAGTAGCGTAAATACTATTACCTCAATCCATATAGCGGAAGTAACAACAAAGTTGTGGATTCCATCAACACCAATGGCAAATTTGAGTGTAGGCATCGTAACCCTAACGTATCACTTACTCGTTGTAAGAATCCTGCAACATGAGACGTTGTAGCCTGATACGTCTCCAATGTATCTACTTTTCCAAACACTTTTGCCCTTGTTTTGGACTCTAACTTGCATGATTTGAATGGAACTAACCCGGACTGACGCTGTTTTCAGCAGAATTACCATGGTGTTATTTATGTGTAGGAGCAAACGTTCTCGGATTGACCTGAAATTTCACGGAGCTACTTTTCAGAAAATAAAACAAATACCTGAAAAAGATGGAGGCCAGGGGGCCCAGCACCTTGCCACGAGGGTGGGGGCGCGCCTCCCCCCTAGGGCGCGCCCCCTACCTCGTGGGCCCCCTGTTGCGTCTCCGACTCCAACTTCAACTCCATATATTGAGTTTTGGCGAGAAAAAATCAGGGAGAAGAAATTATCGCGTTTTATGATACGGAGCCGCCGCCAAGCCCTAAAACCTCTCGGGAGGGCTGATCTGGAGTCCGTTCGGGGCTTCAAAGAGGGGAATCCGTCGCCATCGTCATCATCAACCATCCTCCGTCACCAATTTCATGATGCTCACTGCTGTGCGTGAGTAATTCCATCGTAGGCTTGCTGGACGGTGATGGGTTGGATGGGATCTATCATGTAATCGAGTTAGTTTTGTTAGGGTTTGATCCCTAGTGTCCACTATGTTCTGAGATTGATGTTGCTATGACTTTGCTATGCTTAATGCTTGTCACTAGGGCCCGAGTGCCATGATTTCAGATCTGAACCTATTATGTTTTCATCAATATATGAGTGTTCTTGATCCTATCTTGCAAGTCTATAGTCACCTATTATGTGTTATGATCCATTAACCCCGAAGTGACAATAATCGGGATACTTACCGGTGATGATCGTAGTTTGAGGAGTTCATGTATTCACTATGTGTTAATGCTTTGTTCCGGTTCTCTATTAAAAGGAGGCCTTAATATCCCTTAGTTTCCGTAAGGACCCCACTTCCACGTGAGGGTAGGACAAAAGATGTCATGCAAGTTCTTTTCCATAAGAACGTATGACTATGTTCGGAATACATGCCTACATTATATCCATGAACTGGAGCTAGTTCTGTGTCACCCTAGGTTATGACTATTACATGATGAACCGCATCCGGCATAATTCTCCATCACTGATCCATTGCCTACGAGCTTTCCATATATTGTTCTTCACTTATTTACTTTTCCGTTGCTACTGCTATCATCACTACAAAATACCAAAAACATTGCTTTACTATTGTTACCTTTTGCTACGTTATCACGACTATCATATTATTTTGCTACTAAACACTTTGCTGCAGATATTAAGTTTCCAGGTGTGGTTGAATTGACAACTCAGCTGCTAATACTTGAGAGTATTCTTTGGCTCCCCTTGTGTCGAATCAATAAATTTGGGTTGAATACTTTACCCTCGAAAACTGTTGCGATCCCCTATACTTGTGGGTTATCAAGAATATTTTCTGGCACCATTGCCGGGGAGCATAGCTCTATTCTTTGAGTCACTTGGGATATATATATGCTTATCATTATGAAGAACTTAAGAGATCCGAAAACCAAGATCTATCCCTCAACTACGAGGGGAGGTAAGTAACTGCCATCTAGCTCTGCACTTGATTCACCTTCTGTTATGAGTAAGCTTGCGACCCCTACACCTGCTTTTGCTATTCGTTCTGATATGTCGCATGTTATTGATGATGCCACTTCTGCTATGCATGATACTTATGATGAAACTACCTCTATGCCTGATACTACTATGCCACTTAGTGATTTTCTTGATGAACAAATTGCTAGGGCTAGAGAAATTGAAAATATTGAATCTGATGATACTGATGAAAGTGATGATGAAGAATCACTTGTTATTCCTAAGGGTTATGTTTTTCATCAAGAAGCTTCTTTCGCTATTTTAGCTTGCAAAAAATAGAAATGAACTAAAAAGGTTATTAGCTAAATGGAGTAAGCAATCTCTAAGTGCTAGAATGAAACCTGACCCTACTTTTGCTACTTCACCTATTTGTGTTACCGATAAGGATTATGAATCCTCTGTTGATCCAGATATAATTACTTTGGTTGAATCTGATCCTTTTCATGGTTATGAATATGAAACTGTTGTGGCACATCTTACTAAGTTGAATGATATAGCCACCCTGTTCACTAAAGATGAGAGAACTCGTTACTTTTACATCCTTAAAATATTTCCGTTCTCATTAAAGGGTGATGCTAAGATACGGTTTAATTCTCTTGATCCTGGTTGTGTGTGTAGTCCCCAGGATATGATTTATTACTTCTCTGCTAAATATTTCCCTGCTCATAAGAAACAAGCTTCTTTAAGGGATATATATAATTTTGTGAAAATTGAAGAAGAGAGTCTCCCACAAGTTTGGGGGAGGCTTCTCCAATTACTTAATGCTTTGCCTGATCATCCTCTTAAGAAAAATGAAATACTTGATATCTTTTATAATGGACTAACCGATGCCTCCAGAGATTACCTAGATAGTTGTGATGGTTCTGTTTTCAGGGAAAGAACACCAGATGAAGCTAAAATTCTATTGAACAATATGTTAACAAATGAAAATAATTGAACACCTCCGGAGCCAATTCCTGAGCCTATTACTAAAGCAACTCCGAAGAAGAGGGGTATTCTATTTCTCAGTCCTGAAGATATGCAAGAGGCAAAGAAATCTATGAAAGAAAAGGGTATTAAAGCTGAAGATGTTAAGAATTTACCTCCTATTGAAGAAACTCATGGTCTTGATAACCCGACACAGGTAGTAAAGGTAAATTCTCTCTATAGATATGATAAAGTTGAAATCCCATTTACTAAATTTGCTAGCCCATGCTTAGATGAGTTTGATAAATTTATGGCTAAGCAAGAAGACTTTAATGCTTATTTTGGTAGACAATTGAAATACAATTCAAATATGCTTGAACACTTGGGTGATTATATGGCTAATGTTAAAGGTGAACTTAAACTTATTAGTAAACATGCTTCTATGGTTACCACTCAAGTAGAACAAGTACTTAAAGCTCAAAATGATTTGCTCAATGAATTGAATAGTAAGAATAATGATTATGCTATTAGAGTGGCTACTAGAACTGGTAGAATGACTCTGGAACCTTTGTATCCTGAAGGCCACCCTAAGATAATTGAGCAAGATTCTTAGAGAAATAATATAGATGCACCTAGTTCTTCTAAAAAGAAGAAAAAGAAAAAATGATAGGACTTTGCATGCTTCTAGTGATCCTATTGTTGAAACACCTAAGAATCCAAATGATATTTCTATTTCTGATGCTGAAACACAATCTGGTAATGAACCTGAAACTAGTGATAATGCTAATAGTAATATTCATGATGATGCTCAACCTAGTAATGATAATGATGTAGAAATTGAACCTGCTGTTGATCTTGATAACCCACAATCAAAGAATCAACATTATGATAAGAAAGACTTTGTTGCTAGAAAACATGGTAAAGAAAGGGAGCCTTGGGTTCAGAAACCCATGCTTTTTCCTCCCAAACCATCCAAGAAAAAGGAAGATGAGGATTTTGAGCGCTTTGCTGAAATGATTAGACCTATCTTTTTGCCTATGCGATTAACTGATATGCTCAAAACCAATCCTTATGCTAAGTACATGAAAGATATTATTACTAATAAAAGAAAGATACCGGAAGCTGAAATTTCCACCATGCTTGCTAATTATACTTTTAAGGGTGGAATACCAAAGAAACTAGGAGATCTCGGTGCACCAACTATACCATGCTCAATTAAAAGAAACTATGTTAAAACTGCTTTATGTGATCTTGGAACCGGTGTTAGTGTTATGCCTCTCTCTTTATATCGTAGACTTGATTTGAATAAGTTGACACCTACTGAAATATCTTTGCAAATGGCTGATAAATCAACTGCTATACCTGTCAGTATTTGTGAGGATGTGCCTGTTGTAGTTGCAAACGTTACTATTTTAACGGACATTGTTATTCTTGATATTCCCGAGGACGATAGTATGTCTATTATTCTTGGAAGACCCTTTTTGAATACTGCAGGGGCTGTTGTTGATTGCACTAAAGGAAATGTCACTTTTCATGTTAATGGTAATGAGCATACGGTACACTTTCTGAGGAAACAACCTCAAGTTCATAGTATCAACTCTATTGGAAAAATTCCATCGATTATATTTGGATGTTTTCAATTTCCTCTTCCTACTATCAAGAAGAAATATGATATTCTTATTATTGGGGATGTGCATATCCCCGTTGAGGTAACATAGTGTTATTCGAAATTTCTCCGGTTCCATGTTATTCGGAATGAGTTCGTTAACAAGACTTGATCAACCTTGTTAGAGGATTCCTTTTGATGAGGATGAGATGCATGAAACTAGAAGGCACAACCCTCTGTACCCCACTTTTACTTTCTGTTATTTATATTAAATAAAATAAAAATAAATATTTTTCTGCCTGTTATCTGATTATCCGTGCAATATAAAAATACCTCGAAAATAAAAGTTCTCCAAATGCCCTGAAATTTAAATATGATTTTTTCTAGAACATTTGAGAATATTTGGCACTGAGAACACAGTAGGGGGATCAACCACCAGCCCACGAGGGTGGAGGGCGCGCCCTACCCCCCTGGGCGCGCCCCCTGCTTCGTGGGCCCACGGTGGCCCTCCTCCACTTATTCTTTC
Source organism: Triticum monococcum (assembly GCA_034509565.1). Taxonomy (NCBI): domain Eukaryota; kingdom Viridiplantae; phylum Streptophyta; class Magnoliopsida; order Poales; family Poaceae; genus Triticum; species Triticum monococcum. The sequence continues at coordinate 393,098,436 of CM067843.1, read as the reverse complement.
ACCCATACACTTCATCTTCCTCCCACAAACACGAATATCCAGCTCAAGCACGAGTTCTAGTTCATCGTGCTGCCATTTTCGATCTCCTTGCTCAAAGCACCTCTCACAAAACTGCTTGGGGAGATTGTTCCTTGGTATGTGACTCCTCCATTGGTCCAATTAGTTTTTGTTCTAGTGCTTTATTCATTGCAAATTTTTGCTGCTTAGATGACCCTGTTCTTGAGCTTGCATGTCAAATTTATATGGTCAAAAGTAGTTTTGATGCATGATATAGGCCCTAGGCACTTGTAGGAGTAGTTGCTATCAATATTATTGAGTTTGGTTTACTTTTATTTTGAAGTTACTAAAAAATTTCAGAATTTTTCAGAGGAAGAAATATGCTTAGGAAAATGTTCCAAGGTGGTTCTTCAAGGAAGCAAGGACCCAGGCTTGCAATGCGTGATGCCAATGACGAGCCACCAAGAAACGCTCCAGTGCGTCCTTGTGAATGGCCTTCTGAGAAGTTTATGGATCGAGCAGGAATTAAAGAAGAATTTAACGCATATTTGCGTAACGCTGATCTTGTGAGCTTCGAGGAAGAGAAGTGCAACTAGTATCACAACCTCAACAGTACCTTTGTGAGGAGGTTTGAATTTTCAACTTCAGGTAATTCTCCAACTGTCCTGTTTGATCTTTATGATAAAGCTTACACTATGGACTTAGAGAATTTTACCACTGCATGCAAACTTCCACAATGGGGTAGTATAAGGGATCCTCGCAAATCTGAATTTAGAGATTTTCTTGCTAGCATAACTGTGGGAGAATCTAGAGATATTACACAAGCTACCATAGGGAGCATTCACTTTCCTGCTATACATTATTTTGCTCTCTTCATAGGTAGATGCATCAATGGTAAAGATGAGGCATGTCACATGTGTGTCCCCGATCTCAGTATTCTTAGGAGTGCTGTGTTAGGAGACCAATCTTATAATTTGGGAGCCATTGTTGCATGTAGGTTGCATCTTAATAGATTTAATGGAGATTTCTTTGGAGGAATTTATGCAACCCGCATAGCTAATTTTCTTGGTATAGACATACGTGAAGATGATATTGAATTACCTCATGCTTACCTAGACTTTAATGCTATGGTTCACCATCGGTTTGTCGAGAGGAATGAATCACCTCTCCAGTATCGACTAATCTTTGACAGACGCCGTGCTGTCCATATTACTCTCCCTGCTCCTGCCTTCTTTGATTATCAGGCAAGAGGAAGATATACTATTACCAGAGAGGAGGCATATGAGTACGAGAGGAGAGAGGAGGCCGCTCGTCGCCACGCTGCAGCTCAACAGGCAATAGCCGCTGCATCACAGTACGACCCCAACTACTATTATGGATATCCGCCAGGCCAGCCGTGGCCATAGACCAACTTTGGCCAAAAGCCTAAGCTTGGGGGAGTACGTATTTCCCACCGACATTACATTTATGTTCACACACTCATTACTAGATGTCGGTGCTCATACTTTTTCATTGTATCATCCATGCTAGTTTAATTTCTTTTTTATGCTTTCTTCTTATGTGTTCTATAAACCTTAAGAAAAACCAAAAAATAGTTGTAGCTTTTAATCAGTTTAATTTCCATGCTTGTAGTAGTAATTAAAAAGAAAACTCAAAAATATTTCCTGTTCTTCTTTTGCTTGTTGGGAGCTTTCGTGTGTAAATAGTTTTATTTCTTTTCTTTTCTTTGGGGGTCGATAGGAGAAGACCATGATTAAATTGTTGAAGTGGCTCTTATATGCATTATTGTTTATCACACAAAAGAGCCTATATTGCCTTGTCTTCTCCTGTTTATTGAATGCTTGCAGATTCCAGCTTAGTCCAATGCACGTGCACTATTATTATTATTCACACTATTCGGTCGTGCAAGTGAAAGGCAATTATGATGATATATGATGGACTGGCTGAGATGAGAAAAGCTGGTATGAACTCGACCTCTTTTGTTTTTGTAAATATGATTAGTTCATTGTTCCCGATTCAGCCTATTATGAATAAACATGTTTGCAATGACAACTAGAGATCATAGTTTCTTGTGCCATGCTTGATTAGCTATGAGTTATAATGGTTTACCTTGCGTGCCAACATGCCATTAAAATGGTTATGATGTGGTATGATAGGGTGGTATCCTCCTCTGAATGTTTTAAGTGACTTGACTTGGCACATGTTCACGCATGTAGTTGAAACAAAATCAACATAGCCTTCACGATATTTATGTTCATGGTGGATTATATCCTACTCATGCTTGCATTCGGTGTTGATTAATTTTAATGCATGTTCATGACTGTTGTCATTCTCTAGCTGGTCGCTTCCTAGTCTTTTGCTAGCCTTCACTTGTACTAGGCGGGAATACTTCTTGTGCATCCAAACTCCATAAACCCCAAAGTTATTCCACATGAGTCCACTATACCTACCTATATACGGTATCTACCTGCCGTTCCAAGAAATTTTGTATGTGCCAAACTCTAAATATCCAAATAAATATCCTGTTTTGTATGCTCGAATAGCTCATGTATCAACTACGGTTGTCTGTATCTTCCATGTTAGGCGGGTTATTCTCAAGAGGAGTGGACTCTCCTCCTCACTCACGAGATAAATGGCTGGTCACCGGGATGCCCAGTCCCATGCTTTATGCAAACTAAATCAAAATAATTGCAAATAAAACTATCCCTGGGACTCTTGTTAGTTGGAGGCACTCGTTGTTTCGAGCAAGGCATGGATTGATGCTTGTTGGTGGAAGGGGGAGTATAAACTTTACCATTCTGTTTGGGAACTGCCTATAATGTGTGTAGCATGGAAGATATCGCCATCTCTTGGTTGTTATGTTGACAATGAAAGTATACCGCTCAAAATATTATTCACCTCTGTTTCAAAACCGAGCTCTGGCACCTCTACAAATCCCTGCTTCCCTCTGTGAAGGGCCTATCTATTTACTTTTATGCTGAGTCATCATCCTCTTGTTAAAAAGCACCAGTTGGAGAGCACCGCTGTCATTTGCATTCATTACTGTTAGTTTACATTGAGTATGACTTGACTGGATATCTTTCACCATGAATTACAATGTCTAGTCAGTTCTTGGTCTTTAAAGGTGCTCTGCATTTATGTTTTGCGGTCTTAGAAAGGGCTAGCGAGATACCATCCTGTTATATCATATTATGATTGTTTTGAGAAAGTGTTGTCATCCGATATTTGTTATTTTGGCTTGCTAGTTGATTATGCTATTGATATGAGTAAACTTGAGACCTATGCGTTATTGTGAATGTGGTTAGTTGTGACACCCGGATAATCATGCTACAGTAATCCCACGCTAATCATGCCACGTCACCTCGGTTACTGTTGCTAATCTATCGTTAGGTCAAAAACCGGTCCAAAATTCAAATTCAAAGTTTGGTGAATAATAACAGTTTTCAAAAATTAAAACAAAAATGTTCGGAGTGAACCAAATATTGCATAGATAATTATGGGGGGAAACCACACATGTATAAAATGTTTAAATACTATGAGATGAATAAAACAGTAGTAAAAATGATTATTTGAATAACTTTTATAATTAATAAAATGTCAAACTAAGTTATTTGGGGTCTAGACTTTTTGTGACTATAGACTAGGTTGTAATACTAATTTAGGTACTAAAAGTTTGTTTTACTAAAATAGAATACAACTACAATAAAGTAGGAAAGAATTAAAAAAACAGAAAAGGAAACAAACAAAAAAAAGAGAGCAGAACCCCCCCCCCCCCACTGGACCAGCTGGCCCAGCTGTTAGCCAGGCCGGCCCAACTGGCCCAACCGGCCACCCCACTCCCCCCCATAACCCCCACCCCTGGGCAAACCCTAGCCCAACCACCCCCACACGATCCCCCCCACTCTCCCTCGTCTGCCCCCACCTCTCGATCCCGATCTGGATCGGGAAGGGGGGATCGAACCCGGCTCCGCCCCCTTCGCCCTTCGCCGCCCACCGTCGCCCGGAGCGCAGCCTCGACCACGCTGCCCCGCCTCTGGCGCCGTTGGACCGCATCACCGACGCCAGAGCGCCACCCCCACTCGGACCTCGCCATCGTCCTCCCCTGCGTCGCGACGTCCCCGGCGTCCTCCCCGCGCTCCATTGCCCTTTCCCTGCACCCCGCCGTGAGCTCCCCTCTCCTCCTCTCTCCCTCGCGCGCCCGCGGCCTCCTCACCGCGGCTTCGCTGGCCACCGTTGTGTCCGGCGCTTGCCCGCCATTGTTGCTGCCCGCGACCACCCGCGCCCGCCCGCGCGTTGCGCTCGCTGCCTGCCCATGCGCCGGGCTCGCGCCCACCAGCTTGCACGCGCTCCGGCCGCAGCCTCGCTCACCGCGGCCCTGCCGCGCCCGCGCCTCCCCACGCCCTGCTCCGTCGTGCTGCTCTGCTGCCGCGGCTCTACTCCGCTCCACCAGCGCCGCCGCCGCCCGTGCAGCCGCCCGCCTGCGCTGCGCCTAGCGCCGCCGACCATCTGCGCTGCCGCCCCCCTCGACCGCAGCCCTCCCCTGCGCCCGCACCTCGCGTCGGCCTCGCCCACTGCCCCGCGTGGCCTCCCGCGCGCTGCTGCGCTCGCCGCCGCCACCTTTGGCCGATGCCCTCGCCCGCACTGTTCCGGCCGGTGGCGCCCCGGCCAAACCTCACCGGCGCGCTACCACTCCCACCGTGCGGCGGGCCGCGCCTGGACCGTCTCGGGCGCCCAGCGCCCACGCCTGTTCGGGCGGTGCCCACGCTCGCACCGCCCTGTGCCCGTTAGGCCCTTGGGGCCACAGACATGTGGGGCCCCGCCACCAGAACGGTTTAAAAAAAAAGAGAAAAATATATAATATATAATGAAAATAAAATGGATAAATAAATAATAAAAAATATAATTAATTAATTATTTAATTAACTAATTAATTAACTTAATTAATTCTGATTAAAATTAACTAATTATGTTTAATTAACCTAATGACTAATTAACCTAGTGAAATACTGATAATTAACTAAACAGTGAATGACAGGTGGGTCCCACTGGACCCACACAGAAGGTTGACCGGGTCAACGGTCAACGTTGACTGCTGACGTCATGCTGACGTCAGCATATACTATTCTGGATAATGTTAGAATTAAATAGTTAAATAAATTCTAAAAATGATTAAAAACTTTAGAAAATCATATAAAATAAACCGTAGCTCAGATGAAAATACTTTCTACATGAAAGTTGCTCAGAACGACGAGACGAACCCGGATACGCAGCCCGTTCGTCCGTCACGCATCCCTAGCATAGCAAACTCGCAACTTTCCCCCTCCAGCTCCTCTGCTCGAAAACGCAAAACACCGGGGATACTTTCCCGGATGTCATCCCCCTTCACCAGTATCACCTACTACCGCGTTAGGGCACCTCTAACGCCGTTACTTGTAATGTCATGCATCACTATGCATATGCTTGCTTAAATATTTATTGTTTCCCCCCCCCTCTTCTCTCGATAGACACCGAGACCGACGCCGCTGCTACCCAGTACGACTACGGAGTTGACGACTCCTCTCTCTTGCCAGAGCAACCAGGCAAGCCCCCCCCTTTGATCACCAGATATCGCCTACTCTTCTCTATACTGCTTGCATTAGAGTAGCGTAGCCTGTTACTGCTTCCCGTTAATCCTATACTGATGCATAGCCTGTCCTTGCTACTACTGTTGTTACCTTTACCTGCAATCCTAATACTTAGTATAGGATGCTAGTTTATCATCAGTGGCCCTACATTCTTGTCCGTCTGCCATGCTATACTATCGGGCCGTGATCACTCGGGAGGTGATCACGGGTATATACTATATACTTTATACATGATACATGTGGTGACTAAAGACGGGCAGGCTCGTAAGAGCACCCGCGAGTGGATCTTTGAGGCGGAGCGACAGGGCAGGTTCCGACCACCTAGGAGACAGGTGGGCCTGGCCCTGGTCGGTGTTCGCGGATACTTAACACGCTTAACGAGATCTGGGTATTTGATCTGAGTCTGGCCATTTGGTCTATACGCACTAACCATCTACGTGGGAGCAGTTATGGGTATCCCGACGTCGTGGTATCAGCCGAAGCCTTCGTGACGTCAGCGACTGAGTGGCGCGCGCCGGATTGGACTGGAAGGCCACTAGGCTAGGTCCGCTTTCGGCCGCGTTCGCAACGTGCAGGTGTGCAAAGGGCGATGGGCCCAGACCCCTGCGCCATAGGGTTTAGACCGGCGTGCTGACCTCTCTGTTGTGCCTAGGTAGGGCTGCGACGTGTTGATCTTCCGAGGCCGGGCATGACCCAGGAAAGTGTGCCCGGCCAAATGGGATCGAGCGTGTTGGGGTATGTGGTGCACCCCTGCAGGGAAGTTTAACTATTCGAATAGCCGTGTCCCTCGGTAAAAGGACGACCCGGAGTTGTACCTTGACCTTATGACAACTAGAACCGGATACTTAATAAAACACACCCTTCCAAGTGCCAGATACAACCGGTGATCGCTCTCTCACAGGGCGACGAGGGGAGGATCATCGGTTAGGATTATGCTATGCGATGCTACTTGGAGGACTTCAGTCTACTCTCTTCTACATGCTGCAAGACGGAGGCTGCCAGAAGCGTAGTCTTCGAAAGGGCTAGCTATCCCCCTCCTATTCCGGATTTCTGCAGTTCAGTCCACTTATAATAGCCTTATTCCAGTTGATACCAATGCATACATATGTAGTGTAGCTCCTTGCTTGCGAGTACTTTGGATGAGTACTCACGGTTGCTTTCTCCTTCTTTTCCCTCTATCCCTTCTACCTGGTTGTCGCAACCAGATGTTGGAGCCCAGGAGCTAGACGCCACCGTCGACAACGACTCCTACTACACCGGAGGTGCCTACTACTACGTGCTGCCCGCTGACGACGACCAGGAGTAGTTAGGAGGATCCCAGGCAGGAGGCCTGCGCCTCTTTCGATCTGTATCCCAGTTTGTGCTAGCCTTCTTAAGGCAGACTTGTTTAACTTATGTCTGTACTCAGATATTGTTGCTTCCGCTGACTCGTCTATGATCGAGCTCTTGTATTCGAGCCCTCGAGGCCCCTGGCTTGTAATATGATGCTTGTATGACTTATTTTATTTGTAGAGTTGTGTTGTGATATCCACCCGTGAGTCCCTGATCTTGATCGTACACGTTTGCGTGTATGGTTAGTGTACGATTAAATCGGGGGCGTCACAAGTTGGTATCAGAGCCGACTGCCTGTAGGAATCCCCCTTCCAACTCCTTGGCCGAAGTCGAGTCTAGGCATTGCAAAACTTTTACTAACTTGGTTGTGTGTCTTACGGGCACACGTCGCCATCGGGTGGTAGTAGGATCTTTTACTCCTTGACCTATACTATGGGACTCTGTCATCTCTTCTATTCGGGTTAAATGATTTTGCTAAAATCTAACTCTAGGTTCTCGTTACCACTTCCTGCCGGAGAGCCCTTTAATACGGATGGTCGACTGCTTCAACGGAAGATTCTGACAATACACTCGGGTGTTCCCTCGATACTTTGTGCCATCCCTATTGCAATTCCCCTTTCATCGTAAACCCTTAAGAATAACTACTTACAGATGTTATTCTTACTTTCATCCCCAGTTGGTCTTGTTATTACAAGATACCCCGAAACACTCGTCGTTGTTTCGATAATCCTTTGAGCTTACTGCCTTGCAGTTCTTGACACATGAATATCCCTACGGATAATTTTTCACACTTACCGAGTATCCACTCATCCCCAGTTGATTCATGTATGTCATCAATCTTCAAAATACCTTTCGATCTTCCAAAAATCCTCAGGAGCCTATTGCTCTTGAAATTCTTGCTTGCTTACATTTTGGTTAATCCAATAAGTCTAGTAATCCTATTGGCATCCTTTGTCCCTATCATTTTAAGTCCGTTGATTCTATATGTGTGTGGATGCATGCAATCATCAGTTGATCCTTATAAATTATCTTCCGGCTCAGACGTCTTTCGAACATGAGCTGGTTCTTGGCCAATCAGATTGCCATCGATCTTACCCCTAAGTCTAGTTGACTTATCCATCCTTGATTAGAGCTTTTGCTCCTGATCCCTTGATTTGAAAATCATAATTACTTTGCTATTTAGATGTTGAATTATTCAGATGTTCTATAAATCGATGCATTTGCATTCTTTCTTCCTCTGATTGGGTATTGATACTCACATCAGCTCCATTGTGGATCGCCATATCCACTGTTGGATTATTATCCGACAGTGTCCTTCATAATTAATCACCTTGTGAGTTCTTTCTCTGATACATAATGCCTTTGGTAAATTGTATCCTCTCCTTTTGCCAACCATGCTCTGCTTTCGAGCTGGTGATATCTACTCTTGAAGATTGTGGTATATGTTTCCACGATACCCTAACGGGTTGATCCGATGCCTTCCTTTATATGTGTGAACTCGGAAGTTTTCACGAGTCATACTCATCTGGTATTTCACCAGGTAAAACTTTCAACACTAAGGCCTTTATCAAATCGAAAAGTGAATGGAAGGTTATACATTGAAGAAGTGGGAGTCGACCTTGAACTTGTGTTCATGCCCATGGACACGATGTAGATCTTATCGTTAAAGCTTCTCTTAAATTAAATTATTCCTTTGGTATAAGTTCATCTTATATCTGGGATCTGACCTTTTGCAATCGTGTTTCCGACCATGTTCTCCTTTAAATACCATTTCACGTGCAAGTTTAAGCGCTTGTCTTCTGTAGAGCAATACCCCAGTCCAACCTCTACTTTGATCTGTCATTGAGTATTACCCCCTCTGGTATCTCGAGATTATCTTGAAACTGCATAACTTCTTATGAGTTCTTCATCAAGTACTACATTCTCACTGATTACAGTTTTCATGGGCTCTGAGTTATTAAACACTCAAAGACACCGATAACTGAACCGAGTCTGCCCTACGGTTCAGCAACTCTTGATAATCTTCTTTAAGTCCGAGTTTGTACTCGATCATGTCATTCCTAGCCTGATCGGCTATATCATTATCGTGCTAAATTTTAACTGTGCTACCGGGTCCTTAATCTCGGAGCACAACTTTCGATGATGAGCTAAGCTTACGTCGATCTTCCTCGTCATATCAATTCACCTTGAACAACAAGCTTGATTTCAAGTTTGTGCCCTACCCATGGTTCCAATAACCTTCCGCTTCATCATTCCTTTGATTTGATGTTGTCACTGATTGATTACATCTTGAAATCTCTCGACCAATGTGCCGTGAAGATCATCAACCTTATGAGGTCTTCCTGGATATCAATTGAATTCATGATGAGAAATACCATCCTTGCCCCCGATGAATTGTATTATCATCGGCCACTTTATTGCCTTCCCTCCAACACAAACTTATTCGTGTTTTGAGTTATACCTTGAGATCCTTGCTATACAGCATTTGTTCTTCTTTACCTTGGAATGTTACCACCTTTTATGTCAGGAATGTCGTGGTAATTTTACCACCTCTTGAGAATTCTTGATATAGTAATATCTCTCGCCTTTTGCGTTCATTTCTTGGTCTCCGTATTGTTTCTAACCGGAATACCGACTAATGGTCTGTGTTGTGCAAATTCTAAACTTCTAGCAACCCTATTGCTTGAAGTTATTGGTCTACAGTTTCATTCTAAGTCTATTGATTATTGAATCATCATTCAAACATTGATCGTGCTACCTAGTCCAGATTCCTGGTTGCACCCTTCTATCATTGTTCAGTTGTGTATGTTTCCCTCGAGCATACATCATTATGACATTTGATCCGACAAATGATATTTCCTTGTTCACATAATTGTGGAAATCAATCCTTTGGAAATCTCGATGATTTGTTGATGAGCCTATCAGCCACCTCCTCATCCTCTCCTTGGTTTACTGATGACCTCTTGTTTCAGAGCTCACTTCATAGTTCATTTCCCGAGAATCTTGCAGTGTCATCCCGTCAATTTGTGTTGCACCTTTCTTCTCAGGCATCCTGAGCCTGAGGTATCCTGACACCCATCATACCTGAATCTCCGTCAGATATGATGGTTGGAACTTATTTCTAAGAGTTATAATGTTGGTCTTTATATATGACCCGGTAAGGTTATGTCAGGCCTAGCACACCTGGCCGGAGGACCTATTGTTGTAGTATCCTTTTTAGCAAGTTTAGCCATTCTTCCGTGAGGAAATTGTAAGACTTATTTCACAAGCTATTCCTGATGGATCCTTTGTGTTTCCAAAATCTGACCTTTGCTTGAATACCATGTCAATGCTTCTTGAAGCATGTTTGTGGTACTTCGATTTTCAATAAGAGCATTGAAAGCGCAATGCTAAGTTTTCTTTAACCATTATCCAAACACCGTTGTATGGGTACTGTCATGAAATTTCTCTCCCCTTACTTAAAGGGTTTTCTACATGATATCCTGCCACGGATATCATGCTCTGCTTGTCCTTGGGAAGGATATACCCCTGAAATATGTGTTTTAACACATTTTCCTTTCCATTCTTCTGTTAAATCCGATAATCATATTTTCCTTTCCATTGTTCTGTTTAACCTTCTTGAGGTTTATATGATCTAAGCAGTAATACGTCACTGCTTTTATAAGCACCTCGGCGTACAACTCTGTCAGTAAGACCTTGTTACTATTGTTGATGACATTCCGGTAGCCACCGATGGACGAGAACTTTGCCTAATGGCTCGCCTCGTTCAACGAGCAGGAAAATGGTTCTCTTCGTCCCTCGCCCTTGGTACCGACATTGTTGCCAACATAAATGATAGGCTACCCTCTGACATGTCTTGCTATCACAACCGAGCAAGATATCAACGCTTTACCTACTTTTAACCACATGGTGGGCCCCTAACCCACAGTTACACAGGATCAAAACCTGACCCTCCTATACACCCCCGGTTTCCAAATTTAATTCCTCGCACTTGGCCTCGTTTGTGATTCATGAGCCACCTTCCGAGAAATCATCAATTCTGGTATTAAACACAATACCTAAACCGTTGCCTTGTTTCAGGCAACGAAGATTGTCTATCCGTTTCAAACTTCTTATGGTACCTTCTTACTTTGCTCTCGATGTGTTTTAATTGTTCAACTCGAGAGATACTCTTATGATCATTCTTGGGATACCCCCTAAATGAATTTCCCTTATAACATTCAATTGTTGTAAAGCTGCCCCTTACCTATTCGTAAGTACGATGGAGTTCCCGAAGAAAGGACGACAACTTCATCATGATGACCTGAAGCAAAGAAATGAAGACATGAATGTAATGGATCGACCTCTTCGAGAAGAGCAACTATGATCGAGAAGATTCATTAGAATTTAGTAACCAGAACTTTTCCCCTTACTCCCCTCTTAAATCTCGGGACGAGATTTCTTGTAGTGGAGGAGAATTGTGACGCCCGGATAATCATGCTACAGTAATCCCACGCTAATCATGCCATGTCACCTCGGTTACTGTTGCTAATCTATCGTTAGGTCAAAAACCGGTCCAAAATTCAAATTCAAAGTTTGGTGAATAATAACAGTTTTCAAAAATTAAAACAAAAATGTTCCGAGTGAACCAAATATTGCATAGATAATTATGGGGGGAAAACCACACATGTATAAAATGTTTAAATACTATGAGATGAATAAAACAGTAGTAAAAATGATTATTTGAATAACTTTTATAATTAATAAAATGTCAAACTAAGTTATTTGGGGTCTAGACTTTTTGTGACTATAGACTAGGTTGTAATACTAATTTAGGTACTAAAAGTTTGTTTTACTAAAATAGAATACAACTACAATAAAGCAGGAAAGAATTAAAAAAAATAGAAAAGGAAACAAACAAAAAAAAGAGAGCAGAACCCCCCCCCCCACTGGACCAGCTGGCCCAGCTGTTAGCCAGGCCGGCCCAACTGGCCCAACCGGCCACCCCACTCCCCCCCATAACCCCCACCCCTGGGCAAACCCTAGCCCAACCACCCCCACACGATCCCCCCCACTCTCCCTCGTCTGCCCCCACCTCTCGATCTGGATCGGGAAGGGGGGATCGAACCCGGCTCCGCCCCCTTCGCCCTTCGCCGCCCACCGTCGCCCGGAGCGCAGCCTCGACCACGCCGCCCCGCCTCTGGCGCCGTTGGACCGCATCACCGACGCCAGAGCGCCACCCCCACTCGGACGTCGGACCTCGCCGTCGTCCTCCCCTGCGTCGCGACGTCCCCGGCTTCCTCCCCGCGCTCCATTGCCCTTTCCCTGCACCCCGCCGTGAGCTCCCCTCTCCTCCTCTCTCCCTCGCGCGCCCGCGGCCTCCTCACCGCGGCTTCACTGGCCACCGCTGTGTCCGGCGCTTGCCCGCCATTGTTGCTGCCCGCGACCACCCGCGCCCGCCCGCGCGCTGCGCTCGCTGCCTGCCCATGCGCCGGGCTCGCGCCCACCAGCTTGCACGCGCTCCGGCCGCAGCCTCCCTCACCGCGGCCCTGCCGCGCCCGCGCCTCCCCACGCCCTGCTCCGTCGTGCTGCTCTGCTGCCGCGGCTCTACTCCGCTCCACCAGCGCCACCGCCGCCTGCGCTGCGCCTAGCGCCGCCGACCATCTGCGCTGCCGCCCCCCTCGACCGTAGCCCTCCCCTGCGCCCGCACCTCGCGTCGGCCTCGCCCACTGCCCCGCGTGGCCTCCCGCGCGCTGCTGCGCTCGCCGCCGCCACCTTTGGCCGATGCCCTCGCCCGCACTGTTCCGGCCGGTGGCGCCCTGGCCAAACCTCACCGGCGCGCTACCACTCCCACCGTGCGGCGGGCCGCGCCTGGACCGTCTCGGGCGCCCAGCGCCCACGCCCGTTCGGGCGGTGCCCACGCTCGCACCGCCCTGTGCCCGTTAGGCCCTTGGGGCCACAGACATGTGGGGCCCCGCCACCAGAACGGTTTAAAAAAAAAGAGAAAAAATATAATATATAATGAAAATAAAATGGATAAATAAATAATAAAAAATATAATTAATTAATTATTTAATTAACTAATTAATTAACTTAATTAATTCTGATTAAAATTAACTAATTATGTTTAATTAACCTAATGACTAATTAACCTAGTGAAATACTGATAATTAACTAAACAGTGAATGACAGGTGGGTCCCACTGGACCCACACAGAAGGTTGACCGGGTCAACGGTCAATGTTGACTGCTGACGTCATGCTGATGTCAGCATATACTATTCTGGATAATGTTAGAATTAAATAGTTAAATAAATTCTAAAAATGATTAAAAACTTTAGAAAATCATATAAAATAAACCGTAGCTCAGATGAAAATACTTTCTACATGAAAGTTGCTCAGAACGACGAGACGAACCCGGATACGCAGCCCGTTCGTCCGTCACGCATACCTAGCATAGCAAACTCGCAACTTTCCCCCTCCGGCTCCTCTGCTCGAAAATGCAAAACACCGGGGATACTTTCCCGGATGTCATCCCCCTTCACCGGTATCACCTACTACCGCGTTAGGGCACCTCTAACACCGTTACTTGTCATGTCATGCATCACTATGCATATGCTTGCTTAAATATTTATTGTTTCTCCCCCTCTTCTCTCGATAGACACCGAGACCGACGCCGCTGCTACCCAGTACGACTACGGAGTTGACGACTCCTCTCTCTTGCCAGAGCAACCAGGCAAGCCCCCCCTTTGATCACCAGATATCGCCTACTCTTCTCTATACTGCTTGCATTAGAGTAGCGTAGCCTGTTACTGCTTCCCGTTAATCCTATACTGATGCATAGCCTGTGCTTGCTACTACTGTTGTTACCTTTACCTGCAATCCTAATACTTAGTATAGGATGCTAGTTTATCATCAGTGGCCCTACATTCTTGTCCATCTGCCATGCTATACTATCGGGCCGTGATCACTCGGGAGGTGATCACGGGTATATACTATATACTTTATACATGATACATGTGGTGACTAAAGACGGGCAGGCTCGTAAGAGCACCCGCGAGTGGATATTTGAGGCGGAGCGACAGGGCAGGTTCCGACCACCTAGGAGAGAGGTGGGCCTGGCCCTGGTCGGTGTTCGCGGATACTTAACACGCTTAACGAGATCTGGGTATTTGATCTGAGTCTGGCCATTTGGTCTATACGCACTAACCATCTACGTGGGAGCAGTTATGGGTATCCCGACGTCGTGGTATCAGCCGAAGCCTTCGTGACGTCAGCGACTGAGTGGCGCGCGCCGGATTGGACTGGAAGGCCACTAGGCTAGGTCTGCTTTCGGCCACGTTCACAACATGCAGGTGTGCAAAGGGCGATGGGCCCAGACCCCTGCGCCATAGGGTTTAGACCGGCGTGCTGACCTCTCTGTTGTGCCTAGGTAGGGCTGCGACGTGTTGATCTTCCGAGGCCGGGCATGACCCAGGAAAGTGTGCCCGGCCAAATGGGATCGAGCGTGTTGGGGTATGTGGTGCACCCCTGCAGGGAAGTTTAACTATTCGAATAGCCGTGTCCCTCGGTAAAAGGACGACCCGGAGTTGTACCTTGACCTTATGACAACTAGAACCGGATACTTAATAAAACACACCCTTCCAAGTGCCAGATACAATCGGTGATCGCTCTCTCGCAGGGCGATGAGGGGAGGATCATCGGTTAGGATTATGCTATGCGATGCTACTTGGAGGACTTCAGTCTACTCTCTTCTACATGCTGCAAGACGGAGGCTGCCAGAAGCGTAGTCTTCGAAAGGGCTAGCTATCCCCCTCCTATTCCGGATTTCTGCAGTTCAGTCCACTTATAATAGCCTTATTCCAGTTGATACCAATGCATACATATGTAGTGTAGCTCCTTGCTTGCGAGTACTTTGGATGAGTACTCACGGTTGCTTTCTCCTTCTTTTCCCTCTATCCCTTCTACCTGGTTGTCGCAACCAGATGTTGGAGCCCAGGAGCTAGACGCCACCGTCGACAATGACTCCTACTACACCGGAGGTGCCTACTACTACGTGCTGCCCGCTGACGACGACCAGGAGTAGTTAGGAGGATCCCAGGCAGGAGGCCTGCGCCTCTTTCGATCTGTATCCCAGTTTGTGCTAGCCTTCTTAAGGCAGACTTGTTTAACTTATGTCTGTACTCAGATATTGTTGCTTCCGCTGACTCGTCTATGATCGAGCTCTTGTATTCGAGCCCTCGAGGCCCCTGGCTTGTAATATGATGCTTGTATGACTTATTTTATTTGTAGAGTTGTGTTGTGATATCCACCCGTGAGTCCCTGATCTTGATCGTACACGTTTGCGTGTATGGTTAGTGTACGATTAAATCGGGGGCGTCACATTAGTTATAATCTTTGCTGAAAACTTGAATGCTGGCTTTACATATTTACAACAACAAGAGCAAACAAAGTTTGTAAAAGTTTTTCTTTATCACTTTCAGTTTGTCAACTGAATTGCTTGAGGACAAGAAAAGGTTTAAGCTTGGGGGAGTTGATACGTCTCCAACGTATCTACTTTTCCAAACACTTTTGCCCTTGTTTTGGACTCTTACTTGCATGATTTGAATGGAACTAACCCGGACTGATGCTGTTTTCAGCAGAATTACCATGGTGTTATTTATGTGCCGGAGCAAACGTTCTCGAAATGACCTGAAACTTCACGGAGCTACTTTTCAAAAAATAAGAAAAATACCTGCAAAAGATGGAGGCCAGGGGGCCCACCACTTTGCCACGAGGGTGGGGGGCGCGCCTGCCCCCCTAGGGCGCGCCCCCTACCTTTTGGCCCCCTGTTGCGTCTCCGACTCCAACTCCATATATTGAGTTTCGGCGAGAAAAAAATCAGAGAGAAGAGATCATCACGTTTTACGATACGGAGCCGCCGCCAAGCCCTAAGACCTCTCGGGGGGGCTGATCTGGAGTCCGTTCGGACCTTCGGAGAGGGGAATCCGTTGCTATTGTCATCATCAACCATCCTCCATCACCAATTTAATGATGCTCACCGCCGTGCGTGAGTAATTCCATCGTAGGCTTGCTGGACGGTGATGGGTTGGATGGGATCTATCATGTAATCGAGTTAGTTTTGTTAGGGTTTGATCCCTAGTGTCCACTATGTTCTGAGATTGATTTTGCTATGACTTTGCTATGCTTAATGCTTGTCAATAGGGCCCGAGTGCCATGATTTCAGATCTGAACCTATTATGTTTTCATCAATATATGAGTGTTCTTGATCCTATCTTGCAAGTCTATAGTCACCTATTATGTGTTATAATCCGTTAACCCCAAAGTGACAATAATCGGGATACTTACCGGCTATGACCGTAGTTTGAGGAGTTCATGTATTCACTATGTGTTAATGCTTTGTTCCGGTTCTCTATTCAAAGGAGGCCTTAATATCCCTTAGTTTCCGTAAGGACCCCGCTGCCACGGGAGGGTAGGACAAAAGATGTCATGCAAGTTCTTTTCCATAAGCACGTATGACTATGTTCGGAATACATGCCTACATTATATCAATGAACTGGAGCTAGTTCTGTGTCACCCTAGGTTATGACTGTTACATGATGAACCGCATCCGGCATAATTCTCCATCACTGATCCATTGCCTACGAGCTTTCCATATATTGTTCTTTGCTTATTTACTTTTCCGTTGCTACTGCCATCATCACTACAAAATACCAAAAACATTGCTTTTACTATTGTTACCTTTTGCTCCCGTTATCACTACTATCATATATTTTGCTACTAAACACTTTGCTGCAGATATTAAGTTTCCAGGTGTGGTTGAATTGACAACTCAGCTGCTAATACTTGAGAGTATTCTTTGGCTCCCCTTGTCTCGAATCAATAAATTTGGGTTGAATACTTTACCCTCGAAAACTATTGCGATCCCTTGTACTTGTGGGTTATCACAGCCATGCAGGTCAGTACATTGAATGTACTGGCAATTTCACACTATGGAGCAATGCTGAATAATGGCTATCACTACATGCATATTTGGCTGGTTGAGGCTCTAGGTTTAATTTTGCATAATGCTAATTTTTCCCTACAGCAAAGGAATATATTTTATTTAACTACAAAGTTTGTTGAAAATATTGAGAAGGTAACCCCAACTCAGTCCCAAATTAACATTAATAACCCAACAAATTATTAATTAGATAGAGTGATGCGATCAACATAATAATTCAAGTACCAGATACTCAAGATGTCCATAATCGAGGACACGGCTAATCATGATTAGTTTGTACACTCTAGTGAGGTTTGCGCACTTTTCCCCACCAGACTCGATCCCCTCCATTGAATTTCTCGCACTTCATCATGTTTGAGAAACGGATAACTGAGACACAGTCTTTCAGAAGCATTATCTCTTTATGATGGGTAGACAGTACCACCTACATCCCCTACATCTGCTAGTCTACCACTAAAAGAGGTCACACAACATCTCAACTATGCCAGAGCCCATAATTGCTTATGGTTGTACACGGAAGTTTCTAGCATGAATAATCTTATGATCCCTTTGAGCGTGGATGGCATTCAAATAGGATGATCACACGGATACCCCGGGATCTCCTAGGACAACGTTGGATTCACCAGGTGTCCGGGCAAGCCACTGGTATCCCTATGGTGCCCCAACCAATCCACCCAGATGTGTATTAAAGTAGCCACCTTAAGTTTCCCTTAGTTAATATAACTCTCGCAACTTCCATGAATCTCACATACCAATCCACGTCTACGAGCATAGCAAAGCAATATAAGCATAACATATAAACCCAAGGTTGAAATGAAGGGCAATAGGTTCCTTCCTCATCAACTACTTTCAAATACCCACATGTTATCAAAACCTACTCATCCAATGTTTGAGGGTAAGACTAATGCATAAAAACTGGGTATGAAAAGTATGATCAAAGTGTGAACTTGCCTTGTACTGTTGATGAACACGATTCACACTCATAACTCCTGATTGTTCTACTTGTCACACTCCGTTCAATCTATCGTGACCAAGCAATTGCATACATAAGCACTCGTGCAATAAAAACGAAGAAAAGATCTCGGAAAATTTCGAAAATAAGCAAATAACTCTTGCAAACAGAAAACAATTTCAAACAGTATAAAAATTGGGTGGATTTGGTCTTATCATAAAGGTTAGGTCAAGAGCTCCGTTTTGCAAAAAGAATCAGCTAAATCAGAGTTACGGAACTCAAGTTATGATCAAAAGAAGTTTGAATATAAATTTGAACAAATTTCGAGATTTGAAAATTTGGAAAAGTTGATGTGACAGGTTTACTGGATAGGTGAAAACAAGACGAAACTATAGGTGCTAGTTTCATCTGATTTATATGAATGGGTAAAAAGTTATGGCTATTTGAAAAATCAGGGCCAAGCTGTTTTACGAAAAAATAGCTACGACTAAAATAATTCTAGGTCTAATGTATAAATGCAGAGACTAATTGATAAGCTAATTATTCTACCGTACTAGTCTAGAAATAATTTACTATGGAAGTATAAAAAGAAAACAAAGAAAGATACCTTTATAAGGGAGAGAAAAGATGAGTTCAGAGAGATGAGACAATCTTCAAAAGTCCCGCCGGAGAGGAGAAAAATATTTTTCTTTAATGAATCTAATCAAACCAAAATATTGATTTAATCTGAATCGGATGATTTTTGGAGGCTCTATGGGTCTATATTTATAGGTGGGAAAGAGATTTAGGGGTCAAAGGCTAGGCAATGTGGGACTAAACGTAGATGTAAAAATAGAAAAGACAAAAACGCATGGGCTAAAGTGTTCGGCCGGCCGGCGCACGCGCGCTGCAGTTTTTTTGGAACTGTTTTTTTTAAGAAAAAGAAATATTTCTGAAAATAATATTTTTCTCCAAGCATAACCGAAAAATAAATAAAAACAGTTATGGGCCTGTCTGCTGACTTTGTTGCGCACGTGGGCGACGGATAGTTATAGGCCGCACACGCAGTTTTTTTAAATAGAAACATAAAAGGAAAACACTGAATAACAAAAATAAAAATAAAACTTTATATAGGCATATTATACATCAAAGTTATCAGAAAAAGATTTTGTATAACATGAACATTTTTCTAGTGTCAAATAAAATCCACAAAAATTTAGATAAAGCAAACAATGCTACTGCTACAATTAAACCTCATGAAAATCATTTTTAAAAATATCAAAATAATTTAAAATTTATTTCTCTCCATTTTTATATTGTAGGGAATCATTTTACCCTAATTCCATATATTTTATTTTTGGAGAAAAATAATTTGAACAAAACCAAATAACTCCAGATTGAAAATAAATAGTTTTCGAAGGGTCCTTAAATTTGATTCTTTTAAACTTCCAACTCATATTTCATATGTTTTTAATAAGTCATTTTATCTTCTCTCATGAAAATCATTGAGTTTCTTTAAGTTTCTGAATTTGAAATAGTTCCAAATGAAATTCAAATCTTTTCAAAACCCTTTTCATTTATTTAAATGGAAGAAGTCATATCATCTTCACTCTAGGGTTTTGTGATGAAATGAATTTGAATTCATGGAGATCAGAATGCAAAAATGAAAGTTTGGGAAAGTCATTTTATTCCCTCTTATTTAACTTTCAAAAAGGTTTGAAATTTCATTCAATTTCACACAAGCAACCACACCACAATCAAGCAAACAAATCAAAACTATTTATTTAATATAACATTCCAAAATTCCACACAAGAAACGAGTAATCTGCCTAGCGGGGCATTCTTCATTTGGGTGACTTTCTTCACAATGAGGGCATTCATCCTTGTGTTGGTTATGGTTGTGTCATATTTCTCCACAGAGCTTTGCATGCACAAGGTTTCTTCATATTATTTCCATAAGGCTTCAACTTCTGGGACACAAGCCGAGACTTTAGCAGAGTCAACTTAAATTCTTCCCATGTGGTTATTCTTTACCATCCATTAATGGTTTGGTACATCCTCCACCAAGTAGCAGCACCTCTTTCAAACCACTGAAGAGCATGCTGGGTCATATCCTTTCCGGCTATAGTGTTATTCTTCATGTGATCTTGCATATTCTGAATCCACCGATCCATCTCTAATTGACTTATCGGTCCCAGTAATGTGAGTTCATCTCCAGTCATCCTCTATTGGGTCTATGGGTTTTTGGGGTAAGATAAGAGAGATAGAGAGGGATACGCACAATACAAACAATAGTTTTGAAGAGACAAGTTTTATTTTGTGGTTGTCGGGAAAACATCAAACAAATGACAGCTCACAAACGTCGCATCTAACATAGGTATATAACAAGGGTTTGGTCCTCTAAAGGTCAATAAATCTTCAAAGTCGCCAAACTCTTCAAGTCTTGTTCATGTCTCCGATGGCTTGTTCCGATCGTGCTTGTCCTTCTCAAGTTCTTTTGCCAGATCATCTCTATTGACGCGAAGTCTCTCGTGATGTCCTTTAATATTTCTAGAGTCGCCTTCCAAACTTCTAGGTTTCAACATCCTTGGCATGAACCATGGTTCTACTATCCTTCAGTTCCTGACGAATCTCAGGTATCTCAAGGTTTTACTCCTCTAGCTTGGCTACTTTCAGCTTCTGGGTCCTGAGTTCTTCATGAAATGCTTCCTTGTCAAATACGGCTTCCTAAAGGTCCATCTTAAAAAAATGATGTAATACTCCAGATCCCGGCGATACACCAGCTAAGGTTAAAACTTCACCCTTTTGCTGATAGGTGCTCCATTAGTCCTTTTCTATCCAACCCTTCCGAAGAAATGCATGCTCAACTTAGCACGGTGAAAATAGCATAAGTGGGCGATAACATCATGAATAGTCGTTTTTATGCCCATGTCTCTGTCATGAGTTATTATTCCATAGTTGATATATCATGCCTTAGGGTTTTCTTGACAAAAAAACTTTGAGTTTTAACGCTCCATGTTCCGGTCTTTCTTCTACACACCTTGATCTAGGGTATTGACAACTTCAATAGTCTGACAAGTTCCATAAGGGTAGCTTTCCTAGGTCATACCAATCTGGGAATTCTTCAGAGCCTTCAAATTCTCCTAGTCTACGGAGTCTTCAACCGTTGTAGTTTCCATTATTATAATGCACGGTAAAATCCTCTTCATTCCGAAGTGGTCTTAGTTGTCTAATATCTTGTACTTCTTGGAGTGGTCTCATCAGTAAAATCTTCGTGTGGTCAAAAAGGGGAAAGGGGTATGGTCTAAATAAAAAGGAATATTTGATAAAACTCAGAAAAGAAGAGAGGTAAAAGATCTTTTTGAAAATGAAGTTGTAGAGAAAATCTTTCCTATGGGCTTGCTAGTTTCTAGGGGTCACGTCCTACAGTCAACATGTTCTCTGATACCATCTTGTAGCGACCCAACCTGAATGGATCAAGTCTTTGTGCTTAAGTGTCATCCCTGGATCGGTATGCTCACACACACAGTACTCAAGGATTTATAACAGAGGTAAATCACATGTATAAAGTAACGTAAATACTATTACGTCAATCCATATAGCGGAAGTAACAACAAAGTTGTGGATTCCCATCAACACCAACGGCAAAGTTGAGTGTAGGCATTGTAACCCTAACGTATCACTTACTCGTCGTAAGAATCGTGCAACATGAGACATTGCATCCATGCAGGTTAGTACATTGAATGTACTGTCAATTTCACACTTAGAGCAATGTTGAATATTGGCTATCACTACATGCATATTTGGCTGGTGGAGGCTCTAGGTTTAATTTTGCATAAAGCTAATTTTTCCCTACAACAAAGGAATATATTTTATTTAACTACAAAGTTTGTTGAAAATATTGAGAAGGTAACCCCAACTCAATCCCAAATTAACATTAATAACCCAACAAATTATTAATTAGATAGAGTGATGAGATCAACATAATAATTCAAGTACCAGATACTCAAGATGTCCATAACCGAGGACATGGCTAATCATGATTAGTTTGTACACTCTACAGAGGTTTGCGCACTTTTCCCCACAAGACTCGATCTCCTCCGTTGAATTTCTAGCACTACATGATGTTTGAGAAACGGATGACCGAGACACAGTCTTTCAGAAGCATTAACTCTTTACGATGGGTAGACAGTACCACCTACATCCCCTACATCTACTAGTCTACCACTGAAAGAGGTCACACAACATACTCAACTATGCCAGAGCCCATAATTTATTGTGGCTGTACACAGAAGTTTCTAGCATGAATAATCTTATGACCCCTTTGAGCCTGGGTGGCTTTCCAATAGGATGATCACACGGATACCCCGGGATCTTCCAGGACAACACTGGATTCCCCAGGTATACGAGCAAGCCACTGGTATCCCCAGGGTGCCCTAACCAATCCACCCAGATGTGTATTAAACTAGCCACCTTAAGTTTCCTTTAGTTAATATAACTCTCGCAACTTCCATGAATCTCACATATCAATCCACGTGTACGAGCATAGCAAAGCAATATAAGCATAACGTATAAACCCAAGGTTGAAATGAAGGGCAGTAGGTTCCTACCTCATCAACTACTTCCCAATACCCACATGTTATCAGAACCTACTCATGCAATTTTTGAGGGTAAGACAAATGCATAAAAACTGGGTATGAAAAGTATGGTCAAAGTGTGAACTTGCCTTGTACTGTTGATGAAGATGATTCGCACTCATAACTCCTGATAGTTCTACTCGTCACACTCCGTTCAATCTATTGTGAGCAAGAAATGGCATACATAAGCACTCATGCAAAAAAAATCGAAGAAAAGATCTCGGAAAATTTTGAAAACAAGAAAATAACTCTTGCGAACAGAAAACAATTTCTAACAATACCAAAATTGGGTGGATTTGCTCTTATGAGAAAGTTTAGGTCAAGAGCTTTAATTTGCAAAAAGAATCAACTAAATCGGAGTTACGGAACTCAAGTTATGATCAAAAGAAGTTTGAATATGAACCTGAACAAATTTCAAGATTTGAAAATTTCAAGAAGTTGATGTGACAGATTCACTAAATAGGTTAAAACAAGACGAAACAATAGGCGTTGGTTTCATCTAATATGGATGAATGGGTAAAAATTTATGGCTATTTGAAAAATCAGGGCCAAGCTGTTTTACGAAAAAAATAGCTACGGCTAAAAGAAATTCTAGGTCTAATGTATAAATACAGAGACTAATTGATAATCCAATTATTCTACCGTACTAGTCTAGAAATAATAAACTACGGAAGTATAAAAAGAAAAACAAAGAAAGATACATTTATAAGGTAGAAAACAGATGACTTTGGAGAGAGGAGACAATTTTCAAAAGTCCCGCCGGAGAGGAGAAAAATATTTTTCTTTAATGAATCTAGTCAAACCAAAATATTGATTTATTCCAAATCAGATGATTTTTGGAGGCTCTATGGGTCTATATTTATAGGTGGAACAGAGGTTTAGGGGTCAAAGGCTAGGTAATGTGGGACTAAACGTAGATGTACAAATAGAAAAGAGAAGAACCCACGGGCTAAAGTGTTCGGCCGGCCGGCGCACGCGTGCTACCGTTTTTTTTGAAATTTTTTAAGAAAAAGAAATAGTTCTGAAAATAATATTTTTTTCTCCAAGCATAACCGAAAAATAAATAAAAACAGTTGTGGACCTGTCTGCTAACTATGTTGCGCACGTGGGCGACGGATAGTTATAGGCCGCACACGTTGTTCTTTTAAAATAGAAACAGAAAAGGAAAAAATTGAATAACGAAAATAAAAATAAAATTTTATATAGGCATATTATATATCAAAATTTTGAGAAAAAGATATTCTATAACATGAACATTCACTACTAGGGAAAATCTTATACACAGAATATTAGCAGCAACGCGGCACAAAAAGAAGCGCTACTGCTAATTAGCAGTAGCGCGGTCAAGAAAAACCCGCTACTGATGCAAATTTAGCAGTAGCGCATGAGGGATAAACGGCGCTGCTACAAAAATCGACCGACAGTAACCAACACCCTAAGTTTAGTAGCCACGCGGGGTTGCGGTGCGCGCTACTGCTACAAAAATAGCAGTAGCGCGCTTTTTGCTCACGTCGCTGGTGCTAATTTTGAAATTGTCCACATGGTTGGCCCCGTTTAGCAGTAGCGCGTGCGAGAAACATGCGTTGCTGCTACGCTTTTATCAATAGCACATTTTGATAGAGGCAAAGGTGTCTCATCTTTCGATGAGATGGTGGCTATCGTTTTAGAGGAAGTCGACTTTGACGATCCGACTACGAATGTGCGAGGACGTCACGCCTTAGCAATCGCTAAACCAACTCCGAGGGGTTATTGACCACGCCGAAGCATGATCAACCTGACCACGAGGGCTTGTTTCCTGCGAGCAAATGAAGAACAAGCAAGAAACTGAGATTGCAATCTGGATATTGCGAATATAAGATGAAAGCTTTATTGATCAAGGTGGGGTTCTGTGACGTCTTGGTCTGGTCGTTGGACACAAACGAAGTATGCGAAGTTGCAGCTATGGAGAACTTTTAATCTAAACAAAACCCCAAAGTCTAAACGACGCCCTAAGGGCTTTATATATATGGAGGAAGAGGGGGGGATTTTGTGGCCCTTGGAGGAGGGTTCCAAAACCAACTCTAACTCTTGTTTCCCCACAGATACAGACTCTAAAAATAGCCTATACTTAAGTATTTCGAAAATACATGGGCCTGGCCCAATAATAAGGTGATGTAGCACCTAAAATAGCCTCTGGATGAAATTTATGAAGTGGCATCTTGTATATTTCGTCCAAGGCTTCATGCACTCCTTATGGTGGCTTCAAAGTCCTGAAATCATCACTTGTAACTCCGTTCTTGATCCCCTTGCGCATGCCATCATCTCCATGCTTGAACTTGCTCCAAGGTTCATCTTTCTTGTCCAAGCTAGGCCCTTCATTTGTAAGCAAAACAAATGTATCCAATTTAGGCAGCATCATATTCTCATGAACATTAGAATCGTTACCAAGAAACGAAAGTACCTGATAATTCAATTGGCGTGCGTGAGCGCTAGTAATTGGTCCAGTATGTATAGCAGCAGGGGCTGTGGGTGTAACAATGGTATTGATGTCCTCATCACGTTTTCGCTCCCACGCTACTGCTAAGTCGCAGGACCCCACCACCTTTTTCCACCCACCCGTCCTCTCCCCTCCCCCATCTACTCTCCTCCCTTTCCCTACCTCCCATCCTCCCTCTCTCACTCTTCTTCCTCAATACTTCTCCCCCCATTACTCTCCCTCTTCTACCTACCTTTCTCTCTCTTCATTACTCCTAGCTAACTACACCATCTCTATTAATGCATCTCCTTTCTATTTTCCTTCCCCCTCCACTAGTTGAAGTTGTCTCCTCCCAAATTAGCTAGCTAGGTAGATGTAGCATTTAGTTAAATGACCTATTTGCCCCTAACTATATCTATCTTTGACAAGAAGAGCTTTGTTGTGGCACCCCGGCTTAGAGAAAACTGGAACGCCCCGTATTCCAGCCCAGAGATCGAGGTGAAGTCTTCGGGAATACGACATTGCTTAATATAGAACAAACCAGCTCTCTATTACAACAAGAATATGAATACAAAGTTCCGATATTACAATGAATAACATCGGTATGGCGACACTACGCCAATCACAGTTGCTCTATACAAGCAGCATAACAACTCGAAGCAGTGGAACAATTACTGGCAGCGGAACAATGCACAACTATGATGGACTCCAATCCGCAGGGACTCTGGCTGGAATGTTTATCCTAGCTCATGAACACAGGAACAATACCAAACAAGCAAGCAATCCAGGCACGCCTGCAAGCTGGCATGACACGCCAAGTTAGTACATTAAATGTACTTGCAAGCTCACAATAGCCAGAAGCATTCAAGACAAACAACAACATGGCAATTATAGGTTAAGCAGAAATTATCATGAGATCATTAGGATAACATGGCATGAACAACATGAACATAATATCGCTAGAACAATATGATCATGGCATGAACATATAAATCTGATGATACTAGCATGCAACATGATGACACTATATGCACCATTTATTCTGCTCGGGTTACCTTGTAACCATCACATGCATCACTTACCAACTTCAGACATTACACGATCATCTCAGGATCAAATCAAGCTTGGTATAAACAATACCGTAGTAATCATCAAATGACCACAAGGAGCTTGATCTTTACCCACGATTCTCGCACAACATCATGAATATCCAACAACGCGGTATCCTCGATACCACGGTGATCATTCCGGGGATCACAACCATGACCAACACTTGGTATCAAACAGTGATCCTTCCGACGATCACAACCACGACCAATACCTGGCCTCAAACGGTGATCCTTCCGGCGATCACAACCAACTTATCTCATCCTCGAACCGGGGTTGTTATTTAGCACATTATTATTATTACTGTTGACTCATAGTGTGACCGACACGAACTGGGCCCTTATCCGCGGGCGTGACTATCGATAGATTTAACAAACACTTTGAAGAGGTTAGTACATTGTACCCACACTACGAAACCCATGGCCTCGCACCCCATTCGGGTGGACCAATGGCGTTCCGACAAAACCGATCTACTGCCATGACACTCTCCCGACCACTCCGACCCACTCCCAACTGGGCTAGTCCTGGGTGGCCCCGTGTCTACCAAAGACACAACGACCACCGTCGTGGCCAAAACGTCCCTCACGGGGACCGGATCCATAATAACAACAACGGGCACACAAGGTTATGTCTGCTTATCGGGCCAGGGTACCACACGCCTGTAACCTTCCCTAGTTGGAGGCACCGGCGAGAGGCACGCCAATAGACCTAGTTAGGACCTTCACATACAGGTAAGCGTGGTTGCATTGGTCAGTTCGATATGGTGGCACCATGACTCAGCCAACAGTTTTTCAAGTTCAATTTAATCCGGTTAAATTTGAATGCAAATATGCTGAGCCATGATAAAATAACATGATGCAATTACAATGCATGAGCATGATATTAACATAAGCACGGGTGCAACATAACTATCCACCATATCAACAATGAATCATCTCCAACTGAGCATGGCATAATGAAGAGCATGAATATTACAGGTACAACACTACTCATAGCATGACCACTAGCATCAACAATAAATATCATGCAAGACATATCAACAATGCCATCATGCAAGCATTTAACCAACTGGATGCAATGGAACAAGCATAACAATGGTACTCGGGATAGACGGCAGTCATGCACCAAAGACCATTGCCAACATCAACATGTACTACTAGCAAACATAAGAATATGAAAGGAATACTGACAACTAGCAGGGCATGACAACCAGGTGCATAACAACATAGCAAGAAAGTAAGCACTAGCCAAGAATCATTACCGAACAACGATAACCATGTTTTAAACAAGCAAACATTTAATAAATATTTAAGTTTAAAACCATGGCTACTGCATGACTATCATGCAAGTGGGTATTGTGGCTTGCCTGGGGTGACGGAGACTCCCGGAAGAAGTGCGGTGAAGCCGCGAGACAAACCGTCGGGCGGTTCTTTCTCGGAGGGGGCTGATTAGAGGCAAGGAAAAAATGGTCATTTTCACTGTGAAACCACCTAGTGAAAATGTCACCAAAATATAGAGCTCGACGAGACGAAGAAGTGAGTGCTAGTTTCACCTCGATCGGAGTTACGGTTGCGGATTTATGAGGTGTAGAAGATCAGGGACCAATCTGTGAAAAATTTATCACCAACGGGTCCCAGGGAGGAAAAACAGAAAGCACATTAGGAGAAATACATTTTCAGACTGAGCAAACGTATTCTTGGTTGAAGTAGAATGAAAGTACGCTTTCCAGAGAAGAAAACGTATTTCTGGGAATACGTCTCCACTTAAACACGTGGACCAGGGGGGAGGAGAGGCTTACAGGTGGGGTCTAGGCGCAGGGGGAGGGGCCAGGCTCGGTCGTCCCTTCCTCCCGCTCGGAGGACGTCTCGGAATGGCGAGGGGAGGCTTGGTTTGGCTGGAATCATGCCGAGGCCGAGGCGACCATGGTGGACAGAGGTGAACTCCGGCGAGATGGGGCGATTCCAGAGGGTAAATGAGGCGAGGGAGGGAGCGATGAGGAGTAGGGGACCTCAGGCACTCCTTAGATAGCCGCGGGGAGGCTTCTCGAGCTCACGAGCGAGCTCCAACTTGCAAACAATGGAGGGCAGAGCCGGTTTGTGGCACGTGCATGGCATTTACGGGTCATTTAAGGCGAACCACAATGAGGCAGCAATGCAGGGCGACACAGGGCATCACGGGGGAGCTACTATACATGAATGGAGGTCGAGACGAGGAGGGAGGAGAATAGCATAGTGGCTGGAACAAGCCAGAGCACACCTGCAGCCATAACGCAAGCGTGATCACCACGTGCACTGTCGCAAGCGGCGCTCTTTGGCGTGGCCGACCATGTCCAGTAGATGGACCTTGGTGCCCTTAGTCCAACTAAAGAAATAAATCGGTCCAAGGGCAAAGAAGAGATTTGCACTTAGCTCCAAAAGTAAATCAGTAAGAAGGTGTTTGTAACTTGTTGTGGTTAAACCAGCTAGGTAACGTGGTAGCTAGTTTGTCTGCTGATGATCGCACACTAAGGTGATCCTGATCACCAAAAATCAGACTAAGAGGAGTTTAGATGAGGGTTTAAGTAGAAAGTGCAATACTGGCCAAAATTAGGGATTTGGATGATACACTCACATACTTGATTTTTGTGAGCTGTAATTTGGCATGGAGGGGTTATATGATGATATGAAGCTGCTATAAAAGTTTCATGCCATTTGGAAATACCAAAGTGGCACTTGCTTCACAAAGCTTTATTCTAGACAAAAACTTAGAAAAATTTACACAGGGTAATTGGATTAACCAATTGAGGTAAAATTTGGTGGAAGGAGTTGATATAGGTAGAAGCATGTCTTGGTAAATTTTCAGCTCAATTGAAGCAATATAAAATATAGTTGCTTCACAAACTGAAAATCTGACCAGAAAGTAAGATTTGGGGCTGGGCTCACATAGATGAGCTACATGAGCTCATATTCTGTGGAGAGTCATTACTTGATCATATTAAGGAGCTTGCAAAATTTCAACTCATTTGGATATGCCTAGCTTGTACTTCCTTCACAATCACTTCCCTCAGACAAGAACTTTGAAAAATTGCTCAGGAATATTTACTAGGCAAATTGAGTTGAATTTTGGCATGAGGCAATGATCTGGAGAGGAAAAGCTGTCCAAGAAGTTTGGGGGTCAATCAAGCAAATATAAATAGCACTCCCTTTGCAAAGTGCCATTTAGGACAAAATAGGAAAATAATTATTGGAGGATTATTTTTGAACATGGCAATGAAATATTTTGCCATATTTGACGAAGATAGTACCCAAACAATTTATGAGAATTATTTGGGAATTTTAGGAGTGATAGAAATATAGGTTTCTTCATAACCTAGGGTTTTAAAGGGTTATTCCTTTATCAGAAAAGGAATATTCCCAACAAAAGAATTTTGGGTTAGGTCAAGGATGGAAATGACATGATCTGGGATGATGATGAGGGTGATAAGGCACTATAAAACCTAGGAAGACATGGTCTTCCCAAGTTTCAGAACCACACAGCCATGGTAAAGCAAAACAAAACAGGAAATCCAAGAAAATTGAAGGAAAAAGAAAAGGGCAAAAATCCAGGCTGTTACAAACCTTCCCCCCTTAAAGAAATCTCGTGCTCGAGATTTGGTTGCTCAGGGTTAAATAATCTTTCTGACTTGAAGAAACCATTTCCAACTCAGGTTTCTTTTATTTATTCTCATATAATATTTCCACTGAATTGGATCCAACTGACTATCTTGATCTAGGGTGGTTTGCTTCGCTGGATCAGACATTCTGATAGGACGTACCTCATATGTTCCTGTTTATACTGACTCAAATTTTCTTTTCATATCTGTTGGCTGAGCTGGCATCCGAAATATTATTTTTACGGGCATACTTGTCCTTCTCGATATTGATCCTTGCTGGCAATGCTATTCTCGTATCGAGTACCGAGAATATTCCACGGAGTTGGGGAACATACCTTCCCGTGGAACAAAGAATCCCTTTTATCCAGGCATCAGATTCCTCGAATATAAGCATGCCTTCTGGGTCCAAAACAGTGATATGGATCATATCTGTTTTGCTAACGGATGCTGACATCTTGCAGGAGTTCCTGACTTATCTTGACTGGCTTCACAGTCTTGAGTATCCAAGTTGTACCAAAGGTTTGACTGTCGCTTTTCGTGACTGATAGAAAAATGCACCATCTCCTGATGATAAGATTTGCAGACTTGACTGGCGGTGATCTTGGCAAAGAATCCCATCCACACAGGTTATTCTTTTAATTGCTTTCCCTATGCGAGAGATAACAATCCTCAAAGTATATGTTTTCACACTGATTCTTCATTTTTGTCAGTATCTCCCTGGGAATGATAGTCTGTGCGATGCTCCATCATGGGTGTTGATGTCAATATATTGAGCTGTCCATGAGTTTGACTGGACAGACTCGGGTATTCAATGCTGACAGTTCTGAGCATACTATGGACTGAGCTGGTTGCCTCGCTACGAGGTCCTTACCACAATGGAGTATACCTCTTAGGTGGATCTTTGCTTGGGTTTGCCGTGGAATAAGACGGTCTTGGGCATCCACATTTTTCTCATAATAACCGGCATACATGTACGATTGGTCTTGCTCTTTCATTATTACTTTCTTCATCTGGATCCTCAACTGAAAGAGCGGGGCCTTATATATATCCTTGATTATTTTCGCGGCCCTGAATACTGTTACGTACAATATCTGGCAATCATACCTTGGTCTAGTACTTGTTTTGAGCCTCGGTATATTTATCCGGCTCACGTGTGGTTATACAGATCTCAATACTGTTGTTGATTATGCCTGACAGTGACAGGGTTAATAACATCACATTGTTGGATGTGCGGGACTGGTCTTGATAATCACTGCCAAGATTATTGTCTCAATGTTGTCTTTCCTTCATGACTTGTTGATTATGGCATCACCCACTGGCTTTTGTTTCTTGAATAACCAGTGAGGTTTTCAGATGTGTAACGTGAATTCTTCCTTGTGCGGGAGACTTGCATGGACTTGGCAGCATACTGAGTGAACTAATATCTGATTCTCGAGGCATACCTTTGTTCTGACTGATTTTTGTTTCAGACCAAATTGTCGCAGATCTGCCATTTGGAAACACTGCCATATGCTGATAATTCATAATTTAATGTCTTGTACTAGTGTCGTACTGAAGAAGATTGGGCAGCTTGCGTTGGAAGCCATCGGGGTATCGTGCTGAGGAAGACTGGATGGCTTATGCTCGAAGCCTTTGGTGGATATCTTCTTGAGGAAAAACGGGGTACCGTACCTCATAAGCTTCCCCCCTTAAAGACTTTGCTAGGGAAGACTCGGTACCTTATGCCAGAAGCTTTTGCAGTATTTTATCGAGAAGACTGAATATCTTGCATGGGAATCCATTCATTCCCTACCGATGCAGACTGGGAACCTTATCTTTGTACACTTCATCAGTAAATTGTGGAGATGGACAAAACTGATTTTCTTGGTGAACGGAATGACACACACACACACACACACACACACACACACACACACATATATATATATATATTTGTGTCATTCCGGCAGCTGATTATTTATATGGCAAGAATTGTCTGACTTTTCTTACTAAATTCACCGCGCATTTGGACTGACTTCTGGGGGCCACAAGGTTAAATCTTGCTTTAGTGCAGACTCAATCATTGGGCATTTGTCCTCTTTCTGATTTAATCTTTGTTGCGATGAAGTGTATCTTTGACAGGTAGTTATTGCTGAAATCTGATCAAAATACAATTTGTATCCGGGCGGATGTCTGCAATATCATGCTGTTGGCCGAGAACCTCATTGCTTTTAACTGAATTCCTTGATGTATATCTGTACTGCTTACGGCTTCTTCTGATTCGGTGTCAGTCGAGGAGTAATTTCCATAAGGGGGTAACACCGAAGATTCAAAACAAAGAAGCACGAGAAAATGATTTATTGCAACAAAGCACACACCGGCACACACATGCATGATACTACAAAGCTGCTTCACACCGGCACACACAAGCATGATACTACAGCGGATGCACAAGCGCTACACGAAGGACTACATCCTACGCTTGAGCAAACGCTCTCGCACTGATGAGGAAACTGAGGAAGTAGCGAGTGGAACCGCTGACTCTGAAACTCCGGATGGACGAGGCGGAGGAGTTGGAGAAGCTGGCGGAGGCTGAGGTAAAGCGACACCAAGCAATCTCCTGGCCTGAATGGCCTCTCGGACTAACTAAGAAATAAGAAGACACTTGGCCGTCATTGTGACGCCCCGAGACCGATGTGCCAGGTGTTTTCCAGTTATTCGCTGTCTTTGCCATGTCATTCGCTTGCGTGTTGCATCTTGTCATGTCATCATGTGCATTGCATCATCATGTTTTCGAAACTTGCATCCGTCCCGGCCTCCTCGTTCTCTCCGTTGTCCGTTCTGAGCCCAGACACACTTGCACGCGCTCGCGGCATGTCCAAAATATTATTTTATAAGTGGCCGAAAAATGTTCTCGGAATGGGATGAAAGTTGGCATGTGGTGTTGTTATGTTGTCAGTAGGTCGCCTGCCAAGTTTCATCGCATTCGTAGCTCGTTTGATAGCCCAACCGTTAAACTATAGCGGCAATATAGCCGGTCTAACGTCAGACGTTTTCGGTCTCCGGAAACAGTCGTTGGGCTTCCCTCTCTTCTCTTCTCTCAGCTCAAGACCATCTACACAGCTCACTACCTACCGCCAGGTCCAACCTAACCTCTCTCGTCAGTCCGAGCAGTCGTCACCGTCGTGTCCGGATCATCCCCAAACATCTACAAAACATCTCCGTTTTGTTAATTGGGCTCCCTAGCTATTTTATCCGCGATCGTCCGATTGCGATCGTAGGGTCAAGATAGCCCCTAACCTAATCCGTGATGTATATATATAGTCCACCCCTAGTCTAATCTCAGACCAAATCCGTAATTTCTAGGGATCCTCCTAGCCGCCGACCCACTCATTCCCCATGTCGGGATCCTCTCTTTCCCCCTGCACCAACCACCAGCCATCTCCCCTCGATCCATCGATCCACCCAACCGTTCACAGCCTCCCTCATTTTTTGGGATCGGTAGGAACTGCGCCTGGATCCCCTCCCTCTCGGGTCTTCCTTGGAGCCAGCCGTCCCTGTTGGTGACGAGCAGCAGCGCCAACAGGACCTCCCCGTGCGCCGCCAGCTCCAGGCCGGGCCTCCTCGCGCCCTTCCTCCCCTGCTCCTTTTCCCTTCCTTTTTTTCTCTCTCTCTCATGCTGCTCTGTCTCTCTTCTGTCTTCGTAGCGCCGCCATGGATGGCCTCCCGTAGCTCCAGCTTGTTGTGCCGCCGCGGTTCCCGACCGATCCACGCTGGAGAACCTCGGACCCGCGTCCAGCCCTCGTTCCCATGTCGTTCCTCGCGCGCCGGACCTCCCGAGCTTGCCGGAGTCCCAGCAGTGTCGCCTGCTCCCCTGCTGCTGCCGCTGTTATCCTCTGTCGAAGACAGCGAGCCCTGCCTCATCTACGCGCCGATCTGCCGTGGGATGCCTCAGAACGGAGCTCCACCGCCACCCTAGCCTCGGATCCGGCCGGTTCCCATCATGCCGAAGACCTCGCGCCCAAGTCCATCCCCGGCCTCCTCCTGCTTGTGCGTGCGAGCGCGCGAGGAAGATGAACCCCGTGCCAAGCCCCGCGCGTTTCCTCTGCTTCGTTGACACCACACATGGACCCGCTCGTCTCTGCCGCTGCCGCTGTTTTTGTTGTTCAGAGACGAGAGCAGCAGCTCGTTCACCTGCCTCGCCTCGCTTTGACCGCACCTGGGCCGGCCCTTCTACTCCCTCTCCACCGCCTTGGGCCAAAGCCCATGGGTGAGCATCTCCCAGTGCCTCCTGTTTTTTTCCCTACTGTTCGGCCCTGTTCGTTTCAGCCCACTTATGTTTTTTTACAGATCCGCGATTTTCCTAATTTTCTAGAGGTTGTAGTTTTACAGAAACCCCCCTAGTTTCACGCATTTAATAACTCATCATCCATGCACCGGATTAAAATGATTTATATATGAAAGTTGCTTAGAATTTTGTGTAGTTTCATAATATGCCACTTTCATCCATGTTTAAAATGCTTAAAATGTTGTTTGTTTAAATTTTGCCCTTGCCATGCTAAAATGATTTATTTCATAACTAAATAACCGTAACTCGGATTTTAATAAACCTTATATGAAAATGGGGTAGAAAAATGCCTAGTTTAACATGGTGGCATCATTTTGCATGTTTAACAACTCTAAAATTGTGTCTAGGGCAGAATAGTACCAAACCTAATATATGCTTATGGGGAATTACCGGAATTGTTGTTTGTGTTTCCGGCCTCATTTAAACTTGCCTAGATTAGATAGTTTCTTCATGTTTCACCTCTTGCCGTGCTAACAACATTTAATCTTGTTGGGTACATAAATGAGAGAGAACTAAATAAGTCATGTGCTGTTTTCTTCAATATGTAACTCTGTGGCATATTGAGCTCCACTTAATTTGTAGTGTTGTTTGTGCATGTTGCCATGCCATGCTTCATTAAACCGGACATGCATCATATTTGGTTCTGCATCATGTCATGCTTATGTGGTGGTTGTTTTACCATGATTGTTTGCTTCTTTCCGGTGTTGCTTCTTTGGGTTGGTTCCGATAACGTCGCGATTGTGAGGAACCGTTCGACTACGTCCGTTTGTCTTCTTCATGGACTCGTTCTTCTTCCTTGCGGGATTTCAGGCAAGATGATCATACCCTTGAAATCACTTCTATCTTTGCCTGCGATACCTACCACTTGCTTATCATGCCTCCCATATTGTTGAACCAAGCCTCTAACCACCTTGTCCTAGCAAACCGTTGTTTGGCCATGTTACCGCTTTGCTCAGCCCCTCTTATAGCGTTGTTAGTTGCATGTGAATATTGAAGTTTGTTCCTTGTTGGAACATGGAGATGTTGTTCCTTGTTGGAACATGTTTACTTGTTGGGATATCACAATATATCTTATTTAATTAATGCATCCATATACTTGGCAAAGGGTGGAAGGCTCGGCCTTATGCCTGGTGTTTTATTCCACTCTTGCCGCCCTAGTTTCTGTCATATCGGTGTTATGTTCCCGGATTTTGCGTTCCTTATGTGGTTGGGCTATTATGGGAACCCCTTGACAGTTCGCCTTGAGTAAAAATCCTCCAGCAATGCCCAACATTGGTTTTACCATTCGCCACCTAGCCTTTTCTTTTCTCTTGGGAGTCGTGCTCCTGAGGGTCATCATTATGTTACCCCCCGGGCCAGTGCTCCTCTGAGTGTTGGTCCAACCGAGCGATGTCCGGGGCTACCAGGGGCAACTCTGGGCTGGCCTACCCGATGTCTGGCTCATCTGAGTGTGCCCTGAGAACGAGATATGTGCAGCTCCTATCGGGATTTGTCGGCACATTCGGGCAATGTTGCTGGTTTAGTTTTACCCTATCGAAATGTCTTGTAGAACCGGGATACCGAGTCTGATCGGAATGTCTCGGGAGGAGGTATATTCCTTCATTGACCATGAGAGCTTGTCATGGGCTAAGTTGGTACACCCCTGCAGGGATTTGAACTTTCGAAAGCCATGCCCGCGGTTATGGGCAGATGGGAATTTGTTAATGTCCGGTTGTAGAAAACCTAAAGTTGACCTTAATTAAAATGCATCAACCGCGTGTGTAACCGTGATGGTCTCTTTTCGGCAGAGTCCGGGAAGTGAACACAGTGTTGGAGTTATGCTTGACGTAGGTTGTTCTAGGATCACTTCTTGATCATAGTTGTTCGATCGTGCTTTGCCTTCTCTTCTCTCTCTCTCATTTGCGTATGTTAGCCACCATGTATGCTAGTCGCTTGCTGTAGCTCCACCTCATACCTTTTACCTTACCCATAAGCTTAAATAGTCTTGATCGCGAGGGTGCGAGATTGTTGAGTCCCTGTGGCTCACAGATACTTCCAAAACCAGCTTGCAGGTGCCGATGAGTCCATGCAGATGACGCAACCCAGCTCAGGAGGAGCTCGTTGAAGACCTTGTCCTTTGTGTGTTCCGTTCTAGTTGATCAGTAGTGGAGCCCAGTTGGGGTCGATCGGGGACCTTTGTCGCATTTGGGGTTCTTCTTTTATTTTGGCTCCATAGTCGGGCCTTGATTGTATTTGGATGATGTAATGCTTTATTCATGTATTGTGTGAAGTGGCGATTGTAAGCGAACTATGCATCTTATTCCCTTATGTATTACATGGGTTGTGTTAAGATTACCTCGCTTGCGACATTGCTTTCATTGCGGTTATGCCTCTAAGTTGTGCTTCGATACGTGGGAGATATAGCCGCATCGAGGGCGTTACAAGTTGGTAATCAGAGCCTTCCCCGACCTTAGGAGCCCCCACTGATTGATCGTTTTTAGCAGCCGAGTTGTGTCTAGAAAAATGTTTTGAGTCATTAAGGAATTATATATCGGAGAATTTAGGAATTCTTTTTACTTCCCAGTCCCTTCATCGCTCTAGTAAGGCATCCTGACATAGAGTTTTGACTCTTCTCTTCTCAAATTTCACTAAATTTTTTTTAGGATCATGCGGGTATCTTGGAATCGTTCCGATGGTTTTGTGATGAGAACATTGTTCTTGGTGCCTCCTGTCATTTAGGGGTTGTGGCAGTGTCCCGGGGAGTTGAGCTCCGAGGTGTTGTCGTCACAATTTTATCGTTGCAGTTCTGGAATACCCGAGTTTAGTTTCGCCGACATCGAAAATCTCTTCTATGCAGTTCGTTGGTGAGATAACCACGACGCCACCCAGTACTGGGGCGGGAGTTCGGGAGTATTGCCATAACTTGTATAACGGATGCTTTTCGAAGGTTGAGGTAGATCATTTTCCGAAGGTTTCTTGGTTATGTGTTGAAGGATGGATACAACTGGATGTAGGATTTGTTAGTTTGGGTGAGATATTATGCGTCCCCTGTATCCCCAACACCTGATTGCATAACCGGAAAATTTCGGGAGTTTGTAAGTGGGAATTCAAGTAGCTCTTAGGATATCTTTCCGACAGATGTATGATACGAAATTGGGGTTCGACGTCTAGTGGTTCGCCTATTCACGATCGGTTTTACAATGGTCTCGTTGTGTCTTAAAGAGTCCTTGGCTATGCCGACTCGGGGACGCTTCGTATGTCATGTGCATTGCCTTGTACATGATGGTGTTGTACGATCGAGCCCGTGTAGGCCCCACCACAAAAACTTCGGACGAAATCTCTATCATGTGTTTGTTCCGGCTTATTCTGCAAGCCAACCGTTTCTTTTGTTTTGAGTTGTGGTATCCGAGTTGCTTCGAAGTCAAATGTTGATTCCATACCTTCTCTAATGTTGTTCTCATATTCCTATGGGAATACTAAACCTTCTTGATAATCGAGACTGTCATGTCAATCCTTTTCAACCGGTGTGCTTCTCTTCAAGCGGATCCGATCACTTCAACATCTGCAGGATTCAATCTCAGCTTTCTCAACGGTGTTCGCTTCATCTGTCCCAAGCTGCCTTTGTTTTCCTGCCCTCCCACCCTTTTCCTTCAAGGATTCAGATTTCTTAATCAAGTATCCATCTTATTGATGTAAGGTCTTTCCATTCTTTTCCGTCAATCTTCTTACCCGGTGATTCTCCAGAAGATACTAACGAAGCATCAAGTTCATCATTCATCATTCTTTTTCTTCTCCGATGGTTTCAAGTCAAGCTTTGTTGATCATATCCTTTCCTCGTTTCAATGCTTTCTCATGCCGGTGCAATTCTTAACCATTCACCTCTCGCTATTCATTTGTTCCGGAGTGCTCAAGATTTCTCGAAGATTCGTGTTTCCACTCTGCTTTCGTTCAAGATCTTTCGAGGATGTCACCTCATTCAAGCCATTTAATTCAACCGGTGCAACCTCTCTTTTAAATCATTTCAACGGTGTTTCTTTTGAGTGGGCCCTAACCCACAGGCCTTTTTCCCAGGATCTTACCTGACTCTTCTTATTTTCCCGGAGTTATTCTCAAATTCTTTCGAAGTTTGACGTAAGAATGATTTATCATCAGTCAAATGTCTTTCTCCAAGATCTTTCAAATTCTTTTCATCGTTGGCTCAACCTCTTCGCTTTTGATTCTTCCGGAGTATCTCAACAATCCTTGGTGGTGTTTCCCGTTGTAATTCTCGGATTTTGAAGGCATAAGAAGATTTTCCCTCCAAATTATATCCGTTCTCTCAAGATTCGTGGTTCTAATTCGAGTCCATCCTCTCATAATTTTTTGATTGTGAGAATTCTTTTTATCCATCTGGTGCAAATTCAGGAGTCTTTTCAGTTTGATCATCCGGAGTCCATCATCTCAGAGTTATTCATTCTCAGCTTTCAGCTCTCGTTTCCCAAATATTACCGGCGCATCATTCAAATATTCTATATTAAGTTCGTGATCTATTCGTCCTCTTGTATCTAAACTCTGTCTTATATCTTCGTTCATTTGCTAATTCTTACCAGTGATTCACCCCTACTTCATTCATTTCTAATTCTTACGGTGGTTCGTTCAATAGTTCTCGTCATTCGTTATCATATCAATTTATTCGTCGTTTCTATCCTACCGGTGGTTCATTCAAGATTTCTCTTCCTCATCAATTCATTCGTGTTTTCAAATTCTACCGGGGTTTCGTTGAAGGCATTCGCAAGTTGACGCTATATCTATCTTAATCCTTTCTACGAGAATAAGTAGTATGCCAATTCCATTGCTTGTCATCAATTTTAATTGATGAAGGTTAAGCATAATGTAATTCTTATTCTTGTTTCATCCAAATGATTAATTCCCTATTCCGGAGGTTCATCAAAATTCTTGATCTCAATTGTTCATCTTATCTTTTCTTCTCGGAGTTCTAACCTCTTTCAATTATATTACCACGGAGATTCATCTAAATCATTGCAAGGATTCACCTTGTGTTTTCAATTTCTCTTTCTTTTTATTCTTTTGTTACCGGAGTTTCTTCTTGGAGGCTATACATGATGGTTCATCAAGGACTTATTTCCTTCTCGAAGCGTTCATCAAGATTCTTTTCTAAGGAGCTTAAGTTTCTTCATCTTGCAATCCGGAGTGCAATTCTTTCAACCGTGTCATTGGAGCTGGTATTATGTCATTCTTGATAATTTGAGTTCATGTTTCATGATTCACATGTTATTAAGTATGATGTATTTTAAATCCATCAATCTCTTTTCTGGAGTTATCTTGGGTTATATTTCACCTAAAGCTTTCCTTTAAGGATTGTCGCTCTCATGGTGTTTATCAATGATCCAATTTCTTCATTTATCCTTTCCGGTGCGATATACTTTCTCGTCTCCTTGTTCATATCAATACAATTCTTTTCCCGTGAGTGGAAGGTTGTCACCTCATAATTTGAGATGTACTCCATAATACCATATCAAGTTTATTCTTTCGTTGTTGGCTTTCCAATAACTCTGTTCGACCCTTCTCCTTAAGAAGCCTTTTCAAACTCTTTTGTGGCAGAAGTTGGCATTTTCTTCAACATTCTTTTATTTCAATTATCTACCTTCTATTTCTTTCTCCCAGAGGCATTGTGTTGCTGCTCTCTTCAAACCTTCTTCTTGCTCTTGTCAAGAGCATGTTCTTTTCGTGCTTATCCATTTAACCGGAGGTGTGCCTTTTGGCTCAAGTTTTCTTCGCCTTATCAAGCTTTGCATCTCTTTTCAACCGGAGTGCT
Source organism: Triticum monococcum (assembly GCA_034509565.1). Lineage (NCBI taxonomy): Eukaryota > Viridiplantae > Streptophyta > Magnoliopsida > Poales > Poaceae > Triticum > Triticum monococcum. The sequence continues at coordinate 393,058,621 of CM067843.1, read as the reverse complement.
GTCTGAGATCTTTCTTACCCCTTGTTCCATTCATTCAATAGTTACAGAGGTAGTGTATTGTGATTTCATCAAGTATCTTCTCATCTTATCAAGTTCTTATTCAATTCCTTTTCTTTTCAATCGGAGTGCTGCCCGAAGTTGTTCTTCCTTGTTCCTCTTTTCTAACGGAGTGTTTTCAACTTCATTCATCTCAGTTGTATTTTTTTCTCGAAATGGCTCAACCTTTTCAAGGTTCTTTGGTTTCACTCGTTTGTCAAAGAAGCAACTTAGTTTTACATGTTCTCTTTCTCTTCCGTTTTCCCTCCGGTGCCATTCTAGATCTCGGGACAAGATCCTCTCGTAGTGGTGGAGTGTTGTGACGCCCCGAGGCTGATGTGCCAGGTGTCTTCCAGTTATTTGCTGTCTTTGCCATGTCATTCGCTTGCATGTTGCATCTTGTCATGTCATCATGTGCATTGCATCATCATGTTTTCGAAACTTGCATCCGCCTTCACGTTCTCTCCGTTGTCTGTTCTGAGCCCAGACACACTTGCACGCGCCCGCGGCATGTCCGAAATATTATTTTATAAGTAGCCAGAAAATGTTCTCAGAATGGGATGAAAGTTGGCATGTGGTGTTGTTATGTTGTTACTAGGTCGCCTACCAAGTTTCATCGCATTCGGAGCTCGTTTGATAGCCCAACCGTTAAACTATAGCGGCAATATAGCCGGTCTAACGTCAGACGTTTTCGGTCTCCGGAAACAGTCGCTGGGCTTCCCTCTCTTCTCTTCTCTCAGCCTAAGACCGTCTACACAGCTCACTACCTACCGCCAGGTCCAACCTAACCTCTCTCGTCAGTCTGAGCAGTCGTCACCGTCGTGTCCGGATCATCCCCAAACATCTACAAAACATCTCCGTTTTGTTAATTGAACTCCCTAGCTATTTTATCCGCGATCGTCCGATTGTGATCGTAGGGTCGAGATAGCCCCTAACCTAATCCGTGATGTATATATATATATATAGTCCACCACTAGTCTAATCTCAGACCAAATCCCTAATTTCTAGGGATCCTCCTAGCCGCCGCCGCACTCATTCCCCACCTCGGGATCCTCTCTTTCCCCCTGCACCAACCACCAGCCATCTCCCCTCGATCCATCGATCCACCAACCGTTCGCAACCTCCCTCATTTTTTGGGATCGGTAGGAACTGCGCCTGGATCCCCTCCCTCTTGGGTCTTCCTTGGAGCCAGACGGCCCCATCGGTGATGAGCAACAGCGCCAACAGGACCTCCCCGTGCGCCGCCAGCTCCAGGCCGGGCCTCCTCGCGCCCTTCCTCCCCTGCTCCTTTTCCCTTCCTTTTTTCTCTCTCTCTCATGTTGCTCTGTCTCTCTGTTGTCTTCGCAGCGCCGCCATGGATGGCCTCCCATAGCTCCAGCTTGTTGTGCCGCCACGGTTCCCGACCGATCCACGCTGGAGAACCTCGGACCCGCGTCCAGCCCTCGTTCCCATGTCGTTCCTCGCGCGCCGGACCTCCCGAGCTTGCCGGAGTCCCAGCAGTGTCGCCTGCTCCCCTGCCGCTGCCGCTGTTATCCTCTGTCGAAGACAGCGAGCCCTGCCTCATCTACGTGCCGATCTTCTGTGGGATGCCTCAGAACGGAGCTCCACCGCCACCCTAGCCTCGGATCCGGCCGGTTCCCATCACGCCGAAGACCTCGCACCCAAGTCCATCCCCGGCCTCCTCCTGCTTCTGCATGAGAGCACGCGAGGAAGACGAACCCCGTGCCAAGCCCCGCGCATTTCCTCTACTTCGTTGACCCCACACTTGGACCCGCTCGTCTCTGCCGCTGCCGCTGTTTCTGTTGTTCGGAGACGAGAGCAGCAGCTCGTTCACCTGCCTCGCCTCGCTTTATTCGCACCTGGGCCGGCCCTTCTACTCCACCTGCCTCTCCACCGCCATGGGCCAAAGCCCATGGGTGAGCATCGCCCAGCGCCTCCTATTTTTTTTCCTTGCTGTTCGGCCCTGTTCGTTTCAGCCCACTTATGTTATTTTTACAGATCCGCGATTTTCCTAATTTTCCAGAGGCTGCAGTTTTACAGAAAACCCCCCTAGTTTCACGCATTTAATAACTCATCATCCATGCACCGGATTAAAATGATTTATATATGAAAGTTGCTTAGAATTTTGTGTAGTTTCATAATATGCCACTTTCATCTATGTTTAAAATGCTTAAAATGTTGTTTGTTTAAATTTTGCCCTTGCCATGCTAAAATGATTTATTTCATAACTAAATAACCGTAACTCGGATTTTAATAATACTTATGTGTAAATGGGGTAGAAAAATGCCTAGTTTAACATGGTGGCATCATTTTTCATGTTTAACAACTCTAAAATTGTGTTTAGTGCAGAACAGTACCAAACCTAATATATGCTTATGGGGAATTACCGGAATTGTTGTTTGTGTTTCCGGCCTCATTTAAACTTGCCTAGATTAGATAGTTTCTTCATGTTTCACCTCTTGCCATGCTAACAACATTTAATCTTGTTGGGTACATAAACGAGAGAGAACTAAATAAGTCATGTGGTGTTTTCTTCAATATGTAACTCCGTGGCATATTGAGCTCCACTTAATTTGTAGTGTTGTTTGTGCATGTTGACATGCCATGCTTCATTAAATCGGACATGCATCATATTTGGTTGTGCATCATGTCATGCTTATGTGGTGGTTGTTTTACCATGATTGTTTGCTTCTTTCCGGTGTTGCTTCTTCGAGTTGGTTCCGATAACGTCGCGATTGTGAGGAACCGTTCGACTACGTCCGTTTGTCTTATTCATGGACTCGTTCTTCTTCCTTGTGGGATTTCAGGCAAGATGATCATACCCTCGAAATCACTTCTATCTTTGCTTGCTAGTTGCTCGCTCTTTTGCTATGCCTATGCTGCGATACCCACCACTTGCTTATCATGCCTCCCATATTGTTGAACCAAGCCTCTAACCCACCTTGTCCTAGCAAACTGTTCTTTGGCTATGTTACCACTTTGCTCGGACCCTCTTATAGCTTTGTTAGTTGCAGGTGAAGATTGATGTTTGTTCCTTGTTGGAACATGGAGATGTTGTTCCTTGTTGGAACATGTTTACTTGTTGGGATATCACAATATCTCTTATTTAATTAATGCATCTATATACTTGGTAAAGGGTGGAAGGATCGGCCTTATGCCTGGTGTTTTGTTCCACTCTTGCCGCCCTAGTTTTCGTCATATCGGTGTTATGTTCCCGGATTTTGCGTTCCTTACGCGGTTGGGCTATTATGGGAACCCCTTGACAGTTCGCCTTGAGTAAAACTCCTCCAGCAATGCCCAACATTGGTTTTACCATTCGCCACCTAGCCTTTTCTTTTCTCTTGGGAGTCGCGCGCCTGAGGGTCATCATTATGTTACCCCCCCGGGCCAGTGCTCCTCTGAGTGTTGGTCCAACCGAGCGATGTCCGGGGCTACCAGGGGCAACTCTGGGCTGGCCTACCCGATGTCTGGCTCATCTGAGTGTTCCCTGAGAATGAGATATGTGCAGCTCCTATCGGGATTTGTCGGCACATTCGGGCGCTGTTGCTGGTTTAGTTTTACCCTGTTGAAAAGTCTTGTAGAACCGGGATACCGAGTCTGATCGGAATGTCTCGGGAGGAGGTCTATTCCTTCGTTGACCGTGAGAGCTTGTCATGGGCTAAGTTGGGACACCCCTGCAGGGATTTGAACTTTCGAAAGCCGTGCCCGCGGTTATGGGCAGATGGGAATTTGTTAATGTCCGGTTGTAGAAAACCTAAAGTTGACCTTAATTAAAATGCATCAACCGCGTGTGTAACCGTGATGGTCTCTTTCCGGCGGAGTCCGGGAAGTGAACACGGTGTTGGAGTTATGCTTGACGTAGGTTGTTCTAGGATCACTTCTTGATCATAGTTGTTTGATCGTGCTTTGCCTTCTCTTCTCACTCTCATTTGCGTATGTTAGCCACCATATATGCTAGTCGCTTGCTGCAGCTCCACCTCATACCTTTTACCTTACCCATAAGCTTAAATAGTCTTGGTAGCGAGGGTGCGAGATTGCTGAGTCCCTGTGGCTCACAGATACTTCCAAAACCAGCTTGCAGGTGCCGATGAGTCCGTGCAGATGACGCAACCCAGCTCAGGAGGAGCTCGTTGAAGACCTTGTCCTTTGTGTGTTCCGTTCTAGTTGATCAGTAGTGGAGCCCAGTTGCGGTCGATCGGGGACCTTTGTCGCATTTGGGGTTCTTCTTTTATTTTGGCTCCGTAGTCGGGCCTTGATTGTATTTGGATGATGTAATGCTTTATTCATGTATTGTGTGAAGTGGCGATTGTAAGCCAACTATGCATCTCTTTCCCTTATGTATTACATGGGTTGTGCGAAGATTACCTCGCTTGCGACATTGCTTTCAATGCGGTTATGCCTCTAAGTCGTGCTTCGACACGTGGGAGATATAGTTGCATCGAGGGCGTTACAGTCATGTAACGAGATATGGCGAGGATAGCCGGGTCATCTTGAGGGTTGATGGAGGGAAACTGGATTCACCTAGGATTCTCGACGATAGTGGGATAATATTTATAATCACTTGGATACTTGGAGTTATATGTGGGGTAATATTGATAATATTGATAAAAACTAAAGAAGTATCCAATGAGCACTTGGATACTTGGAGTTATATGTGGGGTAATAATATTTTTTCAGTGGCTAAAGCATACAACATTTTGATAGGTGTAAAAATTGTACCAGCACAGTTCAACTGGATTTGGAAATGTTCTGCCCACCCAAAACACAAGGTCTTCTTTTGGAGACTTCTTCATGATAGACTCAATACTAGGAATCTGCTACGAAGGAAAACTTTTCATCTTGACAACTATAATTGTGCTACTCTCAGCTGCCAGCAGGAAGAAACACTTCAACACCTCTTTTGGACCTGCCCTTTTGCTTCTGCTTGCTGGGATATTCTCTGCCCTAACAGACAAAGGAACCTCGACATCATGGAAGCCATTCCAGACTTAAGGAGCAACATACATCAACCTTTTTCCATGGAGATCATTATCATTGCATCTTGGGCCATTTGGATAGTCAGGAATGATAAGATTTTCAATAACATTCCAACCAGCATTGATAGATGGAAATTCATCTTCCTCTCAGAGCTGCACCTGTTCAAATTCAGAATTAAGGAGAAGTTTTCAGCTTCTTTCTCTTCCTGGTTGGACACCCTTGTCCTGTAATTTTTTGTAGTTTTTTTAGTTTCTTTAGTTTTTTTCTAGTTGTTGGCTGTTTTTAGGCTAGTTCTACTTCTTTGGGGCTTATCTCAAGCCTTGTATGTTTGAACTCTCTTTTTATTTAATAATATAAAAATTGCAGTGGGGTTTCGCCCTACTGTTTACAGTCAAAAAAATATTGATAATCACGGTTCTCTCGCACCACGCTCTCTTGATGACAAAGACCGGTGACTCCTGCCATTGCGGCAAGCTGAACGGCATGCTCAGGAGTAGCGCCATAACCACCATGGAAACTGTAGGTGCGCTTACTGACAGGAATCAGGGCTAACAGATGAACATGAGCAACATATTCCTGAATTCTTCCTCCAGCAGAAAATTGGAATACTTGATAGTGAGGTGGATCTCTCCGAGGGGATAAATACTACGCCACATGTCGCCAAGGAGGGCGACAAAGCTGAGAGGTGCAGGAGTGGGACTGAACTCAATAGGAACAGCACTGGGAGCTAAGGGAAGGGCACTGAGCTCATGGAAGTTGACCGCCATATACGCATGAAACATGGGTTAATGGTAACCGAAATAAGACTATGTGCACCAACCAAATGCAACAAGCAAGGGCAACAACCAGACCCAATGCTACCACTTTCTAACGTTCCAGCGGACTAGGACGCTCTATAGCCAGACCTGCTCTGATACCAAGCTCTGTGGCACCCCGGCTCAGAGAAAACTAGAGCGCCCCGTATTCCAGCCCAGAGATCGTGGTGAAGTCTTTGGGAATACGGCACTACTTAGTATAGAACAAACCAGCTCTCTATTACAACATGAATATGAATACAAGGGTTCCGCTATTACAATGAATAACATTGGTACAACAACACTACACCAACCACGGTTGCTCTATACAAGCAGCATAACAACTCGAAGCAGCGGAACACCTACTGGCAGCGGAACAACGAACGGCGATGATGGACTCCAATCCGCAGGGACTCTGGCTGGAACGTTTATCCTAGCTTGCGAACACAGGAACAACACCAAACAAGCAAGCAATCCAGGCACGACCTGCAAGCTGGCATGACATGCCAGATCAGTACATTGAATGTACTTGCAAGCTCACAATAACCAGAAGCATTCAAGACAAACAACAACTTGGCAATTACAGGTTAAGCAGGAATTATCATGAGATCATCAGGATAACATGGCATGAACAAAATGAACACAATATCGCTAGAACAATATGATCATGGCATGAACATATAAATCTGATGATACTAGCATGCAACATGATGACTCTATATGCACCATTTATTCTGCTCGGGTTACCTCGTAACCATCACATGCATCACTTACCAACTCCGGACATTACACGATCATCTCAAGATCAAATCAAGCTTGGTATAAACAATACCATAGTAATCATCAAATGACCACAAGGAGCTTGGTATTTACCCACGATTCTCGCATAACATCACGAATATCCAAGAACTTGGTATCCTCGATACCACGGTGATCATTCCAGCGATCACAACCATGACCAACACTTGGTCGCAAACAGTGATCCTTCCTGCGATCACAACCATGACCAATACTTGGCCTCAAACGGTGATCCTTCCGGCGATCACAACCAACTTATCTCATCCTCGAACCGGGGTTGTTATTTAGCACATTATTATTATTATTACTATTGACTCACAGTGTGACCGACACGAACTGGGCCCTTATCCGCGGGCGCATCTATCGATAGATTTAATATACACTATGCAGAGGTTAGTACACTGTACCACCACTACGGAACCCATGGTCTCGCACTCCCTTTCGGGTGGACCAACGGCGTTCCGACAAAATCGATCTACTGTCATGATACTCTCCCGGCCACTCTGACCCACTCCCAACTAGGCTAGTCCTGGGTGGCCCCGTGTCTACCAAAGACAGAACGACCACTGTTGTGGCCAAAACATCCCTCACGGTATCCATAATAACAACAACAGGCACACAAGGTTATGTCTGCTCACCGGGCCAGGGTACCGCACGCCCATAACGTTCCCTAGTTGGAGGCACCGGCGAGCGGCACAACAATAAACCAAGTTAGGACCTTCCCATACAGGTAAGCGTGGTTGCACTGGTCAGTTCGATATGGTGGCACCATGAATCATCCAACAGTTGTTCAAGTTCAATTTAATCTGGTTAAACTTGAATGCAAATATGCTGAGCCATGATAAAATAACATGATGCAATTACAATGCATGAGCATGATATCAACATAAGCACAGGTGCAACATAACTATCCACCATATCAACAATGAATCATCTCCAACTGAGCATGTCATAATGAAGAGCATGAATATTACAAGTACAACACTACTCATAGCATGACCACTAGGATCAACAATAAATATCATGCAAGACATATCAACAATGCCATCATGCAAGCATTTAACCAACTGCATGCAATGGAACAAGCATAACAACGGTACTCGGGATAGACGTCAGTCATGCACCAAAGACCATTACCAACATCAACATGTACTACTAGCAAGCATAAGCATATGATAGGAATACTAACAACTAGCAAGGCATGACAACCAGGTGCATAACAACATAGCAAGAAAGTAAGCACTAGCCAAGAATCATTACCAAACAACGATAACCATGTTTTAAACAAGCAAACATTTAATAAATATTCAAGTTGAAAACCATGGCTACTGCATGACTATCATCCAAGTGGGTATTGTGGCTTGCCTGGGGTGACGGAGACTCCAGGAAGAAGTGCGGTGAAGCCGCGAAACAAACCGTCGGACGGTTCTTTCTCAGAGGGGGCTGATTAGAGGCAAGGGCAAAATGGTCATTTTCACTGTGAAACCACATGGTGAAAATGTAACCAAAATATAGAGCTCGAGGAAACGAAGAAGTGAGTGCTGGTTTCACCTCGATCGGAGTTACGGTTGTAGAGTTATAAGGTGTAGAAGATCAGGGACCAATATGTGAAAAATTTATCACCAACGGGACCCTGGGACAAAAAACAGAAAGCGCATAAGGAGAAATATGTTTTCAGACTGAGCAAACGTATTCTTGGTTGAAGTAGAATGAAAGTACACTTTCCAGAGAAGAAAACGCATTTCTGGGAATACGTCTCCGCTTAAACACATGGACCAGGGGGAGGAGAGGCTTACAGGTAGGGTCCAGGTGCAGGGGGAGGGGCCAGGCTCGGTCATCTCCTTCCTCCCGCTCGCCTGTTCTCCCGTGAGACAAAGCAGAGGCAGGGGAGGGAAGCGGCCAAGGGGCGGCCGGTCCAGGCCAGCTCCGGCCAGGGCGCAGGCACCAGCGGGCGCGGCCCGGCGTGACGCGTCCGTCCAGGGGGTCGGCCGGCCCCGGGGAGGAGAGGAGGACGCGGGGCGGAGGAGGACCGAGGGGAGGCAGAGGACGGCGGGCGGTGGACTCCGGCGAAGGGCCCGGCCAACTCCGGACACCTCTGGTCGAGTTGAGGCCACCTACGGGTTCGTGGAGACGAGGCGGTCTCGTTTAGAGGTAGGACGAGCGCCGGGGAGAAGTGGAGTGTAGGGGAGGCCGTGGCGATGGAGGAAGCTACAGAGAGCTCGGGTGGTGGAGGTGCTCGGCGAAGCAAGGCACTCCGGCGAGGGGCGACGGGGGTGGGGCTGCTGAGTGGAATGAGAGGAACTCGGTGGATGTCTTGGTATGGCGAGGGAAGGCTTGGTTTGGCCGGAATCATGCCAAGGCCGAGGTGGCCATGGTGGACAGAGGCGAACTCTGGCGAGATGGGGCGATTCCATAGGGCAAATGAGGCGAGGGAGGGAGTGATGAGGAGCGGCGGACCTCGGGCACTCCTTATGTAGCTGCGGGGAGGCTTCTCGAGCTCACGGGCGAGTTCCAACTTGAAAACAATGGAGGAAAGAGCCAGTTTGTGGCATGGGCATGGCATTTGCGGCTCATTTAAGGTGAACCACGATGAGGCTGCGATTCTGAGCGACGCATGGCATCATGGGGGAGCTACTAGACATGAATGGAGGTCGAGACGAGGAGGGAGGAGACAAGCATAGTGGACAGAACAAGCCAGAGCACGCCTGCAGCCATGATGCAAGCGTGATCACCACACGCACTGATGCAAGCGGCGCTCTTTGGCGTGGCCGACCATGTCCAGTAGATGGACCTTGGTGCCCTTAGTCCAACTGAATAAATAAATCGGTCAAGGGGCAAAGAAGAGATTTGCACTTAGCTCCGAAAGTAAATCAGTAAGAAGGTCTTTGTAACTTGCTATGGTTAAACCAGCTAGGTAACGTGGTAACTAGTTTGTCTGCTGATGGTACCACACTAAGGTGATACTGATAACCAAAAATTAGACTAAGAGGAGGAGTTTAGACGACGGTTGCAGTAGAAAGTGCAATACTAGCCAAAATTAGGGATTTGGATGATACACTCACATACTTGATTTGTGTGATCTGTAATTTGGCATGGAGGGGTTATATGATGATATGAAGCTGCTGTAAAAGTTTCATGCCATTTGGAAATACCAAAGTGGCACTTCCTTCACAAAGCTTTATTCTAGACAAAAACTTGGAAAAATTTACACAGGGTAATTGGATTAACCAATTGAGGTAACACTTGGTGTAAGGAGTTGATATAGGTAGAAGCATGTCCTGGTAAATTTTCAGCTCAATTGAAGCAATATAAAATATAGTTGCTTCACAAACTGAAAGTCTAATCAGAAACTAAGATTTGTGGTTGGGCTCACATAGATTAGTTACATGATGTCATATTTGGTGGAGAGTCATTATTTGATCATATTAAGGAGCTTGCAAAATTTAAACTCATTTGGATATGCCTAGCTTGTACTTCCTTCACAATCACTTCCCTTAGACAGGAACTTTGAAAAATTGCTCAGGAATATTTACTAGGAAAATTGAGTTGAATTTTGCCATGAGGCAATGATCTGTACAGGAAAAGCTGTCCAAGAAGTTTGGGGTCAATCAAGCAAATATAAATAGCACTCCCTTTGCAAAGTGCCATTTAGGACAGAATAGGAAAAGAATTATTGGAGGATTATTTTTGAACATGGCAATGGAATATTTGCCATATTTGAGGAAGATAGTATCCAAAACAATTATGAGAATTATTTGGGAATTTTAGGAGTGACAGAAATATAGGTTGCTTCATAACCTAGGGTTTTAAAGGGTTATTCCTTTATTATAAAAGGAATATTCCCAACAAAAGAATTTTGGGTTAGGTCAAGGATGGAAATGGCATGATCTGGGGATGGTGATGAGGGTGACAAGCAACTATAAAACCTAGGAAGACATGATCTTCCCAAGTTTCAGAACCACACAGCCATGGGAAAGCAAAACAAAACAGGAAATCCAAGAAAATCAAAGGAAAAAGAAAAGGGCAAAAATCCAGGCTGTTACATTTGTGCACTTTTGATCTCCCTACATCATCATCTCCACCGTGTGCTCGATCTCGAGATATAGAGGTGATTAAAATTTCATGCTTTTGCAAAATGGAAACATGTGTGTGTGTGTGTGATAGGATAATTGGGCAATATGATGGAAATTGTGTGTGTGGCATGAGTTGACGCCAAATTGTGCTTTTGAGTTGCCTATATCTTGCCGAAATGTCAATTTATTTCTGTTTCAGTGAATTCCGGGCAAATTCTAGATCTATATGTGTCCTATTTTTAGGGAAGGTCATGCCGAATTTTTGTATGACTTTGATGCATGCACGCATTTTTATAATCAATTTGTTTATTATTACTGTGCAGACGTTCATGATGGTCAGTGGAACGATGGTGGACAGGTGGTTGCGGTCGGCGGTGCTGGACATGAAAGAAAATAACCCGACAGAGGTTTTATGTCCGTGTCAAAAATGCAAAGGAATAGTTTGGCTCGGCCCCTATGACGATGGTCGTGTCGAAGCGCACCTGCTCATGACTGGTTTCGTGGATGGCTCTACTCAGTGGATAATTGAAGATGAGGATGACGATGTTGAGGACGCCGACAGGGCAGGCAATGACGACACAGGGCAAGACGAAGAGATGATCGCTAATGGCGACGCGAAAGAGGCCGGACGTGGCGGCGGAGAAGGGGCTGGACATGGCGGAGGAGAACGGGCCGAACATGGCGGTGGAGAACGTGGACTCCACGCAACAGAGTTCGTCGGTACTAAGTTCAACCGTGCGGGACCCTCATGTTCAAGCACTGCTTTGCACGGAGACGAGTACTGAGAGAGCTGCTTCTAGAGAGGAGGCTAAGCTGGAGCAACTAGTGGTAGACTCGAACACCCCATTGTATGATGGTTGCAATCCTGAGGTAACCCGCTTGAGTTTGACGCTCCAACTCCTGAAGACGAAGGCTAAAAACAAATGGACTGACACTAGCCTCGATGAGCATCTCAAGTACCTAAAGGATGTTCTTCCCGTGGGGAATCTGTATCCTGCTAGTGTTGATGAGGCCAAGAAGATCGTGTTCCCTCTTGATATGTCGCATGTTAGATACCATGCATGCATCAATGATTGCATAATTTATCGGAAGGAGCACGCAGAAAAAACAAGCTGTCCGGTGTGCAATGCTTCTCGATACAAGAATGCCGGGAAGAAATGTCCCCAGAAAGTTGTATGGTACTTACCAATCACTCCCCGTCTCCAGCGATAGTTCATAGATCCCAAGGAAGCAAAGCTAATTCATTGGCTCGCGGAGAGGAAGAAGCCCGATGATGGAGATGATCCAAAGCCGAGACACGTCAAGGATGGAAGCCAATGGAGAGCGTTGAACATCTTCTATCGGTATTTCAAATTTGATGCAAGGAACATCGTGCTCGGCACGTGTACCGATGGCATGAATCCGTTTGGCAACTAGAACACCAACCATAGCACATGGCCCGTGTTTGTATGGATGTACAACCCCCCTGGTTGTGCATGAAGTCGAAGTACATTCGCATGAGCATGCTTATTAAAGGGCCGAAACAACTAGGAAATAATATTAATTTGTATCTGGGGCTACTTCAAGAGGAGTTAGACACGTTATGGAAAACACCGGCCAAGACATGGGACACCAGCGAAGGCGATCATTTCTACATGAGAGCCGCGCCAATCACGATGGTGCACGACTATCTCGGTTACGGATATTTCGTAGGCCAGGTATGCCATCGATATTGCAGATGCACGCGGTGCATGGATGATACGACGTCTCAGCAGCTAACGTCAAGGAAAGATGGCGGGTTTGGGAAAATCGTGTACATGGGGCATCGAAGATGGCTCGAACAGGACGACCCGTGGAGAAACCATGGAGATCTATTCAATGGTTATGTTGAGCATCGAGGACCTCCACGTAAGCGGAGCGGCGCCGAAATCGATGAGCTGTTGAAAAACTGGAAGGAGTGCCCCGCGTCGGGAAAGACGATGAAAAAGGCGCCGGAGTTGCTGCTGAAGGTATGGAAGACGAGGTCTGTGTTCTGGGACTTGGAGTACTAGCACAAACTCGATACACCTCATTGCCTTGATCAAATGCATATCTGTAAGAATGTCCTTGAGAGCTTGCTCGCGACACTGATGAACATGCCGAATAAGACCAAGGATGGGCCGAAGGCAAGAAAAGACTTGCAAGATTTGAATATCAGGGAAGATCTACACATGCCGCCCCATAAAAAGTCAGACGAGATAGAGACGGAGACAGAGGCGTGGAAAAAGAAGGGCAAGAAAATAAAGAAAGATGATTATTGCCCCCTTCTTGCTTCACCTTAAGTCATGCTGAGATCGATCAATTCTTTAAGTGCCTTACCGGAGTCAAAGTTAGTTCCGGTTACTGTGGCAAGATAAGTAGATATCTAGACACGGATAAGAAAAGGTTCAGCAGGATGAAGTCCCATGACTGTCATGTGATGATGACGCAGATACTACCTGTTACCCTTAGAGGGATAATGGACAAGCATGTCCGTGACACACTTATTGGTCTCTGCAACTTTTTCAACGCCATCTCTCAAAAGTCGATCAGTGTGAAGCAGCTCCGAAGGCTAAAGCAAGAGATTGTTGTGATACTGAATGAGCTTGAGATCTACTTCCCGCCCGCATTCTTTGACATGATGGTGCATATGTGTGTCCATATTATGGACGACATGATAGACCTGGGGCCATCATTTCTGCACAACATGATGCCGTTTGAGAGGATGAATATGATCATCAAAGGATTCGTTCATAACATATCCTGTCCGGATGGAAGCATCGTCCAGGGCTATCTGACACAAGAGTGCATCTCTTTCGGGGAAGATAGCTGCCTCCAAACAAGCCAGAGCACATAGCATCCAGACGATGGATTCTAAAGAGAGTGTACCCGTGAAAGGTGCGGCCATGTTCAATCTCATGGGCGAGCCGATGCTACCGCCGAAACCGCTGGAGGAACTATCAGGGGATCTCAGGAGACTGCACGACCATGTGCGGTTGACTGAGAAAAGCCTACTAGCCTCGAAGGATCCAGGATATTCGACATACATGGCTCGTGTGCCTGAGGGGAAGTGCTACGTCGACACACGGCCCGCGGAGGTGTTCTTCCTGTGGTTTGACCATATCTTTGACATGTTTCTAACAAGGCGACTCGATTTTACAATCGCCCGCCTTCTTGCGCTACATATGAGCTCCGTCATGAAGAGAGAAGAAGTCTCGCAAATCTGCGTGGCGGATCCGTACTACATGCATGAGTCTATCTTGAGTCTCGGCGACTTTGAGCGTGAAACTGCTAGGGACTACCACCAAAACTTCATGGTACAGAATAAGGACCAGGAAATTGTCCTCCTGCCTTATCATCCAAAGTAAGTCAGTTCCGGACAACCCTTCCATACATTTCAATCATTCCTTCTCGCTCATATGGAGAATAATTTGAGGTGTGGATACGTCTCCGTCGTATCTATAATTTTTGATTGTTCCATGCCAATATTATACAACTTTCATATACTTTTGGCAACTTTTTATACTATTTTTGGGACTAACATATTGATCAAGTGCCCAGTGCCAGTTCTTGTTTGTTGCATGTTTTTTTTTCGCAATAAATCCATATCAAACGGAGTCCAAACGGGATAAAAACCGACAGAGATTTTTTTGGAATATATGTGATTTTTGGGAAGAAAAATCAATGCGAGACGATGCCCGAGGGGGCCACGAGGCAGGGGGTGCGCCCTGGGCCCTCGTGGCCACCCCGTAAGGCCGTTGATGCCCTTCTTTCGCCACAAGAAAGCTAATATCCGGATAGATATCGTGTTAAAATTTCAGCCCAATCGGAGTTACGGATCTCCGGGAATATAAGAAATGGTGAAAGGGCAGAATCTGAGAATGCAGAAACAGAGAGAGACAGAGAGACAGATCCAATCTCGGAGGGGCTCTCGCCCCTCGCATGCCATGGAGACCAAGGACCAGAGGGTAAACCCTTCTCCCATCTAGGGAGGAGGTCAAGGAAGAAGAAGCAGGAGGGGGGCTCTCTCCCCCTCGATTCCAGTGGCGGCGGAACACCGCCGGGGCCATCATCATCACCGCAATCTTCACAACAACTTCACCGCCATCATCACCAACTTCCCCCCCCCCCTCTATGCAGAGGTGTAACCCCTCTTTTACCCGCTGCAATCTCTACTTAAACATGGTGCTCAACGCTATATATTATTTCCCAATGATGTATGGCTATCCTATGATGTTTGAGTAGATTCGTTTTGTCCTATGGGTTAATTGATGATCGTGATTGGTTTGAGTTGCATGTTTTTATTATTGGTGCTGTCCTATGGTGCTCTCCGTGTCGCGCAAGCGTGAGGGATTCCCGCTGTATGGTTTTCAATATGTTTATGATTTGCTTATGGTGGGTGGCGTGAGTGACAGAAGCACATACCGAGTAAGTAGGTTGTTTGCGTATGGGATAAAGAGGACTTGATACTTTAATGCTATGGTTGGGTTTTACCTTAATGAGCTTTAGTAGTTGCGGATGCTTGCTAGATTTCCAATCATAAGTGCATATGATCCAAGTAGACAAAGTATGTTAGCTTATGCTTCTCCCTCAAATAAAATTGCAATAATGATTACCAGTCTAGTTATCGATTGCCTAGGGGCAAATAACTTTCTCGTAACAAAAAGCTCTTTACTAAAACTAACTTAGTTGTGTCTTGATCTAAACAGCCCCTACTTTTTATTTACATGCTCTTTATTACCTTGGAAACCTATCCAACAACACCTACAAAATACTTCTAGTTTCATACTTGTTCTAGGTAAAGCGAATGTCAAGCATGCGTAGAGTTATATCGGTGGTCGATAGAACTTGAGGGAATATTTGTTCTACATTTAGCTCCTCATTGGGTTCGACACTCTTACTTATCGAAAACTGTTGCTATCCCCTATACTTGTGGGTTATCAAAACCTTTTTCTGGCGCCGTTGTCTGGGAGCAATAGCGTGGGGTGAATATCCTCGTGTGTGCTTGTTTGCTTTATCACTAAGTAATTTTTATTTGCTGTTCTAAGTTGTTCTCTATCTTTAGTTATGGATACAGAACACGAAATACCAAAAAATTAGGTGTACATGCTACTCATGGAGATGGGGAACCTCCTAAAACCCTCGATGCTGGTTATGTGAAAAATATTATGTACTACTTTGATAATCCTGAGAAAACCCCATTCAATTATGTAATGGGAGACACGTTGGATCAACGTGAATACTTTAGGGATTATCGCTTGACTCAAAAAGGGAAACTATTATGGGATCAATTTCATATGTTGCATTGTTATGCTCAGGAACTATGCTTGAGATATGACTGTACTTGTTGCTCTAGGATGAAGGCTCCACACCTTCCCTTTTCATGCAAATTTAATGATGATAAAACCTTGACTTCTTATGCTAATGGTATATATGATTACTATGATTTGGAACAAATAGAAGAATTTGTTGCTTTTATGGGTGCTTATGAAATTGAATCTTTGTTTAAAGAGTGTGAAAATTTTGATGATTCACTTTATAGACCTGAAAATTTAGCTATCCTTAAATATTGCTATGGGAATTATGAATACAATGTCGATATTGATGCGTTTATTGAGAAAGTCTCCGCTGTCCAAGAAAAGACTAATATTTTGCAAGAGTCTATGGAAGAAGAAATTAATGACATTATGAGCTCATTGGATTAATGACATTGTGAGCTCATTGGATGAAAAATATGAGGAGGAGAGCGAAGAAAAAAAAGGATGAAGAGCGGATTGATCACCTGTGACCACCTTCTAATGAGAGTAACTCTTCAACTCATACATTGTTTAATTTCCCTTCGTGCTTACCGAAGGATGATTGCTATGATGACTGTTATGATCCCGTTGATTCTCTTGAAATGTCTCTTTCTGATGATGTTTGCTACGCTTGTGGAAAAGGTGCCAATATGAATTATGCTTATGGAGATGAACTTGCTATAGTTCCGTATGTTAAACATGAAATTGTTGCTATTGCACCCATACATGATAGTCCTATTATCTTTTTGAATTCTCCCAACTACACTATATCGAACAAGTTTACCCTTATTAAGGATTATATTGGTGGGTTGCGTTTTACTATTACACATGATGATTTTGATAGATATAATATGCATGTGCTTGCTTCTCCTACTTGCAATTATTATGAGAGAGGAACTACATCTCCGCCTCTTTATGTTTCCAACACGAAAAAATTGCAAGAAACAGTTTATACTATGCATTGGCCTTTACTTTGTGTGCATGAATTGTTCTTTTATGACATGCCGATGCATAGGAAGAGAGTTAGACTTCGTCAATACATGATATGTTACCTTGTGCTCACTACTAAATTACAAATCATTGTTAATTAAAATTGGCTTTGATATACCTTGGGATCCGTGTGGATCCATTACTTGAGCACTATATGCCTAGCTTAATGGCTTTGAAGAAAGCGCTGCCAGGAAGACAACCCGGAAGTTTTAGAGAGTCATTTATTTCTGTTGTGTGATTTTATAAATTTAAAAAACAAAAAAATAAAGAGGGGAACCCAAAACTTTTCAAAAAGAAAAGTGAAAGTGAGATTGACGAGCATTATGGAAGTGGGGGGCGTCCTTGAACTTTGTTCATACGCATGGAAACTTTGTGAATCTTAATTACAGAAACTTTTCAACAAAAATAATTATCCCCTTGTAAAATTCCATTTTATTATAAAAAAATGTGCCAAGGTTTGCCTTTAGGATGTTTACAATGCTTGTTGGTTTGTACGGTGCAGGACATAAAATTTGGCTGTAGTGCGCGATTTTACATTTTTTACTGGAACGTCAAATGGTTCTGATTCTCTTTGCACTGTCTTTCTATACGAATTGCCTATTTTTCATAATTTAGGCAGAATTCTTCAAGTATCTGAAGTATGGTGAATCTTCAGATTATAACATACTGTTCTGTTTTAGACAGATTCTGTTTTTGATGCATAGTTTGCTTGTTTTGATGATACTATCGAATTATATCAGTGGATTAAGCCATGTAAAAGTTATACTACAATAAATATAATGCAAGACCAAAATATGAATTGGTTTGAAACAGTACTTAAAGTAGTGATTTGATTTATTATACTAACGGATCTTACCGAGTTTTCTGTTGAAGTTTTGTGTGGATGAAGTGTTCAAAGATCGAGGAGGTCTCAATGTGAGAAGAAGGAAGAGAGGCAAGAGCTCAAGCTTGGGGATGCACGAGGCACCCCAAGTAAATATTCAACGAGACTCAAGTGTCTAAGCTTGGGGATGCCCCGGAAGGCATCCCCTCTTTCTTCAACAAGTATCGGTATGTTTTTGGATTCGTTTCGTTCATGCGATATGTGCAATCTTGGAGCGTCTTTTGCATTTAGTTTTCACTTTTCTCTTATGCACCATGCTGGTATGAGATAGTCCTTGGTTGATTTATGGAATGCTCATTGCACTTCACTTATATCTTTTGAGTATCACTTATATCATTTGAAGTTTGGATTGCGTGTTTCTCTTCACATAGAAAAACGCCATTTGTAGAATGCTCTTCTGCTTCACTTATATTTGTTAGAGCGTGGACGTATATTTTATAGAAATAATTAAACTCTCTTGCTTCACTTATATCTATTTAGTGAGATGACAGGAATTGGTCATTCACATGGCTAGTCATAAAATCCTACATAAAACTTGTAGATCACTGAATACGATATGTTTGATTCCTTGCAATAGTTTTGCAATATAAAGATGGTGATATTAGAGTCATGCTAGTGGGTAGTTGTGGATTGTAGAAATACTTGTGTTGAAGTTTGTGATTACCATAGCATGCACGTATGGTGAACCGTTATGTGATGAAGTCGGAGCATGATTTATTTATTGATTGTCTTCCTTATGAGTGGCGGTCGGGGAGGAGCGATGGTCTTTTCCTACCAATCGCACTGGTAGCAGGAACTAGTAGAGGATTTTCTTTACTTATAACTCTCCTCACATTTTTTGGCTTTGAAGTGAATCATGGTTGTGGACATTATGTATGAATGTGCAGATATCCGTGAACACGAGTTTGATGTGGAAGTTGAACTTGGAATGTCGGGCTTGCGCGTGAACTATACCATGTCCAATGCTTCGTCTATTATTGTTTGGAAAGTAATTGCTGTTATTACATGACCCGAAAAAAACATTTTGTGCCACATCAGTAGATGCACGGACATCACAAGAGGCATGCTGACTGGATAAACATTTGAACCTAGCTATTATGAAGGAAATTTTGTATTGACAACAGTTTTAGATAGCAGGAGACGCCTAGCCTGCTCTGCCTCTGCTAGCTTATTCCTGGCTTCTTCCATCTCTTCTTTTTCTTGGGTGAAGAGAGCATCTGATTGCTCTTTTTGCTTCTTCAGGAACTCAGCTACATTCTCAAGGGCTTCTATACGCTTTCTTTTAGCCTTTACTAATGCCACGAGGACACGAACAGCTGACGACAGCACCTAGCTTGTGTGTAATCCAGCATCATCTAGGAATTTGTACCTCGTGTCTAATCCAGCATCATTAGGGAACTGGCACCTTGTGTGTCATCCAGCCTCATTTTGGAAACATGATCTCGAGGTTGACCATACTTCCCTCCTCACAGGAACTGCATCCTGACATGAAGTTACTTGTTTTTTAGATCAATACTTAGAGCAACCTAGATCCATTTAGTAGAAGCCAGATAAACAGAACTCGGAGAAGTGAATTCAAAAGGAAAAAATAAATAAAAGCAGACTACAAGGTGAGAACACCCACTTCCTACATCAAGCTAAAAACGAAAGCATTAGGACGATTAAGACTCTTCTTATTACACATCGAAGAACACCACGCTTAAGACAAACATAAACTACAACATATACACATCGAAGAACACGAGGCTACACGAAAGTACTTGAAAGGGTGTTACTTACCAAAGCTCGTTTTACATGTTCCGTGCAGCTCCTCTTTAACTTGCCACACTCCTTGAAGATGTCCCGAATATCCCGTGTTTGGTCTTCATTGCTCCTCTGCATGTTCGTACTCGTGGTTTTAAAATCTCAACATGGCAAGAAAAATATACTACTAGTAATACTCACGCATCTTGTGGGCAACATTAAAGCACTCGTCTACCATGTTAGAGCATATCCAACAAGATAAACTACTCATACAAATGCATCTTGATGCGTGCAATGCATGGGCATTTTGCTAGTTCTAAAAACCTTTCCATCATTTGCCACACTACTGGTTGCAGATGAAAAACCTACCCAAGCACAGCGCGATACAGGAGCGATGCACAATTACAAGCTGATATTCTGTTGGACAATGGAGGCTATAACCAATTACTTTTACGGGAACAATAGCACCCAGGAAATTTGAAGGGTAGGTATGAACAAAATTGGAACTGCACATGTACTGCTAAGTGATTCAATACACACATTACCAATTGAGGAGGAGAACGATGGTCGCGGCGGCCTCTGTGAGTCATGGTCGGCAACGGGAGTCAGTTCATTGTCCACGACGGTGGTACTTCTGCGCTTGGCGTTGGTTCCGGGAAGCAGATCTGAGACCGTGGAAGACGATGCCGGGGAAGAGGATCCATGTACGACGATGACGGTGGACCGGCTCCAGTGCGGCGTACGAGGTCGCCGATGAGGCAGATGCGCTGCGGTGGAAGAGTGCGCCGATATAAAGGGGAGGAGCACGAAGGCTGCGGTGCCGTGGAGAAGTCTATTTTGCGGTGGGGATAGAAATTGGGGAGTATTCAGGTGTACTACTCTGGGTGCCGGGGTGGGGTTGGCTGGGTAGGGTGAACCTAAAGTTACGAAAACAGCCCCCTACCAAGCGTCATCCGTAGGCCTATTCCGAAGGCTATGATGGTAACTTCCCACTGCTCGAATCAGGGTCGCGGGAGATTTTCCCGCCGACCTCAAAATTTTGTGACACTGGACTCCCCGTGTGGTGTGTTGAGTGATTCGGCTAAGAAACTAGCGAGTAGTAGTAGTAAACTCTGCATATTAGGTTTGACCGAAGTCAAACTTCCTAAAGTTTGACCAATTTTATAGGAAAATATAAACATTTACCATAACAAATATGTATGATGTGAAAGTACATTCAATAATGAATCTAATGGTATTTATTTGTTATTGTATATGCTAGTATTTTTTGTTATAAGCTTTCTGAGAGTTTACAAAACATGACTTTGACCAATGCTAATACGCGGACTTAAATGAAAACGGAGGGAGTACACATTTGTTTTCTTAGTTTGTAGTGAACTAATCATTTGTTGAAATTGTGAAATAAATATATTAGGCTATTGACTTCGAATGTAATGGTCTATACAATTCAATAGTTACAATCATTGTCGAATCCAAGATGTATACAAGGTCTATAGTACTTCACAACATGCTCAAACTCACATAATCCCAGTCAAATGAGAATCTAACTGCATTTCATAGTTATTACTCTGTAGGATGCAACAAGAACAACCATAACTCTACATCAGCCATTATAGAAGCAACATTTTGACATATCCCAATGTGTGAATGAAACGTGCAGAGAGAGCTTTTGAAGATGGAGCAGATAGGGCGGGAAAGATTGTATGTATGTGGACGAGAGAGTAGGAGACAAACCTAACGAGACAGAGAGAGAGATAGAGCGAGAAAGAGAGAGGAAGAAGTTAGGTCTGTGAGAAAGATGCATACATGTAATATACATGAGATGCGTGTGCATCTGGATTCTATATACGTGGAAGGAGAAGAGACAACATGTTTGATGAGGGAGCAGGAAAAACATGGACGAGAGGGGAAGGATATCGTGGGTTTAGGGATTAACAATTTTGTGCGGGGGAGAGAGGGATTGGTAATTTTGTGCAAGAGAGACAGAGGGTGGGGGGAGGAGTCAGTCAGTCGTCGTCACATCACCCTGCTTCCAAATGACCCCGTATTCTCTAGCGCGGTGTGGTCGCCGTCTTCGATCTGCTCATTGCCCTCTTTGAAGATTGAGGTGTTGTGCATGTTGGGGAGCAAAGAAGCACAAGCGAGAGTGGTCGCCGTATAACCTTGGATGGGGATGAATTGTGTGCTCGGGGGAGTGTGTGTGTTGTGCTGCATGTCTCTCTCTGTGTGTGTGTGTGTCAGATATTGAGAGAAAACAAACCTAAGGAGATAAATGGGTATTCACGAAGAGATTGTGCGGGCCTTGAGGTGGGCAGGGGCCGGGTGAGAGTGTCAAAATGTGCGCGTTGATGCACGTGTTGCATGCGACCATGCGAGGGACGGACGAATCGAGAGAGATGGTTATTGTGTTACGGATGCACCTCTCTATGTTTCTCTCTCCCTCTCTCTCTCTCTCACACACACACAAGTAAACTAGAAGACCGTTCTCTCATGTATACACAACGTATCAGCATCTGTCTATGTCTCACTCATGCACGATCATTTGCACATTCACACCTCTCTATGTCTGTATCACACGCACACCGTCTCCACATTGCCCTTCCGCCACAACACACATATGGACACATACACACGTTCTCTCTCAATCACACACACAAAATCAGTATTAAAAAAACTAGGGCGCACCTAAAACGTCCAAATCCAAATAAACACGAACTGGAGCTAAATTCAAATATATGGAAATATTGCAGCGTCAAGAACTTTCACAGGAAAAAAAGTTGAGTAATATTCGAGGATTGTCTTCACACACACAAAAAGGTTCGGTGGATGCCCTTCGAGCGCGACACGGTGACGCATCGTTCGATCGACCGCGCGGCCGCAGTTCACGCACTTGCACAGGATTCCGTATCATGGCCGTGGTACTAAGGCTGGTCAAAATCGGCAAGAACATAAGCTAGTAACTAATAAAAGCGCTGCCTAAGTCTAATGTTTACGTGTACTAGTACGGTTTTCTTTTAAGTTTGACCAACCTTATATATAAAACTAAAGTAAGCTCCCACACGCGCACACATCAATATTGTCGGTGTTCTGGGAACGGGGGTCCCCAGACTTGCCTGCCCGCGGCCTGCGGCGTGGCTCAAGCGGGGGCCCAGCGCGGCCCATCTTCATCAACATGAGGCTCAAGACCCTCGTGAGGGGCCAAGCCTCGCGAGGCAGATGACACGACGCATCCTCAGGAACAGCCTCGTCAGGCTGGCTCGCGAGGAGGCGGAGAGTTCAAGGCGGGGTACCTCGCGAGGTGCCCATGGTGCAAGCCATGACGACACGGGGCACCAGGCGGGCGCCAGTGCGCGCAGCGTCCCTCTTTCCTCTTTGGTGCAAAGGGAGCAAGCGTATCAGCGGAGTACCGAGGCATCAGGCAAAGGTTGCCACTTCGGTGCAACGAGACCAAGGCCAGGAGGACTACGAGACGGAGGTCACCATGGAGCCCAGCGCGGCGTCATCACCAGAGCCTTTGGCAGGCGAAGACTGCTTTTGTTAGGATAGATGTACTCGCTGTCCCCCTTCAAATTAGCCCGCCATTGTTGGATCCCTTCCCGCTCAATATTTGGGGAGAGGACCAGGGCCTCTATAAATAGGACTAGCCACCCACATAGCAAGGGGATCGATTCCTGTTCGTTCGGTCCGCAAGTAGAGAGAGAGAGAGAGAGGGGGGGGGGTGACTGAACTCTTCATAGCAGTTCATCGCCATAGCCAAGAACAGACCCTCGCAAGGCTGTTCTTCCTTGTATTGTTCATCCACACCAGCCCCAGGAGGCAATCCATCCACCACACATTGGAGTAGGGTATTACACCACAACGGTGGCCCGAACCAGTATAAATCTTGTGTCTTTCGTGCAGTTCTTTTAGTAGTTTAGATCCCCTCGAGACGGAGAGGTTGAAGGCGAGATTTCCGCGCGCACCCCTGTGTTCGAACCTTAAGGGTCTGCCGGAACCCGAAATCCGACATTTGGCGCGCCAGGGGTGCGCCGGAATTCGTCTTCCACCGCTCTGCTCTCCTCCGACCGTCACATCCATGTCAGACGCTCGTCGAGCCCGCGCCGATAGCCGGGCCGCCATCACTTCTCGCGTCGCCCAAACGGCCCCCGTCGGTGGGCGTCCTCGTCGTTCCCCGTCGCTCGCCGTAAACGCCGCCACCGGCCCGGCGGGGGGCGAGCAGCAGACATCGTCTCAGCACCCGTTCGTGCGGCAAGACGGCCGCACCGCCACCCCGTCACTCGCACCAGCTGGTTCTTTGTCCCGCGCGCTCCGTGCACCCTTGGAGGCTTGAGCTGCGCTCCTCGTGGCAAACGAGATCCTGCGCTACCATCCCGTCGACGACGTCTACGAAGAATGGCTCGACCGCATCGCCGAGCTTGTCCGCGCCGCAGGGGGCTCTTCCGCGCCGTCTGTCCCTCTGCGCCGCACTCCGCCCCGCACGGGCAACGAAGCTCCGGAGGCGCACCAGCCGCCTCCTCTCCAAGAAGGTGCCATGGATCCAAGGCGCTTGGCCCCTGGGCAGAACCCGCTTTGCCAGGCGCCATCGCAACAAGAGCGAGCTGCCAAGAAATCCCTTGCCCGCAGGGGGCTGCCCGGGTGCTCCCTGCTCCTGCACGCCGCGACCCTGCTCCAGCTCCGGCACGCCAAGACCCCGCCCAGCTCCTGGCTGCAGCGCGTGGGGACCCTCAGGACCAAGCTCTCCAGCAACCGAGGCCTTTTGTGGCCACCGCGGGCTGCCACGCCTACACCACTGAGCTGCACAGCATCGCGTGGCCCGGCAAGTTCAAGCCGGACCTGCCTCCTCGCTACGACGGCACAACCGATCTCGTAGAGTTCCTCCAGCTCCATGAGCTGGGCATCGAGGCTGTCGGCGGGGATGAAAAGGTCATGGCGAACTGGTTCCCCATGGCGCTCAAGGAAGGAGCTCGAACCTGGCTCCAGGCATGATCTCCTCCTGGGACCAGATGCGCGCCCGCTTCATCGCCAACTTCCAAGGTACTCGCGCCCGGCCGCCTGCCGTGAGCGACATGCGCCGCATCAAGCAACAACCCAGAGAGACCCTGCAAAAGTACATCAAGTGCTTCAACAGCGCGTGCCTCAAGATCCCCAGGGTGTCGGAGGAGGCCATCATCTCCGCCTTATCTGACGGCGTGCGTGACGTCAAGATGAAGGAGGAGCTGGTGATGCACGAAGACCTCTGCACCTCCCTGGAGCTGTTCAACTTGGCAAACAAGTGCGCCAGGGCTAAGGAGGGACGTCTCTCCCTCCTCAAGCTGCCTGCCGCGGACCTAGAAGAGAAGAAGCCCAAGGCCAAGGACATGAAGCGCAAGGGGGCTGCCATGCTCGCAGTCGAACTAGACACCAAGCGGGGCAAGGATCTGCCCGAACCCTCCAGAGGCAACCGGTACTGTGTGTACCATGACCTCCACACCCACAACACCAATGAATGTCAAGAGCTCCGCACCGTGCGAGAAGGAAGGATCGGCCGTCGCCCTGATCGTGCTGACCGGGGCTACGGCAGGGGAGGAGGAAGAAACCCAAGGCGCTGGGAAGACCACGGCCCGCGCCAGGGGTGGCGCGACCAGCCTCGCGAGGACCACTGGCGGGACCTGCCTCGCGAGGGGGACTGGAGAGACCAGCCTCGTGAGGACCGCCCTCATGGCAACGCAGGCGTACCTCCGCTGCCGCCTCCACCAAGAAGGAATGAAGACCGCCATCAAGACGAGGGGGCTGGGGGCTTCCAGGAGCCGCGCGCGGTCGCCTGCATCCTGGGCGGAGCTCAAGCCCCAGCCTCCCAACGTATCTTCAAGCAGTTTGCACGCGAAGTGAATGCAGTTCTCCCCAAGCTCGAAGCAACGCGCCCCCTCAGGTGGTCGGCGTGCCCCATCACGTTCAGCTCGGTAGACCAGCTCAAGTGCGCGGCCACTGTAGGGGTCCTCCCGATGCTCTGCTCCCCAGTCATCAGCAACGTGCAGGTCACCAAGACCCTCATCGATGGCGGGGCAGGGCTCAGCGTCCTTTCCGTGGAAACATTCAACAACCTCCAAGTGCCCTATGACCAGCTTCAGCCAACCAGGCCTTTCTCCGGGATCACCGACGGTTCCACAGTCCCGATCGGGTAGGTCCGCCTCCCTGTCACCTTCGGAGCCCGCAGCAACTACCGCACCGAGCTCATCGACTTCGACGTCGCCCACATCCGCCTGCCGTACAACGCCATCCTCGGGTACCCAGCGCTGGCCAAGTTCATGGCCATGACCCACCACGACTACAACGTCCTCAAGATGCCAGGAAGCGGCGGCGTCATCACGGTGCCCTGTGAAGAGAGAGATGAAGTGTATTCCCTGGAGCGAGCCTTTCAGGCCGCGTCGCTAGAAGACCCAGATCGCGGAAGCAAGAGGCTTCCTGAGGCCACCCCCAAGAAGAAGAAGACGTTGTCAGGCTCAGCCCCTCAGGAGAAAGGCCCCTTAGGGCCCGTGCCCCCTCAGGAGGGCCCTCCATCCATCGCATAGGAAAGCGCGCCCGGCGCCCTCCTCAGGCAGGTCTCGGGGCTCTCACCTAGAGGGCCACTGACCTAGCCAGGGTCACGAGGGAGGCGCTTGGGCACCATGTGGAGGCATGCTTCACAGCACGTTTCCCTCGAGAGGGAGCCAGGCGAGGAAGATCAGACCAGCAATAGTTCGTTGACGAGGCCATTCAAGAGCTACAGGAGACAAGGACCATGAGAGGTTGCCGCCGCTTGCCAGCCGTGGCCCCACATCCAGGCGAGGATGGTGGGCTGCGTGTTTGCGTCGACGTACCAGGGCTCAATCAGATCGCCACAACGGAGCGCCTCTGGGCCTCGCGAGTGGGGCGCTGCGGAGGTCCACCCCACAGCTATGTTCGCATGCCTTATGGCTTGCCGAGCATGGCTGCGGCGTACCAGCGCCTCATGAGGGGCATCGTGGAGGCTCAGGAAGACAGGCGGTCCGCGGCTCTGGCGGAGGTGGAGACAGCTCGCGAGGAGTCACCAGTGCCTCCGGAGCCTCCTGAGGCCCCAGGGCCTGGGGGCTTGTGAGGATCGGCTTCTGCAGCCCGTCAAGTCTGCTGCACCAACACCACTACGTCGACGACATCCTCAGGTGACATCTTTCAAGTTCCGTTCTCAGCTGGGAGCACCTTCCCAGGGTTGCATCACTCCCAGGCCGCGTGGGTCCGTCCCCGCGGCATGTATCTGCATTTACCTTTCCGTCGTTAGTTTGCCTTGTTGGAGGTGCCGCTCGGGCTGCATCACCCCCAAGCCGTTCGGGCCAGACCCAGCAGCGTGTATCCCCCTAGCGTTTGTTTCCAACTATGCATTGCCTATCATACTTAGCTGCATGGAGCCTATCCGCAGCATCTTCTCTTCCCATGTCGACCACTTGCACGTTAAAGGGGGGGTGCCTAAGCATCGCGACTCAGGGCTCTTACTGGCTCTCCAGCCCTCACCCTCTGGCCTTGTCCATGGCATCGCGACCTGGCATACCAGCGACGGCCGAGACAAGCTCGAGGGCCGGGACCCGAGGACGTAGAGTACCGGCATCTAACCAAATTTTGCAGGGACACATCTCAAGATACGGCCCAGTGCCGGGCGCAACCCACCCAGAGGTAGGGCCTCGGGAGTCCCGCGCTGGCTCACGGGTGCCCAGATATGCCTCGCCTACCTCAACCAGCAAGCTCTTGAGTGACTAACGATCGACTAATGGCTGCCGTGGCAACACCATCTTCTTCCTGTGATGACCCTGCAGGATCCCTGGAGGGAACCGCGCAAGCCGAGGCCCTCACGAGGTTTCCTTCGCCCTCGCCCGCGCGAACCACTTGCACGTTAAAGGGGGGGTGCCTGAGCATCGCGACTCAGGGCTCTTACTGGCTCTCCAGCCCTCACCCTCTGGCCTTGTCCACGGCATCGCGACCTGGCATACCAGCGATGGCTGAGACAAGCTCGAGGGCTGGGACCCAAGGACGTAGAGCAGAAAGGGGAGTAGAGGCGGGGAAGAAGGGGCCTCGCGAGGACCTTGCCGAGCGTCTCCGCTCCTATCCACACACGGGCCCAACGGCGCACCTGGAACGGCCCCTGATCCTCAAGATAAGTTACCACCCACGGCACTGGCTGCTGCAGCACTACCCCCACACCTAAAGCAACTCCGTACTAGCGACGTTGCTTCCCTTTCTCACTAAGTGATGGCTGCTTGGGCGCCAAAGGGGACCTCCTAAGCATCGCGACTCAGGGGCTCTTACCGGACCTCGGGTCGCTCACCTCCTGGCCTTGACCACGACATCGCGACCTGGCATACCAGCGACGGCTGACGCCGCCTTGGGACTGGGACCTGTCAGCGTAGAGCACCAAGCCCTCGTGAGGTGCAAAAGGGAAGGCTGAACTATAACGGAGTTAGCAGCTCGCTCGGATCCAAGTCAAAAGGTCATACATATTAACAAACGGGACTACAGACACCTTACAAGCCCCCATGGGGCGCATTTTGATTCCTCGCAGGGAACGGATCCTAAGGAGTGCTAACTACACGGGCTCCTGCAGAAGATGCCATCATCAACAGTGGGCCGTCAGGCACCGGCGCCAACCACATCCAGATCAGGGTCGGCGACGGCCTGACGAGCCCGCCCTGCTCCGGGAGCGACGTCGGCTCGGGGGCTCGTAGCTGTCATCGCTCGTCTCCGGAGTCGTGAAGATCTCGCTGGAGCCGCTGGACCCTCGGGCGCCACTGCCAAGGGGGCGGTCGACGGGCCTAGCCCTCACCAGAGCAAGGTCCTGGTCGCCTCTCCCGCGGCAGCACTCCAGTCGGCGCCCGATCGCGTCGAAGACCTTGAGGAACATCACCGCCGCGCCATCATACTCCAGGTGGACCATGAAGATGCCTCTTTCCCTGCAGACCCAGACGATCTCCCTCCAGCCGCGGGACATGTAGACCGCGCCCGGGGCAGCGACAATGACCTCAGCCTCCGTCGCGGGGGCGCCGCAGTCGGCGTGCTGCAGCTGGAGCTCCATAGTCCCCCCTGGAAGAACCACGGAGGCGAAGAAGGGAGGAAGGCGGATCCAGGACTGAAGAGGAGTGACGACGTGGAGCACGAACTCGTGGGAGGAGCCCTCGGCATGGACTCCAGGAGGAACCACCCACGCCTTCACAACCCGACGGCACCGACGACGGCGCTGGCCGCGGGGATCAGCATCAACACCTCCGGGGCCCTCGACGTGGGCGTACAAAGACAGCGGGAACCCTGGTGGAGCCCGCTCGCCCTGGGGCCTCTCCACCACCGGATCGTCCTCATCGTCCCGGCTGCAATGGGCGAGTCGCTTCTTCGGCGCGAGAGGGTCTGGCCCTTCTCGAGGAGCCTTTCCCTTCTCCGCTGCAGAGAATCGGCGAATCGGAGCCATCGCACCAAGACGGAGCAAGAACTGAGGCGAAGGAGAGAGCAAGAGGAGATGGACTGGACGGGCACGAGCGGTGCCGTACTTATAGCCGGCGAAGGCCAACCGCCGGTCTCCATGATCACAGGTAATCATAACACGTTCTGCATGCAGGGACTTGTCCAACTCGCATGATCACCAAGGCGTCATGGGGAAGCGGAGGCGCCACGTCCAATCAACCGCCACGCGGCGTCCAAGGCCGCAGGCTGATGGGGCCCGCGGCGCTTCGCCCTTGCCCTTTCGCCTCTCGGCACGGCCAAGTCCATGCACGCCTTGGGCCCGAGCGCTACTGTCGGCGTTCTGGGAACAGGGGTCCCCAGACTTGCCTGCCTGCGGCCTGCGGCGTGGCTCAAGCGGGGGCCCAGCGCGGCCCATCTTCATCAACACGAGGCTCAAGACCCTCGCGAGGGGCCAAGCCTCGCGAGGCGGACGACACGGCGCATCCTCAGGCACAGCCTTGTCAGGCTGGCTCGCGAGGAGGCGGAGAGTTCAAGGCGGGGTACCTCGCGAGGTGCCCATGACGCAAGCCATGACGACACGGGGCACCAGGCGGGCGCCAGCGCGCGCAGCGTCCCCCTTTCCTCTTTGGTGCAAAGGGAGCAAGCGTATCAGCGGAGTACTAAGGCATCAGGCAAAGGTTTCCACTTCGGTGCAACGAGACCAAGGCCAGGAGGACTACGAGATGGAGGTCACCATGGAGCCCAGCGCGGCATCATCACCAGAGCCTTTGGCAGGCGACGACTGCTTTTGTCAGGATAGATGTACTCGTTGTCCCCCTTCAAATTAGCCCGCCATTGTTGGATCCCTTCCCGCTCAATATTTGGGGAGAGGACCAGGGCCTCTATAAATAGGACTAGCCACCCACATAGCAAGGGGATCGATTCCTGTTCGTTCGGTCCGCAAGTAGAGAGAGAGAGAGAGAGAGAGAGAGGGTGATTGAACTCTTCATAGCAGTTCATAGCCACAGCCAAGAACAGACCCTTGCGAGGCTGTTCTTCCTTGTATTGTTCATCCACACCAGCCCCAGGAGGCAATCCATCCACCACACACTGGAGTAGGGTATTACACCACAACGGTGGCCCGAACCAGTATAAATCTTGTGTCTTTCGTGCAGTTCTTTTAGTAGTTTAGATCCCCTCGAGACGGAGAGGTTGAAGGCGAGATTTCCGCGCGCACCCCTGTGTTCGAACCTTAAGGGTCTGCCGGAACCCGAAATCTGACAAATATGCCGCCGCCGTTGCGCATGTCGGCGCCCGCCTGCTCCGGCCAACAATTTCTCGCCATCACCATCATGTCGCCGCCATCCCTGTGCCATGAAGCCGAAGGCTCGCCCACTCACGTCGTCTGCAGTCCCTCCTCGCAATGCCTCCGCGCTGCCAAGCACGAGAGTAGCTGGTGGAGCCGCGTCTATGCACGTAGCGTACGAAGAGGAGGACGAGCGCGTGCTCCAGCACGCCGGCGAGGAGGAACTAGCGTGTCAGTGTCGTCTCCGCCCACGCGGAGGAGGCGCGCATGGTGGCTGTCGCGGTGGAAGCTGGTCGCACGCGCGTCGAGCCCGCAAACCGGGTGCGGACGCGGAATCTACCTTCGAGACCTTGAATGCCACATGGATCCTGCAATCTGAAGGAGCAATTTGGGTCAGTCAACTCATGTGAGCCGTTTGATGCAACATGGATGGCTAGATGGGCTTCTTCCACCTTTTCTTCCGTCTTCTTCCTTCGCTACGTCGAACTTCTTTCACAAATCGACTGACCCAAATGATTCTACTAGTACGAACGTATTAAGTACAGTAGGAACATGAAGATACGAGCAGTAGTACCAACTGCAAGAAGAACAGTAGTAAGACATAGTACTATTACAACTGTACGTACTAAATAGTTCAAATAACGAGAAAGAACATAAACATAGTTCTGCTGGGGCCTCAGCACAACACACCCTTGAAAATAAACTAATAAGCAACTAGTCCGCTTGACACTGCAGTAGAACCAGCATGAGCAACGACACTGCCACCTACTTGGAGTCCGAGTCCACGTCCTTGACTTCGTCCTCGTCCCTCTTCCACTTCCTCTTTGCCGACGCTTCTTTGCTTGAACCAGACACTGGGCTCTGCTTCTTCATCCAACCCTTGTAGATATTTAAACAAAGGTAGGCATCCATTGCTGCGTACAGGATGTGATCTTCATCTAATGTCTTCGACTCCCATGCATGATGAAACTCGTGATGAGGTTTCTTCAGTTTAGCGTACGAAGGATCAATCATGGCTGCTGCCAGGGTCAGCATTGAAGGTTGAGAGGAGGACACCAGTCTTGCATTCTGGATATCAAAGGGCTGGCCTAAAACGAGACCTATCCGACGCAGGGCGTCACTTTCGTTCTTAAAGCCTACAGTAACGAATTTCACTCTTTTGCCCTTCAGGAAGTTCTTAAAATCCTGGCACTCAACGTCAGCATGGCATATGTGGTAGACCAAGCAAACTTTATGTACGCAAACCTGGATCAGGGCGGGCTTCTTCCTCTCTTCGTCCTTTAGATCCTTCTCTCGTCCCAGGAGTGTGGTGTACTCAACATCTAGCCCAGTGACCCACTCATTCGTTGGACTGTTGAACATGCGTAGGAAGCGAGCAAGCCATGCTTTCACCGTCTCAGATCCACGTGTGTAGATGACGATGAACTGATCGCCGGTGATGGCTCTAACCTGGTCCTCAGCAGCGACCATGGAGATTTGGGAGGCCATGGGTTTTGGAGGAGGGTTAGGAGAAGTTGAACTGTTGTACCCCGCAAAAAAACTAGGAGCAAACTAATGTGAAAGGACGGGACGACTGGGAGCGAACTGTTGTAAGGTAGAAGACGGGGACGAGTAGGGCGTGCGAACGGCGTGGGGTTGCTGGCTTGCCCGGTGGATAAACGGCTGCAAGCCCCCAAAGAGTTCTCGAGAACTATGCGGGACCCACTAGATGTCATGTCTACTAGACCCATATCGTAGGTCTGACGGTATGGCTTCTGCCTATTCACACGCCATGCCGGCGCGTGGATGTAACTTCACTTAATTCCATCAAATGTCGCGCCTCCCACGACCTTCGCCTCCCTCGCGTGGTCGCGCCCTTTGAGACTTCGACCGGCTATAAATGAGCAATTTTTTTGCCTTTTTTTAGACAAGCAATTTTTTTGCCTACTCCGCATGCATGATACTCCCTCCGGTCCTTTTTACTCCCGTCAACCGTTTGCAAAGTGTTTGACCAAATTTATACTTTTTTTGAACACCACCTTATATTAATTAACCAGCCACACCAATACACTCATTCGATACAATATTCACCACACAGGGCGGTACATTATTTACAAGAATACCATCTAATCTATTGTCAAAGCTATACTTAGTGATTAAGTGTGCCACCTTATTGGCCGAACGGCTAATCTTTGACAATTGAAGATTGTTGATCAACTTTGAGATGCTCAACACTTTCATCTTCAGGTCACGCATAGCAGAGCTGTCAACGCTTTGGCAGGCATCAATGAAATCCCACGACCAAATTTATACTAAAAATATCAATATCTACAATACTCCCAAAACACTTAGGCACGGTGCATTAACTTCTACCTCGTTTCTTGTTTCTTGACATATCAACCAATAGGAGATGTGGGTGTGCATGCTTTTAATGACTCGAGACTACCAAACATGACATGCAGTGGTTAGTTCATTGCATGCAATGCTATTAATTAGCAAATAAACATTAATATCTCTCGTTTTCCCCTCCTCCTTGGTCACAGTGAATAATCTAAGATGACTTGCTCACCTAGACGGAGGGAGTACTGATTATAATGAGTACTCCCTCCTTCCATCTATATAGGGCCTAATGCGTTTTTCAAGACCGCCTTTGACTATTGATAAAATTAATACTACATGACATGCATAATGTGAAAATTATATCATTGAAAGCTCCTTTCACATACGAATTTGATGATGTGCTTTGTGTAAGTTGCATGTCATATATTATTGCTCTAACATTTGGTCAAAGTTAGCCTCGAAAAACACATTAGGCCCTATATAGATGGAAGGAGGGAGTATAAGAACTAAGTTTTATAATGAGTGTAAAAATATTGATTTGACATTGTGAATGTTGACACATTGTGGAATAGTTTTTGAAGTCTGCAAAAGTACTCAACTAGTGTTGTCGTTCTCCACAAAAAAATGTGTTTACCAATGCATGCATGAACTCTAGTTACTCTAACCGCCCTCTCTTCTTTAATTCTTTGCCACATCAGCATGTTTGCTATTCCCGTGTGCATGATACCAGCTAAGATACCACCATTATGGTCATCCTTAATCATCGCATGCAATAATTTAGTGCACCTTGAAATATGAACATGTGTGGGGCATGTTTGTTTTTAATGACTTGAGACTATACCTAGCCCGGCATGCAAGATGACTTATTATGCACCGTTCCCCATACCTGCAGGAAGCCCGTTCATCTCCAAATTTTTTTCTCTCCATGTGTGGAAACAATATGCCTGCCAAACTCTCCTTCAACCTCCGGCGGTCCCACCACTCCACCCCGTGTGAAAAAATCTGCATGCATGACTCTCCTCCCCCCACGCTTGTCCAATCCGTTGTGACCATCAATATTTCCACCCCTTCGCTCCCCCGTAATTTACTCCAACAAATATGCCCACGTAGTTGTTACTTAACTGCAGGTGCATTCGGTCACTGACATATGGGCCCAACAGGGGTCTAGCCCACATGTCAGTGATGCAACTGGACCGGCAGTTAAGTCAGTGCAGCTCAGTCCATATCTTACGTAGGTGTGCCATTGCTTGCTGTAAATACTGCGTCTCCCATGACATCGCT
This sequence comes from Triticum monococcum, assembly GCA_034509565.1. NCBI lineage: Eukaryota > Viridiplantae > Streptophyta > Magnoliopsida > Poales > Poaceae > Triticum > Triticum monococcum. Next base: position 393,024,713 of record CM067843.1, on the reverse strand, counting down.
ATCTCCTCCCCCTCACATTCACATTCATCGCTATCTCCTCCCCTCCCTCTGACGTCGACCACCATGGCATCGCCCCTGCCAAACCCTAGTAGCCCCTCACTGCACCGCCCGGACGGTCACGCGTCGCTGTTCCTTTCCTCGCCGCCACTAGTCGAGGAGGACGTGTCGGTGTTCTGCTCCTCGCCGCCACTAGTTGAGGAGGACGCGTCGGCGTTCCGCTCCTCGCTGCGACGCGTTGAGTTGGACGCGTTGGTGTTCCCAATCTCGCCAGCATGCGCGCCGGAGGACGCGTCGGCTCCCTACTACGAGGAGAACGCCGCGCCGCCCATCAAGCCCCCCCCCCCCCAGCCTTGAGGAGCTTTGGAAAGAAATGGATGTCGCCTTGTGGGAGGCTTTGCCTCCAGCAGAGCGCGCCAAAATAGAGGCGGAGAAGAAGGCCGAGGAAGAGAAGCGCACCATGGAACAAGCTGCCTGGGAGGCCTATGTTGCGTCCGAGAGAGTCAAGCAATTGGCTCTTTGGCAGAAGGCTCGTGCGAGGCCCGTGAGGGTGGCGGAGGACGCCCGTGCCGACGCCCTGAGTGTAGTCGGGCCCAAGCGCATCATCTACGCTTGGCGGTACGTGGATCGGGTGCACGCTTCTAGCGAGGAGGAGTACCTGTTAGCGCCGGATCACCACACCGGTGAGATCGTGCTCGCCCGCCGGCAAGCCGCCAATCAGCACCTCGCGAGTTGCGAGGCTGAGGAAGAGGCGTTGTGTCGGTGTGCTGGGAAACGGCCGCGCACCAGGGCACTCGTGGTGTGCCGCAAGTGCTCCTGCGAGCGCCGTGGCTTTTAGGAGGAGTATAATTTTTGTTTCCTAGATGGAGGGAGTACTACTATTACTTATGTACGTGCAAATGCACGTTTTAACATTACGATGCAGGTTTTGTAAAAGTAGAAAAACATCACTAGTCAAGCTTGTGAAACGATTCAATGCAAAACAAATGCAAAAATGCTCGTTTGATTGTTTACTTTTAGCTTCCTTCTTTGTGGTTATTTCTCTGTCGTACTTTGTACGGAGTATCTCACTGGTTGGAAAGGCATGCAAATTCCCAAACCGCTTCCTACACCCTGTATCTCACTTGTTGCCGGCGTTGACATTGTCGCCCATGTCATCGAGGATGAGGTTGCCGAGGTCGGGGAAGAAGTCATCGTTCACAACTAATCATGTGGACTAGCATAGTAGTAGGATACAGAGTAGAAACATGAATTCTACCACGATTTCGAACAGGAAGGACAGAAACACATACGGTGCAATGAGAGCAGCACCGTTGGTGTTGAGGTTGTCACCCATGTCCAAACACCATGTAGAGACGGTCTTTGAGCACGGTTCTAGTTGTTTCACGCTCGGGCATTGAAGTTTGTAACTATTTTAGATTAGAATATACTACTCCTCTGGTGCTAGTAGTAGAGCAGAGTCCTACTCTACTACTCTACTCAAGCAAGTTAGGGCATAGCATTGTAGGGAGTACCAGTACTGTGATCACTCAAGAAAGTTGTGTGGCATCAACATGACCATACGCTGCTGGTATGTGTCTCGTAAGTCAAGCGGCGTGCTGTAGTCATCATCACCTGTCCACTTCCCGCAGCACATATTCGCTTCTCCATCTTTGTCCGCACATAATCTCGTCCAATCTTCCATCCCTGCTAAGGCGCCTCCCCCCTCGTCCGAAACCCAAGCACTAACAATGGCAGATTCGAGCAGCGTCCGCCGAAAGAGTGGCTGGAATTCGCTCCCCACAGAGGTAATCAAGCTCATTGTTTCGCGTGTGGACAATCTCAGTAGCATGCCGCTCGCCGCGTGCTTGTTGGGGCTGTACCGTTTACTCAAAGCCCTCAGCCCGAAGCTTTTTAAGCTAGCTCCTTGCTTGCTGATGCCGCCTGATCTTCAGAAACAGCGTGTCACGCAGCATAACAATCGTAGGGTGGCAAGCATCAACCCCCTTGACTGCGATCCAATCCCCGTCAGCCTCAACTACATTAACTGTATGTACTGGGTCGGCATGAACACGTCTTGGATGGTGCTCATCGACGGTCGCGGCAGCTGGATGCTCGTGGAGGTCTACACCCGACGATTGATCCCCTTCCTTCGATTAACACTGCACTGCTTTGGCACCGTGGCCCAGAATACTCAGAATCTTACAGTAGCCAACATGATACCAAGTTTGATTTGCTCAAGGTTGTAATCTTCCAAGTGCCCACAAGATCTGCGAATTATAAAGACTTTAGGCTAATTGTGTTCTTCAACCACGGTCTCGCCTATCTGACAGGTCACTGCGGTAACTGGATAAATCTGCATGTCCATCACAGGATCGTACATCCTCCATGGTTCTCTGATGCCATTGAACACAAGGGCTTCATTTACGCTGTCGACTCCTTCTATGGCTGGACGTATTGCTGGCCTACTCCAGTCATCGCTACAAACGGCTGTTACAGCAGTATGTTACTTTCCTATGAAATCATGATGGCTTGCTTATATTACTGTCAACATTTGCTGAAAAAATATTCATGCTCATAACATGCTGTTCTTAAGATTGACTAAACCAAGAGCCCTTTTTATTTGACTCCAAATTGATATGATGTTGTAGGCCGCCTGGTGTCCCTACCCTTCCTAATCCCAGAACCTTTCAAAGAAAAGCGGCATGGCAGTTGCAGGTGGTTCCTCGCTCGATCAGACAACCGTGGAAGATTGATGATCGTTCGCCCGTACCGGACGTGTTGTTTCACGGAATACAATCACAGTCACTGCAAGGTCCTTGAGCAGGATCCCAACTTTTCTCGGCCTTCAGGAATTTTTGACTGGAGGTAAGTAGCCTTGGTACATGCTCTTTGTTTGTCAGACTGAATTATCTGATTAACCAGGAGGTAACCGACGGCAAGGATCATGATGGCAGCGTGGTTTCGTTCATCAGGCAAAACTGTGTGTACACAGCGTACCATGCGTCTCTGCATGCACCATACCCTGATATGTGCCGCCACGCTCTGCAGCCCAAAGTAGGAGAGAGGGTCGCAAGTAGCAGACTTCGACCTGTTGGCTGGAGTTTCCCCTGTCAGGAACCCATCTAGTTCAAGCCGTCAGCCAATCTCCACAGCTTAATAAATAGTAACGTCTAACTGAGCCAGTTAGTTAGATGCGTACACTTGGTGTAGTAGGATCTTTATTTAGTTTGATGCATACACTTGTTCTTTTTGGGTAGCCCTTTTGTAATGATGGCTGATGTTTGGTTTGGAAGAGAGAGCTGCGTCTTCACTCTTCGGGCCTGCTTACTGCTTTTGTTGCACCCCCAGCCCTGGTTGTTGTTGCTGCTGTTTTCAATGTACAATCAGTAGTATATTTCGTGTGTTGATTGAATAAATGTGTTGTTAGAAGGACAAACACAATGTTTTGGAAGTCGTTGCACGGTTCGATCCTTTAGTGCCCCATATCGTACGTAGCACATACTATTTATAGTATGGAACACATTTTTTTTGAAACTCGGAACACATTTTCCACTTGTTGATAACATGCAGCCCACTGATGAAGGCCCAATAGAGAAGCCCATAATTAACTGGAAGGGAGGCTCTCACATCAATCCGACCCAGGTACATGCTCATGGTCCCCTAAACATAATTAAGTAAATAAATAAAGCTAAATGCTCATCCACTAGTTCTTTGGGAAAATAGGTAGCCCAGTATTTCTTTTAGAAGAATACCCAAGCTAGGCCTATTTGTTTTCTCCGAATTACTCGGCTGCAAATCTTTCAAGACGAGGAGGGATGCATTCCGGCCTGGCTTAAGAGCATGGTCAATGTGTGTTAAAAGTAATATCAAAAGGGGTTGAAAATTCCAAAAAAATTATAGCAAATGGGATATAAGTTTCTTTTTTTGTTTTTGTTCTTCACTGATATCTTACGTATTTCATTGGATTTAACATGACATAGTACTAATTTATTTTTAAATTTGTTTTAGTATGGCTATTAATTTTTGGATTAAGAATATTTCATTCCCCAGCAAAAATTTGCGAATTTTCAAAATTTCCCAGATATTTAGTTAATTTTTTGACCCTGGTACTGACCAGAAAATGGCCATCAATTCTAAAAATGGAAAATGGGCTGCAATAAATTCCATATGAATTAGAAAATGAGTAAACATTATAAAAATAATAGCAAATGGGCTGTACATGCCATAGATTTCGAGGCTGACTTGTTTACGCAAGGCTTTGTCAGTGAACACACGATTCTAGCAGCAGTTAGAGTTGGATGTCCATCCAACGGCCGACGTGCTTCTTCAATCTCTGATATTCCTGCTCCAGTCGCCTAAACTAGCGTCGGAGGGAATGTCTGCTCCCTCCTCTTGTGGCCCGCTGTGATGCCGCGCAGGCTTCCCTGGCCCACCCTACTCCCTCCGCTGGCCTGGCCGCGCGCAATCAACTGCCTCCTTATTACGCGAAAAAAATGATTCCTCCCACTGACATCTGGGGCGCACCGGTTGGGAGGCTGACCCGTGCGCCTACTAAGTTGACGTGTACACAGGGCTTGTCAACTCAGTTAACAAACGATTCTAGCAGCAGTAACCATTGGATTTGAATCGAACGGTCCTGCTGCTTCTTCAATCGCTTCTCTTCTTGCACCAGCCGCCCAAACCAGCGCCGGGGAGACCGCCTATTGCTGCCTCCAGTGGCCGGCTGTGCTGCCGATGAGGCCTCATCGCCCCCTACTACTCCCACCGCTAGCCAGGCCCTGCGGCGACGGCAGCCTCACACCGCAGCCGAACCAGTGAACCCTCGTACTCCTCTCCACGTGGGCATCCACTGCCACGTCTTCCCGGGCTCCGCGTCATCCCCTTCCTAGGCCTCGCCGTCGTCCACCGCCTTGGTGCTCTTGGCGCAGCGTGGTCAACGTGGTCAACGACATTCCATCGGAAGAGTACTGTACGTGGAGAGGCTGACAGCTGGGTCCACGGCCACAGCCCAGTTTTTTGTGATTTTCCAAGTAAGTCGCTTTGTCAGGCCTGTTGGGCTGCAAATCTTTCAAGACGAAGAGAGCTTTCATTCGGCTGGATGAGAAAATGGCCCATTAGTAATGAGAAATGGGCGGTACATTTTTAAAACACATCAAACCGGCAATTAGTTTCAAATATCTTTTTTTTTCATTTTGAGATTTGAAATTACATTAATTTTTATGCGTGGAGAATTTGTTGGATTTTATATTGATATACATTTATTTTTAAAATCAGTTTGAATGTGAGTCGAAATTTCGGGATTAAAAACAGTTCGGACCGCACCGAAATATGCAAAATTTCGTATAATTTTTTAACCGTGGCCACAATATGGGCTGTAATGCTAACGAAAAGAATATGGTCTCCAAAAAACCTTAATAATTAGCAAATGGACTGTAAATTATTAGAAATAATGGCAGATGGGTTGTATGCTGTTTTGAGGCTTTCGTAAAAAAAAGGTTGACGCACAAGCAGTAACTGTTGGATGGCCATCAAATGGCCGTCGTGCTTCTTCAATCTCTGCTCTTCCTGCTCTAGCCGCTCAAATAGGCGCTGGCGGGACTGCCTGCTCCCTCCTCCCCGTGGCCGGCTCTGCTGCCGCGCAGGCCTCACCGCCCCACCGTACTCCCATCGCTGGCCTAGCCATCCCTCTACTCACCCACACCTGCTATTATTCTCCGGCGACGGCAGACGAACCAGTAAACCCTCGTACAGTCATACTCCCCTCCACGTGGGAAACAACTGCTGAGTCTTCCCTGCCTCTGTGTCATTCCCTTCCTAGGCCTCGCCATCGTCCATCGCCCTGGTGCTCTCGGCGTGGCCTGGTTAACATGGTCAACGACCGACATGCATCTGAAGTGGACTTTACGTGGAGAGGCCGACAGCTGGGTCCACGGCCGCACGCAAGGAAATGCCTCCTTATTACGCAGAAAATAATGATTCCTCCACCTAACATCAGGGAGCCACCGAAAGGGCCTCTGTATTTCGTGAAAAAAACGTTACCGCTGCTGACAGCTCAGACCCACCAGCTATATCTTCGCACGCAAGGAAGTGCCTCCTTATTACGCACAAAAAAATGAATACTCCCCCTGTTAGCTGGGACCCAGTATAGTGGCAGGCTGACTTGTGGGCCTACTAAGTTGACGGGGACGGAGGGCTTTGTCAACTTAGTTAATATGCACGATTCTAGCTCTAGTGACCATACGATGTCCATCCTACAGCCTTAGTGCTGCTTCAACCTCTGGTCTTCTTGCTCCAGCTGCCCAAACCAGCGCCGGTCGTGCCTCGTGCTCCTACCTCCCGTGGCCGGCTGTGATGCGGCGGAGGCCTCACCGCCCCTACTACTCCCACCGCTGGCCAGGCCATCCCTCTACTCACCCACACCCCCTGTTATTCTGCGGTGACGGCAGCCTCACACCGCAGCGAACCAGTGAACCCTCGTACTCCTCTACGCGTGGGCATCCACTGCCGCGTCTTCCCCGCCTCCGCGTCGTCCCCTTCCTAGGCCTCGCCATCGTCCACCGCCCTGGTGCTCTCGGCGCGGCGTGGTCAACATGGTCAAGGAACGGCTTCCATCAGACGTGGACTGTACGTGGAGAGGCTGACAGCGGGGTCCACGACCGCAGCAAGGAAGTGCCTCCACCTGACAGCGGGACCCACCGAACGGGCCACCGTATTTCGCCCCCTGACTGCTGGGACCCACCAGCTACATCTTCGCACGCAAGGAAGTGCCTGACAGTCGTGACCCACCTGGTCGAAGCATACGTAGCGTTGTCATTCTGGTCGTGAACATGTACGTACATATATATTGGTTGATGTAGAGGTGCGCACGTGTCGTAGTAGAGGCGCACACATAGCATGTACATGTACATACAACGGCCAGGGTGCAAGAAAGAACATATGGCCACATATGTGTACATACGGGCGGGGTCTCAAACGCCTACTCGCGCATGCGTACGGCCAGGGCTCGTGTACATGGCTGGGTCGGAACGGAGAAACAGCATCGTCATCGTGTTCATGGGGAGGCTACGGAATGTGTCGTGTTCAACGGGAGGAAACGGAATGCGTCGTGTTCATTGGGAGGGCTTGGACAGAACAGGCGATGGAAACGAGGCCTGGCGTACCGCACAACGGAGGAAACGGACCTCCTACGTTTGGAACGGGGTCCTGTTGATCGGGAGGGGTCTGGCGTACCGCAAAACAGAGGAAACAGACCTCCTACGGTCGAAATGGGGGTCCTGCTCATCAGGAGGGGTGTGGCATACCGCAAAATGGAGGAAACGGACTTGTGTTAGAGCGCTACGATTGAAACGGGGGTCCTGTTCATCGGGAGGGGTGTGGCGTACCGCAAAACAGGACTCCACGGGATACTGTTCATCTCCACCGCCGACCCCCTCCAGCCTCCACGAGCTACTGTTCATCCACCGTCGACCTCCTCCAGCCTCCAACTGTAACTGTTCATCCATGGGCTCCTTTTCATCCAGCCTCCACCGCGCGCTACTCCACCGGCTACTGTTCAACCAGCCCTCTCCACGGGCTCCTGTTCAACCACCCCTCCACGGGCTACTGTTCATCATGCCCTCCACCGTCTACTGTTCATCCTGCCCTCCACGGGGTGGTCCTGTTCATCCAACCCTCCACGGGGTCCTGTTCATCCAGCCCCAACCGGCTCGATCGATCGGGGTCCTGTTCATCCAGAGGCAACACCACGGGGTCCTGTTCTGTAACGCCCCAAGACAGGAGCTGCAGATGCCTTCCAGGGTTTCCGGGTTTCGTCGTGTGACTTGTTTGGTTCATTGCTTTCATCATTGCATCGTGTGCATTGCATCATGTCATCATGCCATCATGTCATTTTTTAACTCAACTAAATAAATGGCATGGATCTTTGATCCATTTAAATCGAGGGAATTCACATGGCGATTCTATTTATAACATATCCTCCTGATATTAGGGAGCTATATTAAATATTTCATTTGTTGGAATTAACCGGAACACACTTGCAAAATAAATCTCAATGCCTTTGTTATTACAAACTCTTGGCCTCTAACTTTGCCATATATCCTTTCGTCATTTTCCGGAGCTCCACCTAGAATTTCATCATTTTTGGTCTCACCAAAAACCTCGTCCCAGTTCTAGCCTATTTGAATTAAATTCAAATGAGTTCGGAATCTTTTGTTCGATCTGGCTTTTTCTATTTTTCTCGGAATGAGCTCATTTTTGTGAGTCCGGGAAGATTATCCACGTGTCCAAATTCAATCCCTAACTCTTTCTTTCTTCTCCTTTTCTTCTTTGATATTTTCTGTTCTGGGAAATAAAAGGAGTTAAGGGAGAGAGAGAGAGGGTGAAAGGAGCCCAACTGTCCAGCAAGGCCCAGCAGGCCACTCCTATCCTAACCCTAGCCCGATCAAAAAACCCCTCTCGCTCCCCTGCTCGACCTCCAGCGCCGCCAGGAGCTCGTTCCCCTCTCCCTCGCACGAGCGCATCTCTCCCTCGATCTCATCTTGCTCCAGCGCCGCCACTCCCCTTCCCGACCTCCACACCCACGCTCTCTCTCCTCTTGCTCGGGCGCACGCAGGTCCAGGAGCCTGAGCGCTCGCCCGATCCATGGCGCCCTTCTCCTCCTCCGCCTGGTCCCTACGGAGCCGCACGCCCCTCGCCCTCCGTCGTCTGCTTCCGGCACCTCCGACCCTCTTCTGCATCGCCTCCCCATCACCATGGCCTGAAGCCCGAGCGCCTCCTGCCGCGAGCTCCACCAGGATCACGCCACTGCCCCGCCTCCAAGTTTACCCCGCGCAGGTGCCTAAGCCCCACCGCCATCTCGACCTCGCCATGGCCACTACAAGCCGTTCTCGGCCATCCCCGACGCGCCCCTCTTCTTTCCTTCTACTTCGTATCCATGGCGCTGTCATCATTCCGGCGTTCCTCCATTCTCCATTGCGCCCTGCTGCCGCTGCTCTTCTCGCGTGCCGCCTGACCTGCGCTGCTGCAGCTTCGCGCTTGCTACCATGCCCTGGTGCTGCTTCGTCCGACCGTGGACGTCCTCCGTCGAGCTCGCCCGGCCACCTTCGACCTTGGCGTGGCCCTGCCTTCACTAGCATCCGCCTCCTGCCAGCCATTTTCATGGGTTCGGGGAGCCCCAAGTCATGTTCGTGGCCTCGTTGGTTGTTGATGCTACATTGTTGACCTTCTCCATCGTCTATCGGGGCTCGTAAAACCCTGTACCTGGAGCCCAAGTCGGAAGAATCCATGGACGTGCTTCTCACTTGTGCCATTTTGGATCATCAAGAACATTTCGGGATTTGCCAAGTACCATGACGCCAAGTACCAGGACGACGAGGACCGCCACGAGACCGGCAAGTTCGAAGACCCCAAGTACCTCTTCGAAACGACCGAGTACCACTACCGTCGACCCTCAAAGACCTCGTGGACGTCAAGTTCCGTGTTGTTGACCCCGAACCTCTACAAAAACGTGTACGACTACTTCCGTGGCCGAAGACCCGTGTACAACTACCGTCGCCGAAGGCCGTCGAGTGAACGTCTACCCACATCGTGTATTTGACCAAGTTCGATGACGACCTCCGAGAAACTCGGATTCGCCAAGTTCTACTACCGTCGCCCTTGGAAACCTTGGATTCGTCAAGTACCTCTCCGAAAACGAACGTGAACCACTACTTCCCTTGAAGGCCCGTGAATGTCTACTTCCACTACGCCGACTCGAACTACTCCGATAATGCACGCTTCAGAGGTATAACGTCGAGATGAACCACGTGTTTGCAGCGTGCCTGATTGTTACGTGCACGACCCTCGGTTGCCATGCCACCGACACATGGGACACCCGGTATCCGGGAGCGCCCCACCTTCTTTTGCTCGCTCCCGCCACTTCCTTTTGCACCAGTATCTCCATGAGCTACCGGAACCGATATGTTGTCGTGGCATCACTTTCGGATTCGTTGTCGTGGCACCCCTTTCGTTTCCGCCACGATGACAAATGCTTCATATAATGCTCTTATCAACATTTTCATAAAACTTGCATAAAACTTGTTCATGTCATCCGCATCATGATAACAACGATTAAATGTGTAAATTGTTGTTGCAATAAATTACTAAGGCACATGGGGATTTTCCGGATTTGTTGTTTTGTCATTCCGGCCTCATTTAAACTTGACTAGATAGGTAGTTTTACTGTGCTTCACCCTCTTGCCATGTTTAACAACATTTAATATTGTTGGGTACATAAACAAGATCGAACTAAATAAGTCACGTGGTGTTTGCATTTTGAGCTGCACTTAATTTGTAGGGTTGCTTGTGCACTTTGCCATGCCATGCTTCATTAAACCGGACATGCATCATACTTGGTTGTGCATCGTGCCATGCTTATGTGGTGGTTGTTTACCATGTTGTTTGCTTCTTTCTGGTGTTGCTTCTTCTGGTTGGTTCCGATTACGTTGCGTTTGTGAGGACCCGTTCGTCTATGTTCCGTTTGTCTTCTTCATAGACTTGTTCTTCTTCCTTGCGGGATTTCAGGCAAGATGACCATACCCTCGAAATCACTTCTATCTTTGCTTGCGAGATGCTCGCTCTTTTGCTATGCCTATGCTGCGATACCTACCACTTGCTTATCATGCCTCCCATATTGTTGAACCAAGTCTCTAACCCACCTTGTCCTAGCAAACCGTTGTTTGTCTATGTTACCGCTTTGCTCAGCCCCTCTTATAGCGTTGTTAGTTGCAGGCGAAGTTTGAAGCTTGTTCCTTGTTGGAACATGGAGATGTTGTTCCTTGTTGGGACATGTTTACTTGTTGGGATATCACAATATATATTATTTAATTAATGCATCTATATACTTGGTAAAGGGTGGAAGGCTCGGCCTTATGCCTGGTGTTTTGTTCCACTCTTGCCGCCCTAGTTTCCGTCATATCGGTGTTATGTTCCCGGATTTTGCGTTCCTTACTCGGTTGGGCTATTATGGAAACCCCTTGACAGTTCGCCTTGAGTAAAGCTCTTCCAGCAATGCCCAACATTGGTTTTACCATTCGCCACCTAGCTTCTTTTTCCCTTGGGTTTCGCAGACTCAAGGGTCATCTTTATTTTAACCCCCCCGGGCCAGTGCTCCTCTAAGTGTTGGTCCAAACTAGAGCCCCTTGCAGCGCCACCTCGGGGAAACTCGAGGGCTGGTTTTAGTTGTACGGACTGCTCATCTAAGTGTGCCCTGAGAAAGAGATATGTGCAGCTCCTATCGGGATTTGTCAGCACACTCGGGTGGTGTTGCTGGTTTAGTTTTACCCTGTCAAAATGTCTTGTTGTACCGGGAGTCTGATCGGAGTGTCTCGGGAGGAGGTATATTGCTTCGTTGATCGTGAGAGCTTGTGATGGGCTAAGTTGGGACACCCCTGCAGGGTTTTGAACTTTCGAAAGCCGTGCCCGCGGTTATGGGCAGATGGGAATTTGTTAATGTCCGGTTGTAGAAAACCTGAAGTTGACGTTAATTAAAATGCATCAACCGCGTGTGTAACCGTGATGGTCTCTTTCCGGCGGAGTCCGGGAAGTGAACACGGTGTTGGAGTAATGATTGACGTAGGTTGTTATAGGATCACTTCTTGACCATACTTTTATCGACCGTGCTTTGCCTTCTCTTCTCGCTCTCATTTGCGTATGTTAGCCACCATATATGCTAGTCGCTTGCTGCAGCTCCACCTCATACCTTTACCTTACCCATAAGCTTAAATAGTCTTGATTGCGAGGGTGCGAGATTGCTGAGTCCTCGTGGCTCACAGATACTTCCAAAACCAGCTTGCAGGTTCCGATGAGTCCGTGCAGATGACGCAACCAAGCTCAGGAGGAGCTCGATGAAGATCTGGTCCTTTGTGTTGTTTCGTTCTAGTTGATCAGTAGTGGAGCCCAGTTGGGGTCGATCCGGGACCTTTGTCGCATTTGGGGTTCTTCTTTTATTTTGGTTCCATAGTCGGACCTTGATTGTATTTGGATGATGTAATGCTTTCTTCATGTAATTGTGTGAAGTGGCGATTGTAAGCCAACTATGTACCTTTTCCCCTATTGTATTACATGGGTTGTGTGAAGATTGCCTCACTTGCAACATTGCTTTCAATGCGGTTATGCCTCTAAGTCGTGCTTCGACACGTGGGAGATATAGCCGCATCGAGGGCGTTACAAGTTGGTAATCAGAGGCTTCCCAGACCATAGGAGCCCCCACTGATTGATCGTTTTTAGCGGCCGAGTTGTGTCTAGAAAAATGTTTTGAGTCATCTAGGAATTATATATCGGAGAGCTCAGGAATTCTTTTTTACTTCCCAGTCTCCTCATCGCTCTGGTAAGGCATCCTGACGTAGAGTTTTGACTCTTTTCTTATCAAATTTCACTAAAAAAAATTTAGGATCACGCGGGTATCTTGGAATCGTTCCGATGGTTTTGTGACGAGAACATTGTCTTGGTGCCTCCTGTCAGGGGTTTTGTGGAAGTGTCCCGGGGAGTTGAGCTCTGATGTTTTGTCGTCATAATTTTATCGTTGCAGTTCTGGAATACCTGAGTTTAGTACGCAGACATCGAAAATCTCTTTTATGCAGTTCGTAGGTGAGATAACCTCGACGCCACCCAGTACTGGGGCGGGAGTTCGGGAGTATTGCCATAACTCGTATAACGGATGCTTTTCGAAGGTTGAGGTAGACGATTTCCGAAGGTTTCTTGGTTATGTGTTGAAGGATGGATACAGCCGGATGTAGGAATTGTTAGTTTTGGGTGAGATATTATGCTTCCCCTGTATCCCCAATACCTGATTGCATAACCGGAAAATTTTGGGAGTTTATAAGTGGGAATTCAAGTAGCTCTTAGGATATCTTTCTGACAGATGTATGATATGAAATTGGGGTTCGACATGTAGTGGTCCGCCTCTTCACGGCCAGTTTTACAGTGGTCTCGTTGTGTCTTAAAGAGTCCTTGGCTATGCCGAATCGGGGACGCTTCGTATGTCATGTGCACTGCCTTGTACATGATGGTACTATAGGATCGAGCCCGTGTAGGCCCCACCATGAAAACTTCGGATGAAATCTCTATCATATGTTTGTTCCGGCTTATTCCGCAAGCCAATTCTTTGTTTTGTTTTGAGTTGTGGTATTCGAGATGCTTCGAAGTCAAATGTTGATTCCATACCTTTCCTAAACAGTGGTCTCATATTCCTATGTGAATACTAATCCTTCTTGATCATCAAGGTTGTCTTTTGTCAATCCCATTTAACCGGCGTGTTTCTCTTCAAGCGGATCCGTTCATTTTCAATATCCGTAAGTTTCAATCTCAGCTTTTCTCAATGGTGTTTGTTTCATCCATCTCCAAGTTCCCTTTGTTTTTCCCGCCCACCCACCCTTTTTCTTCGAGGACTCGGATTTCTTAATCAAGTATCATCTCATTGATGAGAAGTCTCTCCATTCTTTTTTCCTTCATGTTCTTATCCGGTGATTCTCATGAAGATCTTAACGGAGCCTCAAGTTCATCATTATTCATTATTTTTCTTCTCCGGTGGATTCAAGTCAAGCTTTGTTGACCATATCCTTTCCTCGTTTCAATGTTTCTCATGCCGGTGCAAATTCTTAACCATTCATTTCCTGCTATTCATTTATTCCGGAGTGTTGAAGATATCTCAAAGATTCGTGTTTTCCACTCTACATTCGTTCAAGCTCTTTCGAGGATGTTATCTCATTCAAGCCATTTAATTCAACCAGTGCGACATCTCCTTCAAATCGTTCTACGATGTTTCCTTGAGTGGGCTATAACCCACAGGTCTTTTCCCAGGATCTTACCCGACTCTTCTTCTTTTCCTAGAGCTACCCTCAAATTCATCTTAAAGTTGACGTAAGAATGATTTATCATCAGTCACATGTATTTCTCCAAGATCTCTCAAATTCTTTTCATCGTTGGCTCAACCTCTTCGTTTTGATTCCTCCAGAGTGTCTAAATAATTCATGGTGCTGTTTCTCATCGCCATTCTCGGATTTTGAAGACCGAAGAAGAGTTTTAACTCCATATCTTATCCGTTCTCTCAGAGATTCAGGGTTCTAGCATAATGCCATCCTCTCATAATTGTTTTGATTGTGGGTATTCTTTTCACCTATCCGGAGCTTTTCATGAGTTGTTTCCATTTCTTTACTCCGAAGCCCATCAATTCAGGTTTATTCATTCTCAGCTTTCAGTTATCATTCTTCAATCTTACCGGTGCTTCGTTCAAGTGATCTCTAATCAGTTCATGATCTCTTCGTTCTCATGGATCTAAATTCTCTCAAGAATCTTCGTTATTTTATAATTCTTCCCGGTGTTTCTTTATCTTTTCTTCGTTCATTTTGATTCTTACGGTGGTTCATTCAAGACTTCTCTTCCTTCGTTATCATATCAATGTATTCGATGTTTCAACCCTATCGGTGATTCGTCGAAGACTTTCTCAAGTTTGCACTATATCTATCTTAATCTTTTCTACGAGAATAAGTAATATGCCAAATCCGTTGCTTGGCATCAATTTAGTTGGTGAAGGTTATGCATAATGTAATTCTTATTCTTGTTTCATCCAAGTGATCAATTCTTTATTCCGGAGGTTCATCGAAAATTCTCGGTTTCATTTGCTTCATCTTTTCTTTCCCGGAGTTCCAGGCTCTCTCAATTAGATCGTCGCGAAGATCCATTTAATCATTACAAGGTTTCACCTTGTGTTTTCAACTTCTCTTTCTTTTCGCTATCTTTTGTTTACCGGAGTTCTTCATGAAGGTTCTACATGAGGGTTCATCAAGGTTTTATATTCCTTTTCAAAGTGTTCATCGAGATTCTTTTCTAAGAAGCTCAAGCTTTCTTCATATTGCAATCCGGAGTGCATTTCTGTCTACCGTATTATTGGAGGTGGTATTATGTCATTCTTAATAAATTTGATTTCATGATTCACATGTTATTAAGAATGAGGTATTTTAAATCCATCAATCCCTTCTTTGGAGTTATCTTGGATTATATTTCACCTTAAGCCTTCTCTAAGGATGTTTGCTATTATGGTGCTTATAAATGATCCAAGTTCTTCATTTATCCTCCCGGTGAAATACTTTCTCGTCTCCTTGTTCTTATCAATCCAATTCTTTTTCCCGTGAGTGGCAGGTTGTCACCTCATAATTTGAGATGCATTCAATAAGACCATATCAAGCCTATTCTTTTCGTTGTTGGGTTTTCTAACAACTCCATGCGAACCTTCTCCTTAAAATGCTTTTCAAGCTCATGGGAGGTAGAAGATGTTGTTTTCTTCTCCGTTCTTATGTTCCGACGATCCAACTTCTATTCTTTCATTCCGGAGGCATTGTGATGTTTCTCTCTGCAACCCATCTTCTTGTTTTGTCAGGATCGTGTTCTTTTTGTCCTTATCCTTTTAACCGGAGTGTCGTGCCCGCTTTTCGAGTTCTTCCCATCCTGTCAAGTTTTTGCCTCCCTTCTCAACCGGAGTGCCGCCTGAAATCGTTCTTACCCATTGTGCCATTCTTTCAATAGTTTCGGAGGCAGTGTATTGTTGTTTTCATCAAGTATCCCCTCATCTTGTCAAATTCATGTTCAATTCCTTCCATTACAGTCGGAGTGCTGTCCAAATTATATCATTCTTAATCCTTCTCTATCTTGTCTTAACCAGAATGGTTTCAATGTATATCTTGCCCTTCAACCTCAAGGTTTTTCGCAATGTTCGTTGTTCCTCTTTTCTAACGGAGTGTTTTTCGGCTTTGTTCACCTTCGTTGTATGCTTATCTTGAATTTGTTCAACCTCTCAAGGTTCTTTGGTTTCACTCGTTTGTCAAAGAAGCAACTTAGTTTTACCTCTTCTCTTTCTCTTCCGTTTTCCCTCCGATGCCATTCTAGATCTCGGGACGAGATCCTCTCATAGTGGTGGAGTGTTGTAACGCCCCAAGACAGGAGCTGCAGATGCCTTCCAGGGTTCCGGGTTTCATCGTGTGACTTGTTTGGTTCATTGCTTTCATCATTGCATCGTGTGCATTGCATCATGTCATCATGCCATCATGTCATTTTTTTTAACTCAACTAAATAAATGGCATGGATCTTTGATCCATTTAAATCGAGGGAATTCACATGGTGATTCTCTTTATAACATATCCTCCCGATATTAGGGAGCTATATTAAATATTTCATTTGTTGGAATTAACCGGAACACACTTGCAAAATAAATCTCAATGCCTTTGTTATTACAAACTCTTGGCCTCTAACTTTGCCATATATCCTTTCGTCATTTTCCGGAGCTCCACCTAGAATTTCATCATTTTTGGTCTCACCAAAAACCTCGTCCCAGTTCAAGCCTATTTGAATTAAATTCAAATAAGTTCGAAATCTTTTGTTCGATCTGGCTTTTTCTATTTTTCTCGGAATGAGCACATTTTTGTGAGTCCAAGAAGATTATCCATGTGTCCAAATTCAATCCCTAACTCTTTCTTTCTTCTCCTTTTCTTCTTTGATATTTTCTGTTCTGGGAAATAAAAGGAGTTAAGGGAGAGAGAGAGAGAGGGTGAAAGGAGCCCAACTGTCCAGCAAGGCCCAGCAGGCCACTCCTATCCTAACCCTAGCCCGATCAAAAAACCCCTCTCGCTCCCCTGCTCGACCTCCAGCGCCGCCAGGAGCTCGTTCCCCTCTCCCTCGCGCGAGCGCATCTCTTCCTCGATCTCATCTTGCTCCAGCACCACCACTCCCCTTCTCGACCTCCATGCCCATGCTCTCTCTCCTCTTGCTCGGGCGCACGTAGGTCCAGGAGTGTCAGGACCCCAATTCTAAGCCACATCGATCTAGCCAGTAGCACGTCATATCACTTTGCGGCCTCACGCACGGTAACCCACGGGTGTCGCCTTACCATGGCCCGGGACCGTTTGCGCCTTTTGGCTCACGTATATGACAATGTCGCTAGCATCCATATGACCGAGAACCCGGGCCGACATGGCTAGTCGTGAACCCAAAGCGGCACAGACCTATAGAGACAGGCATACATGAATCACAACGAACATGTCGGTCATCAACGAGTGATTCCGGGCTGTAGCACTGGGCTAACAGGACTCCGGGGGTTCCCGGGCTGTAGCAGGCCAGACAGGACTCCGGAGATCACCGCGTGACATTTCCCCGAAGGGACAGACATAGGGACGAAGTGAAACACATGCCGGCCAGTCAAGTGTCCTGAATAGTAGTGCTGGGCTAGCAGGACTCCGGTGAACCGGGCTATAGCGGACTACTATGGCTCGAGGAGCACTAGACTACATTTCCCCATAAGAAAGGCTACGAAGGACAAACAACTAGATTGTCGGATCCCACTCATACCAAGCATTTCAATCATACATACAATATGCTCGATATGAGTACATACAACATGGCATCACAACAAAACTCTACAACTCAAGTACTTTATTTAAAGGCTCCAGGGAGCCATACATAACATATCCATACAGGTAGGGGTCACATGACCCGACACTCAAGTCATACAGTCATACAAGCACATGCGGAAGCAACTAGTCTGAGTACAGACTCTAGAAAGAAAGAAGGCTTCTCGAAGCCTGTCTATCTACATAGGGCCCTCCATGGCCTGGATCACCACCAGGGTGGCTAGTCACTCGTCGACGTCAAGGTCTACGTAAAACCCATCGGAGGGGGCAGTGTTGTCGTCTGAAAACAATAAATAAGCAAACATGAGTACAAAGGTACTCAGCAAGTCTTACATCAGAACCTACTGTACATTCTCTTTCTCAAGAAGGTGGTGGGGTTTATGCAGCAAGCCAGCTTTGACTCTTGGCTAAGCTATCCTACGGAATCTTTTAGCAAAATAGTTTTCGCACACGAGTCCACTACTCACCATCACAATACTCCACCGTGGATCCTCCCTCGTATCCTGCGAGGGGGCCATCCTCGGTACTCACACTTATCTTGAGTCTTTTAGTAGTATCCATTAACTTGTCTATGAACTGTATAGGCAACCAAGTAGTCCTTTAACGCGGACGCGGCTATTCGAATAGTTTTATACCCTGCAGGGGTGTACTTCGTCATACACGCTTTCACCGCTTACCGCCGTCTACACGACATGTACTCGGCAACCTTCAAGCGGAAGCCCAGCGAGGGTGTCGGCCACGGCCTACCTAAACACCTAAGCCCCTAGTCCAGGTTATCGCCTATCCAGGTTCCATCCGCAGGGAGTCCGGCCGAGGTTTCCACATACGGCCCCGAACGATGTGAACAGGGTTCCCGAGACACCAAACGGGTGACTCGGTACACCGTGCCACGGTGTATTTACCGCAACATAGCCCACCCCTAGGGTCAGCGCTACGCACGGCCGCCAACACATATCGTACAAACACCAGAAACTATTTGCAACTCCTGGACAGAGTACTAGGGTGGCTAAGAAGCCGAGAGGGTCCATTTGTTTCGGGCCCAATGTACGGTAGTAACTGCATCTTAAATCACACATACAGATCTCAGTTCTTATGGACGGCCTCAATGAAACAACCCACCATGTACTCCTACATGGCCTCTCATCGATACCTTTACCAGAACATGTTCAACACATCCCACATATTACTGACATGAGCATTTCACTCTAGCCCATCACCCAGATGAACCAGACCTGACACAACTCTAAGCATAGCAGGCATAGCAAGGTAGGAATCACAAAACATGGCTCAATCAACTCCTACACATGCTAGTGGGTTTCATCTAGTTACTGTGGCAATGACAGGTCATGCAGAGGATAAGGGTTCAGCTACCGTAGCACACAGCAGTTTGAATCGTGTTGTCTTAATGCAGTAAACAAGAGCAGGAGCGAGAACATGGGTTTTATCGGAATGATCAATGGTTGCTTGCCTGATGGAGTGGTAACGGGATACTGCCCTTCAGTTGGATACTCGTGAATATCCTTGGAGGAAGGACCTACCACGAAGAACACAACCGAGCACAATCAACACATGACGATATGCAACAATATGATGCATGCTATGACATGGCAATATGGATGTGTCTTGAGCTAATGCAACTAGCTATGATTTAAATGAAGTTGGTTTGAGTACAAGATTCAAATTCCAACCCCATATATGATTATTTAAATGCCCTTTATTTGTTTTGTCCAAAACAGAGGACAAGCATTGTGCAAACATGCATGAAAATGGTACAGATGGATTCCTTGAATTTTTCTGATAATTTTTCATATATAATTTGTCTCATTTGGAGTTATGGTTGAATTTCTATGAATTTTTGAAGTTTAGGCAATTTTCTGGAATTTTCTATATAAAATTAAATCCAGAAAAGGAGTTATTGTGTCAGCATGACATCACCCTGATGTTAGCAGGTCAACTGGCGCCTCCAGGTCAAACCTGACCAGTGGGGTCCACTGGTGAGTGACACAATCAACTAACTAAGTTAGTTAACCCTAACTAACTTGGTTAGCCGGGCGGGGCCCGCATGTCAGTGGCTCACTAATTAGCTAATTTTTATTAACTCTAATTAACTAACAGCAATTAGGCAGGTGCCTGGGCCCACACGTCAGTGAGTCAGGGGGGAGTCAACCCAGCCGACCCGGGGTCAAAACACGCCGGAGTTGACCCCGGCTCGTCGCCGGCAAGGCCAGAGACGGCGGAGGGGCTCGGAAATCCTCCTCCGGCGACCAAATGGCCAGCGGAGGGCATCTACGCGGAGCTGGGACTCGCCCGCATCCATCTGTGCACACAACAGCAGCCCTAGTGGCCTAAAACGACGGCGGCGACAACTTGCGCGGCGGCCGGAGTTCGGGAGTTGAGCGGATCGGCGTTGTGGTGCACGGGAGGGGAAACTGATGGGTTCCACGTGCTCCTGGTGAGGTGTGGAGCACGTTGCCGTGCTCGGGAGTGAGCTTGCACGGCTGTGGTCACGGTGGTGGCATGGCCGGCGGCGAAGAGCTCTCGGTTCCGACGGGCATCGGTGTTAGAGGAAGAAAACGAGCCAGGGGAGAGGGGGAAACGACACAGGAGCTCACAGCGGGTGCAGCGGTGGCCTCGGCAAGCTTGGGGAGGCACTGGAGCAAGCGAATCGACGGTGGCGATCGTCGGTGCCGAAGCTTGAAGAAGAGCTTGAATTCGGCGATGCAGGGCTTCCGGCGGGGCGTAGTTCGGTGAGGAGGAAGACGGGGTCGAGGCGGAGCCTCTAAGCTGGTCAGGGAAGCGAGGGGGAGGCGGTGGCCGTGGTGGTTCTCGTCGGCGCTCTCGGGCTCATGGCGGTTGCGCGGGAGAGAGAGAAGAGGAGGGGATGAGCACGGGGAGGGGGAATGAGAGGGCCAGGGGGGTGCGTGGCGTCCATAGCGACATCGGGGAGGCGGCCGAAGCAGGAGGTGGCCGTCGGTGGCCGCTCGCGTGCTGGCGCACCGCGGGCACACGCCCTTCGTCCTCCTGGCAGGAGCTAGGGGACGACTGGCAATGGCCTGGTGGGCTGGGCCGCTGGTGGCCTGGCGCTGGGCCAGGTAAGTGGCCCACTGGCCTACTCTCTCTCTCTCTTCTAATTTTATTCTGTTTTTCTTTTTTTGTTATTCTGTTTTGATTTAGTTTAAATACTAAATCATTTTATAAAATCCTGAAAATATTTATGGACTCTTACTGAAATATTTCAGTGGCCCAAAAATAGTTCCAACATTATTTGAGCATTTGAATTATTTAATAGTATTTAAATGCCCAAATTCAAATATTTATGAATTAAGTCAATGCCCCTTTTGTTGACCTAAAATTATATGCACCATTTTTCCCAAGGGTTCTAACCCAAGGCAAAGAGGGTGAACATATTTGAAGGGCATTTCAGGTTCATTGAATTTATTTTTAGTAAACCCTAGTTGATTTCAGGGGGGGGAGTGCTGGGGGTTCTACTTTCCCCATTTCAATTTCTGATGAATGTAAACATGATGCACACTCTAATGCATAATCTAGCTAGGGTGTGACAACTCACCCCCACTCAATAGAATCTCGTCCCGAGATTTAGGATCATCTGGGAAGAAGGCGGGGTACTCGAGTCGAAGACGATCCTCCCTTTCCCAAGTGGCTTCTTCCTCGGAATGGTGTGACCATTGAACCTTGAGAAACTTGATATTATGACGTCGAGTGGTACGCTCGGCTTGATCAAGGATACGAACGGGGTATTCCCGATAAGAAAGGTTATCTTGTAAATCAAGCGTTTCGTGGTCCACTCCACGGATAGGATCCGCGAAGCAACGCCTGAGTTGCGAAACGTGGAAGACATCATGAACTCTGGAAAGATGCGGAGGTAGTTCCAATTGGTAGGCAACTTCTCCTCGTTTGGCAAGAATGCGAAAGGGTCCAATGTAACGAGGAGCCAATTTGCCTTTGATACCGAAGCGATGGGTTCCCTTTAACGGGGTAACCCGAAGGTAAGCTTTCTCGTCAATTTCAAATGTCATAGGCTTATGCTTACGATCATATTGACTCTTTTGGCGAGATTGGGCTGTTTTCAATTTCTCACGAATAACACGAACCTGCTCTTCTGCTTCCTGAATCATATCCGGGCCAAAGAGTTGTCTTTCACCGGTTTCTGACCAGTTAAGAGGCGTTCGACATTTTCGTCCATAGAGAACTTCGAAGGGAGCCTTGCCCAAACTAGCTTGATAGCTATTGTTATAAGCAAACTCCGCGAATGGAAGGCATTTCTCCCAACTCATTCCGAACGAGATAACAGAAGCTCGGAGCATATCTTCCAGAATTTGATTTACTCGCTCTACTTGACCACTTGATTGAGGATGGAAGGCGGTGCTAAAGGAGAGATGAGTTCCCATAGCATTTTGGAAACTTTCCCAAAATCGAGAGGTGAAGAGACTTCCACGGTCTGAGTTAATTTCCAATGGGACACCATGAAGAGACACTATTCGGGAGATGTATAGGTCAGCTAGCTGGCTAGCGGTGATACTCTCACGAACAGGTAGAAAATGGGCTACTTTGGAAAGACGGTCGATCACGACGAAGATAGCATTATTCCCCCTCTTGGTCCTGTGAAACCCAGTGATGAAATCCATACTGATTTTGTACCATTTCCATTCAGGAATAGCCAAAGGTTGAAGGGTGCCAGCAGGCCGTTGATGCTCTGCTTTAACACGACGACAAACGTCGCAATTAGCAATGTATTGAGCGATTTCTCTCTTCATCCTAGTCCACCAAAACCTCTGGCGTAGGTCTTGATACATTTTGGTACTACCGGGATGAATGGTGAG
The DNA here is from genome assembly GCA_034509565.1 of Triticum monococcum. Classification (NCBI taxonomy): domain Eukaryota; kingdom Viridiplantae; phylum Streptophyta; class Magnoliopsida; order Poales; family Poaceae; genus Triticum; species Triticum monococcum. The sequence continues at coordinate 393,002,458 of CM067843.1, read as the reverse complement.
AGGGGATTCATGAGCTTCCTTAAGGATCAGTCGCCTCAGGTTTCGCGCCTTCGGAACCACTAGGCGATTCCCAAAGTATACAACACCTTGATCATCAATGGAGAAACAATTCACGACTCCTTTCTTAACGTTTCTCTTGATACGGGAAATTCCCGGATCTATCTTCTGCGCCTTGATGACCTGATCCGTAAGGGTAGGTTCCGCTACCAGGGTGGATAGGAATCCTTGAGGAACAATGTGAAGATTAAGCTTGCGAAATTCCTCATGGAGAAGTGGTTGACTTTGTTGTAACATCAGGTTGTTACAGTAGGACTTACGACTTAGTGCATCGGCCATGACATTGGCCTTGCCAGCGGTGTAAGTTATTCCTAAGTCGTAATCCGAGATCAACTCGACCCAACGTCTTTGCCTGAGATTCAAATCTGGTTGGGTGAAGATATATTTCAAGCTTTGGTGATCGGTGAAAATCTCGCAATGATTACCGAGAAGGTAATGTTGCCAGGTTTTGAGTGCATGGACTACAGCTCCAAGCTCTAGATCATGTGTGGGATAATTTTCCTCATGTGGGTGTAATTGCCGTGAAGCATAGGCAATTACCTGACGATCTTGCATGAGTATGCAACCTAGTCCTTGTCGCGAGGCATCGCAATAGATGATAAAGTCCTTGGAGAAATCTGGTGGTACCAGTACGGGAGCAGATGTCAGGCGTCTTTTCAGTTCCTAAAAACTGAACTCGCACTGTGGAGTCCACTTGAACTTTTTATCTTTCTTGAGGAGTTCAGTTAGGGGTTTAGCAACCTTGGAGAAATTCTCGACGAAGCGGCGGCAATAGCTCGCTAGGCCAAGGAAACTCCGAACTTGCTTGACCATTTTAGGTGGAGTCCAATCAAGGACGGCTTGAACTCGCTCGGGATTGACAGCAATACCCTTACTAGAGATTACATGGCCTAGATAGGTCACTTCTGACAACCAAAATTCACACTTGGAGAATTTGGCATAAAGGCGATGCTCTCGAAGTTTCATCAATACCAGCCTTAGATGTTCGGCATGTTCCTCTTCATTCTTGGAGTAGATGAGTATGTCATCGAGGTATACTACGACGAATTTGTCCAAGTACTCCATGAAAACCGAGTTCATTAACCGGGAGAAAGTGGCCGGGGCATTGGTTAAGCCGAAGGACATGACGGTGTACTCGTATTGGTCATAACGAGTAACAAAGGCCGTTTTGGGAATGTCCCCGTTTCTGATTTTGATTTGATGGTAGCCCAGCCTCAAATCCATCTTGGAGAAGACTGAGGATCCAGCGAGCTGATCATACAGGTCGTTGATCCTGGGAAGCGGGTATTTGTTCTTGATGGTGACCAGATTGACAGGTCGGTAATCCACAACCATTCGATCCGTTCCATCCTTCTTCTTGACGAAGAGGACGGGGCAAGCCCAAGGAGAGTAGCTAGGACGGATGAACCCTTTGTTCAAGGACTCATCGAGTTGGTTCTTAAGCTCGGCTAGTTCTAAGGGTGCCATCTTGTAGGGTCTTCTAGCAATTGGAACGGTTCCTGGAACAAGGTCTATCACAAACTCGACATCCCGGTCAGGTGGAACACCTGGCAGTTCTTCCGGAAACACATCCGGGAAGTCTCGGACTACCGGAATGTCCTCAAGGTCTGGAAGAGGGTTGGCATTGAGAGAGTAAAGTTGGCGCTTGGCCACTCGAGTTAAGACATTAACTGTCTTGCCCGAGGGATGAGTAAGTTGAACGGTTCTAGTGGCACAATCGATCTTGGCATAATGAGCCGACATCCAGTCCATACCCAAGATGATGTTTATGTCAGAGGACTTGAGAGCTATTAACGATGCAAGGAAAACAAGCCTATCGACAAGAATTTCGTTCCCATGGCTTACCCTAGAAGTTTGCCATTTGGAACCCGGAGTTTGAATTACCATGGAAGTGGGCATGTCACAGAATGTCGTGTTATGCAACCGAGCATAATTCTCGGATATGAATGAATGAGATGCTCCAGTATCGAAAAGAACAGATGCCGGATGGCAGTTAACAAGGAGCGTACCAAGGACGACGTTGGGATCCTCATGAGCCTCTTCGGCTGAAACATAGTTGACATGGCCACGTGCAGTAGTGGCCGGCTTGGCGTAGAAAGTCTTTCCCGCGGGCTTACCATGGCCAACGGACTTTCCAGCTTGATTGGGGTTGTTCTGGGGACACTCTCGACTATAGTGACCCGGTTCTCCACACTTGAAGCATGTTACCACAGTGGGGCGTGGAGCAACATTAGAAGCGGGGCCACCATAGGGCTTGGGCGGTGCAAATTGCTGGTTGGGACGAGGCGGCTCAAAGGATGGCCTCGGGGTGAATCTGGGTGGCAGTGCGGTGCTTGGAATCCACACCCGGCGCTTCTGAGCTCCAGAGCCGGATGAAGACCCAAAATCACGGGAGTGCTTGCGTGAAGCGTAATAATCAGTCTGGCCTGTCTCAGCACTGATAGCTTTATTGACCAGCTTCTGGAAGGATGTGCACTCGTGCAGACGGAGATCGCGGCGAAGCTCAGGGCTAAGTCCCTTGCGGAACCTGGCCTGCTTCTTGGCGTCAGTAGAAACCTCTTCAGGAGCATAGCGTGCCAGGTTCCCAAATTCTTGGCTATATGCATCCACAGTCAGCCTTCCTTGGGTGAAGTTGCAGAACTCCTCCCTCTTGCGATCCATAAGACCTTCCGGAATGTGATGCTCACGGAAAGCCTCGCTGAACTCAGCCCAGGTAGTGATTTGGCCGACCGGGCGCATAGCTTCGTAGTTTTCCCACCAATGGTTAGCGGGGCCCTCGAGATGATAAGCAGCATAGGTAACTTTGTCGGCTTCAGCTACGTTGGCAGAACGTAGCTTGTGGGTGATGCTGCGAAGCCAATCATCCGCGTCGAGGGGCTCGACGGAATGGTTAAACTTTGGTGGGTACAGCTTGATAAAGTCGTTGATTGACACCAAGTCATTTCATGGGTGGCGTGCAGTGTTCTGCTCAATCCGCTCCAGCAGACGGTTGGTCTCATGCTTGTTCCTTTCCGCCTCCAGCATCACTTCGGCCAGGGAAGGCGGGTGAGGCAAATTTTCACCTCTAGCTGCATTGGCTTCCCCCTGCTCCGGGGCAGCAGGGTTGCCGCGGGTGTTGACCATCCTAGGAGGAAAACAAGACAACGGTTTAGACAAGGATGGCTCAAACTTAACAGGGAAGTGCAGAATGTAAAGGATAACGCGAAATGCAGAGATGCTCATTCGTATGCCATGGTAATATAAAACTGCCATATATACACCAACGGTCATACTCGTCATACATAGTTTAGTACAAGCCCATGCTACAGTACAACTATGAAGGTAGACGTTACATCTCATCGGAGGCATTCCGAGTTCCTATACATTATTTGTCTACACCTCCGGAATCGATTACACACCAGGTCGTATTCCACAAGTCACACAGGACAGTGGAGATACCACTACTACAATACTAGTGGTACTACTACTAACTCAGATAGCTCCGTAGTAGTCCTCATAGAAGTCACCTCCATAGCCTGGAAGTTCAACGTGATCATCCGGAAACAGACGGTCCTGAGGAGCCTGTGGACCATAGGGGCTAGGATGAGGTCTTGGACCAACAAACGGTGGCCTGCGGGGACCAAGGGGTGGGGTGATGCCTCCCACATCACGCCAATCCACCATGTCTGGCAGAGCTGCTCTCACAGGATACAGATCCCTGGTATCCATACATCCAGCTTGCACCACGGGTGCAAACTAAGTCAATGTGGCCCAATGATCAGCACGGGTATTAAAGAGCTCCAGCCTCAAGGCCCGATTCTCTCGGTCCTTATCTTCGAGCATCTCAGCAGTGGTACGAGTTAATGAGTCCTCCTGAGTGGAGTCAGCATAGATAGCCTGAAGATACCCCTGCGCTCCCGGAAGTGAAGCTGGCATGTAACGGAAGTCAGTGTTCCGAAGCAGGCCAGTCCGGACTCGCAAGATGGTCATCATGGAATAGGCAGCATCCTGCACAGCCATCTCAATGGTAACTCCGAGTCCATAGGAACAGCGAAGGGGCTCGGTAGATCCAGGATAGGAAGGAAATATCCTGACGGTGCAGAGATACTGGCTTTGATTACAGTCGCGGAACTGCTCTTCAACAGTGTATTCGGGATACCAATGGTATCCTGTCTCGATCATGACCCGGACCAACATAGCAGTATGACCGGGCACGTCGAGGCACCTGGTCAGGCGAACCACTTGATTTTGAGACTGGTTGGCCATCTGAAAGCACAACCACAAGACAAAGACATCAGAATTCCTAGGGAAAATTGGGCAGCATAACGGCTGTAATGCTCAGAAAAAGATATGAGACATCCACAACAGTTCACAATACCGCTCAACAGCATCATATCAAGGTTCTGATTCAAATAGCCACGTACTAAAATAGTAGAATTGGACTGAAACTCGTAGCAATAATCCTATGAACTACTACGGATTAGTAACACGTGAACCTGATAGAAGAAGAGAGCCTAGTCCTTAACCCACGTTGAATGCGAAGAGAATGACTCAGATCAGAAGCATAGGGTAAAGGAGTAAAAGAACCTTACGTTCCCTCCCACAATCAATTCCCTTACATATAACTAAAGCATTTCTAGACTCGACATCGACCAGTTTGGCTGAATGAACCTACAGGCAGTCCGGCTCTGATGCCAACGCTGTCAGGACCCCGATTCTAAGCCACATCGATCTAGTCGGTAGCACCTCATATCACTTTGCGGCCTCACGCACGGTATCCCACGGGTGTCGCCTTTCCATAGCCCGGGACCGTTTGCGCCTTTTGGCTCGCGTATATGACAATGTCGCTAGCATCCATATGACCGAGAACCCGGGCCGACATGGCTAGTCGTGAACCCAAAGCGGCACTGACCTATAGAGACAGGCATACATGAATCACAACGAACATGTCGGTCATCAACGAGTGATTCCGGGCTGTAGCACTGGGCTAACAGGACTCCGGGGGATCCCGGGCTGTAGCAGGCCAGACAGGACTCCGGAGATCACCGCGTGACATTTCCCCGAAGGGACAGAGATAGGGACGAAGTGAAACACATGCCGGCCAGTCAAGTGTCCTGAACAGTAATGCTGGGCTAACAGGACTCCGGTGAACCGGGCTGTAGCGGACTACTATGGCTCGAGGAGCACTAGACTACATTTCCCCATAAGAAAGGCTGCGAAGGACAAACAACTAGATTGTCGGATCCCACTCATACCAAGCATTTCAATCATACATACAATATGCTCGATATGAGTACATACAACATGGCATCACAACAAAACTCTACAACTCAAGTACTTTATTTAAAGGCTCCAGGGAGCCATACATAACATATCCATACAGGTAGGGGTCACATGACCCGACACTCAAGTCATACAGTCATACAAGCACATGCGGAAGCAACTAGTCTGAGTACAGACTCTAGAAAGAAAGAAGGCTTCTCGAAGCCTGTCTATCTACATAGGGCCCTCCATGGCCTGGATCACCACCTGGGTGGCTAGTCACTCGTCGACGTCAAGGTCTACGTAAAACCCATCGGAGGGGGCAGTGTTGTCGTCTGAAAACAATAAATAAGCAAACATGAGTACAAAGGTACTCAGCAAGTCTTACATCAGAACCTACTGTACATGCTCTTTCTCAAGAAGGTGGTGGGGTTTATGCAGCAAGCCAGCTTTGACTCTTGGCTAAGCTATCCTACGGAATCTTTTAGCAAAATAGTTTTCGCACACGAGTCCACTACTCACCATCACAATACTCCACCGTGGATCCTCCCTCGTATCCTGCGAGGGGGCCATCCTCGGTACTCACACTTATCTTGAGTCTTTTAGTAGTATCCATTAACTTGTCTATGAACTGTATAGGCAACCAAGTAGTCCTTTACCGCGGACACGGCTATTCGAATAGTTTTATACCCTGCAGGGGTGTACTTCGTCATACACGCTTTCACCGCTTACCGCCGTCTACACGACATGTACTCAGCAACCTTCAAGCGGAAGCCCAGCGAGGGTGTCGGCCACGGCCTACCTAAACACCTAAGCCCCTAGTCCAGGTTATCGCCTATCCAGGTTCTATCCGCAGGGAGTCCGGCCGAGGTTTCCACATACGGCCCCGAACGATGTGAACAGGGTTCCCGAGACACCAAACGGGTGACTCGGTACACCGTGCCACGGTGTATTTACCGCAACATAGCCCACCCCTAGGGTCAGCGCTACGCACGGCCGCCAACACATATCCTACAAACACCAGAAACTATTTGCAACTTCTGGACAGAGTACTAGGGTGGCTAAGAAGCCGAGAGGGTCCATTTGTTTCGGGCCCAATGTACGGTAGTAACTGCATTTTAAATCACACATACAGATCTCAGTTCTTATGGACGGCCTCAATGAAACAACCCACCATGTACTCCTACATGGCCTCTCATCGATACCTTTACCAAAACATGTTCAACACATCCCACATATTACTGACACGAGCATTTCACTCTAGCCCATCACCCAGATGAACCAGACCTGACACAACTCTAAGCATAGCAGGCATAGCAAGGTAGGAATCACAAAACATGGCTCAATCAACTCCTACACATGCTAGTGGGTTTCATCTAGTTAATGTGGCAATGACAGGTCATGCAGAGGATAAGGGTTCAGCTACCGTAGCACACAGCAGTTTGAATCGTGTTGTCTTAATGCAGTAAACAAGAGCAGGAGCGAGAACATGGGTTGTACCGGAATGATCAATGGTTGCTTGCCTGATGGAGTGGTAACGGGATACTGCCCTTCAGTTGGATACTCGTGAATATCCTCGGAGGCAGGACCTACCACGAAGAACACAACCGAGCACAATCAACACATGACGATATGCAACAATATGATGCATGCTATGACATGGCAATATGGATGTGTCTTGAGCTAATGCAACTAGCTATGATTTAAATGAAGTTGGTTTGAGTACAAGATTCAAATTCCAACCCCATATATGATTATTTAAATGCCCTTTATTTGTTTTGTCCAAAACAGAGGACAAGCATTGTGCAAACATGCATGAAAATGGTACAGATGGATTCCTTGAATTTTTCTGATAATTTTTCATATATAATTTGTCTCATTTGGAGTTATGGTTGATTTTCTATGAATTTTTGAAGTTTAGGCAATTTTCTGGAATTTTCTATATAAAATTAAATCCAGAAAAGGAGTTATTGCGTCAGCATGACATCACCCTGATGTCAGCAGGTCAACTGGCGCCTCCAGGTCAAACCTGACCAGTGGGGTCCACTGGTCAGTGACACAATCAACTAACTAAGTTAGTTAACCCTAACTAACTTGGTTAGCCAGGCGGGGCCCGCATGTCAGTGGCTCACTAATTAGCTAATTTTTATTAACTCTAATTAACTAACAGCAATTAGGCAGGTGCCTGGGCCCACACGTCAGTGAGTCAGGGGGGAGTCAACCCAGCCGACCCGGGGTCAAAACACGCCGGAGTTGACCCCGGCTCATCGCCGGCAAGGCCAGAGACGGCGGAGGGGCTCGGAAATCCTCCTCCGGCGACCAAATGGCCAGCGGAGGGCATCTACGCGGAGCTGGGACTCGCCCGCATCCATCTGTGCACACGGCAGCAGCACTAGTGGCCTAAAACGACGGCGGCGACAACTTGCACGGCGGCCAGAGTTCGGGAGTTGAGCGGATCGGCGTTGTGGTGCACGGGAGGGGAAACTGATGGGTTCCACGTGCTCCTGGTGAGGTGTGGAGCACGTTGCCGTGCTCGGGAGTGAGCTTGCACGGCTGTGGTCACGGTGGCGGCATGGCCGGCGGCGAAGAGCTCTCGGTTCCGACGGGCATCGGTGTTAGAGGAAGAAAACGAGCCAGGGGAGAGGGGGAAACGACACAGGAGCTCACAGCGGGTGCAGCGGTGGCCTCGGCAAGCTCGGGGAGGCACTGGAGCAAGCGAATCGACGGCGGCGATCGTCGGTGCCAAAGCTTGAAGAAGAGCTTGAATTCGGCGATGCAGGGCTTCCGGCGGGGCGTGGTTCGGTGAGGAGGAAGACGGGGTCGAGGCGGAGCCTCTAAGCTGGTCAGGGAAGCGAGGGGGAGGCGGTGGCCGTGGTGGTTCTCGTCGGTGCTCTCGGGCTCATGGCGGTTGCGCGGGAGAGAGAGAGCAGAGGAGGGGATGAGCACGGGGAGGGGGAATGAGAGGGCCAGGGGGGTGCGTGGCGTCCATAGCGACGTCGGGGAGGCGGCCGAAGCAGGAGGTGGCCGTCGGTGGCCGCGCGCGTGCTGGCGCACCGCGGGCACACGCCCTTCGTCCTCCTGGCAGGAGCTAGGGGACGACTGGCAACGGCCTGGTGGGCTGGGCCGCTGGTGGCCTGGCGCTGGGCCAGGTAAGTGGCCCACTGGCCTACTCTCTCTCTCTCTTCTAATTTTATTCTGTTTTTCTATTTTTGTTATTCTGTTTTGATTTAGTTTAAATACTAAATCATTTTATAAAATCCTGAAAATATTTATGGACTCTTACTGAAATATTTTAGTGGCCCAAAAATAGTTCCAAAATTATTTGAGCATTTGAATTATTTAATAGTATTTAAATGCCCAAATTCAAATATTTATGAATTAAGTCAATGCCCCTTTTGTTGACCTAAAATTATATGCACCATTTTTCCCAAGGGTTCTAACCCAAGGCAAAGAGGGTGAACATATTTGAAGGGCATTTCAGGTTCATTGAATTTATTTTTAGTAAACCCTAGTTGATTTCAGGGGGGGGGGGGGTGCTGGGGGTTCTACTTTCCCCATTTCAATTTCTGATGAATGTAAACATGATGCACACTCTAATGCATAATCTAGCTAGGGTGTGACAAGGAGCCTGAGCGCTCGCCCGATCCATGGCGCCCTTCTCCTCCTCCGCCTGGTGCCTGTGGAGCCGCACGCCCCTCGCCCTCCATCGTCCGCTTCCGGCACCTCCGACCCTCTTCTGCATTGCCTCCCCATCACCATGGCCTGAAGCCCGAGCGCCTCCTACCGCGAGCTCCACCAGGATCACGCCACTACCCCGCCTCCAAGTTTACCCCGCGCAGGCGCCTAAGCCCCACCACCATCTCGACCTCTCCATGGCCACTGCAAGCCGTCCTCGGCCATCCCCGACGCGCCCTTCTTCTTTCCTTCTGCTTCGTATCCATGGCGCTGTCGTCATCCCGGCGTTCCTCCATTCTCCATTGCGCCCTGCTGCCGCTGCTCTTCTCGCGTGCCGCCTAACTTGCGCTGCTGCAGCTTCGCGCTTGCTACCATGCCCTGCTGCTGCTTCGTCCGACCGCGGACCTCCATCGTCGAGCTCGCCCGGCCACCTTCGACCTCGGCGTGGCCCTACTTTCACTAGCATCCGCCTCCTGCCAGCCGTTTTCATGGGTTCGGGGAGCCCCAAGTCATGTTCGTGGCCTCGTTGGCTGTTGATGCTACGTTGTTGACCTTCTCCATCGTCTACCGGGGCTCGTCAAACCCTGTACCTGGAGCCCAAGTCGGAAGAATCCGTGTACGTGCTTCTCACTTGTGCCATTTTGGATCATCAAGAACATTTCGGGATTCGCCAAGTACCATGACGCCAAGTACCAGGACGACGAGGACCGCCAAGTTCGTCCACCGCCGTCAAGTGAACGAGACCAGCAAGTTCGAAGACCCCAAGTACCTCTTCGAAACAACCGAGTACCACTACTGTCGACCCTCGAAGACCTCGTGGACGTCAAGTTCCGTGTCGTTGACCCCAAACCTCTACGAAAACGTGTACGACTACTTCCGTGGCCGAAGACCCGTGTACAACTACCGTCACCGAAGGTCGTCGAGTGAACGTCTACCCACATCGTGTATTTGACCAAGTTCGATGACGACCTCCGAGAAACTTGGATTCGCCAAGTTCTACTACCGTCGCCCTTGGAAACCTTGGATTCGTCAAGTACCTCTCCGAAAACGAACGTGAACCACTACTTCCCTTGAAGAACCGTGAATGTCTACTTCCACTACGCCGACTCGAACTGCTCCGCGCTTCAGAGGTATAACGTCGAGATGAACCCCTTGTTTGCAGCGTGCCTGATTGTTACGTGCACGACCCTCGGTTGCCATGCCGCCGACACATGGGACACCCGGTATCCGGGAGCGCCCCACCTTCTTTTGCTCGCTCCCGCCACTTCCTTTTGCACCAGTATCTCCATGAGCTACCGGAACCGATATGTTGTCGTGGCATCACTTTCGGATTCGTTGTCGTGGCACCTCTTTCGTTTCCGGCATGATGACAAATGCTTCATATAATGCTCTTATCAACATTTTCATAAAACTTGTATAAAACTTGTTCATGTCATCCGCATCATGATAACAATGATTAAATGTGTAAATTGTTGTTGCAATAAATTACTAAGGCACATGGGGATTTTCCGGATTTGTTGTTTTGTTATTCCGGCCTCATTTAAACTTGACTAGATAGGTAGTTTTACTTTGCTTCACCCTCTTGCCATGTTTAACAACATTTAATATTGTTGGGTACATAAACAAGATCGAACTAAATAAGTCACGTGGTGTTTGCATTTTGAGCTGCACTTAATTTGTAGGGTTGCTTAAGCACTTTGCCATGCCATGCTTCATTAAACCGGACATGCATCATACTTGGTTGTGCATCGTGCCATGCTTATGTGGTGGTTGTTTACCATGTTGTTTGCTTCTTTCCGGTGTTGCTTCTTCGGGTTGGTTCCGATTACGTTGCGTTTGTGAGGACCCATTCGTCTACGTTCCGTTTGTCTTCTTCATGGACTCGTTCTTCTTCCTTGCGGGATTTCAGGCAAGATGACCATACCCTCGAAATCACTTCTATCTTTGCTTGCTAGATGCTCGCTCTTTTGCTATGCCTACGCTGCGATACCTACCACTTGCTTATCATGCCTCCGATATTGTTGAACCAAGTCTCTAACCCACCTTGTCCTAGCAAACTGTTGTTTGGCTATGTTACCGCTTTGCTCAGCCCCTCTTATAGCATTGTTAGTTGCAGGTGAAGTTTGAAGCTTGTTCCTTGTTGGAACATGGAGATGTTGTTCCTTGTTGGGACATGTTTACTTGTTGAGATATCACAATATATCTTATTTAATTAATGCATCTATATACTTGGTAAAGGGTGGAAGGCTCGGACTTATGCCTGGTGTTTTGTTCCACTCTTGCCGCCCTAGTTTCCGTCATATCGGTGTTATGTTCCCGGATTTTGCGTTCCTTACGCGGTTGGGCTATTATGGGAACCCCTTGACAGTTCGCCTTGAGTAAAGCTCTTCCAGCAATGCCCAACATTGGTTTTACCATTCGCCACCTAGCCTCTTTTTCCCTTGGGTTTCGCGGACTCAAGGGTCATCTTTATTTTAACCCCCCCGGGCCAGTGCTCCTCTGAGTGTTGGTCCAAACTAGAGCCCCTTGCAGCGCCACCTCGGGGAAACTCGAGGGCTGGTTTTAGTTGTACGGACTGCTCATCTAAGTGTGCCCTGAGAAAGAGATATGTGCAGCTCCTATCGAGATTTGTCGGCACATTCGGGCGGTGTTGCTGGTTTAGTTTTACCCTATCGAAATGTCTTGTTGTATCGGGATACCGAGTCTGATCGGAGTGTCTCGGGAGGAGGTCTATTCCTTCGTTGACCTTGAGAGCTTGTGATGGGCTAAGTTGGGACACCCCTGCAGGGTTTTGAACTTTCGAAAGCCGTGCCCGCGGTTATGGGCAGATGGGAATTTGTTAATGTCTGGTTGTAGAAAACCTGAAGTTGACCTTGATTAAAATGCATCAACCGCTTGTGTAACCGTGATGGTCTCTTTCCGGTGGAGTCCGAGAAGTGAACACGGTGTTGGAGTAATGATTGACGTAGGTTGCTATAGGATCACTTCTTGATCATACTTTTATCGACCGTGCTTTGCCTTCTCTTCTCGCTCTCATTTGCGTATGTTAGCCACAATATATGCTAGTCGCTTGCTGCAGCTCCACCTCATACCTTTACCTTACCCATAAGCTTAAATAGTCTTGACCACGAGGGTGCGAGATTGCTGAGTCCCCGTGGCTCACAGATACTTCCAAAACCAGCTTGCAGGTGCCGATGAGTCCGTGCAAATGACGCAACCAAGCTCAGGAGGAGCTCGATGAAGATCTTGTCCTTTGTGTTGTTTCGTTCTAGTTGATCAGTAGTGGAGCCCAGTTGGGGTCGATCGGGGACCTTTGTCGCATTTGGGGTGCTTCTTTTATTTTGGTTCCGTAGTCGGATGATGTAATGCTTTATTCATGTAATTGTGTGAAGTGGCGATTGTAAGCCAACTATGTACCTTTTCCCCTATTGTATTACATGGGTTGTGTGAAGATTGCCTCACTTGCGACATTGCTTTCAATGCGGTTATGCCTCTAAGTCGTGCTTCGACACGTGGGAGATATAGCCGCATTGAGGGCGTTACATGTTCATCCACCCTCACCGGGAACTGTTCATCCACCCCCCCGCAACACTCATTGTTCATCCAGAGGCAGCATCGATCGGCTTCAGTTAGCAGCAGTAGCAAAGGAATCGCTCGATCAGGTTCCGTTAACAGCCATCGATCGATCGCTCGGGTTCAGTAACACGTAGCCTGCAGTGCAATCGCTCGGTTTAGTTAGAGCCCAGTGCCTCGCTCGGGTTCAGTTAGAGCCAACACCTTGCACACACGCGCGTACGTGTACGAGAGAAACGTGGATCGCTCGGCCCCCGACCTCCCATCGTAACCGGGAACTCCCTGAAATTTTCCTCGCCCTCGCTTCTACCACGTTTTTTCCCGTCATGGATGGCCCAAAGAATGTCATGCAGTTGCGTCTCCGGCCCGCCTAGGACGAAAAGCCCATTTTCTGTCATGATTTTTTGTTATAGAAGTAGGAGCCCACCACATCTATGATGATACCGGGGTTTGTCACAATTATCGTCATAGAAGTGTCTTATGTATGACAGAATTTTTTTTCGTTCGGCCCAAAATGTCACGTATGTGTCTTTTTTGTAGTGTAGGGCGAGCAAGCGAGCCACGGGATGCTGGGAAGGAAAACCCGTTCATGTGGCTAGGTTGTCCAGTGCACCCAGATTGTGGGGCTGCACGTCCGTTTGACTTCAAAACTCAAACTACCCGTGTAAAATATTGGCTCACAGCAAAGTGTAGTAGTACTATTTAAAAAAAGGCCGCCATGCGTTCGGCCGGGATCGAACCCACAAAACGAGATATACACTCCCGCGACCACTAGTAGTACTCGTTGGAGTACAACGCAACCTAGAATCGCCTTTTGTCGCTAGTAGTACGTACATTGTTCCTTACAAGAAACCCTTATCATCTGCCGCTGGCTATAAGCCAGTGCCATGTCATCTACAACCCATCTTATAGCCAACATGTACAATAATAGATCAAAGGAGTGTACTACTTTTTTATTATGTGGCCCACTTCTCATTCTCACAAAGTGCCTAGGAGCACGTGCTATAGCTGGCTCTTCACGAAGAGCCCGCTTACCTTCTCTCTCCTCTTCTCTTTCCTCCAACTAAGCAGAAATATACTAGTTTATTTCTTATAGCCCGCTAACTCAGCTCTATTGTACTTGCTCTAATAATGCAAGAAACCACTAAAATGCCAAGAAACTACTACCACTTGCATACGTGGCAGACTTAAGATAAGACTACCTTATCAACCATTGTACATGCTCTTACCAACAAAAATCCTCGAGTGACCTCCTACCTCCGGCCCGTCCACCTAGTCATCCTTGGCCATGGGACGCAGCTACCGCCGCCGGTAGAAGGCGAGGTCAAAACCGCCGTCGATGCGGAGCCCATGTTGCGGCAGCCTGCATGCAAGCTCCGTCCGGTGCTCGCGGCCGCTAGCTAGCCAAGATAGCTCCATCCAGCTGCTTGTCTGCAAGGTTTGCAAGCTAGATTGGCACGGCAGCGCGGCAGCTTGCTCGCTCGCGCCGCGCTAAGGCCAGCCATCTGGCTCGAGCAAAGGCCAGCGCGGCGGCTTGCTCGCTCGTGAGTCACAGTCTGGCCAGCCTGCCAACCTGTACGGAGGCCAGCGCGGTGTCCGGCCCGTCTGGCAGAGCGATGGCCAACTCGCTCACCACCGGCGCCACCGACGAACACGCATCAATACTGTTTGAAGCAATGTTCAGGAAAAATAATGATTTGAGGGGGAATAACAGGATAGAAGGTCAGATGTGGGTCCCTCGTGTCAATGGTCAAACAAAATGTGTTGGTTTAAGCTGCCTCGTCAGGACGGACGTGTGGTCCAACCTTGTCACAAATGGGTTTAAACGAACCTAATCGGTAGGAGTACTAGGTAGTTTTTGGCATTTATTAAGAAATTTTGGGTATGTTTTTGCTATTTTTGTACAATAGATTCTTCCTAGGGCTGGTTGAAAGTGGTAGTTTTTTGTTAAATACTCTAGCATATTGTAAGTAGGAGTGGAAGTTAAGCTTTGGAAGCCAATAAGCAAGGCTAGTTACATAGTGCATATGTGTACATGATTGAAAGTAAATATCAACCATGAGTGACTAATATCTTGATGGAAAACTCGAAACTATGGAATACTTGGAAAAAATGCATGGTTGGAAATACTAGCAATGTTCATGTCCATTGCAATGAATCATAATTAGAATAATTCTTATTCACAAACTTGGTACAAAACACTCTAATTTTGATATACATATGTCACTAGAGATATATTATGTTTCAATTAGAATATATTCCTTGGGCTGGTCTGGTGAGGTCGGGGAGGGATGTGGTTGGTTTTAAGATACTAATTATGGGTTTTTCTGCAAATTGGTAGACAAGTGGGATGTTGGTGAGAAAAGGCAACAACTTACCTCACAATCGTTAGATGTAGATCTAATGGTCAGAAACGACGGATGGCAGACACACCAGCATCACCAACTTAGTCTTGTATAGGAGTACTAGCAAGATCCGTGCATTGCACGGAACACCAAGATGCATTTTTTTATAAAACACTTATTGTGATTGACCCTTGCGGGAGTAATCCCATGTGTAAAAACTAATGATATCTCGAGAAATATGAGATAAGATGAAGAGGAGTGGGGTGTGGTGGTGGTTGGTGGTCAGACTGAGCAGAGGCATGGGGATTGACGACGCCGGCAGCGGCCACCAGGACAGTTTGTTCCAGAGGCTTCCTTTCTTAATTGCTCAACAATGAGGTTTGTTGGAGATAAGGATGAACAAGGGGAGGCCTTGTCTGCAAATGTGGAGAGGGGTGCGGGTATCTGTAACATCCCAAATTTTCAATTTGGAATGTTATACACTAGATCATCATGCATATCATATTTTCTTGCATTTTGCCGATCCTAGAAATTTCACGCAACTCAAGGACCCTTGGAGAGAGTTGGAGATTTCGTCTTTTCATATTTGAGTCCTCTCAAGTTTTGAAGCAAGGATCATTGGTTTTGTCGGAGTTTTGTTTGCCTTTTATTTGGATAGGGAAAAATGCGCGTTTTAAAAATTTGCATTTTAGGCCCGGAGAAAAGTTCATTTTGTTCGACTCATTTTTAGGAGTCGGGGAAAATTAACTTTATTAGTTTTGGAGTTCGTTTAGATCTCTTTCTGTTTTTTTTCCGAGCGCGGAACCGATTAAAAAAAATTCCAGCGACTTGGGCCAAAGGCCCAAGCCACCAAGCCGCCGCCGGCCAGGAGACCGTTGTCATGGGGCGAAGTTGGAGACCGTCAATTCTTTGGACCAGATTTGATTAAAGAGTCTGAACATAAAGTGAAGTTGATTCGCGAAAGGCTCAAGGTAGCCCAGTCCAGGCAGAAGAGCTACACAGATTCAAAATGCAAGGAGACAGTTTACGAAACCGGAGACCGAGTGTATCTCCGAGTATACCCACTTCGAGGAGTTCAGCACTTTGGAGTTAAAGGAAAGTTAGCACCGCGTTTCGCTGGACCGTATAAGATCTTGCAACGTATGGGAGAAGTTGCGTATAAGTTGGAATTACCAGAGGGACTATCAGGAGTTCATGACGTATTCCATGTTTCTCAGCTGAAGAAGTGTCATGCCGAGATGGCGGAGGTACTATTAAGAAATACAGTACCGCTTGAAGCAATTCAGTTGAAGGACGACTTAACATTTGAAGAGAAACCAGTCAAGATTCTCGAGTATGCCAGCAGAGTTACCCGCAGCAAGGTTATCAAGTTTTGCAAAGTTCAGTGGGACCACCACTCAGAGGATGAAGCCACCTAGGAGAGAGAAGAAGATTTGCTCAAGGACCACCCTCACCTATTTTCTAGCCAACCTGAATCTCGAGGGCGAGATTCATCTTAAGGGGGGTAGGTTTGTAACATCCCAAATTTTCAATTTGGAATGTTATACACTAGATCATCATGCATATCATATTTTCTTGCATTTTGCCGATCCTAGAAATTTCACGCAACTCAAGGACCCTCGGAGAGAGTTGGAGATTTCGTCTATTCATATTTGAGTCCTCTCAAATTTTGAAGAAAGGATCATTGGTTTTGTCGGAGTTTTGTTTGCCTTTTATTTGGATAGGGAAAAATGCGTGTTTTAAAAATTTGCATTTTAGGCCCGAAGAAAAGTTCATTTTGTTCGACACATTTTTAGGAGTCGGGGAAAATTAACTTTATTAGTTTTGGAGTTCGTTGAGATCTCTTTCTGTTTTTTTTCCGAGCGCGGAACCGTTTTAAAAAAAAATTCCAGCGACTTGGGCAAAGGCCCAAGCCACCAAGCCGCCGCCGGCCAGGAGGCCAAGGCCCCGCGCGCGCGCCTGGCGCAGCCACGGAGCCGCCGCCGCTGGGAGTCCTTGTTGGACTCCACTTGTTCGTTTTTTTCTAGATCTTTTTCCCTCTTTTCTTTCCTAGTCCTAGTCTAATTCCTTATCCTCTACTCCAAGTAAATCCCCCGTCCCCAATATAAATACACCCACACCCCCCTCTAAATCTCACACCAAATCCCCAAGCCCAAGCCGCGGCCCTCACCCGCGCCGCGCCTCCATAGCCGCGCCGCCGCCGCCCTGCGTCACCCGCGCCGCCGCACCTTGCCACCGCCGCCGCCGCACCTTGCCGCCGCCGCCCCACGCCCACGCCGCCGGAGTTCCTCGCCGGAGACCTCGCCGGAGGTAGCCCCGTGCTACATCTATTCTTTTCCTCGGATCGTTTTCTTCTAAATCTTTCCGATTCTTTTCTTGTTTTCCAATTCGTTTTTCTTCGCGAAACCGTTCCGGTTTTCTAGATCAGTTTTACGATCGGTTTTATTCTCCGAAACCCTAGATCGGATTCGTCTTCTTTTTCGATTTAGTTGCCCGAGATCTTTTGCCGGACCGTTTGTCCTAACGAACGTGATCACCGGATTTCTTCTAGGTTAATGAACGTCTGTTCGTTCAACCGTTCTTCTTTTTCTTTCCGCCGGATTTATTCCGCGATCGCGATCTCAGATCCGATCTTCTTTCTAGTCTATCTTCTCGCTCGTTTATCGGAATCAGGTGATTCAAGCGCCTGGAGTTTCGTTTCGAAACCGCCGTTTCGTTTAATCAACTTTAACTAAGTTTTTGCTACGGTAAAATTTGACCTAGTTTCAACTTGCTAGAACCGAGTTGTTTTCCGCCGTTTGTTTTCAGTTTCTTTGTTCGGTTCTTTCTCTCTTTGCAACCAGAGTTCTTAAGTTGAACTATCTGGTTCGATCTCTTGTTCAAGTTTTACCTGTGCATTAGATGAGTACTTATTGTATGCTTGTTGTTTGTCTGCGATAGATTACCCGGATTGTGCCGCTTGTTTCTTCGATCATCAGCAAGGCAAGTAACACTTTGATCATACCTTTTCTACAACCCAGTTTTATTGCATTAGATCAATCCTCACACCTTGCGTGATTAGGATCTAATTAAATTGTGGGATGGGAAGTAGATGATGTAGTACCTATTACCTATTTATTATGAAACCTTTGGGAGTTACTTCTACGTTTGCTTATTATGCCATGCTATGCTAGTAGACGTGGATTGGGTGAGTGATATCCATGACAGATGTGAGATTGATAATTTTAATGGTTTATCTAAGGTGGCAACTTAAACACACATCTGGGTGGATTGAGGCACCTGATGTCTATCAGGACTTGCCTGTTTTATTTTTGGACCGCCACCCAGGCTCAAAGGGATCATAAGATCTTTCATGCTAAATACTTACGTGTGCAGCCACAAGCCATTATGGGCTCTGGCGTAGTTGACTAAGTCTTGCGAACTCTTACAGGGTAGACTAGCAGATGTAGGGGAAAGTAGGTGTACCGGTCTATCCATCGTAAGGTGCTAGCGCTTCTGAAAGACTGTGTCTTGGTCATCCGTTTCTCAAACACCAGTAGTGCGAGAAATCCAAAGGAGGCGATCGAGTCTTGTGGGGAAAAGTGCGCAAACCTCTGCAGAGTGTAATAAACTAATCATGATAAGCCGTGTCTGTAACACCCTCGATGCGACTATATCTCCCACGTGTCGAGGCACGACTCAGAGGCATAATCGCATTGAAGGCAATGTCGCAAGTGAGGTAATCTTCACACAACCCATGCAATACAATAGGGGAAAAGTTACATAGTTGGCTTACAATCGCCACTTCACACAATTACATGAATAAACATTACATCAATCAAATACACTCATGGTCCGACTACGGAACCAAAATAAAAGAAGAACCCGAAATGTGACAAAGGTCCCCGATCGACCCCAACTGGGCTCCACTACTGATCAACAAGAATGAAACAACATAAAGGACAAGATCTTCATCGAGCTCCTCCTGAGCTGGGTTGCGTCATCTGCACGGACTCATCGGCACCTGCAAACTGGTTTTGGAAGTATCTGTGAGCCACGGGGACTCAGCAATCTCGCACCCTCGCGATCAAGACTATTTAAGCTTATGGGTAAGGTAAAGGTATGAGGTGGAGCTGCAGCAAGCGACTAGCATATGTGGTGGCTAACATACGCAAATGAGAGTGAGAAGAGAAGGCAAGGCACGGCCGACAAAAGTATCATCAAGAAGTGATCCTAGACTACCTACGTCAAGCATAACTCCAACAACCGTGTTCACTTCTCGGACCCCGCCGGAAAGAGACCATCACGGTTACACACGCGGTTGATTCATTTTAATTAAGGTCGACTTCAGGTTTTCTACAATCGAACGTTAACAAATTCCCATCTGCCCATAACCGCGGGCATGGCTTTCGAAAGTTCAAATCCCTGCAGGGGTGTCCCAACTTAGCCCATCACAAGCTCTCACGGTCAACGAAGGAATAGACCTCCACTCGAAACATTCCGATCAGACTCGGTATCCCAGTACAACAAGACATTTCGACAGGGTAAAACTAAACCAGCAACACCGCCCGAATGTGCCGACAAATCCCGATAGGAGCTGCACATATCTCTTTCTCAGGGCACACTCAGATAGGTCAAGCTACGGGTAAAACCAGCCCTCGAGTTTCCCTGAGGTGGCCCCGCAGGCTGCCCATTTCGGACCAACACTCAGAGGAGCACTGGCCCGGGGTGGTAAAATAATTATGACCCTTGAGTCTGCAGAACCCAAGGGAAAGAAAAGGCTAGGTGGCAAATGGTAAAACCAATGTTGGGCATTGCTGGAAGAGCTTTACTTAAGGCGAACTGTCAAGGGGTTCCCATTATAGCCCAACCACGTAAGGGACGCAAAATCCGGGAACATAACACCGATATGACGGAAACTAGGGCGGAAAGAGTGGAACAAAAGACCAGGCATAAGGCCGAGCCTTCCACCCTTTACCAAGTATATAGATGCATTAATTAAATAAGATATATAGTGATATCCCAACAAGTAAACATGTTCCCACAAGGAACAACATCTCCATGTTCCAACAAGGAACAAACTTCAATCTTCACCTGCAACTAACAACGCTATAAGAGGGGCTGAGCAAAGCGGTAACATAGCCAATCAACGGTTTGTTAGGACAGTGGTGGGTTAGAGGCTGAACATGGCAATTTGGGAGGCTGACAAGCAAGTGGTAGGCATCGTAGCATTGGCATAGCAAAAGAGCGAGCAAACTAGCATAGCAAAGATAGTAGTGATTTCGAGGGTATGATCATCTTGCCTGAAATCCCGCAAGGAAGAAGAACGAGTCCATGAAGAAGACAAACGGACGAAGTCAAACGGATCCTCACAAACTTGACGTTACCGGAACCAACCCGAAGAAGCAACACCGGAAAAGAGCAAACAACATAGTAAACAACCACCACATGAACATGGTATGATATGCGAGATGCGGGATGCGATGCGGGATGCAAAATGCAAGACGTGACAGGAAATGCATGAACCTGGCCTCAACTTGGAAAACCAAGTGTGCCACTGGATAGAGGGGAAGAAATTCCCTGAAAACGATATAAAGATCATAGGAATCGGAGCTACGGTTTGGAAATGGCAAGCGTTTTACGAAACGAACCGATCTGCGATTTACAGCAAGTAGGCTCCTAAATGCAACGAAATGAACATGCTGCAGCCACCAATCATGAAAACAAAATACATGGCCGGGATGTGCACAAGATGCTTAACAAAACACTAGGACTGAGCCATAGCCAAATTCATCCATTAAGGGGTTCAAACAAGCATGGCAAAACTGAATAAGCAAAACAGATTTCAGACTTAGCGAAATTAACGCTAGTCTGGAATTTCAGACCACGATGCCCTCTTCGGAGCAGCAAAACAACATGAAACATAACCTGAACATGACAAGTAAGAGCATGGCATGGAGCTACTCAACAATCTTAACAAAACACCCAAAGTGACCTGGGGCCAAAATGGTCCACAAAATACTCTAACGAGCACACGAACATGGATGAAACACAATCAGTTTTCAGACTTTGTGAAAACTGAGACATGCTGAAATCATAACTCACGAAGGCATCTAAACGAGCTCGATGCACTCACTGCGGTGCAAGTCATGGCAAGGCAAGCATCTATCCATAAATAAGGCACAAAATGCTAGCTAGTCATGGCAAGAACAATGGCATAGCATGCATGGATCACTAACAATAGCATCGGCAAAATCGCAAAAGAGTTCACGATCTGCCCAAAACAACAACGATGCAAAAGTTGAGCTCGATTGACTCAACCTAGGGTGCTCCAACATAGCAATTAAAGACATGGATGGATAGAGCATAACATAAATATCAAAACTCCCTTACTGATCATCCTCAAAAGAGGCACGGATCACTAGGAAACAAGCTGGACATATGGCATCATGAACTAAAACATCCCAGACTTAGTGAAAATCACTAAGTCCCTGAAATCAGCAATCTCAGGTACCCCTCTTTGAAAGCTTGCACAAGTCACCACACACATCCTAAAAATGCATGGGTGGCACCTCTGGAAAGAAGACAAAATGCTTAACAATTCATCCCAAAGGGGCACAGGCATATCATGCACACAATAATCATGGCAAAAATGATAAAAGTCAATGATGAGCTAACGGATCTGCAATTTAACTCACGATGCCTCCTTCTAACAGCATTTAGGGCATCAAGATGAACTCAAATGCAAATGATGCAATGGAACGAAATGATGTACTCATCGAGACGAAGATTTTGATATATCATATGCATGAATCGGAGCTACAGGTGCAAAGTTACGAGGCCTCGAACTGGGCATCATGGATCTGGGAATTTCGGAGACTTAGCCAAATTATACCTCTCCGAAAAGTCAACGCGGGACGGAGCGGTGCGGGACGAGGAGATCCGGATCGGGACGGGTGTTTGGATGAAGGGACCGGTGGATCTCGTCCCGATCCACCGGATTGGATCCGGCCGGAGTTTACTCCGGCGAGCTCCGGCGAGGGACGACAGTGGCGAGGCGGGCGCCGGTGGAGGTGGTCCGGCCAGCGGCGGAGCTCGGCGAGCCCGGGCACGAGGCGCGGAGCCCGGTGGTGGCGGCGGTTGGTGGCGACTAGCGCCAAGCGACGAGGCGATGGAGGGCGCGGTGGTCGGTGCAACTCCCGCGACCGGCGGCCGGCGCGGCACGTCTCGGGCAGCGGCGGAGCGAAGGCGGCGGGAGGCGCTCCGGCGAGGTGGCGGTGGCCGGTGCCGAGGCCTGCGGGCAGCCGGGCGGCGAAGGTGGCCGCGATGCGGGCTGACGACGGCGGCGGTGCGGGCTCGCGCGGGCCCGATCCGGGTCCTGCAGGCCGCGCGGTGGAGGTGGCGGCCGAGGGGAGAGAGGGAGGCGGGGTGAGGCTGACGTGGCAGCGCGGGATAGGTGGAGGGAGGTGGCGCGGTTGATGTGGCGGCTCCCCATTGGGCGGAGTGAGGTGGCCGGAGGCGGTGGACACGTCCAGCGGCGGGACGGACATGTCCGGTGGCGTGAGGAGGAAGATGGCTAGGGTTCATCCACGAATTTTTCGGGGATGCCCACATATTTACAGGTAGAGGGAGCTAGGAGAGTCCAAATGAGGTGCGGTTTTCGGCCAAATTGGAGGGGTGTTGGGCTGCAACACACACGAGGCCTTTTCGGTCCCTCGGTTAACCGTTGGAGCGTCAAACGAAGTCCAAATGGTACGAAACTTGACAGGTGGTCTACCGGTAGTAAACCAAGGCCAATTGGCAAGTCTCGGTCCAATCCGGAAATGTTTAAACCCCACACACGAAAGAAAGGTAGAAACGACCACCGGAGGAGAACGAAGCGCCGGATTGCAAAACGGACAACGGGGAAAATGCTCGAATGCATGAGATGAACATGTATGCAAATGCAATGCACGTGATGACATGATATGCAATGCATGACACGCAAGCAAAGACAAGGCAACAACAACATATAACTGAATGACAGCTGGCACATCGGTCTCAGGGCGTTACAACACTCCACCACTACGAGAGGATCTCGTCCCGAGATCTAGAATGGCACCGGAGGGAAAAAACGGAAGAGAAAGAGGAGAGGTAAAACTATGTTGCCTCTTTGACAAACGAGTGAAACCAAAGAACCTTGCGAGGTTGAACAAATCGAGAAAAGAATACAACGAAGGTGAACAAGGTCGAAAACACTCCTTTAGAAAAGAGGGACAACGAGCATTGCGAAACCCTTAAGGTTGAAGGGCAAGATATATATAGAAAAACACTCCGGTTAAGGAAGGGGATCAAGAAAAAAACCAAAATTCGGGTAGAACTCCGGTTGAAAAGAAAAGGAATTGAATAAGGTCTTGATAAGATGAGAAGATACTTGATGAAATCACAACACACTGCCACCGGAACTATTGAATGAATGGAACAAGGGTTAAGAAAGATCTCAGACAGCACTCCGGTTGAGAAAGGATGCAAGACTTGATAAGGTGACAAGAACTTGAACAAAGGGGCACAATACTCCGGTTAAGCAAGATAGGGAAGGAATAAGAGTGATATAATTTGGACAGCACTCTGTCTGTAAATGGAAGAAATTGAACTTGACAAGATGAGAGGATACTTGAAAAGAGGACACAACATTCAGATTAAAAAGGATGGGCATTCAAGATCATGATCTTTGACAAAATGAGATGATGGGTTGAAAAGATGAACATCACAATGCCTCCGGAACAAAAGTAAGAATGGAATGGAGTGAACGAAGGAAAACAATATCTTGAGAGAGCACGGTTACCACAGAAGCTAGAATGGAGTTGTTGGAAAACCCACAACGAAAATAATAAGCTTGATATGGTCTTATGGAATACCTCGCAAATTAAGAGATGGAAAACCTGCCACTCACGGGAAAAGCATTGGATTGATATCAACACTGAGACGAGAAAGCTATATCACCAGGAGGATAAAAGAAGAACTTGGGTCATTTATGAGCACCATATAACAACAATGAAGAGATCGATGGATTTAAAAATATCTCATTGATGACAACATGTGAATCATGAAAAACATGAAGTCAAATTATCAAGAATGACGTAATACCACCTCCAAAGATACGATAGACCAAAATGCACTTCGGAATGCGAGAAGAAGAATGCTTGAGCTCCTCTGAAAAGAAAGTTGATGAACATTTCGAGAAGGAATATAAATCCTTGATGAACCATCATGTAGAACCTTCATGTAGAACTCCGGTAAACAAAAGATAACAAAAAGAAAGGGAAGTAGAAAACACAAGGTGAAACCTTGTAATGATTTAGATGGATCTTCGCGACGATATATTTGAGAGAGCTTGGAACTCCGGAAAAGAAAAGATGAACCAATAGAAACCGAGAATTTGGTGAACCTCCGGAATAAGGAATTAATCACTTGGATGAAAGAAGAATAAGAATTACATTGTGCTTATCCTTCACCAATTTAAATTGATGACAAGCAACGGATTTGGCATACTACTTATTCTCATAGAAAAGATTAAGAGAGATATAACATAAACTTGAGAAAGTCTTCAACGAACCACCGGTAGAATTGAAACAACCAATAAATAAATATGATAAGGAGGAAGAGAAATCTTGAACGAACCACCGTAAGAAATGAAAATGAACGAAGAGAAGATAAAGAAACACCAGGAAAAATTAGCAAATGAATGAAGATGCTTGAGAGAAATTAGATACGAGAGAACGAAAAGATCACGAGCCGATTAAAGATCACTTGAACGAAGCACCGGTAAAATTGAAGAACGAGAGCTGAAAGCTGAGAATGAATAAATCTTGGATGATGGACTCCGGATAACAACTGAGAAGACTCTTAAATTTCTCCGGAAGGGTGAAAAGAATTCCCACAATCAAAACAATTATGAGAGGATGGTCTCGAACTAGAACTACGAATCTTGAAGAGAAAAGAGCAAGATTAAGGAGAAACTCTTCTTCGGTCTTCAAATGTTGAGAATGATGACGAGAAGCACCACCAAGAATTATTTAGACACTCCGGAAGAATGAAAACGAAGAGGTTGCGCCAATGGTGAAAAGAATTTGAAAGATCTTGGAGAAAGACAGTTGACTGATGATAATTCATTCTTACGTCAAACTTCGAAAGGAATTTGAGAATACCTCCGGGAAAATAAGAAGAGTCAGGTAAGATCCTGGAAAAGACCTATGGGTTAGGGCCCACTGAAAAGAAACACCATTGGAATGATTAAAAAGAGGGGTTGCACCAGTTGAATTAAATGACTTGAATGAGATACCAATCTTGAAAGAATTTGAACGAATGTAGAGCGGAAACACGAATCTTCGAGATATCTTCAGCACTCCGGAACAATTAAATAGCGAGAAGTGAATGAATATGAGGTGCACCGGCATGAGAAGGTATTGAAATGAGGAAAGGATAAGATCAACAAAGCTTGACTTGAAACCACCGGAGAAGAAAAAGAACGAAGAACGATGAACTTGAGGTTCCGTAAGCATCTTCATGACAATCACCGGATACAAACATGAAGGAAAAGAATGAAGAGAATCCCATCGATAAAATGATACTTGATTAAGATAACTGTGTCCTTGAAGAAAACAAAGGGAGGGAGGGTGGGAAAAACAAAGACAACTTGAGATGGATGAAACGAACACCGTTGAGAAGAAGTGATAATTGATCTTGCGGAAGTTGAAATAATCGGAATCACTAGAAAAGAAAACACGCTGGTGAAAAGGATTGACAAGACAATCTTGATGATCAAGAAGGATTGGTATCCACCTCGGAGTATGAGAACACCACTTAAACAAGGGATGGAATCAACATTTCACTTCGAAGCAACTCGAATACCACAACTCAAAACAAAAACAAAGGGCTGGCTTGCAGAATAAGCCGGAACAAACATATGATAGAGATTTCATCCGAAGTTTTCGTGGTGGGACCTACACGGGCTTGATCGTACAGCACCATCATGTACAAGGCAGTGCACATGACATACGGAGCGTCCCCGAGTCAGCATAGCCAAGGACTCTTTAAGACACAACGAGACCACTGTAAAACCGACCGTGAATAGGTGAACCACTAGGCGTCGAACCCCAATTTCATATCATACATCTGTCGGAAAGATATCCTAAGAGCTACTTGAATTCCCACCTATGAAACTCCCGAAATTTTCCGGTTATGCAATCAGGTGTTGGGGATACAGGGGAAGCATAATATCTCACCCAAACTAGCAAACCCTACATCCAGCTGTATCCATCCTTCAACACATAACCAAGAAACCTTTGGAAACCATCTGTCTCAACCTTCGAAAAGCATCCGTTATACAAGTTATGCCGATACTCCCGAACTCCCGCCCCAGTACTGGGTGGCGTCGAGGTTATCTCACCAACGAGCTGCATAAAAGAGATTTTCGATGTCAACGAACATATCTCAAGTATTCCAGAATTGCAATGATAAAATTATGATGACAACACCTCAGAGCTCAACTTCCCGGGACACTTCCACTAAACCCCTGACAGGAGGCACCAAGACAGTATTCTCATCATAAGCCATCGGAACAAATCCAAGATACTCGCGTGATCCTAAATTTTTTTTTTGTGAAATTTGAGAAGAGAAGAGTCAAAACTCTACGTCAGGATGCCTTACTAGAGTGATGAGGAGACTGGGAAGTAAAAAGAATTCCTAAACTCTCCGATATATAATTCCTAAGGACTCAAAACATTTTTCTAGACACAACTCGGCCGCTAAAAATGATGAAGCAATGGGGCTCCTAAGGTCAGGGAAGGCTCTGATACCAACTTGTAACACCCTCGATGCGACTATATCTCCCACGTGTCGAGGCACGACTTAGAGGCATAATCGCATTGAAGGCAATGTCGCAAGTGAGGTAATCTTCACACAACCCATGTAATACAATAGGGGAAAAGTTACATAGTTGGCTTACAATCGCCACTTCACACAATTACATGAATAAACATTACATCAATCAAATACACTCATGGTCCGACTACGGAACCAAAATAAAAGAAGAACCCCAAATGCGACAAAGGTCCCTGATCGACCCCAACTGGGCTTCACTACTGATCAACTAGAACAAAACAACATAAAGGACAAGATCTTCATCGAGCTCCTCCGGAGCTGGGTTGCGTCATCTGCACGGACTCATCGGCACCTGCAAACTGGTTTTGGAAGTATCTGTGAGCCACGGGGACTCAGCAATCTCGCACCCTCGCGATCAAGGCTATTTAAGCTTATGGGTAAGGTAAAGGTATGAGGTGGAGCTGCAGCAAGCGACTAGCATATGTGGTGGCTAACATACGCAAATGAGAGCGAGAAGAGAAGGCAAGGCACGGCCGGCAAAAGTATGATCAAGAAGTGATCCTAGACTACCTACGTCAAGCATAACTCCAACAACCGTGTTCACTTCCCGGACCCCGCCGAAAAGAGACCATCACGGTTACACACGCGGTTGATTCATTTTAATTAAGGTCGACTTCAGGTTTTCTACAACCGGACGTTAACAAATTCCCATCTGCCCATAACCGCGGGCACGGCTTTCGAAAGTTCAAATCCCTACAGGGGTGTCCCAACTTAGCCCATCACAAGCTCTCACGGTCAACGAAGGAATAGACCTCCACCCGAGACATTCCGATCAGACTCGGTATCCCAGTACAACAAGACATTTCAACAGGGTAAAACTAAACCAGCAACACCGCCCGAATGTGCCGACAAATCCTGATAGGAGCTGCACATATCTCTTTCTCAGGGCACACTCAGATAGGTCAAGCTACGAGTAAAACCAGCCCTCGAGTTTCCCCGAGGTGGCCCCGCAGGCTGCCCATTTCGGACCAACACTCAGAGGAGCACTAGCCCGGGGGGGGTAAAATAATGATGACCCTTGAGTCTGCAGAACCCAAGGGAAAGAAAAGGCTAGGTGGCAAATGGTAAAACCAATGTTGGGCATTGCTGGAAGAGCTTTACTTAAGGCGACCTATCAAGGGGTTCCCATTATAGCCCAACCGCGTAAGGGACGCAAAATCCGGGAACATAACACCGATATGACGGAAACTAGGGCGGCAAGAGTGGAACAAAACACCAAGCATAAGGCCGAGCCTTCCACCCTTTACCAAGTATATAGATGCATTAATTAAATAAGATATATAGTGATATCCCAACAAGTAAACATGTTCCCACAAGGAACAACATCTCCATGTTCCAACAAGGAACAAACTTCAATCTTCACCTGCAACTAACAACGCTATAAGAGGGGCTGAGCAAAGCGGTAACATAGCCAATCAACGGTTTGCTAGGACAGTGGTGGGTTAGAGGCTGAACATGGCAATTTGGGACGCTGACAAGCAAGTGGTAGGCATCGTAGCATTGGCATAGCAAAAGAGCGAGCAAACTAGCATAGCAAAGATAGTAGTGATTTCGAGGGTATGATCATCTTGCCTGAAATCCCGCAAGGAAGAAGAACGAGTCCATGAAGAAGACAAACAGACGAAGTCCAACGGATCCTCACAAACTTGACGTTACCGGAACCAACCCGAAGAAGCAACACCGGAAAAGAGCAAACAACATAGTAAACAACCACCACATGAACATGGTATGATATACGAGATGCGGGATGCGATGCGGGATGCAAAATGCAAGACGTGACAGGAAATGCATGAACCTGGCCTCAACATGGAAAACCAAGTGTGCCACTGGATAGAGGGGAAGAAATTCCCTGAAAACGATATAAAGATCATAGGAATCGGAGGTACGGTTTGGAAATGGCAAGCGTTTTACGAAACGAACCGATCTGCGATTTACAGCAAGTAGGCTCCTAAATGCAACGAAATGAACATGCTACAGCCACCAATCATGAAAACAAAATACATGCCGGGATGTGCACAAGATGCTTAACAAAACACTAGGACTGAGCCATAGCCAAATTCATCCATTAAGGGGTTCAAACAAGCATGGCAAAACTGAATAAGCAAAACAGATTTTAGACTTAGCGAAATTAACGCTAGTCTGGAATTTCAGACCACGATGCTCTCTTCGGAGCAGCAAAACAACATGAAACATAACCTGAACATGAAAAGTAAGAGCATGGCATGGAGCTACTCAACAAGCTTAACAAAACACCCAAAGTGATCTGGGGCCAAAATGGTCCACAAAATACTCTAACGAGCACACGAACATGGATGAAATACAATCAGTTTTCAGACTTAATGAAAACTGAGACATGCTGAAATCATAACTCACGAAGGCATGTAAACGAGCTCGATGCACTCACTACGGTGCAAGTCATGGCAAGGCAAGAATCTATCCATAAAGAAGGCACAAAATGCTAGCTAGTCATGGCAAGAACAATGGCATAGCATGCATGGATCACTAACAATAGCATCGGCAAAATCGCAAAAGAGTTCACGATCTGCCCAAAATAACAACGATGCAAAAGTTGAGCTCGATTGTATCAACCTAGGTTGCTCCAACATAGCAATTAAAGACATGGATGGATAGAGCATAACATAAATATCAAAACTCCCTTACTGATCATCCTCAAAAGAGGCACGGATCACTAGGAAACAAGCTGGACATATGGCATCATGAACTAAAACATCCCAGACTTAGTGAAAATCACTAAGTCCCTGAAATCAGCAATCTCAGGTACCCCTCTTTGAAAGCTTGCACAAGTCACCACACACATCCTAAAAATGCATTGGGTGGCACCTCTGGAAAGAAGACAAAATGCTTAACAATTCATCCCAAAGGGGCACAGGCATATCATGCACACAATAATCATGGAAAAAATGACAAAAGTCAATGATGAGCTAACGGATCTGCAATTTAACTCATGATGCCTCCTTCTAACAGCATTTAGGGCATCAAGATTAACTCAAATGCAAATGATGCAATGGAATGAAATGATGTACTCGTCGAGGTGAAGATTTTGATATATCATATGCATGAATCGGAGCTACGGGTGCAAAGTTACGAGGCCTCGAACTGGGCATCATAGATCTGGGAATTTCGGGGACTTAGCCAAATTATACCTCTCCGAAAAGTCAACGCGAGACGGAGCGGTGCGGGACGAGGAGATCCGGATCGGGAGGGGTGTTTGGATGAAGGGACCGGTGGATCTCTTCCCGATCCAGCGGATCGGATCCGGCCGGAGTTTACAACGGCGAGCTCCGGCGAGGGACGGCAGTGGCGAGGCGGGCGCCGGCGGAGGTGGTCCGGCCAGCGGCGGAGCTCGGCGAGCCCGGGCGCGAGGCGCGGAGCCGGGTGGTGGCGGCGGTTGGTGGCGACTAGTGCCAGGCGGCGGGGCGATGGAGGGTGCGTTGGCCGGTGCAACTCCGGCGACCGGCGGCCGGCGCGGCACGTCTCGGGCGGCGGCGGAGCGAAGGCGGCGGGAGGCGCTCCGGCGAGGTGGCGGTGGCCGGCGCCGAGGCCTGCGGGCAGCCGTGCGGCGAAGGTGGCCGCGATGCGAGCTGACGACGGCGGCGGTGCGGGCTCGCGCGGGCCCGATCCGGGTCCCGCGGGCCGCGCGGTGGAGGCGGCGGCTGAGGAGAGAGAGGGAGGCGGTGTGAGGCTGACGTGGCAGCGCGGGATAGGTGGAGGGAGGCGGTGCGGCTGATGTGGCAGCTCCCCATTGGGCGGAGTGAGGTGGCCGGCGGCGGTGGACACGTCCAGCGGCGGGACGGACATGTCCGGTGGCGCGAGGAGGAAGATGGCTAGGGTTCATCCGCGAATTTTTCGGGGATGCCCACATATTTATAAGTAGAGGGAGCTAGGAGAGTCCAAATGAGGTGCGGTTTTCGGCCGCGCGATCGTGATCGAACGACCGAGATGATGGAGCAGAGTTTGGTGGGTTTTGGGCCAAATTGGAGGGGTGTTGGGCTGCAACACACACGAGGCCTTTTCGGTCCCTCGGTTAACCATTGGAGCGTCAAACGAAGTCCAAATGGTACGAAACTTGACAGGCGGTCTACCGGTAGTAAACCAAGGCCGCTTGGCAAGTCTTGGTCCAATCCGGAAATGTTTAAACCCCACACACGAAAGAAAGGTAGAAACGACCACCGAAGGAGAACGAAGCGCCGGATTGCAAAACGGACAACGGGGAAAATGCTCGAATGCATGAGATGAACATGTATGCAAATGCAATGCATGTGATGACATGATATGCAATGCATGACACGCAAGCAAAGACAAGGCAACAACAGCGAATAACTGAATGACAGCTGGCACATCGGTCTCGGGGCGTTACAGTGTCCCCGGTTATGGACAATCTTGAGTATCTAGTATTTGAATATCATGTGAATCTCATCATGTTACTTCTAATTAATATTGTTGGGTTTTAATTGTTCACTTTTTAATTGGGATTGAGAATGCTGTCAACCATTCTCAATGTTTAACAACCACCATGATAGTTAAATAAATTTATTCCTTTGCAGTAGGGAAAATTGGCTTTACGCAAAACAGTTACCATAGAGCTTTCCACGATCCAAATATGCATATAGTGTAGATGTTTCATTCCATCATTCTCTATGTGTTACCTTGCCAGCATATTCCATGTGCTGACCCGTTTCGGGCTGCAATGTTAATGTTGCAGACTTTTCAGACGACGATTGAGGTGCTTTTAGGTCGTGGTTCTATACTCAGTGATGCCGTTGGAGTTGACGGACCCATTTATCTTCCAAGTCTTCCGCTGTTATCATGTTAGATGGCCTTAAGCCATATTATTGTATTAAGTTCTCTTTTGGGACATCGATGTAATAAGTGTGTGATTGCCACTCTGCTATAAATCCTTCGAAGTACACTGTGGTGTCAGCATTACTGATCCAGGGATGACACCAGAGCACAGAGATCACACCGTTTGAGGTTTGGTCGCTACAGTATCTTTTAGTTTAATTTCCATTCGTCAGATATAGATCGGACGGTCTATATTGTAAGATGGCATACGTACCATCATCACCAACTCAATTTTTTATAAGAGAGGAAATATAAGTATGGAGATACAAACGTATTATCGATACTTGCTTCCATAAACTAGCATCTACATTCTATTCAACGCCTCGGCATGTGGGGCCTTAGCACAATGACTTCTCGACTGTGTAAAACAAAGATTTTCCCATTGCCGACAAGGAGGGGGGTGACGGCGGCGCACTTTTTGGCTTGCTCTAGTCCTAGTAGTCATACTAGGTGGTCTAAGCACGTGTAGATTTATTCTTTTTCACATCTCGTGTTCGCTGTACTGCCACGACTGTTGATGAATAGACGGTAAGTTATTCACGGGGAAACCCTTGTTGAGCGTGTTTGCGAGAGAGAGAGAGAGAGAGAGAGAGAGAGAGAGAGAGAGAATGTGCGTGTGTGATATGTTAGAGACTGAGGCAATGATAACAGATTCTTTGTGTCTATGTGTGTGGAGGATAGAGAGAGACATGTACATGGGGCTTTGTGTTGTGTAACATGGAGACACATATACATAATTAGAGAGTGAGTGTGTGAGATACACATGTGGACATGAGGAGAGATGAGGATCCAAATAAATGGGTGTTTGTGCGTGTCTGTGTGTGTTTGTGCACGCATTTGTGTGTGAGAGGGAGAGAGTGTATGTGGAGTAGAGAGACCACTGATGATGTAAACCTAGTATAAGGGAAGGGGGAATGGTGTGACATGTGTAGTAGCGAGATAGCACGTGTGCGGGTGGGGGGAGCAGACTATTTGGAAGAGACATCGAGTGTGTGTGTGGGAGAGGGGTGTGAGAGCGAGAGAAAGAGAGAGCTAGCGATGGAGAGAGAGAGAGGAAGAGAGGGGGCGAGAGGGGTCGTTTGTGTCCATAAATGGCGTATAGATAGGGAGACAATGTTGATGTTGTCCTAAATTGTCCTATGAACGGAGACGCAAGGGAAGCGAGTCATCGTGTGTGTGATAGGGACTTCATGAGAGATCTAGAATAGATGGTGTAGAGAACAATGTGCGAAATCAAGAATGATTATACATTATGGAGCTATGCAAAGTGTCACGACATATATGTATACAGGGAAGGAGCTGGGGCGGGTCCGCGTGTGGGAGAGATAGAAAGAGGAGAGTGGTGCACAAGGAGACAAAATGTGCTTGTTTGCAGTGGGGGTGGTGTGTGAGGTGAGTGCGCGAGAACCACATAACTAGGGAGATAGACGTTTGGGGGCGACGTTTTGTGTGTACGGGAAATATACACTCTACATAGTGCGTGTGCTTGGGTAAGAGAGATAGCGGGAGACCTAGAGAGTGAGGTAAGAGATGTGTGCATGCCTGAGAGACAAAGTGATAGAGACCTATGTTGGGGTCCGGACTTTACAAGAGAGAGGGGTGTTAATGTGCTTGTGTGTTGGTGTTTGGGGGAGAGGACCACTTCTCTATGTGTGTGTGTGTGTGTGTGTGTGGTGGGGGGGGGGGGTTGACTTTAGATAAAGAGTGAGGTGTCTATATTTGAGGGACTTTAGCATAATTGAGATATTGTGCACTCATGGTTGATCAATTTGTTTCAAAGTTTGTACTATGAGATAACGATACATTTGAACATGCGTGATATACCTTGATGTACCAGAATTACAAACCTATGATTGGAATTTTGGAATTCGACTCCATCATTAGCTTTTGTAATTCATTTAAACGGAGGTACATTTTTAAGCCAGGATTTCGTGATTTCAAATTCATATATCAAACCTAGAGATATACACATACGGGCATGTTCAAACTTTATAATCATCCACTTTATTCATACACATACACATTTTTGCTTTTGTCATCATATTTAGGATAAACACATTTGGAATTTTATTTGTATTGGACCGTATGATGGTATTTGCTTGTAGTAGCTCAATGATCCATATTTGAATTGAATGGAAAATCTAAGTTTCGAGTTGGAGACTTTGATTTTCAAAACTTGCACATTTTTTGCGTGCAAAACAAACAAATTGTCGGCCAAGATATCATAGTCGGCCGTACGAGAGCAGAATACTTATAATTTTAGGTGCCAAAACCTTTCAAACTTCCCGCTCACATTGAAATATCACGCGCCCGAAAGTTTATCCCTCCGATATTCCTGTTTTACCCCTGCCACATGAACGGAAAAGGGCTGCTTTGGTAACTCCATTGTGTCCCCCCCTTTGCCCCCAACATTCTTCCCCAGAGCCCCTCCCCTTCCCCTCCCCGACCCCCAACCACGGCAAGCCGCCGAATCTAGTCCTCCGCCGCAGCGGTTGACCTCACACCCCGCCGGATCTACCTTCCGCACGTTGGAACCCCCAACTGCCAACTCACCACTTCACCGGAGCCGCTTCAGCAACTGGCTTGTCCACCGCTCCAGATCTCCTTGACCGCCATCATGGTCCACTGCACCGGACCTGCTTAACCGGCGCCCTCGTCCACCACAGCGTAGGCCCTTCACTGACTCCCTCGTCCACCCCTTCGCTGGCCCTTCATACAAGCCCTCGTCCGCCTCAATAGATCCGCCTCACCGAAAGCACTGTACAACGCACCCGCCGAAGCCTTCGTCCATTGCACCGGACCCGCTCCACGCACACCATATTCAACTCCATCGGCCCTGCTTTACCGACACCGTAGCCTCATCAGGTTATTTCGATTTGTACTCCTTCGGTTTTTCTCTTTATCGTGCAACTGTTCACTTACCAGAGATGAGCTTTCTTGTATGTCGACAGGCACCGCAACCGTAGCACCGGAGCCGCTTCAGCGACGGCGACAGCCGGCCCAAACTCAACTGCAACACGAGCACCATCGACGATCCTTAGCTATCAAGTATGACAACGATACCCATATGCCGCCGATAATAAGGTACTATTATCCAACGGCCGGCGCTACGTTCACTTTCCTAGCATAAGCACCGCACCTTTGAATTTCTTCAGGGCATCATTCAGTTTTTCATGAGACGCGTCATTCTGCTTGCACTTGTAGGGCCATACTTCTGGCAGTGAACATGTTACATGTGCTAAATTACGTACCAGTGCACATATAGTTAATATGCTTTAGTTTTGTTCTGATGCCACATGTTGGTTCCATCAGACTGCTTAATGTTCTTTATGCTTAATTACACATCAACAAACTAGCATGTGGTTCCACTGCTTTTTGTTCGTTTTACCCTACATTTTCTGATGCTAGCTATTACATCACTGCTCCGAGCCTCTGTTCATTACTTGTTTGTGTGTTCTTGATCTCCCCAAGTTGCATGACTAATTTGATGTTTCTATTAATTATGGAGCTGCCAACCCCGTCAAGCAAAATATTTGTTCTTTTAGGGCTGGCACCTCGAACAAGCATAAAAATAGAGGGAAGCATATATATTGTAGTGTATGCACACACCCATCTTTCATTAGTTTAGATGAACCATTGATGATCAATTTGGACCAGTGCATGTGATTAAAATTAATTTTACCTAAATAGATGGTGCAGAATAAACTACAACAACTAGATTTGCAACCACAGGATGCTGGCAATATTTTGAAAGAACATTGCAACAACAGCTACGCTTCACAGCAACATATGGTAAGCCAGTGTGTTTTAGAACATGTGAAATGTAATGCGAGTGGGCTACTTGGCTTGTGCCCTCAACGTGTAATCCTACCGAATTACAAATAGTTCAGTTGTCTGCTTTGCTGTATTGCTTGATTCGAATGCTTATTTGTTGTTACGCTATACCTGAGTTGGCCAATATGTCAGAAGTGCCTACTGTACTATCGTAAAGAAGTGCATGCCTATTTCATTTGAGTCCTTAACTTTTCCTCTCAACTTCATCACAAGGCTGTCTTCGTAGTTTATATGAGGCCACACTCTTAAGTGTTTTCTCAGATTATTTCAACTGCTTAGATGCCTTGGCAACTTAAATATAGCAGTTGTACACTCCCTTTCAACTAGGGATGTCAACTGGGTCCCATTTAATCCTGATTAAAGTCCACTAGTGGTATGATAGTTCAAAAGATTTTTTATTTTTTGAGGAAAATGAACTAGGGAGGTAGCAAAAACTAACTAGATGGGATTGGCGGATGTCGTTTATTTGCCACTTACATCCCTAGTTTCATCTTACCATTTTAATTTCTTTTTGGTTGATGCTGGTTCGAACCATTTAAATATAGTTTGCCATGCTCGGCAATAATTCGTCCATAGTTTATCATGTAAGCTTACTGCCTGGATCATATGATAACTATCTCTTACTGATGTCCAGCGGAAACCTTTCAGGATGCTGTTCACACTAGGACACAATATACAACCCCAGAATCTATCTGTGGAAGCAGTGCACCATCCATGTTACCAGATGGTAGCAGTTCGGAGGTAACACCGCTGGAGAGCAGTCTAAGCACAGATGTTATAGTGCTTAAGGCTCTACTAGAGGTAGAAAGAGATGGTGTGGCTGCCATGAATGAGGTAATCTTTATCTTGAGGCTGGAAATTACAGAATTAGTGGCACGCATTATGCAAGCAACCCAAGAATTGGAGGAAGTAAGAATGTTGCATTTGAAGACGGAGGAGGTCCTACTGTTTTTGCTATCTGAAGCCCAAGGTAATCTCGGTTCTTCTTTAGATACCAGTTGAAATTTTAGTAGATTATTGTACTTGCATGTTCTTCATGTCTCTGAATGGATTATGTTGCAAGACCCCCTATGTTATCCCTGTGTTGTAATGATCCGAATTTTTTAGGTGAGGTAATCCTCAGTACTTGTATGATTGACATAAGGTGAACTGTTTTTCGTGTGAGCATATTGTATTGGATGAAATAACTGTTTGACTTAGAGTGTATCCAACCTACTGAATTTGAAGATCACAACATTTCTAAATCATAATCATATATAAAGGTAGAATAAATCCTTGTTGTGGTTTTGAAGAAATAAATAACAAAACGTATAATTATCTACGGATATTCGTAATCGAATACAAATTGGATTTGAATTTAGTTTGACAGGTCCTAGGGCAAACATGAATGCTAATTCTCCCAAGTTTTGAACGAAGCGGCTAAACACCCACTATAATTTGTGGGCTGCCCAAAGCAAGTGGTTGCAAGATGGAAATTACTGTCTACCCCTGACACTTGACATTTCAGAGAAGCGCGTCCCAAATTTTGAGATCCCCCCTCCCCTCCATTTCCCCATTCATACACCATCGGCGGCACAACAACCTCCGCACCGCGGCCAGCCTCCTCCGCCCGCCACCCCATCCTCCACCTTGCCGGAGCTGCTACCCCTACCCCGCCGTCCACTGCAAGAGATGGACGTCTCTCATCCATGGCGCTAGACCAACATCCTTTCATCACCTCCTCTCGCTTCATAGGCGTCGTCGTCCACCTTGCCGTTGTCGCTCCTACGACCGTCTCGTCCACGGTAACAGGATATATCCCCGACCCGACTGTCTGCGATCTAAAGTCTTCTTCCCCGCCGCCGACAGCCGTCGCACCCGCAACACCCTCAATGTATCAGCATAGGCCTACATGGCGTCGCAAGAGAGGTGGTACTCTTCCAGATGTGCTTAAGTTATTGATCTCACCCGGAAAATAGATCGTAATTTGTTTACTGTACTTTTCTTGTCCATACCAAATCGTAGTGGCTAGTTGAAAGCAAACATTGGTTGCGAAGTAGCTTTGTCCGATTTGCACCTTCAGATCCGCCATGGCACGGGCACTATAGTCGTAAAGCTTATGGTTTCCACCCTTTATATTCACTACCATCATCGTAGGTGCTTCGTGTCGTGCTAGCACTGCTCCTCAAGACCTCAACCCAAAGCTTACATGTTGAAATACGAATCTGATATGATGCTCATATCACTAAAACAGAGAACGTTTAATTGGTCACCTAATGTTCCTATATTCATTTCGAAAAGCATGTGCGCCACCCACTAGTCCAGCTAGTTCCACTTTCCTGATTTTTGTCTTGATGCTTAGGGTTTTCCCCTTTTATCTACTCTACTATGATCTGCGTAGGTGCTTTCTGTCGTACTAGCATTACTCCGCCCTTCAAGCTAAACAACACAACACTCAGAATTCGAAAGCTTAGTTGTTCAAATATGATTGTGATATGATACTGATATTAGTTAACCGACACATTTAATTGGTTAGCTAAAGGTACAACTTGAGTTTTCAAATGGATGTCGTGACATATAGAGAGACAGCATAATTGCATTTCTTTGTCACTTGTTGACCGTACTTTCTTGTCCATACCAAATCTTAGTTGTTATTTCCAAGCAAACATCGGTTGCTAACCACCCTTTGCGCCGTTTTCATCTTCAGATCTGCCGTCCCATTGCCACGGTCAACACTGTACTCATCATG
Organism: Triticum monococcum; assembly: GCA_034509565.1. Classification (NCBI taxonomy): domain Eukaryota; kingdom Viridiplantae; phylum Streptophyta; class Magnoliopsida; order Poales; family Poaceae; genus Triticum; species Triticum monococcum. The sequence goes on along the minus strand of CM067843.1, from coordinate 392,964,241 downwards.
CTTATGTTTTCCCCATTTATATGACCACAATCAGCCTACGTGGTTCGTGTCGTAATAGCACTGCTCCACCCATCGAGCTAAACAAGCTTAGTTGTACAAATTCATATCTTATATTATTGCTGATATTAGTAAAACTGAGAGATGTTTAATTAGTTAGCTAAATGTTCCTACTTTAGTTTCGAAATGCATGTGAGCCACATATGGAGAGACCGGAAAGAATAGCATTTCTCTATGCGCTTTGGTTCATCATGGATGGCCAACCGACATTAGATTGAAAGACTTGTAATATCTTCAATCTGCTTGCTCTTCTGCTCTTCTTTAAGATGATACTCTTCTCTTGCGGTCGACTGGTCAGGTCGAGTTGTTCTCCCTTAGTATATTTTGAATCTGTCAGGTTAGGTCGACTTGTTCTTCTTTACTATATGTTGAAGCTATCATCTGCGAAGTGTCATCACTTCTGGAGCTCTCATATTTTGAGTAGTAGGCCACATTATACTAATGCACACAACAAATTACAGCATGCATGACATCTTTTAAAAGAATTGTAGAGATAGCACAAAGGGGTTTACAGGGAGGCAGTATTGGATTAGAATCACTTCTGCATTACAAAGAAAATCTCACTTGTTTTTATGTTTTCATGCATGCCAGATATTGAACATTATCAAAATAAATATGAGAATGGGCGCACGAGAGGAATATTGCGGAACGATCCACCGGCTAACAAACTTGGCATGGTGGAGGATGTCCTATCTTATTCACCCATTAAGGTGCTTGCTCTAACTTTGCAAAGTTGTATTGGTCTCACATATTTTGCATATGACCTCTTGCATTACTTCTACTTTGTTACACCATCTGCTTAGTTTAAGCATCATATATGAGTATATGCCATACCTATCAATTTTTTATACCTATTCCATGTGTCATCACACTATGTTTTTCTAGTCAAATGTTGTTCTTTTGTAATAGATGTCCAAAACGAAGAGGGTGAGTGCAGATCCTCAAGGAGTACAAACTAGGTATTTCGAAAAGGTAGTGATACTTGTTAAATCCGATAGATCAGCAGCCACAGAAAACACAGACCCAACTATACCACACTTTACCCCTACTCTAGTGGCCAAACCCCTATTAGAACTGCTGGGAGCCCAGCGTCAGGTACTGTCTATTATATCAATTCAAAATTTGAACTCCTAAATTTATGCTTGTGCCTTACCTTCTCTCTTGTATGAAAAATAATTTCATATGAATCTCCTTGCTCAAAGGATCATACGATCTCAAAACAATAATGGGCTCTACATTCCTCTTGTCAGTACCTCTCTCCCTTTTGCCTTGTAACACTGTACTTAATTAATTGCTATTTGATTAGGTATCATCAATCTGCACCTGAGCTTCATTATCCTCTGTTTCTTCCAATATTATTTGATCTATATTTACTCTTTGCAAAATGTAGAATAATGGCAATGCTTATAAATAATTTTCTTTGGGGAATTTGTTGAATTATCCTTCCATCAACATGGAGAAGGGCTTTGTCTAGCCCGTGTTAACATGTAATGTAAGTTCATCCTTCTCAAGCCTTCAAACTTTGTTCTAGTATAGATTTGGATAGGCATCATTTCCTCCACTGCTGTTTGCTTTGTTGTTTACATCTGATTGGATGTTTGCAACAACTACCAGTTTCAAATTGTAGTTGTAAAAACATGTTCCTTATGCAGAACAGATCCATTTATTTGCTTATATAATTGTGAAACCTGTTACGTGTCTCCTTGTTTCCCTTTTAGACTCGTATCTCTTACGCCAGGCAGAACTTTAGGGAAGATAGTGTGCGAAACCATCTTGAGGAGAGCAAGATGACCCAAAGGTCCTATCTTGATGAAGACAGTGAGTTGAAGCTACTCACCAGCAGGTCTGAGACAACCTCTGTGCAGCCGCTGCCTCAATCAGTTCGACTTCTTCAGTCTCAACTTAAAGCGGCTAGGCCTAGTGCCTTCTGAAGTGCTCTGAATTTTGTATATTCTTTTGTCGGCGCATTTATTTGCACTGATGGCGAACTTTGATGCCCAGCGGATATAATATGTGTGATATCCGTGATAGCCTAGCGTAAGTTGCTTTCTTATTTATTTCCTTGTTGTCTTGTTTATTTGTTTGCTTGTAGTCATTGCAGTTCTTTTTCCGCGGTTTGCTAGTGGCTGCAATAACCTATTTGTTAAAACTAGGCCACAATAACCATGGGCTAATATTTACTGTAGTGACACTGGGCCTCCTATGGGCCGTAGAAACAGTGGGCCTTCTACGGGCCATAGAAACAGTGGGCCTTCTACGGGCCATATAAACAATATGCCTTCTACGGGCCGTAGAAACAATGGGCCTTCTACGGTCCGTATCATCAATGGGCCTTATACGGGCAGTATGATCGATTGGCCAAACATGGGCCAATAATAGGCCGCATTATGGTCGTAAACGGGCTAGAGTTGGAATCGTCCGTTCATGGGCCGACCATAACGGGCCATCGTTAATAGGCCGTATTTGATGATGCTATGAAAACGGCCCAACGTATTAACGGACCACAAACAGGCCGACTATAACCACGGGCTGAATTTGGCCCACAAGCAGAAAATGACAGTAACGGGCCGTAAGTAAACGAATGCTGGAAATGAGCCCAAGAATAAATGGGCTCTGAGAAGGCCGAAAGATAACATGGGCTGGAAACGGCCCAGCGGAATAACGGGCCGTAAATGCGTATAAAGTGATACACTGGTCATTACGGGCCAGTTTCACCACGGGTCGTTAATGGGTGTGAAGTGATACACTGTTCATTACGGGCCAGTTTCACCACGGGCTGTTAATAGGCCAAGAGTTACATAGGGCCTCATATGGGCCGAAAGACGTCATGGGCCATACATGGGCTAGAAGTGAAAACGGGCTGGAATTATATTGGGTGGCCCAGATGACGCTACTGGGCCTAATTCGGATAGGGCATAACATGCCTTGGGTTAGCAGGCTATAAATGGGCTATATGCGAACATGCCGTTAACAAGCTTTACATGGGCCGGCCCACCACCTTTTGACCAAGTCAAACGGGCCGGCCTTTTCACAAGAATGGGCCTCTGTTGGGCCATGCCTCGTGTCGACGTATCATAGGCGCCTTCTGTCCAATGAGTGGATGACATCTGTCCCAACGATGAGCCGACACATGTTTCCTCCAGCCAATGATGATTTTACACGTGGAAAATCCCCATTGGTCGGGGCTGTTAATGGGTTATCGGATCCAAAACCCGACCCGATAGCTTAACGGTGTTCCGTTACGGTGGATGCCACGTGTCGGTCACCCTTGACGAAAGCACTTCTGTGACGCGGGATTAATCGTCATGGAAGTGGACACTTCCGTGATGATAATTTTGGTAATGTCGTGGAACACTTCTACGATAGCACAGGTATGACTATCTTGATTCTGTCATAAAATCGTCATGGATGTACATGCATGACAGAAAATGCGACCTACTATGACAAACACGTATAATCATGGAAGTGTATTTTTTGTAGTGAGTGCTGGCTCTGAGAGGACAGTGCGCATCGGCTTCCTCTACCGCTGATGGCGACAACGTCAACGCTGCACCTCCTCACCTCCCGCAGTGGATGGGATTCGGCCGGACCTGTGACCACTGGTGAGGAGAGTGATAGAGTGGACACTGTCATCTTGTTTTGATATAGAGAGGGTGAGAGAGAGAGAGAGAGACGCGAGAAACCCTGTCAAATAAGAGGCTATATATACAATGGGGTAAAAAATATCTCCATAGCAGTGGTTTTAGATAGAATACGCGCGTTCTCGGAAAAAAGAAACAAAAACTGGCGGACAATTTTTTTAAACGTACCAATAAAGAAAACTCGATCAAAAACACACCCCCGCTTACAGGTCGCGAGAGTCGTCGTGCACACACACATAGACATAGACATGCATATTCATGTTTACGTAAAATTCTGTCTCCATCTCCAATCATATTTGTCCAACTAGCACATTATTTACGTTGTTAATTATATATGCAACAATATTAACGTACATCATCTCTTGTTTGCGGGCGTCCGGACCGCTGCCACACCCGCTGCTTACCAACCCGAACCCTCTTCATCACCCGTGCGTGCTTCTCGCCCGAAACGGTCAGTGCCACATTCATGCCCGGCCAGAGCGGACGCGACCTCTCACTGGCGCTGGCATTGAAGCAGTGCGCCGGCCAAGAGAGCATCGCCCGCGCCGCTTCTCGGTGCGCGCGACTGCTCCGTGTTCAAAGGTTGCCTCGGTCAGGCACAACATCTATGCTACAGCTAGCTGTCCCCCTCCTCGTCAATCTCTTCCAATAGTGCTAGTACTCCATGCCACAATCCATCGACAAGCAGGCGGAAAAGTTATCATATACTCGGTTTGCGGTGAGTGGCATGTCGAGTGACCGTGTGGCATGGAGCCGTGGAGGAGGGTGATACACGGAGGCGACATACATGATTTAAACGTGGGTTTTGCTCGATGGCGTGATCCAACGAAACGAATTGTTGGTTTCTCTCGGTTTCCATTTTTTCTCTGGAAAAAAAGAAACTTTCCACTCCATTTTCATTCCTACTCCAAGGTTTCCCCGTTACAACATCCCATCAAATACAAAGGAAAACTAACACGCATGTTGATGCATCTCAATGATTCATAGATCATAGCCAATATTTACTTCACAACTAAAGACAAAATTTGCGAGAGTGTGTACAAAAGGAAAACTACTGATGGGGTCACTACGACTTAAACCCTAAACCCTAAACAAAATTTAATTTCCTAGCTAGGTAGAACCTGTCGAAGGAAAGATGGTTGGCACCCTCGGATCATACGATGCTTTTGTGCAATTCCACTAAAATTGAGTTGAGCATCCCTGATGGCAAATATATTGACGAAGTGTGATTAGAATAATAGTACTCGCACTAGTTCATGAGACATAAACTCATAAAAAATAGAAGCCGATACAAGTAGAGAAAGATCAACATGGAGATGGAGCTATGTGGGGAGCTACGACAGTGGAGCAAGCCGGCTCCAAAAGGAAGATCTACCTAGGACATCATGCTATAGCTAGAAGGGCGGTAGGGAGGCGGAATTAGCCCATACCGCGGGGACCCCGATTGGGACGCATTGACAGTGGGTTTTCTCCTTCGCCGATGTCGACCGCTCTACGCAGAACATCGTCCCCTTCCCTAAGTGGCAGGATCAGGTCGGATCTGTGACCAGCGATGTGGCCACCATCGTTCTATGCTTGTGAAGAGAGCAACCCAAGCAAGAAGGCTTGTAGCTTAGGCTCCTGCTAGTGTATATATATTGGTTTTCTTTTTTCTCTCCATATCAACCATTTGATATTGCGTACGTGTCATTGAAGAGTGGAATGATGGTTGCTTCTTCTGACTAACTTACTATGTGATTTGACTGCTCCTTAGTGGCCCCTACACGTACTCCCCCTATGTGTATGATCGTTCCTGAGTCTCACTTGTACTTATCTCCATTTTCTTGCATGACACGTTGACAGGATGCGCATAGAGGAATTTTGTTACCGCACATTGTTACGTAGTACTACTAGTACCTACTCCCTCCTTCCGGTTCACTACTAGTACTTCCTCCGTCCTGGCTTATTGGTCCCCTTTGTACTCAGTTCATGGGCTCAATTTCCTCAAGAAATTGTCTTTACCAACGTATTAATATCGGGAATGCATGCGTGAACAACGACTGATTAAACCTTGCATACAACATTCTGATGAAGCATTGACTTATGAACATGTGAATGTGAGGGACGACAACCTCGTGCATGCATGCAATAGTCACACATACACATGGATGCAAAAATGCGCGCGACGCCCTAATGCATGCATGTCCGAGCATGCGACGGAACACACACGGTCACGCTCAAGTGCTCAGCCGACACGTGCATGCACATACTCAGCTAGGGTGAGCTAGTGACCGTATAAACACCAAAAAATGTATATATTGAGTGCAATGAGCGTATTATGAAGTCCACTGACCATATTTTTACAAATATATAGTGAGAAACAGTGTATTTATCTCGTTTGAAATTAAGCCATATTAACCGGAAAGGAGGCAGTATGGACTAGCATTACTTTGCCGTGTCTCGTCAACTTGCTGAACGAGGAGAAGCTTGCAGGACGGGAGAAGCTTGTGCATGGTGTATCAACATCCCCAAGCTTAATTCCTGCTCGTCCTCGAGTACGTAAATGATAAAAAAGAATTTTTGATGTGGAATGCTTTCTAGAATATTCTTCAATGTATTTTTCTCTGGTGTGGCATGAATGTTCAGATCCGAAAGATTCAAGATAAAAGCTTAATATTAACATAAAAATAATAATAATACTTCAAGCATACTAACTAAGCAATTATGTCTTCTCAAAATAACATGGCCAAAGAAAGTTATCCCTACAAAATCATATAGTCTAGCTATGCTCTATCTTCACCACACAAAATATTTAAATCATGCACAACCCCGATGACAAGCCAAGCAATTGTTTCATACTTTTGATGTTCTCAAACTTTTTCAATCTTCACGCAATGTCTCGCAGGACAAGGAGAAACGTTTGACTAATGTAAGCTCTCCCTCGCTCAGGTGGTGGACGTGCAATAGTTAATTTGGTGTCAGATTTCCAGAAGCATACACTGTACTAGTACCATTATTGTTTGACTTCCAGAACAACCAAGCGCAAAGTTTATTGGTACTAGTACTACTACTAGGAACATGATGAAGGAGCGTCTGCACTTTTATTTTATTCTAAAATGTGATAAAGCAATCTTCAACACATTTGGTTCTTCGAGGGTTCTCGCATGTGATAATGGAAGTTGATTGCATGGAACACTCGCTTAATTCTGACTCATATCCTGTTAAAAATAGAGTGCTCGGTAATATTTTCTCTTTTTTTTGTTATTCAGCATGTAAACAGGTCAGCAAACCATGCGACACAAATTTGTGCGAACTGTGCTTGCTGCACTTAGAATGTGACCGAGAGCTGGCTTGATGAAACACCTTGCTTCCTTCTTTTTTGCGGGGTACCTCGCTTCCTAGTGATCACTATGTTGGATGATCGTCGTAAGAATGCTTATATATGAATAAAGCTCTCTCATTTACCCGCAAAAAGATTAAGCCATATTAACGGGAAAGGAGGGAGTATGGACTAGCACTAGTTTTTGGTGTGTCCCGTCAACTCACAGAATGAGGAGAAGCTTGCAGGACAAGGTGAAGCTCGCTTACACGCACTCCATCTACCTCAAGCCTGGTGGATCGCAGGACGAGGAGAAGTCAGATTGCCAGAGGCATACACTGTAGTACCATCATTGTTCGACTTCACGAAGAGGCGAAGAGCCAAGCGCAAGGTTTAGTAGTACGAGTAGTACTACTACTAGAACCGCATGGTGGAGCGTTTGTACTCTTATTTTATTTCAATCTCTGATAAAGTACACATTTATTCGGGAGATGTGCGGAAAACGGTAGCCCAATAGTAGTATAAAAAACATCGAACATGTAATGATGATATCGATCAACCATGCTCGAATATATCTTGGCCTCCGTGTGAGCCCGTCTGTGTTTTCTCGCTCCTCGTCTCTCTCAAGGAACGACTGGTTGGCCATTTTGCAGTCAATTGAGATCGGTTTGCTCACACTCCGGTCCCACATGTCAGTGATATGCCAAGAGGAAGTGCATTGACTGACTGGCCATATGTGTACTTGGTTTTGCACCTTCATACTACTCCTCCCTCCATCAAAGTTTACAGGGCAATTTCCACCACCAGAGAGACTTTAGGGCATGTACAATGGTGCTATCTTAGGAGTGCCACATAGGATAAATAATGGGGTGGAGGAGAGAGAACTCATGAGAAAAGACATGTCTTCTCTTATTTAAGAGAAGACAAGAGATGATCTCTTAGCACAATATGTCTCACCACATTTTTAGGAATTTCTAATTACTGAAGATATGGCAAGGAGATGACCCATTGTAGACTCTCTTTTTGTCATCTCTAGATTACATGCAAAACTTAAGATAAGACTATCTTATCAACCATTGTACATGCCCTTAGACGTGTTTGGTTTAATGCTCAATTAATTAGGGCGTGGTAACCGCAATCAAGTCCACAATTTTGTCTCCATGTACTACATGTTGTACGCAGAGTGGAGTAAGTGCATGCATGTGTGTACCCGGGGTGGAAGCACTGCATGCATGTGTGTACATATTATTTCCTCTAGTAATAGACACCGTGTTATAACTACCAATGCTATTTTCAGGCCGATTTCTAGTCGCCTTGGTCCCAGAGATTGTTTTTGGAGCGCTCTATAAACAGTGATGGAGGGAGTAGTATGAGCGGTTTCAAAGAAGAGTGTATTGATGGTTGCTTCTTCCGAGCAACTTATAGTGGGAAAGGTGGGGCTTATGATTTGACTGCTCATTACTCACTATTAGTGTGGCTTAACGACCGGGCTGAGTCTCCCATGCGGTTGTGCACTACTCCCTCTGTTCTTAAATATACTATGGAGTATTTGTCTTTCTAGAGATTTCAACGAGTGACTACATACGAAACAAAATGAGTGAATCTACACTCTAAAATATGTCCATTTGAAATTTGTTTAAAGGGAAATATTTAGGAACAAAGGGAGTATCATTTTATGCATGTCACATGGACCCGGATGCCAAAGAGGCTTCTAGCAATGCTATCAAGCTTCCAGCATTTGTTTACATAATTGACGTACTATACAAATAATTTTCCAATGACATGAAATTGTACAATGATCTAAGCTTTCGGCTTTTTTCGTGTGTCTTACCATCCATGCTCTTTCTAAAAAATAAAAAAACTAACTTCCTTGCTAATGTGTCTCAATGATTAGCAGATCAGAGTTAATATTTACATCACAACTAAAGAAAAAGTTGTGAGAAGGTGTTAAATTAAAATGGATCCATGCTTTCATTGGCAGCAACTTACCCCTAGCTCTGTCTAAATCAACAAGGCATGTTAGGCAAAAAGTAGTTGTCCGGAGCATGCAACATTCCGATCATTTTGTGCAGTTCCACTAAAATAGAGCTGAGGTCCCTGTTCCAAAGATATTATGTGTGATTACAGTAATAGAGGACTGTTGATGAAACAATAAACACACAAATAGAACCGGTCACCTTTGTAGTCTCTGTTAAGACTAACTAGTTGGAGAAGATTAAGCAAATAGTTGGAGAAGATTAGGCTCGGAGTTGGATGAGGAGGATAGAGCAAAACCAATCTCCCTTTGTGCAGTCGCACTGAAATGTAGAGACGTTGCCCGTGTGACATTTTAGTATAACTACATAAAACACTCTTAAGAAAAAAGTGATTTGTGAAGTTCACAAAAAGGTTGCAATAGCAACGAGGTGAAATGGATAGCCCTGTTTGCAAAAAAGGTAGAAAGGAAACAATTACTGGCCAATAACAGTTGATAACGCATACGACGACAAAAAAGAAGCATATTTCTTGTCCTAAGGGAAGATAAAAACACGGTTGTGTTCGTCTAAAATGGTGTGAGGACGAGATTGCAAAATGGAAAGTACGCCGGACGAGCTACGTTTTGGGAAAAGAACTATGGAAGATCCACATGTATGATTTTCCACATGCAGCAACATGGGAAGACGGGCAGTGGAGCAAGGCCGGAGGGGATACCTGGGGGTCGTCGGGATGTAACTAGGAGAGCGGCGGCGGGCGGGATCTGCCCATACTGCGGCAGCGAGCAAGTGGCTAGGCCCTACCATGCCGGAGCTTGGTCAGAGAGAATGGCCGGTACCGCAGATCGGGACGTGCTGCCTTGGCGCTGTCCAATGGAGAAACGATGGACATCCTCCCTTTCCGCCGGCGGACGGGATGAGGCCCGATCAATGACCAACGGTGAGAGAGAGAGGCCACCACTGCCTTGTGTGAGATACTCTGAAGAGAGACAAACCCCGGCAGGCGGCCTCCGTTGTATATAGTGGAGCGGACTACATTTTTCTCCATCAAAAATGCTTTATATTTTGTGTACGTGCCATTGAGCGATATAACTTTATTTAAAAATAACACACCAACGCATCAAGTCCAACTTTGTTTCATGCATGCGTGGTACATGACCTTCGTAGGTAAACAACTGCTACATGCGCTCAAATTAGCACGTGGGCTGCCATTTCGTACAGAAATGAGCTCCACTATGTACCCGCGAGGGTGTGGCTGGGCACGAAGCGTGAGTACCTTCACCTATTCTCTTCGTGTATGTACACCACCTACGTGGGGTTGTGGGAGAGAGATACAAACATAGAGATATAGTGTGTGGGTTCGTGAGTGTTTTGGGGGGGGGGGGTGAGAGATAGACAGGGAATATGTGTCAATGATATTTCAATCAAAAAATGTAACAAATGCAATTTGTGTGAAATAGAGGCCTGGATATATCATATATATAGAGGGGGCGATCCATGAGGAGAGAGTGGAGGTACCACCAGCGTGAGGTATCCATAGAATCGAAGAGAGGGATGTTGTGTGTGTGTGCGTGCGCGATCAATAAAGAGTGCCATCAAATTTGTGTGTGCCCACGTCAAAGATATAGGGTGGCTGGCCTACTGGAACGTGAGAAGGGACAGGTGTAGTTTGTCTCTGTGGCATGGATACCTACCTACAGCGCTCGACTATCGGTGTGTGGTGGGGGGGGGGTGGGGGAGACACCTAATTAACTATAGAGGTACAATGGCTGGTATATGTGTGGAGGAGGAGAGAGACCTACCTTATGTATTGAGGGAGATCGATCGGCATCCATGCATATGTGTAGGAGAGGAATAAGGTTGGGAGAGAGACAGAGCTAGAGTGTCGGAGGGGTTGGTGGTGGAGTTGCCTCTAACAAATGGTGGGAGAGGCTTGCTAGACAAACGGAGGGCACGCCTGCAATATCAATAAGAGAGGGGATGTCTACCTGTCTGTGCCATCATTGTTCGACTTCACGAAGAGGCGAAGAGCCAAGCGCAAGGTTTAGTAGTACGAGTAGTACTACTACTAGAACCTAAACGCAGGGGTAGAACTGTAACCCGCCCACATTTTAGACAAATTCGTCCGTAAGACATGGTTCGACTCCCCTCCCAATTCCCCATTCATACCTTGTGGGAGCCAAATCACCTTCTCCCCGGAAGCTCCCTTCTCCCGAGCAGCGAAACCTCAGGCCCTCCTCCGTGGCGCCCCCACCACACCAAATTCACAGTCGCCCTCCTTCCTAATGCTAGAGATGCTGTTGAGGGAGTCCTGGATAATGGGGTCCTCGGGGATCCGGCCTATCCGCCATGGGCCGGACTGATTGGACGTGAAGATACAAGATAGAAGGCTTTCCCCCGTGTCCGAATGGGACTCTCCTTTGCGTTGGTGCCATGCTTGGTGTCCGGATGTGAAGTTTCCTTTCTCTATAAACCGACTATGTACAACCCTAGGCCCCTTCGGTGTCTATATAAACCCTAGGCCCCTTCGGTGTCTATATAAACCCTTAGAGGCTAAGAGAAATCATATAGGCTAGACATCTAGGGTTTAGCCATTACGATCTCAAGGGAGATCAACTGTTGTAACCCCTATACTCATCAAAGTCAATCAAGCAGGAAAGTAGGGTATTACCTCCATTAAGAGGGTCTGAACCTGGGTAAACATCGTGTCCCCTACCTCCTGTTACCTTCGATCCTCAGATGCATAGTTCGGGACCCCCTACCCGAGATCTGCCGGTTTTGACACCGACATTGGTGCTTTCAATAAGAGTTCCACTGTGTCATCAACAGAAGGCTCGATGGATCATTCGATCAGCTACAACGATGCCGTGTCCGGGCAAGCTTACCTCCACGGCCAGATTTTTGTGTTCGGTGTCTTTGTTCTACGTGCCAACTCGATTGGCCTCCTCGAACAGATCAACAGCTACACCCCTGGTTATCAGATTACTTTCGGGAACATAAATTATGTCGCTGATATCTAAGGAGACCTGATCTTCGAAGGGTTCGCGGCCCCGACCACTACTCTGGCCTCAGATTCGGAGCAAACCACCAGGTCCTAAGATGGGAGTTTGGAGCCCACTGGACTCTCTGCTGCAAACCACACTATTGAGGATCCGGAGGCAATTGTGCCCATGGAGAATTCAGGATTAGACTGGGTTCCCCCTATGATTGAAAGGCCGGACTTGCCCCCAGATTCCTAATCTGAACTCTCGAAGTCCGTGCCAAGCAAGCACGACCAGGAGGCCGTCGACCCGGCCAGCCCCGCGGACTCTCATTTCCCTATACAAACCTCGCTATTAAACGAGGATCTGGACTTAATGTGATCCCTTCCCATTACAGAGGAATCGGTTTTGAACTACGCCCAGCCCAGACTAGGGGCTGAGAGTGGGGAATTTTACATCCCACCCACCACCCACTTCATAGCCACCGTCGAAGATTTAACCGACATGCTGGACTACTCCTCCGAAGATATCGACGACATGGACAACGATGCCAGAGACGAACAAGGACAAGACCCGCCGATTACCGAACGTTGGATGGCCACCTCCACATACGACGCGTACATGGTGGACAGTCCCAAAGAGGATGATGATGCATTCAGGAAAGATCCGGTGGAGGACAAACCTGATGAGGCACCACCGAAGAATTGACGCCAGCGACGCCACTCAAAATCACGTCACGGCAAAGAAAGTAATACCAACACCAGAGACTATAACACTTTGGAGGGTGCCGAAGAGCCTGAAGCCCCCGTCGAACCCACATCCGAACAAGACGATGTGGAAGAGGGGCAAGTCAACCCCGATGATCTGGTCGGGAACGAGGACTCGGAAGACAGTAATTATATACCGCTCTCCGAAGACGATGTGAGCCTCGGCGATAAAGACTTCATCGTGCTAGAGGAACCACTCGAGCAGGAGTGCTTTAAGTGCTAGCTAATTGCCACTGCAAGAAGCCTAAAAAAGCAGCAGCAGCGGCTCCAGCGGAACAGGATACACTCAATAACAGGTGGACCCAAGTCCTAGCCGCCGAAGAGTATGGGCTTCGACGCCCAGCAAAGAGTTATCCGAAGCATCGGCTACTACCACAAATTTGACGATGAGGCCCTCGAGCCCATATCGTCAAGACATGACCATGCTGATGAACTAGACCGGCCACCATGCGGGCGAGATAAAACGGCCACATATGTCGAACACCAACCCACACCACCTCGCCGTAGAGGTAGAGAGACAGCGGCTCTAGGATACACCTACGACCTATGTCAAGACTTGGGCAATAGAGCAGGCCAAACAAGATCAATCTATGGTTTAAGGGGGCATGCCCCAACGCAAGAAGACGATCTTCAGGCTTGGTCCAACAGGCATAACCTCATTAGGGCCGAAAAATGCATACGACCTTCATCCGAACTACGCCCCCCTTATGTTTCACCGATGAGGTAATGGAGCACCTGTTCCCAGAAGGGTTTAAACCCAAGAACATTGAACCCTACGATGGCACGATGGATCCCGCAGTATGGGTCGATGATTTTCTTCTCCACATTCACATGGCTCACGGTTACGATCTACATGCCATCAAGTACCTCCCCTTAAAACTCAAGGGACCAGCACGACACTTGTTAAATAGCCTCCCAGAAAACTCCATTGGTAGCTGGAAAGATCTAGAGGATGCCTTTAGAGACAACTTCCAAGGCCTTAGTCACATAGTCCAGCAACCCGGAGAGTCAGCCCGGAAACTCTAGACCAGGTTCTTAATTAAAAAGAACCAAATTGTCAATTGTCCGGACGCAGAAGACCTCACATCCTTTAAACATAGCATTCCTGACGAGTGGCTCGCCTGACACCTAGGCCAAGAAAAGCCAAAGTCTATGGCAGCTCTCACTGCACTTATGACCCGCTTTTGCGTGGGAGAAGATAGCTGGCTAGCTCGTAGAAGCAACAACACCAATGACCCTGGCACCTCCGAAGCTAGAGATGGCAACGGCAATCCACGACGCAACAAACACAAGCGTCGAAACAACAATGAAGATACTTATGATACGGTGGTCAACGCCGGATTCAATGGCTCTAAACCCTGTCAGCCGAAGAATCCATTAAAAGGAAACAAAGATGGCCCATCCAGTTTGGACAGAATACTTGATTGGCCTTGCCAGCTTCATGGCACCAATGACAAGCCTGCCAATCATACCAATAGAAATTGTTGGGTCCTTAAACAGGCCGGAAAGCTAAACACAAGCATAAATGGAAGGGGCCACCCAAATAGGGCGATGATGAAGAGCCTCGCCCGACGAACAGGGGGGCAAAAGAAATTCCCCCCCGAGGTGAAAACAATGACCATGATCTACGTCACTCATATCCCCAAACGGGAGCGCAAGCGCGCACTAAGGGACATTTATGCCATAGAGCCAGTCGCCCCAAAATTTAACCCATGGTCAGCCTGCCTGATCACCTTTGATCGCAGAGACCATCCGACCAGTATCCGTCATGGTGGTTCGGCAGCATTAGTCCTCGACCCAATCATCGACGGATTCCATCTTACACGAGTCCTTATGGACGGTGGCAGCAGCCTTAACCTGCTTTATCAGGACACTACCCGCAAAATGGGTATTGATCCATCAAGAATCAAATCCACTAAAACCACCTTTAATGGAGTGATACCTAGCGTCGAGGCCTGTTGAGCAGGGTCCATAACGCTGGAAGTCACTACAAAAAAAGACACATCTGTGACATTTTGCACCGAATGAAAATTTTTTCTGTCATACATATGACACTTCTATGACGATAATTGTGACAAAACCCGGTATCATCATAGAGGTGGTGGGCTCCTACTTCTATGACAAAAAATCATGACAGAAAATGGGCTTTTCGTCCTGGGCGGGCTGGAGACGCAGCTGCATGACATTCTTTGGGCCGTCCATGACGGAAAAAACTGTGGTAGAAGCGAGGGGGAGGAAAATTTCGGGGAGTTCCCGGTTACGGTGTGAGGTCGGGGGCCGAGCGATGCGCGTTTCTCTCGTACACGTATGCGCGTGTGTGCGAGGCGTTGGCTCTAACTGAACCCGAGCGAGGCGTTGGGCTCTAACTGAACCCGAGCGATTGCACTGCAGGCTACACGTTACTGAACCCGAGCGATCGATCGATGGCTGTTAACTGAACCCGATCGAGCGATTCCTTCGCTACTACTGCTAACTGAAGCCGATCGATGGGATGAATAGTGAGTGTTGCGGGGGGGGGGGGGGGTTGGATGAACAGTGAGCGGTGGCGTTGCCTCTGGATGAACAGGACCCCGTGGTGTGGTGGAGGGCTGGATGAACAGTAGACAATGGAGGGGTGCCCGTGGAGGGGTGGATGAACAGGACCCCGTGGTGTGGAGGGCTGGATGAACAGTAGACAGTGGAGGGGTGGTTGAACAGGACCCCGTGGTGTGGAGGCTTGCATGAACAGTAGACGGTGGAAGGGTGCCGTCGAGGGGTGGTTGAACAGGACCCCGTGGTGTGGAGGGCTGGTTGAACAGTAGACGGTGGAGGGGTGGTTGAACAGTAGCCGGTGGAGTAGCGCGTGGTGGAGGCTGCATGAACAGGAGCCCGTGGATGAACAGTCGCAGGTGGAGGCTGGAGGAGGTCGACGGTGGATGAACATTAGCTCGTGGAGGCTGGGGGGTCGATGGTGGAGATGAACAGTATCCCGTGGAGTCCCGTTTTGCGGTACGCCACACCCCTCCCGATGAACAGGACCCCTGTTTCGACCGTAGAGCTTCAACACAAGTCTGTTTCGTCTGTTTTACGGTACGCCACACCCCTCTCGATCTACAGGACCCCCGTTTTGACCGTAGGAGGTCTGTTTCCTCCGTTTTGCGGTACGCCAGACCCCTCCCGATGAACTGGATCCTGTTTCAAACGTGGCTGGTCGAACACAAGGCCGTTTCCTCCGTTCTGCAGTACGCCAGGCCTCGTTTCTATCGCTTGTTCCGTCCAAGCCCTCCTGATGAACACGACACATTCCGTTGCCTCCCCATGAACATGATGCATTCCGTGGCCTCCCCATGAACACGACGACGACGTTGTTTCTCCGTCCCGACCCAACCATGTACACGAGCCCTGGCTGTACGTATGTGCGAGTAGGCGTTCGAGACCCCGCCCGTATGTACACATACGTGGCCCTATTTTCTTTCTTGCACCCTGGCCGCTATACGTACGTGTAAATGCTATGTGTGCGCCTCTACTACGACACGTGCGCGCCTCTACATCGACCAGTATGTATGTACACGTTCACGACCAGAATGACAACGCTACGTACGCTTCGACCAGGTGGGTCCCGACTGTCAGGCACTTCCTTGCCTACGAAGATGTAGCTGGTGTGTCCCAGCAGTCAGGGGGCGAATCGTTTTTTTGCCCGGACGCACTTCCTTGTGTGCGACGATGTAGCTGGTGGGTCCCAGCAGTCAGGGGGAAACGTTTTTTTCGCGAAATACAGTGGCCCGTCCGGTGGGTCCCAGCTGTCAGGTGGAGGAATCATTATTTTCCGCGTAATAAGGAGGCACTTCTTTGCTGCGGCCGTGGACCCAGCTGTCAGCCTCTCCACGTACAGTCCACGTCCGATGGAAGTCGTTCCTTGACCACACCATGCTGAGAGCACCAGGGCGGTAGACGACGGCGAGGCCTAGGAAGGGGACGACACGGAGGCAGGGAAGACTCGACAGTTGTTTCCCACGCGGAGGGGAGTATGACTATACGAGGGTTTACTGGTTCGTCTGCCATCGCCGGAGAATTACAGAAGGTGTGGGGAGTAGAGGGATGGCTAGGCCAGCAATGGAAGTACGGTCGGGCGGTGAGGCCTGTGCGGCAGCACAGCCGGCTGCGAGGAGGAGGGAGCAGGCAGTCCCGCCGGCGCTTGTTTGAGCGGTTGGAACAGGAAGAGAAGAGATTGAAGAAGCACGACGGCCGTTGGATGGACATCCAACAGTCAGTGCTTGTGCGTCAACCTTTTTTTTTAGGAAAGCCTAAAATCTGTGGAAAACAGCATACAACCCATCTGCCATTATTTCTAATAATTTACAGCCCATTTGCTAATTCTTAAGGTTTTTTTGGAGCATATTCTTTTGTGGCAACGGTTAAAAAATTATACGAAATTTTGCATATTTCAGTGCGGTCCGAACTATTTTTAATCCCGAAATTTCGACTCACATTCAAACTGGTTTTAAAAATAAATGTACATCAATATAAAATCCAAGAAATTCTCCACGCATAAAAATTAATGTAATTTAAAATCTTGAAATAAAAAAAAGATATTTGAAACTAATTGCCGGTTTGATGTGTTTTAAGAATGTACAACCCATTGCTCATTACTGATGGGCCATTTTCTTGGCCAGCCGAATGAAAGCTCTCCTCGTCTTGAAAGATTTGCAGCCCAACAGGCCTGACAAAGCGACTTACTTGGCAAATCACAAAAAAACTGGGCTGTGGCCGTGGACCCAGCTGTCAGCCTCTCCATGTATAGTACTCTTCCGATGGAAGTCGTTCCTTGACCACGTTGACCACGCCGTGCGGAGAGCACCATGACGGTGGACGACGGCGAGGCCTAGGAAGGGGACGACGCGGCAGTGGAAGCCGGCGCGGAGAGGACTACGAGGGTTCACTGGTTTGGCTGCGGTGTGAGGATGCCGTCGCCGCAGGGCCTGGCTAGCGGTGGGAATAGTAGGGGGCGGTGAGGCCTCTGCGGCAGCACACCCGGCCACGGGAGGCAGGAGCATGCGGCACGACCGGCGCTGCTTTGGGCGGCTGGAGCAAGAAGACCAGAGGTTGAAGAAGCACTACGGCCGTTGGATGGACATCGTATGGTCACTGGAGCTAGAATCGTTCATATTGACTAAGTTGACAAAGCCCTTCGTCCCCGTCAACTTAGTAGGCCCACAAGTCAGCCTGCCAGCAAGGTGGGTCCCAGCTAGCCGGGGGAGTATTCATTTTTTGTGCGTAATAAGGAGGCACTTCCGGTGGGTCCGAGCTGACAGCGGGGTGAACATTTTTTTTGTGAAATACGGTGGCCCGTCCGGTGGGTCCCAGCAGTCAGGGGGAAACGATTTTTTTCACAAAATACTGGTGGCCCGTACGGTGGGTCCCCGCTGTCAGGTGGAGGAATAATTATTTTCCGTGTAATAAGGAGGCACTTCCTTGCGGCTGCCGTGGACCCAGCTGTCAGCCTCTCCACGTACATTTCTCTTCCGATGGAAGTCGGTCATTGACCATGTTGACCACGCCGCACCGAGAGCACCAGGGCGGTGGACGACGACGAGGACTAGGAAGGGGACGACTCGGAGCCGGGGAAGACGCAGCAGTGGATGCCCACGCAAAGAGGAGTACGAGGGTTCACTGGTTCGGCTGTAGTGTGAGGCTGCTATCGCCGCAGAATAACAGGGTGTGTGGGTGAGTAGAGAGATGGCCTGGCCAGCGGTGGGAGTAGTAGGGGCGGTGAGGCCTCCGCGGCATCACAGCCGGCCACGGGAGGCAGGAGCACGCGGGACGACCGGCGCTGGTTTGGTTGGCTATAGCAAGAAGACCAGAGGTTGAAGAAGCACTACGGCCGTTGGTTGAATATCGTACGGTAACAGGAGCTAGAATCATTCATATTGACTAAGTTGACAAAGCCCTCCGTCCCCGTCAACTTGGTAGGCCCACAAGTCAGCCTCCCACTATGCTGGGTTCCAGCTGGCAGGGGGAATATTCATTTTTTTGTGCGTAAAAAGGAGGCACTTCCTTGCGTGCGAAGATAGCTGGTGGGTCCGGCATGTCAGCGGGGGGCACTTTATTTCGCGAAATACAGAGGCCCTTCTGGTGGGTCCCAGATGTCAGGTGGAGGAATCATTATTTTGCGCGTAATATGGAGGCATTTCCTTGTGTGCGGCCGTGGACTCAGCTATCAGCCTCTCCACGCATAGTCTACTTCCGATGGTGTCATTCGTTGACCACGTTGACCACGCCGCGCCGAGCATATCCAAGGTGGTGGATGACGGCGAGGCCCCGGACAACAACGAGCCGGAGATGGGAAGACGCGGAAGTAGAGTCGTAGACAGAGAGGTGTACGAGGGTTAACTGGTTCTAGTGCGGTGTGGTTCGGCAGTCGATGGAGAAGAACAGGAGGTGTGTAGGGGTGGAGGGATGGCCTGGCCAACGGTGGAGTAGCGCTTCACAGCGAAGCGTGCTAAGCAGAGCTGCTAGCAGTAGGAGGCAGGAGGTGGTCCCGGCGGCATTGGAGGAAGAAGACAAGAGATTGAAGATGGATGCCGGTCGTTGGATGTAAATCCAACGGCTAACATGTCAGAATCATTTGTTGACTAAATTGACAACGACTTGCATTGGCTTCGACCTATTGGCCCACAATTCAGCCTCCAAAAATGTGGCACGTATTCCACCCATTTTTTCAAAATTTACAGTCTTTTTTGCGCGGTATAATTTACAGTCAATTTGATCTTTTTTTTAATTACAACCATTAGCTGGGCTGGGTGAACAAATAATGTAGCGTCCATGCGGTGCGTTTATTTCATTTCCTAAAAAAATACAGCCCATTTGCACTTTCTCGAAATACACGATTTTGCTAGGCTGATTCTAATTATAATGTTGGGTTGGGCCAGCAATGTTATCAAAAAATAAAAAGGGGCTGAGCATTTTGTTATAAATATATTTAAATAATAAGTGATATTATTACATTCGTCCTTAAATTTACAGTCTTACCAAGCTTTATATAATAACATATAAAATAATTTTTTTAAGAAAAACAGGGAGCATCTCCCCGGTTCCATTGCTGAGAACGAAACCACAACATATTCTGATACAGCAGCTCAAAGAGCAGTTCGAAAGCAAAGGTAGAAAAACTACAAACTAGGGGGTGGATGAACAAGTTCTCTGAATAACACAAATCACCCGAGTGGTGCCAAAGTCAGAGCGGATAGAGCACTCAAATGACACAAGGAGGGTCCAGCAAAGCCTTCATGGTCTTCAGCCGAGGGGCCGTGTCAGCCTGCGGCGACCAATAAGCAAGCGAAGACACTGGGCTGGAAGGCATAGCATGGTGGATGTCCCTCTTTTTCAGCGCCAGGTGCCCATCATCTTCATTAGAGATCTTGAGACGAGCCGACGGGTCTAGCCCCAGAGCAGGTCGAGCCTTGTTCAGCCACAAGTGATCGCCAACGGTTTCTGGAGGGATCTTGTTAGGGTTTCCATGAAGCTCATCAACTTGTCCTTGTCCAATCCGGAGGAGAGAATCGCCCAGTTCCTCACCATGTTCCTGATCAACCTCAAGACCTGCGGAATGGAAATCCAGGAGGTGCTACTGAAAATCATAGCATTTCTATATTTCCAGAGGCACCAAAGGACAGCTGAGCTAACAGTGTTTAAAACTGAGCACCTTTTGGTAGCAATCCAGAATCTGGCGACAGATTTGAAGGATGAGCCAATTTGACTAGAGAAATATTCCTTAATCTGGGCCCAGAGATGTTTAGTAACTATACATTCAAAAAATAGGTGAGAACAAGACTCTTGTTCCAAGCAGTAAACACAATCAAGGGGTTTGATGATGTGTCTCTTCCTAAGGTTATCCCTAGTCATCAATTTGTTTTTGGAGAGAAGCCAGAGAAATACATGAATTTTAGGGGGAACTCTCAATTTCCAGACAAGCTTGTATGAGGATCAATCTACCTCTGTAAGAGGATCAGGAGTTAGCTGACTTCCTCTCTATGCTAGCCAAACAAGCTTGTATGAGGATCAATCTACCTCTGTAAGAGAGAAGTTTGCCCCTCCACCCAGCAATCCTTTTAATGATTTTATCCAGAAGGGGTTGGATATCCTCTCTCCTCAGTTTATCATAATGGAGAGGGAAACCTAGGTACTTAATGGGGAAGTTACCTTTATTACAGACTAGAATAGAGAGGAAGTCAGCTAACTCCTCATCATCCATGTTGATAGGGATGAGTTCACTTTTAGAGTAGTTGATTCTCATGCCTGAGACTTGTTCAAACCAGGTTAGAATAGTTTTCAGATTGCTAGCATGTGTGGAGTCATTGTCTAAGAAAAGGATGGTATCATCTCCATATTGAAGGCAGATGATGCCACCAGGGGAGACCTCAGGACAGAGCCTTGCAATCAGACTATGATCAGCAGCTTTGCTCAGCATTTTAGTAAGAACGTCCACTACTAAATTAAACAAAAGCAGGGAGATGGGGTCACCTTGCCTAAGGCCTTTACCAGCAAGGAAAAAATCACTTTCACAGTTATTTAACTTGACCCCAACAGACCCCCATGAGTAAGTTGCTGGATCCAACTCTCCTCTATGAAAGGCTTGGAAAAGATCTAAGAGATCATTTTTCACCAAGTCCCAAAAAATGCTGGTAAAACAAGAAGGGAATCCCATCAGGACTAGGAGCCCCATCAGGGTAAGAGCTAAAAATGGCTTCCTTCACCTCTATCTCTGAAAAGGGGGCTTCTAGCAGCTCATTTTCAGTAGGAGAGACTTTTTCAGAAGTATAGAAAAAATTGTTTTGTAGAGAGAACCCAGAAGGGTTTTCTTTCTTAAACAGGTCTTCGTAGAAGTCACTAGCCACTTTCAGCATCTCATCTACCTCAGTAACAGGGCCATTAGGGCCATCAAGGGAGTGAATGGGGGTTTTCCTCCTCCTCTGGTTAGCTACTACATGGAAGTAAGCAGTATTTCTATCACCCTCCTTAATCTCTAGACCTTTGTTTGGCTTTGATTTCTTCTTGAAGGCAAATTTTTTTAGCTCTCCATGGACAAAGTTTAATCTATTAGTCTCAGCCTCAGAGAGGTCAGTGGTTTCTGCCTTAATATCTAGAGAATCAAACTCAAGGAGGAGAAGCCTTTTGTATCTTCTAATATTAGCTTCCTCATTGGAGTTCCACCCTTTGGTAGTTCTTCTAAATCTCCTGATTTTGATCTGCCAATTTTCTAGGGGGTAGCTGCTCCCAGTAGGCTCATTCCAGATTTTCCAGACGAGCTCAGTAAAATCTTCTCTAAGCAACCACCACTTTTCAAATTTAAAACTATTGCTCTTTGGAGTTTGGTTAAGACCAGAGTCCCAGAGCATAGGAGTGTGGTCACTACCACATCTGGGCAGAGCTCTACAACTAGAAAGGGGAAAAACTATCTAATTCTGTGTCACAGAAAATTTTGTCAATGGTGGACATAATCCTGGAGCAGTGCTTCCAACAAATCTAGCAGAACTGTGGGTTTTCCTTCTGATAGGGCAATTCTCAACCTTATGGGTAACCATTTTGCAGATAAAACAACTCTTGGGCTTGACACATTTATCCAAATGATGCCCCGGTTCCCCACAGTTGTAGCAGATCACCTTAGAGTATGCCATAAGGCCCGAAGCAAGGGTAGGAGCAGTTTTCTGGATGTCCTATCTCTTCTTTTGCTGATTCTTGCCTTGAGATTTCCCACTGATCTGAGAGTCAGAACCACCAGCATATTGATCTTGGGCAATTACAGGAGCCTGCCCAGATTGTGCCCCCATTTGGGGCGCAGGTGGGCCGTACCACTGCCCAACCGACGCTCCCCCCCATTGTGATAGGGGAAATTCATCGGAGTTCCTGGTTCCTTCTCATCCTCCAGCCAGATGTTGTCTCTCAGGAAGCAGAAATAACCACCAGACAGCTCAATTGAAGCAGATTGCAAGCCTAATTTCAATCTTCTGTAGGTTTGGGGGAGAGTTAAGGTAGGGGATCCACCTGCTTCGGCTCCGGTGGCGTGCTGGTGGGCAGGAGTCCAGTCAAGCAGCACGGCGTGGATCTCCTAAATTCACTTCTCCTTCCGCCCATCGAACGAACGCAATCGGCGGCTCACTGGGGTGGGGCATCTTGTGCTTCTCCGAGAAATCTCCTTCGAAGTAGATCCGCAGGGCTAGATTCAGCAGCTCCCAATCCACATGATCCTTGCACATCCGAGCATACCTACGCGAGTGAGAGAACGGATTCGGTCCCTCCTTGGCTTCCTCCCTCGCAGCTTCCTCCTCTGCTTCCCTCCATTCGCGCGTGCACTGGGCCAGGAGAGGGCGTCATCGCAGATCCGCATCACCCGCTCCCTCCATCTTCTCCCTCGAGTCTCCCGCAGCATCGCCGGCGCGA
Source organism: Triticum monococcum (assembly GCA_034509565.1). NCBI lineage: Eukaryota > Viridiplantae > Streptophyta > Magnoliopsida > Poales > Poaceae > Triticum > Triticum monococcum. The sequence continues at coordinate 392,941,108 of CM067843.1, read as the reverse complement.
CGGAGTCGAGCGGCTGGAGCATCCGCGGGAAGGCTTTGTAGACATATGGGAGATGCATCTTGTACATCTGCTTGTCTTCCAGCCATTCCCCCGTGGATATGGCCGGCGACTCCATGGGGCGCGTGAGCGGACTTGCTGAGGGGGGCAGGCGCGCCCGGAGTCAGGAGGCGGGGGTGGCGGCGAGATCTTTGGCGGCGGCGAGGGTGGAGGTAGTGGCGGGGGCGGCGGCGAGGGTGGAGGTGGTGGCGGGGGCGAAGGGGATCGCGAGAGCGGTCATCTATTTGCCAATTATGTGAACTAAACAGTCAACATATAAAATAATTTAAATATATACAATATAGTTAGAAGGGAAACATAAGTTGGACCTGGCGTTCCTATTCTTATATAAAAATAGAACAGACCTCTGCATTTTCTTCAAAAAAAACATAAATTGGGCTGCCAAAAATAAAACCTCGGATGGGAGGTCCATAGGCCGGTCGATACATGACGGCCCTAAGAAAATACAAACAGGCCTATGGACCTCCCATCTGAGGACGTGGGCTGCCCATGTTAAAAATGAAAGCCTAGACGGGGCAGCCCAAAACCACGTCCAACACTTGCCAGAACTTCGTCCCTCGTTTTCTCTGTGTTTCGCACACTCGACATTGTGTGGGCATTTTGAGTGTGCATCATATGAAGATGTGCTATGCATGAATGTTGATCAGCATGATGTTAACTGGCTGGTAGTTCCATTTTCGACCATGAATAAAACATCCAACATGATTTTAACCCTGTTTGAAAAGGCCGTGTTAATATAAATGCTCTGCCTCTGAAAGTTGCAGTTTCTTATGTGAAACTGAACTTGCAGTTTGTTATCTGAAACTGAAACTTGCAGTTTCCTCTCTGAGAATCACATTGTTTGTACTTTTATACTCCTATGAAACTACATTTTAAGTGCTAAAAATAGATATCTAGAATTCATAAAATACTTCATATGCTCAATACTGCAAATCTGAAATTTAAAAGACATTCATCCGAAAGTACTCTCAAAATACACAACACAAATCACAATTCACAACCTGTAAATACTGACAACCCTAAGCTCCTCCTGACAGTTCACAACCTGCCCGACTATTGGGCTGGGGGGACAACCCCCTCCTATTCCTTGGCGGCAGACAGCTGCCCCGTGAGACGATGTGAACGGCGAGGGAGACGATGGCGGGGTAGCATCGTCGGGCCAACTGTTTTCTCCTCTTGCCGTTGGGTTCGGTCGACGAAGACTCCACCGGCTCGCTCTGGCAGGACACCCTCACAAACGGCACCCTGTAGATGCTCGATCCTTCAATCTCTGGTGGATGCTCCATCTGGGATCGATACTCCCACAACCTCTCCCTCACGATCGGATTCGGTGAATCTGTTTGCTCCATGGCCCAGAGGAGCAGCTCTATGTACTCCGGCGTGACTCCCTCCGGGAGTATCGCTGCCTTTTCGCTCTGTTGCAGATATTTGGCCATGGATGTCGCCGTCGCCGCTAGTTGGTCCTTGCTGTCAAACCAAGACTGTATCTCCAACATCCTAGCTAGCTTCACAGGGTCGCCATCTGCGATCCTCACGTATCGGTTGTACTCCTCCATCGATCTACTTCTCCACAGCACCTTGACTCGCCGTCGGTGGTTTTTGAATGGAAGAGGTGAGGAGCAGCGCTGGTTTTGGATTAGAACGGGAGAGGAGCGACGCTGGTTTTGGACTGGAACAGGAGAGGAGGGGCGGTGCTTTTGAAATGGAAGAGGAGAGGAGCGGTGCTGCATTTAGATTGGAGCAGGAGAGGAGCGGCGGTGGTTTAAGAGGAGAAGAGTGGAAGAGCGGCGCTAGTCTTGGAAGTATTTTGTTGTTGTTTCGCGTATTTTGGGTCAAAGTTTGAACACGTACGGTATTTGACAAGCAAAATGTTAATGCATGTCACCAAATTGATTTTGATTTTGATCCAGTCAGAGCACGTCGGCCCTCTCGTCCAATCCTAAATCGCTGCCGCACGCTCCTCTCCCTCTTCTCCATTGCAAAACCACCTCCTCTCCTCTCCATCATCTCCATTCTAAAACCATCGTCTCGCCTCTCCCTCTTCTCTATTGCAAGACCACCGTCTCTCCTCCGTTTTCTAGACGCTTTGCTCCATGGCGCGGGCGCAATCCATGGATACAAAATTAGTATACTGTATACTATTTAAAAGTCAAGGGCGGGGCTTTTCCTGCGTGGTAGGTGGCGGGGCAGTTCCACTAGTCGGTTCGACAGAGACACGAGAAGACAAGGGAGTAGGCTGCTGCAAACGTAGGGCTGTGTGATTTGACAGCGAGTTACTGCTAGACAGGTGGGGCCCCGTGATTTGACTTGCCATTATCATTTTAACTGCGGCGCTAGGACCGGCGTGAGTCTCCCAGATTCCTGACCATCTCCATACAGATGCCTCTCCCAATGCTCCACCATGTAGTAGAGGCTGGCTCTTGGATGAGAGCCCACTTCTCCACTTTTTCCTTGCCTCTCTCTCCTACAGATATGCAAAAATGCCATGTAAAGCGCACTATTGTACTTACTTTTACTTGCTCCAACAGGTTCCTAAGCTTGCCACATAAGCATAAAGTCTGATGTGGCAAGTTAATCAAGAAGAGAGAGACTAGTTTGGTGACCCAAGGCAGAAATGGTGCTAAGCGCGTGTACCTAGGTGAAAAGACAATTTTGAGTCTATAGCTAATTAAATGAAGCAAACTTAGCAACACCATTTCATTGGAAGAGGTCACTCCTTGGCAAATGCAATAAATACACACGCTTAGCACCGTTTCTTCCTTGAGTACGAAGAAAGAGATAGAGAGGAGTAAAAAAATACACTTATAGCCAACCTTGTTGTAGTACTCCCTCCTTTCCGGTTTATAAGGCTTATCTCATTTTTTTCATTTTTCCAATTTATAGGGCTCATCTCCATCTTCTTTCAAGATTCCAATGCGCATTAAATCTTTGCATGCAAGAATTAAAAAGGATGTCACCAATGCAGGTAATGCTACTACTCATCTAGTGGCCAAGCTTGCATGCAATGTAATTAATACTAATTAATGCATCAATTTAGTTTGGGTAGTTGTTAAGTACGAGTTATATTCCTCCACTCACCATATGCCTTGGTTGATGAGATTTCAGATTTGAGCCTTATAAACCGGAAAGGATGGAGTATGAGTGACTAAGTGATGACTATGTATGACATGCCAACATCAGATAGCCTAACGCACCGTGTTAAATCTCCAAGGGCGCGACCGCGCGAGCGACGCAACGGTCGTGGTAGGCGCGACCATGATACGGGCTGCTGGCAGCCCTTGGATCTAAGATCAAACGGTCGCATGCTAAGTTGCTGAAAATTTGCAGAATAACCTCCAGGATAGGATATTCACCCATAGGTCTAGAATCACGCCATGCAACCGTTCGATCTCAGATCCAAGGGCTCTCCGAAGCCCGTATCATGGGAGAATGGAAGGCCACTACCCTGCCATTCGCACGCTGGCAGTTCGCTCCTACTCGTCCCCGCACGTCCTTCAATACTACGGCGGTTCGCTCCTAGTCGTCCCGTCCATTCACATTAGGACGAAGAGAGGAAGAAGCCCGCCGTGATCCAGCTTTGCGTGCATGACTTATGCTTGGTCTACCACATATGCCATGCCGACGTTGAGTGCCAGGATTTTGAGGACTTCCTCGAGAGCAACCTAGTCAAATTCGTTACTGTAGACTTTGGTAACGACAAAGAAGTCCTGCATCGGATAGGCCTCATTATAGGCAACACCTTCGACCTCCAGAAGAATCGGCTGGTGTCCTCTCGTCAGCCTTCAATGCTGACCCTGGCAGGAGCCATGGTTCATCCTTCATACGGTAAACTAGAGAAACCTCATTACACGTTCCATCGTCTTGCATGCCAGCAGAATGTACTAGATATAGACCACATGCACTACGCTGCAATGGATGGCTACTTTTGCTTCAATATCTACAAGGGTTGGAAGAAGAGCAACAGCCAAGTGTGCGGTTCAAGCAAACAAGTATCGGCCAAGACGAACAGGGACAAGGACGAAGTCGAGGACGTGGACGAGGACTCCGAGTAAGGTGGCAGTGTCGTTGCTCATGGTGGTTCTAACGCAGTGGTTCCAACAACTCCCTCCATCTCAACCCGCGCCTTGCTATTCCGAAATTACAACGCGCGCGAAAACTCCCACCTCCTGTGAAATCCCGACACACGAAATGCCCGTGGTACCCCCGAACCGAAAGAACCGCCTCAAATCGGTGGGGGTACTTTCGTAACTTACCCCACATTTCAGACAAGCGTGTCTCTAAGCCATGGTTCCCCACTACCATCCCATCCGCCCACCCATTCGTACACCGAGGCCGCGAAAACCCGCGACGAATCCCCACACCCTGCTCCGTCCGCCACCCACCCGGAGCCTCTTCCCCGACGACGTCGTCCACAGAAACACTTCGATGTCCCTCATGCACCGTACCGGATGAGGATCTGTTGTCGATCTCATCATCCCGCTGGTTCAGCCACACCGTCCTCCACCTCCAAGGAGCTGCCCCGACGTTCCCCTCGTCTTTCGCGCCACCTACATTCCCACACCGCCATCTTCACCTGCACCACCAAAAGAGCATCATCATTACCGTTTCCTCGGATGAAGCTGTGGCCTAATCGGCGCCACCAAAGAGGTTGTACACTAATCGCCGCATTTTCTTCTTGATTCGATCTCACGGTGCTTCCGGCGCTCGGTCCCAAGACGACACGGCGCGGCTCCATCCACGGCGGTGTCGCCAGCCACTTCCTCCACGACGTCGCTCCCTCGGCGGCGACGTCCACATCAGTAGGACCTGCTGCTGCTTTAGCTCTCGCTCGCATTGGTGCTCTGCTCTTGCTCTCGGTCCCCTGCCTGGTCTGCTCTTGCTATTGCTCTTGCTCGCGCTACTGCTCTCGTTCTTGCTCTTGCTTGCGATGCTGCTTCGATTTAGCTACACTTCACTCCGATGCCGCGGGGGTGAACGAAGAACCAGCCGCCGCGGGGAGGGGGGCTCGCCGAAGAGCTACCCCACTATCTATCTTAGGGTTCAGGATGGGGGCGGTGGTCCCCGGCGGTGGCGGGGAGTTGGCGGGGCGGTGGCGTGGGGATCGCCGGAGAAAAAGTTTGGCACGGGGGGGGGGGCTAGAGGGATGGCCGGGGCGGCGGCAGACCGGCGGTGGGGAGTGTCTTCGGGGCAGGCGGGGCGGCGCACCGCCGGCCGCGGGCGGCGAGGGGCTGCTGTTTGGCCGGCTCAGGGGGTGGAGGTTGAAGATGAACCACAGGCCCTTGATTTCGTATCCACCGGCTGCAAAATCGACTGTCCAGAGGTGAAAAAGTCAGTCGACCGACGTGTAGCCTCACCTTGCTAGTGCGTTCAATTTCGACAGCACAATTCAGTTTCGACAGCAAAATTCAGTTTCAACAGTTAAGTTCAGTTTCGACAGTTAAGTTGAGTTTCGACAGTTATATTCAGTTTCGACAGTTAAGTTCAGAGATGAGCGGCTGATGTATTTTACATCTAGCACTTTGTGTTTATGTATTTTACGTCATGTATTGGAGATGCTATTAGAATTCCACTCGGGTTAATGTTGTTCGTTGTCTCTCTTGTCCTGCTTCAGCCTCGGCATCGTACAACTCACCGGAGCTGCTCCAACAACGAAACCCTCCATCACAGCGGAGCAGTACATCAGGCTCCATCTCTAGACGCCTAAGATCTTCTTCCCCTCCTCCGACAGCCAAGTCAGCCGGAGCATTCTCACCGGCCAAGCCAATCACGCTGAGATCGACATGGCTTCGCCAAAGAGGTTGTACAATTGTTTCATCTCTTTCTTACTCTACATGTTATATATATTGTCCACTGAGCACTTGTAGTAACGGGAAATACGATTATTTTATCCTACTATATGACAAGCAGTGAGGTACCAGGCAACTTAGCTATCTGTGATGGACTCTCTTGAACACCATCATTATTTATCTCTGCACATTTGAGCTGTGCATTTGTCGATGGGCCTGGGAGTTGAGCTAGTATGGCAGTGGCCTGGGTCCAAAGTAATAGAAGTAGCACAAATTTTTCTTTATTGTAAGATTTTCCTTGCTCAAGCCTGCCTACTAGAATCGCCAGTGCTTGAAAGGAAAAGTGAATGAAAAACATCAGAATTGGAAAGTTTCCTATGGTACTACTTTTCATGAATTTGGTGCAAAGGAATGGAGCAAAGGAAAACTGTAGGATTTGTTCCTTTAGTGTCTCTTTAAAATAAAAACCGTAGGAATTCTAATTTCCACTTCTCCTCCTTTTCATATTCCTATTCACCAAGCACAAGACTAAGAGATAGTAGCATAATAGCATTATAACCGTACATTTTCTTGTGGTTTGACTTAATCTCACCATGCTTTTTTGCATCCTGTGATCTTCCAATTGTTTTGAATCAAACACCCAGATTGGCAGAAATCATGTGTTTTTAAATTCTCTGTTTTGCACGTGCATTCCTATCCTATTCCTGTCTATTTCCTATACCTGCATTGTTAGAATCCTCAAATTCAAACAAGCCCTTACTCAATTACTTCTGTTACAGATATGTGTCAAAGAAAACCTTGTCTGGTTTGTCCTGCTCCTGCGGCGCTGTGTTCCACCCCAACTCAGTTGCTCCAACGACGAAAGGGTTCACCACAGCAGGGATCCGCTCTCCAGACTGTCTTTCGCCACCTCAGATCTTCTTCCCCGCCGCCGGCAGCCACGGCAACTGCATTACCATCATCAACTGAGCAAATGACCTTAAGGACAACACGGGTCCGCAAGAGAGGTCGTACTCTTCCGTGTCTGCTTACGTTATGCGTCGCTTAATATGATGACATGCTACATTATCGTGGTGTTCACCTATTAGACTCCGAGTCAGGTCCAAACTAATGCTGAAACTTGTGTTTTTAATTGGTTGTGGGGTACATATTGGGGCAGCAATCGGTACTATCTGTCTACTATCTGGTTAATCTCCGGTGTCTACTATGAGTTTCATGTTGGGTGCAAACAAACATTAAAGGAGCCATTATCTGTATTTTTTAACTAAAGCTATTATCTGCCTGCTATCATTGGTTTTGGGTCTATCCATAGTTTGCTACCATCACTCTAGATTTGTGCATGCACTCCTTACATAATCTCACTATGTTTTATTCCTATGCATGCCAGTTATTGTACACAATGGAACTGATCATGTAAAGCAAAAGAGACGAGCCTTGCGTGGCAACAAAATTTCATACAGACGTCATTCCATGGTGGGCGCAAAGGCAGCCCCCCTCCACGCATTTCGGATCGTAATCAAGAGGAAGATAACTGTTATGAGGGGGATTCAGAAGGAGAAGACCACTCCTATTTACCCCATGAGGTCTTCGCTCTAACTTGGCATGCTGATGTTGGTAATATCATGCATATGGTGCCTTGCATTGCTTACTGTATACATTAAAGATGTCATCTGCTTAGTTTAGACATGCTTTGTGTCAATGCCATCTGTTTAGTTTCTTTATCGTATATGTGAATCATGCAATGCCATGTTGTCGAGACAGGCATCACATATGTGAATTTTGCAATGCCACCCTGGTTAGCCAGTCATCTTATATGTGAATTTTATCATGCCATCATTTTTTATTACGTGTTAAATTTGTCAACAATTTTAGTACATTCAATTACTCTTCCTATGCATCAGCCATTTGGCATGGTCATGGAAAAATCTGGAGTGGAAACAAGGTCTTCAGAGAAGACAATGCTATCTGACGAAGCGCATGTCTTGCTGGTTACCGATAGCTCCTCAGAGGAGGATTCAGAGGCAGATGACCAGTCATATTCCCCCCACCCTGAGGTGCATGCCCTAACTTGGCAGTGTGTATGGTATCTTGCATTGCTATGTCATTTGCTTAGTTTAGACATACTTTGTGTGAATGCCACCTGTTTAGTGTCTAATTACCATATATGTGAATTATGCAATGCCATCTTGTTGCAAGACATTATATATGTGAATTATGCAATGTTATCTTGTTGCAAGGCATTATGTATGTGAATTATGCAATGCCATGCTGTTTAGGCAAGCGTCATATATGTGAATTATATCATGCCGTCATTTTTTGTATTTCTCATTGCTTTTGTCGACAATGTTTGTATGTTCAACTGCTCTTCCTATGCATCAGCCATTTGAATTGGTGATGGAGAAATCTGGAGTGAAAACAAGGTCTTCAGAGCAGACAATGCTACCTGCTGAAGTAGATATCTTGCTGGTTAGAGATAGCTCTTCAGAGGAGGATTCAGAGGAAGATGACCAGTCCTATTATCCCCCTGAGGTGTATGCTCAAACTTGGCAGGGTTATATTACTCATATGATGCATATGTTGTATTGCAATGCTTAGTTTTACATCATATACACAATATTGAATGCCATCTCCTTAGTTGACACATCATATATGCGATTGCCCTCTGCTCACTTCCTTAGTATATAAATCATATATTTGAATTATGTCATGCCATGATGTCACACCCTAGCTAGGTTATGCATTAGAGTGTGCATCATGTTACATTCATCAGAAATTGAAATGGGGAAAGCAGAACCCCCAGCACCCCCCCCCCCTGAAATCAACTAGGGTTTACTAAAAATAAATTCAATGAACTTGAAATGCCCTTCAAATATGTTCACCCTCTTTGCCTTGGGTTAGAACCCTTGGGAAAAATGGTGCATATAATTTTAGGTCAACAAAAGGGGCATTGACTTAATTCATAAATATTTGGATTTGGGCATTTAAATACTATTAAATAATTCAAATGCTCAAAAAAATGTTGGAACTATTTTTGGGCCACTGAAATAATTCAGAAAGTGTCCATAAATATTTTCAGGATTTTATAAAATGATTCAGTATTTAAACTAAATCAAAACAGAATAAGAAAAATAGAAAAACAGAATAAATTAGAGAGAGAGTGTAGGCCAGTGGGCCACTTACCTGGCGCCACCAACCGGCCCAGCACTGTAGCTGGACGGCCCAGCCCACCAGGCCGACGCCAATCGTCCCCTAGCTCCTGCCAGGAGGACGAAGGGCGTGTGCCCGCGGTGCGCCAGCACGCGCGCGGCCACCGACGGCCAGCTCCTGCTTGCCGCGCCCCCCCCCCCCCTCGACGCCTGGACGTCGCTATGGACGCCACGCACCCCCTGGCCCCCTCATATCCCTCTCCATCGCTCTCCCTCCTCCCCTGGTTCTCTCCCGCGCGACCGCCCGAGCATTGCCGTCGCCGCCGTTCGCCATTTCCGTAGCCAGCGCCTCCCCCTCGCTTCTCCGACCAGCTCAGAAGCTCCGCCACGTCGCCGTCCACCTCTCTGTCGAGCCACGTGACGCGGGAAGCCCCGGAGCACCGTCATTTCCATCGTCTTCGCCTCGGCCGCCGTGGATCGCCGCCGTCAAATTCGCGGCAACCAACGCTTCCCCGAGCCCGCTTCGACGCCCTCTGCGACTGCTGTGAGCTCCATCATCGTTTTCCCCTCTTCCCCTTGCTTCTCGAGCACCGCAGCCGCCGTTTCGACCGAAGCCGTAGCACCTCGCCGCCAGCCATGGCGCCACCGTGGCCAGGGGCTGAGCCAGCCGCAACCGAGCACACCATCGTGCTCAGTGCAACGCCAGGACCCCAAAACCCTCACCTGCTGCCCCTGCCATGCACCGTAGCCCCTTCTCCCCTCCCCGCCGAACTCCGGCCGCCGCCCAAGTGGTCGCCGCCGTCGACTTAGGCCGTCTCCGGTGAAACGGAGGGCACTAGTGGATGCGCGCGAGCACCAGCTCCTCGGAGATGGTCTCCGCGGCCCATTTGGTCACCGGAGACGCATTTCCGACGCCCTCCGCCGCGTCTGGCTCGCCGGCGACAAGCCGCCGGTGGCTTTGACCCCGCTGACCAGGGTTGACCCTCCCCTTTGTGTCACTGACGCGTGGGCCACCCCCTGACATTTAGTTAGTATCAGATTAACACTAATTAACCTAGGTTAGTTACCCAGTTAGTCACTGACCAGTGGGCCCGGCGCCCACTAACCCTAATTAGACAAATTAACCCTCCTGTTAACTAACCAGTCACTGACGTGTGGACCCCACACGTCAGGTTTGACTCGGACAGCTCCGTTGACCGCTGACGCAACGCTGATGTCATGCTGACGCAATATCTCATTTTCTAGTTTAAAAATAATTCAGGAAATTCCAGAAAATACCCAAAACTTCAAAAATTCATAGAAATTCAACCATAACTCCAAATGAGACAAATTATATATGAAAAATTATCAGAAAAATTCAAGGAATCCATCTGTACCATTTTCATGCATGTTTGAACAATGCTTGTCCTCTGTTTTGGACAAAACAAATAAAGGGCATTTAAATAATCATATATGGGGTTGGAATTTGAATCTTGTACTCAAACCAACTTCATTTAAATCATAGCTAGTTTCATTAGCTCAAGACACATCCATATTGCCATGTCATAGCATGCATCATATTGTTGCATATCGTCATGTGTTGATTGTGCTCGGCTGTGTTCTTCGTGGTAGGTTCTGCCTCCGAGGATATTCACGAGTATCCAACTGAAGGGCAGTATCCCGTTACCACTCCATCAGGCAAGCAACCATTGATCATTCCGATACAACCCATGTTCTCGCTCCTGCTCTTGTTTACTGCATTAAGACAACACGATTCAAACTGCTGTGTGCTACGGTAACTAGATGAAACCCACTAGCATGTGTAGGAGTTGATTGAGCCATGTTTTGTGATTCCTACCTTGCCATGCCTGCTATGCTTAGAGTTGTGTCAGGTCTGGTTCATCTGGGGGATGGGCTAGAGTGAAATGCTTGTGCCAGTAATATGTGGGATGTGTTGAACATGTTTTGGTAAAGGTATCGATGAGAGGCCATGTAGGAGTACATGGTGGGTTGTTTCATTGAAGCCGTCCCTAAGAACTGAGTTCTGTATGCGTGAATTAAGATTCAGCTACTACCACACATTGGGCCCTGAAATATGACCCCGCTCGACTTACCGACCCCTCTCGCCTCAGTCCAGGAGTTGCAACTAGTTTCTGGTGTTTGTAGGATATGTGTTGGCGGCCGTGCGTAGCGCTGACCCTAGGGGTGGGCTATGTTGCGGTAGATACACCGTGGCACGGTGTACTGAGTCACCCGTTTGGTGTCTCGGGAACCCTGTCCACATCGTTCGGGGCCGTTGATGACACCCCGGCCGGATTTCCTTGCGGATGGAACCTGAATAGGCGATGACCCTGGACTAGAGACTTGTGAGGTTAGTCAGGTCGTGGTCTACACCCACGTCGGTTTTTGCTTGAAGTCTGCCGAGCACATTTCGTGTGCAGACGCTAAGTGGTGGAAACATGTGTGACGAAGTACACCCCTGCGGGGTATAAAACTATTCGAATAGCCGTGTCCGCGGTAAAGGACTACTTGGTTGCATATACAGTTCATAGACAAGTTAATGGATACTACTAAAAGACTCAAGTTAAGTGTGAGTACCGAGGATGGCCCCCTCGCAGGATACGAGGGAGGATCCACGGTGGAGTATTGTGATGGTGAGTAGTGGACTCGTGTGCGAAAACTATTTTGCTAAAAGATTCCGTAGGATAGCTTAGCCAAGAGTCAAAGCTGGCTTGCTGCATAAACCCCACCACCTTCTTGAGAATGAGCATGTACAGTAGGTTCTGATGTAAGACTTGCTGAGTACCTTTGTACTCATGTTTGCTTATTTATTGTTTTCAGACGACAACACTGCCCCCTCCGATGGGTTTTACGTAGACCTTGACGTCGACGAGTGACTAGCCACCCAGGTGGTGATCCAGGCCATGGAGGGCCCTATGTAGATAGACAGGCTTCGAGAAGCCTTCTTTCTTTCTAGAGTCTGTACTCAGACTAGTTGCTTCCGCATGTGCTTGTATGACTGTATGACTTGAGTGTCGGGTCATGTGACCCCTACCTGTATGGATATGTTATGTATGGCTCCCTGGAGCCTTTAAATAAAGTACCTGAGTTGTAGAGTTTTGTTGTGATGCCATGTTGTATGTACTCATATCGAGCATATTGTATGTATGATTGAAATGCTTGGTATGAGTGGGATCCGACAATCTAGTTGTTTGTCCTTCGCAGCCTTTCTTATGGGGAAATGTAGTCTAGTGCTCCTCGAGCCATAGTAGTCCGCTACAGCCCGGTTCACCGGAGTCCTGCTAGCCCAGCACTACTGTTCAGGACGCTTGACTGGCCGGCATGTGTTTCACTCCGTCCCTATGTCTGTCCCTTCGGGGAAATGTCACGCGGTGATCTCCGGAGTCCTGTCTAGCCTGCTACAGCCCGGGATTTCCCGGAGTCCTGTTAGCCCAGTGCTACAGCCCGGAATCACTCGTTGATGACCGACATGTTCGTTGTGATTCATGTATGCCTGTCTCCATAGGTCTGTGCCGCTTTGGGTTCACGACTAGCCATGTCGGCCCGGGTTCTCGGTCATATGGATGCTAGCGACATTGTCATATACGCGAGCCAAAAGGCGCAAACGGTCCCGGGCCATGGTAAGGCGACACCCGTGGGATACCGTGCGTGAGGCCGCAAAGTGATATGAGGTGTTACCGGCTAGATCGATGTGGCTTAGAATCGGGGTCCTGACAGCGTTGCCATCAGAGCCGGACTGCCTGTAGGTTCGTTCAGCCAAACTGGTCGATGTCGAGTTTAGAAATGCTTTAGTTATATGTAAGGGAATTGATTGTGGGAGGGAACGTAAGGTTCTTTTACTCCTTTACCCTATGCTTCTGATCTAAGTCATTCTCTTCTCATTCAACGTGGGTTAAGGACTAGGCTCTCTTCTTCTATCAGGTTCACGTGTTACTAATCCGTAGTAGTTTACAGGATTATTGCTACGAGTTCCAGTCCAATTTCTACTATTTTAGTACGTTGCTATTTGAATCAGAACCTTGATATGATGCTGTTGAGCGGTATTGTGAACTGTTGTGGATGTCTCAAATCTTTTTCTGAGCATTTACAGCCGTTATGCTGTCCAATTTTCCCTAGGAATCCCGATGTCTTTGTCTTGTGGTTGTGCTTTCAGATGGCCAACCATTCTCAAAATCAAGTGGTTCGCCTGACTAGGTGCCTCGACGTGCCCGGTCATACTGCTATGTTGGTCCGGGTCATGATCGAGACAGGATACCGTTGGTATCCCGAATACACTGTTGAAGAGCAGTTCTGCGACTTTAATCAAAGCCAGTATTTATGCACCGTCAGGATATTTCCTTCCTATCCTGGATCTACCGAGCCCCTTCACTGTTCCTATGGACTCGGAGTTACCATTGAGATGGCTGTGTAGGATGCTGCCTATTCCATGATGACCATCTTGCGAGTCCGGACTGGCCTGCTTCGGAACACTGACTTCCGTTACATGCCAGCTTCACTTCCGGGAGCGCAGGGGTATCTTCAGGCTATCTATGCTGACTCCACCCAGGAGGACTCATTAACTCGTACCACCGCTGAGATGCTCGAAGATAAGGACCGAGAGAATCGGGCCTTGAGGCTGGAGCTCTTTAATACCCGTGCTGATCATTGAGCCACATTGACTCGGTTTGCACCCGCGGTGCAAGCGGGATGTATGGATACCAGGGATCTGTATCCTGTGAGAGCAGCTCTGCCAGACATGGTGGATTGGCGTGATGTGGGAGGCATCACCCCACCCCTTGGTCCCCGCAGGCCACCGTTTGTTGGTCCAAGACCTTATCCTAGCCCCTATGGTCCACAGGCTCCTCAGGACCGTCTGTTTCCGGATGATCACGTTGAACTTCCAGACTATGGAGGATGGTCAACACCCGCGGAAACCCTGCTGCCCCGGAGCAGGGGGAAGCCAATGCAGCTAGAGGTGAAAATTTGCCTCATCCGCCTTCCCTGGCCGAAGTGATGCTGGAGGCGGAAAGGAACAAGCGTGAGACCAACCGCCTACTGGAGCGGATTGAGCAGAACACTGCACGCCACCCACGAAATGACTTGGTGTCAATCAACGACTTTATCAAGCTGTACCCACCAAAGTTCAACCATTCCGTCGAGCCCCTCGACGCGGATAATTGGCTTCGCAGCATCACCCACAAGCTACGTTCTGCCAACGTAGCTGAAGCCGACAAGGTTACCTATGCTGCTTATCATCTTGAGGGCCCCGCTAGCCATTGGTGGGAAAACTACGAAGCTATGCGCCCGGTCGGCCAAATCACTACCTGGGCTGAGTTCAGCGAGGCTTTCCGTGAGCATCACATTCCGGAAGGTCTCATGGATCGCAAGAGGGAGGAGTTCTGCAACTTCACCCAAGGAAGGCTGACTGTGGATGCATATAGCCGAGAATTTGGGAACCTGGCACGCTATGCTCCTGAAGAGGTTTCTACTGACGCCAAGAAGCAGGCAAGGTTCCGTAAGGGACTTAGCCCTGAGCTTCGTCGCGATCTCCGTCTGCATGAGTGCACATCCTTCTAGAAGCTGGTCAATAAAGCTATCAGTGCTGAGACAGGCCAGACTGATTATGACGCTTCACGCAAGCACTCTCGTGATTTTGGGTCTTCATCCAGCTTTGGAGCTCAGAAGCGCCGGGTGTGGATTCCAAGCACCGCACTGCCACCCAGATTCACCCTGAGGCCATCCTTTGAGGCGCCTCGTCCCAACCAGCAATTTGCACCGCCCAAGCCCTATGGTGGCCCCGCTGCTAATGTTGCTCCACGCCCCACTGTGGTAACATGCTTCAAGTGTGGAGAACCGGGTCACTATAGTCGAGAGTGTCCCCAGAACAACCCCAATCAAGCTGGAAAGTCCGTTGGCCATGGTAAGCCCGCGGGAAAGACTTTCTACGCCAAGCCGGCCACTACTACACGTGGCCATGTCAACTATGTTTCAGCCGAAGAGGCTCATGAGGATCCCAACGCCGTCCTTGGTACGCTCCTTGTTAACTGCCATCCGGCATCTGTTCTTTTCGATACTGGAGCATCTCATTCATTCATATCCGAGAATTATGCTCGGTTGCATAACACGACATTCTGTGACATGCCCACTTCCATGGTAATTCAAACTCCGGGTTCCAAATGGCAAACTTCTAAGGTAAGCCATGGGAACGAAATTCTTGTCGATAGGCTTGTTTTCCTTGCATCTTTAATAGCTCTCAAGTCCTCCGACATAAACATCATCTTGGGTATGGACTGGATGTCGGCTCATTATGCCAAGATCGATTGTGCCACTAGAACCGTTCAACTTATTCATCCCTCGGGCAAGACAGTTAATGTCTTAACTCGAGTGGCCAAGCACCAACTTTACTCTCTCAATGCCAACCCTCTTCCAGACCTTGAGGACGTTCCGGTAGTTCGAGACTTCCCGGATGTGTTTCCGGAAGAACTCCCAGGTGTTCCACCTGACCGGGATGTCGAGTTTGTGATAGACCTTGTTCCAGGAACCGTTCCAATTGCTAGAAGACCCAACAAGATGGCACCTTTAGAACTAGCCGAGCTTAAGAACCAACTCGATGAGTCCTTGAACAAAGGGTTCATCCGTCCTAGCTCCTCTCCTTGGGCTTGCCCTGTCCTCTTCGTCAAGAAGAAGGATGGAACGGATCGAATGGTTGTGGATTACCGACCTGTCAATCTGGTCACCATCAAGAACAAATACCCGCTTCTCCGGATCAACGACCTGTATGATCAGCTCGCTGGATCCTCAGTCTTCTCCAAGATGGATTTGAGGCTGGGCTACCATCAAATCAAAATCAGAAACGGGGACATTCCCAAAACGGCCTTTGTTACTCGTTATGGCCAATACGAGTACACCGTCATGTCCTTCGGTTTAACCAATGCCCCAGCCACTTTCTCCCGGTTAATGAACTCGGTTTTCATGGAGTACTTGGACAAATTCGTCGTAGTATACCTCGATGACATACTCATCTACTCCAAGAATGAAGAGGAACATGCCGAACATCTAAGGCTGGTATTGATGAAACTTCGAGAGCATCGCCTTTATGCCAAATTCTCCAAGTGTGAATTTTGGTTGTCAGAAGTGACCTATCTAGGCCATGTAATCTCTGGTAAGGGTATTGCTGTCAATCCCGAGCGAGTTCAAGCCGTCCTTGATTGGACTCCACCTGAAACGGTCGAGCAAGTTCGGAGTTTCCTTGGCCTAGCGAGCTATTGCCGCCGCTTCGTCGAGAATTTCTCCAAGGTTGCTAAACCTCTAACTGAACTCCTCAAGAAAGATAAAAAGTTCAAGTGGACTCCACAGTGCGAGTTCAGTTTTCAAGAACTGAAAAGACGCCTGACATCTGCTCCCGTACTGGTACCACCAGATTTCTCCAAGGACTTTATTATCTATTGCGACGCCTCGCGACAAGGACTAGGTTGCATACTCATGCAAGATCGTCAGGTAATTGCCTATGCTTCACGGCAATTACACCCACATGAGGAAAATTATCCCACACATGATCTAGAGCTTGCAGCTGTAGTCGATGCACTCAAAACCTGGCGACATTACCTTCTCGGTAATCGTTGCGAGATCTTCACCGATCACCAAAGCTTGAAATATATCTTCACCCAACCAGATTTGAATCTCAGGCAAAGACGTTGGGTCGAGTTGATCTCGGATTATGACTTAGGAATAACTTACACCCCTGGCAAGGCCAATGTCATGGCCGATGCACTAAGTCGTAAGTCCTACTGTAACAACCTGATGTTACAACAAAGTCAACCACTTCTCCATGAGGAATTTCGCAAGCTTAATCTTCACATTGTTCCTCAAGGATTCTTGTCTACTCTGGTGGCGAAACCTACCCTTATGGATCAAATCATAGCTGCCCAAAAGCGTGATAAGGGCATATCCCGGATTAAGGAAAACATTGCTAGCGGAGTAGCTAAATGTTTTGCCATGGATGAGCAAGGTGCTGTCTTCTTTGAGAACCGCCTGGTGGTTCCCAAGAACCAACATCTACGCCAGATGATCCTTAAGGAAGCTCATGAATCCCCTCTCACCATTCATCCCGGTAGTACTAAAATGTATCAAGACCTACGCCAGAGGTTTTGGTGGACTAGGATGAAGAGAGAAATCGCTCAATACGTTGCTAATTGCGACGTTCGTCGTCGTGTTAAAGCAGAGCATCAACGGCCTGCTGGCACCCTTCAACCTTTGGCTATTCCTGAATGGAAATGGGACAAAATCAGTATGGATTTCATCACTGGGTTTCCCAGGACCAAGAGGGGAAATAATGCCATCTTCGTCGTGATCGACCGTCTTTCCAAAGTAGCCCATTTTCTACCTGTTCGTGAGAGTATCACCGCTAGCCAGCTAGCTGACCTATACATCTCCCGAATAGTGTCTCTTCATGGTGTCCCATTGGAAATTAACTCAGACCGTGGAAG
Source organism: Triticum monococcum (assembly GCA_034509565.1). Classification (NCBI taxonomy): domain Eukaryota; kingdom Viridiplantae; phylum Streptophyta; class Magnoliopsida; order Poales; family Poaceae; genus Triticum; species Triticum monococcum. Next base: position 392,923,654 of record CM067843.1, on the reverse strand, counting down.
TCTCTTCACCTCTCGATTTTGGGAAAGTTTCCAAAATGCTATGGGAACTCATCTCTCCTTTAGCACCGCCTTCCATCCTCAATCAAGTGGTCAAGTAGAGCGAGTAAATCAAATTCTGGAAGATATGCTCCGAGCTTCTGTTATCTCATTCGGAATGAGTTGGGAGAAATGCCTTCCATTCGCGGAGTTTGCCTATAACAATAGCTATCAAGCTAGTTTGGGCAAGGCTCCCTTCGAAGTTCTCTATGGACGAAAATGTCGAACGCCTCTTAACTGGTCAGAAACCGGGGAAAGACAACTCTTTGGCCCGGATATGATTCAGGAAGCAGAAGAGCAGGTTCGCGTTATTCGTGAGAAATTGAAAACGGCCCAATCTCGCCAAAAGAGTCAATATGATCGTAAGCATAAGCCTATGACATTTGAAATTGACGAGAAAGCTTACCTTCGGGTTACCCCGTTAAAGGGAACCCATCGCTTCGGTATCAAAGGCAAATTGGCTCCTCGTTACATTGGACCTTTTCGCATTCTTGCCAAACGAGGAGAAGTTGCCTACCAATTGGAACTACCTCCGCATCTTTCCAGAGTTCACGACGTCTTCCACGTTTCGCAACTCAGGCGTTGCTTCGCGGATCCTATCCGTGGAGTGGACCACGAAACGCTTGATTTACAAGATAACCTCTCTTATCGGGAATACCCCGTTCGTATCCTTGATCAAGCCGAGCGTACCACTCGACGTCATAATATCAAGTTTCTCAAGGTTCAATGGTCACACCATTCCGAGGAAGAAGCCACTTGGGAAAGGGAGGATCGTCTTCGACTCGAGTACCCCGCCTTCTTCCCAGATGATCCTAAATCTCGGGACGAGATTCTATTGAGTGGGGGTGAGTTGTCACACCCTAGCTAGGTTATGCATTAGAGTGTGCATCATGTTACATTCATCAGAAATTGAAATGGGGAAAGCAGAACCCCCAGCACCCCCCCCCCCCCTGAAATCAACTAGGGTTTACTAAAAATAAATTCAATGAACCTGAAATGCCCTTCAAATATGTTCACCCTCTTTGCCTTGGGTTAGAACCCTTGGGAAAAATGGTGCATGTAATTTTAGGTCAACAAAAGGGGCATTGACTTAATTCATAAATATTTGAATTAGGGCATTTAAATACTATTAAATAATTCAAATGCTCAAAAAAATGTTGGAACTATTTTTGGGCCACTGAAATAATTCAGAAAGTGTCCATAAATATTTTCAGGATTTTATAAAATGATTTAGTATTTAAACTAAATCAAAACAGAATAACAAAAATAGAAAAACAGAATAAATTAGAGAGAGAGTAGGCCAGTGGCCACTTACCTGGCGCCACCAACCGGCCCAACACTGTAGCTGGACGGCCCAGCCCACCAGGCCGACGCCAGTCGTCCCCTAGCTCCTGCCAGGAGGACGAAGGGCGTGTGCCCGCGGTGCGCCAGCACGCGCGCGGCCACCGACGGCCAGCTCCTGCTTGCCGCGCCCCCCCTCGACGCCTGGACGTCGCTATGGATGCCACGCACCCCCTGGCCCCCTCATATCCCTCTCCCTCGCTCTCCCTCCTCCCCTGGTTCTCTCCCGCGCGACCGCCCGAGCATTGCCGTCGCCGCCGTTCGCCATTTCTGTAGCCACCGCCTCCCCCTCGCTTCTCCGACCAGCTCAGAAGCTTCGCCACGTCGCCGTCCACCTCTCTGTCGAGCCACGTGACGCGGGAAGCCCCGGAGCACCGTCATTGCCATCGTCTTCGCCTCGGCCGCCGTGATTCACCGCCGTCAAATTCGCGGCAACCAACGCTTCCCCGAGCCCGCTTCGACGCCCTCTGCGACTGCTGTGAGCTCCATCATCGTTTTCCCCTCTTCCCCTTGCTTCTCGAGCACCGCAGCCGCCGTTTCGACCGAAGCCGTAGCACCTCGCCGCCGGCCATGGCGCCACCGTGGCCAGGGGCTGAGCCAGCCGCAACCGAGCTCACCATCGTGCTAAGTGCAACGCCAGGACCCCAAAACCCTCACCTGCTGCCCCTGCCATGCACTGTAGCCCCTTCTCCCCTCCCCGCCGAACTCCGGCCGCCGCCCAAGTGGTCGCCGCCGTCGACTTAGGCCGTCTCCGGTGAAACAGAGGGCACTAGTGGATGCGCGCGAGCACCAGCTCCTCGGAGATGGTCTCCGCGGCCCATTTGGTCACCGGAGACGCATTTCCGACGCCCTCCGCCGCGTCTGGCTCGCCGGCGACAAGCCGCCGGTGGCTTTGACCCCGCTGACCAGGGTTGACCCTCCCCCTTGTGTCACTGACGCGTGGGCCACCCCCTGACATTTAGTTAGTATTAGATTAACACTAATTAACCTAGGTTAGTTACCCAGTTAGTCACTGACCAGTGGGCCGGCGCCCACTAACCCTAATTAGACAAATTAACCCTCCTGTTAACTAACCAGTCACTGACGTGTGGACCCCACACGTCAGGTTTGACTCGGACAGCTCCGTTGACCGCTGACGCAACGCTGATGTCATGCTGACGCAATATCTCATTTTCTAGTTTAAAAATAATTCAGGAAATTCCAGAAAATACCCAAAACTTCAAAAATTCCTAGAAATTCAACCATAACTCCAAATGAGACAAATTATACATGAAAAATTATCAGAAAAATTCAAGGAATCCATCTGTACCATTTTCATGCATGTTTGAACAATGCTTGTCCTCTGTTTTGGACAAAACAAATAAAGGGCAGTTAAATAATCATATATGGGGTTGGAATTTGAATCTTGTACTCAAACCAACTTCATTTAAATCATAGCTAGTTGCATTAGCTCAAGACACATCCATATTGCCATGTCATAGCATGCATCATATTGTTGCATATCGTCATGTGTTGATTGTGCTCGGCTGTGTTCTTCGTGGTAGGTTCTGCCTCCGAGGATATTCACGAGTATCCAACTGAAGGGTAGTATTTCGTTACCACTCCATCAGGCAAGCAACCATTGATCATTCCGATACAACCCATGTTCTCGCTCCTGCTCTTGTTTACTGCATTAAGACAACACGATTCAAACTGCTGTGTGCTACGGTAGTTGAACCCTTAGCCTCTGCATGACCTGTCATTGCCACAGTAACTAGATGAAACCCACTAGCATGTGTAGGAGTTGATTGAGCCATGTTTTGTGATTCCTACCTTGCCATGCCTGCTATGCTTAGAGTTGTGTCAGGTCTGGTTCATCTGGGGGATGGGCTAGAGTGAAATGCTTGTGCCAGTAATATGTGGGATGTGTTGAACATGTTTTGGTAAAGGTATCGATGAGAGGCCATGTAGGAGTACATGGTGGGTTGTTTCATTGAAGCCGTCCCTAAGAACTGAGTTCTGTATGCGTGAATTAAGATTCAGCTACTACCACACATTGGGCCCTGAAATATGACCCCGCTCGACTTACCGACCCCTCTCGCCTCAGTCCAGGAGTTGCAACTAGTTTCTGGTGTTTGTAGGATATGTGTTGGCGGCCGTGCGTAGCGCTGACCCTAGGGGTGGGCTATGTTGCGGTAGATACACCGTGGCACGGTGTACCGAGTCACCCGTTTGGTGTCTCGGGAACCCTGTTCACATCGTTCGGGGCCGTTGAGGACACCCCGGCCGGATTTCCTTGCGGATGGAACCTGAATAGGCGATGACCCTGGACTAGAGACTTGTGAGGTTAGTCAGGTCGTGGTCTACACCCACGTCGGTTTTCGCTTGAAGTCTGCCGAGCACATTTCGTGTGCAGACGCTAAGTGGTGGAAACATGTGTGACGAAGTACACCCCTGCAGGGTATAAAACTATTCGAATAGCCGTGTCCGCGGTAAAGGACTACTTGGTTGCATATACAGTTCATAGACAAGTTAATGGATACTACTAAAAGACTCAAGTTAAGTGTGAGTACCGAGGATGGCCCCCTCGCAGGATACGAGGGAGGATCCACGGTGGAGTATTGTGATCGTGAGTAGTGGACTCGTGTGCGAAAACTATTTTGCTAAAAGATTCCGTAGGATAGCTTAGGCTAGAGTCAAAGCTGGCTTGCTGCCTAAACCCCACCACCTTCTTGAGAATGAGCATGTACAGTAGGTTCTGATGTAAGACTTGCTGAGTACCTTTGTACTCATGTTTGCTTATTTATTGTTTTCAGACGACAACACTGCCCCCTCCGATGGGTTTTACGTAGACCTTGACGTCGACGAGTGACTAGCCACCCAGGTGGTGATCCAGGCCATGGAGGGCCCTATGTAGATAGACAGGCTTCGAGAAGCCTTCTTTCTTTCTAGAGTCTGTACTCAGACTAGTTGCTTCCGCATGTGCTTGTATGACTGTATGACTTGAGTGTCGGGTCACGTGACCCCTACCTGTATGGATATGTTATGTATGGCTCCCTGGAGCCTTTAAATAAAGTACCTGAGTTGTAGAGTTTTGTTGTGATGCCATGTTGTATGTACTCATATCGAGCATATTGTATGTATGATTGAAATGCTTGGTATGAGTGGGATCCGACAATCTAGTTGTTTGTCCTTCGCAGCCTTTCTTATGGGGAAATGTAGTCTAGTGCTCCTCGAGCCATAGTAGTCCGCTACAGCCCGGTTCACCGGAGTCCTGCTAGCCCAGCACTATTGTTCAGGACGCTTGACTGGCCGGCATGTGTTTCACTCCGTCCCTATGTCTGTCCCTTCGGGGAAATGTCACGCGGTGATCTCCGGAGTCCTGTCTAGCCTGCTATAGCCCGGGATTTCCCGGAGTCCTGTTAGCCTAGTGCTACAGCCCGGAATCACTCGTTGATGACCGACATGTTCGTTGTGATTCATGTATGCCTGTCTCGATAGGTCTGTGCCGCTTTGGGTTCACGACTAGCCATGTCGGCCCGGGTTCTCGGTCATATGGATGCTAGCGACATTGTCATATACGCGAGCCAAAAGGCGCAAACGGTCCCGGGCCATGGTAAGGCGACACCCGTGGGATACCGTGCGTGAGGCCACAAAGTGATATGAGGTGTTCCCGGCTAGATCGATGTGGCTTAGAATCGGGGTCCTGACACATGATGTTTACATAGACAGCATGTATCTGAATCATGGCATCCTATAGTTATATCATCTCATCCTATTTACATAGTCATAATATTTAAATTATGTCATTCTATCCGTGAATTATATCATGCCATCATGTTTCCATCGACGGCATGTTTGTGATTTATGGCATGCCAACCACTTTAATAGACACATCGTATAGTTATATCATGTCATCCTGTTTACATAGTCATCATATTTTGAAGTATGTCATTCTATCCTGTTTAGTTAGCCATCATACATGTGAAATTGTGTCATGCTATCCTATTTAATTAGCCATCATATATGTGAAATTATGTTCTGCTATTCTGTTTTTTTGAGGAACTTTGTGACAGTGAGGGCACCCCCCCCCCACTGACTTTATATTAAAACCCCATGAAACAGATATTACATGCGAGAGTTTACATCTACTGAGGTATAAGGGAGAGGTCTGTACACCAAGAGTACAGAAAGAGTACAGGAAAATAGGAAGAGAGTAAAGCCATCTAATACAGGATCCAAACAGCGAGGCAATCAAGTGGAAGCAGCCAGCTGCTCAACAAAGGGCACTAGTGCCTCTTTGACTCTATGTTTCATCATGCCAAAGTCGTTGCGAAATCTTTGTCGCCACCCATCTTCCATGGGCGCCACCCCCTAAAATGTTTATTGTTACGTTCCTTCCAGATGCTCCAGACCGAGACGATGAAAACATCCATGAACATAGGCCCAGATCACCTGTTTTTCGCCGCGTGCAATAGTTACAACCTGTTTCCAGATACAGGCCACGAGATCCCTAGCTTCGCCCAACACGATTTGCTAAAGTCGCAGTGGAAGAATAGATGCTCAACCGTCTCCTCGGGGGGGTTACGACACAGCAAGCAGGCATAGTTATTGTCCCTGAGCTTCATATTCTTCCTCCTGAGCAGGCCCCTCGTGTTAAGTCTATCCGCTAGCAACAACCAGGCGAAAACCCTCCATTTGTTAGTACATTTGGTCTTCCAGATCCACTCAAAGGCCTTGTGAGCTACCTCATCACGGAAGCAATGCAGGTAGAATTTGCCAGATTCAAATTTTTCCGATCCCCAGATGCATCTCCAGGAGTCATCTGTCTCAACCAGCTCTACCGGGGCCACGCTGTTTTGGAGATCATTAAGCTCACCCCTTTCCTGCATCGAGAGCGGCAGATGGAAGTTCTGACCTAATGTAGCTGCGGTCAGGAGATTCTGCACCGACACGTCTTCATTTTTTGAATATGAAAACAATCGAGGGTGGGCATCAGCCAGTACGTCCTTATGCCACACATCCTTCCAGAACAGGGTCGTGCTCCCATCCCCTACTTGGACAGTCATGACACCCCTGTAAACCGGCGCAAGGTGGATGATGTGGCGCCACCAAAAGGATCCACACGGACCAGTCGCATGCGGGACGATGCCATTGTAGTAAGCTGTCCAAACCAATTTCACCCAGGCAGGTCCACGCAATTATAGAATTTGTGTAGTTGCTTGAGGAGCAGGCCCTGGTTCTGAATTTTAGATCGACGATGCCGAGGCCACCTTTGTTTTTGGGGCGGTAGATCAAATCCCAAGCTGCCATCGAGACCGCTTTCATGCCATCGTCCGTTTTTAACCCACATGCAGTACCGCCTGAGTTTATCAATGTGCTCAAGGATATTTGGCGGCAATCTGATGGAGCACATGGCATAGATCGCGAGCGACGTGATCACTGAATTGACTAGCGTAAGCTTTGAGCCAAGATCGAGGAGAGTAGCTGCCGTGGAGAGTTTGCGTTCCACCGAAGCCACCAGCGGCATGAGATCAGTCACCGTGGGTCTGGTCGTCCCCATGGGCAGCCCCAGGTACGTGAATGGCATGGAGCCGACTGCGCAACCAAAAACTTGTGCCAAGCGAGAAGTCTCAGACTCATCGATATTGACAGTGATCAGAGTGGATTTTTGAAAATTGATGCGCAGCCCCATTGACGCCGCGTAATCCTGAAGAATGGTCTTGATGGTTTCCGCCTGAACCCGATCCGCGGGCATCACCAGTATAGTGTCATCGGCGTATTGAATGACTGGATAGTCATTGTCAGGAACTGGGATCGGAAGCTGCAAGGCGCCTGCTCTGTACGCATCATTAATGGCTGCTTGCAAGAGATTAGCCGCCAGCACGAAAATGAGTGGGGACAGTGGGTCACCTTGGCGCACTCCTCTTAAGCAGAAGAAGGTTTTACCCAGGGTCCCATTAAGGAGGACAGCGGATTTGCCTGTCGAAAACAGGCTGTTCATCCACCCAAGCCATTTGTCGTCAAAGCCCATACATTTCATGATCTCCATCATCGGGGCATGTTCGATCGTGTCGAAGGCTTTGGCAAAGTCTAATTTCAGAATGGCGATCGCGCGTCCCGACGCTTGGCATTGGTGTATAAATTCAAAAGCCCACCCCTCACAGTCCTGAATCGATCTCCCTCGCAAAAAACCATATTGGTTCCTGTGAATGATCTTGAGAATCACTTTCTATAGGCGGTTTGCGAGTATCTTCGTCAGTAGTTTTAGACAGCAGTTTAGAAGGGTTATAGGGCGATAATCATTGGCAGTTTCTGGAGACTGGGTCTTGGGGATGAGAGTGATGTATCTAGTATTCAGGCTTTCAAGGTCAAGATTACTTGCATGAAAATCAAAACACAGCCGGTAAAAGTCTTCTTTAATGATATGCCAGCATGTTTTGATGAAGCTACCACTGAAGCCATCCGTGCCAGGGGCTCGGTCAGACGGCAACCTCTTGACCACTTGATCGATCTCCCTACGAGTGAAAGGGGCCGACAGATGCTGGAGTCCATCAACCTTTTTTATGATACACCTCAGATCAAATTTCATGTTGGTTTGATTAGAGCATCCCAACCTGTCTTTGAAGGCCTGGAAAAGAACCGCTTCTTTACCCAGGTGGTCGTGGATGATAGTATCATCGGGCAGTCTCAGCGTGGCAATGCTATTTCTACGGTACCGTTCCATAGCCACCCTATGGAAGAACTTTGTATTGCCGTCGCCAAATCTGAATTGCCTGACCATGCAGTGTTTCCTCCAGTAAGCTTTTTTGCACTCCAGCAGGTGCAGTAGGTGGTGCTTCAAGATTATTCTGAAGTTGGCTTCAGGTAAGGACAGTCTCCTTTTTTCCTCCAACCCATCTATCTCTAGAAGGGTTTTATTGCAATTCTCAATCAGTAAGGATAGTTTAGATATTTTCCTGCTCCACTGTTTCAGATCATAACGCAAGGTTTTAAGTTTCTTGCACAGGACAGTGGCAGAATTCGAAGCATGGCAATGCTTAGCCCAAGACCGTTGAACCACTTAAAAAACCCCGGTTGCTTGATCCAATAATCCTCGAAGCGGAAAATTCTGGACTTTGGAATCCTGGATTGGATACTTACATAGCACGAGACATGGTCTGATGTGGGTTTACCGAGAGGCATGACCATGGTGTTTGGGTATTTGGCTGCACAGTCAACGGAGGTGATGTGCCAGTCAAGCTGTTCGAGGAGCGGATCGGATTGCATATTACTCCATGTAAACGAGCGCCCCTTAATTGGGAGTTCAACGAGGGATTGCCGACGTATGGTTTCATTAAAGAGCAGCATATTGTTAGCATCGCCTCCTCGTCTATTTCGGTTATCCGGCGCACGGATAAAATTAAAATCGCCGAGGAGAAGCCAATCTTCACCCGTAGGGATATCCAGATCAAAGAACCATGAAGTAAAAAGCGCTCTATTCGGATCATTGCATGGGCCATAAATGTTTACTAGCGTCCAAGAATCGCCTGATTGCGTTGAAGTAAGTCCGACGCCTAATGCAAAAGTCTCAGAGAATACAGCCACTCCAGTGAAGACCGAGCTCATCCACACAGTTAAGATCCCACCAGAGCTACCCATAGAGGGTACAAATTCAAACATATCAATTTTTTAGGACATAACAGTTTAACATAAGAAGCATCAAAAGAAGTACATTTAGTTTCCTGAAAACAAACGACAGAGCATCCACTGACATCAATTGCGTTGCGGATCACGAGGTGCTTCTTCTCAGAATTGATTCCATGCACGTTCCAGCACAGGACGTTCCACTGCTTATTCGCTGACATCACACCTAGTGTTGATTTGGTTCCTCCCCTTCCTCACCCTCCAGGAGCTTTTCATTGCTGAGATCATCAGGGGGGTTCCACACAGGGTCGTGCCCACATACTGCAGCTGATCGATGGGCGTTGGAGGAGGCAGTTGTGCACCAGATGCAGAGGGATTCAGCAGCGTGGTGATGCAGGGATTGGTCGCTTTTGAGGAGCAGGCAATCGAGGGAGCACCCCTAGGTTTGACCTTAGACTGTCCCTTCCTAGTGTTAGTGATCATTGGCACTCTGAAGCCATCATACCTCGTAGATCTGGTGCTGCACCGAAGCGATGCAGTATCGACAGGCGCCGTTTCTTCAGAGACCATCTTCTGGAAATACCCTTGGCGTTGCTTAGCAGGTCCAACCTTGGTCGATTCCACAAGTGTGGGACGAGCTGAGTCCCACTGCCTTGAGAGAACATGTTCATCTCCAGTGGATGATATCTGCACCGCAAAATTGTCCCAGATTTCTGAAGGAATGATGACTGGCTTATCTAGGTGGAACAGAGCTGCGGTCATACTGACAGGTTGAACACAGGCAGAGACTGCCTCCCTGAAAATGGCCACAGAGACCACTTGGAAGAAAGCAAGGGGGTTGATCGGCAGCATACCCTGATTCAATACTGGTGCAGAGACATCTGGGCCTTGAATGCAACGAGTAAACCTCCCAAAAGAATCATCCAGAGAAACTGCAGAAAAAACCTCCCATCCTCAGCTCTCACCTCAACCGTGTAAGAACTGCCGATTGCACGAACAAATTGGGCACCAGAGGTCTGTCTACCATTGATCAGAGCATCAGCGGCCTCTTCAATGTCAGAGTAGATCGACCATTCACCTTGGGGGTCTTCACTGATATTGCTCTCCTGTTCCACGCCATCCATGAGGGAGGGGCCAGTATACTGAAACAAAGTTCTGAAACTTAAACCCCGGTAAGGTGGAGGTGCAACAGGCCAAACACCCCACCGTCCCCTTGCAACTATTGCTGCTGCTGGGGGGCTTGCTGTTCCCATGCTGCATCAATCTGCTGTTGCAGCACCTGCTGATGATCAAAGGCCGATTGTTGTGCAGCAGAGAGGTAAGGCAATTCATACGGATGCAGGGAAGCATTCATGGGTGGCGCATCATCCTCATTGCCAACCAATCCCGGGATTGTATCTCTTCCATTGAGAACATATACAGGCACCGACCAAGAGCGGCCCATACCTGGCAGCGTACCAGCACGTTTGACGACAAGGCTATGGGGTACCTATGCAATGTTGCTGATAATTACACGGACAAGCACCCGCTCCTTATTCTGGCTAGGCCTGTGCCGATCTAACTTTCCAAAACAAGAGACAGCTTTGGTGATGTAGTGATTTGTCTGATAATCCATCGGGAAAGCCAAAAGTAGAACCCAGGCTACATACTGAAAGGGACACTGACGCATATTCTCCCCTTCATCGTGCGGAACAAACGAGAAGGTCATGTCATCATCCAAAGGGTCTAGCTGGTGTGGGCTTCCCAAGATAAACTGATCTCTCAAAGCGACATCCGCAAAAGCAACCATGCCCACCCCAATCGGATAAACAAAAGCATCAGGAACTTCAAGGTGGAAGTCTTCAGTCATGATTCGGACCACCTCATTCAGAACTAACTGCTTCTGATGATCAGGCACTGGGGGTGTAGCGGTGACGATGGCGTACCTCTCGTGGCTGAGCGGCGGGTCATCAACCACTATCATGTTGCGCGCGATCCGATTATCCGGCCCTCTCTCAATCTGAGCTCCCATCGGCACGAACTGGAACGGGCGAACCGGGAAGTTCGCCATGGCCGCAGGTGGCTTGGCTCCTCGAAGATCTGCTGTCAATGGTATTTTGCCTTGCTGCTCGTTGGTCAGCTGGGGTGGCAGAAAAGGTAGCTGGTGTTCGTTTGGGAGCGGAATCGCCAAGACAATAGTCGAGGAGGGGGGGATGGGCCCAATATCCGACACTTTCTTTTTGGGTCGCCAAATCTTATTATATTTTGGCAGGTGCAGATTCTGTTGACGTGGCCGTTTCCCAGGACGGGGCAGAGGATCTGTGGTGGTGGTGGCTTGCCGCTCCAGCTTCTTTCTGCGCCAAATTAAACGAAATATATTTTTGGCCGAGTAGTGATGCGGTTCATGGCCCAAAAGATTGCACTTTGGGCATCTCAGGAGGCCCGGGCAGAAAACATGTGTGTGTGACTGACTGTTGCATATGATACAGGGCCGGCGGGCACGACCCATAGGCTGTTTATCACAGAAACACGTTCGTTCAAAATTGTTGCACGAAACACATAGTTTGGCATTGCAATCTACTAACCTGTGGTCATTTGCCCCACAATGGAAACAACGACCCAAGATATCATGAATGACCTCCGAGGATGGCAAGTCATTTAAGTCATAACATTTTTGGATAGTAGCATCGTCATATTTAGCCTGACGGAAATCCAAGATATGCTCCAAAACGGCGGTTGGTATGTTGCGCCAATTGTGCTCACGGTGTTTCTTTCCAAATTTTTTTGGTAAGATCATTCACTACTGGAATCAGCTACTTTGCCATCTGCCAGCTCTTTGCCGTCTGCTAGCGAACGGCAAAGAAGCTCTTTGCCATCAGCTACCCAAAAGCGGACGGCAAAGAACTGGCTGATTATTGTTACCCGAAGAACATGGAATTACCAAACTGCCAAATTGAATAGATGTGTTGCTCGGAATCTCATCTGCATGAGGAATATCAAGATCTGCCACTCTGTGGGAAGAAACTTCTTCAAACGAACTCATAAGATTAGCAGAGATGTGCTTAGAGAGACCAAATTTCACCAATTCTCGGTTGGATGAGTTGTCTTTAGCAGCACTAGTCTCAAGGAAAGCAAGGTTCGAACGCACATCCCTGGGACTTCTAGCCCATAACTCAGATATTTCATGCGGTGTGTTCCAACCCATAGATCCATCCTTAGGTGCGATCCATGGCTGTTTGAATAAACCAAAATGATAAACAAAATCCGGCCAAACTCTATCCCGCAGGGCATAGATGAAATGTCCCACCTTATTTGAAGCCACAGAAAACTGAAAGTTCATTGCTCCAATTTGTGTCACGTTAAATCCAGAAGCAAGACCTCCAATGCAACATTGCAACGCCAAACCAACCGAAGCGCAAGAGAGAGGGAAGGAGGCAGAGGAAAATGTGACCACCAAGAAAAATTCCTTGGAAGTAGATGGGAGGGAAAAGTGAACCATGGATCTGAATTTTCTACGAACCTGGTCCTCGACCTTAAGGCCGGGGTTGAAATCCCAGTGGAGCAAACCGTCCATGATGTTAATCTAGAGATCATGATCGCCGGAGATGGAGAAGGTTGCCGGAGATGGGATGGTGGAGGAGGTGGGGTGGAGGTGGGTGGCTCTCATCGTGTCATGTGGCTCACCCCTCCTTCTTTTGTTTGCTTAGACAACATAAATGTGAATTATTTCATGCCCTGTTTTCTTCCCTACTATCTATTGCACCTGTCTATCTTACAATGTCTGTACATTCAATTACTTTTCTTGTTTATCAGCCATTTCAATTGGAGGGACTGATGGCAGTATCTGTGGGAGTAAAAACACGGTCTTCAGAAAAGATCATGCTACCTGTTGATGCAGATAGAACCACGGTTGTACTTGCCCAAAACCAGCCCCACCACACATAACCCACACTCATGCAGATTGTACCCCTACCCAGTTGGATAGAGAACCAGCTACACCCCTTCTAACCCCAACCCCAGCAGATAGACACCCCGTTCCCGTTGACACAACACCGTCTCCACCATAGAGCACCCAAACACGAGAAGTTAGTAAGGCAAATGCAGTGCCCAAATCACGAGGACCACCACTCCGAACCCGAAGTCAACGCTTAAAGCAGAAGAAGAATTGTTCTCAGGTCAGGTTCCGTAGCTATGGTTCATACTACTTTGCTCTTGCATCACTGTATTTACTGATACCAACTAATTTCAAATTTGAAGGATGCAATTGAAACTCCAATGGCGCAACAGGTATGTTTTAAACCTATTTCTTCAACGTGTTTGGCTGTTTGCTGTTGTAACTTGCTCGATGTTGATTTCAGTTTCAATTGAATAAACAGTTATGTTCTCATGCCATGCACATTACAAGTGTTGTTATTGTTTTGTAGTTTCCCACACTTATATTCTGTCTATGCTGTTTTGTCTTAAATAGATATGATTCAAACTGTATCTATCTTGATTTGGCAACATAAACTAGAATGATATAGACCATACAGTGACCATACTACATAGATATATGTTTGTTTAATGCTGTTATCCTATCCACCTTACTACTGAACTGGTTTACCAAAATGAGTTTCATATACTACATTGTAAACCTGAGATGTGTTTGTTTGTTTCTCTTTTAGAATGCAGATAAAATATTGGAGAAGAGTACCCTGTTATGCAATGGTAAAGGAAGTAATGTAGATAAGGTTCAAGATAGTGAGACATCCCTGTTGGTCTCCAAGAAAGCTGATAAAAACTATATTGAAGACACTGAGACAACCCCAAAGTCCTGTCTTGATGTAGTGTTTGAGTTACTGGCTACCACTGCTGGCACCAGCTCTTCGAACTCATTGCCTAAATCAGTTTGGCTTCTTGAGTCTCAACTTCAAGTTGAAAGACATCGATCAGATGTTATGCGAAAGGAAGCCGAAGGACTGATGAAGTCCCTGCAGAATTCAGATGCATACTTTCTGGTGCAACAGCAAGCGCTGGAGGACTTAAGCGCCAAACAAGAGAAAGTTAATAAGCTTGCTAAGCATCTTGCCAGCATTATGGGTACCCAGGATATTGTTTCTTGAGCTCTTCCGAAGTGGTTTCAGTTCTGGACTTGTTTTGCTACGGCGTTTATATGTTGTTGTGTTCCCTATATTTGCACTGCTGGCGAACTTTGATGCCCAGTGGATGTAATATGTGTAATAGCCGTGATAGCCTAGTGTAAGTTGCTTGCTTATTTATTTCCTTGTTGTCTTGTTTATTTGTTTGCTTTTAGTCAGTGCAGTTCTTTTTCTGCGGTTTGCTAGTGGCTGCAATAACCTATTTTTTAAAACTAGGCCACAATAACCATGGGCTAATATTTACTGTAGTGACACTGGGCCTCCAAAGGGCCGTAGAAACAGTGGGCTTTCTACGGGCCGTAGAAACAGTGGGCCTTCTACGTGCCGTAGAAACAGTGGGCCTTCTACGGGCCGTAGAAACAGTGGGCCTTCTACGGGCCTTCTACGGGCCGTATCATCAATGGGCCTTCTACGGGTCGTATCATCAATGGGTTTTATATGGGCCGTATGATCGATTGACCAAACTTGGGCCAGACAGACCACATTCTGGCCGTAAACGGGCTAGAGTTGGAATCGTCCGTTCATGGGCCGACCATAACGGGCCATCGTTAATAGGCCGTATTTGATGACGCTATGAAAACGGCCCAACGTATTAACGGACCACAAATGGGCCGACTGCAATCACAGGCTGAATTTGGCCCACAAGCAGAAAATGACAGTAACGGGCCATAAGTAAACGAATGCTGGAAATGAGCTCAAGAATAAATGGGCTCTGAGAAGGCCGAAAGATAACATGGGCTGGAGACGGCCCAACGGAATAACGGGCCGTTAATGGGTATAATGTGATACAGTGTTCATTACGGGCCAGTTTCACCATGGGTCGTTAATGGGTGTAAAGTGATACATTGTTCATTATGGGCCAGTTTCAGCATGGGTCGCTAATGGGCCAAGAGTTACAAAGGGCCTTATATGGGCCGAAAGATGTCATGGGCTATACATGGGCCTGATGTGAAAACGGGCTGGAATCATATTGGATGGCCCAGATGACGCTACTGGGCCTAATTCGGATAGGGCGTAACAGGCCTTGGGTTAGCGGGCTGTAAATGAGCTATATGCGGACAGGCCGTGAACAGGCTTTCCATGGGCCGGCCCGCCAGCTTTTGACCAAGTAAAATGGGCCAGCCTTTTCACAGGAATGGGCCACTGTTGGGCCATGCCACGTGACGACGTATCATAGGCGCCTTCTGTCCAGTGAGTGGATGACATATGTCCCAACGATGAGCCGACACATGTTTCCTCTAGCCAATGATGATTTTACACGTGGAAAATCCCCATTGGTCGGGGTTGTTAATGGGTTATCGGATCCAAAACCTGATCGATAGCTTAACGGCGTTCCGTTACGGTGGATGCCACATGTCGGTCACCCTTGACGAAAGCACTTCTGTGACATGCGATTTATTGTCATGGAAGTGGACACTTCCGTGATGATAATTTTGGTAATGTCATGGAACACTTCTACGACAGCACATGTATGACTATCTTGATTCTATCATAAATTTGTCATGGATGTACATGCATGACAAAAAAGCGACCTACTGTGACAAACCCGTATCATCACGGAAGTGTATTTTTTTGTAGTGAGTAGTCTTCGGTTCACCGGACAATAACCGTAGTGAATACTTGATCTTCGACATCGTCCCCTTCTGCAGTGGCTACCACGCACTGCTCGGACGAACATCTTTCGCCCGTTTCAATGCAGTCCTGCACTATGATGTCGCTTGAAGCTACGTTGGTATTTCCCCAAACAGGAAGGGATGATGTAGCACATCGGCGGTAGGTATTTCCCTCAGATATGAAACCAAGGTTATCGAACCAGTAGGAGAATGAAGCAACACCACGTAAACAACCCCTGCACATAAATGACAACACCTTGCAACCCGACGTGTTAAAGGGGTTGTCAATCCCTTTCAGGTACGATGCCTCAAAACAGTGCGTGGAGGGGAGATAAATTTGTAAATATTGCTAGATTGAACGCCAAATAAAATAAATTGGACAAAGGTATTTTTGGATTTTTGGTTTAATAGATCTGATAATAAAAGCAAATAAAAAAATGGAGATCGCAAAGGAAAATATATGAGAAAGAAGACCCGGGGGCCGTAGGTTTCACTAGTGGCTTCTCTCGAGAAAAATATCAAAAGGTGGGTAAACAAATTACTGTTGGGCAATTGATAGAACCTATGACGATATCCAGGCAATGATCATTACATAGGCATCACGTCCAAGATTAGTAGACCGACTCCTGCCTGCATCTACTACTACTACTCCACACATCGACCGCTATCCAGCATGCATCTAGTGTATTCAGTTCATGGAAAAATGGAGTAATGCAATAAGAATGATGACATGATGTAGACGAGATCCGTGTATATATATGGCGGTAGATATAGATCTTGTCTTTTTATCCTTAGTAGTAATGATACATACGTGTCTGTTCCCTTTATGTCACTGGGATCAAGCACTGGAAGATCGAACCCACTACCGGGCACCTATTCCCATTGCAAGGTAAATAGATCAAGTTCGCTAGACAAAACCCAAATATTAGAGAAGAAATACGAGGCTATTAGAGATCATGCATAAAAGTGATCAAAGAAACTCAAATACTTTCATGGATATAAAAAGATAGATCTGATCATAAACTCGAAGTTCATTGATCCCAACAAACACACCGCAAAAGAGTTACATCATATGGATCTCCAAGAGACCATTGTATTGAGAATCAAGAGAGAGATGAAGCCATCTGGCTACTAACTATAGACCCGAAGGTCTACAAAGAAATACTCACGCATCATCGGAGAGGCACCAATGGAAGTGGTGAACCCCTCCATGATGGTGTCTAGATTGGATCTAGTGGTTCTGGACTCTACGGCGGCTGGATGAATATTTCGTCGACTCCCCTAGGGTTTCTAGAATATTGGGGTATTTATAGAACAAAGAGGTGGTCTGGTGGGCACCCGAGGTGGGCACAACCCACCAAGGCACGCCTGGGCCTCCTGGCGCGCCCTGGTGGGTTGTCCCCTCCTTCGGACTCCCCCTGGTGCAACTAGGGCCCAATATCTTCCATCTGGTCCATAAAAAATCTCTGTAATGTTTGGCATTTGAACTCCGTTTGCTATTGATTTTCTGCGATGTAAAAAACATGGAAAAAACAACAAGTAGCACTTGGCACTATGTCAATAGGTTAGTACCAGAAAATGATATAAAATGACTATAGAATGATTATAAACATCCAAGATTGAAAATAAAACAACATGGAACAATCAAAAATTATAGATACGTTGGAGACGTATCAGCATCCCCAAGCTTAACTCCTACTCATGTTGTTCATCATGTCATATCATATTCTTTTCTTTATAGCATGCACATTTGGACTTTTATGTGATTCAAAGAAATAATCTAGTTTTGACATAATAATTTAGATACTCAAGCATATCAATGAGCAACCATGTCTTTCAAATATCAACACTAAAATAAGTTATCCCTAGCCCATCATGCTGAAACATTGATCCATTCATGAAACACACTCGAATATTAAACTACACCCAATACTTAAGCACGATCATATTGCCTCCTAGTTGGTGCTTTTGTAAGAGAAGATGGAGACTCAAAATAAAAATTACATAAAGTAAAAGACACGCCCTTCATAGAGGGAAGTAGGGATTTGTAGAGGTGCCAGAGCTCAAAGCGAAAAGTTTGAGATAAAAATATTTTGAGAGGTGTATCTATCCCACCAACGAAAACGACTTGGAGTTCCCAAGAATTTCCATGCATAGATATATCATAGGCGGTTCCCAAACAGAAAATAAAGTTTATTCCTTTTTCCACCATAACTTTCACTTTCCATGTCTAACTATATCCACGGGTGCCCTCCATACCAACGCTTTCCAAGTAATTTATTATTTGACAACATAAAGTAAATTCATTTGTTTTTTTCATTTCGGGACTGGGCATCCCTAATACTTTTGCCTTACTCTCATGCAATGACAAGTGAATAAACACCCATCTTGAGAATAACACATCTAGCATGGAAAATATTAGCCACCCCTCATCGCTCCGCGAGCGAAACAAACACACAAAAGAGAAGTTTAATTTGAAAATTAGAGATGGCACATGCAAATTTTCTTAGAACAGCAAAAGAATACCGCATATAGGTAGATATAGTGGACTCATGTGGCAAAACTGGTTTAAAGGATTTTGGATGCACAAGTAGTGATCATACTTAGTGCAAAATGAAGGCTAGCAAAAGAATGGGAAGCGACCAACCAAGAAATGAATAATCACATAAGCAAGCATTAAGCATAATTAATACCAAATAATGCACCACAAGTAGGATATAATCTCATTGCATGATTATTGACTTTCGTGCATGCATAGGGAATCACAAACCTTAACACCAATATTCTTACTAAAGCATAATTACTCATCAAGATGACTCACATATTTCATCATCATATCTCAAAACTATTGCTAAGAATCAAGTTTATTCTGTCCAATGATCTTCATGAAATTTTTTTCTTTTATCCTTCTTGGATATCTATCACTTTGGGACTAATTTTCATGTGTTGCTTTTCATAATCTCAAACAAATATAAGTGAAGCTCATGAGGATAACAAATTTTCTTTCTCTCAAAATATTTAAGTGATGCAAGTGAGAATTTCTTCAAAATTTTACTAACTCTCAAATAAATCTAAGTGAAGCAAGAGGTCATTTATTCAAAAATAACAAAGCACACCGGTGCTAAAAAATATATAAGTGAAGCACTAGAGCAAGTCTTAGCTCATAAAAGATTTAAGTGAAGCATAGAGAGCAATTCTAACAAGTCATGACATAATTTTAACTATCTCAAATAGGTGTGTCCAGCAAGGATTGATAACTTAAAATACAAAATAAAACAAGAAAAGACACATATCATACAAGACGCTCCAAGCAAAGTACATATCTTGTGACGAATAAAAATATAGTCTCGAGTAAAATACCGATAGTTGTTGGAAGAAATCGGGGATGCCACTCGGGGGCATCCCCAAGTTTAGTTCATTGCTCATTCTTGGAAAAATAGCTTGGGATGCTGGGGCATCCCCAAGCTTAGGCTCTTACATCCTTCCTTCATCCATCGTAAGATAACCCAAAACTTGAAAACTTCAATCACACAAAACTCAACAAAGCCTTTGTGAGATCCGTTAGTATAAGAATAATAAATCACTACTATAAGTGTTGTATAAAACCAATTCCTATATTTTTTGTATTATATCTATTGTATTCCAACTTTTCATTGTCAATAATTCATCACTAGAAAACCATAGAGCACTAGAGGAATCAGCTAATTTGCCATCTGCCACGGCAGATGGCAAAGGCATGAACGGCGGACGGCTAAGGTCTTTGCCGTCTGCCACGGACGGCAAAAGGCTCCGGCAAAGTAAGGTCCGGCAAAGAGCTACTTTGTCGTCTGCTTTGGGTGGCTGACGGCAAAGGGGCCTTTGCCATCAGCAGCGGGCGGCAAAGAAAGCAGACGACAATAATTGCGTTGTTAGTCCGTTAGGTGGCTAATGGCAGGCCTTTGCTGTCCGCCACTGATGGCAAAATTTGTCCTGCCTTTGCCACCCGCCGTCTGATGTCAGCTAGACGTCACTACACGGCAAGCCTTTGTCGTCTGCCGCTGACGGCAAAATTGTTTACTCTTTGCCGTCTGCCACTATAGGCAAACTGACCAAATGGGTCAGCTCCCAGGAAGCACAACTGGCTGCCATGTGGCTTCTTTGCCGCCCACGGCTAACGGCAAAGGGCCTTTATATTGGCTCTTTTTTCTATATTTTTTTTGAAATCCAACAATTTTCACAGCAAATATATACGACATATATAGATATATTTCACAAGGCTATTTAACAGCAAACATATCACATATCCAGCACATAAGTTTCATCGTACATACATATATAGTTCCATCCATTCATACATAAGCAAGTTCCATCAAGTTGCACATACACATTGTTCCATCCATACATATTACAATGCAAAGTTTCATCAAGATAGCAAGTTCCATCATAGGAAGCTAGAAGAATACTTGAAGAGAATGAAAGAAAAAACAAGCACTCCATCATAGCAAGCTAGCTTCCATGAAGTGAATGACATCTGCAAAATGGCAAAATAAGAAAGTTAGAAATAGGTTACTAGAAGAAGAAGACTAGAACAAGAAGAAGAGTAGAACAAGAACAAGACTAGAACAAGAAGTATATGTCATTTATGAGCTAACTTAGGTGAAATGGATCATATATGAGCTAACTAAGTTGAAACGGGTCGTTTATGAGCTAACTAAGGTGAAATGGATCATTTATGAGCTAACTTAGTTGAAATGGGTCGTTTATGAGCTAACTAAGGTGAAATGGATCGTTTTGAGCTAACTAAGGTGAAATGGATCGTTTTTGAGCTAACTTAGGTGAAATGGATCGTTTATGAGCAAACTTAGTTGAAATGGATCGTTTATGACCTAACTTAGTAAAAAGCATCATTTTAGAGCTAACCTAGGTGTGATGGGTCATTTTGGAGCTAACCTAGGTAAGATGGGTCATTTTGGAGCTAACGTAGGTGAAATGGGTCATTTTAAAGCTAACGTAGGTAAAATGGATCATTTAGGAGCTAATCTACGTAAAATCACACATTTTAGAGCTAACTTGGATAAATTGGATCATTTAGAAGCTAACTAAGGTAAAATGGGTCATTTTAGAGCTAACTTAGGTAAAATGGATCGTTTATGAGCTAACTAAGCTAATTATGCAATTTTTGACATAAGTAAGCTTAGTACAGATCGTTTTAGAGCTAACTTAGGTAAAATGGATGGTTTTGGAGGTCAGTAAGCTTATTAAGTCATTTTGGAGGAAAAGAAGCTATCTCTAGGTCATTATGGTAAGCATATTGGAGGAAATAAACCTAAGTCTAGGTCTTTATGCATTTGTTAAGCAAAACAGTAGAGAAACTTATCATGATCATGGAGGTGTAGGAGTGGGCTGGCTCGTGCTGGTAGCTGGAGAAGGATCGTGCGATGCTTGTCTGGAGTTACGCTGCACCAAAGATCATTTTCAATGTCTCGCTAGCATGATGACACTCGAATGTTAAGACTAGCAAGTAATGTCCATTCAAATTAAACTCACCATGGTCCCAGGAGCAATCACTCGCATCGGCGAAGCGGTCTGACCGAACTTCTCGCACACATATTGCACATTTGTTTTTGACAACACAGTCATACTAGTTAGTAATGAGACAAAAACTACATGAATGTGTTGGCTAATCTACAGAAGAAACTTACCACAAGGAGCTCGTACATGGCCCTTGCCTGCATGTCATTTCGTGCCCTCTCCTCCTCCAACATCTTTGTCGTCCTCTCCTCCAACTCCCACTGCCTCTCCGCCGCCTCCTCCAGAAGTTTCTCCGTTCTATCTCTCTCACTCTGTATAGCAGCCTGCAACACCACTCACATGACCATTTGTAATCATTGATGGAAGCACACACAATGTAATGGAGAAAGATAGCTGAGTACGTATAACTAACCTTGAAGGCGAGTTGGACTGGCCGTTCACGAGGCCTTATCTCAGGAGCAGAGCTCGACTAGCGTGCCTTGATCTCGGGGAGAGTGCTAGGACAACGGATAAGTCCATCTCCCATGGCTATGGAGCCATGGGACCTCCCGCCACCAGATATCATCAGCAGCTCTGTATTAATGGGACCCTGGCTCGGGTTAAAGTCCTCCCCTTTCCTCGCCTTCCCCTGATCTCTATATTGCACAAGCTTGTTGTGGGAGGAGATGCTGGTGAAGTTCTTTGGATCATCGAGGTCAGACGCAGGGAATGCCTTCACTTTCTTGTAAGGGCCAGTGTGGGCCATGACATACAGGTCGTACACCTCTGGCACCTTATCCGCCTTATTGTAGCGTGCCTAAAAGAGAGAAGCAAAGTAAATTAGTAATTAAAGGGCTAAATCTAGCATGATGAATGAATTGCATGAATCATGAAGCAAACCACATACCCAGTTCCGCCCGAACTGATATAAGTTGGAGCTGCCTTGATGGTGTGGCACACCTTCCATTTGGGCATGTTTGTCCTTGGCCTCGTTGTGGAGGGCTAGCCATTCATTTGAGCACCACTCATTGACCAACACCTCCCAACAATCCATCCGATCCGCACACCATCTCGGAGGGGCCTAAGTTAGCAAATAGAAACTTGAGCGCTACGGCTATGAATTACTAAATGAAGGAAGTAAGTACAAGGCCATAAGAATTACCTTCGTGTACTGCTCCTTACTCAAGAACTTCTCGCGGCATGACGGCTAGGTCTTCTTGATACCATGCGAGGCGTAGTAGTCTCGAACAACCTACACCCGAGCCTCATGCCGTAAGTTTTGTAGTAGGCGCTTGCAGACGTTATCGATAACATTTTACGCTTCCTCCTCGTATCCCTCCTCACACCTGTAGAATGTCTGCAATCAAATGAGACAATATTGATTAGTACAATTAATAACTAGCTAGTTGAAAATATTTAATTGTGTAAAGGAGAAATTACCCAGAACTTTCTGATCACCATGTCTGCCCTCGTCTTGCAAAAGACACCGTCGATAATCTCACCTGGTGGGGCCGAGGCAGCCAAGTAGTGCTCCCAACTCAATCCAAGCTCTGGAAGCCGACCCTCACCAGGCAACGTGACAAACCCCGGGAAGTTTTGCCGACAAAAACTCCAAGGACAGAGTTGGGCCGGCGGACTCTATGATGGTGGTCCCAACCCCTGCAGCATGACAAGGCCAAAGCATTAGTTATTTGAAGAAACGTGAATGCAGAAGGTACAAAAATATTAAATGCACTTACCTCTCCCCATCAGGGAAAATCAACCACCTCTGCTCGCGGGTCGCCGGCACGGACGGGAGCCGTGTACAACCACACTGGTAGACGGTGCCCCCCTCCTCCTCAATATCAGTTGGCTCCCCGCCATCATCAGCATGGCCACTCGGCTCCTCAGGCTGATCCGGCCAGGTACCCCATCCAGACGTTTACTCCTCTGGGGTCTCGTGGGCTGAAGGCCCGTCGACCCGAGGCTCGTGGGCCGAAGACCCTTGGACCGGAGTCCGTGTAGCTCCTCCTCGGATGAGTCCACCCTAGCAGTCACGTGCTCGGGTGAAACAGCTGGGGGTGGCGGCGAGGAAGGCGCCGTAGCAGTCACCCTACCTCCTCACCCACGACCATGTGCTCCAGCTCCTCTCTTCTTCTTACCTCGTCCCCTGCTGGGCACCGTGGTCGACGAAGAAGGGCCCGGCGGTGTCGCCATACTGTCCAGCAACGCTCGGCGGAGAGGTGCGTGTGGAATGGAAGACCTCACACCACGCGCCGACGAAGAAGGGGCCTCGGCGCGCTCCCGACCAGCGCCCACCATATTTTAACACCTGCCATGACAAAGAGTAAACGAAATTAGTACAACATGAAAAAAGACTGACATGAATAATAATATGTATATCACTTAAGTGTATCATCATCAAGTACAACATAAAAAAATTGAATACCTGACACTACTAATAATCTCAATCAGTATCATCAATAAATGCATAATCATCATCATCACTATAATCAATGACGGGCTCATAGGGTTCAGTGGCATCAACATGTGGAAGGCCACCTTGATGTAATCGGTCAAGCATTGACAGGTCATCCGCAGCAGTAACCTCTTCTTGTTCCGGCTCTTCTTGTTCCTCCTCTGGGGTGATGTCGGATTCACTGTCGCTGTCTACTTCCATGTGTTTGGGGTGAAGTATAGCGGTTCTTGAAACGCCTTTTGGAAATACGTGTCTCTTGGAAGAATTCTCCTTCATATGTGTCTGGGTGAATGTGAGGTTCGTAATCCTCTTCCTTTGGGGGTGATAGTCTAGCACGTGGCGGCACTTCATAAATGACATCCCAACCTTTCAGATTTGGATTAGTTTGGCAGGCCCACGGTAGATAGAATACTTGGGTCGCCTGTTGAGCCGTAATATAGACATCAGGAACATCTAAATGGGTTCTTTGGTTGATTTCAACTAGCCCTATATGTTCATGAGTCCTTCTAGCCTCCTTCGGTTGAAACCAATAACATTTGAAGACTACGACATTCAGTGGGTTTTCACCATAGAATAGAAGTTCATAAATTGCTTCAACTCTCCCATAATACTCGGTACCTCCTTCACCGATAGCAGATATACAACAATTTGTAGACTTTCGCTCAGCCATACATAGCGCTTTGCCATAGGTACGAAAGCGATACCCGTTGATGTCGTATTTGTCAAATGAACGGACCTTATAGTCAAAACCATTAGCGACTTGTCTCAATTTGGCGTCCATAGACTCCGAATTAGCCTACAAGTTTAATATGAAAGGATTGTTGCATTACGCACAAATTAACAAATGAAATGAAATTGTCTAATAGAAATTACCGTTTGTTTAAACCAAGTGATGAAACCGGGATAGCCGCCTCCTTCCTTTGCGAGAAGCTCATACTCTTCGATGAAATCCTTTTGGATCACCACTCCATACGAGAATATGGCGATGTATTGACTGTATGAAATATCCAGGAATAAGGCCAGTTCAAAGGAAATAGAAGTTGAAAAACAATGTACCGATAACTTACTCGATGTATGGCCACACTTCTATCAGGTTGTTGAAGATATACAACGAAATGGTCCGCCATTCTTTGTTATCCAAAGATACTAGATTTGAAACACTGGCTGGTGCGAGATTCCCTTTGAATAGGCTGAGGTTGGATCCACCATTTTTAGGGTCGTCGTCATTGTACCGAGGCTTCGGATTATGCAAATGACGATTTTTGGCTTCGTAGTGTGCTGTCACGAAGTTTGCCGCCTCCTTAGTGATGAATGCCTCAGCCATCGATGCTTCAATTCTACGTTTATTTTTACATTTTTGTCGAAGCATCTTCTGCATCCTCTCAGTTGGGCAGCACCAATGATTTTGGACGGGCCCCCCCAATCTTTCCTCAGTCGGGAGATGCAAAATCAAATGCTGCATTGGATTAAAGAAGCCCGGTGGAAAAATCTTCTCTAACTTGCAGATCAACTCCGACGCCAACTCTTCCATTTCTTCTAGCATGCCAGGCGATAGTTCTTTCGCACAAAGAACACGGAAGAAATAGTTGAGTTCTGCCAGTACTAGCCATTCATCCTCAGGGATGAAGCCACGCAACATCACCGGCATTACTCGCTTAATCCATATGTGCCAATGATGACTCTTGAGACCAAATATCTTCAATTTATCAAGACTCGCTCCCCTCTTTAGATTCGCTGCATACCCATCGGGGAACATCAACTGCATTTTCACCCACAAGATAATTTCCCTCATAGCTGGCCTTCCAAGATTGAACCATGCCTTTGGCTTCGTCCAGTTCTGCTTTCCTTTCGGTTCTTTCATGTTTTGTAACGGCCTATCACATAGCGCCTCTAGATCGACTCTAGCCTTAGTATTATCCTTTGACTTCCCATCTATGCCGAACAATGTACCAAAAAGTGCCTCGGCGATAGTCTTCTCAGTGTGCATCACGTTGATGTTGTGTGGGAAAAGGAGGTCTTTGAAGTAAGGCAGATCCCATAAGCATGTTTTGTGAGTCCAGGCGTGCTTAGAATTATACCTCTTGAAGTACCCTAGACGCTCTGGATCTGGATCGAGAGCGTTTAACTGATCCAGGGTCTGTTGGCCTGTCAACGCAGGTGGTGTAGAGTTTTTGACAACTCTAACTCTGATGAAGTTCTTCTTGTCTTTCTTGAACTTATGGCTAGGATCCAGGAACTGTCTATGCATGTCGAAGCAAGAAAACTTGCGACTGGCCTGAAGCCAATGAAACTCAAGAGCTCCCTTGCATGTGGGGCACGGGAACCTTCCATGCACACACCAGCCAACGAATAGCACATAAGCCGGCAAGTCATGCGTCGAGTACTTGTACCGGACATGCATTATGAAGTTCTGTTTGCTATAGGCGTTGTATGTCTTGAACCCATTATCCCAGGCTTCTTGCAATTCGTCCTTAAGCGGCTGCATGTACACATTCAGATTTTCCCCCGGATAGTTGGGCCCTGGAATTATCAACGCCAGGAAAATGTTCTTTCTTTGCATAATCTGTCCGCGGGGAGATTGAGTGGAAAGAAAAATACGGGACAACAACTGTATTGGGCTGCCGTCATACCAAACACACTGAACCCATCCGTGCTGATGCCGACTCGAGGATGCCTCAGATCTGCTACTTTGTCAGCATGTAATTCATCAAACTTTTTTCACGCAACACCATCCGATGTGTGTACCATCATCAGATTCCCATCTGCATCTAGTTCGGTTCTTTTGCCTATTTTGTGCCATGTCATCTGTCTGGCCATCTCTTCGACCATGAAAAGACGTTGAAGTCTTGGTACGATTGGCATATACCGAAGAACACTAATGGGGATTTTGGTCTATGTCTTCTCACCCATACCGTTGTCTACCACAACATACCTGGAAGACTTGCAAATGGGACAATAGTTCAAGTCCGCATAGTCAAGCCTAAATAAGCCACATCCTTTCTCACAGGCATGTATCTTCTCACTGGGCATCTTCAGTGCATGGAGGATTTTGTCCAACTGGTATAGGTTTGCAGGCATTACATGGCCTTTGGGGAGAAAGCATCCAAATACTGTCATAATCGTGTCGTAGCATTCTCTGCCCAAGTTGAACTGAGCCTTCAGAGCCATTACTTGTGAGATGGCATCCAACTGACAAAGCTTAGTGTGCTCGTGGAGCGGACGTTTTGAAGACTCCAACATTTCACTGAAGGCCTTTGTAGATTCCTCCATCTCCTCATCCAAACCCCGAGCATCATCATAGTCTTGCACCATGTTTTCCATCCCGGTACCATGCTCGTTGGTGCGACGACGATCCACCTCAGCTCGGTCACGTTGGACAGACTCACGATGAAATGTCCACACCGTATAATCGGACGTAAAACCACTCTTCTGCAGGTGTTTCCCATTTCAGCCTCCGTCCTCTTTTCCCAATTACCGCACCGGAAACAGGGGCACCAGGTTTTCCTCTGGCCATTTGCAAATGCGGCTTGCACAAACCCCTTGGTTTTTGTGAACCATTCAACGCTCCATTTGTTCTGACCAGTGTGACCGGTATACATCCACGCACGATCACTCATCTTGACTTTCAGAGGTACTGGACACACAACATATATATATATATATATATATAATTCACCATATTGATCTACTTTGTCAATTTTATTACGTCCATGCAACCTACACTCTAATAGGTAATGATAGGTCCTAATCCCACCCGAGTATGTGTAGATTGGGTTCATTTTCCCATGCTATGCTCCGGATCCGACGCAAAATTTCGGCAGCACCTCCCTGCTGTTCTCCAGATACACGTCTCTGCAATAAACAGAGAGGATGTATACCCGGAGAACAACAGGGGAGGCACTGACGAAATTTATGTGTCGGATCCGGAACAAAGCATATGGGAAAACGAACCCAATCTACACATACTCGGGCTATCCATGGATAGCGTTGGACAATTCGAAAGAATCAAGGTTATAAATATGCAAATGCATGCATTTTTATAACTATGATGCTTTCGAACGGGAGACACATATTGGTTACGCATACTGATGATTCAAGACACATATATAGCTAGCTATCAAGTTTCATCGGCACGAACACCAGAACAGAGCAAATAATTAATGGGGGAGGAGGACATGTCATTTGTGCTCACCCATGAACGAAAGGGCAGAGCTCGTCAAACGCACGGCGAGGTCGTCGAACACCAAACCTCGCAGCGATGAAACAACTGCACATTTAAATCTACCCGATCAACACAATTATATATGATGTTTTTCATAACAAAATCGAAAAATATATGACTTAACTAATAATTCACAAATATATGACCCCGTCGGCCTCTGGAAGGCCAAAGAACACGTTTTCAGGAGGTGTCGGGGGTCGGGGTGTCGTGTCGGTGTCGGGGTGCCGTGTCAGGGTCGGGGTGCTGTTTCGGGGTCGGGGGGTCGGGGTGTCGGGGTCAGGGGGTCGGGGTGTCGGGGTGTGGTGTTGGGGTCGGAGTGTCGGAGTCAGGGGGTTAGGGTTTTGTGTCGGGGTCGCGGTGTCAAGGTGTGGTGTCAGAGTCGGGGTGTTGGGGTCAGGGGGTCAGGGGGTCGGGGTGTGGTGTCGGGGACAGGGGTCAGGGGGTCGGGGTGTCGGGGTGCGTGGTGTCGGGGTGTTGGGGTCAGGGGGTCGGGGTGTCGGGGTGCGTGGTGTCGGGGTCGGGGTGTTGGGGTCGGGGGGTCAGGGGGTCGGGGTGTGGTGTCGGGGTCAGGGGGTTGTTTCCTTCTATCCTTCTTATTCTTTCTTTCTCTTCTTCTTCTTCCATCTTCTTTCTACTTTTTTACTTCTTTTCGTTTCTTCTTTTCTTCTTCTTCTACTTCTTCTACTTCTTTTCTTCTTCTTCTTTTTTCATCCTTTTCTACTTCTTTTCTTTTCTTCCTTTCTTCTTCTTCTACTTCTTTTCTTCCTTTTCTTTTTTCATCTTTTTTCTACTTCTTTTCTTTTCTTCTACTTCTTCTACTTCTTCTACTTCTACTTCTACTTCTTGTAATTATTTTCTAACACTAACACAAACACATATCTAGCACTAACAATTAAACAGCAAAAAAATGAAAAGACAGAAGAAAAAAACATGTAGTCCCTCACCGTAGCAATGGGACGGTCGACAGAGGCGGTGGCGGGGGCGGCGCCGGCCGGCGGGTGGCGGGGCGATGGGGCGTCGGCGGGTGGGGTGGAGGCGGAGGGGTGGTGGGGCGATGGGGCAAGCGGGGGAGATGGCGGGGGGGGGGGGGGCGCCGGGCAGCGAGTGGCGGGGCGACGGGGTGTCGGCAGGTGAGGTGGGGCCGTTAGTTAGGCTAGGCTTTGCCATCCGCCGCGCCATTGCCGTCCGCCTTTTTCTCTCTTTGCCGTCCGCTGGCAGATGGCAAAGGCCTATTTTGCCGTCTGCTTTTCGGTAGCTGATGGCAAAGAGCTTCTTTGCCATCTGCTAGCAGACGACAAAGAGCTGGCAGATGGCAAAGTAGCTGATTCCAGTAGTGGAGCCATCAAAATTAGCACACAACACAAAAAATAACAGAATCTGTCAAAAAAGAATAGTATGTAGCAATCTAATTATTTCGAATACTTCTGCAAATCAAAACACTCTGAAAAATTAGGCACCTGAGAAATTTGTATATTGATCTAATGCAAGTGGAATGGGTATTTTATCGCTCTCTGCTAAAAAACTAAAATTAATTTTGTGAGTGTAAAAGTTTCTGTTTTTTCAGCAAGATCAAACTATTATCACCCAAGAAGATCCTACAGGCTTTACTTGGCACAAACACTAAATTAAAACATAAAAAACACAATCATAATAGTAGCATAATTTTGCTAACACTCAAAAAAAGAAGGAAAAAAGCAAAAAAACTTTTATTCATTGGGTTGCCTCCCAACAAGCGCTATGGTTTTACGCCCTTAGCTAGGCATAAAGCGAGGATCTAAGTTTTATCATCTTTGGTTAGATTTCCATAAGATGCCCTCATGATTGATTCATAAGGTGGCTTAATTCTAGTTGTAGGAAAGTGTTCCATACCCTTCCTCAAAGGAAATTGGAACTAAATATTGCCTTCTTTCATATCAATCACGTCACTGATAGTGCATAAAAACAGTCTACCAAAAATAATTGGATAAGACGGATTGCAATCAATATCAAGAACAATAAAATCTATGGGCACATAATTTATATTTACAAGAATAAGAACATCATTAATTCTTCCCATAGGCTTTTTAATAGTAGAATCCGCCAAGTGCAAATTCAAGGAACGTTCTTCAAGATTGGTAAGACCAAGCACATCACATAAAGATTTTGGAATTGTAGAAACTCTAGCACCCAAGTCACACAAAGCAAAACACTCATAATTTTTAATCTTGACTTTGATATTAGGTTCCCACTCATCATACAATTTTCAAGGAATTGAACCTTCTAATTCCAATTTTTCTTCAAGAGCTTTCATCATAGCATCAACAATATGTTTAGTAAAAGCTTTTTTTTTCATAAGCATGGGATGAATTCATAATGGATTGCAAAAAACAAATACAATCAATCAAAGAGCAATTATCATAGTTAAAGTCTTTGTAATCCAAAAGAGTGGGTGCATCACTAGCTGAAGTTTTGACCTCTCCAAACCAACTTTCATCATTTTTCTCAACAAGATTTTCACCCTCCGAAATATTGGGACGCCTTCTACCTAAAGTTGACTCTTCTCTAGTCACTTTTTCATCATTCTTAACCTTAATAAACAAAGAATCAATAGAAGAAACACCAATCATTTTAAGATCTTCATCACTTTTGCGAAAGAAATCACTAGAAAACGCTTTTTTCTAAAAATTCTCTTTTAGCTCTAAGCATAGCGGTTCTTTTCTTACTTTCATCCATAGAAACATAAAGAGCTTTAATTGATTCATCTACTTTTGGCACAAAAATTTTCATCTTGAGATTTCCACATCATCAGCAATTCTATCAACACTTCTAGACAAATCATCAATCTTAGTCAACTTTTCTTTTACGGAAGTGTTGAAAACTTTTTGCGTGTTGATAAATTCCTTAATATTATTCGCAAGATCAAAGGTGTTCCTATTATTATTATAAGATTGATTTCCATAGGAATTAGCATAATTATTAGAGGAATTACTAGGAAAAGGCCTAGGATTAAAATTACCTCAATTAGCATTGTTGTTGAAATTATTGCGAGAAATATAATTCACATCAATAGCATATCTATTTTGCTCAATCAAAATAGACAAAGGCATATCATTAAGATCAATAGGAGCACTTCTACTAGCAACCAATTTCACAAGAGCATCAACTTTTTCACCCAATGACAGAAATTTCTTCAACCGAATTAACCTTTTTACTAGTAGGAGCCCTTTCGGTATGCCATTGCGAATAATTTGCCATGATATTATCAAGAAATATGGTGGCTTCACCCAAAGTAATTTTCATAAAAGTACCACCCGTGACGGAATCTAAAAGATTAGGAGAGACAAAATTCAATCCCGCATAAAAATTCCGTATGGTCATCCAAAGATTTAACCCATGAGTTGGGCAATTCCTTAGCATAATTTTCATCCTTTCCCAAGATTGTGCAACATGCTCATGTTCAAGTTGCTTGAAATTCATGATCTGGGTTCTAAGGGAAATAATTTTTGCCAATGGAAAATACTTAGTAATAAAAGCATCTTTGCACTTATTCTAAGAATCAATACTATTGCGAGGCAAAGAAGAGAACCAAATTTTTGCAGAATCATGCAAAGAGAATAGAAATAACTTCATCGTGACCACATCATTATCCACATATTTTTTATTTTGCATATCACATAATTATATGAAGGTATTAAGATGGGATGCGGCATCCTCATTAGGAGTACCGGGAAATTGATCTTTCATAACAAGATTCAGCAAGGCAGTATTAATATCACAAGTCTCCCCACAAGTGGCGGGTGGAGCAAGCAAAGTTTCAATAAAATCATTGTTGTTGGTATTTGAGAAATCACATAAATTGGTGTTCTTTTGAGTCATGATGGCCACACAACAAGATTGCACTCAAAAATAGATGAAAACGGCGAACGGAAAAAGAGAGGCGAATAAAACGGTAAATTTTTGTGAAGTGGGGGAGAGGAAAACGAGAGGCAAATGGCAAATAATGTAAATTGCAAGGGGATGAGATTTTTGATTTGGATCCTGGTTATGTTGAAGATCCTCCCCGGCAACGGCGCCAGAAATGGAGTGTTGACGGGAGGCTATCTTGACTTGATTCTCCCCGGCAACGGCACCAGAAATTCCTTTTGATGTCGCTTGAAGATACGTCAGTATTTACCCAAAGAGGAACGGATGATGCAGCACAGCGGCGGCAGGTATTTCCCTCAGATATGAAACCAAGTTTATCGAACCAGTAGGTGAACAAAGCAACACAACGTAAACAACCCCTACACACAAATAACAACACCTCGCAACCCGACGTGTTAAAGGGGTTGTCAATCCCTATCGGGTACAGCGCCTCAAACGGTGCGTGGACGGGAGATAAATTTGTAAATATTGATAGATCGAACGCCAAATAAACTAAATTGCAGCAATGTATTTTTGGGTTTTTGTTTAAATATATCTTAAAATAAAAGAAAATAAAAAAGGTAGATCGCAAAGGCAAATATATGAGAAAGAAGACCCAGGGGCCGTAGGTTTCACTAGTGGCTTCTCTCGAGAAAAATAGCAAAAGGTGGGTAAACAAATTACTGTTGGGCAATTTATAGAACCTATGACGATATCCAGGCAATGATCATTACATAGGCATCATGTCCAAGATTAGTAGACCGACTCCTGCCTGCATCTACTACTATTACTCCACACATCAACTGCTATCCAGCATGCATCTAGTGTATTAATTTCATGGAAAAATGGAGTAATGCAATAAGAACGATGACATGATGTAGACGAGATCCGTGTATCTATATGGCAGTAGATATAGATCTAGTATTTTTATCCTTAGTAGCAATGATACATACGTGTCGGTTCCCTTTCTGTCACTGTGATCAAGCATCGTAAGATCGAACCCACTACTGGGCACCTCTTCCCATTGCAAGATAAATAGATCAAGTTGGCTAGACAAAACCCAAATATCGGAGAAGAAATACGATGCTATAAGAGATCATGCATAAAAGAGATCAAAGAAACTCAAATACTTTCATGGATATAAAAAGATATATCTGATCATAAACTCAAAGTTCATCGATCCCAACAAACACACTGCAAAAGATTTACATCATACGGATCTCCAAGAGACCATTGTATTGAGAATCAAGAGAGAGATGAAGCCATGTAGCTACTAACTACGGACCCAGAGGTCTACAAAGAACTACTCACGCATCATCAGAGAGGCACCAATGGAAGAGGTGAACCCCTCCTTGATGGTGTCTAGATTGGATCTGGTGGTTCTGGACTCTGCGGCCACTGGATGAATATTTTTTAGACTCCCCTGGGGTATCTAGAATATTGGGGTATTTATAGAGCAAAGAGGTGGTCCGAGGGGCACCCAAGGTGGGCAAAACCCACCAGGGCGCGCCTGGGCCTCCTGGCGCGCCGTGGTGGGTTTTCCCATCCTCGGGACTCCCCCCAGGTGCAACCGGGGCTCAATATCTTCCATCTGGTCCATAAAAAATCTCTATAAAGTTTCGTGGCATTTGGACTCTGTTTGATATTGGTATTCTGCGATGTAAAAAACATGGAAAAAACAGCAACTGGCACTTGCCACTATGTCAATAGGTTAGTACCAAAAATGATATAAAATGACTATAAATGATTATAAAAGATCCAGGATTGATAATAAAACAACATGGAACAATCAAAAATTATAGATACATTGGAGACGTATCACACTACACTTATCTCAAGCTCGAGATGCCTGGACCACGTGGCGTTATAACATTCAACGAAAACATGGAGCACTCCCTCCGTATTGAGGAGCATACCACGGCCCTTGCAGCCGAAGTGAAGGGTGGCATTATCAAGCCGAATACTACATCGGCAATCAAGCCACTGGACACCGTTAAACGAGTCCGGTCTAACCTGCATAATGGCAGTCCGGCTTGTCCAGAGCTAGATTAGCAATTCGGCCTCTGTCCAAGCCCCAAACTGATAGTGGTATATGTACCACGCGTACATAACTACGCACTAAAGATACCATGGGCAAGGATGGAGGCACACCACAAATAAAGTCCACAATACAGCTCAACCCTATCTAGACCCTCACATTTTTCCTTTTTCTTCCTATTTTTATTTTTTAGGTTCTTTACAACCCACACCACTTGTCGATGGTAACAAAGGCCCTTGTCAAGGCCCCTCATGTATTCTCGATTGTTGATCCTATCAAAGGATCATACACCAAGGCGAAAAGCAGCAGACGTGCGGCACAGTGTCCAAAGGATCTTCAAGATCATCTTTTCCTCTTTAGGACCTATATACAGCTTCCCCTTGTGCTCATCATGTGAAATAGCCTCGATCCATATCGCATCCTCTATAAAAATATGTTTTGACGTATCAATCAAATTATAGTGGAAATATTCTCGCCCAACCCTGTTCGGTGTTGGATTATTTACTAATCTGTATTCCCTCTTTACGTTAGATTGTCATATATACGTCAGCATGATTCAAATCGCCCGGGGCTCTATCCATCCACATATATTTTTCAAAGCAAAATAAGTCCGAACACTTTTATAGTAAACTTCGGCGTCACGAATATGGCATTATGTGCATTGGCTCCGAATCATGTCTATGATCAATAGTTGGGTTGCCCGGCTCCTGTGATTACCACCTTACGTTCCGCTTGTTCGGCTAAGGTAGTAAGGGGAGAACTACTGCAATTCTGTTTCTGGTTTGTCTGGTCAAGCACCTCAGTAGAGAAAGCCAAAAACCGACTGTCATGATGCGGCAAGAGCTGGTCAACAATTCGGTGACTTACTAAATCTCTAGTGATTTCTTCTGTATTACACGAAGGACTGGCTCTCCCCAGTCACGCACTTAAGGCATTCAATCTTGGATAGCCACATACGCAGCAGGGGCTATCTTACACTCCCATTGTCAAACTCCTATGGCTAAGTGAGAGTGATAAAGCCGCATAGTATGATTGCCTGGTTCGCCGCACTGAAACCTCCTTCACGGAACAAGACGTTGGTCCAAGAGTGGTTATGTGCTATCCCGAACACCCCCATAGTATCTACATGGCGGCTGAAGCCGACGACTGCTAAACTCTCAGGATAAAAACAGTCGCACAGGAGGTAAACTATGTTAAGATAAAAGGCACAAATATATTACAAAGCCTTGGATTATAATACAATGTCTGGGCAATTTGGATACATTCATTTTAACATAATATCCTTCGATCACTGGCCCTCTATCAAGTGGGTACCCTCTAGGACATCTTCAAAATAGCGCTCCGGCTTGCGATGGTCCTTGCCTTTGGGCGGACCCTCAACTGCCATGAGGGTGCCCTTGATTTTCACCCAGTGCATCTTGACACGGGCAAAGGCCTTTCGCGCACCTTCTTTACATGACGACCGCTTGACCGCGTCAATTCAGGGCAGTGTGTCGATGAGTCGGTGCAGCGCT
The DNA here is from genome assembly GCA_034509565.1 of Triticum monococcum. Classification (NCBI taxonomy): domain Eukaryota; kingdom Viridiplantae; phylum Streptophyta; class Magnoliopsida; order Poales; family Poaceae; genus Triticum; species Triticum monococcum. Next base: position 392,888,338 of record CM067843.1, on the reverse strand, counting down.
GGGCACTCCTGCACCGCAAACTGTGACCAGAATAGCTTCTCTGTCGCGTGCCCATCCTAGGCCCAGAAGAACTATGCGGCGTCGGTGGCACTCTTTGGAAGATCTGCAAAGGCATCTGGAGGATTCCACAGTTGAGTGAGCAAGGCATACTTCTGGTTACCGAATTTACTCTGTAAAAGAAAGGGCTAACCAGCCGCTATCTGTAAGGCCTACTTAATCTTTTCGTGCGCCATTCAAGATTCAGCCCGCAATTCCTCGGCCTCTTGAAGAGACTTGGCAAGGTTTGTCGCCTAGGCTTTATTCTTCTCGTCCAAGGACTCGCACTTGCTGGCAGCGTCCTTGAGCGCTTGCTCCAATTCGGTCACCCGCTCCTCGTATTGGCGACAGACAACCTGTTCAGAGTCCAAATCCTTGGTCGCTTTATCAGCGGTCGCTTTCCTCACCCTTGCTTGCTCCTTGGCCTGGGCAAGTTCATGTCTGAGGGTCTCGACCGCAACAGCGCTGCCTGCAATCTTACACATAGCAGCGCATGAGCGTCAACTTAGATTCTGCATATTAATACAGGTATGAACGGGATATTTTGAAACATACCTTGCACTCCATCAAACCTCTTGTTGATGCGGACAAGATCTTCATCGGCTAGCCCCAGCTTATGCTTGAGCTCGGATACTTCGACAGCCTAGGCAGCTGCCGCTAACAGTGAAGCATCTTCCTCAAAATAGACAAGCACATTATCTCCTGCGAATATTATTGATCCTTTGTTCGGCCTTTTTTCCAAAAGCGGAACAGAGTCTCAGGGGCTACTATCTATATATAGGCATATTTTTCATATAAAAGCGGTCAAGAATATTACATCGCATACCTCGTAGCCTGTTAGCAGGCTAGTGAAGGCTTCGTTCAGCCTGCTCTTGTCGGACTGAACCTTTTCAACCACCACACCCATCAAGGTGCGGTGCTCCTCCATGATGGAACCATGTTGTAGTGCCTCCATCAGTATGTTCGGCGCCTCTGGATTAGTGGAGGTCACTGCTGGAGTTGGCACTCCCCCCTCTGAAGGGGGCCACTTATTTGGTTCTAGAGCCACTTGGGTTTCTGGAATAGTGTTCGGCTGGGGGCCGGACCGGTCAAGGCCCCCGCCGTTAGTCTCCACGGGGATTGCTTCCCTCCGGTTCTCGTCAGCCAAGGTATTACCCTCCGGCATCGTTTTGGTGGCCTCCCGTACCGCTCCGTTGCACGGAGAGGCCCTTCGTGACAACACTTCGGTGTCGTCCATGGCGGTAGGCATCCTTGGGTACTTACGATGCGACAAGGGGCTTCGACCTAAGGTGCCACTCCGGGATGGCTTCGGCGTCCGAATCCGAGCCGTCTGGGAGAGATATTTTCCCTCTTTTGGGCGCCTTCGCCTCTGGGTCTTCGGAGGCCGCCCTTTTCTTCTTCCTCCCCTTTGCGGGGGAATTGCTTTCTGCCTCCTCCTCCTCTTCATCTTCATCCTCCTCGTGGGAGGAGTGAGTTTTGGTCACGCCAGATAATGCGTCTGAGGTACTTTTATGACGGAGGCCATCTTTGGCCTCCTCCTTCTTCTTCTTGGCCTTTTTCTCCGGCACCTGATAGGGCGCCAGGACCAGCATCGTCATTAATAGCGGATCAGCTAGGTTTTCGGGCAATGGAGTTGGACATCTAATCCGCTCAACCTTCCTTGTCCAGCCCTGTTTAGAGGTTGGAATTCTCAATACACCCCTTTGATTGACTAACTAAGTTATGTTCGGAAATTTAGCACTTACCAGGGAGGCCGGATGATTGCAATCGAGGCCGATGTCCTCGGACGTCTCTGGCCATGACTTTGAGTCTTGAAGAGCAACTTCCAGATCACCTCGTGCATCATGCCGAAGAACATGGATGAATCCTATTCACCCCCACAAGGTCCTTGCTCTAACTTAGCCCTTGATATGGGTACAACATGCATATAATGTCCTGGAGTGCATCTACTCTGTTGCAATGCCTTGTGCTTATCGTGCTGATCATGCATGTAAATATGGCATGTGTTCCTGTTTTTCAGTACCTATTCCATTCATGATAACATGTTTTCAAATTCAAGTACTGTCATTCTACTCTATCGCAATGCCATCTGCTTAGTTTGGACATCATGCTTCTGAATATCTTATGCATTGTTATTCATCAGTATGTACTTCATCTGTCTACCATACCATGTTCTTTTTTACATTGAAGTGATATTCTAGTGGTCTCTTGCAACGTCATCTTAGTTTCCCAATCATACACGCATATGTTGCCTTAGTGTTTTTCTGTATGTATTCCGCTAGCATATAGTTTTACATTCAAGTAGTGTTTTTACACTGTTGTCCCGTCGTATCCCTAGCTCTTACATCATACTCCATCCGGATTACATGTCACAGAAATGGATAAAACTGGATGTATCTAGAACTGAAATATGCCTAGACGCATCCATTTATTTTCGGATGGAGGGAATACATGTCAATATGTCATGCCTTTCTATTCTTCAGAGCCTATTCCATCTCTGCTATAGCATGTTTTATAATTGAAGCACCATTCTTCTATATAAGGCATGCAAGGGGAAGAAGGCTATGTTAGAATCTGAAGGGTTACAAACCAGGTCTTTGCAAAAGATCCAAATGCTAGGAGATAATAAACCAACTCCAGTTTTCATAGATACTGCTCCAGCACAGAGAAACTCAACTCCCACTGATAATAAGCAGATTCCAGTGGCCAAAGAACTAGTCCGCTCCAGTCCAGCAAAAATATGTCAACTCCATTCTAAGAAGCGTGTGCGTATCCTCGCATCATGAAATTTTATAGCATTTTGATCATATTTTCTATATGTTTCTTACCCATCTCTCTTTTAGAAAATAAGCTTAAAGGATAGAAGACTTTTTGTACTAGGATCGTATTCGAGGAAAGTATCTTGCGGGAATTCTTTGTGCTCCAATGCTAATGTAAGTACCTGTTGTATATCACTATATTTTTACATCAGCATATATTTTGTTAATCGGTGTGAATCCAACCTTTATCTGATCTAAATTCAGTTGTAGCAAAATTTTAAAGGCGACAATGTTGATTTTTGTAAGGAAAACTGCCTGGTAATTTTGCATACTAAGCTGCATGAGTGTACTATCTCATATGATGCACATTACTGGATTGTAGTGCTGCTCTAGTTGCCCATTCATTCATTGTGTCAATGTTGCTTTCGTATTACCTTATCTAGTTGATGATAGATGTGCCATATTGTGTTAATTTAGTGTAGTCTGGTGTGGTATGGTTGCCCAAACATTCGTTGTGTCAGCATTGCTTTCCTATTATCTGACCTAGCCAATGATAGCAATGCTAGTGTGTTAATTTGGTGCCTATTCAGAAGTCATGTATGGGTTCATCAACTTAGAAGTCATGTATGGGGTTGACACGATGACTTCCGATTACTCTGTCATCTGAAGTTCCAAAATGAGATTCAGCATTTTTGGAGCCTATTCCATTCTACCGTAGGCGCCAGCGCTGATCAACAAACCATTCATTGTTGCGAAATAAATGTAGGGCAAACCTCATTTCCTTCAGCACCCTTGCTCTGAGAACAAAGAACCTGGCGAATATAATCTCTAGTAAGGTCCCTCGGTAGGAGTTCAAAGTAATTTCTAAGAGATGCAGATCTAGGCATTCGACGTGATTGTTATATTGTATCACATTATCCACCACTAGGCCTAATCTTATCTACAAAAGAAGAAACGTGTTAGTGTCTACATGCAATTTTGCACATTACTACAAGCATATTTGGTTTGCAGGATTTTTAAATGCACTAACATGCCATCTTCGATCTGACATGATTAACATGGGCATTTGATTACATTCTAGAAAAATGTTGTCTTCTTCATAAGAGGTTGGAGTGGATGAAAAGTTCCCTAAAAACTAGTACAGATGAATCCAAAGGAGAAATGCTTATTGATTGTAACCATATGGATCAAGCAACCAATATGGGGGGACATGTATGTACTGAAATCCTCCAAAAGAATCCTTCAAAAATCATAGTACATTGTCATTGTAAACTTGGAAAAGGTGTCACAAATTGAAATGCCTTATGGTTAACATTTAACAGGAAAGGAACATCACCTTGATATATAGCTTCTCTAAGAACGAAAAGCATCTCAGGAAACTAACAACTTGCTCCAGGTTGGGGCCGATAGATTCTAGTGCCAAGACCTTCACTGTGCGCAGTTTTGGGGTCAAGCTTGTCGGAATCATTTTTTGAATGAAAGGCAAACAAACGTCTTGAAAATTAGAAATAATGTTAATTTGTAGAAGGAGAGGTAGAAGGCAGATGTTGTACTTGAACGGGTGTGGATCCAATAACAAGTTCGGAGTATTTGTCAGACGAGTAGCCCACCACTGTCAATTTCGGCATAGAAGTGACATTGATTCTTGTTGGACCTTCTTGATAAACTACAAGTAATCTCTCAAGTGCAGGCGTGTCCTCAATGACCATACCGTGGTACACATCTTGTGATGTCTTCCTGCTGCACCAGCAACAGATATAAATAGTCCTAAGAGTCATGGAGGTGATGTGGAAGGTACTCAACCCATTGATCGCCTGAAGACGAAGGTACTCGAGTGCAGTACAGCCACGGAGCAGGCGCTGCATGTCACCATTTGAGAGGCAGACGACGGCGAGCTCGAGGTGCTTCAGTCATGGTAGAATAAGAGTGGGCGCGTCATTAAGGGGGAGGCGAATGGCAGTTCCTGAACTTGGCGGCCCGCATCGTGGGCGTGAGGAGGAGTGCGGATGTTGGTAGCGACCACATATGCCCATCATCAAAAGTGAGCTCCTCGAGCTGATCTAGGGCGGGGGATCGGAACCAGCTGTCAAGCTTGGATCGGTCCTTTCCGTTGGAATGGAACTTGCCAATTCTAAGGCCCCTGGTTTTGCCAAGGTGACTGCCGAGGATCTTCGAGAAGGCATCCAAGCTTTTGCGATAGCCATGGCAGAGCTCATGAGTGTCAATGAGGTCGAGAGGGCTAGACTTCCATAGGGGGCGCCACTGTCGGGAAAGGACGGTTGTCCATGCCCCATATTTGATTGGGAGGATGGAGATGATGACTGTCAACATATCATCGGGGAGGGTGCTGATGAAGTTTAGGCCTGCTGGAGTCGCTTGCGGTTCTATCTTGCCCCACCTCCGCTTGTTGGCAGCCCCGTTCTCCACCTCCGGAGTCTCCTTGTCAGCGGCGCTTTCTAATAGAAATGGGAGTACATGGAATATTTAGTTAAAATAGGGCAATAGAAAAGTGTATTAGAAACTAGAAGTTATTAGGTAGGAATATAGTAAGAAAAGGGAATAATAGTTGGTTGCCAAAATACTACACAATTCATTTGATATTGCTGGATAAGTCAACATGCAGATAGTTGAAACGAAAACTTACTTCAAACAAAGTCTGGACGGATGATATCGTTGGGGAAGTTACCATATATCTCATGACTAGGCCCTTTTATGTGCAGTCCAATTCCAATGCCAGCTTGCAGTGCATAAAACTTAGCAATTTCTCTCCAAAATCCAGTGCCAAAATAGGGGTCACCATGTTCATCAAGTCTTACTAGCAATGATTCTAAATCCATGGTTTGTGTGAAGTATGACATCCCTCCAGTCTTGATTTATGTAAAGGGAAAAATTGTGCACTACAGATTCTCTTGCATTGCAAGGCACACGATGCAGAAAATGGTAGGATTGTTAAAGAAAATATGGTAAGATGCAAATATGGGCCCAAATTGAAAGAACTATACAATAGTCGAAATCAAAGGACAAAAATTTATAATTAAACAGATAGGTTAAACATGATGTCATGGAAATATGAGAGTAATCGAAAGAACAATACATCATTAATTTACCTAATATAGAAAGAACAGGGGAAAATCCCCTTTGATGTATATGGTGCATGTGGCACATTTTATCCAAATGTAGTAATATTTAGAATATGTTCAGGAAAGTAGGCCATGCCAGCCGATTTAGGATGCGATTGAACATATCGCACGCAAGGTCTTGATGTGTCCGCGCACTATACACTCTATGAATGGAAGAAAACCCTCGAATTAGCTCGAAAAAAATGAATTCACGGAGATTTCGGTCGGGTGATTAAAGGAGGCAGATGAACTGGGAGAAGAGATGAGATAATATCTCATTAAATTAGTTACCTTGTTGTCCGTGAGAAACAACCCTCAGGACGCCAGATTCCCCAACCGAGCAAAGCTGGGTCGACTGCGAGCAGCGTCGAAAAAGTCGATGGCGATAGGTGGCGGCAAGCGGAAGTGGCGAAATGCGATGGGCTTTGCCGGTAGCCTGGCGGCGACGGCATGCATCGAGCTAAGTGTTTACCGCCGCGATAGGCCGTGCCTTGCATAGACGCGGAGGAGATTGTGCAGGTGTGAATGGGGGCCAGAGGGGGGTGGCGGGCGGGGTGAGGGTTTTTGTGATGTGGGGATGGCGAGGGTTTTCCTTTTTCTTTTTTGAATTGGGTGGTGAGGGTTTTCTGTCCCACGAAGAATTTTGGAGGCGACGGTTTGCTAGAAACAACCATGCGTGATTGACGCAATAGGCAAAATGAAATTCATTGCACACGGTTCCAATTTTGGGAACCATGTGTGATTGACGTACTACCTCCGTCCTGGTTTATTGGCCCCCTTTGTAATTTTTACCAAATTTTGACCAAATATTTAACTAGGAAATGTATATGCATGTCACGAAAAATTATATCATTGAACGCTATGCTCAAATACCCATCCAACGATAAATTTTTGCTGACTAGCACTTGTCAATTAAACCTTTGGTCAAAATTTAACACAAAGTACAAAGGGGACCAATAAACCAAGACGGAGGTAGATTCCATCAACCGAACTAATTGCATCCATATCCCACGGTTAGACATAAGTAAACATAGATTAAACATACTCAAACGTAGATAATATGCATACACATACACAAGTATAGTTCAACCATAAGTACATAGTTCAACCATCATTAAGCATATACTCAAGCGTGCATAGTTCGATCCCACATCTCATCTCACATGCCGGCATGATCCTGAAGCTTCTCCAGGTACTCGGCGTACGCGTCGTGCACCACTTTGCGAGATACTTCTGTTTGAAGGAGCCAATAGCCCATCCTCTTGCATGCGCCAGAACACTTAGATATGCATCATGAATCTTGTGGTTGCAAAATGGGCATCGATAGCCGCCGTTCCAGGTCCTAATATGCCTTTTATGCATTCTCGCATAAAGCTCCCTCATGATTTGCCTCTTGTACCTCCTCTGGACATCTTCATCCTTGCTGTCCACATCGTTAGACAACACCTATACAGTAAAACAAATTTGGCATCAAATCAACGATTACATGTCGTGAAGTAGGATTAGGAATTAATGGCTATTTATTTATACATATCCAGTGATTATGGTTCGATTTTTAAGCACAGCCGACTTTGTACAGACCAATCTAGAAGAAAATAATGGCACAAACATATGTAGGTCATTCGATATCAATTGTCAAGTCCTGGGTAGGAATTATTAGCACGAACACTAACCATAGTCGGATTACTAGCAGAAATCATTTGCACAGATGAAACAACTAATCACTTATCACTTGTACCATTCAAACAATCAATACACTACACGCATCTAACAAAACTTACTGAGATTTCATGGATTGGGAGAACATAACCATAGGATTTCTATTCCAAAAAGGAGGAGGCAGGAGTAACCAGAGAAACCCTATGATCTATTTGGCACATAAATGGGTATAGATGACTAATCAGCTGTCCGTCGTCGTCAGAGTAGTCGCTGGAGTGGTCGTCGGAGTCATTACCAGAGTTGTCGTCGGAGTCGTCGCTGGGGTTGTCACCAGAGTCGGTGTGGAACTCCGCCTCTGGTTGTGGAAGCTCAACACCGTCGACGACATCAGGGTGTAGCAATTGAAGGAAATATTCCCTAGAGGCAATAATAAAGTTATTATTTATTTCCTTATATCATGATAAATGTTTATTATTCATGCTAGAATTGTATTAACCGGAAACATAATACATGTGTGAATACATAGACAAACAGAGTGTCACTAGTATGCCTCTACTTGACTAGCTCGTTAATCAAAGATGGTTATGTTTCCTAACCATGAACAAAGAGTTGTTATTTGATTAACGAGCTCACATCATTAGTTGAATGATCTGATTGACATGACCCATTCCATTAGCTTAGCACCCGATCGTTTAGTATGTTGCTATTGCTTTCTTCATGACTTATACATGTTCCTATGACTATGAGATTATGCAACTCCCGTTTACCGGAGGAACACTTTGGGTACTACCAAATGTCACAACGTAACTGGGTGATTATAAAGGAGTACTACAGGTGTCTCCAATGGTAGATGTTGGGTTGGCATATTTCGAGATTAGAATTTGTCACTCCGATTGTCGGAGAGGTATCTCTGGGCCCTCTCGGTAATACACATCACATAAGCCTTGCAAGCATTATAACTAAGATGTTAGTTGTGATATGATGTATTATGGAACGAGTAAAGAGACTTGCCGGTAACGAGATTGAACTAGGTATTGGATACCGACGATCGAATCACGGGCAAGTAACATACCGATGACAAAGGGAACAACGTATGTTGTTATGCGGCCTGACCGATAAAGATCTTCATAGAATATGTAGGAGCCAATATGGGCATCTAGGTCCCGCTATTGGTTATTGACCAGAGACGTGTCTCGGTCATGTCTACATTGTTCTCGAACCGTAGGGTCCGCACGCTTAACGTTACGATGACAGTTATTATGAGTTTATGCATTTTGATGTACCGAAGGTTGTTCGGAGTCCCGGATGTGATCACGGACATGACGAGGAGTCTTGAAATGGTCGAGACATAAAGATTGATATATTGGAAGCCTATGTTTGGACACCGAAAGTGTTCCGGGTGAAATCGGGATTTTACCGGAATACCGGGAGGGTTACCGGAACCCCCCGGGAGCCAAATGGGCCTACATGGGCCTTAGTGGAAAGGTGAAAGGGGCTGCCATGGAGGGCTGCGCGTCTCCCCCCTCCCCTAGTCCTATTAGGACTAGGAGAGGTGGCCGGCCACCTCTCTCTCTCTTTCCCCCTTGGAGTCCTAGTTGGAATAGGATTGGAGGGGGGAGTCCTACTCCCGGTAGGAGTAGGACTCCTCCTGCGCCTCCCACCTTGGCCGGCCAGCCCCTCCCCTTGGATCCTTTATATACGGGGGCAGGGGGCACCTCTAGACACACAAGTTGATCCTTTAGATCGTTCCTTAGCCGTGTGCGGTGCCCCCTGCCACCAAATTCCACCTCGATCATACCGTTGTAGTGCTTAGGTGAAGCCCTACGTCGGTAGTACATCAAGATCGTCACATACCGTCGTGCTGACGGAACTCTTCCTTGATGCTTTGCTGGATCGGAGCCCGAGGATCGTCATCGAGCTGAACGTGTGCTAAGAACTCGGAGGTGCCGGAGTAACGGTGCTTGGATCGGTCGGATCGGGAAGACGTACGACTACTTCCTCTACATTGTGTGATCGCTTCCGCAGTTAGTCTGCGTTGGTACATAGACAACACTCTCCCCTCTCGTTGCTATGCATCACCATGATCTTGCATGTGCGTAGGAATATTTTGAAATTACTACGTTCCCCAACAGCAATAACTCCCCAGCGGTGACGGCAAACTCTGTCTCCATCTCCACACCGTGCTTCGGTGCTTTGGCATCCCAAGCATCAACACTCCCTCTGATGGGGCGCTTCGTTGGCATTCTCATACACTGACAGCTTTGAGGACTGAGAGCGCCATCGAGGATGCAAGCGGAGAGAGAGGATTGTGTGTGTGGCGAGGATGGGGGTGCGGCCGCTCGAGCGCACCATTAATATGGAGTAGTGGGAGTTGTGGGAGAGAGGCGGGCGGCGGTCAAACCGATGGCTCGCCTCCCGGTGAGCTTGCACACCGGACAGCTGGCATGCCTACCAAAGTTTCACACAGCTACTTGCACACCTCCCGATAACATTGGTTAGCGAGCACGCCTTCGTCAATTCACACACCTGCATGCACGCCTCCTGGTCTGCCTGCAAGGTGGACTGCTCGCATGCGTCCCATTAACTCATGCCTGCTCGCACAGCACACGGGTCGCGCAGCAGCATGTATATTGTTTTTCTATTTTGATGATTAATGCTGCCGCTTTATTGCTTAACCGAAGCATGGCACGTATCCATTGTTGGTCTAACGCTCACGGTTCGAATAAATAATCCATTTGGGATATTGGTTACCAATTATTAATTATCTCCCGTTTGTAATTAGATAAAGATTATATCAAAACTGGTCACAAATTTGACAAAAAAAGTACAATGCCACTTTGTATTGGTGTCCATATGACAACACGATAAGTTTCATGAACTTCAAATAAGTTTTGGATGTACTAGAATTTAAAATCAAGATTCCCAATGTTTGAAATTTGTTGGACGGGGAGTAAACATGCACCCGGTGAGACACATGTGTTTTTGCAATCCATTTAGGTGCACGGTCACATGTGCATGTAGCTCAAATTTGATTTTTGCACATTATACCCGTAGAAAATCAATCAATTAATGTACTAAAACGTCTTAATGATCTCTGTGATTTTTGCCAAATTAAAACGTCCCTCCTTTGGTAGCATATGTTCACCATGGGATAATTAATTTAACATGCATCGTAGTTGCCGTGGATTCGCGGTGTGTGTGGGTGTTTGCGTCTGGGGTGGCGGGTGGCTCGCAGTACACTACGAGTTGTGAGCCACCGTGTGGGTTGGACGTTTTGTTAGGTAGTCCGTGCCACATTAGAGTCATGAATTCGTTATTTAAAACATTAAACAACCCTTTCATGCATACATTTTTTGGCCACATGCAGTCGATGGTTGTCCTACACGACACTCGATACTCGCGTGTGACGGTTTCTGTGGGCCCGCGAGGTCATCGTCCATCACTTTGACGAATAGCCGGCAATGAGGTTAATTTGACCAGCAAGGTAGTTATGGTGGTATATAGTGTGCGTCGAGGAGGTGGGAGGGGACTAGCTTATATAATATACATACGCGTCCGTGAACAAGTACACCTCACTTAGTGTCGGGACTTTTCAGTTTCCGAGGCACGTGCCACATCAAAATTGTGAAATTGGCTATTCAAACATCACACAACACCTCTTTGGGCCACATGCATGCTCGCGGTGGTTATCCTAGCTAGGACACTCACGTGTGACGCTTCCATCTATGGGCCCACGAGGCCATCGTCGATGCATGCATGCATCACTTTGACCTACATCGGGAGAGGTTATTTAATTTCATCATCGATGAGGTTTCTTTTGGATTGTACATATTACGGCAGGAGCACATACTATGCAGTGAAGAGGGGGGAAGGGGACCATCATATGTAGTACGCTTCATGAACCTCGCTTTGTGTGGATGCATGGTTTACGGTTTTTGAGGCATGTGGCACATCAAAGTTGTGCATTTTTGGTATTCAACATATATATGTATGGCCCACATGCAAAGCAGTGGTGGTTGTCCTCTCGCACCCACTTAAGCGGTTATTAGTGATATCGATGCTTTCCATCTATGGGCCCGCTTGGTCCATCAGTACTTTTTTCGTAAAAACACAAGAGAGGTTAATTTGACTAGGAGGGGATTACTTTTTTACTTGTAATACGGTATATAGAGGTCATGCTCTAGGATGACACGCATGATACAGTTTGAGCACACACACATGCATGTGTACACGTGAATCCCTCCCATCGAGTCGAAGTGGCTAGTACAACGACATTTCATGAACCGATCTCGCTCTGTGTGGGGAGCTAGTGTACGATTTTTGATGCACGCGCCACATCGATGTTGTGAAATGGTATTCAAACATGCATGCACGCATCACCTCCATACATATGCATGTAGTGGTTTCCTTCGAATGATACACTCCCTCGCGTGGTTATCAGCAACAAGCCTATATATTCGTAGGCCCCCGTGGACATCCATGATCACCTTGACAGACAATAATATAGGTTACCATGGTGGATTATTCATTTTGTTCGTGTTATCGTAGTATAGGTTATGGTGAGATTCAGACCTAATTAAGTTTGAGTGCATATACTATGCACGCATGCATGAATCCCCGCCGTTGGCATGAAGTGTGGTGTAAGACACTCAGTGTGGGGATTTCGAGTTCAAAACCACGGTGCCACATCAAAGTTGTTCCATTGTTACTCAAAACGCACCTCTCCATACATATGTTTGGGCCACACACATGCAGTGGTTGTCTTCTGGGACTAGCTACTTGCATGATTATTGGTGAGCTAGCCCATCTCCGAGGTCGCATGGACGGCCATCACTTTGACCAACAACTAGCGAGAGGTTGTACGACTAAGGTGGATTATTCTTGGTCCGTTTTATGATCCATCTTGGTGAGAGATGCCTCTCTATCCCGCCGACTGAAAGTGTGTGTGTCGGGGGGCTGCTACTTTGCACTTTGCTAGGTGAACCTTGGTTGGGGGGCATGCATTCATGGCTTAGGATTCCCTTTGTGGCGACACGAGGGGGGTGCTGCTAGCTGCTACTTCGCACTTTGCTAGGTGAACCTCGATTGGGGGGTGGCATGCATTCATAGCTTAGTACCTTCGTGTCGACATGAGGGAGGGGGCTGCTAGCTACTTCGCACTTTGGTAGGTGAACCTCGGTTGGGGGGCATGCATTCATAGCTTAGGATTCCCTTGGTGCCGACACAAGGGAGGGGGCCTGCTAGCTACTTCACACTTTGCTAGGTGAACCTCGGTTAGGGGGGGCATGCATTCATAGCTTAGGATTCCCTTCGTGCTGACATGAGCGAGTGGGGGGGGGGGGCTGCTAGCTACTTCACACTTTGCTAGTTGAACTTCGGTTGGGGGGAGGGGGCATACATAAATAGCTTAGGATCCCCTTCATGCCGACATGAGGGGGGTGGAGGCAAGCAATACCATGTGCTTTGCGAGATAGGTGCCACATTGAAGTTGCATTTGGTATTTGAAAATCAAACCACCCTTTTCATACATAAATTTGGTCCACATGCAAGTGTGTTCATGTTCTGACCCTCTCTCACGTCATTTTTTCCCAAATTTATGAACATTAGACAAGTCGTATCATGCAACAGACACGGTTCACTCAAACTAACCGTGTGCCACGCTGGTGCGCCTCTCACGCACACATCCGCATAGTACATTGGGCTCCACGAGGCTTCCCCTCTCAAAAACATCTAACCGCCTGCAGCTTTTTCTGTTTGATAACACATGGTTATTGTGTTTCGACCGGGTGGGATGTTTCTTGTTCCCAATCCCGCCTGCATCCCTAGAAAATATCTGCCCGCCTCGAGGGTTTTTCTGTTTGATTACACACGGTTGTTATCACCGGATCCTGTGCGATGTTTCTTGTTCCCAACCCCTGCATCCCTCGAAAATATATGCCCGGCTCGAGGGTTTTTCTGTTTCATAATACATGGTTGTTATCTCCGGACCATGTGAGATGCACTATCATCAACATTTTCAATAGCCCTGGGATTTCACTCCAGCGTTTGACTCCAGCGTAGTAAAATTTTCAGTAGCCACGTCATTTCCAGAAACACCCCCTGCCCCCTCCACACACACACACACACACACACACACACACACCAAAACCTTCTGGGGCGTGCGCGCACACACACACCCACTCCCTCGCTCGAAACCCTAGCAAGGTCCCCGCCGCCGCTACAAGTCCTCCATTGACAGCATCTGCCGGTTTGCCCATGCAGCTTACCCACCGATCTCCATACCCAAGCCGCATTGAGTTTCTTAGATGACGCCTCCAAACGCCCATTTCCCACAGATCCCCATCCCCCACTCTAGAGCGTCGTATCATAAGCCTAGCTACGCTTCCCATGGAGCTCGAGGAGTGACTGGCCCAAAAGAGGTGTATCGCGGTCTCTTCGCCTGGCATCGCCGAGGAAGCTGACGACCATTACTGGCGGCAGGCACTCAAGTAGCGGGCTAGAGTATGGGCCATGTCTCGGCCGCCGGCTACGGCATCAAGGTCATCGACGGCGATGGCCTGAGGTCGGCTATGTCACAGGTTAAGTGGCCCACCCGCAACCCCACGGGTTCAACCACCGTCAATCTCATCCATCACCCCGCCGCTGATCTCCTCTGGCTCGCTGCCAACAATTTGCCATCCTACATCGCCATCGAGCCCCTTTTGTCATTTCTAAAGGACACGTTCTGCGACGCTGGCTTGGGATCCACAGCTTCCAAGTCAAACCTCATCGATGGTGACCACGAGGAGGGCACCCTCTTCGCACTAGTATGCGTTGGTGCTATACAAACGGTTTTTAACCCCTTTCTAGGACGGCATTTGGAACCGTCGCCTAGTGAGTGACGGTGATAGGGGGGTCCTTCCCACACGACCCAGAAACCATCGGCAAAATGAGTTCGTGTGCGACCGACGAGCGCTCAAATATGGAAATACGTACAGTAGAGCTAAAAATACAATTATACATGTGAAATTGTTTTCGGTCATACGTACATCGCACACAGTCAGTCCACACTAAACATTTCCATTCGTATGTACATCCCACATAGTCGCTCCAAGGAAAACGTTTCTATTCATAGGTACATCACACAGAATTTTTCCCGTTAATTCATTTGTGATAGTGTTGCCATTGCACATGATATTAACAATTTTATCGTTTGCGTTATTGAATGCATCACACACTGCCTGTAGAAGAAACTGTGTGGCAAAGGCTATCCATCACACACAATTTTTATGTGGTAAACATTTGTGCAAGGTGGCCTAATGCAAAAAGTTTTCAAGAGAAAGTCGTGTGTGATTGTTCATTGATCCAACACGGTTTATTCCTAGAATCTGTGTGCGTTGCATGAGGTCATCGCCCATGGTATTTTTTCAATAACCGTTTGCAATAGCAAAGCCCAATTACTAGGCTAATTCTCCATTAGCAGGCTAATTGCCCTATTATTAATAATCCATTTATTAATCCAATTGACATGCATATTAAGCACATAATATATTTCATTCCATATTAAGGAAGCAGAATTTCATAACTGTAATACATCCGAGTACAACATGATATAGCTTTAGCACTTAGCTACCCCATTGCACAACTGCACCAGCACCAAGTTTCACATGCAACATGTAGAACCTTTCGAAATTAGCATTGTAGACGGTATATAGACAGATGCATCTCATTTGGAAAACTGCTGAAGTGGAAGGCGAATATTGAGCCTTCATTCATGTTAATGGTCTTTGCAACTTTAGGCCAGTGCCTGTGGATGATTAATCGTCCGTCCTTCGTCCTCTTCAGGAACACTTCAATATTGAACTGTGGGTGTTGTATTAAAACCTTCCTCGCCTCCTGACCATTGAGGTGGTTTGAGAGGTAATTAATCATCAGTGAACTGCTTTGGAAAGGCCTGAAAACAAGGATGTGCATAAATATCTTCTCTATATTGGGGCAAAGGAATAAAAAAAGGCAAGGCGTAATAGTTAGTACCATCTTGTAGTGAACTGTGTCTTCTTCATTGTGCAGGGAAGATCTTCTTGTTTTTTGTCGCTAATTTCTTTATCCTAAAAATCTTTCTGAGTTTCTTGATTTGATTGATATTCATGGACAACTCATTCCCCATATGCAAATAGGGTCGAACATGGGTCAAAACCTCTGACAGCAGGACCTACATGTGCAAGACCAAATTGTTAAAAACCTAAATATTAGAATGGTTCCTGCAATTGCACAATAATGTGCTATTAGACAATGGACCATGCACGTGCTAATCTCGATTATAAATCTCAGTACTTCCCATTGTTTCCCTGCAACACATATACGGTAGTTAGTCATCAGGTTAAGTTAGGGTTCGCTGCATCAGAATAGCATGTACCGAAAACAACATAGTCGATCGGGGCACCAGCAGCAACGTCAGTCTCGTAGTCTACTTGAGAGAAGAGGGGGAAGAAACGATGAATACAATGCAAACAGATGCATATCGATGCATGACTTGACAAGTAACGGTGCCAGGTGTGCCCTAACACAATAGGAGGTGGTACCAGCGAAGGGGGGAAACAACCGGAAAAGTATCCCCGGTGTTTCACATTTTCGGACAGATGAACCGGAGGGGGAAAGTTGCGTGTTCGCTATGCTAGGCATGCATGGCGGACAAATGGGCTACTTATCCGGATTCGTCTCATCGTTCTGAGCAACTTTCATGTACAAAGTATTTTCATCCGAGTTACGGGTTATTTTATATTAATTTTTAAAGTTTTAAATCATTTTATAGAATTAACAGATTATTTTAATTCAAAATTGCATGACATGAGGAGTCAACTCTAACCATTGATTGGTCAAGCTGACATGTGGGTCCCACTATCATTGACTCTGATTAACTAAAACGGATTAATTAGTTTAATTAGTGATTAGCTCTAATCAGGATTAATTATGTTAATTAATTAATTATATTTTTATTTTTATTTTTATTTTTTTAACGTTCTCTGGGCGTGGTGCCCCCCTATCATTGGCACAGGGGGGCTAGCGGGGCGGAGCGGGGAAAAGGGCTAACGGGCGCTGGGGAGTAACCCGTTTGCGCGCCCTCCAAGGCCAGTGGAGGCGCAGGGGCATCATTGCCGGCGGCGAGGTGTGTCCGGCAGTAGGGGGCGGTGGCGAGCAAGGCCACGGAGTAGGGCGGGCGTGCGGTCAGGGCCGGACCGGGCGGCTGCGCGGTGACGCGGGTAGAGTCGAGCCGGAGCAGCAATGAGCAAGGGGGAGGGGTCTGCGGGCGCGAGCAGGAGGGCGGAGGCAGGGGCACGGGACGTGGCCGTCGATGGCGGCGTGCGCACCAGCGAGTAAGAGGCTGGGGCAACACACGCCCGGGGGGAGCGCGGGCGCATGTTGCTGGGCGTCGAGCGAGGCAGGGACGCGGCTAGTAGCGTGCAGGCTGAGCAGCGTGCATCCAGGCCGAACAGGAGGGAGATGGCGGAGCTGAGGCAGCGGGGCGGCGGCGCAGGCCAAGACATGGCAGGGGGCAACGGGCAGAAGCATGCGCGTGACTACCGGTGCACGACAGGGCTGGTCCGACGGGGCGAGGCTGGCGGCGCGAGGCCAGCGAAGGCGGGCGCAGCGGGCGTGGGTAGAGGCGGAGGCATGGCGCGCGTCCGCCACGGCGAGCGCGCACAGGCGCGTGGTGATCGGGAGGGACAGGGATAGATGAGGGGCGCCTGCTCATGGTGGCCGTAGGGGAGTGGCAGTGGGTGCTGGGAGGAGGACGGGGACGACGACGGCGATGGCGGAGATGCGGAGGCAGTCCGACATGGTGGTGGTCCGACGAGGTGGCCTCTGGCGACGGCGTCGAGCGGCGGGGGTGGAGTCAGGCCCCGATCCAGATCGGATCGGGGGAGGGGGGTGGCGACATGGGGGAAGTGGGGTGATGGGGGGATTAGGGTTTGGGGTAGTGGGGTTATGGGGGAGTGGGGGTGGGCCGGCCGGTTGGTTTGCTGGCCACCTGGTCCAGGTGGGTCGGCCAGCTAGGCTGTCTGGCCCAGTTGGCGAGGGGGCCTTTCCTTTTTTTTATTTTCTGAACATGTGTTTAATTCACTATAATTACATATGCAATTTTTGGCACAACCTGAACATTTTTGTTTTAATGTTTTAAAAATTGGTTGTTTGTCAAAAATTCAAATTTGAATTCGAATCGTTTTGAACTAACGCGAGATTAGCGACAGTAATGGAGGTGACATGGCATCATTATCATAGGTTCACTGTAGCATAATTATTCGGGCGTCACATGCATCTAGTGTATTAAATTCGTGGAGAAACGGAGTAATGCAATAAGAACGATGACATGGTGTAGACAAGATCTATCTATGTAGAGATAGACCCCATCGTTTTATCCTTAGTAGCAACGATACATACATGTCGGTTCCCCTTCTGTCACTGGGATCAAGCACCATAAGATCGAACCCACTACAAAGCACATCTTCCCATTGCAAGATAAATAGATCAAGTTGGCCAAGCAAAACCCAAATATCGGAGAAGAAATGTGAGGCTATAAGAAATCATGCATATAAGAGGTCAAAGAAACTCAAATAACTTTCATGGATATAAAAAGATAGATCTAATCATAAACTCAAAGTTCATCCGTTGCCAACAAACACACCGCAAAAAGAGTTACATCATATGGATCTCGAAGAGACCAAAGCAGTTTACTCAAGATTACCTCTCAAACTACATGATTGGTGGGCATGCAAAGGTTAAAGTATTTCTACCAGAACACGATGATTATCTAGATGTTTTCATGAAGACCGTAAAGGATGGGTGGTCGTCCATCACAAGGGGTTGGACTAGAGTCGTGTGTGCCTTCTGCATGCATGAGGGCACAATATGGGCATTCCGCTTCACCTTGTTCAGCAACTAGAATGTATTTCGCCTCTTTATTTACCGTCTTTAATAGCACAAGTATACAACTATGGTTCATCATTCTTAATTTGGTTCTTATGTAATTCTTGAACATATGTACCTATGAACCGCATAATGCATTGGTTGTTTGAACGTGATGGATATGAATAAAGCTATGGCATACATCCAAATTCAAATTCAAATCTGGTACAATTTGAAATAGCAGCAATTAAATTACGATGAAATTACGCTCTCCAGGTCGTTACGGCACACATAGTTGGTAAAACACAAACGTTTGCGATATACACCATAATCCGAGACGGTTCACAGAGAGGAAACATGTGCAAGCATGCACACAGTTGCCATTGGCAAAGCGTGTGCAATGTCAGACAATATCACAAATGGTGCGGGCGAACTAAAAGTTTGTGTTAGTTTCCTTATCGTACATGATTCGCAACCATGAACTGTTTCTGATGAAGTATATATCGTAAACGTTGCACCATAGAATAGCAGGTGCGATAGTTGTCGTGTACGACGATGTTACGACAGTCTGACATTTCGTAATCCTGTCTGACACTCTTATGACGATCAGCTAATCTTCTTAATTAGTAATCACATACAGTTTGGGAAAATCGAATGTGTGTGATTGTATGCTTATCATACACGTTCTATAATAGTGAATCGTTTGTGATGGGCCGCGCATCGTAAACGTAGCACCACAGAATACCGACCGCGATGGCAATGCGAGCACAAACGAGTAGGAGTACTGTAGTGTCCCTATCCCCGTCGGTTTTTGGGTCATGTGGGAAGGACCCCCCTATCGCCGTCAATCACTAGCCGACGGTTCCAAATGCCGTCGCGGAAAGGGGTTAAAAACTAGTTGTATAGCACCAACGCGCTCCAGTGTGTCATCAATTTCTTCTTCCATAGTTTCTTGTAAAATATTAATCTCTTCTTGGACAGCGGAGACCTTCTCAATAAATGCATCAATATCGGCATTGTATTTATAATTCAAATAGCAATATTTAAGTATATAATGATTTTTAGATCTGTGAAAAGCATCATCTAATTTTCATACTCTTCAAACAAACATTTAATTTCACATGCTCCCTTAAAAAAACAAATTCTTCTATTCTTTCCCCATCATAGTAACCGTTAGCATAAGAAGCCAAGGTTTTATTATCATTAAATTTACATTCAAAGGGTAGGTGTGGAGCCTACATCCTTGAGCAACAAGTATAATCATATCTCAAGCATAGATCTCGAGCATACCAATGCAATTTATAAATTTGATCCCATAATAGTCTCCCTTTTGACTCAAGCAATAATCCCTAAAGTATTCACGTTAATCCAACGTGTCTCCCATTATATAATTGAATGGGGCTTTCTCAGGATTATTAAAATGGTGCATAATATCTTTCACATAATGAGCATCGAGGGTTTTAGGAGGTTCCCCATCTCCATGAGTAGTAAGTACACCTAATTTTTTTGGTATTTTGTGTTCCATATCCATAACTAAAGATATAAACCTACTTAGAACAACAAATAAATTCTATTTTGTGATAAAGCAAACAAGCACACACGGGAATATTTACCCCACGCTATTGCTCCCCACCAACGGCGCTAGAAAAAGGTCTTGATAACGCGCAAGTAAATGGGATCAATTGTATCCTTTCTCGATAAGTAAGAGTGTCGAACCCAACAAGGAGCTAAAGGTAGAACAAATATTCCCTCAAGTTCTATCGACCACCAATATAGCTCTATGCACGCTTAACGTTCACTTTACCTAGAATAAGTATGAAACTAGAAGTACTTTGTAGGTGTGATACGATAGGTTTGCAAGATAATAAAGAGCAGGTAAATAAAATATAGGGGTTGTTTAGATAAAGAAACAACTAAGTTAGTTTTAGTAGAGAGCTTTTTTTCACGAGAAAGTTATTTGTCCCTAGGCAATCAGTAACTAGACCAGTAATCATTACTGCAATTTCATATAAGGGAGAGGCATAAGTTAACATACTTTCTCTTCTTGGATCATATGCACTTATGATTGGAACTCTAGCAAGCATTCGCAACTACTAAAGATCATTAAGGTAAAACCCAACCATAGCATTAATGTATCGAGTCCTCTTTATTCCCATATGCCAGGACCCACTTATCCGTGATTGTGTTTCTATCACTCGCGCAATGCAGACAATAAGCAAACCATGAACATATTGCAAACCCTACAGCGGGGACCCCTCACACTTGCGCGACACGGAGAGCACCATAGGACAACACCAATAATAAAAGATGCAACTCAAACAAATCACGATCGTCAATCAACCCATAGGACAAAATGGATCTACTCAAACATCATAGGATATTCATACATCATTGGGAAATAATATATAGCATTGAGCACCATGTTTAAGTAGATATTACAGTGGGGAGAAGATGTGTTACACCAGTGTATAGAGGGGGAGAGTTGGTGATGACGGTGGTGAAGTTGTCGGTGTAGATTGCGGTCACGATGATGGCCCCAGTGGCGTTCCGGCGCCACCGGGAGAGAGGAGGAGAGAGCCCCCTTCTTCTTCTCCTTCTTCGGTGACCTCCCCCCCTAGATGGGAGAAGGGTTTCCCCTTTGGTACTTGGCTTCCATGGCGGTGGAGGGGCGCGAATTTTAACATGATTTTTATCCAGATTAGGGGTGCGCCCTACCTCGTGGGGCGCGCCCTCCATCCTTGTGGGCCCCTCGGGTATCATCTCGAATTGACTCTTTTTACCAAAATCACATATATTTCAAAAAAATCTCCGTAAGTTTTTACCCAGTTCGGACTTCGTTTGATATGGATTTTCTGCGAAACTAAAAACATGCAACAAACATGAACTGGCACTGGGCACTGGAACAATATGTTAGTCCCAAAAAATAGTATAAAGAGTTGCCAAAAGTATGTAAAAGTTGTAGAATATTGGCATGGAACAATCAAAAATTATAGATACGACAGAGACGTATCATGAGGCTTATGACGCTAGCGAGGCACTGCAGACCAATGTCCGAGTAAGTACCATTGTGAGTATGGTTTCCAGTTAAGGTTTCTACTTTTCTGCAGTAGAATTTTAATGACCCCCCCCACCCCCCCCCCCCCCCCCCGCAGGAAAGTGATCTTCCACCGAATCCGAATAATGACACTAGACTCCCCCAACACGTGTTCGACTCCGAGTTTTGCGCCATCGAGAAGTACCAAAAGCTAAGTTGTGTGCACGGGCACACTCCTGCTCGACATGTATGCACGGAGGGATTCAACATCGGGAGGCGGTTTCTCAGTTGCCCCTTAAAGGTTAGTGCTAAGTTTATCATTTTACTTCAGTTAATGCCACCGCTCATCCTAAATACTATTTAACATTGGCAGGGATATGAGGCTTGTGCCTTTGTTAACTGGCTAATGAAGAATGGCATCGCAGGGCTGGGAGTGTTATCACCAAGCTCACAGAAGATAACGTAAAGCTGAGGAAGAAACTTGTTGATCTGGAATGTACAATCAGTACGATGAAACAAGAAAGAATCAATCATAGGCAACAGATAAAAGCAAGAGACAAGAAGGAACTAACATGTGTAGTTGTGGTTGTCGCATTAGCCATGTTCTATGCGCTGATTGCAAAGATGATTAGGGGTTTTGTTTCACAGTATTCTAAATCACATCTAGATGTGCTCTAAGTAATGCACATCTAGGTCCTATGCCATTTATGTTATGCGAAGATTCGCACAGATATTTTCCTTTGTCTTTTTTCTTTTCCATTGTATTTTGATTATTACTGGCTTTATCAATGAGAAGAGCTCAATGTATTGCTTGCCAACTTTCCTACTCCATTCGTACAGGTAACGGTGCATAATCCCAAAACTCGTTCCTTCTTTTTGTCTTGAAAAAATAAACCAGCCAATAGGAGTCCCGTGCAACCCCGGGAATTTGGAGCGACTGGGTACAAGTAATTGCGGTTTATTACATCAGCAATTAGATAATACGTCAACCCCCACTTCAATTGGCATTTCCTCTTCTCTGCATACCCCGCTTAAGTGTCCACCATGTTCATTGTCCCCGACAGGCCGCGCTACACACTGGCACACACTCTGCAGCCATGTCGAGCAACAATGAGGATGACAGTTCGGCCAACAATCTGGCGCCCGATGATAGGTCAACATCGGAATCATCCCGCTCGTCTTCCATGAGTCTGGCATCGAGCCCCAGACCTCGATTATATTTGGATCATTAAAGGGACGCCGCCTCCAGAGTCGTCAAACGACAACCAGACGGACGAGGTGCCGTCAGAGGATGGAGAAGAGGGTGACGATGATGATGAGGAGGAATGGTCGAACAAGGAGGAGGAGGAGGAGGACTGCAATGATGATGAGGACGGCGGCGGCGATGAAAAGCCAACCGCCAGCGGCAAGAAGCATCCTCGCCAAGATGATGTGACGGGGCCATCAAACAACAACAACAACAAGAAGGACTAAATTAAGCAGACTGTACATATCTCTGTTTCCG
This sequence comes from Triticum monococcum, assembly GCA_034509565.1. Lineage (NCBI taxonomy): Eukaryota > Viridiplantae > Streptophyta > Magnoliopsida > Poales > Poaceae > Triticum > Triticum monococcum. Next base: position 392,865,343 of record CM067843.1, on the reverse strand, counting down.
TTTGCTCATATTAATTTGTTATCCCTGTTTATCTTATCAATCTCATCACATACGGTTAGTAATACGTATTCGACAGAGATCTTCTACATTATTGCCCACATGTTGGCTTGTTGAACTGTGTGCCCTGACGAGCACACAATTCATAAAAAAGACCGTATGGGCTGTCTATAATGATTGCGCAAAATTCTGATTACCGACCTATTTGCCGGGTATCACGCATATCTTGTTACGCCAAATCGTTTGTGTGCACCTCGATCATCGCAAACAGTTCATCGGAGTGAACTATATGATGTATATCGCACACACATTGATATGGTTGCCCCTTTCTGTTGTTCTGTCTAATCGAAAATAGTTCGTATGGATCAACCATATCTGTAGCATCGCACACGCAACTAAACTCTGAACTGTGTTTGATGCGCCCGCCATCGCAAACGGTTTGCACCTTTTTTACGGTTATTTTACACCACCGTTTGCAATTATTGCATTGCACATAGGTTCATCGAAGGGTCTCTAATTGTATCTCCCCTTTTCTATGGTGAAGTCTAACCCATATTTATACTGGCCCTGGCCCTCAACCCGCGAACCCTAGGCGAGAAGGGAAGCCAGAACGGCCAATTCAAAAGAGGACATGTGTACACCCTATCCTGACTAAAGGTGGGCTTTGACTAAAAAGCTTCTGGTCGTGACACGCAGATGGGCTCGGTGATGACGTCCGTCCCGTTGAGCCCGTGGTGTTGGTCTTGTTGCATCGGAATGGAAACCTTTGGGGGGATTCATTGGGAACCCACATCCTGGCGCCCTCTTGGCTCCGTCCGTCATGGCTCGCGTCACCATGCACCTCATGAGGCGAGGTGTGGGCCTAGAGATGTCCGCTCCTCGAGAGGCAGCCTTGGGAGGCCGCTCCTTAGGAGGTCTTGATGTAGCTCACCTCATGAGGTGGGGGCCCTCAAGAGGGTCTTGCTCATGAAGTCCTGATGCTGGGCCGCGTCGGGCCATTGCTGGAGCCACACGTTGGGTTGTAGGCACATCGGTCTGGGTACCCCCGGTCCCTGAAACCCGATTGTAGCCCCCGGGCCCACGACACGCTCCGCCTTGCTCGGAAGCGGAGACAAAGAGGGGTGGGCGAAGCGACACGGGGCCCAACCGCCTACGTGCCAGGCTCGACGGATGGCGTACGATGGGGCATGGACGCCCCCACTTCCCCATGTCGCCTCTGCAACTGCCCCGGCTGACATAAAGTCTAGCGCGTGCCGCGGGGCCATCATTGCTTCAAAGGTGAAGGGGCGCGGGCTGGTCTCATCCGATTGCTTATAAGAGGGCAAAGGGATGGAGCCCTCGGCCCATCTTTGTCTTCTCGCCTCATTATCTTCTACCACTTCTGCCGCAGCCATGGCGCCCATTAGAAGGTTTACCACCGCCGAGAAGGGCAAGGTAAAGCAGGAGGGATCGGAGCCACCGCCACCTGCCAGATGGCAGGGTCACCCTCGTAGGTCCACTGCTACGCTTGCGGCGCTTCCGCAAGGGCGCGGGCGCCCTCCATTGGCGGCCTGCACCGGTTCCAGCGGCCATGGGAAGAACCCTTCCCGCGGACATGGCCGTTAGGGTCAAGGCAGCCAAGGCCGAGGAGGGAGAGACGGGGAGGCCGCTCGACCACCCTGAGTGTAGGCCCACTCTGCCGACTCAGTCGACAAGTTTGTCGTGTGGATGGACAGCCTGCCACGCACCTGGCTCCAGCTCCCGGGCTCCTTCACGGGGGAACTGGCGGCGGAAGCGCCCCTCGGGCGGTAGTTGCAGCCGGATGGCTGCTGTAGTAGGTGCTGCTGCGTGGAGGCTGACGTCACCCCCTTCTGCTTCGTGTACCTGACTCGAGGGTGGAAGTCCTTCGCCCACACTTGTGGCTTGAAGGGGGGGCAGACCCTCCACTTCAAGTTTGATGGGGCGACAACGCTCTTCGTGAAGATCTTCGGGGAGGCTGGCTTCCGCCCGACGAGTGATGGCAGCGGCGGCGACCACCCCTCCTGCGGCGATGATGACCACATCAGCGGTGGTGACGTCCTCGGTGGTGAACTTTCCAGCGTCGATGACATCTCTTCCGGCAGAAGTGGGAGCGTCGATGACTACGACGAGCCGCCACACCGCTGTATCAAGGTGGAGGATGACTCTGATTAGGCGCCCGCGATGTCGGAGCCGAAGCCTCAAGAGCGACGGCCTTTGGGAGGAAGTTTCTTTTCTTCTTTCCTGCACTTGGATGGCATAGGCCCCGTGGGGGCATTTAAGGAACCGCGGTGCTTGCGCCTTTATCTTAACGCTTCTATCTTGCGTTTAAATCATCATGGCATCTATCGTTTGGGCCCAGCCCCTTTTTCTTTATGATCGCTTAGTACTCTACATCGCTGGGACCCATTCCCAAGCAAGCCTCGGCCGTTGCTGGTATGCCAGGTCAAGATGCCTCGGGCAAGGCCAGTAGGTGAGGGGCTCGAGGTCCGGTAAGAGCTCCTGAGGCGCGATTCTCAAGCGGCCCCCCTTGACGCGCAAGCGGCTCTCGAGAGAGAATGAGTCTTTGCATAGATGAGATTGCAAAAGTAGTGGCGGAGCGTTATTAAGAGACTCGCACTTGGCGCGAAGAGGGCGACTTAGCTTATGGGCACTACAAAAAAACCAGTTCCATGATGATACGTGTTTGTCACAGTAGGTCATGTTTTCTGTCATGCATGTACATGCATGAAGATTTTATGACAGAATCAAGATAGTCATACATGTGCCGTCATAGAAGTGTTCCATGACGTTACCAACATTATCATCACAGAAGTGTCCACTTCCATGACGATAAATCGCGCATCATAGAAGTGCTTTCGTCAAGCGTAGCCGACACACGACACCAATGTAACGGGTCACCATTAAGCTATCGGGTTCCGGTTTGGATCCGATAACCCGTTAACAACCCATACCAATCGGGATTTACCATGCATAAAATTCTCACTCGCCGGCAGATCCACGTGTCAGCCCAAGGTTCAGACAGTTGTCATCCAGCCAATGGACAGGACGCGCCTATGATACATCGACATGTATCTTGGCCCAACAGTGGCCCATTCAGGTTAAAAGGTCGGTCCTGTCAAAATAAGCGGGTCGGCCCATTAGCGGCCTACTTGAGTCGGACCCATTCACAAGCACGACCCATACAAGTTACACATAATAGGTCCATCAAAGGCCCATTCTAGATTTGACAATTTCTAGCCCATCGTCAGTTCCCGCCCGTTAATGGCCTGCTACATCTTTGGGCCCAATTACGGCCCGAGCTTCTTTCGGCCTATTAGCAGCCCATCGTCTGTTCCAGCCCATTAACGGCATGGAACATCTTTCGGCCTTTTCTCGGACCATTCTGCAGTTGGGCCAACTTCTAGCCTATTGTGACTTTAGGCCTGTCCTCGGCACATTCAAGAAATGGGCCAATTCCTAGCCCATTTTGTCTTTTGGCCTGTTAACGGCCCGCACAACAGTTTGGCCTTTGACTGTGCAACCTAATATTGGGTCCATTAGCGGCCCACGTTCCGTAGGGCAAAATTTTAGCCCAATGTGACTTTCGCCTGTGAAAAGCCTAGTTTGCAAATTGGGCCTCCTCCGGCCCAAAAAACTTTCAGCCTCTTACTGACCCGTAGAGTAAAAGGGCCGAGTAAAAATTGAAATTTATTTCGGCCTGCTAGAGGCCCATGGGCCATTTCCATTTTTACGACCCTATTGAGCTTTTGGCCTGTTAATGGCCTGCTAAGAGCCGTTTTTATGGTGGGCTACATCATTTGGGATCCACTAAATATTATTTTGACCATCCCAATTAAGGCCCGCTTTGACTACACATGTTTGTTCATTCGGATGGCGTCCAGGAAATGTTTGGGCATGTAGGCCCCCATTTCAACGATATAGCATATTCAAAGAATTATCCTACTCTATACTATTGCCTCTAACAACATACACTATACAGTAAAGAGACTAAGGCATAGAGATGGAGAATAATCCTACACTATACAATAAAGAAATTACAGCCGATTATACCCACTGGGCATTATAGTTTGGCACCAGTGCTAATAAAGCTTACACAAACAACAAATTACATACACTGGGCAAATAAAGCTCATACATCATGGACACGCATCAACAAAACTTACCATTTGAACTATAACCTCTTCAGAAAATAGGATTGGCTGGATTTAGATAGCACAATTTTTAGTCCGCAAAATCTTGTTTCATTTTTTAACTCCTGCATCTAATACCTGCAAGTCCAGTCTCAACTTGTTGATTACACGTTGAGAATCATGTACATGTTGCCTTGCCACCTCTAGTTGATGCTCGAGAACATCAGCACATTCCAATTCCAATGCATAATCATTTCATAACAGTCGTGCCACACTGCTCACATATCTTTGTGTTGATGTCACTTCATCCTGAAATGTTTCTGTAAGTACACATGACTAGGGTAAAAATATAGTTACAATAGTGAAGCGAGCAAGACAGACTATTTTGTACATGGCAAAACATGACTAACAATAATGTTACACGTCATGAAGCAGAAGCAGGTGATATTTTAAAAGTTATAAAAATGGTAGTCTGTGCAGCCCGCATACAGAAATCTCTCTTAGCTCACTAGAGGAGCATGATGTTGGGCCAAATCCTAAACATAGACAGGTTACAAATTTAGACAACACGTTGCGTATGAGTAGGCAAGCAGTTTGCCATTCTATATCTCAATTAAAGTCTTAGGGAGCATAATGAACTACATAGGATTCATACAAACCTACTGCAGCAAGCAAAAATATGCAATCATTAGCCTAGTATAAACTAGATTGTGAGCCTCATGCAGTAATAGTTGGTTAATGTAACGCCCTAGATACGACTTTCCCAATTTGTACTCCAACTCCTGCCGTTTCCGGCATTAAGTTATATTTATTTCTCGGGTTTGGGTCTTTGTCTCCGTGTGTTGTTTTCGTTTTCATGCATCTCATGTCATGTCATCACGTGCATTCCATTTGCATACATGTTCATCTCGTGCATTCGAGCATTTTCCCCGTTGTCTGTTTTGCATTCCGGCGCTTCGTTCTCCTCCGGTGGCCATTTCTAGCTTTCTTTCGTGTGTGGGGATTAAACATTTCCAGATTGGACCGAGACTTGCCATGTGGCCTTGGTTTACTACCGGTAGACCGCCTGTCAAGTTTCGGGTCATTTGGACTTCGTTTGATACTCCAACGGTTAACCGAGGGACCGAAAAGGCCTCGTGTGTGTTGCAGCCCAACACCCCTCCAATTTAGCCCAAAACCCACCAAACTCTGCTCCATCATCTTGGTCGTTCGATCACGATCGCGTGGGCGAAAACCGCACCTCATTTGGACTCTCCTAGCTCCACTTATGCCTATTTACACCCCTTCCATTTTCGGATCTCGTCTTCCACCTCGAAACCCTACCCCAAAAAAAAACCAGAACCTCCGCCGACGGACGTGTCCGCCCCCGGCCGGACAGCGTCCGCCGCTCGCCTCCACCAACCCCGACGCGCCATGTGGCCTGTGCTCGCCACCGCGAGCCGGCCCGGGAGGCCCATCCCCGGACCCCGCGCCTCCTCGCCTGGGCCGCCGCCTCCTCGCCCGAGCGCCGCCGCCTCCCGCCGCTCAACTCTGCGCGCCACCGCGGGCGACCTCGCCGGAGCCCGCACCGGCCGGCCTCGCCGCGACCACTCCGGCCGCCGCCCCTTGCCGGTTGGGCGCGCCGCCACCGCCCGGTGCCGCCGCCCGCGCCCCGGCGCCCCCTCGCCTCGCTGGCCCCGGATCCGGTCGCCGCCGTCATCTCCGTCAACTCCAGTGAACAGTGCAAGAAGTCCGGCGAACCTCGAAGTCCGCGCCATGAACAGTGCTCTCAGATCTGGATCTGAGATATTTTGAAACTCGGTTGACTTTTCCCTCTTCCCCCTAAAATTTTATGCCTACTTTGGCTGCTCATATCTCCGCATCCGTAGCTCCGTTTTGGACATATAATATATCAAAATCTTCGTCTCGAGGAGTACATCATTTCATTCCATCGCATCATTTGCATTTGAGTTCATCATGATGCCCAAAATGCTGTTAGAAGGAGGCATCGTGAGTTAAATTGCAGATCCGTTAGCTCATCATTGACTTTTGTCATTTTTGCCATTATTATTGTGTGCATGATATGCCTGTGACCCTTTGGGATGAATTGTTAAGCATTTTGTCTTCTTTCCAGAGGTGCCACCCATGCATTTTTAGGATGTGTGTGGTGTCTTGTGCAAGCTTGCCAAGAGGGGTACCTAAAATTGCTGATTTCAGGGACTTAGTGATTTTCACTAAGTCTGGGATGTTTTAGTTCATGATGCTATATGTCCAGCTTGTTTCCCAGTGATTTGTGCCCCTTTTGAGTATGCTCAGTAAGGGACATTTGTTAATCTTGTTGTGCTCTATCCATCCATGTATTTACTTGCTATGTTGGAGTACCCTAGGTTGACTCAATCGAGCTCAACTTTTGCATCGTTGTTAATTTGGGCAGATCGTGAACTCTTTTGCGATTTTGCCGGTGCCATTGTTAGTGACTCGTGCATGCTATGCCATTGTTCTTGCCATGTATTGCTAGCATTTTGTGCCTTCTTTATGGACATATGCTTGCCTTGCCATGACTTGCACCGTAGTGAGAGCATCGAGCTCGTTTACATGCCTCCGTGAGTTATAGTTCCAGCATGTCTCAGTTTTCACTAAGTCTGAAAACTGATTGTGTTTCATCGATGTTCGTGTGCTCGTTAGAGTATTTTGTGAACCCTTTTGGCCCCAGGTCATTTTGGGTGTTTTGTTAACTTGTTGAGTAGCTCCATGCCATGCTCTTACTTGCCATGTTCAGGTTATGTTTCATGTTGTTTTTCTGCTCCGAAGAGAGCATCGTGGTCTGAAATTTCAGACTAGTGTTAATTTCGCTAAGTGTGAGATCTGTTTTGCTTATTCATTTTTACCATGCTTGTTTGAACCCCTTAATGGATGAATTTGCCTATGGCTCAGTCCTAGTGATTTGTTAAGCGTCTTGTGTACATCCCTGCCATGCAATTTTTTTTCATGTTTGGTGGCTGTAGTATGTTCATTTCATTGCATTTAGGAGCCTACTTGCTGTAAATCGCAGATCGGTTCGTTTCGTAAAACGCTTGCCATTTCCAAACCGTAGCTCCGATTCCTATGATCTTTATATCGTTTTCAGGGGATTTCTTCCCCTCTATCCAGTGGAACACTTGGTTTTCCAAGTTGAGGCCAGGTTCATGCATTTCCTGTCACGTCTTGCATTTTGCATCCCGCATCGCATCCCGCATAGCATACCATCTTTGCATATTATTGGTTGCCCTTGCACGTGGTTGATTGTATCCTTGTTGCTTGTTTGTGTTGTTGGGTAGAGCCGGGAGACGAGTTCGCTAATGAGGAGCCCGTTGAGTTTGCTTTTGAGGATCCAGTCAACTCTGACAACTGTGCAGGCAAGATGATCATACCCTCGAAATCACTACTATCTTTGCTATGCTAGTTTGCTCGCTCTTTTGCTTTGCCAATGCTACGATGCCTACCACTTGCTTGTCAGCCTCCCAATTGCCATGATTGAGCCTCTAACCCACCATTGTCCTAGCAAACCGTTGATTGGCTATGTTACCGCTTTGCTCAGCCCCCTTCTTATAGCATTGTTAGTTGCAGGTGAAGATTGGAGTCGTTCCATGTTGGAACATTTATTTACTTGTTGGGATATCATTATATTGCTATGTTATCTTAATGCATCTATATACTTGGTAAAGGGTGGAAGGCTCGGCCTCTCGCCTAGTGTTTTGTTCCACTCTTGCCGCCCTAGTTTCCGTCATATCGGTGTTATGTTCCCGGATTGTTGCGTCCCTTACGCGGTTGGGCTATAATGGGAACCCCTTGATAGTTCGCCTTGATTAAAGCTTCTCCAGCAATGCCCAACATTGGTTTTACCATTTGCCACCTACCCCTTTTTCCCTTGGGTTTTCGGAGCCCGAGGGTCATCTTTATTTTAGCCCCCCACGGGCCAGTGCTCCTCTGAGTGTTGGTCCGGAACGTCAGCCGCCGGTGGCCACCAGGGGCAACTCTGGGCTGGCCTACCGGAAGTTTGGACAATCTGAGTGTGCCCTGAGAAAGAGATATGTGCAGCTCCTATCAGGATTTGTCGGCATATTCGGGCGGTGTTGCTGGACTTGTTTTGACCTGTCGAATCATCTTGTTGTGCCGAGATACCGAGTCTGATCGGTGTGTCTTGGGTGGAGGTCTATTCCTTTGTTGACCGTGAGAGCTTGTTATGGGCTAAGTTGGGACCCCCTGCAGGGATTGATCTTTCGAAAGCCGTGCCCACGGTTATGGGTAGATGGGAATTTGTTAATGTCCGGTTGTAGATCACTTGAACCTTAATTAACTAAAATGAATCAACTGAGTGTGTTGCCATGATGGCCTCTTCTCGGCGGAGTCTGGGAAGTGGACACGGTGTTGGAGTTATGTTTGCGCAGGTTGCTCTCTAGTTTCTCGCTCGTGCTTTCCCTCCTCTTCTCGCTCTCTTTTGCGAATAAGTTAGCCACCATATATTTCTAGTCGCTTGCTGCAGCTCCACTTATACATTACCCCTTCCCTACCTATTAAGCTTAAATATTCTTGATCGCGAGGGTGCGAGATTGCTGAGTCCCTGTGGCTCACAGATTACTATTACACCAGATGCAGGGACAGATGATACAGCTCCAGAGGGCGCGCTCGAGCTCAAGTGGGAGTACGACGAGGACTCTCAGCATTACTATATGTCTTTTCCTGATGATCAGTAGTGGTGCCTATTTGGGGTTAGATTCAGGGCCTTGTCGCATGTTGGGGGTCTTTTCTATTTTGGCGCCGTAGTCGGGCCATGAGTGATTTGTATGATGGATGTTATTTATGTACTTTGATGTGACGTGGCGAGTGTAAGCCAACTATGTTATCCCCCTTTCTATTATTTATGTACATGGGATGTGTGATGATTTCCCGACTTGCGACATTGCTTTCAATGCGGCTATGCCTCTAAGTCATGCCTCGACACGTGGGAGATATAGCCGCATCGATGGCGTTACAAGTTGGTAATCAGAGCCTTCCCCGACCTTAGGAGCCCCCATTGCTTGATCGTTTTTAGCAGCCGAGTTGTGTCTAGAAAAATGTTTTGAGTCCCTAGGAATTATATATCGGAGAGCTTAGGAATTCTTTTTACTTCCCAGTCTCCTCATCGCTCTGGTAAGGCATCCTGACGTAGAGTTTTGACTCTTCTCTTCTCAAATTTCACAAAAAAAAATTTAGGATCACGCGAGTATCTTGGTTTTGTTCCGATGGCTTATGATGAGAATACTGTCTTGGTGCCTCCTGTCAGGGGTTTAGTGGAAGTGTCCCGGGGAGTTGAGCTCTGAGGTGTTGTCATCATAATTTTATCGTTGCAATTCTGGAATACTTGAGATATGTGCGCGACATAGAAAATCTCCTTTATGCAGTTCGTTGGTGAGATAACCTCGACGCCACCCAGTACTGGGGCGGGAGTTCGGGAGTATCGCCATAACTTGTATAACGGATGCTTTTCGAAGGTCGAGGTAGATGGTTTTCGAAGGTTTCTTGGTTATGTGTTGAAGGATGGATGCAGCTGGATGTAGGATTTGCTAGCTTGGGTGAGATATTATGCTTCCCCTGTATCCCCAACACCTGATTGCATAACCGGAAAGTTTCAGGAGTTTCATAGGTGGGAATTCAAGTAGCTCGTAGGATATCTTTGCAACAGATGTACGATATGAAATTGGGGTTCGACGTCTAGTGGTTCGCCTATTCACGGTCGATTTTACAGTGGTCTCTGTCACAGCCCTAGATTTGCTTGTAGCCATTTACCTGAGTGAGCAACATGCATCATGTCTAAATTTTTGAAAGTTGAATTGGGGAAAGCTGAAAGCCCCAGAAATCAATTAAAAAAATGATCAACATTAAAATCTTTCAAAGAAGTCCAAGAAAATGTTCCTCTTAGTCTCTGAAAATATTGGCAAGAGGTAAAACTTAAAACAATATTTTTGGAATCTCAGAGATATTTATTTTGGACCTTTGATTTAATCCAATAAATATTTGAATTGGATCTATATTTATTATATAATAAATATATGTTCAATAATTCTGATAAATTGTTGAGGGGCTTTGGAATAATCCATTTAGTCCCTGCAAAAATTATCAGAAGTAAAAGAATAGTTTGGTTCAAAACCCAAATTAAAACCCATTTGCATAAATAGAAAACAGAACAAAATAGAAATAAGAAAAAAACAGAGGAGAAAGGACTACCTGGCCCACTTACCTGTAGCCGGCCCAGCAGAATCGGCCAGCCCACCAGGGGCGCCTTGGTCTTCTTCCACCTCTGCCAGTAGGCAGAGGCGTGTCGACGCCAGCGCGCCCGAGGCCTCCACCTCCTCCCTCCCAGCCTGCCTGGCTCCTCCTCGATGCACCAGGCGACGCCACGCAGCCCTGGCCCCTCTCAGTCTCTCCCCGTGCTCCTCTCCATCCTCTGGTCACTCTCCCCCTTCTCCCCGCTCGATCTCGAGCTCGGCCGAACACAACCGCCGGCCGCCGTCTCGCGTACGCGCAGCCACAGCCGTCCCCTCGCCTCTCCGAGCTGTCCACGAGCTCCGGCTCGTTCCTCTCGTCCTCCTCACCGAGCCGCCTGATGCCGGAAGCCCCTGGATGCCGCCTGCACCGCCGTTCCCCTCGTCGGCCACCGAAGATCGTCGCCGTCGATTAGCTTCCTCCGGTGCCTCCCCGAGCTCGCTGACCCTCCCGTTCGACTCACTGTGAGATCCTGCTCCCAAACCCCTCTCTCCTTTGTCGATTTCCTCTTCTAGCCCCACTGTCCACCACGGCCGAAGCTCGCCGCCGCCATGCCTCATCGCCGCCGTGGCTGGAGCCGTTGTAGCTCGAAGTCGAGCACACCATCGCGCTCAACGCGTCTCCAGGAGACCGTAGCCAGCACCAGCTTCTCCCCATGTGCCCCCTAGCCCCAACATGATTACACCGTAGCTCCGGCCGCCGCTGGGCTCATCGCCGGCGTCGATTCCGGTGACCCCGTGACCTGCTGCTACCTCCACTAGATGCGTGGGAGCAAGGGCTATCGCCCGGTGCCCTCGGCACGTCCAACCGACGCCCATAGCGCGATTCCTGCGAGCCACCGCCGCACTATGAGGTCGTCGGAGTTCAACTCCGGTGGCTGGTGACCTGGCACACGATTAGCCACTGATGACCCCGCTAATTAACCCCCTCACTCACTGACATGTGGGCCCCAGCCTGCTAACTAACCTAACTTAACACTTAAACTAATCTGAGTTAGTTAATTAACTAACTGTGTGACTGACCAACGGGCCCCACACGTCAGGTTTGACCTGGACCGGCCCTGTTGACCAGCTGACGTCACCCTGACGTCGGGCTGACGCAGTAAATCATTTTCTAGTTTAAAACAATTCAGGAAATTCCAGAAAATACCCAAAACTTTGAAAAATCATAGGAATTCAACCGTAACTCCAAATGAGATAAATTATATATGTAAAATGATCAGAAAAATCCAAAGAATCTGAATATGCCATTTGCATGGATGGTTGAACAAGTTAAACTCACTAAACAGGACAATTCATGCTTATGGAATAAATAGTAATTAGTTTTGGAGTTGGAATTTGCTATAGGGTTGAATTCCACTTCCATGAATATGACTAACTGTTGCACTAGGTCAATTCAGTACCTTAATATGACATATCATTCATATGTATGTGCATTGCATTGATTGTGGTTCCCTTTTGTGTTTGTCGGTGATTGCCCCCTCTCAGTAGACGTTGTTTCCGACGACGAGATCGATGACACCGATGAAGAGCTATACTATCTTCAGAAGTGCCAGGCAAGCATAACCCCCTTGTTCATCCCGATACAAGCCCACTCTCTCGCTCCTGCTCTCTTTTACTGCATTAGGACAACAACGATTCATCTGTTACTTGTTGTGGTAGTTGAACCCCTTATCCTCTGCATGACCTGTCATTGCCACAGTAATTAGATGAAACCCACTAGCATGAGTAGGAGTTGTTTGAGCCCTGATGTGCCTACTCATTCATGCTTGTTTGTCATGCCTGCTACTGCTTAGAGTTGAATCAGGTCCGATTCATCGGGGATGAATCGGAGGTGTGTAAACATGTCCTACTGTTGAGAGCTAAGTGTGTGAACACGATTTGGTAAAGGTAGCGGTGAGAGGCCATGTAGGAGTACATGGTGGGTTGTCTCATTGAAACCGTCCTCAGGAACTGAGTTCTGTGTTTGTGATCCATGAAACAGCTACTACCACACGTTGGGCCCTGAAATATGACCCTGCTCGACTTACTGACCCCTCTCGTCCTCTGTCCAGGAGTTGCAATTAGTTTCTGGTGTTTATAGGATATGTGTTGGCGGCCGTGCATAGCGCTGACCCTAGGGGTGGGCTATGATGCGGTAGATACACTGTGGCACGGTGTACCGGGCGCCCGTTTGGTGTCTCGGGAACCCTGCACACATCGTTTGGGGCTGTGAGCGAAACTCCAGCCGGATCTCCTCGCGGATGGAACCCGAATAGGCGATAAACCTGGACTAGAGACTTGTGTGGTTAGTCAGGTCGTGGTCTACACCCACGTCGGCTTTCGCTTGAAGTCTGCCGAGCACATGTCGTGTGTAGACGCTAAGTGGTGGAAACATGTGTGACGAAGTACACCCCTGCAGGGTTATAAATGATCTATTCGAATAGCCGTGTCCGCGGTAAAGGACTTCTGGGTTGCCCATAACAGTTCATAGACAAGTGAAAGTGGATACTCTAAAACTCGCAAGATAAGTGTGAGTGCTATGGATGGCCTTCTCGTAGGGAGACGAGAGAGGATCCATAGTGGTGTATTGATTGGTGAATATGTGGACTCGTGTGCGCCACCTCAAAATAGTTGCTTGCAGTCGTAGTTCAGAATAGCCACCGAGTCAAAGCTGGCTTGCTGCAGTTAAACTCCACCACCCCCTTTTGTTGATACCGATGCATATGTAGCTAGTTCTGATGTAAGTCTTGCTGAGTACCCTTGTACTCACGTTTGCTTAATTTATGTTTTGCAGAGAGACTTCAGTTTCACTAGTAGTTCCGCATGGACTTCGACGTTTAGCTTGATACCTCAGCTATGATCTTGTGCCCTCGGCAGGATTTAGTAGATAGTCAGGCTTCTTAGCCTTTTTCATTTATAGATGTCTGTACTCAGACATGTTAAGCTTCCGCATGTGTTTGATTTGTATGCTATGATTGTTGGGTCATGAGACCCATGCTTGTAATATCTCGCTCTTCGGAGCCTAATGAATTAATACTTGAGCTATAGAGTTATGTTGTGATGCCATGTTGTATTCACCCATATCGAGCATATTGTGTGTATGATTGAAATGCTTGGTATGTGTGGGATCCGACTATCTAGTTGTTTATCCTTGGCAGCCTATCATATGGGGAAATGTAGTCTAGTGTTCCTCGAGCCATAGTAGTCCGCTACAGCCCGGTTCACCGGAGTCCTGCTAGCCCAGCACTACTGTTCAGGACACTTGACTGGCCGGCATGTGTTTCACTTCGTTCCTATGTCTGTCCCTTCGGGGAAATGTCACGCGGTGACATCCGGAGTCCTGCCTAGCCTGCTACAGCCCGGGTTACCGGAGTCCTGTTAGCCCAGTGCTACAGCCCGGATTCACACGCTGTTAGCCGACATGGTCGAGGTTGATTCATGTATGCCTGTTCCCATGGGGTAGTGCCGCTTTGGGTTCACGACTAGCCATGTCGGCCCGGGTTCTTTGTCATATGGATGCTAGCGACACTATCATATACGTGAACCAAAAGGCGCAAATGGTCCCGGGCCAGGTAAGGTGGCACCCGTGGAAATACCGTGCGTGAGGCCACAAAGTGATATGATGTGTTACATGCTAGATCGGTGTGACCTAGGATCGGGGTCCCGACAGCGTTGGTATCAGAGCCTGACTGCCTGTAGGATTACCAAGCCAAACTGGTCGAAGTTGAGTCTAGAAATGCTTTAGTTATGTAAGGGAATTGATTGTGGAAGGGAACGTAAGGCTCTTTTTACTCCTTATACCTCATGCCCATCTGATCTGAGTCAACCTCTTCTTTTCTGCGGGGATTAAGAATTAGGCCTTCTCATCTATCTATCAGGATGACGTGTTACTAAACCGTAGTTGCCTAAGATTGTTGGATTTAAGCCCAGTTCAGTTTCTACTACTTCTGTGTGTTCATAGTTGGTCTCGAACCTTGATTTTGTGCTTCTGAGTGGTTATGCCACCATTTTGCAGGATGTCTCAAATCATTTTGAGCACTTATAGCCGTTATGTTGTCCGAGTCATCCTAGGTTTCTAAATAGTCTGATGCATTTGCAAATCCTTTCCCCTGTTCTTGATGTTCCTTTGTGCCAGATTAATCACACTAATCGGTGAGTTGAGGTACTCTGTTGCCTCGGCATATATGTTGGAGCTATTACTATGACCCTAGGTGCTTTAGGGGGTCACCTAGTGATCTAGCCATGTTTTGTATCCCCAGTGTGTGATTTTGGCCATCATTCTCGAAAGCATCCCGTGATGCTATTAGTTAGTAGGCATTCTATTCCTGGGTTTTGAACCCAAGATTCACCCTACCTACTTCATGTTGATAGTGTTTGCAAGTTCCCTAGGACATTAGTAAACCTTTGCGATAGTCCTCGAGGTCCGTGGTATATCCTTCTTCCAATTATCATGAACCATTCTTGGCAGGAGTTCTTTTGAACCAAAAGGTCACGACAGAGTGCTCTTGATGAGTTCTGCATTCTATATTGTGGCTCTGCCAGTTCTACCTTTCTGCATGGGTTATCTGGAAGAAATATGTTGAGCCTTGCTCGACATACTAATCTATGCCTCCACAGCTCAGAAAATTATATGTTCCTTGAGTTGTTCCTCTTCAGTTGTATTCCGACCATCCTCTATCAGCAGATAGCCAAGAGTATGTGTACATTTGTGTTCATCGGTGCCTTTTATTCTTGTGGTCCGTCGAGCCGTTCTATTTTAGAATGACTAGGAGAAACAAACTCCAGTACCTCATCCATTTCTGGGATCGGGTCAAAGTGGTTGTATTCCGCAGATCAAAATGCCAATCCAGCTTTTGTTCTGTTCTACCCTGAAGTATTGCCCACTTTATGTCAAGAGCGTCGTGAGAATTGCACCTCTCTCATGAATTCTTGACGCAGTGATACTCTCTCCATCATTATTCATTTCTCGGTTTTAGTGTTGTTGCAACCGGAATGTCGACAAGTGAATCGTGGTGTGTGAAATCAATACTCCTAGCAACCCCGTTGCTTGGTAGTTAATGGACAATAACCTCATTCTTAGCGTGTTGGTTATTGAATTATCATTCTAAGACTGATCGTGCTACCCAGTCCATATTTCTGGTGCACACTTCGATCAATGGGTTAAGATTGTGCCAATCCCTCACTATTTGATCATATCATCTTGCCCTGAAAAGCAAGGTTGTTCTCGAGCTTAGTAACATACCGGTGGTTCGTGATTTTCCGAATATCTTCTCGGAAGTGTTAACAGGTTGTCACCTGACCGTTATGTTGAGTTCGTGATCAAGTTGGTTTTCCGATAAACCACTTTTCTCCAAGAATCTGTGTTGGATACCCCTGAGCTAGTTGGTTAAGCTTAACAACAACTTGGAGAGTTGGAAGATGAGAACTTGTCCGACTTAGCTCCTCCCTAAGGGATATCCTTGTGTGTGTGTGTGTGTGTGTGTGTGTGTGTTGAAGAAAGATGATATCTTCACCAATTGGTCCCCGTGATCAGTTGTTGTATCTATTATCTTGTCCAAACCTTGATTTGAGTGTGGGCTATCGTCAAATCAAATCAGGACCAATGATGTTCGTAATGTTGTCTTACTTGCGGTTGTCCCTCGAGCATACACCATTATATCTTTAGTCTGACCAATACTATCACATTGTTCACATAGTGGTGGAAGTCCAGTGATATGGAAATTTTGATGAGTTGCTGTTGAGCGCATCAGCGGCATTTTGTCTCCTCCATGATTGTGTTGAACATCCAGCTAGTGTTGGAAACTTTATAAGCATTGCCCTCATGTCCCGATCATGAAGCATATGTCCGGTTGAAAGATGTGACTTCCTCTAATTCTTGTGCATCTGATGTAAGTTGCCGCCGTAAATTCGAGAAAGTTTGTTTTTGCTTCCTCTGGAATCATCCCAAGTCAGTCATGCATGTGCGAAGTATTCTATGGTCTGATAGACTGATCATCTACATTCTATATGTATCCCTAGCACACCAAGCCACTGATTGATTTGTTCAAGGAGAAGAAGTTTCTTCTTAAGGGTTAGACCTACGCAAGGACTTCGATATCCTCGTTGATGGTTCCCCCTGAACTCAGTAGTGTTTCATCTTAAGACTACCAGGTGACCATGCTTGTCTAGGACAACGTGTTCACATGCTTGTAGCAGAACCGGCTCATGTTTTGGAGCTTACTACCGTAGTTCATTCCCCCGAGAATTTCGCAATGTCATCTCGTCGATTTGTGTTGCAAACCTTCATTTTCCTTTTCTAGACTCGATGAGTCTGGAATATCCTGTCACCAACCAGATCTGAATTTCAGGCAGATATGATGGTTGGAGCATTTTCCAAGAACCATAATATTGGTCCCTCGATAAACGGTAAAGTGGATGTCGTGGCCAACACATCCAGCCGGAAGACCTATTATTGTAGTATCTCGATTGAAGAAAGTTGGCCACCTTCCCATGAGGATTTCGTAGGATTTACTCCAGAAGTTGTTCCTTATGGATCCATTGTATTCCGAAGTCCGACCACTACTTGGTGGCTATGCCGATGCTTAAAGCATGACCGTGGTAACCAGTACATCAAGGAGAACATTAGGAGCGGAGTGCTAAATGTCTCTCGGTCGATCATCCAGATTTTGTTTCCTTGGCCTCGCTAAGGTGAAATCTGAGAAAGTGTTATCTTCCTTTGCATCTGCATTATCCATCACCATTCATCATGGTGGTATGTTGAGTTGCCAGGATCCTTGACATGGATGTTGGTAAGAACCTTGATGAGTATGGAAATTCTCAAGTTCTTGAGAGCACGCTCAGGCACTAGGTTCTGATGTTGTCGTTAACTGGGATGTGCCTCCGTTCTCTTAGTTGTTCGATAGCCATCCGATTGGTGGAATCACCTTTGCCGGTGAACCTTCTCCCAGTTAGTAGAATCATTCCCAACATTTGCATTTTGTTCCCAGCTTGCACATCAGCAGTTGTTTTTCATGATCATCTTCAAAAGTGGACTTACCATGGGTTCCATCTATTTCCGATGATAAGCAAAATCATCCATTGCGTTGTCTTCAACAAGGTAGTCCACATCATCCATTCTAGTCCGAGTATGTCATTCGTCAAACTCCTTCAAACGATCAATTGTAAATTGCCTTAAGCTGGTATGAAGAGTTCCAACGATCTCTGAATCAAAAGTAATTCTTTTTGCCACTTAAGGGAATAGTTCCTCGAGTCACCTTCCCCGAGGTGCCCTGTTTTAGAATCATGGCAATTTCCCTCGCTACTTTGAAACCCTCGTCAAATTGTTTCTTCTAGCGCTCCTGATGCAAGTTTTGCCTCTCAGCTCCAGAGATGTTCATATGTCTCACTCCATGAGTTGATCCTGAATTGTTCGATCCTCGAGAAGATCGATTCTTCTAGAGTTTTCCTTTTTCTCTCTCGTTGTTGTGTTGGTTGAAGTTTCCAAAGCAAGACGTTGAGACAAAAATGGTGACGAATCAACGTTCTGATGAAGTGCAATGGATCGTGAAGAATGTGATAGCTTGTGCCCCTCTGTCTTCTTACCTCACGACTTGAATCTCGGGACGAGATTTTTGTTAGTGGGGGTGAGTTGTCACAGCCCTAGATTTGCTTGTAGCCATTTACCTGAGTGAGCAACATGCATCATGTCTAAATTTTTGAAAGTTGAATTGGGGAAAGCTGAAAGCCCCAGAAATCAATTAAAAAAATGATCAACATTAAAATCTTTCAAAGAAGACCAAGAAAATGTTCCTCTTAGTCTCTGAAAATATTGGCAAGAGGTAAAACTTAAAACAATATTTTTGGAATCTCAGAGATATTTATTTTGGACCTTTGATTTAATCCAATAAATATTTGAATTGGATCTATATTTATTATATAATAAATATATGTTCAATAATTCTGATAAATTGTTGAGGGGCTTTGGAATAATCCATTTAGTCCCTGCAAAAATTATCAGAAGTAAAAAAATAGTTTGGTTCAAAACCCAAATTAAAACCCATTTGCATAAATAGAAAACAGAACAAAATAGAAATAAGAAAAAAACAGAGGAGAAAGGACTACCTGGCCCACTTACCTGTAGCCGGCCCAGCAGAATCGGCCAGCCCACCAGGGGCGCCTTGGTCTTCTTCCACCTCTGCCAGTAGGCAGAGGCGTGTCGACGCAAGCGCGCCCGAGGCCTCCACCTCCTCCCTCCCAGCCTGCCTGGCTCCTCCTCGATGCACCAGGCGACGCCACGCAGCCCTGGCCCCTCTCAGTCTCTCCCCGTGCTCCTCTCCATCCTCTGGTCACTCTCCCCCTTCTCCCCGCTCGATCTCGAGCTCGGCCGAACACAACCGCCGGCCGCCGTCTCCCGTACGCGCAGCCACAGCCGTCCCCTCGCCTCTCCGAGCTGTCCACGAGCTCCGGCTCGTTCCTCTCCTCCTCCTCACCGAGCCGCCTGATGCCGGAAGCCCCTGGATGCCGCCTGCACCGCCGTTCCCCTTGTCGGCCACCGAAGATCGACGCCGTCGATTAGCTTCCTCTGGTGCCTCCCCGAGCTCGCTGACCCTCCCGTTCGACTCACTGTGAGCTCCTGCTCCCAAACCCCTCTCTCCTTTGTCGATTTCCTCTTCTAGCCCCACTGTCCACCACGGCCGAAGCTCGCCACCGCCATGCCTCATCGCCGCCGTGGCTGGAGCCATTGTAGCTCGAAGTCGAGCACACCATCGCGCTCAACGCGTCTCCAGGAGACCGTAGCCAACACCAGCTTCTCCCCATGTGCCCCCTAGCCCCAACACGATTACACCATAGCTCCGGCCGCCGCTGGGCTCATCGCCGGCGTCGATTCCGGTGACCCCGTGACCTGCTGCTACCTCCAGTAGATGTGCGGGAGCAAGGGCTATCGCCCGGTGCCCTCGGCACGTCCAACCGAAGCCCATAGCGCGATTCCGGCGAGCCACCGCCGCACTGTGAGGTCGTCGGAGTTCAACTCCGGTGGCTGGTGACCTGGCACACGATTAGCCATTGATGACCCCGCTAATTAACCCCCTCACTCACTGACATGTGGGCCCCAGCCTGCTAACTAACCTAACTTAACACTTAAACTAATCTGAGTTAGTTAATTAACTAACTGTGTGACTGACCAACGGGCCCCACACGTCAGGTTTGACCTGGACCGGCCCTGTTGACCAGCTGACGTCACCCTGACGTCGGGCTGACGCAGTAAATCATTTTCTAGTTTAAAACAATTCAGGAAATTCCAGAAAATACCCAAAACTTTGAAAAATCATAGGAATTCAACCGTAACTCCAAATAAGATAAATTATATATGTAAAATGATCAGAAAAATCCAAAGAATCTGAATATGCCATTTGCATGCATGTTTGAACAAGTTAAACTCACTGAACAGGACAATTCATGCTTATGGAATAAATAGTAATTAGTTTTGGAGTTGGAATTTGCTATAGGGTTGAATTCCACTTCCATGAATATGACTAACTGTTGCACTAGGTCAATTCAGTACCTTAATATGACATATCATTCATATGTATGTGCATTGCATTGATTGTGGTTCCCTTTTGTGTTTGTCGGTGATTGCCCCCTCTCAGTAGACGTTGTTTCCGACGACGAGATCGATGACACCGATGAAGAGCTATACTATCTTCAGAAGTGCCAGGCAAGCATAACCCCCTTGTTCATCCCGATACAAGCCCACTCTCTCGCTCCTGCTCTCTTTTATTGCATTAGGACAACAACGATTCATCTGTTACTTGTTGCGGTAGTTGAACCCCTTATCCTCTGCATGACCTGTCATTGCCACAGTAATTAGATGAAACCCACTAGCATGAGTAGGAGTTGTTTGAGCCCTGATGTGCCTACTCATTCATGCTTGTTTGTCATGCCTGCTACTGCTTAGAGTTGAGTCTGGTCCGATTCATCGGGGATGAATCGGAGGTGTGTAAACATGTCCTACTGTTGAGAGCTAAGTGTGTGAACACGATTTGGTAAAGGTAGCGGTGAGAGGCCATGTAGGAGTACATGGTGGGTTGTCTCATTGAAACCGTCCTCAGGAACTGAGTTCTGTGTTTGTGATCCATGAAACAGCTACTACCACACGTTGGGCCCTGAAATATGACCCCGCTCGACTTACTGACCCCTCTCATCCTCTGTCCAGGAGTTGCAATTAGTTTCTGGTGTTTATAGGATATGTGTTGGCGGCCGTGCGTAGCGCTGACCCTAGGGGTGGGCTATGATGCGGTAGATACACTGTGGCACGGTGTACCGGGCGCCCGTTTGGTGTCTCGGGAACCCTGCACACATCGTTTGGGGCTGTGAGCGAAACTCCGGCCGGATCTCCTCGCGGATGGAACCCGAATAGGCGATAAACCTGGACTAGAGACTTGTGTGGTTAGTCAGGTCGTGGTCTACACCCACGTCGGCTTTCGCTTGAAGTCTGCCGAGCACATGTCGTGTGCAGACGCTAAGTGGTGGAAACATGTGTGACGAAGTACACCCCTGCAGGGTTATAAATTATCTATTCGAATAGCCGTGTCCGCGGTAAAGGACTTCTGAGTTGCCCACAACAGTTCATAGACAAGTGAAAGTGGATACTCTAAAACTCGCAAGATAAGTGTGAGTGCTATGGATGGCCTTCTCGTAGGGAGACGAGAGAGGATCCATAGTGGTGTATTGATTGGTGAATATGTGGACTCGTGTGCGCCACCTCAAAATAGTTGCTTGCAGTCGTAGTTCAGAATAGCCACCGAGTCAAAGCTGGCTTGCTGCAGTTAAACTCCACCACCCCCTTTTGTTGATACCGATGCATATGTAGCTAGTTCTGATGTAAGTCTTGCTGAGTACCCTTGTACTCACGTTTGCTTAATTTATGTTTTGCAGAGAGACTTCAGTCTCACTAGTAGTTCCGCGTGGACTTCGACGTTTAGCTTGATACCTCAGCTACGATCTTGTGCCCTCGGCAGGATTTAGTAGATAGTCAGGCTTCTTAGCCTTTTTCATTTATAGATGTCTGTACTCAGACATGTTAAGCTTCCGCATGTGTTTGATTTGTATGCTATGATTGTTGGGTCATGAGACCCATGCTTGTAATATCTCGCTCTTCGGAGCCTAATGAATTAATACTTGAGCTATAGAGTTATGTTGTGATGCCATGTTGTATTCACCCATATCGAGCATATTGTGTGTATGATTGAAATGCTTGGTATGTGTGGGATCCGACTATCTAGTTGTTTATCCTTGGACGCCTATCATATGGGGAAATGTAGTCTAGTGTTCCTCGAGCCATAGTAGTCCGCTACAGCCCGGTTCACCGGAGTCCTGCTAGCCCAGCACTACTGTTCAGGACACTTGACTGGCCGGCATGTGTTTCACTTCGTTCCTATCTCTGTCCCTTCGGGGAAATGTCACGCGGTGACATCCGGAGTCCTGCCTAGCCTGCTACAGCCCGGGTTACCGGAGTCCTGTTAGCCCAGTGCTACAGCCCGGATTCACACGCTGTTGTCCGACATGCTCGAGGTTGATTCATGTATGCCTGTTCCCATGGGGTAGTGCCGCTTTGGGTTCAAGACTAGCCATGTCGGCCCGGGTTCTTTGTCATATGGATGCTAGGGACACTATCATATACGTGAGCCAAAAGGCGCAAACGGTCCCGGGCCAGGTAAGGTGGCACCCGTGGAAATACCGTGCGTGAGGCCACAAAGTGATATGATGTGTTACATGCTAGATCGGTGTGACCTAGGATCGGGGTCCCGACAGTCTCGTTGTGTCTTAAAGAGTCCTTGGCTATGCTGACTCGGGGACGCTTCGTATGTCATGTGCACTGCCTTGTACATGATGGTGTTGTACGGTCGAGCCCGTGTAGGTCCTACCACGAAAACTTCGGACGAAATTTCTATCATATGTTTGTTCCGGCTTATTCTGCAAGCCAACCCTTGGTTTATTTTCAGTTGTGGCATTCGAGTTCCTTCGACGTCATATGTTGATTCCATCCCTCGTTGATGTACCTCTTCTACCTGATTCTTCGTGGCTTCGCAATTTAGGAATATGTGACCACTTCAAGAGAAGCGCATTCGTTCATTTTGTTCGGATGTGAAGACTTTATGTTGCAAATTTTCATTCCGTTGGTTTCAGCTTCATTTATCTGCCTATGTGCTAACGGTGGTCAACCTCTTCAGGATGGCTCCCGCTAAGAGCACCAGTCAGAACCAGAATCAAGATCCGCCACCACCTCCACCTCCTCCGGAGTCTTGGCAAGCTGTGATGGCCGCTACTAATGCAAACACACAGTTGATCATGCAAATCATCCAAGAGCGGAATCAAGGCAGTCAAGGGAATCAAGGCAACAATCAGAACCATTTTGCAACTCTGAACCAGTTCCTTGCAAATGGTCCAAAGACGTTCAGCAGCTGTGTTGAGGCTACCGATGCTGATGATTGGCTAGTCGATCTGGGCAAGCATTTTGAATGCAGCAACGTCAGGCCTGAAGATTTCGTCAAGTTCGCTTCTTTCCAGCCCAAAGATCAGGCCGCAGAGTGGTTCCAGCAGTACCAGGATTCCAGAGGTGGATGTTTGATCACTTGGGATGATTTCCGTCGTGATTTCCGAGCTCATCACATCCCTCAGAGTGTGACTGAAAGCAAACATGAGGAATTCCGCAATCTGAAGCAAGGCTCTTTGTCTGTCTATGACTACAACAAGTTGTTCCAGAAGCTCGCCCGTTTTGCCAAGCAGGATGTTCCTGATGAGAAGAGCATGATCTATCAGTTCAGGGGTGGTCTCCGTGAAGAAATTCAGCTCGCTCTTGTCCTCTTCGAGCCGTTGAGATACGATGAGTTCTACAACATGGCACTGAAGCAAGAGGCTGCTCAGTTGAGGTGTGATGCTTCTAGGAAGCGAGTCAGAGACACTACGCCTTCTTCCTCTACTCAAGTGGCCAAGCAGCAGAAGTATTGGCTTCCTCCTCCTCCGTTTCGTCAGCCGTATCAGCAGAAGAGCAAAGGTGGCAGTGGTTCATCCCACCCACCCAACCCAGGCTTTCAGAACAAGACTTCGTCTGAAGCTCCAAGATCGAGTTCTCCGTACCACCGTCCGCTCTCAAAGGTCACGTGCAACAAGTGCCAACAGAAGGGTCACTACGCCAACAAGTGTTTCAACTAGAGGCGTCTTCCTCCTCCTCCTCCTGTCAGATCAGCAAGTACAGCTGTGGTCAAGCATAATCCCAAGCACGCCAAGGTCAACTTGCTCAACGCAGCTCAGGTAGAGGATTCTTCAGATGTGATCATGGGTAACCTCCCTGTTAACGATGTTCCCGCTAAAGTACTTTTTGATACAGGTGCATCGCATTATTTCATCTCGAAGCCTTTTGCATCTAAGCATGAGTTGGTTTCCCAAGCTATGCATAGTCCGTTAGCAGTGGTCTCTCCTGGCAAATGTTTGCTCGCCAACCAAGAGATTCCGGATATTTCCATCATGTTGGGTGATTTCAAGTTCCTCGCTTCTCCAATGGTTCTTGATAATTCGGATATCGATCTTATTCTTGGGATGGACTGGCTCTCTAAGCATAAAGCTCATCTTGATTGTGCAGCCAAGCAGATTCAACTGACTCATTCGTCTGAGGATGTAATTGTCTTTGCTGCTCGGGATAATACCATCCGGTTGTTTTCTCTCAATGAGAAGGGTGAATTGGATGCTATTTCGCAGATCCCAGTTGTCTGTGAGTATCAAGACGTCTTCCCAGAAGAACTCCCAGGCATGCCTCCAAACCGGCCCGTTGAGTTTGTTATTGAACTTGAGCCCGGTACGGAACCTGTGTGCAAACGTCCCTACAAGCTCGGCCCCGAAGAGTTGAAGGAGTTGAAGAAACAACTCGATGTTCAAGAAAGAATGGGTCTCATTCGGCCTAGTACTTCTCCGTGGGGTTGTGGTGTTCTTTTTGTGAAGAAGAAGGATGGAACGGGCCGACTTTGTGTTGATTATCTTCCATTGAACAAGAAGACTATCAAGAACAAATACCCACTTCCCAACATCAATGAGCTGTTCGAACAACTCAAGGGTGCCCAAGTATTCTCCAAGCTTGACCTTCGTATGGGTTATCATCAAATTCGCATTCGTGAGCAAGATATTCCCAAGACGGCGTTCAGAACAAGCTATGGGTCATATGAATACACTGTCATATCTTTTGGCCTCGCCAACGCTCCTCCGACGTTCTCTCGCATGATGAACTTCATCTTCAACCCCTACACCAATGACTTCGTTTTGGTCTATCTCGACGACATTCTGGTTTTCTCGAAGAACAAGGAGGATCATGCCAAGCACTTGTGTTTGGTTCTTGACAAGCTCAGGGAACATCAGTTCTACGCCAAGTTCTCCAAGTGTGAATTTTGGCTCGATGAGGTGCTTTATCTCGGTCATATCATCTCTGCCAAGGGCATTTTCGTGGATCCTGAGAAGGTGTCTGCAATTGTTAATTGGGAACCCCCTCAGAACGTGAAGCAACTCCGTAGCTTCCTCGGTCTCGCAAGCTACTGCCGAAGATTCGTTGAAAACTTTTCCAAGATCGCGAAGCCTCTCTCAAATCTTCTTCAGAAGCACGTCAAGTACGTTTGGTCTCCGAAGTGTGATATTGCTTTCAACGCTTTGAAAGAGAAATTGATCACTGCTCTAGTTCTGACTCCGCCTGATGAAACCAAGCCGTACGAGGTCTTTTGTGATGCCTCTCTCCAAGGTCTAGGTGCTGTACTAATGCAAGAGAAGAAAATTGTTGCTTATACCTCTCGCCAGTTGAAGCCTAATGAGAAGAACTACCCCACTCATGATCTCGAGTTGGCGGCAGTTGTGCACGCGTTGTTGACTTGGAGACATCTTCTATTGGGAAGAAAAGTGGATATTTTCACTGATCACAAGAGTCTCAAGTACATCTTGATTCAGCCTAATCTCAACCTCAGGCAGACTCGATGGGTCGAAATGATTCAAGAGTACAATCCGAGTATTGAGTATACTCCAGGCAAGGCCAATGTGATTGCTGACGCTTTCAGCAGAAAAGCATATTGCAACAGTCTGATTATCAAGCCTTATCAACCCGAGCTTTGTGAAGCTTTCCGCAAACTTAATCTGCAACTTGTTCCTCAAGGTTTCCTCGCCAACCTTCAAGTCTCTCCTACCTTGGAAGACCAGATTCGCCAAGCCCAGCTTCTTGATGCTATGGTGAAAGAGGTGAAGATTGGTATTGCAAAGAGTCAGTCCAAGTACAAGTGCTACCGACTTGATGACAAGGACACTCTCTTCTTCGAGGATCGAATTGTTGTGCCCAAAGGTGAACTTCGTAAAGTGATCATGAACGAGGCTCACAACTCTCTATTCTCCATCCACCCTGGTAGCACGAAGATGTATCAGGATCTCAAGCAAGCTTATTGGTGGACTCGAATGAAGCGCGAGATCGCTCAATTCGTGAATGAATGTGATGTCTGCAGAAGAGTGAAGGCAGAACACCAAAGGCCAGCAGGTCTCCTCCAACCTCTTGCCATTCCAGAATGGAAGTTTGACCACATTGAAATGGACTTCGTGACTGGATTTCCAAAGTCCAAGCGTGGCAATGATGCTATATTCGTTGTCATCGACAAGCTCACCAAAGTGGCTCACTTTCTGCCTATCAAAGAGTCAATCACTGCAGCTCAATTGGCGGAACTCTATACCTCTCGAATTGTCTCTCTGCATGGTATTCCTCAAGTGATATCTTCAGACCATGGCAGCATCTTTACCTCCAAGTTTTGGGATTCTTTTCAGAAGGCCATGGGCACCAACATTCGCTTCAGCACTGCTTTCCATCCTCAAACAAGCGGTCAAGTCGAGCGTGTCAACCAGATTCTTGAAGATATGCTCAGGGCTTGTGCTATCTCCTTCGGCATGAAGTGGGAGGATTGTCTTCCTTATGCTGAATTCTCATACAACAACAGTTTTCAAGCAAGTTCGGGCAAGGCCCCATTTGAAATTCTGTATGGTAGGAAGTGCCGTACACCTCTCAACTGGTCTGAAACCGGTGAACGTCAGCTGCTGGGTAATGACTTAATCACAGAGGCAGAAGAAATGTGCAAGGTCATTCGTGATAACCTCAAAGCAGCCCAATCCCGCCAGAAGAGCTACTATGATAGTAAGCACCGTGATTTGGCTTTCGAGATCGGAGATCATGTTTACCTCCACGTCTCTCCTATGAAAGGGACTCGTCGCTTCGGTATCAAAGGGAAGCTTGCCCCCAGATACGTCGGTCCTTTCAAGATTGTCAGCAAGAGAGGCGACCTCGCCTATCAACTCGAGCTTCCTTCAAACTTTGCTAATGTTCATGATGTGTTCCATGTCTCCCAACTTCGAAAGTGCTTCAAGACGCCTAAACGCACAGTCAACTTCGAGGACATTGAGCACCAAGAAGATCTCTCCTACCGTGAGCACCCAGTTGCAATCCTTGAAGAGACTGAACGCAGAACTCGCAACAAGTCAATCAAATTTCTCTAAGTCATGTGGTCACACCATTCCGACCGTGAAGCTACCTGGGAACGCGAGGATCACCTCCGTTCTGAGTACCCGGAGTTCTTTCAGTCCTAGATCTCGGGACGAGATCTTTTCGTAGTGGTGGAGTGTTGTAACGCCCCAGATACGACTTTCCCAATTTGTACTCCAACTCTTGTCATTTCCGGCATTAAGTTATATTTATTTCTCGGGTTCGGTTCTTTGTCTCCGTGTGTTGTTTTCGTTTTCATGCATCTCATATCATGTCATCACGTGCATTGCATTTGCATACATGTTCATCTCATGCATTCGAGCATTTTCCCCGTTGTCCGTTTTGCATTCCGGCGCTTCGTTCTCCTCCGGTGGCCATTTCTAGCTTTCTTTCGTGTGTGGGGATTAAACATGTCCGGATTGGACCGAGACTTTCCATGCGGCCTTGGTTTACTACCGGTAGACCGCCTGTCAAGTTTCGGGTCATTTGGACTTCGTTTGATACTCCAACGGTTAACTGAGGGACCGAAAAGGCCTCGTGTGTGTTGCAGCCCAACACCCCTCCAATTTGGCCCAAAACCCACCAAACTCTGCTCCATCATCTCGGTCGTTCGATCACGATCGCGTGGGTGAAAACCGCACCTCATTTGGACTCTCCTAGCTCCACTTATGCCTATTTATACCCCCTCCATTTTCGGATCTCGTCTTCCACCTCGAAACCCTACCCCAAAAAAAACCAGAACCTCCGCCGACGGACGTGTCCGCCCCCGGCCAGACAGCGTCCGCCGCTCGCCCCCACCAACCCCGACGCGCCACGTGGCCCGCGCTCGCCGCTGCCAGCCGGCCCGGGAGGCCCATCGCCGGCCCCCGCGCCTCCTCGCCTGGGCCGCCGCCTCCTCGCCCGAGCGCCGCCGCCTCCCGCCGCTCTACTCCGCGCGCCACCGCGGGTGACCTCGCCGGAGCCCGCGCCGGCCGGCCTCGCCGCGACCACTCCGGCCGCCGCCCCTTGCCGGTTGGGCGTGCCGTCACCGCCCGGTGCCGCCGCCCGCGCCCCGGCGCCCCCTCGCCTCGCCGGCCCCGGATCCGGTCGCCGCCGTCATCTCCGTCAACTCCGGTGAACAGTGCAAGAAGTCCGGCGAACCTCGAAGTCCGCGCCATGAACAGTGCTCTCAGATCTGGATCTGAGATATTTTGAAACTCGGTTGACTTTTCCCTCTTCCCCCTAAAATTTTATGCCTAATTTGACTGCTCATATCTCCGCATCCGTAGCTCCGTTTTGGACATATAATATATCAAAATCTTCGTCTCGAGGAGTACATCATTTGATTCCATTGCATCATTTGCATTTGAGTTCATCTTGATGCCCAAAATGCTGTTAGAAAGAGGCATTGTTTGTTAAATTGCAGATCCGTTAGCTCATCATTGACTTTTGTCATATTTGCCATGATTATTGTGTGCATGATATGCCTGTGACCCTTTGGGATGAATTGTTAAGCATTTTGTCTTCTTTCCAGAGGTGCCACCCATGCATTTTTAGGATGTGTATGGTGTCTTGTGCAAGCTTTCCAAGAGGGGTACCTGAAATTGCTGATTTCAGGGACTTAGTGATTTTCACTAAGTCTGGGATGTTTTAGTTCATGATGCTATATGTCCAGCTTGTTTCCTAGTGATCCGTGCCCCTTTTGAGTATGCTCAGTAAGGGACATTTGTTAATCTTGTTGTGCTCTATCCATCCATGTCTTTACTTGCTATGTTGGAGTACCCTAGGTTGACTCAATCGAGCTCAACTTTTGCATCGTTGTTAATTTGGGCAGATCGTGAACTCTTTTGCGGTTTTGCCGGTGCCATTGTTAGTGACTCGTGCATGCTATGCCATTGTTCTTGCCATGTATAGCTAGCATTTTGTGCCTTCTTTATGGATATATGCTTGCCTTGCCATGACTTGCAACGTAGTGAGAGCATCGAGCTCGTTTACATGCCACCGTGAGTTATAATTCCAGCATGTCAGTTTTCACCAAGTCTGAAAACTGATTGTGTTTCATCGATGTTCGTGTGCTCGTTAGAGTATTTTGTGAACCCTTTTGGCCCCAGGTCATTTTGGGTGTTTTGTTAAGCTTGTTGAGTAGCTCCGTGCCATGGTCTTACTTTCCATGTTCATGTTATGTTTCATGTTGTTTTGCTGCTCCGAAGAGAGCATCATGGTCTGAAATTTCAGACTAGCGTTAATTTCGCTAAGTCTGAGATCTGTTTTGCTTATTCATTTTACCATGCTTGTTTGAACCCCTTAATGGATGAATTTGCCTATGGCTCAGTCCTAGTGATTTGTTAAGTGTCTTGTGTACATCCCTGCCATGCAATTTGTTTTCATGTTTGGTGGCTGTAGCATGTTCATTTCATTGCATTTAGGAGCCTACTTGCTGTAAATCGCAGATCGGTTCATTTCGTAGAACGCTTGCCATTTCCAAACCGTAGCTCCGATTCCTATGATCTTTATATCGTTTTCAGGGGATTTCTTCCCCTCTATCCAGTGGCACACTTGGTTTTCCTAGTTGAGGCCAGGTTCATGCATTTCCTGTCACGTCTTGCATTTTGCATCCCGCATCGCATCCCGCATAGCATACCATCTTTGCATATTATTGGTTGCCCTTGCACGTGGTTGATTGTATCCTTGTTGCTTGTTTGTGTTGTTGGGTAGAGCCGGGAGACGAGTTCGCTAATGAGGAGCCCGTTGAGTTTGCTTTTGAGGATCCAGTCAACTCTGACAACTGTGCAGGCAAGATGATCATACCCTCGAAATCACTACTATCTTTGCTATGCTAGTTTGCTCGCTCTTTTGCTTTGCCAATGCTACGATACCTACCACTTGCTTGTCAGCCTCCCAATTTCCATGATTGATCCTCTAACTCACCATTGTCCTAGCAAACCGTTGATTGGCTATGTTACCGCTTTGCTCAGCCCCCTTCTTATAGCATTGTTAGTTGCTGGTGAAGATTGGAGCCGTTCCCTGTTGGAACATTTATTTACTTGTTGGGATATCATTATATTGCTATGTTATCTTAATGCATCTATATACTTGGTAAAGGGTGGAAGGCTCGGCCTCTCGCCTAGTGTTTTGTTCCACTCCTGCCGCCCTAGTTTCCGTCATATCGGTGTTATGTTCCCGGATTGTTGCGTCCCTTACGCGGTTGGGCTATAAAGGGAACCCCTTGATAGTTCGCCTTGATTAAAGCTTTTCCAGCAATGCCCAACATTGGTTTTACCATTTGCCACCTACCCCTTTTTCCCTTGGGTTTTCGGAGCCCGAGGGTCATCTTTATTTTAGCCCCCCATGGGCCAGTGCTCCTCTGAATGTTGGTCCAGAACGTCAGCCGCCGGTGGCCACCAGGGGCAACTCTGGGCTGGCCTACCGGAAGTTTGGACAATCTGAGTGTGCCCTGAGAAAGAGATATGTGCAGCTCCTATCGGGATTTGTCGGCACATTCGGGCGGTGTTGCTGGACTTGTTTTGACCTGTCGAATCATCTTGTTGTACCGAGATACCGAGTCTGATCGGTGTGTCTTGGGTGGAGGTCTATTCCTTCATTGACCGTGAGAGCTTGTTATGGGCTAAGTTGGGACCCCCCCCCTGCAGGGATTGATCTTTCGAAGGCCGTGCCCGCAGTTATGGGCAGATGGGAATTTGTTAATGTCCAGTTGTAGATCACTTGAACCTTAATTAACTAAAATGAATCAACTGAGTGTGTTCCCGTGACGGCCTCTTCTCGGCAGAGTCCGGGAAGTGGACACGGTGTTGGAGTTATGTTTGCGCAGGTTGCTCTCTAGTTTCTCGCTCGTGCTTTGCCTCCTCTTCTCGCTCTCTTTTGCGAATAAGTTAGCCACCATATATGCTAGTCGCTTGCTGCAGCTCCACTTATACATTACCCCTTCCCTACCTATTAAGCTTAAATAGTCTTGATCGCGAGGGTGCGAGATTGCTGAGTCCCTGTGGCTCACAGATTACTATTACACCAGATGCAAGGACAAATGATACAGCTCCAGAGGGCGCGCTCGAGCTCAAGTGGGAGTATGACGAGGACTCTCAGCGTTACTATATGTCTTTTCCTGATGATCAGTAGTGGTGCCTATTCAGGGTTAGATTCAGGGCCTTGTCGCATGTTGGGGGTCTTTTCTATTTTGGCGCCGTAGTCGGGCCATGAGTGATTTGTATGATGGATGTTATTTATGTACTTTGATGTGACGTGGCGAGTGTAAGCCAACTATGTTATCCCCCTTTCTATTATTTATGTACATGGGATGTGTGATGATTTCCCGACTTGCGAGATTGCTTTCAATGCGGCTATGCCTCTAAGTCATGCCTCGACACGTGGGAGATATAGCCGCATCGAGGGCGTTACAGTTAATAGACTTCAAAGCTTCAGGCACACTTCACGAGAGTAATTAAATGGTAAAACCATTAATTATGTCAACTAATAGTTATACAAGTGCCCGACATCAGGCATCATTGTTTTGGCATCTCATTAACTAAGGACAAATAAAGCAATTGAAAAGAGCAATTCTAACTATGCCTGAAACAAACAAGCAATTGAACTGTTGAGTTGGCAGCATGCATACGTGCACGCCTCAATAACATCCATGGCCCCCTATGAAGTATCTCGACTAGTATGTAATCAATATCCTAGGAATGATAGGGAGGCTAATGATGTGAATATGCGTTTGGTTATGACATTTATGACATCGACAACTCTACCATGGCAGGAAGCAGTTTCACACTATTCACTACTATAAGATGTTTTAGATATTTAAAAGTAGACTACATCCGTTATGAGTGAAGAGACACATTAAAATGTGTCTACACACATCTGATTTACAAAAAAGATAGAACATCATATAGTAGTGAGTGGAGGGGTTTTTAAACAATGGCCCAATGACTGGGTTACATGTGAAGAACCCTACGCAAGCACAATGTCAATCAAATAGGATGTCCTGGTAATTGTAATACAATGACTTACCTTAACTGGTTGAACAGGCTCAGTGCTACTCCTCATTCTCTTGCAAGGCTCCTTCCTAACATCTTGTACTTGGAAATCCTCAATCTTATCTTCATTGCACCCCCTCTACAAGGTGATACAAACTAGTTACTCGTCTCCTTGGAAGATACATATGCACACTTTCGAGTCTGTGAACAACACAAAAGGACTAGATTATAACAAAACAACACCACATAATGAAACCTGCCACATCTCTAACACACAATGAAATGAGCATTTACTATGTGTGCACTATGTAAAAACTAGGCATACCTTTCAAACTAGAGTGTACAGCCAAACCTTTATGTCACCTATGAGTTATACAAGCCCCCACTACAGCAGCCCTTAGTGTTTAAATCGTTGACAAACTCTGTTAGGTCAAGAACAACAAGTAATCAAAGCAAACAGTCCTAGTATGGTTGGCTGATACAAACAAGCAATTGAACAGATGTGTGAGGAAGTATTACATATCAAGAAAGGAGGTATAAAAGGAGGATCAAAGACCATCACTTGACTGACCAGATTTAAGGCGCATTTAAACATCATGTGCAACGTATGAACTAACATAAAACATTGCATATTTCAGATTCTATAATGAAATACACTTGTATTAGGTTATGCCATCTATGGTGATGCCTAAATGTACACTATATCAGGTAGGAGTGATTCATCATTGCACGCACAATTGAATTGTAGGTTAAGGGCCAGTTCTATTCCGCCTTTTAAGAGCTTATTGTCAAAACAAGCCAGAAAAGATGTAAAGAAGTCATTTTTGAGTTATGGTCTTGGGCTTAACTTATTTCGCTTTGGAAAGGGGGGGTGTTTCGGAATAGTGGAATAGTGGAATGACTCTGTTGTCCTCCTATATTACACTCTAAATGCCACTGCTAATGCCTGCATCACACCTGACCCTAAAGTAAAAACAAACACGCAAGCGTTCATTGCCTTGCCCGCTTGCATCTCCTCTCCCCTTTCCCTCTACCTCGATCCCCTTCCTACAACGCTAGGGTTCCTCGAGAGAGTCGTCGCCACTGGTCTCATCTGGTCCTTGATGATGCTCTGTCTAGCTAGGCTACATGGCCGGCGGGTAGGACCAAATATCCCCGACTACTCTTCCCTCTAGCATCGCCCCTCATTCTGATGGTCTCCAACAGCTGCTCCACTGTGGTCCGTCCAACGCACTACTCTGACGGGCGCCGCACAACTACGGCTGATGCCCCACTGCGGTAGAAAGCACCTCGTTCTGCCTCCCCTCCTCCCAGGCCGTGGCCTTGAGTTGCTGTTGAAGGATGAGCTCATCCAACAAGGTGAGGATCTCCTCTAATTTTTTTTCCAAATTTTCATTCCGGTCCGCTATACGATGAATTGCTATGAGCTGTTTCTGCTGCTGCTATATGATGCATTGCTATGAGCTCCTCCTGCTGCTGCTATATGATGAATTGCTATGAGCTGCTACTGCTATATGATGAATTGCTATGAGTTGCTGCTGCTATATGATGAGTTGCTATAAGATGCTCCTTCTACTGCTATATGATGAATTGCCATGAGCAGCTGCCACTTCTGCTATATGAAGAATTGCTATGAGCTGATCCTGCTGTTGCTATACGATGAATTGCTATGAGCTGATCCTGTTGGGATATGATGAATTGCACACTGATGCTGCCTTTGTATGATGAGCTACTCCTACTGCTATATGATGCTTTCAGCTGGTGCTTCTATATGATAATAACCAGCCACTTGGACCATCGAATTTTGATAGATAGTTGTTCTTCATTTAAATTTAGGTCATGCGTTCTTCATTTAAACTAGGAAATGGGTTATCTATGGAAGACATTGACCAAAGTAGAATGTGCCAAG
This sequence comes from Triticum monococcum, assembly GCA_034509565.1. Lineage (NCBI taxonomy): Eukaryota > Viridiplantae > Streptophyta > Magnoliopsida > Poales > Poaceae > Triticum > Triticum monococcum. The sequence goes on along the minus strand of CM067843.1, from coordinate 392,831,567 downwards.
TAGATGGTATCTTTGTATTTGCATTTTGAACAAATATTGATGGTCTGTTTTCCTACCATATTAATTACTGCACTGGGTGCAATTTGTGATGTTTGCAAGTCAAATTAATTTTCATATGGGAAGCAAAATAACAAAATATAATGCAATCTACACTTTTCACTGATCATACCACCTGAAAAGTCAGGCAATGATGAAGGTGAGGAGGCGTGTTCAGCTGGGCGTGCAGCGTGCAACGCAGTAGTATTAGATTTGACAGCTACTAGTAAACCAGGGCAGTTCCCGATACAGCTTTAATGCATACGAGGGAGAGGGTAGCGGTTCCTGAAATGTTGAACGGCCAATGATGCATCCTCCTTCAATTAGCATCCTGAATGCATGAGGGAATTAATGGGAGAAGGACAGGGAAAAGAGGAAGCACGATGTGATTGGAACGCAATTTGCACTCATATAAAGGCGCCCCTTCCATTCCAATGCATCTACCGCAACGTACGCACCTAAGCAGCTACACTAAGCGCAAAACTTCTCACTCCAGACCCATGGCGCGATGTGCGCAAGCGGCCATCGGCTATGCCAGATGGTCCACGATGCTGGCCTGCGGCATGGCACCGAGGATTGTCTCCAGATGGTGTTGGCGACCGGCTCATTCATGGCCAGCGTCGACTCCAGCTACGACTCTGAGTTTGACCAGATGATCATTGCCACCATCAACAAGTTCACCATCGTGAAGAAGCTCGCGGACGACATCGCCGTACTCCTCCAGCCCGCGTGCCCGGGCTCCTCGTTACTTAACAACCTAATCGTCCTCCATGTCGAGAACCTCTTTCAAGCACTGGTGGCCCTGCGACTGCCCGCCGATGCAACGAAGAATGTCCAACTGGAGGTCGCGCTCGCCACGAGGCGCCTCACCCTACAAGAATTCGTCGACCTACACATCCACGTGTACGAGGAACTCGTGTACATTGGTATCTACAAGGCCGGTGAGGAAGCTGTGACGTTGGCCTTCATCAATCGGCTGGAAGCATTAGACGCCTTTGTAGAGAAGCACCTTCACCTCGACACAAAAGCCTCCGCTCCTAAGCCGTCGGTCGGTGCGCCAGTGCACTGAGTCGAGGAGGAGGAGTTCATACGTTGATGGATGCATCTTTCTTCTTGCCTCCTGTAACCACCACTACGATTGCATCATCGTGGCTTTAATTCTTATTGTGCAATTGCATTCACGTTCCAGTCAATACAGACATGTGCGATCCCTTTGCACACATTTGGAGGCAATTATGTGCATCACTGAAACTAGTACTCCATCCGTCAATTTATAAGTTGTGCTTACCTTTTCCATCAAGTTCGTGCAACGCACGGGCATCTTGCTAGAAACACTACAACATTTCATACCGCATGCGACCAAACCGACAATGCGCCAACCTAGCTACTACCCTGCGTTTCTGGTGGAAAAAGCCCTGCCCTAGCGTTTCCGATCGTTATTTCTATCTATCAATCGAGCCAAGGAGCAGAACCAAATGTTACAATTTATACATGTTTCTCTACTCCTATAAAAGACTCAGTTGGTGATGGTGGTGTGTCTGCCATCCATCATTTCTAACCATTAGATCTGCATCTAACGGTTGTGAGGTAAGTTGTGCATTTTTGCAACAATAGCCCACTTCTATGCTCCAATTTGCACAAAATCCCTTATTATCTTGAAAGCAACCACATCCCTCGCTCACATCATCAAAACAGCCTGAGAAATATATTTTGAGTGAAAAGTAATATATTTTTAGTGGTATATATGTATCTCAAAACAAGAGTGTTTTCTTTCAAGTTTGTGAACAAGTACTATTCTACTTTGGATCCGTCGCAACGCACGGCCACATTGCTAGTAAAAGGATAAGGACTGTCACGTTGGCGTCGCACCCCCACACAACCAGGAATCGGGAGTATTCCACGGCCCGTTCAGCATGCCACATAGCTAGGTAAGGCGTGTTGCCTAGCATTTTCACTCCCATGTGGGACCGCGGTTGAGCAAACCGACTATCGGCAAACATCACTCCTCCCGCCGCGTTGGAAAACAGAAACGAGGGGGGGAAGATCTAGATATAGCATGGAAGCCAAGAAATTTGCTATCAGACGGGGCTCGTTGATAGAGTAGGAGCACTCCGTACTACTACTCCTACTACGAAGTTTGTACTACAACTACTACCACTATGCAACTAGGTACGTGCACGGCACAACATCGTAGGAACAAAAAACGGGAAAAATCTTGTTTTGGGTGATTTATCTTTTTTTCAGTCAACGTAGAATAAATAATATGATGTGGGGGCACCCATGATGGTTATGTGGCTTGGTTGCATGGCTAGGAAATTATAGAGAAAAATAAATAGATAATGTGATTAGTGTGCACTCCACTAGATAGATACTTTGGATCCATTGCAACACATGGGCCAACAGATTGGTAGTAGTAAGAAACAAATTCTGGGTTTGGCACGAGTTCGTACTGTAGTAGCACCACAAGACCTGGCGCATTAGTTACATTTCCCTCTCAGGGCCCACGATACCGAGCTTCAGTGGCTTAGTGCACCGGCCTATGAGTCAACGACATGTGGACCTTAAATGCGGCTGGCCAACATGTCATTCTCATGAAAGCAGAGCGGCGGTGGGATGATGTCGCTTGAAGCTACGTCGGTATTTCCACAAAGAGGACGGGATGACGCACCACAACTGTAATGCCCCGAGACCGTTGCGCCAGGTGCCTCTCGGTTATTCGCTGTTGTTACCCCGTCATTTGTTTGCGTGTCATGCATTTCATATCATGTCATCATGTGCATCGCATTTGCATACGTGTTCGTCTCATGCATCTGAACATTTTCCCCGTTGTCTGTTTTGCAATCCGGCGCTCCTATGTCATCCGGTGTCCCCTTTTACCTCCTTTCGTGTGCGGGTGTTAAACATTCTCGGATTGGACTGAGACTTGCCAAGCGGCCTTGGTATACTACCGGTAGACCACCTGCCAAGTTCCGTGCCATTTGGACTTCGTTTGATACTCAAACGGTTAATCGGGGAACCGTAAAGGTCTCGCTCGTGGTGAAGCCCAACACCCTTTCAAAGTGTCCCAAAACCCATCCAAACCTCCTCCATCCTCTCGGTCGTTCGATCACGATTGCATGGCCGAAAACCGCACCTCATTTGGACTTTCCTAGCTCCCTCTACCTATAAATATGTGCTCTCCTCCGAAAATTCCGCGCATATCAAACCCTAGCGTCTCCCTCCACGCCCCGCCGGACATGTCCAACCGCGCCGGACATGTCCGTCGGACACGTTGCCCAGACCTATCACGAGCCGCCACGTCAGCCGGCCGCCGCCCTCGCCCAACCGGGCTCCGCCACGCGTTCCGGCGCCCTGCGCCTCTCCATCGCGGGCCAGTGAGCCCGGGACAGGCCCTCCCTAGCCCGTCTCCTGCGCGCCGCGCGCCGTGCGCTCCATCGCGGCTCCGCGCGCCGCCCCATGGCCCGTTCGCCGGCGCCGCCGCACCCGCTCGCCGGACATCGCCGGCCACGTCGCCGGAGCGCCCCGCCACCACGTCGCCGCCCGGATCCGCCACCGCCTCGCCTGCTTTCCTCCACTGCCCGCTTCCCTCCTCTCTAGCGCATCGCCGCCGCACTTCACCAGATGTGGCTCACCTCGGCCACCACAGGCCTCGCCGCCGCCGCGGCATCGCCGATGTCGCCGCCCCTGCCGTCCTCTCGTGCGGGCACGAGGAGGAGCGACCGGCTTCCCTGTCCCTCTGGGCCGGCCTCCCCGCGACCCATCTCCGCCCGAGGCCCAACACCCCACCAGCGCCGGCCTGCCTCATCGCCGATCTGGCCCAAACCGCCCGTTGACCACTATTCAGCCGGGGTCCATTTTTTTCTTCTAAGTATTTTCCCCTTATATTTTTATGCATACTTCATCAGGTCATTACTCTACATCTGTAGCTTCGTTTTGAGCGTGCCATATACCAAGTTTTTCGTCTCGATGTCCTCTTCATTTCATTCCATTGCACCATGCTTGTTTGAGTCCATCTTGATGCCCTAAATGCTGTTGCAATAGTGCTATGTAATGTTTGTTTCTGTTTCTTAATAGATTATGGACATTTGTCATTTTTGCCATGATTAATGTGTGCTGCATATGGCTATGAGCTCTACATGTGTTTTGTTAAATGCCATGCCATCTTTACAGGGGTGTATGCCATGTATTTTTTGTGATCAATGTGGTGGCTAGCACAAGCATGCAAAGTAGCTCTCGTGATGTTGCTGATTTCAGGGACTTAGATTTCTTCCAAGTCATTTCCCTGTTGTTATTTTAATGCCATGTACTCATGTTGCTACAGAGTGATCCATCCCTCTTTTGAGCATGTTCAGTAAGGATGATTTTGAGATATTGTTATGCTCTATCCATCCATGGCTTTGTTTGCAATTATGGAGTAACCTAGCATGACTCAATCTTGCTCTACTTTTGCTATAAAATGTTCCTGCCAGATTGTTTACGTGTTAATCAATTTTGCCAAGGTTGTTGTAGTTGATGCATGCATGCTATGAGTTTGTTCTTGCCATGTTGAGCTTATTGATCATGTCTTCTTGCTGGGTGTATGCTTAGTTTGTCATGCAATGCCTTGTGGTGAGGGCATCGAGCTCGCAAACATGCCTACGTAATTCTGTTTATGCCATGTCCAGTTTTCTGCTAAGTCTGAATCTGTTAACGGAACTTGCTATGTTCACATGGGTGCCATCATATCTTCTGATCCTTTTTGGCTTATGGTCGGTAAGGGACTTTTGTTATATGCTTTGAGTAGTTTCATGCCATGCCTTGCTTTGCCATGGTATGTTCCTGTAGCATGTTGTTATCTTGCTCTAAACATTGCTTCGTGATGTTAATTCCTGACATGTTATTTTCACCAAGTCTGTGAACCTGTTATCTTTTGCACTTTTGCCATGCTTGTTTGAGCCTGCTATTTTGTGAATTAGCCGTAGCTCAATGTTCATCTTTTGTCAAGAATCTTGAGTGGATCACTGCCATGTGCTTTGTTGCTATGTTGAAGTGCAGTAGCTTAGCTTCTTGTTGCATTTTAGATGGCATCGTGCTGTTAATCGCAGAATCGTGCCATCCTTGTTGTGCTTGCCATTTGCAAACCGTGCATCCGATTCTGGTGATCTTTATATCGATTTCGACCGAAATCAACTCATGTTTCCAGCGGCATGCTTGGTTTGCCAAGTTGAGGCCTGGTTCCATCTTTTCCTTCCGGAGCACGCATATGCATTGCATATCACATCCTGCATGTCATGCCATGTTTTGCATCATGTTGCTTGCGCATTGCACCGTGGTTGATTATTGTCTTCCTTTGCTTGTGTTCTTGCCTCGGGTAGAGCCGAGAGATGAGTTCATGTTCGAGGCACCCGTTGAGTACGCTTACGAGGACCAAGCTTTCGTCCACTAGGAGTACTTTGCAGGCAAGATGACCATACCCTCGAAATCACTTCTATCTTTGCTTGCTAGTTGCTTCTTCTATTGCTATGCCTATGCTGCGATACCTACCACTTGCTATATATTGCCATGTCCAGCCTCTAACCCACCTTGTCCTAGCAAACCATTGTTTGGCTATGTTACCGCTTTGCTCAGCCCCTCTTATAGCGTTGTTAGTTGCAGGTGAAGACTGGAGTTTGTTCCATGTTGGAACATGTTTATTGTTGGGATATCACAATATCTCTTATCTAAATTAATGCATCTATATACTTTGTAAAGGGTGGAAGTCTCGGCCTTATGCCTGGTGTTTTGTTCCACTCTTCCCGCCCTAGTTTCCGTCATACCGGTGTTATGTTCCTTGATTTTACGTTCCTTACGTGGTTGGGTTATAATGGGAACCCTTTAACAGTTCGCTTTGAATAAAACTCCTCTAGGAAGGCCCAACCTTGGTTTAACATTTGCACTAACAACCTATCACCTTCCCTTGGGTTCTGCAGACTCAAGGGTCATCTTTATTTTAACCCCCCCCCCCGGGCCAGTGCTTCTCTAAGTGTTGGTCCGAAATGGGCAGCCTGAGGGGCCACCTCAGGGAAACTTGAGGATTGGTTTTACTCGTAGCTTGACCTATCCGGTGTTGCCCTGAGAACGAGATATGTGCGGCTCCAATCAGGATGTCGGTGCATCGGGCGGCTTTTCTGGTCTTGTTTTACCATTGTCTAAATGTCTTGTAACCGGGATTCCGAGCCTGATCGGGTCTTCCTGGTAGAAGGAATATCCTTCGTTGACCATGAGAGCTTGTGATGGGCTAACTTGGGACACCCCTGCAGGGTTTTGAACTTTCGAAAGCCGTGCCCATGGTTATGGACAGATGGGAATTTGTTAATGTCCGGTTGTAGAAAACTTGACACTTAGCTTAATTAAAATGCATCAACCGCGTGTGTAGCCGTGATGGTCTCTTCTCGGCGGGGTCGGGATGTGAACACAGTGTTGGAGTTATGCTTGAACTTAAGTAGTTTCAGGATCACTTCTTGATCATTTCTAGTTCATGACCATGCTTTGCCTTCTCTTCTCGCTCTCATTTGCGTAAGTTAGCCACCATATATGCTAGTGCTTGCTGCAGCTCCACCTCATACCTTTTCCGTACCCATAAGCTTAAATAGTCTTGATCGCGAGGGTGTGAGATTGCTGAGTCCTTGTGACTCACAGATTACTTCCAAAACCAGTTGCAGGTGCCGATGATAACCGTGTAGTTGACGCACCCGAGCTCAAGGAGGAGCTCGATGAAGATCGTGTTCATTGTGTTGTTTCGTTTCCAGTTGGTCATTAGTGGAGCCCAGTCGGGGCGATCGGGGATCTTTTGCATTAGGGGTAGCCTTCTTTTATTTTGGTTCCGTAGTCGGACCTTGATTGTATCTGGATGATGTAATGCTTTATTCATGTATTGTGTGAAGTGGCGATTATAAGCCAACGTTGTACCTCATTCTTATTCAGTACATGGGATGTGTAAAGATTACCCCTCTTGCGACATGCCTACAATGCGGTTATGCCTCTAAGTTGTGCTCCGACACGTGGGAGATATAGCCACATCGTGGGTGTCACAAGTTGGTAATCAGAGCCTTCCCCGACTTAGGAGCCCCCTGCTTGATCGAATCGCTGGCGTTGTTGAGTCTAGAAAAATGTTTTGAGTCTTATAGGATTATATATATCAGAGAGTAGGATTATTTTACTCCTCGGTCCCTTCGTCGCTCTGGTGAGACATCCCGACATAGAGTTTTGACTCTTCTCTTCTCAAATTTCACAAAAAAAAATAGGATCACGCGGGTATCTTGGAATCGTTCCGATGGTTTTGTGATGAGAACATTGTTCGTGGTGCCTCCTGACATTTAGGGGTTGTGGCAGTGTCCCGGGGAGTTGAGCTCCGAGGTGTTGCTGTCACAATTTTATCGTTGCAGTTCTGGAATACCTGAGTTACGCCGACATCAAAAATCTCTTTTATGCAGTTGTTGGTGAGATAACCTCGACACCACCTAGTACTGGGCGGGAGTTCGGGAGTATTGCCATAACTCGTATAACGGATGCTTTTCGAAGGTTGAGGTAAACGATTTCCGAAGGTTTCTGGGTTATGTGTCGAAGGATGGATACAGCTGGATGTAGGATTTGTTAGCTTTGGGTGAGATATTATGCTTCCCCTGTATCCCCAACACCTGATTGCATAACTAGAAAGTTTCGGGAGTTCATAAGTGGGAATTCAAGTAGCTCCTAGGATATGTTTCTGACAGATGCATGATATGAGATTGGGGTTCGACGTATAGTGGTCCGCCTATCCACGGTTGGTTTTACAGTGGTCTTGTTGTGTCTTAAAGAGTCCTTGGCTATGCTGACTCGGGGACGCTTCGTATGTCATGTGCACTGTCTTGTACATGATGGTGCTGTACGATCAAGCCCGTGTGGGTCCCACCACAAAAACTTCGGACGAAATATATATCATATGTTTGGTTCCGGCTTATTCTGCAAGCCAATCCTTTGTTTTGTTTTCATTGAGGTATTCCAGTTGCTTTGAAGTCAAATATGGATTCCATCCCTTGTCCAAGCAGTGTTCTCATATTTCTATGTGAATACCAATCCTTCTTGATCGTCGAGTTTGCCATCTCAATTTCATCTGAGCCGGTGTGTCTCTCTTCAAGTGGATCCGATCATTTTTCAACATCCGCAAGATCCAATTTCAGTTCTTCTCAACGGTGTTATCTTCATCCGTTCCAAGTTGACTTTGTTTTTCCCGCCCTCCCACCCTTGTTTCTTCAAGGACTCGGATTTCTTAATCAAGTATCCATCTTATTGATGGGAAGCATCTCCATTCTTTTCCGCCAATGTTCTTATCCGTTGTTTCTCATGAAGATACTAAGGAAGCCTAAAGTTTGTCACTTTTCACTTGTTTTCTTCTCCGATGGATTCAATTCAAGCTTTGTTGATCATATCCTTTTCTCGTTTCAATGCTTTCTCATGCCGATGCAATTCTTAATCATTCACCTCCCGCTATACATTTGTTCCGGAGTGCCGAAGATAGCTCAGAAGATTCATGTTTCCACTCTGTTTTTGTTCAAGCTCTTCCGAGCTTGTTATCTCAATCAAGTCATTTAATTCAACCGGTGCTTTTATTTTCAGTGGGCCCTAACCCATAGGTCTTTTCCAGGATCTTACCTGACTCTTCTTATTTTCCCAGAGTTATTCTCAATTCTTTTTTGAAGTTTGACGCAAGAATGAGTTATCATCAGTCAAATGCCTTCTCCAAGATCGTTTTCAAATTCTTTTCACCATTGGTGCAACCTTTCTATTTGTCATCCCGGATTGTCTGAACGATTCATGGTGGTGTTTCCCATCGTCATTCTCGGATTTGAAGACTGAAGAAGTGTTTCCTCTAAATCTTGTGCTTTCTCTTGAGGATTCTCAGTTCAAGTGTGATGCCATCCTCTCATAATTGTCTTTGATTGTGAGAATTCTTTTCACCCACCCGGAGCATTTCAAGAGTATTTCAGTTTGTTTCTCTAAAGCCCATTATTTCAGAGGACTTATTCATTCTCAGCCTTCAGCTATCATTCTCCACATCTTACCGGTGCATCATTCAAGTTTTCTTTAATCAGTTCGGGATCTCTTCGTTCACTTGCATCTAAATTATCTCAAGTATCTTCATTCATTCTCTAATTCTTACCGATGATTCATCCCTTTACTTCGTTCATTTTTCAATTCTTACGGTGGTTCGTTCAAGATTTTCTCTTCCTTCTTTATCTTATCAATTCATTCGTTGTTTTCAATCCTACTGGTGGTTCATAGAAGATTTTCCCAAGTTTGCGCTATATCTATCTTAATCATTTTCAACGAGAATAAGTAGTATGCCAAAACCGTTTGCTCGTCATCAATGAAATTGGTGAAGGATACGCATAACATAATTCTTATTCTTGTTTCATCCAAGTGATAAATTCCTTCCTTCGGAGTTTGTTCATGATGAATAAATTCTTGTTTTTCTTTTGTTCGTCTTTTCTTTCTTGGAGTTCCAAGCTCTAATTATCACGGAGATCCATCTAAATCATTACAAGGTTTCACCTTGTGTTTTCAACTTCTCTTTCTTTGCGTTAACCCTTTGTTTACCGGAGTTCTTCATGGAGGCGCTACATGATGGTTTATCAAGGATTTATTTCCTTTTGAAGTGTTCATTGAGATTCTTTTCGGACGAGCTCAAGCATTCTTCTTCTTGCAATCCGGAGTGCAATTCTTTCTTCCGTATTATTGGAGGTGGTATTATGTCATTCTTGATAATTTGAGTTCATGTTTCATGATTCACATGTTGTTAAGAAGGAGGTATTTTAAATCCATCAACCTCTTCGTTGGAGTTATCTTGTGTCATGTTTCACCTAAAGCCTTCCCTAAGGATTGTTGCTATTTATGGTTCTCATAAATGACCCAACTTTTTCTTTCATCCTCCCGGTGATATAAGATTCTCATCTCCTTGTTGATGTCAATCCAATCTATTGTTTTTCCGTTAGTGGCAGAATTTCACCTCATAATTTTGAGAAGTTTTCCATATGCCCACTACAAGTTTATTCGTTTCGTTGTTGATTTTTCCCAACAACTCCGTTATAACCTTCTTGGAAGGGTGCTCCCCAAGCTCTTTTGTGGCAGAAGTTGCCATTTTCTTCTCTGTTCTTTTGTTCCGACGATCTACCTTTTATTCCTTTATCCGGAGGCATTGTGATGTTGCTCACTTCTCTCATCATCTCAAATTGTGAATATCATGATCTTTTCATGCTTATCCATTCAACCGGGGTATCGTGTTCTTCATTCAAGTTCTCTTATCTTATCAAGTATTTGCCTCCATTCTCAACTGGAGTGTTGTCCGAATTTGTTCTTCCTTGTTCCTCTTTTCTAACGAGAGTTATCAACTTCGATCACCTCCGTGGTATTATTCCTTTCAAGTTGTTCAACTTTTCAAGGTTCTTTGGTTTCACTCGTTTGTCAAAGAAGCAACTTTGTTTTACCTTTTCTCTTCCTCTTCTGTTTCCCTCCGGTGCCATTCTAGATCTCGGGACAAGATCCTGTCATAGTGATGGAGTGTTGTAACGCCCCGAGACCGTTGCGCCAGGTGTCTTTCAGTTATTCGCTGTTGTTGCCACGTCATTTGTTTGCATGTCATGAATTTCATATCAGGTCATCATGTGCATCCCATTTGCATACGTGTTCGTCTCATGCATCGGAGCATTTTCGCCGTTGTCCGTTTTGCAATTTGGCGCTCCTATGTCATCCGGTGTCCCCTTTTGCCTCCTTTCATGTGCGGGTGTTAAACGTTCTCGGATTGGACCGAGACTTGCCAAGCGGCCTTGGTATACTACCGGTAGACCGCCTACCAAGTTTTGTGCCATTTGGACTTAGTTTGATACTCGAACGGTTAACGGGGAACCGTAAAGGCCTCGTTCATGTTGCAACCCAACACCCTTTCAAAGTGAGCCAAGTCCAAACCTCCTCCATCCTCTCGGTCATTTGATCACGATCGCATGGCCGAAAACCGCACGTCATTTGGACTCTCCTAGCTCCCTCTACCTATAAATATGTGCTCTCCTCTGAAAATTCCGCGCAGATCAAACCGTAGCGTCTCCCTCCTTCCGCCGCCGGACAAGTACAACCGCCCCAGACATGTCCGCCGGACACGTCGCTCGGACCTATCACGAGCCGCCACATCAGCCGGTCGCCGCCCTCGCCCAACCGGGCGCCGCCACGCGTCCCGGCGCCCCGCGCCTCTCCACCGCGGGCCCGTGAGCCCGGGACAGGCCCTCCCCAGCCCGGCTCCTGCGCGCCGCGCGCCGCCCCGCCGCCCGTTCGCCAGCGCCACCGCGCCCGCTCGCCGAACTTCGCCGGCCACGTCGCCGGAGTGCCCCACCACCACGTCGCCGCCCGGATCCGCCACCGCCTCGCCTGCTTTCCTCCACCGCCTACTTCCCTCCTCTCTAGCGCATTGCCGCCACACTTCACCGGATCTGGCTCACCTCGGCCACCGCAGGCCTCGCCGCTGCCGCGGCATCGCCGGTGTCGCCGCCCCTGCCGTCCTCTCGTGCGGGGACGAGGAGGAGCGACCAGCTCCCCTGTCCCTCTGGGCCGGCCTCCCCACGACCCATCTCCGCCCGAGGCCCAGCACCCCACCAGCGCCGGCCTGCCTCATCGCCGATCTGGCCCAAACCGCCCGTTGACCATTGTTCACCAAGGTCCATTTTTTTCCTCTAAGTCTTTTCCTATCATATTTTTATGCATACTTCATTAGGTCATAACTCCGCATCCGTAGCTCCATTTTGAGCGTGTCATATACCAAGTTGTTCCTCTGGATGTCCTCTTCATTTTATTCCATTGCACCATGCTTGTTTGGGTCCATCTTGATTCCCTAAATGCTGTTGCAAGAGTGCTATGTAATGTTAGTTTCTGTTCCTTAACAGATTATGGACATTTGTCATTTTTGCCATGATTAATGTGTGCTGCATATGGCTATGAACTCTACATGTGTTTTGTTATATGCCATGCCATCTTTACAGGGGTGTATGCCTTGTATTTTTTGTGATCAATGTGGTGGCTACCACAAGCATGCAAAGTAGCTCTCGTGATGTTGCTAATTCCAGGGACTTAGATTTCTTCTAAGTCATTTCCCTGCTGTTATTTTAATGCCATGTATTCATGTTGCTACAGAGTGATCCATGCCTCTTTTGAGCATGTTCAGTAAGGATGATTTTGAGATATTGTTATGCTCTATCTATCCATGTCTTTATTTGAAATTATGGAGTAACCTAGCATTACTCAATCTTGCTCTACTTTTGCTATAAAATATTCCTGGCAGATTGTTTACGTGTTAATCAATTTTGCCAAGGTTGTTGTAGTTGATCCATGCATGCTATGAGTTTGTTCTTGCCATGTTTAGCTTATTGATCATGTCTTCTTGCTGGGTGTATGCTTAGTTTGTCATGCAATACCTTGTAATGAGTGCATCGAGCTCGCAAACATGCCTACGTAATTCTGTTTATGCCATGTCCAGTTTTCTGCTAAGTCTGAATCTGTTAACGAAACTTGCTATGTTCACATGGGGGCCATCATATCTTCTGATCCTTTTTGGCTTATTGTGAGTAAGGGACCTGTGTTATATGCTTAGAGTAGTTTCATGCGATGCCATGCTTTGCCAGGATATGTTCCTGTAGCATGTTGTTATCTTGCTCTAAACATTGCTTCCTGATGTTAATTCCTGACATGTTGTTATTTTCACTAAGTCTGTGAACCTGTTATCTTTTGCACTTTTGCCATGGTTGTTTGAGCCTGCTATTGTGTGAATTAGCCGTAGCTCAGTGTTCATCTTTTGTCAAGCATCTTGAGTGGATCACTGCCCTGTGCTTTGTTGCTATGTTGGAGTGCAGTAGCTTAGCTTCTTGTTGCATTTTAGATGGCATCGTGTTGTTAATCGCAGAATCGTGCCATTCTTGTTTTGCTTGCCATTTGCAAACCGTGCATCCGATTCCGGTGATCTTTATATCAATTTCGACCGAAATCAACTCATCTTTCCAGCGGCAAGCTTGGGTTGCCAAGTTGAGTCCAGGTTCCATCTTTTCCTTCTGGAGCACGCATATGCATTGCATATCACATCCTGCATGTCATGTCGTGTTTTGCATCATGTTGCTTGCGCATTGCACCGTGGTTGATTGTTGTTTTCCTTTGCTTGTGTTCTTGCCTTGGGTAGAGCCGGGAGACGAGTTCGTGTTCGAGGCACCCGTTGAGTACGCTTACGAGGACCAAGCTTTCGTCGACTCAGAGTACTTTGCAGGCAAGATGACCATAGCCTCGAAATCACTTCTATCTTTGCTTGCTAGTTGCTCGCTCTATTGCTATGCCTATGCTGCGATACCTACCACTTGCTATATCATGCCTCCCATATTGCCATGTCCAGCCTCTAACCCACCTTGTCCTAGCAAACCGTTGTTTGGCTATGTTACCGCTTTGCTCAGCCCCTCTTATAGCGTTGTTAGTAGCAAGTGAAGATTGGAGTTTCTTCCATGTTGGAACATGTTTATTGTTGGGATATCACAATATCTCTTATTTAAATTAATGCATCTATATACTTGGTAAAGGGTGGAAGGCTCGGCCTTATGCCTGGTGTTTTGTTCCACTCTTACCGCCCTAGTTTCCGTCATACCGGTGTTATGTTCCTTGATTTTGCGTTCCTTATGCGGTTGGGTTATAATGGGAACCCCTTGACAGTTCGCTTTCAATAAAACTCCTCCAGCAAGGCCCAACCTTGGTTTACCATTTGCACTAACAACCAATCACCTTCCCTTGGGTTCTGTAGACTCAAGGGTCATCTTTATTTTAACCCCCCCCCCCTCCCCGGGCTAGTGCTTCTCTAAGTGTTGGTCCGAAATGGGCAGCCTGAGGGGCCACCTCGGGGAAACTTGAGGGTTGGTTTTACTCGTAGCTTGACCTATCTGGTGTTGCCCTGAGAACAAGATATGTGTAGCTCCTATCAGGATGTCGGTGCTTCGGGCGGTATTGCTGGTCTTGTTTTACCATTGTCAAAATGTCTTTTAACCGGGATTCCGAGCCTGATCGGGTCTTCCTGGGAGAAGGAATATCCTTCGTTGACTATGAGAGCTTGTGATGGGCTAAGTTGGGACAACCCTGCAAGGTTTTGAACTTTTGAAAGCCGTGCCCGCGGTTATGGGCATATCGGAATTTGTTAATGTCTGGTTGTAGAAAACTTGACACCTAACTTAATTAAAATGCATCAACCACGTGTGTAGCCGTGATGGTCTCTTCTCGGAGGGGTCCGGGAAGTGAACATGGTGTTGGAGTTATGCTTGAACGTAAGTAGTTTCAGGATCACTTCTTGATCACTTCTAGTTCACAACCGTGCTTTGCCTTCTCTTCTCGCTCTCATTTGCGTAAGTTAGCCACCATATATGCTAGTGCTTGCTGCAGCTCCACCTCATACCTTTTCCCTACCCATAAGCTTAAATAGTCTTGATCGCGAGGGTGTGAGATTGCTGAGTCCCCGTGACTCACAGATTAGTTCCAAAACCAGTTGCAGGTGCCGATGATAACCGTGTAGTTGACGCAACCGAGCTCAAGGAGGACCTCGATGAAGATCGTGTTCATTGTGTTGTTTCATTTCCAGTTGGTCAGTAGTGGAGCCCAGTCGGGGCGATTGGGGATCTTTTGCATTAGGGGTAGGCTTCTTTTATTTTGGTTCCATAGTCGGACCTTGATTGTATCTGGATGATGTAATGCTTTATTCATGTATTGTGTGAAGTGGCGATTGTAAGCCAACGTTGTACCTCTTTCTTATTCAGTACATGGGATGTGTAAAGATTACCCCTCTTGCGACATGCCTACAATGCGGTTATGCCTCTAAGTCATGCTCCGACACGTGGGAGATATAGCCGCATCGTGGGTGTTACAACAACGGTGGTAGTTATTTCCCTCAGATATGAAACCAAGGCTATCGAACCAGTAGGACAACCAAGCAACACAACATAAATAGCACCTGCATACAAGTAACAAATACTTGGAACCCGACGTGTAAAAGGTGTTGTCAATCCCTTTTAGATTACAGTGCCAAAAATTGACAAACAGACATGAGATAGTTATAAATATTGATAGATCGAACGACAAATAAAATAAATTACAACAAGGTATTTTTGTATTTTTTGGTTTAATAGATCTGAAAATAAAAACAAAGTAAAAATAGATCACAAAGGCAAATAATATGAGAAAGAGACCCCAGGGCCATAGGTTTAACTAGTACCTTCTCTCGAGAAAAATAGCAAATGGTGGGTAAACGAATTACTGTTGGGCAATTGATAGAACTTCAAATAATCATGATGATATCCATGCAATGATCATTACATAGGCATCATGTCCAAGATTAGTAGACCGACTCCTGCCTACATGTACTACTATTACTCCACACATCGAATGCTATCCAGCATGCATTGTGACGCCCCGATTCAATATTACATTAACCATACACACAAACGTGTATGATCAAGATCAGGGACCCATGGGAGGATATCACAACACAACTCTAAAAATAAAATAAGTCATAAAAGCACATATTACAAGCCAGGTGCCTTGAGGGATCGAATATAAGAGCTCAACCAAAGACGAGTCAGCGGAAGTAACAATATTTGATTACAGACATAAGTTAAACAAGTTCCCATAAGATGGCTAGCACAAAGTGGGATACAAACCGAAATAGGCGCATGCCTCCTTCTCGGGATCCTTCTAAACTAATCCTGGTCATCGTCGGCAGTGTGCACGTAGTAATAAGCACCTCCAATGTAGTAGGAGTCGTCGTCGGTGGCGTCCGGCTCCTGGGCTCCAACATCTGGTCGCAACAACCAGGTATAGAAAGGGGGAAAAGGGGGGAGCAAAGCAACCGTGAGTACTCATCCAAAGTACTCGCAAGCAAGGATCTACACTACATATGCATTGGTATCAATGAAAGGGGTAGTATATGTGGACTGAACTGCAGAATGCCAGAATAAGAGGTGGATAGCTAGTCCTATCAAAGACTACGCTTGTGGCAGCCTCCATCTTGAAGTAGTAGAAGAGAGTAGATGGTAAGTTCACCAAGTATCATCGTATAGCATAATCCTACCCGGCGATCCTCTCCTTGTCCCCCTCTTAGAGAGCGATCACCGGGTTGTATCGAGCACTTGAAAGGGTGTGTTTAATTAAGTATCCGGTTCTAGTTGTCATAAGGTCAAGGTACAACTCCAGGTCATCCTTTTACCGAGGGACATGGCTATTCGAATAGATAAATTTCCATGTAGGGGTGCACCACATAACCTAACATGCTCGATCCTTCTGGTCGAACACACTTTCCTGGGTCATGCCCGGCCTCGGAAGAACAACACGTCACAGCCCCACCTAGGAACAACAGAGAGGTCAGCACGCTGGTCAATATCCTATGCGCGCAGGGCTGTGGGCCCATTTCCCATTTCACACATGCACATTGCGTACGCGGCCGGAAGCGGACCTAGCCTCCCTAATACAAGAGTAGGCGTTCCAGTCCAATCCGGCGCGCGCCGCTCAATCACTGACGTTAAGAAGGCTTCGGCTGATACCATGACGTCGAGTGCCCATAACTGTTCCTGCGTAGTTGGTTAGTGCATATAGGCCAGTGGCCAGACTCAGATCAAATATCAAGATCTTGTTAAGCGTGTTATTTTGAAGTAACCCCGGACACCGATCAGGGCCATGCCCAACTCTCACCTAGGTGGTCCCAACCTGCCCTGTCCCTCAGCCAAAAAGATCCACTTAGAGGTCCATCAGGACAAACGTCCTTTCGGTCCCAATCCGTGAATCACTCGTGGGTACTCTACAAGCCCACCTGACCTGACTTTAGTCACCACATGTATCATATATTATGTATATAAGTATATACCCATGATCACCCCGAGTGATCACGTCCTGATAGTATAGCATGGCAGACAGACAAGAATGTAGGGCCACTAATGATAAACTAGCATCCTATACTAAGCAATTAGGACTGTAGGTAAAGGTAACAACAGTAGTAGCAAAGACAGGCTATGCATTAGAATAGCATTAACCAAAAACAGTAACATGCTACACTACTCTAATGCAAGCAGTATAGAGAAGAATAGGCGATATCAGGTTGATTAAGGGTGGGGGCTTGCCTGGTTGCTCTAGCAAGGAGGGGTCGTAAACAACATAGTCGATCGAGGCACTAGCCACATCGTCAGTCTCGTAGTCTACTGTAGAGAACAGGGGGAAGAAACAATCAATACAATGCAAACAGATGCATATCGATGCATGACATGACAAGTAACGGTGCCAGGTGTGCCCTAGCGCAGTAGGAGGTGATACCGGTGAAGGGGGAACCAACCGAGAAAGTATCCCCGGTGCTTCGCGTTTTCGGACAGATGAACCGGAGGGGGAAAGTTGCGTGTTCGCTATGCGAGGTATGTGTGGCGGACAAATGGGCTACTTATCCGGATTCGTCTCGTCGTTCTGAGCAACTTTCATGTACAAAGTATTTTCATCCGAGTTATGGATTATTTTATATTATTTCTTAAAGTTTTAAATCATTTTATAGAATTAATAGATTATTTTAATTCGAAATTGCATGACATCAGCAGTCAACTCTAACCATTGACTGGTCAAGCTGGCACGTGGGTCCCACTGTCATTAGCTGAGATTAACTAAAACAGATTAATTAGTTTAATTAGTGATTAGGTTAATCTAATCAGGACTAATTAAGTTAATTAATTACCGTAATTAATTATTTAATTATATTGTTATTTTTTATTTTTTTAACGTTCTGTGGGCGTGGGGCCCCCTATCATTGGAACAGGGGGCCTAGCAGGGTGGAGCAGGGCAAAAGGGCTAACGGGCACTGGGGCGTTACTCGTTTGGGCACCCGCCCAGGCCAATGGAGGCGACGGGGCATCATAGCCGGCGGCGAGGTGTGTCGGGCAGTAGGAGGCGGCGGCGAGCGAGGACACGACGTAGGGCGGGCGCGTGGTCGGGGCCGGACCGGGCGGCTGCGCGGTGGCGTGGGTAGAGTCGGGCCGGAGCAGTAGCAAGCAAGGGGAGGGGTCTGCGGGCGCGAGTGCGAAGGCGGAGGCAGGGGCGCAGGACGCGACCGTCGCTGGCGGCGCGCACATCGGCAAGTAAGAGGCAGCGGCAGGACACACCTGGGGGGAGCACGGTCGGGCGTCAGGCACGGCAGGGCTGCGATAGCGGGCGCATGTGGCCGGGCACCTAGAGAGGCGGGGACGCGGGTAGGTGGGGATGCATGTGACGTGAGCGGGGCGAAGGCGGTGGCGGGACGGGCACTGGCAACACGCGGGCTGAGCAGTGCGGGCAGCGCGCAGCCAGGCCAAGCAGGAGGGGGATGGCGGGGCTGAGGCAGCGGGGCGGCGGCATAGGCCAAGGCGGGGCAGGGGCGGCAATAAGCAGAAGCAGGCCTCGTGACTTCTAGGGTGCGGTGGGGCCGGTCCGGCAGGGGGAGGCTGGCGGAGCGAGGCCAGCGAAGGCGGGCGCAGGGGGAGCAGGTCAAGGTGGATGCATGGTGCGCGTTCGCCGCGGCGAGCGTGCACATGCGTGTGGTGACCAGGAGGGACGGGGATAGAGGAGGGGCGCGTGCTCACGGTGGCCGTAGGGGAGTGGCAGTGGGGCGTGGGGAGGAGCGTAGGGATGACGGTGGCGATTGCGGACACGGGAAGGCAGTCCGACAAGGTGGCCTCTGGCAAGGGCGTCGAGCAGCGGGGGCGGAGTCTGGCCCCGATCCAGATCGGATCGAGGGAGGGGGTGGTGACGTGGCGGAAGTGGGGTGATGGGGGGATTAGGGTTTGGGGTAGTGGGGTTATGGGGGAGTGGGAGTGGGCCGGCTGGTTGGTGGGCTGGCCGCCTGGTCCAGGTGGGTCGGCCAGCTGGGCCGTCTGGCCTAGTTGGCCAGGGGTCTTTACTTTTTTATTTTATTTTCCTTTTCCTGTTTTATTTATTTTAGACCATTTTAGCATTTTCTAAACATGTGTTATCTTCACTATAATTACCTATGCAATGTTTGGCACAACCCGAACATTTTTGTTTTAATGTGTGAAAAATTGGTTGTTTGTCAAAAATTCAAATTTGAATCGTTTTGAACTAACGCGAGATTAGCGATTGTAACAGAGGTGATGTGGCATCATATCATAGGTTCACTATAGCATAATTATCCGGGTGTCACATGCATCTAGTGTATTAAGTTCATGGAGAAACGTAGTAATGCAATAAGAACGATGACATGATGTAGACAAGATCAATCTATGTAGAGATAGACCCCATCGTTTTATCCTTATTAGCAACGATTCATATGTGTCGGTTCCCCTTCTGTCACTAGGATCAAGCAATGTAAGATCGAACCCACTACAAAGCACCTCTTCCCATTACAAGATAAATAGATCAAGTTGGCCAAACAAAACCCAAATATCGGAGAAGAAATACGAGGCTATAAGCAATCATGCATATAAGAGATCAAAGAAACTTAAATAATTTTCATGGATATAAAAAGATAGATCTGATCATAAACTCAAAGTTCTCCGTTCCCAACAAACACACCGCAAAAGGAGTTACATCATATGGATCTCCAAGAGACCATTGTATTGAGAATCAAACAAGGGAGAGGAAGTCATCTAGCTACTAACTACGGACCCGAAGATCTACAAAGAACTACTCACGCATCATCGGAGAGGAACCAATGGAAGTGGTGAACCCCTCCATGATGGTGTCTAGATTGGATCTGGTGGTTCTGGACTCTGCGGCGGCTCGAATTGATTTTCGCCGACTCCCCTAGGGTTTCTGGAATATTGGGGTATTTATAGAAAAAAGAGGCGGTCTAAGGGGCATCCGAGGTGGGCTCAGCCCACCAGGGCACACCTGGGCCTCCTGGCGTGCTCTGGTCGGTTGTGCTCCCATTGGAGCACCCCCAGGCACTGCCTTGGCCCATTGGGTGTCTTCTGGTCCCAAAAAAATCACCATAAAATTTCGTTGCATTTCGACTCCATTTGGTATTGATTTCCTACGAAGTAAACAACATGCAGAAAACAGCAACTACACTTGCCACTATGTCAATAGGTTAGTACCAAAAAATGATATAAAATTACTATAAAATGATTATAAAACATCCAAGATTGATAATATAACAGGATGGAACAATAAAAAATTATAGATACGTTGGAACCGTATCAGCATCCCCAAGCTTAACTCCTGCTCATCCTCGAGCAGGTAAGTGATAAAAACAGAATTTTTCATGTGGAATGCTGCCTAACATGTCATCTGATATTTCTTTTCTTTATAGCATGGACTTTTGGACTTCTATATTGCTCAAAGCAATAGTCTATTTTTGACATGATAACTTAAATACTCAAGCATATCAACAAGCCACCATGTCTTTCAAAATATCAATGCTAAAATAAGCTATCCCTAGTTCATCATGCTCAATCATTGATCCATTCATGAAACCCACTCGCATATTAACTACACCCAATGCTCAAGTACGATCATAGTGACTCCTAGTTGGTGCTTTTATAAGAGAACATGGAGAGTCAAATTCAAAATAAAAATTGCATAAAGTAAAAGAAAGGCCCTTCATTGAGGGAAGTAGGGATTTGTAGAGCTGATAGAGCTCAAAGCTTAGATTTCCCAACACTTTCCTTGCTAGATATATCATAGGAAGTTCCCAAACAGAAAATAAAGTTTATTCCTTTTTCCACCATACTTTCACTTTCCATGGAAAACCATATCCACGGGTGCCTTCCATACCAACACTTTCCAACGAATTTATTATTTGACAACATAAAGTAAATTCATTTTTCATTTTAGGATTGGGCATCCCTAATATCTTTGCCTTACTCTCATGCAATGACAAGTGAATAAACACTCATCATGAGAATAAGACATCTAGCATGGGAAATATTAGCCACCCCTCACCGCTCCGCGAGCGATACGCACACACAAAAGAGAAGTTTATTTTGAAAATTAGAGATGGCACATACAAATTTTCTTAGAATGGCCAAAGAATACCGGATATAGGTAGATATAGTGGAGTCATATGGCAAAACTGGGTTAAAGGTTTTTGGATGCACAAGTAGTGATCATACTTAGTGCAAAATGAAGGCTAGGAAAAGATTGAGAAGTGACCAACCAAGAAACGAATAATCTCATAAGCGAACATTAAGCATAATTAACACCCAATAATGCACTACAAGTAGGATATAATTTCAGTGCATAATTATTGACTTTCATGCTTGCATAGGGAATCATAAACCTTAACACCAATATTCTTACTAAAGCATAATTACTCATCAACATGATCCACATATCACATCATCATATCTCAAAACTATTACTAAGAATCAAGTTTATTTTGTCCAATGATCTTCATGAAAGTTTTTATTATATCCTTCTTGGATATCTATCACTTTGGGACTAATTTTCATGTGTTGCTTTTGATAAGCTCAAACAAATATAATTGACGACCATGAGCATAATATTTCTTTCTCTCAAATTAATTTAAGTGAAGCAAGAGATAATTTCTTGAAATTTTTATTAACTCTCAAATAAATCTAAGTGAAGCAAGAGAGCATTTCTTCAAAAATACTAAAGCACACCGTGCTCAAAAAGATATAAGTGAAGCACCAGAGCAAGTCCATAGCTCATAAAAAATTAAGTGAAGCATAGAGAGCAATTCTAACAAGTTATGGCATAATTTTAGATCTCTCAAGTAGGTGTGTAAAGCAAGGAATCAAGAATTAAATCAAAATATAAAACAAGCAAAGACTCATATCATACAAGACGCTCTAAGCAAAACACATAGTATGTGACGAATAAAAATATAGCTTCGAGTAAAATACCGATGGTCGTTGGAAGAAAGAGGGGATGCCACTCGGGGCATCCCCAAGCTTAGTTGCTTGCTCTCTTTTGGATAATAGCTTAGGATGCTGGGGCATCCCCAAGATTAGGCTCTTCTTACTCCTTATTCCTTCATCCATCGTAAGATAACCCAAAACTTGAAAACTTCAATCACACAAAACTCAACAAAACCTTCGTGAGATCCGTTAGTATAAGAAAACAAATCACTACTATAAGTATTGTAGTAAACCTATTCATATTTTGTTCTTGCATTATATCTATTGTATTTCAACTTTTCTATGGCAAAAACTCATCAAATAAAACCATAGAGCCATTAATACAAGCACACAACGCAAAGAAAACAGAATCTGTCAAGAACTGAACAGTTTGTAGCAATCTGGATATTTCGAATACTTCCGTAATTCCAAAAATTCTGAAGAACTAGGACTTCCTGCAAACTTTTTATATTAATCTACTGCAAAAGGAATGGGTATTTTATCGCTCTGTGGTTAAAAACAAAAATTATTTTCGCGAGCGCAAAAGTTTCTATTTTTTTAGCAAGATCAAACAACTATCACCCAAGAAGATCCTAAAGGCTTTACTTGGCAAAAACACTAATTAAAACATAATCATAACAGTAGCATAATTCTGCTAAAACTCAAGAACAGAAAGAAAAAAGCAAAAATAAATTTTATTCATTACGTTGCCTCCCAACAAGCGCTATAGTTTTACGCCCTTAGTTAGGCTTAAAGCAAGGATCTAAGTGTTATCATCTTTGTTTCGAGATCCATAAGATGCCTGATACATCTCCATCATATCTACTTTTCCAAACACTTTTGCCCTTGTTTTGGACTCTAACTTGCATGATTCGAATGGAACTAACTCGGATTGACGCTGTTTTCAGCAGAATTGCCATGGTGTTATTTTTGTGCAGAAATAAAAGTTCTTGGAATGACCTGAAAATCAACGGAGATTACTTTTGGAATATATAAAAAATACTGGCGAAAGAATCAAGGCCAGGGGGCCCACACCCCCTGTGCACAAGGGTGTGGGGCACGCCTACCCCCCTGGGCGCGCCACCTGCCTCGTGGGCCCCCTAATGCTCCACTGACGTCCATCCTGACTCCATATATTCATGTTCGCGGAGAAAAAAATAGGAGAGAAGGATTCATCATGTTTTACGATGCAGAGCCGCCACCAAGCCCTTAGCTCTCTCGGGAGGGCTGATCTGGAGTCCGTTTGGGGCTCCGGAGAGGGGAATCCATCGCCATGGTCATCATCAACCTTCCTCCATTACCAATTTCATGATGCTCATCGTCATGCGTGAGTAATTCCATCATAGGATTGCTGTACGGTGATGGGTTGGATGATATTTATCATGTAATTGCGTTAGTTTTGTTAGGGTTTGATCCCTAGTATCCACTATGTTCTGAGATTGATGTTGCTATGACTTTCCTATGCTTAATGCTTGTCACTAGGGCCCGAGTGCCATGATTTCAGATCAGAACCTATTATGTTTTCATGAATATATGTGAGTTATTGATCCTATCTTGCAAGTCTATAGTCACCTATTTATGTGTTATGATCCGTTAACCTCGAAGTGACAATAATCGGGATACTTACTGGTGATGACCGTAGTTTGATGAGTTCATGTATTCACAATGTGTTAGTGCTTTGGCCCGGTACTCTATTAAAAGGAGGCCTTAATATCCCTTAGTTTCCAATTGGACCCCGCTGCCACGGGAGGGTAGGACAAAAGATGTCATGCAAGTTTTTTCCATAAGAACGTATGACTACATTCGGAATACATGCCTACATTGCATTAATGAACTGGAGCTAGTTTTGTGTCACCCTAGGTTATAACTATTGCATGATTGATCGCATCCGACATAATTATCCATCACTGATCCATTGCCTATGAGCTTTTCATATATTGTTCTTCACTTATTTACTTTTCCGTTGCTACTGTTACAATCACTATATAACGAAAACTGTTACCATTACTTTTACCATTATTACCACTACTATCATATTACTTTGCTACTAAATACTTTGCTGCAGATATTAAGTTTCCAGGTGTGGTTGAATTGACAACTCAGCTGCTAATACATAAGAATATTCTTTGGCTCCCATTGTCTCAAATCAATAAATTTGGTTGAATACTCTACCCTCGAAAACTGTTGCGATCCCCTATACTTGTGGGTTATCAACACTATTTTCTAGCGCCGTTGCCCGGGGAGCATAGCTCTATTCTTTCAATCACTTGGGATTTATATCTACTGGTCACTATGAAGAACTTGAAAGGTCAAAGAACCAAGATTTTTCCCTCAACTACGAGGGGAGGTAAGGAACTGCCATCTAGCTCTACACTTGATTCACCTTCTGTTTTGAGTAAACTTGCGACACCTATTTGTGCTATCCATTCTGATATGTTGCATGTTATTGATGATGCCACTTCTGCTTTGCATGATACTTATGATGAAACTACTTCTATGCTTGATACTATTGTGCCACTAGGTGAATTTCTTGATGAACAACTTGCTAGGGTCAGAGAGAATGAAATT
Organism: Triticum monococcum; assembly: GCA_034509565.1. Classification (NCBI taxonomy): domain Eukaryota; kingdom Viridiplantae; phylum Streptophyta; class Magnoliopsida; order Poales; family Poaceae; genus Triticum; species Triticum monococcum. The sequence goes on along the minus strand of CM067843.1, from coordinate 392,807,085 downwards.
ATTGAAACTGATAATATTGATGAAAGTGATGATGAAGATTCTCCCCCTAGATATGAATTGCCTGTTGTGCCTGAGGGTTATGTTATGGATGAAGAAACTGCTAGAGACTTCTTAGCTTGCAATGATAGATCTGATCTTAAGAAATTATTAGCGAAGCTTAAAGAAAAGTCTTTGAATGCTACTATGAAATATGACCCTGCTTTTGCTACTTCACCTATCTTTATTACGGATAAGGATTATGATTTCTCTGTCGATCATGAGTTAATTACTTTGGTTGAATCTGATCCTTTTTATGGCTATGAATCTGAAACTGTTGTGGCACATCTTACTAACTTAAATGATATAGCCACCCTATTCACTAATGATGAGAAAACTCGCTATTACTTTATCCTTAAGTTGTTTCCATTCTCATTAAAGGGTGATCCTAAAACATGGTTTAATTCTCTTGATCCTAGTTGGGTGCGTAGTCCCCAGGATATGATTTATTACTTCTCTGCTAAATATTCCCCGGCTCATAAGAAACAATCTGCTTTAAGGGAAACATATAATTTTGTGAAATTGAAGAAGAGAGTCTCCCACAAGCTTGGGGGAGGCTTCTCCGATTACTTAATGATTTGCCTAATCATCCTCTTAAGAAAAATGAAATACTTGATATCTTTTATAATGGACTAACCGATGCTTCCAGAGATTACCTGGTTAATTGTGCTAGTTGTGTTTTCAGGGAAAGAACTGTTGATCAAGCTGAATTGCTAATGAATAATATGCTGACTAATGAAAATAATTGGACACTTCCGGAACCAACTCCTAAGCAAACTCTGAAGAAAAGGGGTATTCTATTTCTCAGTCCTGAAGATATGCATGAGGAAAGGAAATATATGAAAGAAAAAGGTATTAAAGCAGAATATGTTAATAATTTACCACGTATTAAAGAAATACACGGTCTTGATAACCCGACATAGGTAGGAAAGGTAAATTCTCTCTATAGATTTGTTAAATGTGAAATCCCATTTACTAAGTTCGCTAGCCAATGCTTGGATGAGTTTGATGACTTTATGGTTAAACAAGAAAACTTCAATGCTTATGTTGGTAGACAATTGAAACACAATGCTGATATGCTTGAACACTTGAGTGATTATATGTCTAGAGTTAAAGGTGAACTTAAACTTAATAGTAAACATGCTTCTATGGTTACCACTCAAGTAGAACAAGTACTTAAGGCTCGGAATGATTTTCTCAGTGAATTAAATAATAAGAAAAATGATAATGTTGTTAGAGTTATGACTAGAGGCGTAAAATGACTCAGGAACCTTTGTATCCCGAGGGCCACCCTAAGAGAATTGAGCAAGATTCTCAGAGAACTAAGGTTGATGCACCTAGTCCTTATAAAAGGAAGAAAAAGAAAAATGATAGGACTTTGCATGCTTCTAGTGTACCTATTGTTGACACACCTGAGAATCTCAATGATATTTCTATTTCTAATGTTTAAACACAATCTTGTAATGAACGTGAACCTAGTGATAATGTTAATGATGATGTTCATGTTGATGCTCAACCTAGCAATGATAATGATGTAGAGATTGAACCTGCTATTGATCTTGATAACCCACAATCAAAGAATCAACGTTATGATAAGAGAGACTTCGTTGCTAGGAAGCACGGTAAAGAAAGAGAACCATGGGTTCAAAAACCCATGCCTTTTCCTCCTAAACCATCCAAGAAAAAGGATGATGAGGATTTTGAGTGCTTTGCTGAAATGATTAGACCTATCTTTTTGCGTATGCGTTTTACTCATATGCTTAAAATGAATCCTTATGCTAAATACATGAAGGATATTGTTACTAATAAAAGAAAGATTCCGGAAGCTGAAATCTCCACCATGCTTGCTAATTATACTTTTAAGGGTGGAATACCAAAGAAACTTGGAGATCCGGGAGTACCAACTATACCATGCTCCATTAAAAGAAACTATGTTAAAAATGCTTTGTGTGACCATGGAGCTGGTGTTAGTGTTATGCTTCTCTCTTCGTATCGAAGACTTGATTTGAATAAGTTGACACCTACTAAAATAGCTTTGAAAATGGCTGATAAATCAACTGCTATACCTGTCGGTATTTGTGAGGATGTGCCTGTTGTGGTTGCAAACATTACTATTTTCATGGACTTTTGTTATTCTTGCTATTCTCGAGGATGATAGTATATCAATTATCCTTGGTAGAGCCTTTTTGAATACTGCAGGGGCTGTTATTGATTGCAACAAAGGCAATGTCACTTTTCATGTTAATGGTAATGAGCATACGGTACACTTTCCGAGGAAACAACCTCAAGTCCAGAGTATCAATTCTATTGGAAAAATTTCAACAATTACTATTGGAGGTTTAGAATTTCCTCTTCCTACTATCAAGAAGAAATATGATATTCTCATTGTTGGGGATGTGCATGTTGGAAATATGCCCTAGAGGCAATAATAAAAGCATTATTATTATATTTCCTTGTTCATGATAATTGTCTTTATTCATGCTATAATTGTGTTATCCGGAAATCGTAATACATGTGTGAATAACAGACACCAACATGTCCCTAGTAAGCCTCTAGTTGACTAGCTCGTTGATCAACAGATAGTCATGGTTTCCTGACTATGGACATTGGATGTCATTGATAACGAGATCACATCACTAGGAGAATGATGTGATGGACAAGACCCAATCCTAAACATAGCATAAAGATCGTATAGTTCGTTTGCTAGAGTTTTTCCAATGTCAAGTATCTTTTCCTTAGACCATGAGATTGTGTAACTCCCGGATACCGTAAGAGTGCTTTGGGTGTACCAAATGTCACAACGTAACTGGTTGACTATAAAGGTATACTACGGGTATCTCCGAAAGTGTCTGTTGGGTTGACACGGATCAAGACTGGGATTTGTCACTCCATATGACGGAGAGGTATCACTGGGCCCACTCGGTAATGCATCATCATAATGAGCTCAAAGTGACCAAGTGTCTGGTCACGGGATCATGCATTACGGTACGAGTAAAGTGACTTGCCGGTAACGAGATTGAATGAGGTATTGGGATACCGACGATCGAATCTCGGGCAAGTAACATACCGATTAACAAAGGGAATTGTATACGGGGTTACTTGAATCCTCGACATCGTGGTTCATCTGATAAGATCATCGTGGAGTATGTGGGAGCCAACATGGGTATCCAGATCCCGCTGTTGGTTATTGACCGGAGAGTCGTCTCGGTCATGTCTACATGTCTCCCGAACCCGTAGGGTCTACACACTTAAGGTTCGGTGACGCTAGGGTTGTAGGAATATGTATATGCAGTAAACCGAATGTTGTTCGGAGGCCGGGATGAGATCCCGGACGTCACGAGGAGTTCCAGAATGGTCCGGAGGTAAAGAATTATATATGGGAAGTGCTATTTCGGCCATCGGGACAAGTTTCGGGGTCACCGGTATTGTATCGGGACCACCGGAAGGGTCCCGGGGGTCCACCGGGTGGGGCCACCTATCCCGGAGGGCCCCATGGGCTGAAGTGGGAAGGGACCCAGCCCAAAGTGGGCCGGGGCGCCTCTCCCCTAGGGCCCATGCAGCTAGGGTTTGGGGGAAACCCTAAAGGGGGGCGCCCCCTTGCTTGGGGGGCAAGCCCCACACCCCTTGGCCGTCGCCCCCCTAGGAGAATAGATCTCCTAGGGCCGGCGCCCCCCCTTGGCCCTCCTATATATATAGTGGGGGAGGGAGGGCTTTTCTCCCACGCCTTTGGTTGCCTCCCTCTCCCTCTCCAACACCTCCTCCTCCTCCATAGTGCTTGGCGAAGCCCTGACGGAGTTCTACAGTTCCACCATCACCACACCGTCGTGCTGCTGCTGGAGCCATCTTCCTCAACCTCTTCTTCCCTCTTGCTGGATCAAGAAGAAGGAGACGTTACGCTGACCGTACGTTTGTTGAACGCGGAGGTGCCGTCCATTCGGTGCTAGGATCTCCGGTGATTTGAATCACGTCGTGAACGACTACTTCATCCATGTTCTTTGAACGCTTCCGCTCGCGATCTACAAAGGTATTTAGATGCATCCTATGACTCGTTGCTAGATGAACTCATAGATAGATCTTGGTGAAACCGTAAGAAATTTTTTGTTTTCTGCAACGTTCCCCAACAGTGGCATCATGAGCTAGGTCTATGCGTAGTTCTTCTTGCGCGAGTAGAACACAATTTGTTGTGGGCGTAGATGTTGTCAACTTTCTTGCCGCTACTAGTCTTATCTTGCTTCGACGGTATTGTGGGATGAAGCGGCCCGGACCAACCTTACACGTATGCTTACGTGAGACCGGTTCCACCGACAAACATGCACTAGCTGCATAAGGTGGCTAGCGGGTGCCTGTCTCTCCTACTTTAGTTGGAGCGGATTCGATGAAAAGGGTCCTTATGAAGGGTAAATAGAAGTTGACAAATCACGTTGTGGCTTTCACATAGGTAAGAAAACGTTCTTGCTAGAACCCTACTTCAGCCACGTAAAACTTGCAACAACAATTAGAGGACGTCTAACTTGTTTTTGCAGGAAGTGCTTTGTGATATGATATGGCCAAAGTTGTGATGAATGATACATATCTGATGTATGAGATGTTCGTGCTATTGTAATAGGAATCACGACTTGCATGTCGATGAGTATGACAACCGGCAGGAGCCATAGGAGTTGTCTTTATTCTTTGATACGACCTGCGTGTCATTGAGGAACGCCATGTAAATTACTTTACTTTATTGCTAAACACATTAGCCATAGTAGTAGAAGTAATAGTTGGCGAGCAACTTCATGGAGACACGATGATGGAGATCATGATGATGGAGATCATGGTGTCATGCCGGTGACAAGATGATCATGGAGCCCCAAGATGGAGATCAAAGGAGCTATGTGATATTGGCCATATCATGTCACTATTATTATTTGATTGCATGTGATGTTTATCATGTTTTGCATCTTGTTTACTTAGAACGACGGTAGTGAATAAGATGATCCCTCATAATAATTTCAAGCAAGTGTTCCCCCTAACTGTGCACCGTTGCGACAGTTCGTTGCTTCAATGCACCACGTGATGATCGGGTGTTTGATTCAAACGTTCACATACAACGGGTGTAAGACAGATTTACACATGCAAACACTTAGGTTGACTTGACGAGCCTAGCATGTGTATAGACATGGCCTCGGAACACAGAAGATCGAAAGGTCGAGCATGAGTCATATAGAAGATACAATCAACATGAAGATGTTCACCGACGTTGACTAGTCCGTCTCACGTGATGATCGGACACGGCCTAGTTGACTCGAATCATGTTATACTTAGATGACTAGAAGAGGGATGTCTATCTAAGTGGGAGTTCATTGCATAATTTGATTAGATGAACTTAATTATCATGAACTTAATCTAAAATCTCTACAATATGTCTTGTAGATCAAATGGCTAACATAGTCCTCAACTTCAACGCGTTCCTAGAGAAAACCAAGCTGAAAGACGATGGCAGCAACTACACGGACTGGGTCCGGAACCTGAGGATCATCCTCATAGCTGCCAAGAAAGATTATGTCCTACAAGCACCGCTAGGTGAAGCTCCCGTCCCACAGAACCAAGACGTTATGAACGCTTGGCAGACACGTGCTGATGACTACTCCCTCGTTCAGTGCGGCATGCTTTACAGTTTAGAGCCGGGGCTCCAAAAGCGTTTTGAGAGACATGGAGCATATGAGATGTTCGAAGAGCTGAAAATGGTTTTTCAAGCTCATGCCCGGGTCGAGAGATATGAAGTCTCCGACAAATTCTTTAGCTGTAAGATGGAGGAAAATAGTTCTGTCAGTGAGCACATACTCACTATGTCTGGGTTACATAACCGCTTGACTCAGCTGGGAGTTAATCTCCCGGATGATGCGGTCAATGACATAATTCTCCAGTCGCTTCCACCAAGCTACAAGAGCTTTGTGATGAACTTCAATATGCAGGGGATGGAAAAGACCATACCTGAGGTATTTGCAATGCTGAAATCAGCAGAGGTAGAAGTCAAGAAGGAACATCAAGTGTTGATGGTCAATAAAACCACTAAGTTCAAGAAGGGCAAGGGTAAAAAGAACTTCAAGAAGGACGGCAAGGGAGTTGCCGCGCCCGGCAAGCAAGCTGCCGGGAAGAAGCCAAAGAATGGACCCAAGCCCGAGACTGAGTGCTTTTATTGCAAAGGAAGCGGTCACTGGAAGCGGAACTGCCCCAAATACTTAGCGGACAAGAAGGCCGGCAAAACAAAAGGTATATGTGATATACATGTAATTGATGTGTACCTTACCAGTACCCATAGTAGCTCCTGGGTATTTGATACCGGTGCAGTTGCTCACATTTGTAACTCAAAGCAGGGGCTGCGGAATAAGCGGAGACTGGCGAAGGACGAGGTGACGATGCGCATCGGGAATGGTTCCAAGGTCAATGTGATCACCGTCGGCACGTTACCTCTATATTTACCTTCGGGGTTAGTTTTAAACCTTAATAATTGTTATTTAGTGCCAGCTTTGAGCATGAACATTGTATCGAGATCTCGTTTAATTCGAGATGGCTACTCATTTAAATCCGAGAATAATGGTTGTTCTATTTATATGAGATATATGTTTTATGGTCATGCTCCTATGGTGAATGGTTTATTTTTAATGAATCTCGAGCGTAATGCTACACATATTCATAGTGTGAGTACCAAAAGATGTAAGGTTGATAATGATAGTCCCACATACTTGTGGCACTGCCGCCTTGGTCACATAGGTGTCAAACGCATGAAGAAGCTCCATGCAGATGGACTTTTAGAGTCTCTTGATTATGAATCATTTGACACGTGCGAACCATGCCTCATGGGTAAAATGACCAAGACTCCGTTCTCAGGAACAATGGAGCGAGAAACCAACTTATTGGAAATCATACATACTGATGTGTGCGGTCCAATGAGCGTTGAGGCTCGCGGTGGCTATCGTTATGTTCTCACCCTCACTGATGACTTGAGTAGATATGGGTATGTCTACTTAATGAAACACAAGTCTGAAACCTTTGAAAAGTTCAAGGAATTTCAGAGTGAGGTTGAGAATCAACGTGACAGGAAAATCAAGTTTCTACGATCAGATCGTGGAGGAGAATACTTGAGTCATGAATTTGGCACACACTTAAGAAAATGTGGAATAGTTTCACAACTCACGCCGCCTGGAACACCTCAGCGTAATGGTGTGTCCGAACGTCGTAATCGCACTCTATTAGATATGGTACGATCTATGATGTCTCTTACCGATTTACCGTTATCTTTTTGGGGCTATGCTTTAGAGACTGCCACATTCACTTTAAATAGGGCTCCGTCCAAATCCGTTGAGACGACACCGTTTGAATTATGGTTTGGGAAGAAACCTAAGCTGTCGTTTCTAAAAGTTTGGGGATGCGATGCTTATGTCAAGAAACTTCAATCTGAAAAGCTCGAACCCAAGTCGGAAAAATGCGTCCTCATAGGATACCCTAAAGAAACTGTTGGGTATACCTTCTACCTTAGATCCGAAGGCAAGATCTTTGTTGCCAGGAATGGATGCTTTCTAGAGAAGGAGTTTCTCTCGAAAGAAGTAAGTGGGAGGAAAGTGGAACTTGATGAAGTGTTACCTCTTGAACCGGAAAATCGCGCAACTCAAGAAAATGTTCCTGAGGTGCCTGCACCGACCAGAGAGGAGGTTAATGATAATGATCATGAAACTTCAGATCAAGTTGCTACTGAACTTCGAAGGTCCACAAGGACATGTTCCGCACCAGAGTGGTACGGGAACCCTGTCTTGGAAATCATGTTGTTAGACAACGGTGAACCTTCGAACTATGAAGAAGCGATGGCGGGCCCGGATTCCGACAAATGGCTAGAAGCCATGAAATCCAAGATAGGATCCATGTATGAAAACGAAGTATGGACTTTGACTGACTTGCCCGTTGAACGGCGAGCCATAGAAAATAAATGGATCTTTAAGAAGAAGACAGACGCGGATGGTAATGTGACCATCTATAAAGCTCGGCTTGTCGCTAAGGGTTATCGACAAGTTCAAGGGGTTGACTACGATGAGACTTTCTCACCGGTAGCGAAGCTGAAGTCCGTCCGAATCATGTTAGCAATTGCCGCATTCTACGATTATGAGATATGGAAAATGGACGTCAAAACGGTATTCCTTAATGGTTTCCTTAAGGAAGAATTGTATATGATGCAGCCGGAAGGTTTTGTCGATCCTAAGAATGCTGACAAGGTGGGCAAGCTCCAACGCTCGATTTATGGGCCGGTGCAAGCATCTCGGAGTTGGAACATTTGCTTTGATGAGATGATCAAAGCGTTTGGGTTTACGCAGACTTATGGAGAAGCCTGCGTTTACAAGAAAGTGAGTGGGAGCTCTGTAGCATTTCTCATATTATATGTAGATGACATACTTTTGATGGGAAATGATATAGAACTCTTGGACAACATCAAGGCCTACTTGAATAAGAGTTTTTCAATGAAGGACCTTGGAGAAGCTGCTTATATATTAGGCATCAAGATCTATAGAGATAGATCAAGACGCCTCATAGGTCTTTCACAAAGCACATACCTTGAGAAGATATTGAAGAAGTTCAATATGGATCAATCTAAGAAGGGGTTCTTGCCTGTGTTACAAAGTATGAAATTGAGCTCAGGTCAATGTCCGACCACGGCAGAAGATATAGAAGAGATGAGTGTCATCCCCTATGCCTCAGCCATAGGTTCTATTATGTATGCCATGCTGTGTACCAGACCTGATGTAAACCTTGCCGTAAGTTTGGTAGGAAGGTACCAAAGTAATCCCGGCAAGGAACACTGGACAGCGGTCAAGAATATCCTGAAGTACCTGAAAAGGACTAAGGAAATGTTTGTCGTTTATGGAGGTGACGAAGAGCTCGTCGTAAAGGGTTACGTCGACGCTAGCTTCGACACAGATCTGGATGACTCTAAGTCACAAACCGGATATGTGTATATTTTGAATGGTGGGGCAGTAAGCTGGTGCAGTTGCAAGCAGAGCGTCGTGGCGGGATCTACATGTGAAGCGGAGTACATGGCAGCCTCGGAGGCAGCACATGAAGCAATTTGGGTGAAGGAGTTCATCACCGACCTAGGAGTCATACCCAATGCGTCGGGGCCAATCAAACTCTTTTGTGACAACACTAGAGCTATTGCACTTGCCAAGGAGCCCAGGTTTCACAAGAAGACAAGGCACATCAAGCGTCGCTTCAAGTCCATTCGTGAAAATGTTCAAGATGGAGACATAGATATTTGTAAAGTACATACGGACCTGAATGTAGCAGATCCGTTGACTGAACCTCTCCCAAGAGCAAAACATGATCAACACCAGAATTCCATGGGTGTTCGATTCATCACAATGTAACTAGATTATTGACTCTAGTGCAAGTGGGAGACTGTTGGAAATAAGCCCTAGAGGCAATAATAAAAGCATTATTATTATATTTCCTTGTTCATGATAATTGTCTTTATTCATGCCATAATTGTGTTATCCGGAAATCGTAATACATGTGTGAATAACAGACACCAACATGTCCCTAGTAAGCCTCTAGTTGACTAGCTCGTTGATCAACAGATAGTCATGGTTTCCTGACTATGGACATTGGATGTCATTGATAACGAGATCACATCACTAGGAGAATGATGTGATGGACAAGACCCAATCCTAAACATAGCATAAAGATCGTATAGTTCATTTGCTAGAGTTTTTCCAATGTCAAGTATCTTTTCCTTAGACCATGAGATCGTGTAACTCCCGGATATCGTAAGAGTGCTTTGGGTGTACCAAACGTCACAACGTAACTGGGTGACTATAAAGGTATACTACGGGTATCTCCGAAAGTGTCTGTTGGGTTGACACGGATCAAGACTGGGATTTGTCACTCCGTATGACGGAGAGGTATCACTGGGCCCACTCGGTAATGCATCATCATAATGAGCTCAAAGTGACCAAGTGTCTGGTCACGGGATCATGCATTACGGTACGAGTAAAGTGACTTGCCGGTAACGAGATTGAACGAGGTATTGGGATACCGGCGATCGAATCTCGGGCAAGTAACATACCGATTGGCAAAGGGAATTGTATACGGGGTTACTTGAATCCTCGACATTGTGGTTCATCCGATAAGATCATCGTGGAGTATGTGGGAGCCAACATGGGTATCAAGATCCCGCTGTTGGTTATTGACCGGAGAGTCGTCTCGGTCATGTCTACATGTCTCCCGAACCCGTAGGGTCTACACACTTAAGGTTCGGTGACGCTAGGGTTGTAGGAATATGTATATGCAGTAACCCAAATGTTGTTCGGAGTCCCGGATGAGATCCCGGACGTCACGAGGAGTTCCGGAATGATCCGGAGGTAAAGAATTAAATATGGGAAGTGCTATTTCGGCCATCGGGACAAGTTTCGGGGTCACCTGTATTGTACTGGGACCACCGGAAGGGTCCCGGGGGTCCACCGGGTGGGGCCACCTATCCCGGAGGGCCCCATGGGCTGAAGTGGGAAGGGACCCAGCCCAAAGTGGGCTGGGGCGCCTGTCCCCTAGGGCCCATGCGGCTAGGGTTTGGGGGAAACTCTAAAGGGGGGCGCCCCCTTGCTTGGGGGGCAAGCCCCCCACCCCTTGGCCGCCGCCCCCCCCCCCCCTAGGAGAATAGATCTCCTAGGGCCGGCGCCCCCCCTGGCCCTCCTATATATAGTGGGGGAGGGAGGGCTTTTCTCCCACGCCTTTGCTTCCCTCTCCCTCTCCAACACCTCCTCCTCCTCCATAGTGCTTGGCAAAGCCCTGACGGAGTTCTGCAGCTCCACCATCACCACGCCGTCGTGCTGCTGCTGGAGCCATCTTCCTCAACCTCTTCTTCCCTCTTGCTGGATCAAGAAGAAGGAGATGTTACGCTAACTGTACGTGTGTTGAACGCGGAGGTGCCGTCCGTTCGGTGCTAGGATCTCCGGTGATTTGAATCACGTCGTGAACGACTACTTCATCCACGTTCTTTGAACGCTTCCGCTCGCGATCTACAAAGGTATGTAGATGCGTCCGATGACTCATTGCTAGATGAACTCATAGATAGATCTTGGTGAAACCGTAAGAAATTTTTTGTTTTCTGCAATGTTCCCCAACAGTGCATATCCCCGTTCAGGTAACCTAGTGTTATTCGAAATTTCTCCGGTTTCAGGTTAATCGGAATGAGTTTGTTAACAAGACTTGATCGACCTTGTTAGTGGATTCCTTTTGATGAGCATGAGATGGATGAAGTTAGAAAGCACAACCTTTTGTACCATCTTTTTACTTTATGTTATTTATATTATATAAAGCAAAAATAGTATTTTCTGTTTGTTTTCTGAATTATCCGTGCAATAAAAAATACCACGAAAATAAAAGTTCTCCAAATGCCCTGAAAATTTAATATTATTTTTTTAGAATATTTAGAATATCTGGCACTTAGAACACACCAGGGGGACCCACCACATGCCCATGAGGGTGGAGGGCGCGCCCACCCCCTGGGAACACCCCCTGCCTCGTGGACCCCACGTGGGTCCCCTCCACTTTTCCTTGCCCCACACACTTCGTCTTGCTCCAGAAAAAATCATCCACCAGCTCAAACCCGAGTTCTTGCTCATCTTGCTGCCATTCTCGATCTCCTTGCTCAAAGATCCATTCACAAAACTGCTTTGGGGGATTGTTCTTTGGTGTTTGACTCCACCAATGGTACAATTAGTTTTTGTTCTAGTGCTTTATTCATTCCAAAATTTGGCTGCTTAGGTGACCCTGTTGTTGAGCTTGCATGTCAAATTTATGTGGTCAAAAATTAGTTTTAATGCATGATATGGCCTCTAGGGACTTGTAGGAGTAGTTGCTATCTATATTGTTGAGTTTGGTTCACTTTTATTTTAAGTTACTAAAAATTTCAGAAATTTTCAGAAAATGATGAAGAAATTATTGAGGGGCTCATCGAGCCGAAGCTCGAAGGATAAACAAAGTGAAGAGAACAAGAAGCCCAAGTATAATCTCCCTCGTACTGCGAAGGTTCGGCCGTGTGAATGGCCTTGTGATGAGTTCTTGAGAGAAGCCGGGATTTACGAAGATTTTTATTTTTTGGCTGAGAATGCAGTCCTCATCGCCTTCCTCCACGACCAGCGTGAACAGTATCTCTTACTGACCAATATCTTTGTGCAAAATTTTCATTTCCATGCTAGGAGATCACCACCTTCGGTGTATTTTTATTTATATGATGAGTTTAAGGAGATGTCACTATTTTATTTCTGTCGGGTTTGTAAGATACCCATTGAGGGAAGCATAGAGGAACCACATCGTAATGATGTGGAGGGATTTATTGATATGATTGCTATTGGGGAAACTAGAAAGGTTTTCGATGCAAGAATCACTAGCATACATTTTCCTGTTCTGCGTTACTTCACAATTTTTGCTAGTAGATGTTTAATTGGTCGCGGGAACTATGGAAATCTTAGTGCCCCTAATATTGCTATTTTGCGCCATGCTTTGTTGCATGATATCACTTTCAGTTTAGGCGCTATTGTTGCTAAACGGTTAAATATGAACCGTACTATGGGCCCCGTCCACGGAGGCATCTTTGCCTCGCGCCTTGCTGCACACTTTAATATACCTATCAGACATTATGAGAAAGAGGAAAAGTTGCTGCCTCCTATTGTTCTCGATTATAAGAGTATGGTGGCACATGAGTTTATTGTTAAGGATAAGAAGAAGATACTCAAATATAAATTTATATTTAACAAAAAATATTGTGAGATTATTACCTTGCCTACGCCCTCTTTGTTCAACATATTTTCAAGCATGTACCTTGTTCTTTCGGAGGCTATTCATGCCTATCGGAGCTTGACGTCAGCTCCAGAGCCCGAGCCACCACTTGATCCTCATCGCCAATCTGTTTATCAGTGGAATCCGGAGGAGATCGCCAACCAGTGGCAGCCTGAGGATCCTCCACAGTATACCGGAGAGAGCAGCTTTGATCCTTGGCCATAGACCAACTTAGGCCGAAAGCCTAAGCTTGGGGGAGTACGTATTTCTCACCGACATTACATTCATGTTCAAACACTCACGCCAGTTGTCGGTGCTCATACTTTTTTATTGTATCATCCATGCTAGTTTAATTTCTTTTTAAGCTTTCTTCTTGTGTGTTTGAAAAACCTTAAGAAAATCCAAAAAATTAGTTGTACCTGTTAGCTAGTTTACTTTCCATGCATGTAGTAGTAATTAAAAAGAAAACCCAAAAAGATTTCTCGTTCTTCTTTTGCTTGTTGGGAGCTTTCCCATGTAAATAGTTTTATTTCATTCTTGTTCTTCGGGGGGTCGAGAGGAGAACACCATGATTAAAATGTTGAGTGGCTCTCATATGCATTATTGTTGATCTAACAAAGAGCCCATATTACCTTGTCTTCTCCCTTGTATTGAATGCTTGCAGATTCCAGCTTAGTCCAATGCATGTGCACTATTATTATTATCCACACCGTTCGGTCGTGCAAGTGAAAGGCAATAATGACGATATATGATGAACTGACTGGGATGAGAAAATCTGGTATGAACTCAACCTCTCTTGTTTTTGTAAATATGATTAGTTCATCATTCCTGATTCAGCTTATTATGAATGAAACATGTTTGCAATGACAATTAGAGATTATAGTTTCTTATGCCATGCTTAATTTGCTAGGAGTTTATACTGGTTTACCTTGCGTGCCAACATGCTATTAAAATGGTTGCGATGTGGTATGATAGGGTGGTATCCTCCTTTGAAAGATTCGAGTGGCTTGACTTGGCACATGTTCATGCATGTAGTTGAAAAAATCCACATAGCCTATACGATATTTATGTTCATGGTGAATTATATCCTACTCGTGCTTGCATTCGGTGTTTATTAATTTTAATGCATGTTCATGACTGTTGTCGCTCTCTAGCTGGTCGCTTCCCATTCTCTTTCTAGCACTACTAGGGAAAAGGCTAGCAGCAGCGCGGGTTCTAGGTATATTAGTAGCGCGGGGACCGACGCTACTAATAAGGCGCTACAGCTAACCCGTAGTAGTAGCGCGTGCACACCTGCGCTACTGCTATACAGGTGTAGCAGTAGGACGCTTCATGGAAGCTCGCTACTGCTAATAGCTCTAGCGCGCTTTGCCTGGACGCGCTACAGCTACTGTGGCGCTGCTGCTAACTTTTCTCCACTCGCTACTGCTAATTTTAGTAGTTTTTGTGTTTTTCGCATATTTGTTTTGTATTTGAACAAACTTTAGACAAGAATATTTAGCAGATACAAATGTCATCATGATACACATACAAATGGCTGCGAGACCACAAATGTAATCATAGCATATATATACAAATAGTCTTATCATAATCGTCGTCAAACACAAAGTGGTTTGTCGTCATCATCTCGAAAATAGCGATACATGCAAGTCTCGAATACTTGCAACTACAATGTCATCCATCTAAACAATGGTATACGCGAGAAGAGCTATCACCATGAGTGAGAGCGGAACTATGGAGTACATGAGGCGGTAGTTACGAGTCCTGTCTCGCGCTAGCGTGAACTTCATGTAACTAGCTTCGGCTTCTTGTCTGGTTTTGAAGCCTTTATGGCTGGTGCCCGAGACCCCATTCACTTGCTCCTGACACTCAGGCCACTCGTTGTACACCCCCGTAACCTTCCCTTTGTACACAACATAGCACCGCCATCTCGCCATCAAGAAACTAGGTACCTGTTAGAGATGCATCTTCATCAAGAGGATGTACAATCATATGCAACAAAATATATTAGAGCAACACGAAAAATAAAAGGGTTAATTAGAAAGTAGATGCAACATACAGTACACAAACTAATTAACTAGAGATATGCAGGTCATCGTACCCAAACAAACAAATTAGCGTTACGCAAGTTCGGCAGGGACCGTGGACATCACAAAGTTTCATCGCTACAGAAAGTATACAAGTTCAACCGACACATATCATCATCATCCGCATCATAAATAACTATAAGTTCCATCCTTCCATATCATCGAGGACGGACCCTAGCTTCTTGAATGGCGTGAGGTCTTGATGTTACATGCCGATGCGAGTTCGGACGTCAGCTCGCGATATAGGGCCGTGGTGGAACATCCCCTTCTCATCAATGACTTCTTTCATGATGATCATCGCAATGTCCCTTTGGATGCGAAAGAAGTCATCTCTAAGTTTATAATCCGCTTCTCCATGAGATTCTAGCCACTTGTGGATATGATCATCATTTCTGCTTGTCATGCGAAACTTTTGGTGATCCGTGCTGAACTAAATCATGAGATGGAGGATGTAAAATCCATCCTTCTTGCTTGGTTTCGGGACAAGGATGCAGCAGAAGTTAGTTTTATGCGCGAAACCCATCTTCTTGTTCCTTTGTTTCCTGATCTGCATGTGGCCACCTCTAATGCTGAAGCCTTGGAGAGCATCATCTAGAATATTCATTATGTGGGTGTAGTCCTTCTTCTCATAGTCTTTGGAATGGGTCGAAATACACGGCGTGGGAGACTCGCGGGTAAAGAACGATAAGGGTGGCGCGCCCGTTGCTGCGGGGAAAAGACACCACAAATTATTCTCCATATGAGCGAGAAGGAATGATTGAAATGTACGAAAGGGTAGTCCAGAACTTACTTACTTTGGATGATAAGGCAAGAGGACAATTTCCTAGTCCTTATTCTGTACCATGAAGTTTTGGAGGTAGTCCCTAGCAGTTTCATGCTCAAAGTCACCGAGACTCAAGAAAGACTCGTGCATGTAGTACGGATCCGCCACACAGATTTGTGAGACTTCATCTCTCTTCATGACGGAGCCCATATGTAGCGCAAAAAGGCAAACGATTGTAAAATTGAGCTGCCTTGTTAGAAACATCTCAAAGATATGGTCAAACCGCAGGAAGAACACCTCCGCGGGCCATGTGTCGACGTAGCACTTCCCCTCAGGCACACGAGCCGCGTATGTCGGATATCCTGGATCCTTCGAGGCTAGTAGGCTTTTCTCAGTCGACAACACATGGTCGTGCAGTCTCCTGAGATCCCCTGATAGTGCCTCCAGCGGTTTCAAGGGTAGCATCGGCTCGCCCGTGAGATGGAACATGGCCGCCTTTCACGGGTACACGCTCTTTAGAATCCATCATCTGGCTGCTATGTGCTCTAGCTTGTTTAGAGGCAGCTATCTTCCCCGATCTGTTCCTCTCCTTTTACTTGGGCACACCTTCCAGACCCTTCCTTAACCCCTGCCCAAGTGTTCCCGGGCTAAGCACTGTACGACCCTCGGCTAGTTGAGCCTGTGTTGAGGCAGCATCTTCAGGAGTGTCCTGTGAGGATTTCATGAAGAGAGACTTTTTGCAATCCCTGCTATGACCTTCCTGCCCGGGCAGATCATCCATATCCTCATTAGCATGCTGATAGCCTAATTCGTCATATGGTTGACTCATCATATCTATGTCACAGTCATAAGCTTTTGTATTGAGGAAACCCATTGGGTTGAACTCCGTCTCATCATCCATTCTATGTTCTACAGGACCAATTACATCAGCTAGTACTATTGCACACCCTTCATCACGTCGTCTG
The DNA here is from genome assembly GCA_034509565.1 of Triticum monococcum. Classification (NCBI taxonomy): domain Eukaryota; kingdom Viridiplantae; phylum Streptophyta; class Magnoliopsida; order Poales; family Poaceae; genus Triticum; species Triticum monococcum. Next base: position 392,790,433 of record CM067843.1, on the reverse strand, counting down.
CCACTCTCACCCGGCACTACAGATCTGGTAATTGCGTAGGCGGGGTGGTGGTCTCCGCACATGGTTGTTGATGTGTGGTTATTGGTGTGCTCTTGGCCGGCTCCAGACGAATAAGATTCTTCAGCCATGGCAGCACCCAACCCTTGCAGTTTCCAATCCACGACGGGATCTCATCATCATCTCCCATAGGCTATTTCGGAGGAGGAAAATGCTCGTGCCCCGATTTCACACTGGACAAGTTAACTCGGAAGTGCCCAGCGGGGATCGGGTGGTTGTCGAACATGGGTTGCAAGGGGTTCATTATCATCCCCATTCCCACGTCCACCTTCTGGCCTTTGATCAAGTAGAGTATGGTGCACAGGGTTTCTTTGGCGTCAGTACCATCATCGAGGCCGACCTGCAAACCTTGACTTTGCATTTTCTTAGCAGTCAAAAAGTTGAGATACTCTTGTTCACCCTCATAATCCATCTCGTCTGCATCTTCGTTAGAAGGCCTAGTTTCTTCGTTGTTCGTCATGTTTCCTATGATTAAGTCTCCTTGTTTAATTCTAAAACTATGAAAAAAAAATGAGAAATGACATAAAAAAGAAATCTATGTTTGCCGGAATGTCGTTTCCCAGCACTTGATATGCCTACTATCTAGCACAAATCAGGCCAAAAATCACGGAAAATTTCGGCATGACCTTTGCTAAAAAATGGACATATCGAGCACCTGAAATTCACCAGAACGGAAATGAGTCAACATTCCGGCGTAACATAGGCCACTCGGATCATTTACCCTGCACATAATCATCATGTCCAAATGACATGTACAAAACATCACATGTGCACATATCACATGTCCACTTCAAATTTGCATATAAAAGGAAGAAAAAAATATAGAATTTGAAGAAAAAACCTAGATAAATTCATAAATAAATAAATAACCTAATTAACCATCTGCCCTAACTAAAACCTAACTAAATTAACCAAAAAAACTAGCTACCAGAGAGAGGAGGAGAGGTGGGGGGCTTACAGAGGGTGCAAGCCCGACGACAGCCGAGGTTGGGAGGGGTCGGGGTCAGGGTCGAGTGCCGGGGCCGGGGTCGGGGCCGGGGCCATGGGCGAGCGCCAGGGCCGGAGCCGGGGTCGGGGTCGGGGGTCGGCGCTGGGGTCGGTCGGCGTCGGGGTCGGGGGCGAGCGAAGAGGCGCGGCGAGGGCTCCGGCGGCGCGACGAGGGAAGAGAGAGTGTGGGGATTTGGGGGAAAAGAGGCGGGATGAAGGGGGGAGCGGGGATTTTCGGGGTTAAGTTGGCATAGTAGTAGCGCATTTAGGAAAAACGCGCTATAGCTACTCCAGGTAGCTATAGCGGTTTCGTGTAGAAACCACTACTGCTACCTTGACTAGCTGTAGCTCTTTTCTCAAAAACGCGCTGCTGCTATAACCTCTACCTATGTAATTGTTTTCTTGTTTGTTTTCTTCTTTTTTCTTTTCCTTTATTTTCTCTCACTTTTCTCCGAGAGCTGTTAACGAAGGGAATTGAAGGCGATATATATTGCATCATTTGACGGTTAAATATGTATACAAAATAGGAACATATATATTACATCATTGGACCCATGCACAATAATGGCTAAGTGTGTATACAAAATAGGAACATATATATTACATCATTTGACCGATAACATACGGCTCCTCGGCATTGACGTTTTCATTTTTGAGTCAGCTTCTTTCCCTTCTTGTTTGTTGAAGAATAATTGAGCCCCTCATTGTGACTTTGCCTTTTCCATGGAGTACGATTTTTCTTAGGTAATGTAGTATTGATTCTTCTTTTGACGTATACTTCATCATCATCATCATCTTCCCTCATTGGGTTGCCGTACTGATCATAGTCTTCCTCGTTGGAGACTCCATCCATTCCAATGATGTTCCTGTTGGCTGTCCTCACGACAACACGGCTGGGATTGAGCGGGTCGGTTATGAAGAAGCATTGTGTCACGTGCTTAGCGTGTACCCATGGCTCATTTTTTGCGATGGCGTTCACGGTAGCGCTCTTGGCGTCGGGTATAGTCATGGTAGTGAAATTACGCTTTTCTCTTTCGACATTCTTAGCCCATCTGACACGGAACATCATCGTGTTGTGCAGTCCAGAGTAGTCAAGCTCCCAGATCTCCTTGACCCTTCCGTAAAATCTTTCAGTTGCGCCGTTGTCGCTGCCGGTCATGCATTCCATCGTCACCCCTGAGTTCTGATCATCACTGTCCATATCTTTGGCTTCTGTGTAGAACGTGTATCCATTGATATCGCATGCCTGATAGGTTACACTACTAGGGAAAAGCCTAGCAGTAGCACGGGTTTTGGGTGTATCAATAGCGCGGGCGCCCGCGCTACTGATACACCCAAAACCTGTGCTACTGCTAGCTTTTCCCCGCGCTACTGATATAGCGCCACAGCTAACTTGTAGCAGTAGCGCGTGTTAACACACGATACTGCTATACATGGTTAGCTGTAGCGTGCGTTGCAGTACAACACTACTGCTAATTATCTGTAGCGGGTCTTATACCCCACGCAACTACTCTTACTTTCAAAAGCAAAAAAAATATCTCGATCCCGTGCGTGTTGTCAATGGTAGCAGTTGTTCGATCCAGCGACGGTTGGGGTCGTCGGAGGCATGAACGAGCAGTGGCAGACCAGATCCGACGGTGGCTGTTGGAGGAGGTCCGGTTTCCATCGAAGAGCAAGGCAGCGGCGTGGGGCGCCTCTTCCCGACCATGCCAGATATGGTCGTCCATGGCGACTACCTGCATGGGCATGGACATGGGATTGTGAGTCAAACCAGAGGGAGAGAGAGAGAAAGAAAACCGAGGGCGAGAGGAAGGAGATGGAGGGAGTAGCGGGGCTGGTCACCGGTGGTTAGGTCTCCGGCGTGGTGGCGTGAGGCGGCGGCCTCCTAGACGCCGGTGGAATACCGGCGAGCTCCTAGACGTCGGTGGCGCGTGACGGCGCCCTCTTTCGGTGCCATGGAGGAGGAGGGGCGCATGGGCAAGAGGTCAATGTGAGAATGTATGGAGAGAGAGAGGAGGGAGTGGTGGAAGAGAGGAGGGATTTGGGGGAGGGGGAGGACGGGTGGGGAAAAGTGGTGGGTGCGGATTAGTAGGAGCGCGGTACGTAAAACGCGCTGCTGCTAAGAAAGTAGCAGCAGCGCGCTTTCGGTACAAGCGCTACTGCTAACCGGGACCAAAAGTGTGCCTGATTTGAAAATTAGCAGCAACAACCTCAGAAAAACCGCGCTACTGCTACACCTATAGCAGTAGCGCGGCTCGCGGCACCGAGCTGCTTCTAAATGGAGTTGGGTGGGCACTGTCAATCGATATTTGTAGCAGCGCGGGTTACGCCGAGCGCGCTACTGCTAAGCACTTGTTAGTAGCGGGTTTTCCACACCCGCGCTACTGCTAATTAGCAGCAGCGCTCCTTTTTGAGCCGCGCTGCTGCTAAGATTCTGTGTATAGGGTTTTCCCTAGTAGTGTTAGGAGGTTGGCCGAGGGGCCATTTGCTAAGGCGTATATGAGCAATCCGTCCTTAGAGCCGTCCTCCGGGGGATTAGCAATAATATGCTCTTTGAACCAATGCAGGAAAGTGGAGTTGTGCTCTCTAGTAACTTCGGCGTCTGTCCTGCATACCCCCCGGTCACGATACTTCTTTGCGATAATTTCTTTGTGCAGTGCCACGAAAGGATCTACCTCGTCTAGGTGTTGTAGCACTACCAAGTTTGCTCTGTCAAAGTCGCTGCGTTGATCTGAGTATGCCACGTGCAGTTCCCTGCAACCGTTGGAGTGACCTTCTCCTTCAAGCCTCCCATTGTGCTTGTTAACGGGCAAACCAACACTAACACCAGGCGGCTGGTCTGCGCCATATAGAAAATTCTCGCAGAAAGAGATGCACTCTTGTGTCAGATAGCCCTGGACGATGCTTCCATTCGGACAGGACATGTTACGAACGAATCCTTTGATGATCCCATTCATCCTCTCAAACGGCATCATGTTGTGCAGAAATGACGGCCCCAAGTCTATTATGTTGTCCACAATATGGACACACAGATGCACCATCGCATCAAAGAACGCGGGTGGGAAGTACATCTGAAGCTCATTCAGTATCAGAATGATCTCTTCATGTAGCCTTCGGAGCTGCTTCAGACTGATGGACTTTCGAGAGATGACGTCGAAAAAGTTCCAGAGACCAATAAGCGTGTCACGGACGTGCTTGTCCATTATCCCTCTAAGGGCAACATGTAGTATCTGCGTCATCATCACATGACAGTCATGGGACTTCATCTTGCTGAACCTTTTCTTGTCCGTTTCTAGAAATCTGCTTATCTTGCCATAGTAACCGGAACTAACTTTGACTCCGGTATGGCACTTAAAGAATTGATCAATCTCAGCCTGACTTAAGGTGAAACAAGAAGGGGGCAATAATCCTCTTTCTTTATTTTCCTGCCCTTCTTCTCCCGCGCCTCTGTCTCCGTCTCTCTCTCTCTCTCGCTCTCTCTCTCTCGTCTGACTATTTACATGGCGGCATGTGCAGATCTTCCCTGATATTCAAATCTTGCAAGTCTTTTCTTGCCTTCGTCCCATCCTTGGTCTTATCCGGCATGTTCATCAGTGTTGCGAGCAACCTCTCAAGGACATTCTTACAGATGTGCATTTGAGCAAGCTCTCGAGTTTGTGCCAGTAATCCAAGTCCCAGAACACAGACCTCGTCTTCCATACCTTCAGCGACAGCTCCAGTGCCTTTTTCATCGTCTTCCCGGCGTGGGGCACTCATTCCAGTTTTTCAATAGCTCATCGATTTCGGCACCGCTCTGCTTACGTGGAGGTCCTCGATGCTCAGCGTGATCATTGAATAGATGTCCACGGTTTCTCCACGTGTGGTCCTGTTCGAGCCATCTTGGATGCCCCAAGTACACAATTTTCCCAGACCCGTCATCTTTCCTTGACGTTAGCTGCTAGGACGTCATATCATCTATGCACCGCGTGCATCCACAATATCCATGGCACACCTAGCATGCGACATATCTGTAACCGAGATAGTCGTGCACCGTCGTGATCAGCGCGACTCTCATGTAGAAATACTCGCCTTTGCTGGCGTCCCATGTCTTGGCCGGTGTTTTCCATAAAGTATCTAACTCCTCTTGAAGTAGCCCCAGATACAAATTAATATTATTTCCTGGTTTTTTCGGCCCTTGAATAAGCATGCTCATGTGAATGTACTTCGTCTTCATGCATAACCAGGGGGGAGGTTGTACATCCATAAAAACACGGGCCATGTGCTATGGTTGGTGTTTTGCTTGCCAAACGGATTCATGACATCGGTACACGTGCCGAGCACGATGTTCCTTGCATCACATTCGAAATACTGATAGAAGTTGTTCAACGCTCTCCATTGGCTTCCATCCTTGACGTGTCTCAGCTTCGGATCATCTCCATCGTCGGGCTTCTTCCTCTCCGCGTACCAGCGCATTAGCTTTGCTTCCTTGGGATCCACGAAATACCGTTGGAGACGGGGAGTGATCGGTAAGTACCATACAACTTTCTGGGGACATTTCTTCCTGGCCTTCTTGTATCGGGAAGCAATGCACACCGGACAGGTTGTTTTTTCCGTGTGCTCCTTTCAATAAATTATGCAATTGTTGATGCATGCATGGTATCTAACATGCGGCAGATCAAGATGGCACACGATCTTCTTGGCCTCATCAACACTAGTAGGACATAGATTCCCCGCGGGAAGAACATTGTTTAGGTACTTGAGATGCTCATCAAGGCTAGTGTTGGTCCATTTATTTTTAGCCTTCGTCTTCAGGAGTTGGAGCGTGAAACTCAAGTGGGTCACCTCAGGATTTCCACCATCATACAATGGAGTGTTGGAGTCTACCACCAGTTGCTCTAGCTTAGCCTCCTCTCTAGAAGCAGCTCTCTTAGTACTCGTCTCCTTGCGAAGCAGTGCTTGAACATGAGGGCCCCGCACGATTGAACTTAGTACCGACGAACTCTGCTGCATGGAGTCCACGTTCTCTCCGCCGCCATGTCCGGCCCCTTCTACTCCACCATGTTCGGCCCCTTCTCCGCAGCCATGTCCAGCCTCTTCCCCGCCGCCATTATCGATCATCTCTTCATCTTGCCCCGTGTCAACATTGCCTACCCCGTCGGCTTCCTCAACATCCTCATCCTTATCTTCAATTATCCACCGAGTATAGCCATCCATGAAACCAGTCATGAGCAGGTGCACTTCGACATGACCATCGTCATAGGGGTCGAGCCAAACTATTCCTTTGCATTTTTGACAGAGACATAAAACCTCCGTCCAGTTATTTTCTTTCATGTCCTACACCACCAACCACAACCACCTGTCGCCCATCGTTCCACTGACCATGATGAACGTCTGCACGGTAATAATAAACAAATTGATTATAAAAATGCGTGCATGCATCAAAGTCATACAAAAATTCGGCATGACCTTCCCTAAAAATAGGACATATGTAGATCTAGAGTTTGCTCGGAATTCACCGAAACGGAAATAAATCGACATTTCTGCAAAACATAGGCAACTCAAAAGCACAATTTGGCGTCAACACATGCCACACACACAATTTCCATCATATTGCCCAATTATCATATCACACACACGCACACACATATTTCCATTTTGCAAAAGTATGAAATTTTAATCACCTCTTTCTGGAGATCGATCACATGGTGGAGATGATGATGTAGGGAGATCAAAAGTGCAGACATCTCTTCTTGACAAAGATGGATCTAGTTAGGGGGAAAATATTGGTCACTTCACTAAATGCTACATCTACCTAGCTAGCTAATTTGGGAGGAGACAACTTCAACTAGTGGAGGGGGAAGGAAAAAGAGATGCATTAATGGAGGTGGTGTTAGCTAGGAGTAATGAAGAGAGAGAAAGGTTGGTAGAAGAGGGAGAGTAATGGGGGGAGAAGTATTGAGGAAGAAGAAGAGTGAGAGAGGGAGGATGGGACGTAGGGGAAAGGGAGGATGGGGGAGGGGAGGATGGGTGGGTGGAAAAAGGTGGTGGGGTCTTGCGACTTAGCTCTAGCGTGGGAGACGAAACGCACTACTACTAATAGCGTAGCAGCAACGCGTGTTTCTCGCACATGCTACTGCTAAACAGGGCAAACTGCACAGACAATTTCAAAATTAGCAGCAACGACCTGACCAAAAAGCGCGCTACTACTATTTCTGTAGCAGTAGCGTGCCTCGCGACACAACGCTGCTGCTAAAGTTAGGGTGTTGGTTACTGTGGGTGGTTTTTTGTAGCAGCGTGGTTTAGACCCCAAGGCGCTACTGCTAAATTCTCATCAGTAGCACATTTTCCTTGGCCGCGGTACTGCTAATTAGCAGTAACACTTCTTTTTGTGCCGCGCTGCTACTAATATTCTGTGTATAAGGTTTTCCCTAGTAGTGTAGCCTCCACTTGTACTAAGCGGGAATACTGCTTGTGCATATGAGTCCACCATACCTTCGTATATGCGGTATCTACCTGCCGTTCGAAGTAAATTTGTATGTGCCAAACTCTAAGCCTTCAAATAAACGTTCTGTTTTTTATGCCCGAATAGCTCATGTATCAACTAGGGCTGTCTGTATCCTCCATGCTAGGCGGGTTATTCTCAAGAGGAGTGTACTCCGCGCCTCACTCACAAGAAAATGGCTTGTCACTGGGATGCCCAGTCCCATGCTCAAATCAAATCAAAATAATTGCAAACAAAACTCCCCTAGGATTGTTGTTAGTTGGAGGCACCTGTTATTTCAGGCAAGCCATGGATTGATGCTTGTTGGTGGTGGGGGAGTATAAACTTTACCATTCTTTTTGGGAACCGCCTATAATGTGTGTAGCATGGAAGATATCAAGATATCTCGGTTGTTATGTTGACGTTGAAAGTATAACGCTCAAAATATTATTCATCTGTATTTCAAAGCCGAGCTATGGCACCTCTACAAATCCCTGCTTCCCTCTGCGAAGGGCCTATCTATTTACTTTTATGCTGAGTCATCATCCTCTTATTAAAAAGCAGTAGTTGGAGAGCACCGCTGTCATTTGCATGCATTATTGTTAGTTTAAATTGAGTATGACTTGATTGGATCTCTTTTACCATGAATTACAATTTCCAGTCAGCCCTTGATCTTTAAAGGTGCTCTACATTTATGTTTTGTAGTCTCAGAATAGGCTAGCGAGATACCATCTTGTTATATCATATTATGATTGTTTTGAGAAAGTGTTGTCATTCGAGATTTATTGTTATTGTTCGCTAGTTGATTATGTCATTGATATGAGTAAAGATGAGACCTAAATGTTATTGTGAATATGGTTAGTTCATAATCTTTGCTGCAAACTTGAATGCTGGCTTTACATACTTACAACAACAAGAGCAAACAGAGTTTGTAAAAGTTTTTCTTTATCACTTTCAGTTTATCAACTGAAGTGCTTGAGGACAAGCAAAGGTTTAAGCTTGGGGGAGTTGATACGTCTTCGTCGTATCTACTTTTCCAAACACTTTTGCCCTTGTTTTGGACTCTAACTTGCATGATTTGAATGGAACTAACTCGGACTGACGCTGTTTTCAGCAGAATTGCCATGGTGTTATTTTTGTGCAGAAATAAAAGTTCTTGGAATGACTTGAAAATCAACGGAGATTATTTTTGGAATATATAAAAAATACTAGCAGAAGAATCAAGGCCAGGGGGCCCACACCCTATCCACGAGGGTGGGGGTCGCGCCTACCCCCCTGGCCGCGCCCCCTGCCTCGTGGGCCCCCTGACGCTCCACCGACATCCATCCCGACTCCATATATTCGTGTCCAGGGAGAAAAAAAATAGGAGATAAAGATTCATCATGTTCTACGATACGGAGTCGCCGCCAAGCACTAATATCTCTCGAAGGACTGATCTGGAGTCCGTTCGGTGCTCCGGAGAGGGGAATCCATCGCCATCGTCATCATCAACCTTCCTCCATCACCAATTTCATGATGCTCACCGCCGTGCATGAGTAATTCCATCGTAGGCTTGCTGGACGGTGATGGGTTGGATGAGATTTATCATGTAATCGAGTTAGTTTTGTTAGGGTTTGATCCCTAGTATCCACTATCTTATGAGATTGATGTTGCTATGACTTTGCTATGCTTAATGCTTGTCACTAGGGCCTGAGTGCCATGATTTCAGATATGAACCTATTATGTTTTCATGAATATATGTGAATTCTTGATCCTATCTTGTAAGTCTATAGTCACCTATTATGTGTTATGATCCGTTAACCCCGAAGTGACAATAATCGGGATACTTACCGGCGATGACCATAGTTTGAGGAGTTCATGTATTCACTATGTGTTAATGCTTTGGTCCGGTACTCTATTAAAAGGAGGCCTTAATATCCCTTAGTTTCCAATAGGACCCCGCTGCCACGGGAGGGTAGGACAAAAGATGTCATGCAAGTTCTTTTCCATAAGCATGTATGACTATATTTGGAATATATGCCTACATTGCATTGATGAACTGGAGCTAGTTCTGTGTCACCCTATGTTATAAATGTTGCATGATTGATTGCATCCGACATAATTATCCATCACTGATCCATTGCCTACGAGCTTTTCATATATTGTTCTTCGCTAATTTACTTTTCCCTTGCTACTATTACAATCACTATAAAACCAAAACTGCTACCGTAACTTTTACCACTGTTACCACTACTATCATATTACTTTGCTACTGAATACTTTGCTACAGATATTAAGTTTCTAGGTGTGCTTGAATTAACAACTCAGCTGCTAATACTTAAGAATATTCTTTGGCTCCCCTTGTGTCGAATCAATAAATTTGGGTTGAATACTCTACCCTGGAAAACTGTTGCGATCCCCTATACTTGTGGGTTATCAATGCCCTCATGATTGAGTCATATGGTGGCCTAATTCTTGTTCTAGGGAAGTGTTCCATTCCCTTCCTCAAAGGAAATTGGAACTAAATATTGCCTTCTTTCATATCAATCATGGCACCGATAGTGCGTAAAAACGGTCTACCAAGAACAGTTGGACAAGACGGATTGCAATCAATATCAAGAACAATAAAATCTATGGGAACATAGTTCCTATTTGTAGGAATAAGAACATCATTAATTCTTCCCATAGGCTTTTTAAAAAGTAGAATCCGCCAAGTGCAAATTTAAAGAACACTCTTCAATATAGGTAAGACCAAGCACATCACATAAATATTTCAGAATTGTAGGAACACTAGCACCCAAGTCACACAAAGCAAAACACACATAATTTTTAATCTTGACGTTGATAGTAGGTTCCCATTCATCATGCAATTTTCTAGGAAATGAAACTTCTAATTCCAGCTTTTCTTCTAAAGCTTTCATCATAGCAACAACAATATGTTTTGTAAAAGCCTTATTTTGTTCATAAGCATAGGGTGAATTTATCATGGATTGCAAAAAAGTAATACAATCAATCAAAGAGCAACTATCATAATTAAAGTCTTTGTAATCCAAAAGAGTGGGCACATCTTTAGCTAAATTAAAGTTTTGACCTCTTCGAACCCACTTTTATCAATTTTCTCAACAAGATTTTCACCCTCCGAATTATCGGGATGCCTTCTAACTAAAGTTGACTCTTATCCTATCCCTTTTTACTCAATCTTAACTTTACTAAACAAGGATCTAATAGAAGAAACACCAATCATTTTAAGATCTTCACCACTTTTGCGAAAATAATCACTAGAAAATGCTTTTTCTAAAAATTCTCTCTTAGCTCTAAGCATAGCGGTTCTTTTCTTACTTTCATCCATAGAAACATAAAGAGCTTTAATTGAGTCCTCAACCTTAGGTACAAAAATTTTCATCTTGAGATTTTCCACATCATGAGAAATTTTATCAACACTTATAGACAAATAATCAATCTTATTCAACTTTTCTTCTATGGTAGTGTTGAAAACTTTTTTGCGTGTTGATAAATTCCTTAATATTATTCTCAAGATTAGAGGTGTTACTATTATTATTATAAGAAGGATTTACATAGGAATTACCATAATTATTAGAGGAATTACTAGGAAAAGTCCTAGGATTATAATTACCTCTATAAGCATTGTTGTTGAAATTATTTCGAGAGATAAAATTCACATCTACGGCATCACTTTTTTGATCAATCAAACTAGACAAAGGCATATCATTGAAATCAATGGGAGCACTTTTACTAGCAACCAATTTCATAAGAGCATCAACTTTTTCACTCCAAGAAGAAATTGCTTCAACCGAATTAACTTTTTTACTAGTAGGAGCTCTCTCGGTATGGCATTGCGAATAATCTGCCTTGATATTATCAAGCAATTTGGTGGCCTCACCCAAAGTAATTTCTATAAAAGTACCACCCGTAGCGGAATCTAAAAGATTACGAGAAACAAAATTCAACCCCTCTTAAAAATTTTGTATGATCATCAAAAGATTTAACCCATGAGTTGGGAAATTCCTTAGCATCATTTTCATCCTTTCCCAAGATTCTGGAACATGCTTATGTTCAAGTTGCTTGAAGTTCATGATCTGGGTTCTAAGAGAAATAATTTTTGCGGGCGGAAAATACTTAGTGATAAAAGCATCTTTGCACTTATTCCAAGAATTGATACTATTGCGAGGCAAAGAAGAGAACCAATTTTTTGCAGAATCACGCAAAGAAAACGGAAATAATTTCATATGCACCACATCATTGTGTACATTTTTTTCTTTTGCATATCACATAATTCCACAAAGGCATTAAGATGGGATGCGGCATCCTCATTAGGAGTACCGACAAATTTATCTTTCACAAGAAGATTCAGCAAAGCAGTATTAATATCACAAGACTCCGCACTAGTGGCAGGATGAGCAATCGGAGTGCCGATAAAATCCTTGTTGTTGGTATTTGAGAAATCGCACAACTTGGTGTTCTCTTGATCATGATGACTACTCAACAAGATTGCACTCAGAAATAGATCCGGCAAGAAAATGGCGAACGAAAAAGAGGGCGAATAAAATGGCAAATTTTTGTGAAGTGGGGGAGAGGAAATAGAGAGGCAAATGGCAAATAATGTAAATTGCGAGGAGATGAGATTTGTGATTAGGAACCTGGTATATGTTGAAGATCCTCCCCGGCAACGGTGCCAGAAATTCCTTTTGATGTCGCTTGAAGCTACGTCAGCATTTCCCCAAAGAGGAAGGGATGATGCAGCACATCGGTGGTAGGTATTTGCCTCAGATATGAAACTTAGGTTATCGAACCAGTAGGAGAACCAAGCAACACAACATAAAAAACACCTATACACAAATAACAAATACTCGCAACCCGACATGTAAAAGGGGTTGTCAATCCCTTTCGGCTAACAGTGCCAGAAATTGGCAAATGGACATGAGAGAGTTATAAATATTGATAGATCGAACGCCAAGTCAAATAAATTGCAGCAAGGTATTTTTGTATTTTTGTTTTAATAGACTAGAAAATAAAAGCAAAGAAAAAATAGATCACAAAGGTAAATAATATGAGAAAGACACGTGGGGGCCGTAGGTTTCACTAGTGGCTTCTCTCGAGAAAAATAGAAAACGGTGGGTAAACGAATTACTGTTGGGAAATTGATAGAACTTCAAATAATCATGAAGATATACAAGCTTTGATCATTACATAGGCATCACGTCCAAGATTAGTATACCAACTCCTGCTTGCATCTACTGCTATTACCCCACACATCGACCGCTATCCAGCATGCATCTAGCGTATTAAGTTTATGGAGAAACAGAGTAATGCAATAAGAATGATGACATGATGTAGACAAGATCTATCTATGTAGATATAGACCCCATCATTTTATCCCTAGTAGCAACGATACATACGTGTCGGTTACCCTTCTGTCACTTGGATGAAGCACCGTAAGATCGAACCCACTACAAAGCACCTCGTCCTATTGCAAGATTGTGACGCCCCAAGACCAAAGCTTCAGATGCCTTCCAGGGTTTCTGAGTTTCGTCGTGTGTTTTGTTTGGTTCATTGCACTCATCATTGCATCATGTGCATTGCATCATGTCACTTGCAACCTTTTTAATAACTCAACTAAATAAATCGTATGGATCTTCGTTCCATTTAAATCGAGGGATATTCACAATGGTGATTTCTCTTCAGAACATATACTACCAATATTATTAGGGAGCTATATAAAATATTCCATTAGTTTGGAATTAACCGCAACAAACTTGCATTATAAATCCCTCTTGTTTCTAAACTATTTTTTTTGCATCCATGATCTTTCCTCCAAGGCCCTTCTCCAAGTGCAAACCATTTCACTTCTTCCTTCTTGCAAATTTCACCCACTTATTGCAAGTGGCATTATTTTGTTCCGTAAAATGTGCATTCTTTTCCTATTAATCTTAAACCATTCCTACACCCTCTCTGCCAAATTTCAGATCCTTTGGACTTGTTTTGGTTGGATTCAAAAATGGCTCAAGTTTGAATCTAATTCAAACTCGAATTATTTTTCTATCTCTAAAATATTGCCAAACCATTTTATTCTATTTGTGCAAAGTTCCGGCGCTCCGAGAATATTTTATTTTCTGAAATATTCTTTCCCTAACCCTCTCTTTTTTCTCTCTAATTGTTTTTCTGTTAACGCAAATTAGAGGGGAGAGAGAAGAGTGCAGCCCAATCAGTCCGGCCCATTTGTTCCTTTAGGCCCAGCTGCAACCTCCCTCCTCACCTCTATCCCATCTCCCCTCGTTCCTCCTCCCGCGCCGGCCCATAGGCCCAGCCAACCTCCGCTGCTTAACCCTAGGCCCAGCCACGCTCGAACCCCATCCCCATCGATCCCTCTCCTTGATCTGCATCTTCCTCGCGCCGCCACCCATAGGAACCGCACGCAGACCGCAAAATCCTCTCATGTCCGCGCCCGATCTCCTCACCCCACTCCGCGCCTCTGCTTCGCATTGCCTTCCTCTGCCATGGCCTCCCTCTGCCGAGCCCTACCTCGTTCCGGTGCCCGCACCCATCGTCCTTGCGCCGCCCTGGAGCTTCACCAGCGCCAAGCGCCACCAGCGCCTCCTCCCCTACTTCGGGCCAAGGTTGCCGCCGACAATGGCGTCGCCATCATCGTCGTGCGCCTGCAGCACACGGCATCCTGCCCGAGTCCAGGCCCCCGCCTCGCCTTCTTGCCTCCTTCGCCCCAAGTCCGTCGCCACCTCGCCGGAGAACACCGGCCTTGCCCAGATCCTCATTATTAGCCCCAAGCCCCGCCGCCGCTGCCTCCGCTTCGCCTGAACTGCGCCCTGCTTCGCCACGAACAGCAGCAGCAACTCCAGCACCGATGACCTTCAATCCCGCGAGCTCCCGAGGCATCAGCCTCCCATCTGCGAGATCTGGCGATGCCGGCCACCGAGACCCGCTGCTCTGCCATCGCCTCCTTGCTGCTGCCCACCGAGGTCATTGTGTTGCTTCGTTTCGGACCATCAAAACCAGCAAGATCGACTACATGGACGCTGACTACACAACCACCGAACCAGGAGACACCAAGGACATCTTCGGGGTTTTCGTCAAGTCTTGTTTCGACGAACGTACACGCAACATCGACGTCCACGAGCACCTCCTGCAGCCGTCCACACCGACCACATCAAGCCGGCAAGTCCGAACACCCCAATGTACCCCGACGTCGATGACCCTGAAGTCCGTCTAAGTGGTGATGCGCCAAGTACCTTTACCGCCATCTTCAGAATCACCAAGAACGCCAAGACCCCTTTGTGGATTTCGACAAGTACGAACACCGTCGCCGAACACCCCGTGGACGTCAAGTCCCTTGCCATGACCCCGAACATCTACGGAAACTTGTGCGATTAAGAACGTTAGTGACTAACGTCGCCAAGATCGCTAGTACCACTACCATCGCCAGGGATCGATAGTACAACTACTTCCATTACCGTCGCCACGAGAAGGACAACTTCCCACAACGACCCGTGAACAACTACTTCCACGGCGTCCGTGTACCACTACCATCGCGAGAACGCCTACTTCCTTTAACGGACTGGAACCACTCCGTAATTGCACTTTTGGGAAGGTATAACCACCGGAACGATGCCCGTGAACTGTATGCATGTGATGTATTGTATGAGATAACAATGTTTGCACCATGGTCAAATCATTGCTTGCTCGGTCCTCATCGTTTGTCGCTAACCCGTGGGAACCCGGTTACCGAGATCACCCCACCATCTTGCATGACATGCTCACGTCATTTTTCCTTTTGCCCCGGTATCTCCATGAGCTACCGGAACCTATATGTTGCCGTGGCACCATTTTCGTATTCATTGTCGTGGCACCCGTTTCGTTTCCACCACGATGACTAATGCTTCATAATATGCTCATGTCAACTTTTAATAAAAATTGCATAAACTTGCACATGTCATCCGCATCATGATAACAACATCAAGAATGTTAAAATTGTTGTTTGCATTAATTTGCTAAATGCATATGGGAATTTACCGGATTTGTTGTTTGTTGTTCCGGCCTCATTTATACTTGCCTAGATAGGTAGTTTTCATATGCTTCACCTCTTGCCATGCTAACCAACATTTAATTTTATTGAGTACCTAAACGAGAGAGAACTAAATAAGTCATGTTGTGTTTTATTGAAGAAGTAGTAGGAGGAGGACAGGACTGAAGAAACATGATAGACTATAAAAGCAACAGGAGTACTTAACAACCTTAACTGAAACCAGCAGGGGCGCTTAACAACCATAGCAGAAAGCTGTATGGGTACTTATACAGGTTCAACCGTACAAAGCATGCCTCGAACAATGCTACTTTGCCTAAAGTTAACCAAGGGTGAGGCCGCCAAGCCCTAGGACAAGGCCCAGGCATCACCCCCGCATCCACAACCTTCTGAAAGCGGCTTCATCTTGCAATGTGGTTAATAAACAGGATATTCGCTTTAGAGCCATGGAAAAGTAGGAACATAATCTTCTGTCCTATTCTCCAAGACGGACGAGCCTTCATTATTTGAGACCACCCATGAATAAGTAAACCTCCTAGGGGAATGCAGTAGGTCGACATCAACATCATGTTGTGACCAAGCGCAAGCCTGACCCGACCATGGTCAGTCATCTGTATAGGAACAATAGAACTCAGCAGTTTCTATTTCGAGAAGATCACAACTGTAAAACTATGCATAAGCAAGAGTTTATGAACAACATATATAACAGAAAATAGTTCGTACCATAAGTTTCTCGACACAGTTGGACCTGTTCAACGAGTGTAGCGGCGGCATACATATCCCACGTGGCCTTCCGCTATTGAAACTCCCAGATGGACCTCAAGACGATCAATAAAGTGTAGGAACTTGTGGATGTCGTCCCAGTCAACTTCAGTGCCATCAGTAACAACTGAGTTCTTATAAAATAACAAACGAATAGCCTGCCTAACTCTGAAGAACACTACACGTGCAACCAATTATAAGAAAATATTAGTTAGAAGTAGCATCTTCGTGAGAGATTCATTGCAACTTCTAAAGTGAATTTGTGATTAGTTAGACAGAATAGGTGGATTAAGAAGTAATCGAGGCAACAAGCAAGAACCAGATACAAAACTAACAAGGATGAACAATTGGAACGACGTTGGGGTAGAAGATCGCAGTGAAGATGAGACCAGGTTCTGCTATTTCCATCAACATTCGTACGCAAACTTTCAGTCCGTAACACTTGAGGAACTTTATCCAAGTTCAGCCATAACAAAGCAGCGATCTTCTTGGTTCATGAACCCAACTCGGAACTTATTTCCATGGCTTGTCTTCACTGTGACCATTACACTGGTGTATTCAGTTATGGCAAGGCCGAGCATCTTGAGTACATGTGTTCTGGCAGAGCAAGGAATGCACTGCAGGAAAACTAATATGAGAACACAATGTATTCCCTATCCAAATCTAGAAATAATTCACGGTCAAAAAAATCTAGAAATAATTTCCTCCTTCACTTCAGTGTTGACCATGGTACTAGTTCCTTTTATCCAAATATAGCAATCCAAATTTCCAAATTAGTTGACAGCATGTTCAAAAAACCACTGCCTCCCGGATAGAAAAGAGGATTCTAGTAATATATTGTGCGCATTTTACAATCCCGTGTTAGGATGAGAAGGAACAAGTGTGATGTCTCACCGAGGGCGTAGAAACCTGTAGGGTCCTCGCACTTCCGGCACTGCAAATGAAACACACTAGATTCAGTAGGAAGAAAAATGCATCAATTGTAGTGGCTGCCACCCTAGGATTACCGACGACCAATGGACTTGGATTTATCGGGGATGGATGAAGAATTCGTACCTTCTTCTCCATGAGAAAACCCTATGCAATTGTTCGGAGGGGGTTTTCTCTGAACAAGTAGACGAGGGAGAAGGGGATTCAGGCCCAGGGAAATATTGTCGCTTCATCCGTCCAGCTTACTACAAAAGCTGGAAAGGTGGGGTTTTTTGCGATTTGATGGCCCATTGGGCATTACTGCGGCGCTACGACCGGGGTGTGTCTACCATGCAGTTGTGCACTCTAATTTGGTGCATATGGCATGGGGACCCCATTGTCGGATGCCCCACATATCAGTGAAATGAAGTAGAAAGACAAGAGTAACTAGTTACACATAAATATATTTTTGATAGAGAGATACTCCCTCTGTAAAGAAATATAAAATCTTTTATATCGTAACTTTATACATAAGAAAAATCAAGGGGAATATATATAACATATACAGAGTTTTTTTAACACAGTATAGACGAGTTGGTGATGATGGTGTGTCTGCCATCCTGCAATATAGACCGTCTGATTTATATATGACGGATATGAAGGAAACTATGGCAATTTTGCAAAAAGGTACCCATACACCTCTCCACAATTGAAAATAAGGCCTTCCATCATTCATACTTTTCTCTCGCAAGATAAAATACCCATACAAATGCAACTTGATGTTACGTGGAACGCACAAGCAATATGGGGGTTCAACTGAGAATATAATACTCACACAGGCTCACGGTTCTAGACTTTGGGCCACAGGCCGGTGGGCCTGCATGTTTGCGGGGCCATGTGTTCTACCTCAGCACTTTTCATATTGCAAGCGATCGGTACGACGCTGGTTTTAGATGCCGTCGCAAGGCGAATACACAAAATTTAATAAAGCACGGCAGCTGTTAGAATGAAATAGAATGACATTTCCTAACCAATAATCAGAGTTGAAATTCTATCAACGATATACCACGTGATAAGTAGTACTGTCATACTACTTATACACACAGGACACTTGTTTCACCATGCCAGATTATTACATCAAAATCTCTTGGAGGATACATCAGTTCCGTAGTTTCCTGCTGCTACTGAAGAATTTCAAAGTTGATTTGGACCAACTCTCCTTGCCGAGAAAGTTTGATTTTGATATCATCCTTACCACAAGATATGATTTAGATTTGAACCTTGACCATCCTTTAGCATCAATCATCATGTGACCATCCTTTGTACTTACGGTATATTGAGCAGGTTCATTCACACCAAGGCTGCACATGGTAAGAGAAACTTGGCCACGATCGCTTGGATTGTTGAACGACTCCCTCATTGCTCTAGGAATTCTCTATTTGCAAACAAGAAGACATACACAAATAGTTAGATCAACATAGTGAATCATGTGAAACAAGATGGAAAGAAAAAAGAATGAAGCACTTGGGCGGCCAATGTTTACCAAGAAGGTGGACATGTCAGTTTTTGTAAGGACTTTGGTATATGAAGTGCGAACTGCAACCCAGTTTGTTATCGGTGCAACTGCTGGTTCTATTGCCACTGCACGGACCTGAGAAGATTCAAGTGCAAGTGTTGGTGCAGGTGCCAAAGGCGTTGCTGGTGCCCGTGCTGGTGCGACTTGTAGTGCCGCTGCCGCCAGAGATGGTGCTCCTTGTAGAGCTGGTGCCGATGTTGGAGCAAGTGCCGGTGTCGATGCCCGATGCTCCAGTAGATCAGCCTGATCCACTGACGCGGTCGGTGCCCAATCGTCAGCTAGATCAGACAGAGTTGCTGCCGCTGCCAGTGCTAGAGCAAGTGTCGTCAGAGAAGGTGTCACGCCCTCGATGCGGCTATATCTCCTACGTGTTGAAGCACGACTTAGAGGCATAACCGCATTGAAAGCAATGTCGCAAGTAAGGTAATCTTCACACAACCCATGTAATACATAAGGGAAAAGAGATACATAGTTGGCTTACAATCGCCACTTCACACAATTACATGAATAAAGCATTACAACATCCAAATACAATCAAGGTCCGACTACGGAACCAAAATAAAAGAAGAACCCCAAATGCGACAAGGTCCCCGATCGACCCCAACTGGGATCCACTACTGATCAACTAGAACGAAACAAAACAAAGGACAAGATCTTCATCGAGCTCCTCCTTGAGCTTGGCTGCGTCATCTACAAGGACTCATCGGCACCTGCAAGTTGGTTTTAGAAGTATTTGTGAGTCACGGGGACTCAGCAATCTCACACCCTCGCGATCAAGACTATTTAAGCTTATTGATAAGGCAAAGGTATGAGGTGGAGCTGCAGCAAGCGACTAGCATATATGGTGGCTAACATACGCAAATGAGAGCGAGAAGAGAAGGCAAAGCATCATCGAGAAACTATGATCAAGAAGTGATCCTAGAACAACCTACGTCAAGCATAACTCCAACACCGTATTCACTTCCCGGACTCCGCCGGAAAGAGACCATCACGGTTACACACATGGTTGATGTATTTTAAATAAGGTCAACTTCAGGTTTTCTACAACCGAACATTAACAAATTCCCATCTGCCCATAACCGCGGGCACGACTTTCGAAAGTTCAAATCCATGCAGGGGTGTCCCAACTTAGCCCATCACAAGCTCTCATGGTTAACGAAGGATATAGCTTCTCCCGAGACATTCCGATCAGACTCGGCATCCCGGTTCTACAAGACAACTTCGACAAGTCAAAACAAATCCAGCAACACCGCCCGAATGTGCCGACAAATCCCGATAGGAGCTGCACATATCTCGTTCTCAGGGCACACTTAGATGAGCAATCCGTACAACTAAAACCAAACCTCGAGTTTCCCTGAGGGGGCGCTGCACAGGGCTCTAGTTTTGGACCAACACTCAGAGGAGCACTGGCCCCAGGGGGGGGGGGTTAAATAAGATGACCCTTGGCTCCGGAAACCCAAGGGAAAAAGAGGTTAGGTGGCAAATGGTAAAACCAAGGTTGGGCATTGCTAGAAGAGTTTTATTCAAGGAGATTTGTCAAGGGGTTCCCATTATTACCCAACCGCGTAAGGAACGCAAAATCCGGGAACATAACACCGATATGACGGAAACTAGGGCGGCAAGAGTGGAACAAAACACCAGGCATAAGGCCGAGCCTTCCACCCTTTACCAAGTATATAGATGCATTAATTAAATAAGAGATATTGTGATATCCCAACAAGTAAACATGTTCCAACAAGGAACAACATCTCCATGTTCCAACAAGGAACAAACTTCAATCTTCACCTGCAACTAACAACGCTATAAGAGGGGCTGAGCAAAGCGGTAACATAGCCAAACAACGGTTTGCTAGGACAAGGTGGGTTAGAGGCTTGGTTCAACAATATGGGTGGCATGATAAGCAAGTGGTAGGTATCGCAGCATAGGCATAGCAAAAGAGCGAGCAACTAGCAAGCAAAGATAGAAGTGATTTCGAGGGTATGGTCATCTTGCCTGAAATCCCGCAAGGAAGAAGAACAAGTCCATGAAGAAGACAAACGGGCGTAGTCGAACGGGTCCTCACAATCACAACGTTACCGGAACCAACCCGAAGAAGCAACACAGGAGAGAAGCACACAACATAGTAAACAACCACCACATAAGCATGGCACGATGCGCAAACAAGTATGATGCATGTCCGGTTTAAAGAGGGCATGGCAAGAGTGCACAAGCAATCCTACAAATTAAGTGGAGCTCAATATGCAACTCCGTTGCATATTGACGAAACACCACGTTCAAGTTATTTAGTTCGATCTCGTTTATGTACCCAACAATATTAAATGTTGATTAACATGGCAAGAGGTGAAGCAAAGTAAAACTACCTATCTAGTCAAGTTTAAATGAGGCCGGAAGCAACGAACAACAATTCCGGTAAATCCCCATATGCATATATTAGGGTTGGTACTGTTCTGCCCTAAACCATATTTTATAGTTGTTAAACATGCAAAGAGATGCCACCATGTTAAACTAGGCAATATTCTACCCCATTTACATAGAAAGTTTATTAGATTCCGAGCTACGGTTGATTAGTTATGAATTAAATCATTTTAACAAGGTAATAGGCAAAATATGTGCAAACATAATTTTAACCATTTTAAACATGGATGAAAGTTGGATATTATGAATCTACACAAAATTCTAACCAAGTTTCATATATAAAACATTTTAATCCGATGCACAGTTGTGAAGTTATTAAATACATGAAGAACAGGGACTTTTTTGTAAAACATTCATCTCTGGACATTAGACAAATTCACAGCGGGAAAAAAGACACCTCAGGCCAAATCTGTTGGCCCAACAACAGGAAAAAAACAGAGGGGCTTTGGCGGGGTGGCCTCACCATGGGCTCGGCCCGGTCAGTGGAATAGGCCGGCAGATCTGGTGGCCCACGACGACGGCAAAACAGAGGAGGGCGCTGGGCCTCGAACGCGAAGAGGAAGCAGGGGAGCGATGCGGTCAACGAGTGCGGCGAGGCGCTTGTCTCCCTCGCGTGAACGAACTGGGCGGGAGCGACGCAGAGACTTGGCGCAAGGAGGCCCGGCAGCGGGCACGCGAGGTGGATCCGGCGGGGTCTAGCCATGGAGGCGGTAGGTGGCTCGGCGCGGCAGTTCCAGGGACTTGGCGGGGCTCCAGGATGGTGCGCCAGCGGATCCGGGCAGTCGAGGCATGGCGGCGCTGCAGTTCGCGAGGCAGGCGCATGGGCGAATGAAAGTGCAACTATCCCTAGGTGGTTTTGGTAATTCATAACAACATATAGCTCATTGAGCTAATGCTATTTCAAGATGATTATTTCAGGAAAGCTCAACGATTGGCATGGCATGGATGTGAAAGTGGAACCCTCAAAATTCTAAGGACAAAGAATTGGCTCAAGCTCAAAAGTTCAAGACTCTTCATTTTATATTTTAGTGATCCAAGATCACATTGAGTCTTTAGGAAAAGCCAATACTATCAAGGAGGGATGAGGTGTTGCTTAATGAGCCTCTTGCTTTATGTGCTTGGTGATATGCTCCAAAATCCTCAACCACTTTTCCATAGCCACAAATGACCTAAACCCTAAACCAAACTCGGTCATACCGATTCTTTCAATCCGGCGCCACCGAGTTTCACTTGTCATTTGCCACTGCCAAACCCTAGCAATTCGGTCCTACCGATAAGGATCTCGGTCTCACCGAGATGGGATTGCAAACTCTCTTTTTCCCTTTCGTAACTTTTCAGTCTCACCGAAAGAGCGAATCGGTCCCACCGAGATTGCAATGTAAACTCTATGTTTCCTTCTTGTAACTTTTCGGTCTCACCGAAAGAGTGAGTCGATCCCACCGAGTTTGCCTGACCAACTCTCTGGTTAGCTGATTGCCAAACTCGGTCTCACCGAGTTTGTGCAATCGGTCTCATCGAGATTACGTTATGCCCAAACCCTAACCGAATCGGTCCTACCGAGTTGCATGTCAGTCCCACCGAAATTCCTAACGGTCACTAGGTTTACTATTTCGGTCCGACCGAGTTTGTTTATTCGGTCCCACCGAGATTGGTAAATTGTGTGTAACGGTTGGATTTTGTGTGGAGGCTATAAATACCCCTCCACCTCCTCTTCACTCTTGGAGAGAGCCATCAGAACACATACACCATTCCAACTCATATGTTCTGAGAGAGAACCACCTACTCATGTGTTGAGGCCAAGATATTCCATTCCTATCATATGAATCTTGATCTCTAGCCTTCCCCAAGTTGCTTTGCACTCAAATCTTCTTTCCACCAGATCCAAATCCTATGAGAGAGAGTTGAGTGTTGGGGAGACTAACATTTGAAGCACAAGAGCAAGGAGTTCATCATCAACACACCATCTGTTACTTCTTGGAGAGTGGTGTCTCCTAGATTGGCTAGGTGTCACTTGGGAGCCTCCGACAAGATTGTGGAGTTGAACCAAGGAGTTTGTAAGGGCAAGGAGATTGCCTACTTCGTAAAGATCTACCGCTAGTGAGGCAAGTCCTTCGTGGGCGATGGCCATGGTGGGATAGACAAGGTTGCTTCTTCGTGGACCCTTCGTGGGTGGAGCCCTCCGTGGACTCGCGCAACCATTACCCTTCGTGGGTTGAAGTCTCCATCAACGTGGATGTAGGATAGCACCACCTATCCGAACCACGGGAAAAACATCCGTGTCTCCAATGGCGTTTGAATCCTCAAAACCCTTCCCTTTATATTCTTGCAAGTTGCATGCTTTACTTTCCGCTGCCAATATACTCTTTGCATGCTTGCTTGAATTGTGTGATGATTGCTTGACTTGTCCTAAGATAGTTAAAATCTGCCAAGAACTAAAATTAGGAAAAGGTTAAGTTTTTATTTGGTCAAGTAGTCTAATCACCCCCCCTCTAGACATACTTTCGATCCTACAAGCGGTATCAGAGCTTTGGTCTCCATTTGCCTTGATCTCCATAGCTGTTGGTGGTCATAGCCTTGGTTTCACAACCTAGGAGAGTATGGCATCTAGCGAGGGAAATTATCACCGTAGAGGTCCTTACTTTGATGGTACTAATTTTGCTAGTTGGAAGCATAAAATGAAAATGCATATTCTTGGACATAACCCCGCCGTATGGGCTATTGTTTGTGTTGGTTTGCAAGGTGAGTTCTTTGATGGGAGGGAACCAAACCATGAAGCTACCGCGGATGATTTGAAGATGTTGCAATACAATGCTCAAGCTTGTGATATTCTCTTCAACGGATTGTGCCCCGAAGAATTCAACAAAATCAGCCGTCTTGAGAATGCAAAGGAAATTTGGGACACTTTGATTGATATGCACGAAGGTACCGACTCCGTCAAGGAATCCAAGTTGGATGTGCTCCAAAGTCAACTTGACAAGTTCAAGATGAAGGATGGTGAAGGTGTCGCCGAAATGTACTCTAGGCTTGCTCTCATCACAAATGAGATTGCCGGCTTAGGAAGTGAAGAGATGACCGATAGATTCATCATCAAGAAGATCCTAAGAGCCTTGGATGGGAAATATGATACCGTGTGCACATTGATTCAAATGATGCCCAATTACAAAGATCTCAAACCAACGGAAGTGATTGGAAGGATTGTTGCTCATGAGATGTCACTCAAGGATAAAGAGGAACTTCACAACAAATCAAGTGGTGCCTACAAAGCCTCGTGTGAAGTCCCCACATCATCAAGTGAGAAACAAAACTTCAATGAAGAATTGAGCTTAATGGTGAAGAACTTCAACAAGTTCTACAAGAGTAGAAGCAAAGATAGAAGCTTCAAGTCAAGGTCCTACAATGACAAAAGATCTTCTAGTCAAGAGCAAAACTGCTATAATTGTGGAAGACCCGAACACTATTCCAATGAGTGTACAGCTCCCTACAAGAGAAGAGAAGATTCTCCAAAAAGAAGAAGCAAAGAATCACCACCAAGAGAGAGAAGGAGTAGAGATGATCGTTATGAACGGAGATACTCATGGAGAAGCAAGGATTCGGAAAGGAAGGAAAAATCATCAAGGAGCTACACAAAACGAAGACATCAAGCTCATGTTGGTGAATGGGTATCCGGCTCCGACTCCGACAGCCACTCCGAGAGAAGTTATCACTCCGACTCCGAAGATACTCAAGATGAAGGTGTTGCCGGTCTAGCACTTGTGTCAACCAACTCCTACGGCATATTTGACTCACCAAATGAAGGAATTGGAAGATGCTTCATGGCCAAAGGTCCTAAGGTAACACACCCCGAGTATGTTGATTTTAATAGTGATGAAGATGACTTGTTAGGTGATGATGACTTGCTTGTTGACAACTCTAGTGATGAGTACTATGATGAAACATCAATTAATCATGCTAATCAAGATAAAACGAATAACAATGATAAGGAGAAGATTGAGGCTCTAACTAAAGAACTAAACACTCTTAAGTTAGCTCATGAAACTATCTTCGAAGATCATCGAGAACGTTTAAGAGCTCATGAGAAATTACGCTTTGAAAAGCTCAATCTTGAGCAAGAGCACGAGTTCTTAAAAGCAATCAATGATGATCTCCGCAAGAAAAGTTCTTCTTACATTGCCAAGCGTTTACTATTATCCACTTACATGCCTCAAGTCAAGTCTAGTAACAAGAACAAGAAAGATTCTTCCTCTAGTAGTAACAATGATCATGCTAAATCCAATATTGTTGCTTCTAGTAGTTCTCTAGATTCCACTAATGATTCTCTTAGCCAAGTTTCACTTGAGCAAGAAAATAGCTTATTGAAGGGGATTATAGAGAAAGGAGTGTACAAAAGCCTTGCGGGGAGTAAGCAATTCGAGGAAATTGTGCGCAAGCAAGGAATGCACCGGAAGAATCAAGGTGTTGGTTTTGAACGAAAGTTCAATGCAAATGGAGTTGAGTGGGAAGAAGATCAATACCCCAAGACAAAGTTTGTTCCTCAACAAGAGAAGTCTGATACTTCTTTCAAGGGGACACAAGCTCAAGATGATATTCCACCACAAGACTACAAGCAAAAAGGCAAGGACAAGCTTCAAGAGGAGATTGATGCATTTGAAGAAGCTCCTAAGACCTTAGTCAAGTGGATTCCCAAGACCACGTCAGGTTCCACTTCATCAAGTACGACTACAACTCCAAGGATTCCCATCAAGATGGTGTGGATCCAAAAGAAGAAGAACTAGAGAGTTCTTGAGGGTGACTCTGCCAACATATTTCACTCTCATCATTTTGGCAAGAACAAGTGCAATCAACTTCCACATCATGCACTAGTTCAAGGAGTCACAAACCCTCTTGTTGGTAAGACAAGGGACAAGGTAACCTAAAGTTTTCATGGACATCATCTTGTGTATGCATCACTCTATGTCTATGGATATCCTTGTTTGTTCCTTGTGGGACTAACCCATGTAGGTTTTGAAAGTGCAATTCACTCAAATGGATAGCTCCAAGTGATCTACATCAACATTGAGCATCCACATCTTCAACATCTACATGAAGTCATCATCGACAAAACCCAAGGTTAGTTCATCCCTCTTAGGGGGGATATCACATCTAGGGGGAGCTTTACTCTAAAAAAGAAAACTTGAGCTAAAGCAACTCTAAAGATGTGAATACAACAATGCTTTATGTAAAAGTGGTAACCCCACTTGAGCTTAAACGATGAGTATGACCTACGATCAAGTGTTCTCACTTGACTCCTAAGTCAATATACTCATATATAGATGACCTAGTCATCGCAAATTGCTTGATAGATGCTAGAATTGGTTGTGCATGCTTTGCCACATATTTCATTTGCCATCTTATTGTGTGAGCATGTTGGTTGCATATTTTACTCATTCGAGGACATCCACTTGTTGTTTTGATTGTTTGGCTTTATCTTCTTTTGCCAAGTGGATGGACAAGAATGCCTAAGAACCTCCTCTAGCTATCTATGCTTTTCTCGTCTCAAACTCTATTCATGCTGCATCACAAAATTTGATCAAGTCAGATTCGAACCACTCTGTGTGAGGAGCGCTCGGAGTCCCCGATTCGTCATAGACTTAAACTTCCAAAACCTCTTTGTGATTCTCGGTCTGACCGATACCATACTTTCGGTCCTACCGAGATCATTAAGTTGATCTAGGTTTTCGATCTCGGTGCAACCGATTTGAACCACTCGGTCACACTGAGTTGCAATAACTGTATATAGTTTTGCATCTCGGTGCCACCGAGTTGTTCCACTCGGTCACACCAACAGGGTCGGGCTATATATAGTGACGGGCAAAATTTTGGAAATTTCTCCGAAACCTCTTCGCCCGCGCATAGCTCGCTCTGCCTCTTGGGTCTCCGGATCGTCCTCCTCGCCGCCAGCCGCCTCCAGTCGCTGGTCTCCATCGCCGTCAACGGGAATTCTGCCCCGCCGTTGCCGCCATAGCGAGTCTCCGCCGAACTAGGGTATGGACTCGATCTTTGTGCTAATCTCCAATCCGATTCCTAGCACATTGTGATCATCATGATTCTTGCCACGTTTGATAAACTCCTATCCAGTCAATGAACTCGTAGATTAGGTTTAATTCGAAAATTTTAGGGTTAGGTTTCCGCCAAAACCATCTCGGACCCACCGAGTTGAAAAACTCGGTCCCACCGATTTGGCTTATGCCATTGCACAAGTAAAACTCGGTCTGACCGAGAATTACTTATCGGTGTGACCGATTTTGGAACTTTGTGAAACCCTAGCAGTCTCGGTGCCACCGAACTGTGACTCGGTCTGACCGAGTTCACTAGTTCTGGTGCAAAAACTGCTTCGGTGTCACCGAGTTTGAAAATCGGTAGATCCGAGATGATTTCAGTGGGAAACTAAAACTAAGTTTTTGAATTACTCTTTTGCAAAATCTCTGTACTTTGTGATGCTCATCCACTCTATCTCATCTATAATCTATTCACAGGCTCAGCTAATTCATGCCCCAGAGGAGCAAGCAGATGACTTGGACATTTATGCCAAGAAGAAGATGGACCACAACTCAATGTCCAACATGTACAAGGAGATTCCGAATGAAGCACTTGACACTTTCAAATTTGGCTCAGTGCATTATCTTCTATCAGGATTGCCCACTATCAATTGGATACTGAGGCACACCCTATTGCCCAAGTCTGGAGATCACAAGATGATCAGAGGTCACGCGATCAACTTGCTTCATATCTTTGACGTGCCTCAGAAATTCAAAGTCATGAGCCTCATAGTGGAAACAATCAAAAGGACTGCAGCAGATCATAAGAGGAGTTGTGGGTATGCCCACAGATTCAGGAGCTCATCAACTCAAAGATGGGCATGGGCACATACTTGTTAGATAAGGAACACCTGCCCATCTGTCCAGACTTCAAAGATAATCAAGTGATCATGACTGAGAATGAGCCATCATCTGCCCAAGCACAAGCCAAGAAGGAGAAGGCGAAGAAGGAGAAAGTTGCCAGGATGCCTACTCAAGAGGAGGCATCTGAATATTTTCTGAAAACCAAACAAGAGCAGCTTGGTTACCTGATTGCGTCCACCCTGCGGATTGAGCACGGACTAGCCACCCTAACTCAGAACCAGGCAAGCTTAGAGAGGATCATGGAATAGAGGTTCTATGATTTGGACATCAAGGTGACAGAGATACAGACTGCCGTGGAGCAGCTCGAGGATGACATGAATGAGAGGAGAGGCAGGACTACGACTGATGCTTTTGCCAGGGTGCCACGAGGTCCGAGGTCGTCTACAATGCCAGTTGCTGACACCAGAGCTACCATGTCTGCGCCAGCCACAGCCTCAGTTCCACCAGCTCCAGCATCCACTTCAGCCTCAACTCCGACCACGTCTACCGAAGGCTTCGTCCTTGGAGTGCTCTGGACTCCACCACCACCTGAAGATCAAGCCTGAGCGTCGACTTAGCACTATGCATTTTTAGGAACTTTTTGGTAACTTGTTGACAAAGGGGGAGAAAATGTATAGATCATAGGCTTCGAGAGAGAGAGAGTGTTTCTTTTATTCTCTCTTGTTTTATTTGGTGGTTTTTCGAACTTTATTTGCTTGTGTGTGAGATACTACGTCCTTATCTGTGAGACATCGATGATCATGTGTTTGATCATAAGCTACACTTAATGTTTGCTTAATGCTATTATTATTCTATCTATCTTATGTGATCACTCACTATTCTTGGTGATGAGTGCATGTATTTCAATCTTATCATTTTTTGAGCGCTCCACCAAGATGTATGTGACATGGAAGAGTAACCCATGACTCTAACTCCTTGTGCATTTGCAGTCCAAAGCAAATTCTAAATATGCACAAATTTAGGGGGAGCTCTTACTTGCCACATACTTCTCAAAGCAACGATGTATTTCATGATCATTATAATTTGTCGAAGCTTTGATCTATATGTTGTCATCAATTACCAAAAAGGGGGAGATTGAAAGTGCAACTATCCCTAGGTGGTTTTGGTAATTCATAACAACATATAGCTCATTGAGCTAATGCTATTTCAAGATGATTATTTCAGGAAAGCTCAATCATTGGCATGGCATGGATGTGAAAGTGGAAACCTCAAAATGCTAAGGACAAAGAATTGGCTCAAGCTCAAAAGTTCAAGACTCTTCATTTTATATTTTAGTGATCCAAGATCACATTGAGTCTTTAGGAAAAGCCAATACTATCAAGGAGGGATGAGGTGTTGCTTAATGAGCCTCTTGCTTTATGTGCTTGGTGATATGCTCCAAAATCCTCAACCATTTTTCCATAGCCACAAATGACCTAAACCCTAAACCAAACTCGGTCATACCGATTCTTTCAATCCGGCGCCACCGAGTTTCACTTGTCATTTGCCACTATCAAACCCTAGCAATTCGGTCCTACCGATAAGGATCTCGGTCTCACCGAGATGGGATTGCAAACTCTCTGTTTCCCTTTCGTAACTTTTCGGTCTCACCGAAAGAGCGAATTGGTCCCACCGAGATTGCAACATAAACTCTATGTTTCCTTCTCGTAACTTTTCGGTCTCACCGAAAGAGAGAGTCGGTCCCACCAAGTTTGCCTGACCAACTCTCTGGTTAGCTTATTGCCAAACTCGGTCTCACCGAGTTTGTGCAATCGGTCTCACCGAGATTACGTTATGCCCAAACCCTAACCGAATCGGTCCTACCGAGTTGCATGTCAGTCCCACCGAAATTCCTAACGGTCACAAGGTTTACTATTTCGGTCCGACTGAGTTTGTTTATTCGGTCCCACCGAGATTGGTAAATTGTGTGTAACGGTTGGATTTTGTGTGGAGGTTATAAATACCCCTCCACCTCCTCTTCACTCTTGGAGAGAGCCATCAGAACACATACACCATTCCAACTCATATGTTCTGAGAGAGAACCACCTACTCATGTGTTGAGGCCAAGATATTCCATTCCTATCATGTGAATCTTGATCTCTAGCCTTCCCCAAGTTGCTTTCCACTCAAATCTTCTTCCCACCAGATCCAAATCCTATGAGAGAGAGTTGAGTGTTGGGGAGACTAACATTTGAAGCACAAGAGCAAGGAGTTCATCATCAACACACCATTTGTTACTTCTTGGAGAGTGGTGTCTCCTAGATTGGCTAGGTGTCACTTGGGAGCTTCTGACAAGATTGTGGAGTTGAACCAAGGAGTTTGTAAGGGCAAGGAGATCGCCTACTTTGTGAAGATCTACCGCTAGTGAGGCAAGTCCTTCGTGGGCGATGGCCATGGTGGGATAGACAAGGTTGCTTCTTCGTGGACCCTTCGTGGGTGGAGCCCTCCATGGAATCGCGCAACCGTTACCCTTCTTGGGTTGAAGTCTCCATCAACGTGGATGTAGGATAGCACCACCTATCCAAACCATGGGAAAAACATCCGTGTCTCCAATTGCGTTTGAATCCTCAAAACCCTTCCCTTTATATTCTTGCAAGTTGCATGCTTTACTTTCCGCTGCCAATATACTCTTTGCATGCTTGCTTGAATTGTGTGATGATTGCTTGACTTGTCCTAAGATAGTTAAAATCTGCCAAGAACTAAAATTGGGAAAAGGTTAAGTTTTTATTTGGTCAAGTAGTCTAATCACCCCCCCTCTAGACATACTTTCGATCCTACAGCGGAGCTGGAGGCCATGGCGGCGGCGACCGGAGCACCAACGGCGGCGAGGACGAAGCAGGGGTGTCCCGAGGTCGCAGGTGATCCGGGCGGTGCAGGGGCTTGCGGCTCGGCGCGCGGCTCACCCATCCATGGCGGCGGCGTCCTGGTGGCTTCCTGTAGAGAGAGGCGAGAGGGAGTAGATGGTGAGGAGTGAGGACGGGGAAGAAGAGAAAGGAGGGAGCACGGGGAGTAGGGAGAGGGCAACGGCCTGGCGGTGGCGCTGGTCTCCTGCGGCGCACGGGGAAGCCGATGCACGGATCTTGGTGGCGAGGACGATGCAGGGGGTGCGTGCGAAGGTGCTCGTGTTCCATTCGGGATCGTGCCGAGGAGGGAGAGGAGGCACGGAGGCAGATCGGGAGGTGGGAGTGGCTGGTTGGTGGGTGGAGGAAAAACAAGGAGGGGGATCCCGAGGTGGATCTGGTCTGGCGGAGGGGTGGAGGGATTTTAGGGAGTTGGTCTAGGGTTTGTCCAAATAGACATGTGGGTGGACTATTTATATAAGGAAAGGAGAGAGTTTGGACCTTCTGATCAAAAACACACGGACGAGAATAAATAGTCTAGGGAGTCCAATAAATAAAACGATGATATTTTGTAGATGTTTGGGGATGTTCCGGACCCAGCGGTAACGACTGTCTGGGTCGGGTTCGGGACAATTTTCGGACGCGCGCAAGAGGTTTATTGGAACTTGTGGGTTGTGCAGAAGGGCTCGAGCTGAGAGAAGAGAAGAGAGGGAGGCCCGTCGACTGTTTCCGGAGACCAAAAACGTCCGACGATTTGACCGACTATATTGCCGCTATAGTTTAACTGTTGGGCTATTAAACAAACTCCGAATGCGACGAAAATTGACAGGCGGTCTATCTACACTATAATAAGACCACACGCCAACTTTCAACCGAATCCGATAACATTTTCCGGCCACTTATAAAATAATATTTCGGACATGCCGCGGGCGCGTGCAAGTGTGTCTGGGCTCAGAATGGACAACGGAGGGAACTGGGGGAACCTGGACGGATGCAAGTTTTTAAAACATGATGATGCAATGCACATGATGACATGACAAGATGCAACACGCAAGCGAATGACAAGGCAACAACGGCGAATAACTGGAAGACACCTGGCACATCGGTCTCGGGGCATTACAACACTCCACCACTACGAGAGGATCTCGTCCCGAGATCTAGAATGGCACCGGAGGGACAACGGAAGAGAAAGAGAAGAGGTAAAACTAAGTTGCCTCTTTGACAAAACGAGTGAAACCACAAGCCTTGAGAGGTTGAACAAATTGAAAGAAAGAATGCAACGAGAATGAATGAAGCTGAAAACACTCCTTTGGAAAAGAGGAACAAGTAACATTACAGAAAACTAGAGATTGCAAAGCTAAGAATGACAAGCGCAAAGGACAAGAAGGAATCGACACCACTCTGTTTTAAATGAGATAAACAAAGATCAAAGAAGAATAATCTCGGGCAAAACTCCGGTTGAAAAGGAAAGGGATTGAATAAGAACTTGATAAGATGAGGGAACTTGAGCAGAGGGCACAACACTCCGGTTAAATGGATAAGCACGACAAGAACATGATCTTCACACTTCGAGATGATGATTGAAAAGAGAAACATCACAATGCCTCCGGAACAAAAGAATAGAAGGTTGATAATTGAAATAGGAGAATGGAGAAGGAAATGCCAACTTCTGCCACAAAAGAGCTTGAAAAGGCATCTTTAGGAGAAGGGTCGAACGGAGTTGTTGGAACACCAACAATGAAAAGAATAAGCTTGATGTGGGCTTATGGAAGACATCCCAAAATTATGAGGTGAAATTCTGCCACTAACGAAACAATAGATTGGCTTGATATGAAGGAGACAAGAGACTAATTCACCGGGAGGATAAAATAAGAAGTTGGATTATTTAAGAGCACCATAATAGCAACAATCCTTAGGGAAGGCTTTAGGTGAAATATAACCCAAGATAACTCCAATGATAAGATTGATGGATTTAATTATTTCACTCTTAACAACATGTGAGTTATGAAACATAAACTCAAATCATCAAGAATGACATAATACCACCTCCACTGATACGAAAGAAAGAATTTGCACTCCGGAATGTGAGATGAAGAATGCTTGAGCTCCTTTGAAAAGAATCTCGATGAACACTTCGAGAAGGAATAATTTCTTGATGAAACAACATGTAGTGCCTTCGTGAAGAACTCCGGTAACAGAAGGATGAACACACGAAAGGAAAGAGAAGTTGAAAACGCAAGGTGAAACCTTGCGATTGATTTAGATGGATCTTCGTGATGATATAATTACGAGAGCTTGGAACTCTTGGAAAGAAAAGATAAAGCGTCTCGAACCGAGAATGTGATATGATGAACCTCCGGAATAAGGAATTAAATCACTTGGATGAATCAAGAATAAGAATTATGTTAAGCTCCTCCTTCACCAATTAAATTGATGGCAAGCAAACGGATTGCATACAACTTATTCTCTTTGAAAAAGGATAAATAGAGACATAGCTCAAACTTGAGAAGATCTTTAATGATCCACCGGTAGGATTGAAAAGAACGAAAGAGTTGATATGATAAACGAATGATGAGAAGTCTTGAACGAACCACCGTAAGAATTGAAAAAAGAACGAATAAAACATAAAGAAACACCGGGAAGAATTAGCAAATACACGAAGATGCTTGAGAGGATTTAGATAGATGAGAACGAAGAGATCACAAGCTGATTAAAGATCACTTGAACAAAGCACCGGTAAAATTTGGAGAATGATAGCTGAAAGCTGAGAATGAATAAATCTTAGATGATGGGCTCCGGATGAACAAACTGAAAAGGCTCCTGAATTGCTCCGGATGGATAAAAAGAATTCTCACAATCAAACAATTATGAGAGGATGACCTCGAATTAGAACCACGATTCTCTGAGAGAACAGATAAGATATGGAGGTAAAACTCTTCTTCGGTCTTCAAATGATGACGAGAAACACCACCAAGAATTATTGAGGCACACCGGAATGAAGAATGGAAAAGTTGAGCCAATGATGAAAAGAATTTGAAAGATCTTGGAGAAAAGCATTTCACTGATGATAGCTCATTCTTACGTCAAACTTCGAAAAGAATTTGAGAATAACTCCGGGAAAATAAGAAGAGTCAGGTAAGATCCTGGGAAAAGACCTGTGGGTTAGGGCCCACTCAAAAAAAACACCGTTGAACGATTTACAAGAGAGAAAGCACCGGTTGAATTAAATGGCTTGAATAAGATAGCATTCCCGAAAGATCTTGAAAGAATGAGAATAAAATCCAACATCTTCTGAGGTATCTTCAGCACTCCGGAACAATAGAATAGCGAGCAGTGAAAGATTATGAGGTGCACCGGCATGAGAAGGTATTTGAAACGATGAAAAAGGATATGATCAACACCAAAGCTTGATTTGAATCCACCGGAGAAGAAAACGAGTGAAGAGTGACGAACTTGAAGCTTCGTTGGCATCTTCCTGAGAATCAACGGATAAGAACATTGACATAAAAGAATGGAGAGACTTCACAACATTAAAATGATACTTGAATAAGAAATCTGGTACCTTGAAGCAAACAAAGGCAACTTGGAACGGATGAAACAAACAACGTTGAGAGGACTTGAGTTGATCTTGCGGATGTTGAAAAAGATCGGATCCACTTGAAGAGACACACACTGGTTGAAAAGGATTGGCATGACAATCTTGATTATCATGAAGGATTAGTATTCACATAGAACTATGAGAACACCACTTAGAAAAGGTATGGAATCATAATTTGACATTGAAGCAACTCGAATACCACAACTGAAAACAAAACAAAGGATTGGCTTGCAGAATAAGCCGGAACGAACATATGATAGAGATTTCGTCCGAAGTTTTCATGGTGGGGCCTACACGGGCTCGATTGTACTGCACCATCATGTACAAGGCAGTGCACATGACATACGAAGCGTCCTCGAGTCGGCATAGCCAAGGACTTTTTAAGACACAACGAGACCATTGTAAAACCGACCGTGAATAGGCGGACCACTAGACGTCGAACCCCAATTTCATATCATACATCTGTTGGAAAGATATCCTAAGAGCTACTTGAATTCCCACTTATAAACTCCCGAAACTTTCCCAGTTATGCAATCAGGTGTTGGGGATACAGGGGAAGCATAATATCTCACCCAAAACTAACAATTCCTACATCCAGCTGTATCCATCCTTCAACACATAACCAAGAAACCTTCGGAAATCATCTACCTCAACCTTCGAAAAGCATCCGTTATACGAGTTATGGAAATACTCCCAAACTCCCGCCCCAGTACTGGGTGGCGTCGAGGTTATCTCACCAACAACTGCATAAAAGAGATTTTCGATGTCGGCGAACTAAACTCAGGTATTCCAGAACTGCAACGATAAAATTGTGACGACAACACCTCGGAGCTCAACTCCCCGGGACACTGCCACAACCCCTAAATGACAAGAGGCACCAAGAACAATGTTCTCGTCACAAATCGATCGGAACGATTCCAAGATACCCGTGTGATCCTAATTTTTTTAGTGAAATTAGAGAAGAGAAGAGTCAAAACTCTACGTTAGGATGCCTTACCAGAGCGATGAAGGGACTGGGGAGTAAAAAGAATTCCTAAACTCTCTGATATATAATTGCTAATTGACTCAAAACATTTTTCTAGACTCAACAACGGCTGCTAAAAACGATCAAGCAGTGGGGGATCCTAAGGTCGGGGAAGGCTCTGATACCAAATTGTCACGCCCTCGATGCGGCTATATCTCCTACGTGTCGAAGCACGACTTAGAGGCATAACCGCATTGAAAGCAATGTCGCAAGTAAGGTAATCTTCACACAACCCATATAATACATGAGGGAAAAGCGATACATAGTTGGCTTACAATCACCACTTCACACAATTACATGAATAAAGCATTACAACATCCAATTACAATCAAGATCCGACTACGAAACCAAAATAAAAGAAGAACCCCAAATGCGACAAGGTCCCCGATCGACCCCAACTGGGCTCCATTACTGATCAACTAGAACGAAACAAAACAAAGGACAAGATCTTCATCGAGCTCCTCCTTGAGCTTGGTTGCGTCATCTGCAAGGACTCATCGGCACTGTCGGATTCCGGGTTCCGGTAGACCCTTAAGGTTCGAACACTGGGGTGCGTGCGGAGATTACGCCTTCTACCTCCCCGCCTCGCAAAGATCTAAACTACTAAAAGAACTGCACAAGGGACACAAGATTTATACTGGTTCGGGCCACCATTGTGGTGTAATACCCTACTCCAGTGTATGGTTGGTGGATTGCCTCCTGGGACTGATGATGATGAACAATACAAGGAAGAACAGCCTCGCGAGGGTCTGTTCTTGGCTGGGGTGATGAACTGCTAGGAGGAGTTCAGCCACCCTTTTCTTTCTCTCTCTCTCTCTCTCTCTCTCTCTCTCTCTCTTTCTCTTACTAGCCAACCGAACGAACGAACCGACCCCTGCTACATGGGCAGCTGGCCCTATTTATAGAGGCCCTGGTCCTCTTCCCAAATATTGAGCGGGAAGGGAGCCAACAATGGCGGGCTAATTTGAAGGGGGACAGCAAGTATCAACTATCCTGACAAAAGCAGTCTTCGCCTGCGCAAAGCTCTGGTGATGACGTCGTCTTGGGCTCCACGGTGACCCCCGCCTCGTAGTCCTCCTGGTCTTGGTCTCGTTGCACCGAAATGGCAACCTTTGCCTGATGCCTCGGTACTCCGCGGCTGCGCTTGCCCCCCTTTGCACCAAAGAGGAAAGAAGGACGCTGCGTGCGCTGGCACCCGCCTGGCGCCTTGAGTCGTCATGGCTTGCATCACGAGCACCTCGCGAGGTACCCCGCCTTGATCTCTCCGCCTCCTCGCGAGGCAACCTGACGAGGCCGTGCCTGAGGAAGCTCCGTGTCGTCCGCCTCGTGAGGCTTGGCCCCTCACGAGGGTCTTGAGTCTTGTGTTGATGAAGGTGGGCCATGCTGGGCCTCCTTTGAGCCACGCCGCAGGCCACAGGCAGGCAAGTCTGGGGACCCCCCTTCCCAGAACGCCGACAGTAGCCCCCGGGCCCAAGGCGCGCCTGGACTTGGCCGTGCCAAGAGGCGAAAGGGCAAGGGCGAAGCGCCGCGGGCCCTAACAGCCTGCGGCCTTGGGCACCGTGTGGCGGTTGATTGGACACCAGTGCCTCAACAACCGCGCAGGTTGATAAAGGAGCAGCATCTGCCCAGACTTTACCTTTTGCTCTGTCCGGTTGCTGCTCAAATCCCCTTTCTTGCGCCTCCCCTTTCTTCCTCCAAACTTCCAGATCTACTCCGGCTGTGTGACCTAGGAAGCCATGGCGCCCCGCCAGCCTCCAGCTGAAGCTTGGTACTCTCCTGCTTTGGATTTGCCGAATGTGTCCAAGGCTGGCCTTGCCCGGCTGCGCCAAATGGCGGCGGCGCAGGGCATCAACGGGACGAAGGTGTTCAAGGCCGGCTCCGCCACCCCTGAGGGCCGAGGGAGCACCTTTTATCCTCTCTTTGTAAGCTCCATTGTTGCGGGCCTGGTGCCTCCCTTCTCCGAGTTCTTCTTCTCTGTCCTCCGCCATTACAACTTGCAAGCTCTTTATCTCCACCCCAACTCCATTCTTCTTCTGGCGATCTTCGCTTACTACTGCGAGGCCCACGTAGGGGTTCAGCCTTCAGTGGCCTTGCTTCGCCACTACTACTCCCTCTGGGTCACTCGCGGTTCTCCTTCCGCGTGCGTGGGCTTTGTCGCGTACGGCGGCACCATTGCCATCTCAAATCCCGGGAAGAGGATCGAGGGCTTCCAGAGCAAGTGGGTCTTGGTGGATGCCGGGCGCGTCCATCCTTGGCTGATCTTGCCCGCGGAGCCGCCCGCGAGCTCCAGCGACTGGGGCCGAGCGGAGCTCATGGACCCCCGCGCAAAACTGGTGTTGGAGAAGATGGACGCGGACCTGAGGCCGGCTAGCACGGCAGCGGCGAAGTTGTCCGGTGCGTCGCTACTGAAGGATTTCCTGGAGCACCAGCTGACTCCACTTCGGCGGTACTCACCTCCGATGTGGAGGCCTCATCCGAGCCCCGCGGCCTTGAGCAATGAAGATTTGGCAGCGGTCCTCCAATCTCTGGTAGGGGGCGAGGTGGCAAGGATGCGGTCCTCCCAAGCCATTGTTCCTTCGTGACGACTGGGAGAAGGTGGTGAAGTCCATGCCTGTTTTTAATGGGGACGGGCTCGTGCCCGTGGTGGCCTCCGAGGGACTGGTGGACGTGCCCTCCGACGACTCCAGCAAGGAGGAGGACGAAGAGGAGCCGGGAAAGGGGCCCGACTCCGAGGCGACCGATGGAGAGTCGAGGGCTCCCCTCCCCTGGCGCAGGCCCCGCAGTCTCCGCCTTTCTTCGAGCGATGATGACGAGGATGAAGACGAGCAGGTCGGCGGGAGCTTGCCCCTAATCCAGAAGAAGGACAGGACCGGGCTGATCTCCCGCGGGCCTGCCCCTGCCCCGAGGCAGTCTGTAGATGCGCCTTCTGCTTCCGAGGTCGACCCTTCTAGCCGGCTGTCAGGCTTCAATTTTGGCCGGAGGCTGCCCGAGCTCTCCGGCGATGACCCGTAAGTGCTTGACCCTTGTCTTTATTTCTTGTTCCGCTGCCGAGGCTTGACGTTCGCATCTCTTGAATAGGCTGGAGCCAGTGGCGAAGAAGCCGAAGGGGGCTCCTGAGGCTCCATCTGCGGTGGCGCCCCCGCCTGCGGAGGAGGGTGATTGTAGCGCGCAGGCTTCTCCTGCCCGGTCGTCATCGCGAGGCCAGGCCGCGCTGGCTGGGGCGAGCTCAGCCCCCGTGGCCCAAGTGATTCCTGTGGTGCCTTTGCCCACTACTGCCACCACAGCCGCTGGGGTGCAGCAGGCTCCACCCCAGGGCGTTGTGGTCTTGCCGTCGCCGCCTTCTTCCCCCATTCCGCCGACCGTTGTTTCTCCAACTCCTCTGGCCGTTCTGGAGTGTGTTGTTGCTGGACTGGACCGGCTGCGGTAGGATCTTCTTGGCGCCGACCTTGCCTATTGGTCGGGCGCTTGGAGCTGGCTTCAGGATGGATTCGCTCCGACGCCTCGATCCTAGCGGCGCTGGTTCAAGCCTCGACAGCCTGCGACGAGGATAGGCAGGCCATCCTTGAGACGAAGGCTGCTCGGGACGCAGCCCTAGGGGAGGCGGTCGCAGTCCGCAACCGTTGCAATGCGCGGGAGGACGAGCTGCAAGGCCTGCAGGACCAGATTGCGAAGGAGGTTCGTCTTTGCCAAGAGCAAGAAGAAGGCATGAAGGCTCGCGAGGCAGCCATCGAGGACCAAGAGGCCATGCTCAAGAAGCGCCGCGACCGCCTAGGTGCGCTGGGGGAGGAGCTGGAGGCGACGAAGGTCGAGCTGGCCAGCAAGGCCAAGGTTCTTGACGAGGATCGCGTGGCCTTCACAGACATGGAGAAGAAGGCTCGTGCTTCGCTGAAGATGCTCTACGCCAGTGGCCTGGAGAGCCTGCTAGCCGGCGCCGAGGACGGCCCCGCCAAGCTTCTTCCCTTCCTGGTTCATGCTCTTGAGGATGTCACCCTCGGCCTTGGCCCCACAGCCGAGGCCGAGGCGCGTGTCTTGTCTTCTGCTGCGCTGACGCGGGTCTTCACCCACATCTACCTTCGCGACCCCAGCGCGGACCTCGACAGCCTGCTGGAGCCAGTAAGCGGCGAGGGTGCTGCTGCCGCTGCCGAGGCCGTGAAGGGTCGTGCGGAGGCTCTGCTGGGGAAGTTTCGGGCCTTTAGTACCAAGTCGAAGCAGGATGCTTCCGGTTCTGCTGCTCCGTGAGGCGGGGCCACCCGCGCTGCTCCACCGCCGCCAAGTCACTCCGCTACTGCTCCTGCCCTGCTTTTAATTCCTGCATCATGCATCATGCCTCAGGGAGGCTTTTAAACTTGCGTTTGGCATTGAGACAACAGTATGGACTGTAATATTTGCTTTTTAAGTTCCTTGAATTTTATGCTTTCCTTCTCTACTTGCTTGTGTTCTACGCCGGCAGAGCCCGGCCCCATGCGTACCTCACCCAGCATTAGCCCCGACCGGAAACTAGGGCGGGACCAAAGGAGTGAGGGGCTATGGAGCCAGTTAGGCTCCTGAGTCGCTAAGCTCAGGAGTCCCCCTTGGCGCACGAACAACAAGTAGGGAGGTGTGATGTAGGCGGATCTTTCGTTCTATGTCTGCAGAGCCCGGCCCCGCGCGTACCTCACCCAGCATAGCCTTACGGAACTAAGGAGTGAGGGGCTACGGGACCAGTTAGACTCCTGAGTCGTGATGCTCAGGAGTCCCCCTTGACGCACAAACAGCAAGTGATTAGGTGGGATGCGAGTGGGACCACCGTTCTACGTCTGCAGAGCCCGGCTCCGCACGTGCCCCACATAGCATAGCCTTTCGGAACTAAGGAGTGAGGGGCTACGGGGCTAGTTAGGCCCCTGAGTCACGATGCTCAGGGGTCCCCCTTGACGCTCAAACGGCCTTCATACCTTGGCTCCGGTCAGGGAGAGGCGTGCGACGAACCAGGCCCGAGGGGCCTGGCTGGGTGGCGTACGTCCGGGCGTGACCCACACGCAGCCCCCGTGCCCAGCCCCCTCGCGCGGCGCTCCCGAGGGGAGGCGTTGCGATGAGGCTAGACACTGAGCTCAGGGCTCCCTGAGGTTGATGCGGCCTGGGGGCCACCCTCAGTTGTTTATCACCAGCGCGAAGCATAGCGCTTCCGCATGTGTACGGGCGTAGCCGCTCCTCGGTAGTGTCGTCAGCTAGCGCGGAGCATGGTGCTTCCATTGGTACGTGGGAGGGGGCTCCCCTCCGGGAGGAGCCCCCGGGGCGTGTACAGCCCCGCCCTGACACGTGGCTGGCACGGTAGGGCTAGGTGAGGTGTATCTGGGCACCCGTGAGCCAGCACGGGACTCACGGGGCCCTACCTCTAGGCGGGTTGCGCCTGGCACTAGGCCTTATCTTGTGCTGTGTTCCTGCAAACTTGGTTAGATGCCGGCACTCTACGTCCTCGGGTCCCGGCCCTCGAGCTTGTCTTAGCCGTCGCTGGTATGCCAGGTCGCGATGCCGTGGACATAGCCAGAGGGTGAGGGCTGGAGAGCCAGTAAGAGCCCTGAGTCGCGATGCTCAGGTACCCCCCCTTTAAGGTGCAAGTGGTCGACATGGAGAAGAAGAGGTGCTGTGGGCAGGCATCAAGTAATCAAGCATGATGGGCGAATGCATAGCTGGAAATAAACGCAAGGGAGATACATGCCGCCGGGCCTGGCCCGAGCGACTTGGGGATAATGCAGCCCGAGGGGCGCCCCCAACAAAGCAAGCTAACGACATGGAAAGTAAAAAGGATACATACCGCAAGGACGGACCCACGCGGCCTGGGAACGATGCGGACCTGGGAGGATGCTCCCAGCTGGAAATGAAGCTGGTAAGATGTCACCTGAGGGTGTCGAGGGCGAAGGGGTGTTGGCACAGTAGGCTCGGCAGGCTGCGTAAGCCTATCCTCATGAGCCCCAGGCCTAGGGGCCTCGGGAGGCTCCGGAGGCACTGCTAGCTCTTCGCGAATCACCTCCATCTCCGCCAGGGCTGCGGAACGCCTGTCTTCCTGAGCCTCCATGATGCCCCTCATGAGGCCTTGGCGCGTAGCAACCGCGCTCGGCAGGCCGTAAGGCATGCGAACGTAGCTGTGGGGCGGACCCCGGTAGCGCCCCACTCGCGGGGGCCGAGGCGCTCCATCGTAGCGGCTTTGTTGAGCCATGGTACATCGACGCAGATGCGCAGCCCACCATCCTCGCCTGGATGGGGAGCCGCAGCCGGTAGACGGCGGCAACCTCTCATGACCCTTGATTCCTGTAGTTCTTGAATGGCTTTGTCGACGAACTCCTGTGGGTCTGAATTTCCTTGCCTTGCTCCTTCTTGAGGGAAACATGCTTCGAAACACGCCTCCACGTGGTGCCCAAGCGCCTCCCTCATGACCCTGGCTAGGTCGGTGGCCCTCCAGGGGAGGGCCCCGAGCCCTGCCTGAGGAGGGCGCCGGGCGCGCTTTCCTATGTGATGGAAGGAGGCTTCCCCTGGGCAGACGCGGGCCCTGAGGGGCTTGCTTCCTGAGGGGCTGGTCCGGACGATGTCTTCTTCTTCTTGGGGGTGGTCTCGGGAAGCCTCCTGCTTCCGCGATCCGGGTCTTCCAGTGACGCGGCCTGAAAGGCTCGCTCCAGGGAACACACTGCATCCCTCTCTTCACAGGGCACCGTGATGACTCCGCCACTCCCTGGCATCTTGAGGACGTTGTAGCCATGGTGAGTCACGACCATGAACTTGGCCAGCGCTGTGTACCCGAGGATGGCATTGTACGGGAGGCGGATGTGGGCGACGTCGAAGTCGATGAGCTCGGTGCGGTAGTTGTCGCGTGCCCCGAAGGTGACAGGGAGGCGGACCTGCCCAATCGGGACCTTGGAGCCGTCGGTGATTCCGGAGAAGGGCTTGGTTGGCTGAAGCTGGTTGTAGGGCACTTGGAGATTGTTGAACGTTTCCACGGACAGGAGGTTGAGCCCTGCCCCACCATCGATGAGGGTCTTGGTGACCAGTACATTGCCGATGACTGGGGAGTAGAGCATCGGGAGGACTCCAGCTGTGGCTGCACACTTGAGTTGATCCTCTGAGCTGAATGTGATGGCGCACACCGACCACCTGAGAGGGCGTGTTGCTTCGAGCCTGGGGAGGGCTGCGTTCACCTCGCGGGCAAGCTGCTTGAAGATGCGTTGGGAGGCTGGGGCTTGAGCTCCGTACAAGATGCAGGCGATTGCGCGTGGCTCCTGGAAGCCCCCAACCCCCTCGTCTTGGTGGCGGTCCTCGTTCCTCCTTGGCTGAGGCGGGAGTGGAGGGAGGCCTGCGTTGCCTTGTGGGCGATCCCCACGAGGCTGATCCCTCCAGTCCCCCTTGCGAGGCAGGTCTCGCCAGCGATCCTCGCGAGGCTGATCGCGCCACCCTTGGCGCGGGCCACGGTCTTCCCAGCGTCCTGCGTTTCTTCCTCCTCCTCGGCCGTAGCCCCGATCGGCATGGTCGGGACATCGGCCGATCCTTCCTTCTTGCACGGCGCGGAGTTCTTGGCATTCGTTGGTGTTGTGGGTGTGGAGGTCGTGGTACACACAGTACCGGCTGCCCCTGGAGGACTCAGGCAGATCTTTGCCCCGCTTGGTGTCTAGTTCTGCCGCAATCACGGTAGCCCCCTTGTGCTTCACGTCCTTGGCCTTGGGCTTCTTCTCCTCTAGTTCTGCGGCAGGCAGCTCGAGGAGGGAGATGCATCCCTTCTCAGCCTTGGCGCACTTGGTCGCCAAGTTGAACAGCTCCAGGGAAGTGCACAGGTCTTCATGCATCGCCAGCTCCTCCTTCATCTTGACGTTGCGCACGCCATCGGAGAAGGTCGAGATGATGGCCTCCTCGGACACCTTGGGGATCTTGAGGCGCGCGCTGTTGAAGCGCTGGATGTACTTTTGTAGGGTCTCTCCAGGTTGTTGCTTGATGCGGCTCATGTCACTCACGGCGGGCGGCCGGTCGCGAGTACCTTGGAAGTTGGCGATGAAGCGGGTGCGCATCTGGTCCCAGGAAGAGATCGTGCCTGGAGCCAGATTCAGGAGCCAGGTGCGAGCTCCTTCCTTGAGCGCCCCGCTGGCAGCTTCGATGCCTAGCTTGTAGAGCTGGAGGAACTCTGCAAGGTCTGTCGTGCCATTGTAATGAGGAGGCAGGTCTGGCTTGAACTTGCCAGGCCACGCGACGCTACGCAGCTCCATGGTGTAGGCACGGCAGCCTGCAATGGCCATGAAAGGCCTCGGTTGGTGGAGAGCTTGGTCTTGAGGGTCCCCATGCGCTGCAGCTAGGAGCAGCGCGGGGTCTTGGCGTGCCGGAACTGGAGCAGGGTCGCGGCGTGCCGGAGCAAGGAGCGCCCGGGCAGCCCCTCGCGGGCGTGGGATCTCTTGGCAGCTCCGTTCTTGCTACGCTGGCACCTGACGGAGCGGGTTCCGCCCAGGGTCGACGCGCCTTGGAGCCATAGTGTCTTCTTGGAGGGGAGGTGGCTGGTACGCCTTCGGAGCTTCGTCGCCCGCGCGGGGCAGGGTGTGGCGTAGAGGAACGAACGGCGGGGGAGAGCCCCCTGCGGTGCGGACAAGCTCGGCCACGCGGTCGAGCCACTCCTCGTAGACGTCGTCGACGGGATGGTAGCACAGGAGCTCGTTTGTCGCGAGGAGCACAGCTCGAGCCTCCATGGGTGCGCGGAGTGCACGGGACGAAGAACCAGCTGGTGCGAGCGATGGGTAGCGGTGCAGCCGTCTTGCCGGACGGATGGATGCTGGGACGACGCTTGCTGCTCGCCCCCCGCCGGGCCGGTGGCGGCGTTGCCGGCGGGTGACGGGGAACGACGAGGACGTCCGCCGACGGGCGCCGTCTGGGCG
The DNA here is from genome assembly GCA_034509565.1 of Triticum monococcum. Taxonomy (NCBI): domain Eukaryota; kingdom Viridiplantae; phylum Streptophyta; class Magnoliopsida; order Poales; family Poaceae; genus Triticum; species Triticum monococcum. The sequence goes on along the minus strand of CM067843.1, from coordinate 392,745,977 downwards.
ACGCGAGAAGCGATGGCGGCCCGGCGCTCGGCGCGGGCCCGACGAGCGTCGGACATGGATGCGACGGTCGAAGGAGAACGGAGCGGTGAGTGATGAATTCCGGCGCACCCCTACCTGGCGCGCCAAATGTCAAATTCCGGGTTCCGCCAGACCCTTAAGGTTCGAACACTGGGGTGCGCGTGGAGATTACAGCTTCTACCTCCCCGCCTCGCGAAGATCTAAACTACTAAAAGAACTGCACAAGGGACACAAGATTTATACTGGTTCGGGCCACCGTTGTGGTGTAATACCATACTCCAGTGTGTGGTTGGTGGATTGCCTCCTGGGGCTGATGATGATGAACAATACAAGGAAGAACAGCCTCGTGAGGGTCTGTTCTTGGCTGGGGTGATGAACTGCTAGGAGGAGTTCAGCCACCCTTCTCTTTCTCTCTCTCTCTCTCTCTTTCTCTTACTAGCCAACCGAACGAACGAACAGACCCCTGCTACATGGGCGGCTGGCCCTATTTATAGAGGCCCTGGTCCTCTTCCCAAATATTGAGCGGGAAGGGAGCCAACAATGGCGGGCTAATTTGAAGGGGGACAGCAAGTATCAACTATCCTGACAAAAGCAGTCTTCGCCTGCGCAAAGCTCTGGTGATGACGTCGTCTTGGGCTCCACGGTGACCCCCGCCTCGTAGTCCTCCTGGTCTTGGTCTCGTTGCACCGAAATGGCAACCTTTGCCTGATGCCTCGGTACTCCGCGGCTGCGCTTGCCCCCCTTTGCACCAAAGAGGAAAGAAGGACGCTGCGTGCGCTGGCACCCGCCTGGCGCCTTGAGTCGTCATGGCTTGCATCACGAGCACCTCGCGAGGTACCCCGCCTTGATCTCTCCGCCTCCTCGCGAGGCAACCTGACGAGGCCGTGCCTGAGGAAGCTCCGTGTCGTCCGCCTCGTGAGGCTTGGCCCCTCACGAGGGTCTTGAGTCTTGTGTTGATGAAGGTGGGCCATGCTGGGCCTCCTTTGAGCCACGCCGCAGGCCACAGGCAGGCAAGTCTGGGGACCCCCCTTCCCAGAACGCCGACAGTAGCCCCCGGGCCCAAGGCGCGCCTGGACTTGGCCGTGCCAAGAGGCGAAAGGGCAAGGGCGAAGCGCCGCGGGCCCTAACAGCCTGCGGCCTTGGGCACCGTGTGGCGGTTGATTGGACACCAGTGCCTCAACAACCGCGCAGGTTGATAAAGGAGCAGCATCTGCCCAGACTTTACCTTTTGCTCTGTCCGGTTGCTGCTCAAATCCCCTTTCTTGCGCCTCCCCTTTCTTCCTCCAAACTTCCAGATCTACTCCGGCTGTGTGACCTAGGAAGCCATGGCGCCCCGCCAGCCTCCAGCTGAAGCTTGGTACTCTCCTGCTTTGGATTTGCCGAATGTGTCCAAGGCTGGCCTTGCCCGGCTGCGCCAAATGGCGGCGGCGCAGGGCATCAACGGGACGAAGGTGTTCAAGGCCGGCTCCGCCACCCCTGAGGGCCGAGGGAGCACCTTTTATCCTCTCTTTGTAAGCTCCATTGTTGCGGGCCTGGTGCCTCCCTTCTCCGAGTTCTTCTTCTCTGTCCTCCGCCATTACAACTTGCAAGCTCTTTATCTCCACCCCAACTCCATTCTTCTTCTGGCGATCTTCGCTTACTACTGCGAGGCCCACGTAGGGGTTCAGCCTTCAGTGGCCTTGCTTCGCCACTACTACTCCCTCTGGGTCACTCGCGGTTCTCCTTCCGCGTGCGTGGGCTTTGTCGCGTACGGCGGCACCATTGCCATCTCAAATCCCGGGAAGAGGATCGAGGGCTTCCAGAGCAAGTGGGTCTTGGTGGATGCCGGGCGCGTCCATCCTTGGCTGATCTTGCCCGCGGAGCCGCCCGCGAGCTCCAGCGACTGGGGCCGAGCGGAGCTCATGGACCCCCGCGCAAAACTGGTGTTGGAGAAGATGGACGCGGACCTGAGGCCGGCTAGCACGGCAGCGGCGAAGTTGTCCGGTGCGTCGCTACTGAAGGATTTCCTGGAGCACCAGCTGACTCCACTTCGGCGGTACTCACCTCCGATGTGGAGGCCTCATCCGAGCCCCGCGGCCTTGAGCAATGAAGATTTGGCAGCGGTCCTCCAATCTCTGGTAGGGGGCGAGGTGGCAAGGATGCGGTCCTCCCAAGCCATTGTTCCTTCATGACGACTGGGAGAAGGTGGTGAAGTCCATGCCTGTTTTTAATGGGGACGGGCTCGTGCCCGTGGTGGCCTCCGAGGGACTGGTGGACGTGCCCTCCGACGACTCCAGCAAGGAGGAGGACGAAGAGGAGCCGGGAAAGGGGCCCGACTCCGAGGCGACCGATGGAGAGTCGAGGGCTCCCCTCCCCTGGCGCAGGCCCCGCAGTCTCCGCCTTTCTTCGAGCGATGATGACGAGGATGAAGACGAGCAGGTCGGCGGGAGCTTGCCCCTAATCCAGAAGAAGGACAGGACCGGGCTGATCTCCCGCGGGCCTGCCCCTGCCCCGAGGCAGTCTGTAGATGCGCCTTCTGCTTCCGAGGTCGACCCTTCTAGCCGGCTGTCAGGCTTCAATTTTGGCCGGAGGCTGCCCGAGCTCTCCGGCGATGACCCGTAAGTGCTTGACCCTTGTCTTTATTTCTTGTTCCGCTGCCGAGGCTTGACGTTCGCATCTCTTGAATAGGCTGGAGCCAGTGGCGAAGAAGCCGAAGGGGGCTCCTGAGGCTCCATCTGCGGTGGCGCCCCCGCCTGCGGAGGAGGGTGATTGTAGCGCGCAGGCTTCTCCTGCCCGGTCGTCATCGCGAGGCCAGGCCGCGCTGGCTGGGGCGAGCTCAGCCCCCGTGGCCCAAGTGATTCCTGTGGTGCCTTTGCCCACTACTGCCACCACAGCCGCTGGGGTGCAGCAGGCTCCACCCCAGGGCGTTGTGGTCTTGCCGTCGCCGCCTTCTTCCCCCATTCCGCCGACCGTTGTTTCTCCAACTCCTCTGGCCGTTCTGGAGTGTGTTGTTGCTGGACTGGACCGGCTGCGGTAGGATCTTCTTGGCGCCGACCTTGCCTATTGGTCGGGCGCTTGGAGCTGGCTTCAGGATGGATTCGCTCCGACGCCTCGATCCTAGCGGCGCTGGTTCAAGCCTCGACAGCCTGCGACGAGGATAGGCAGGCCATCCTTGAGACGAAGGCTGCTCGGGACGCAGCCCTAGGGGAGGCGGTCGCAGTCCGCAACCGTTGCAATGCGCGGGAGGACGAGCTGCAAGGCCTGCGGGACCAGATTGCGAAGGAGGTTCGTCTTTGCCAAGAGCAAGAAGAAGGCATGAAGGCTCGCGAGGCAGCCATCGAGGACCAAGAGGCCATGCTCAAGAAGCGCCGCGACCGCCTAGGTGCGCTGGGGGAGGAGCTGGAGGCGACGAAGGTCGAGCTGGCCAGCAAGGCCAAGGTTCTTGACGAGGATCGCGTGGCCTTCACAGACATGGAGAAGAAGGCTCGTGCTTCGCTGAAGATGCTCTACGCCAGTGGCCTGGAGAGCCCGCTAGCCGGCGCCGAGGACGGCCCCGCCAAGCTTCTTCCCTTCCTGGTTCATGCTCTTGAGGATGTCACCCTCGGCCTTGGCCCCACAGCCGAGGCCGAGGCGCGTGTCTTGTCTTCTGCTGCGCTGACGCGGGTCTTCACCCACATCTACCTTCGCGACCCCAGCGCGGACCTCGACAGCCTGCTGGAGCCAGTAAGCGGCGAGGGTGCTGCTGCCGCTGCCGAGGCCGTGAAGGGTCGTGCGGAGGCTCTGCTGGGGAAGTTTCGGGCCTTTAGTACGAAGTCAAAGCAGGATGCTTCCGGTTCTGCTGCTCCGTGAGGCGGGGCCACCCGCGCTGCTCCACCGCCGCCAAGTCACTCCGCTACTGCTCCTGCCCTGCTTTTAATTCCTGCATCATGCATCATGCCTCAGGGAGGCTTTTAAACTTGCGTTTGGCATTGAGACAACAGTATGGACTGTAATATTTGCTTTTTAAGTTCCTTGAATTTTATGCTTTCCTTCCCTACTTGCTTGTGTTCTACGCCGGCAGAGCCCGGCCCCATGCGTACCTCACCCAGCATTAGCCCCGACCGGAAACTAGGGCGGGACCAAAGGAGTGAGGGGCTATGGAGCCAGTTAGGCTCCTGAGTCGCTAAGCTCAGGAGTCCCCCTTGGCGCACGAACAACAAGTAGGGAGGTGTGATGTAGGCGGATCTTTCGTTCTATGTCTGCAGAGCCCGGCCCCGCGCGTACCTCACCCAGCATAGCCTTATGGAACTAAGGAGTGAGGGGCTACGGGACCAGTTAGACTCCTGAGTCGTGATGCTCAGGAGTCCCCCTTGACGCACAAACAGCAAGTGATTAGGTGGGATGCGAGTGGGACCACCGTTCTACGTCTGCAGAGCCCGGCTCCGCACGTGCCCCACATAGCATAGCCTTTCGGAACTAAGGACTGAGGGGCTACGGGGCTAGTTAGGCCCCTGAGTCACGATGCTCAGGGGTCCCCCTTGACGCTCAAACGGCCTTCATACCTTGGCTCCGGTCGGGGAGAGGCGTGCGACGAACCAGGCCCGAGGGGCCTGGCTGGGTGGCGTACGTCCGGGCGTGACCCACACGCAGCCCCCGTGCCCAGCCCCCTCGCGCGGCGCTCCCGAGGGGAGGCGTTGCGATGAGGCTAGACACTGAGCTCAGGGCTCCCTGAGGTTGATGCGGCCTGGGGGCCACCCTCAGTTGTTTATCACCAGCGCGAAGCATAGCGCTTCCGCATGTGTACGGGCGTAGCCGCTCCTCGGTAGTGTCGTTAGCTAGCGCGGAGCATGGTGCTTCCATTGGTACGTGGGAGGGGGCTCCCCTCCGGGAGGAGCCCCCGGGGCGTGTACAGCCCCGCCCTGACACGTGGCTGGCACGGTAGGGCTAGGTGAGGTGTATCTGGGCACCCGTGAGCCAGCACGGGACTCACGGGGCCCTACCTCTAGGCGGGTTGCGCCTGGCACTAGGCCTTATCTTGTGCTGTGTTCCTGCAAACTTGGTTAGATGCCGGCACTCTACGTCCTCGGGTCCCGGCCCTCGAGCTTGTCTTAGCCGTCGCTGGTATGCCAGGTCGCGATGCCGTGGACATAGCCAGAGGGTGAGGGCTGGAGAGCCAGTAAGAGCCCTGAGTCGCGATGCTCAGGTACCCCCCTTTAAGGTGCAAGTGGTCGACATGGAGAAGAAGAGGTGCTGTGGGCAGGCATCAAGTAATCAAGCATGATGGGCGAATGCATAGCTGGAAATAAACGCAAGGGAGATACATGCCGCCGGGCCTGGCCCGAGCGACTTGGGGATAATGCAGCCCGAGGGGCGCCCCCAACAAAGCAAGCTAACGACATGGAAAGTAAAAAGGATACATACCGCAAGGACGGACCCACGCGGCCTGGGAACGATGCGGACCTGGGAGGATGCTCCCAGCTGGAAATGAAGCTGGTAAGATGTCACCTGAGGGTGTCGAGGGCGAAGGGGTGTTGGCACAGTAGGCTCGGCAGGCTGCGTAAGCCTATCCTCATGAGCCCCAGGCCCAGGGGCCTCGGGAGGCTCCGGAGGCACTGCTAGCTCTTCGCGAATCACCTCCATCTCCGCCAGGGCTGCGGAACGCCTGTCTTCCTGAGCCTCCATGATGCCCCTCATGAGGCCTTGGCGCGTAGCAACCGCGCTCGGCAGGCCGTAAGGCATGCGAACGTAGCTGTGGGGCGGACCCCGGTAGCGCCCCACTCGCGGGGGCCAGAGGCGCTCCATCGTAGCGGCTTTGTTGAGCCATGGTACATCGACGCAGATGCGCAGCCCACCATCCTCGCCTGGATGGGGAGCTGCAGCCGGTAGACGGCGGCAACCTCTCATGACCCTTGATTCCTGTAGTTCTTGAATGGCTTTGTCGACGAACTCCTGTGGGTCTGAATTTCCTTGCCTTGCTCCTTCTTGAGGGAAACATGCTTCGAAACACGCCTCCACGTGGTGCCCAAGCGCCTCCCTCATGACCCTGGCTAGGTCGGTGGCCCTCCAGGGGAGGGCCCCGAGCCCTGCCTGAGGAGGGCGCCGGGCGCGCTTTCCTATGTGATGGAAGGAGGCTTCCCCTGGGCAGACGCGGGCCCTGAGGGGCTTGCTTCCCGAGGGGCTGGTCCGGACGATGTCTTCTTCTTCTTGGGGGTGGTCTCGGGAAGCCTCCTGCTTCCGCGATCCGGGTCTTCCAGTGACGCGGCCTGAAAGGCTCGCTCCAGGGAACACACTGCATCCCTCTCTTCACAGGGCACCGTGATGACTCCGCCACTCCCTGGCATCTTGAGGACGTTGTAGCCATGGTGAGTCACGACCATGAACTTGGCCAGCGCTGTGTACCCGAGGATGGCATTGTACGGGAGGCGGATGTGGGCGACGTCGAAGTCGATGAGCTCGGTGCGGTAGTTGTCGCGTGCCCCGAAGGTGACAGGGAGGCGGACCTGCCCAATCGGGACCTTGGAGCCGTCGGTGATTCCGGAGAAGGGCTTGGTTGGCTGAAGCTGGTTGTAGGGCACTTGGAGATTGTTGAACGTTTCCACGGACAGGAGGTTGAGCCCTGCCCCACCATCGATGAGGGTCTTGGTGACCAGTACATTGCCGATGACTGGGGAGTAGAGCATCGGGAGGACTCCAGCTGTGGCTGCACACTTGAGTTGATCCTCTGAGCTGAATGTGATGGCGCACACCGACCACCTGAGAGGGCGTGTTGCTTCGAGCCTGGGGAGGGCTGCGTTCACCTCGCGGGCAAGCTGCTTGAAGATGCGTTGGGAGGCTGGGGCTTGAGCTCCGTACAAGATGCAGGCGATTGCGCGTGGCTCCTGGAAGCCCCCAACCCCCTCGTCTTGGTGGCGGTCCTCGTTCCTCCTTGGCTGAGGCGGGAGTGGAGGGAGGCCTGCGTTGCCTTGTGGGCGATCCCCACGAGGCTGATCCCTCCAGTCCCCCTTGCGAGGCAGGTCTCGCCAGCGATCCTCGCGAGGCTGATCGCGCCACCCTTGGCGCGGGCCACGGTCTTCCCAGCGTCCTGCGTTTCTTCCTCCTCCTCGGCCGTAGCCCCGATCGGCATGGTCGGGACATCGGCCGATCCTTCCTTCTTGCACGGCGCGGAGTTCTTGGCATTCGTTGGTGTTGTGGGTGTGGAGGTCGTGGTACACACAGTACCGGCTGCCCCTGGAGGACTCAGGCAGATCTTTGCCCCGCTTGGTGTCTAGTTCTGCCGCAATCACGGTAGCCCCCTTGTGCTTCACGTCCTTGGCCTTGGGCTTCTTCTCCTCTAGTTCTGCGGCAGGCAGCTCGAGGAGGGAGATGCATCCCTTCTCAGCCTTGGCGCACTTGGTCGCCAAGTTGAACAGCTCCAGGGAAGTGCACAGGTCTTCATGCATCGCCAGCTCCTCCTTCATCTTGACGTTGCGCACGCCATCGGAGAAGGTCGAGATGATGGCCTCCTCGGACACCTTGGGGATCTTGAGGCGCGCGCTGTTGAAGCGCTGGATGTACTTTTGTAGGGTCTCTCCAGGTTGTTGCTTGATGCGGCTCATGTCACTCACGGCGGGCGGCCGGTCGCGAGTACCTTGGAAGTTGGCGATGAAGCGGGTGCGCATCTGGTCCCAGGAAGAGATCGTGCCTGGAGCCAGATTCAGGAGCCAGGTGCGAGCTCCTTCCTTGAGCGCCCCGCTGGCAGCTTCGATGCCTAGCTTGTAGAGCTGGAGGAACTCTGCAAGGTCTGTCGTGCCATCGTAATGAGGAGGCAGGTCTGGCTTGAACTTGCCAGGCCACGCGACGCTACGCAGCTCCATGGTGTAGGCACGGCAGCCTGCAATGGCCATGAAAGGCCTCGGTTGGTGGAGAGCTTGGTCTTGAGGGTCCCCATGCGCTGCAGCTAGGAGCAGCGCGGGGTCTTGGCGTGCCGGAACTGGAGCAGGGTCGCGGCGTGCCGGAGCAAGGAGCGCCCGGGCAGCCCCTCGCGGGCGTGGGATCTCTTGGCAGCTCCGTTCTTGCTACGCTGGCACCTGACGGAGCGGGTTCCGCCCAGGGTCGACGCGCCTTGGAGCCATAGTGTCTTCTTGGAGGGGAGGTGGCTGGTACGCCTTCGGAGCTTCATCGCCCGCGCGGGGCAGGGTGTGGCGTAGAGGAACGAACGGCGCGGGAGAGCCCCCTGCGGTGCGGACAAGCTCGGCCACGCGGTCGAGCCACTCCTCGTAGACGTCGTCGACGGGATGGTAGCGCAGGAGCTCGTTTGTCGCGAGGAGCACAGCTCGAGCCTCCATGGGTGCGCGGAGTGCACGGGACGAAGAACCAGCTGGTGCGAGCGATGGGTAGCGGTGCAGCCGTCTTGCCGGACGGATGGATGCTGGGACGACGCTTGCTGCTCGCCCCCCGCCGGGCCGGTAGCGGCGTTGCCGGCGGGTGACGGGGAACGACGAGGACGTCCGCCGACGGGCGCCGTCTGGGCGACGCGAGAAGCGATGGCGGCCCGGCGCTCGGCGCGGGCCCGACGAGCGTCGGACATGGATGCGACGGTCGAAGGAGAACGGAGCGGTGAGTGATGAATTCCGGCGCACCCCTACCTGGCGCGCCAAATGTCAAATTCCGGGTTCTGCCAGACCCTTAAGGTTCGAACACTGGGGTGCGCGTGGAGATTACAGCTTCTACCTCCCCGCCTCGCGAAGATCTAAACTACTAAAAGAACTGCACAAGGGACACAAGATTTATACTGGTTCGGGCCACCGTTGTGGTGTAATACCATACTCCAGTGTGTGGTTGGTGGATTGCCTCCTGGGGCTGATGATGATGAACAATACAAGGAAGAACAGCCTCGTGAGGGTCTGTTCTTGGCTGGGGTGATGAACTGCTAGGAGGAGTTCAGCCACCCTTCTCTTTCTCTCTCTCTCTCTCTTTCTCTTACTAGCCAACCAAACGAACGAACAGACCCCTGCTACATGGGCGGCTGGCCCTATTTATAGAGGCCCTGGTCCTCTTCCCAAATATTGAGCGGGAAGGGAGCCAACAATGGCGGGATAATTTGAAGGGGGGCAGCAAGTATCAACTATCCTGACAAAAGCAGTCTTCGCCTGCGCAAAGCTCTGGTGATGACGTCGTCTTGGGCTCCACGGTGACCTCCGCCTCGTAGTACTCCTGGTCTTGGTCTCGTTGCACCGAAATGGCAACCTTTGCCTGATGCCTCGGTACTCCGCGGCTGCGCTTGCCCCCCTTTGCACCAAAGAGGAAAGAAGGACGCTGCGCGCGCTGGCACCCGCCTCGCGCCCTGAGTCATCATGGCTTGCGTCACGGGCACCTCGCGAGGTACCCCGCCTTGATCTCTCCGCCTCCTCGCGAGCCAGCTTGACGAGGCCGTGCCTGAGGAAGCACCGCGTCGTCCGCCTCGTGAGGCTTCGCCCCTCGTGAGGGTCTTGAGTCTTGTGTTTATGAAGGTGGGCCGTGCTGGGCCCCCTTTGAGCCACGCCGCAGGCCGCAGGCAGGCAAGTCTGGGGACCCCCGTTCCCAGAACGCTGACAGGCACCTGCAAGCTGGTTTTGGAAGTATCTGTGAGTCACGGGGACTCAGCAATCTCACACCTTCGCGATCAAGATTATTTAAGCTTATGGGTAAGGCAAAGGTATGAGGTGGAGCTGCAGCAAGCGACTAGCATATATGGTGGCTAACATACGCAAATGAGAGCGAGAAGAGAAGGCAAAGCACGATCGAGAAACTATGATCAAGAAGTGGTCCTAGAACAACCTACGACAAGCATAACTCCAACACCGTGTTCACTTCCCGGACTCCGCCGGAAAGAGACCATCACGGTTACACACGCGGTTGATGTATTTTAAATAAGGTCAACTTCAGGTTTTCTACAACCGGACATTAAAAAATTCCCATCTGCCCATAGCCGCGGGCACGGCTTTCGAAAGTTCAAATCCCTGCAGGGGTGTCCCAACTTAGCCCATCACAAGCTCTCACGATCAACAAAGGATATACCTTCTCCCGAGACATTCCGATCAGACTCGGCATCCCGCTTTTACAAGACAACTTCGACAAGTTAAAACAAATCCAGCAACACCGCCCGAATGTGCTGACAAATCCCGATAGGAGCTGCACATATCTCGTTCTCAGGGCACACTCAGATGAGCAATCCGTACAACTAAAACCAAACCTCGAGTTTCCCCGAGGGGGCGCTGCACAGGGCTCTAGTTTTGGACCAACACTCCGAGGAGCACTGGCCTGGGGGGGTTTAAATAAGATGACCCTTGGGCTCCGGAAACCCAAGGGAAAAAGAGGCTAGGTGGCAAATGGTAAAAGTAAGGTTGGGCATTACTGGAAGAGTTTTATTCAAGGCGATTTTTCAAGGGGTTCCCATTATTACCCAACCACGTAAGGAACGCAAAATCCGGGAACATAACACCGATATGACGGAAACTAGGGCGGCAAGAGTGGAACAAAACACTAGGCATAAGGCCGAGCCTTCCACCCTTTGCCAAGTATATAGATGCATTAATGAAATAAGAGATATTGTGATATCCCAACAAGTAAACATGTTCCAACAAGGAACAACATCTCCATGTTCCAACAAGGAAGAAACTTCAATCTTCACCTGCAACTAACAACGCTATAAGAGGGGCTGAGCAAAGCGGTAACATAGCCAAACAACGGTTTGCTAGGAAAAGGTGGGTTAGAGGCTTGGTTCAACAATATGGGTGGCATGATAAGCAAGTGGTAGGTATCGCAACATAGGCATAGCAAAAGAGTGAGCAACTAGCAAGCAAAGATAGAAGTGATTTCGAGTGTATGGTCATCTTGCCTGAAATCCCGCAAGGAAGAAGAACAAGTCCATGAAGAAGACAAACGGGCGTAGTCGAACGGGTCCTCACAATCACGACGTTACCGGAACCAACCCGAAGAAGCAACACCAGAAAGAAGCACAGAACATAGTAAACAACCACCACATAAGCATGGCACGATGCGCAAACAAGTATGATGCATGTCCGGTATAAGGAGGGCATGGCAAGAGTGCACAAGCAATCCTACAAATTAAGTAGAGCTCAATATGCTACTCCGTTGCATATTGACAAAACACCACATTCAAGTTATTTAGTTCGATCTCGTTTATATACCCAACAATATTAAATGTTGATTAACATGGCAAGAGGTGAAGCAAAGTAAAACTACCTATCTGGTCAAGTTTAAATGAGGCCAGAAGCAACGAACAACAATTTCGGTAAATCCCAATATGCATATATTAGGTTTGGTATTGTTCTGCCCTAAACCATATTTTATAGTTGTTAAGCATGCAAAGAGATGCCACCATGTTAAACTAGGCAAAATTCTACCCCATTTACATATAAAGTTTATTAGATTCCGAGCTACGGTTGATTAGTTATGAATTAAATCATTTTAACAAGGTAATAGGCAAAATATGTGCAAACATCATTTTAACCATTTTAAACATGGATGAAAGTTGGATATTATGAATCTACACAAAAATCTAACCAAGTTTCATATATAAAACATTTTAATCCAATGCACAGTTGTGAAGTTATTAAATACATGAAGAACAGGGACTTTTCTATAAAACATTCATCTCTAGAAATTAGACAAGTTCGTAGCGGAAAAAAAGGCATTTCGGGCCGAATCTGTTGGCCCAACAACAGGAAAAAAATAGAGGGGCTTCGGCGGGGTGGCCTCACCATGGGCTCGGCCCGGTCAGTGGAACAGGCCGGCAGATCTGGTGGCCCACGACGACGGCAAAACAGAGGAGGGCGCTGGGCCTCAAACGCGAAGAGGAAGCAGGGGAGTGACGCAGGCGGCGATGGGTGCGGCGAGGCGCTCGTCTCCCTTGCGTGAACGAAGCAGGCGGGAGCGACGCAGGGAGTTGGCGCAAGGAGGCCCGGCAGCGGGCACCCGAGGTGGATCCGGCGGGGTCTAGCTGTGGAGGCGTTAGGTGGCTTGGCGCGGCGGTTCCAGGGACTTGGCGGGGCTCTAGGATGGTGCGGCGGCGGATCCGGGCAGTCAAGGCGTGGCGGCGCTGTAGTTTGCGAGGCAGGCGCACGGGCGGAGCTGGAGGCCATGGCGGCGGCGACCGGAGCACCAACGGCGGCGATGACGAAGCAGGGGAGTCCCGAGGTCACAGGTGATCCGGGCGGTGCAGGGGCTTGAGGCTCGGCGCGGGGCTCACCCATCCATGGCAGCGGCGTCCTGGTGGCTTCCTGTAGAGAGAGGTGAGAGGGAGTAGATGGTGACGAGTGAGGACGGGGAAGAAGAGAAAGGAGGGAGCACGGGGAGCAGAGAGAGGGCAACGGCCTGGCGGTGGCGCTGGTCTCCTGCCGCGCACGGGGAAGCCGATGCACGGAGCTTGGTGGCGAGGACGATGCAGGGGGTGCGTGCGAAGGTGCTCGTGTTCCATTCGGGATCGTGCAGAGGAGGGAGAGGAGGCACGGAGGCAGATCGGGAGTAGGGAGTGGCTGGTTGGTGGGTGGAGGAAAAACAAGGAGGGGGATCCCGAGGTGAATCTGGTCTGGCGGTGGGGTGGAGGGATTTTAAGGAGTTGGCCTAGGGTTTGTCCAAATAGACATGTGGGTGGACTATTTATATAAGGAAAGGAGAGAGTTTGTACCTTCTGATCGAAAACACAAAGACGAGAATAAATAGTCTAGGGAGTCCAATAAATAAAACGATGATATTTTGTAGATGTGTGGGGATGTTCCGGACCCAGCGGTAACGACTATCCGGGTCGGGTTCGGGACAATTTTCGGACGCGCGCGAGAGGTTTATTTGAACTTGTGGGTTGTGCAGAAGGGCTCGAGCTGAGTGAAGAGAAGAGAGAGAGGCCCGACGACTGTTTCCAGGGACCGAAAACGTCCGACGATTTGACCGACTATATTGCCGCTATAGTTTAACGGTTGGGCTATCAAACGAACTCCGAATGCGACGAAAATTGACAGGCGGTCTATCTACACTATAATAAGACCACACGCCAGCTTTCAACCCAATCCGAGAACATTTTACGGCCACTTATAAAATAATATTTCGGACATGCCGCGGGCGCGTGCAAGTGTGTCTGGGCTCAGAACGGACAACGGACGGAACTGGGGGAACCCGGACGGATGCAAGTTTTTAAAACATGATGATGCAATGCACATGATGACATGACAAGATGCAACACGCAAGCGAATGACAAGGCAACAACGGCGAATAACTGGAAGACACCTGTCACATCGGTCTCGGGGCGTTACAGAAGGTGCCAGTGTTTGATCCCTTGCTGAAGGTGGCACCGATGTGCGAGACAGCGGCGATCGTGTCTGGTCTGCTATGATCAACTTTCTAACTTGAGTAGGCTCCGTGACCATGATCCAGTCTTTTTCTTCATTTCTTTTAAACACGAGAAAGACTAATTGTGGCCTATTTGTTAAACCAAACTGCAGTTCATCATAGGGATTCATCTTGTACTCAGACAATAGATTGATCCAATTATTTCTAGTAATATAAGTGACGGACATTGCCTTAGTTACTGACACGACATAAGAAGTGAAACCTGCAAAAATAACCATCGTAGAGCAAACCAAACTATTTATTCTGTGATGAATGTCACATGGAAAAACCTGGATCATAAAATTGCAGCAAAAGAAAGAGAATATGACATTAAATCAATAAGATTTAGATAGCAAATCAATAAGATTTACTTGATGTGACACGAGTGAATCCTTACAAGGAAATCGCTATGTTGAAGTACTAAACAGAAGATTGATCGTCCAACTACGCATAGCATGCAGGGTCCCCGCCTACTCCCACAAGCAGGATAGTCCAAAGGTCATGACAAATCGTATGGACTGAACATCCACGGCCCTAGAAATCCTGGTGGGTGCAATAAACCCTACAATGCATACAAATATTGGAGTGTAACCATAATTGATAAACCATCCTCACAAAAAAGATGATCTGGATACTTCAAAATATACAGGCTGAATTGAGTGGACAGACATTAACATAGATTGTTCTCAGGACTCATGACACACCAAAAGTGGCAGTACTAAACAATATAGGGTTCACAAACACAAATCAAGTACTGAATAATATTACTTACTACAGACAAGCAAAGTAGCACTAATTAAACTCTGCAGACTATTTCTTGCCACCGATCTACAGGATGAACCCCGCATAACTGACTAGGCCATGGACTTTGTGAGAGATGTCTACTTGAACCATCAACATCTCGTCAACCTTGGAGAACCTAACAAAGTGGTCTTTCCACTCATAAACATGACGATGAAGACATGCCGCATTAGATTTGTCGGGAAGCTTTACAAGAACCACACCCTTCGTAATCAAAGGCACAGCCAGGAAATTGGTATGGTCAAGTACAGCCTCGAGAACACGCCTGACAACAATGCTACAGGAAAACACTAGTTCAGGACACATGGCGACAAGGACACAACAGCTGGATAGTTTAGCAGTAGAACTCATCCTCAGGTCTTCAAGTTCACACGACATGACTTTGAGAACTTCATATCCACCGTGGACCCGGTTCTAATTCAAATAGAAACCAAATATTTTATTACTACCTCCATTCAGAAATATAAGATGATTTTTTATATTTTACTCCATATATGACTACCTATATGCACCGAAATGAGTGAACAAAGACACTAGAACATGTCTTCAAAGGCATCAGAGCAGAGGGATTACTTGCAATATCAATAACACAAGTTACTGAGGCAAATATACCCTCTTCAAAGGTAGCATTGCTGTTCATAAAGTAGTTGAAAGTAATCTATAAGAAATCAGTGTCAACCTCTCGCATGTTTTGGTCAAAAGAGGAATTTATAACCGTCATTTGGCACACAAAAATCACATGCAAGATCACCCAAAAAGTTGTACTACTAGTACTAGTATTGCGTGTTAGATGAAAAACATGATCAAGGCCGAGAAAAAGATTGTCAAGAAGAGATATTACCTAGACTTGCTTAATGAGGGATCCCGGAGAGGGGGGCTTGGACAGTGCGATGTATTTGAGCTTGTCTGTTGTAGTCTCGGCGGGTGCTTGCACTTCTTCGTACCATGAGCCTCGACGGTTTTGGCCAGAGCCATAGACATCACTTCGGCCAGTGCTCCAGCATCCATCAAGAAACTTTCAAATAGAAAGAAAAGAAAACAAACCATAATCACAAACCCAAAAGAAGAACACATAGGGAGTTATAGGATTAGTCTCGGGGTTGCAAGACCGGGCCTTGGCCAGAATCAACACCATTGATGCGCTCACCTTTCCTTCCTTGGGAGAGAAGAACAATGGCAGTAGTAGGTCGGGGTTTTCTTGGAGAAATGAGGAACAAGATGAGGGAGAAGCGAGTGGGGGTTTTCTTCAAGAGAGGAAGCTGAGAGAGAAGAGTGAAATGATGGTCGCTTCGTCCGT
Source organism: Triticum monococcum (assembly GCA_034509565.1). Lineage (NCBI taxonomy): Eukaryota > Viridiplantae > Streptophyta > Magnoliopsida > Poales > Poaceae > Triticum > Triticum monococcum. The sequence goes on along the minus strand of CM067843.1, from coordinate 392,730,541 downwards.
CCAACTTACTGCCGGAAAGAGGGGGTTTTGTGATTTGACGGATCATTGGGCATTACTTCGGCGCTTCGATCGGGGTAGTCTACTGCGCAATTGGGCACTCTACTACGGAGTAATTTAGTGCATGGCTAGTGGAACCTGATGCTGGCTGTCCCACACGTCAGGGAAAGTGATTAGCAAGGTTCCCGACGATCATCGATGAGGATCCGCATGGTAGAGCGTGTCCACTATTTTTCTGAAGAAAAAAATGATTACAGCAAGCGTTTCCACTATTATGACAGAGGAGTGCGAAACATGGTAGACGCTTGAACATACAAAGTGCTCCTACTACTAGGCATGTGTAGTGGTTCATACATCAATACTACATAATCTTGTTGCTAGTGTAGTAAGATATGACGATAACAAATGATGTTGTGCACATGTGAACTATATGAACAACAATGTAACATAGTACCGCTTTTTCGATTGTCTGGTCAACAATGAACGGTGAGATCAATGTTAACAGAACTATGTCTATAGCGCACGAAGAATACGGTGCTATAGTACTCCATGAAACGTGAACCATATGAAGCACGAATCGGTGTTAGGAAGGGTGTATGAAGGGTGCACAGGATGGGAGCTAAAGCTCCCTTGTTGACCCACATTTGGGTGTTTGGCAGAATGCATGAAGGGTGCACGAGTCCACACTAGTAGGTTAACACAAATACACGAAGAGGGAACAACTATATTGAGATGAGAACGCAATCAAACACACCCACATGCTTTGTGCTATAGTGACTGATCTGCACCATCTGAGTTTGATCCAATAGTCATGTTGCGCCGAGACATGGAATGCCCATGCAGAGGATGCCTAAAGACTACCGAAGTCCCGCTGCTTCTCGAGGTGCACGACCTTGGTGATGTAGGGTCCAACCGCCCATAGAGCCTGCTCCTGGTCGACGGGACCCAGCTCGTCAAAGACGGCGTCCAATGGCACGAATGGATTCCTGTGACAGAGCCTTGAGACGATTCGCCCGGCAACGGCGACGGCAGCCTGCAACCCCTCCTAGTTTAGCTCCGCCCCCACCATCGCACGGAGACGGCTCGGCTCCTCGAAGATATAGGTGAAGAAGGAGACCAGGTCAGGAAGTCGCGGCTCATTGAGGTCGACAGGGTGGTCAAATGGGTTTAGCCCGACAACCGGCATGGTCGCGTTGGCACGATGGTAGGCATCGCGTAGCCGCAACACGTGCGTGGCAACTTGGTCCACCAAGTGGCTGAGGCGATCCTACACCACGTCATGATCGGCCCGCTCGTGCTCTAGCCGGCTCCCCTGATGGCCTATCATATCTCTCGCTTTCTACGGCAACGCCGCCGACGCCTCGAGCACTTTGTGGTGGATGCTTGCCACTTTTGAAGCTCCGTGAACTCCCGCACATAACGGAGGAGCATGGGACTCCTCTCCTCCTTGAGCTCACAAAGCTCCATGTCCTTGGCCCTGAGCTCCACATCCTTGGCATGGAGCTCCTATGTCAAGCGCCTCACCTCAGACTCTATGACCTGCTGCGCCGGCATGGCAAGAGGTAGAAGCTGTGGGGAGAGGAAACAAAGGGGGCGAAACAGCTTAAAGGCAATGCAATCTATGGGAAGGCGGAGGGAGCCAGCCGAGTAGCGGGGTGAATCTTTTGGTTTTCACCATGGGAAAACACCAGTCGACGACTTTTCACATCAGGGAGTAGTGGTTTTTACACATGGAGTCATCGTGACTAATTGCTGCCGTGCCTACTCCCATCAATCAAGAAAATAAAAATCATGCCGCGCCTGCTCCCGTTAATAAAGGAACTAAAAATTCTGTCGCGCCTACCGCACCCAAAGACCAGAGCAACACCGTGGTGGATATTTAAATTTACCCGTTGGCAAGGAGATAAAAAGAGGGGTCAAAAACAAATGTGGCGGCGGCCTAGCTAATCGGTCGGACTAGCCCAACTAGCTAGCCACTGTGCTTCACTCATGTACTCGGCGTGAAAGGTGGTCTTTCGTGATTGGACGACTCATTTACTTGCTTCGGCGCTACAAACGAGGAGGACCCAAAAAATGCGTGGTAGGGTGTCCCACGTCTCGGCAAGGAAGAATATATGCGTGCACCATCCGGGAGGACCCCGAAACCACACGGTAGGGTGTGCCATGTCTAGGCATGGAGGAAAAATGTGTGTGTAAAAATATACTGTATTATATGTACTACCTATGCTTCGACCTCAGGACCCAGCTAGTCGGTCGAACACACCCCACTAGCCACACACCTTCATCACTAACATGGGACGGAGGATAGGTGTGGTTATCTCTGTCTCGACCAACCACAACGTCTCTTGTTCTAGGCGATTCTTCTATTTTCCAAGATTTTTTTGAGTTATAATAATACCACGGCAAGGTAGCGCCGCTCTTCGTGTGTGCCCATGCGTCTAAAGGTTAGAAGATGGAGAGGAGAGATAGAACGTAGACCTAGGACCCACCAGTAAGTGAGTCAATGTTCATGCATGTATTGACGAGGCACTCCCTCTACTCTACTCAATGTAATATTGTATAAAATCAAGTTATGGGACAAAGCCAACAACCATTGTTGTTTCAGGCTATCGACTTATGCTTTGTAGTCCAAGTTGCCAGTTCGAATCTCGTCTTTCATATTTGTTAGTTTTAGGTCCAATTTGATCAATAAGTGAGACCCATGTGTGTTGTTCCGATATTTTAGTGTAGGAAGGTTTTTTTGAACAAATACTATGCGCAGTTAGACAAGTAATGGCACGAGTTACCCGTATTTTGCATGTTTACGAACAAAAATGACAATGACATAGAATATCACATCCACCCCACAGCTTAGATGCTACAGTGATACGATTTTTTACATCGTTCGAACTGAGATCCAATAGCTTGGGAGTAGCCTTTGTAATTATGCGCAATTTCCAAACTCTCCAATGTTTTTTTTTCAAATAAAACATTCATGCCTCGTGTGTGCCGCTGCATCTTGGATCCAACGGCTCCCCGTTGCTCATATTAGGTGCTCCTTAATTAGCCGCTACGGTGATACGAGCATCTAGGTCGTATGTTCTGTGATCAGATGCCACATGCGTAGTACTTGTACTTTCTGCACAATTCCCAAACTCTTTGAGCCTTATATTGCAAAAACATTCAAACCTCCTACTATGAGCCGTTAGATCTACGTGAACTCGTATCACCATAGAATCTATGGTGTAGGAGCACCTCATATTCTCCCGTGCAAGAAAACATCAGGTGCTCTCGCAGCTTGGATGTTGTGGTAATACGAGCTTCAAGGTTGTTTGATATGTGATCCAATGGCATATGAGCAGCCTTTGTGCTTCGAAGCAGTGGTCGAACTCTTTGGGGGCTTTTTTGCAAAAAAAATATTCGAACCACCGAGGAGTTGTTGGATCACAAATCCAACGGCTCCGAAGAGCCTGTATCACCAAAGCATCTAAGGTGTGGTAGCACATGATATTCTTACATACAGGAGAATATGAGGTCCTCCTTCATCTTAGATGCTGCGGTGATACGAGCTTTGAGGTCGTTGGATATGGGATCCAAGGGCATCTGAGTAGTTTTTTTACAAATTGTGTGCAATTCTCAAACTCATTAAGGTTTCCTGTAAAAATATTAAGACATCCTGTGAGCTGCCATATCTCAGATCTGCAAGCTCCAAGCAACTCGTATCAGCATATAGCATCTAAGGTGGGCACATGATATTCTCCTGGGGAGGAGGGTGGGTGCACAACCAATCGGTGTTTGGGAGGGTGGGAACAAATATAATCTAAACAATCCTAAATGGAACTTCACAATTTTGCCTAGGGTTGAGGGGTTAACCCCCGACAATCTACATAGCTCTACCTAAACACAACATTTTCATGTACTCCCTCCGGTCCTTTTTAGTTTGCATATAAGGTTTGTCGAAAGTCAAACCTCGTAAACTTTGACCAAATTTATAGAGAAAATACCAACATTCAGAATGTGAAAATCAACAACATTAGATGCATCGTGACTTAGTATTGTAGATATTGGTATTTTTCATATAAATATGGTCAAACTTTATCATGCTTGACTTCAGACAATTCATATAAGCGGAGTAAAAAGGATAGGAGGGGTATGTAGTACTAGACTTAATATTCATGTTTCAATTTCCTGCTCATTTTAAATATTGAATTGAGGACCATGCATGTCTTACATTTTACTCCCTTAATTCATTCCAAAATATTAGTCTTTTTAGAATTTCAAATGGACTGCCACATACGAATGTATATAGATATATTTTAGAGTATAGATTCACTCATTTTGCTTCGTATGTCGTCACTTGTTGAAATCTCTAAAAGACAATTATTTAGGAACAGAAGGAGTATTTTTGAATTTGTGTCATACATGCATGGTTTGGAAAAATAGATGCACTATACTTATTGAATTTTTGTTGTGTTCATGTGTGTGTGTGTGTGGTCATATGCTTGATAAATACAAAGTTTTCTCACCACCATACCGTTCATCTTTTAAATTTGAATTTTCAATGTGAAATCCATGTCGAGATCACTATATCACAAACTCACTCTAATTCAATAACTCATCATAAATCAATTACCACGTTGAGATTACTATTTGCAAGGAAAATACGGGCATTGTAATACACATAGATTCGTTTGGCAATTTAAAAGATTCCTTTCGTATTCTCGAATAGTAGGACCCAATAGCGTACCAGCCAGACCCTGGCTCGTGTTAATCCTAAAAAACCGGGCCCATGTCCTTGTGGTGGCATGCGTTGTATGCACATTAGCCAACCCCAACCAGTCGAGCCTCCGCGTTTCGAGTCGAAATATCTGGCGGCCAGAATTCCAGCCCTAGGAAATTCCCCTCATGTCCCCGGTCCATAATGACTATCGATGAACAATGGAGGGATGCTTTAGTAACTAGACAATGTTACCTACCATGCCGAGCACAATTCAATTCCCTCGGCCACCGCTAACGAAGGTCACCTGTCAACTCCATTGCCTAGTACTAATAGCAGTACTACACCAGGATGAGCACAGAATTCAGCCTGTTTGTTCGTGCCTAGTACTTGAGTTAATATATCAGGCAACGCACTGGTACGGGGGATTATCCTTTTACTCTGCATATATAACTTGTCTGAAGTCTAACTAAGCAAACTGTTTGACCAAATCCTTTCCTAAGAAATACAAGAGGAAAGATGTATCGCTTGAAAATTTATTGCATGATGCAGGTTATGATATTCTTTCGAGTCCTGTCATGTTAAGGCGAACACTTTCACTATTGAAACTATGGGCATTTACATGCCACCACGAGTCCCGCTTCTCATCGGAAGGTGCCGTCCGAGCAAGCGTGTTAGTCGATGGGAGGCGTGCGAGCAGACCGCTGCGCAGGCTGACCGGGAGGCATGCGAGAAGACCACTATGCATACTCACTGGGAGGCGAACCCTTTGACCAGGCTCCGCCGCCCACCTTCGTCCCTAATGCTCCCACTTTTAATGTTGCCGGAGCCGTAGTTTAAAATCAACCCCAAACTACCCAGTATCGCTACAATCTTCTCTCTTCCTCTCGGATTCTCATGTCGTCTACCTCCAACCAGCCTGACCTAACTGTACACCATGCCGCATCACGATGGTTTGCCCTTAGTCTTCTAGTTTCCTCAGGAAGACACCCAGCCGGAGTCTCAAGAACATAAGGCCATTTGCGGCGAGCTTGAACCGGCCTTGCAGGAAGACGCCGCACCTGTCCCCGCTCCCGTTCCGGCTCCCGTCGCCCTGACTACGCCAGCGCCCATCCCTGTGGCATTGATGGGATGGGAGCCGCACATTTGTTGCCGAGCTTGACGCCACGGGGTTCCAGGAGGTCCCTGCCGACTTTCACGTGTCCGTGCACCTGCCAGCACATGCGCATGCGCGTGCACTAACGTGCGCGCCCATGCCGGTGCCCGTGCACTTGCCAGCGCATGCCCCCTCAGCGGCATGGATGGCCGCCGTCGACCGCTTCCTAGCACCAACGCCAGTCGCCTCTTCCCGCCAGTTGACTCGCTCCTGGAGACCGAAATCCAAAACATTGTGGCCTTCCTTGACGCTAGGGCCAATGTCTAGGAGTATGCCAACAACGTCGCATGACACCACCGTCGCCGTCGCCGTTCCCGTCGGTTAGTGGCCCGATGACACACAGAACACGGCAGAGGAGCCGCTTCCTACGTAACACGCCGCCGCCGCCGCCGCCGTCGCGTAATCTAAATTCTCCATGAAAAATGTTCAGATAGCCATTCTTAAAGTCTGAACGTTTATCATTTGCGTTTATTTTAGATCGATCGTCGTATGAATGTAAAGTCGGAGTCAGATTGAATGAAATCTATGGTTTGATCGATTGAATGTTCTGCTAGAGCCATATCAAATTAAATATAAAACGTCATCAATCCACATGTATTCCTTCTCATCCAACAACCTAGACTGCTTCAATGTCGAGTTTTCAAAACATTTAGCGTGCAGTTAATTTCGTGCCAAAAATAGTGCTAATCACACAATAACACGCAAATAATATCCTACTTAATATCCGCATGCACTTAATATACTTCGAAATTACAGTGAATTGCACGTACACATTGACTAGTACTACTAGTATGTGAAACTGGTGCCGTAACTTGTGAACACGTCCAGATATGGTCAACGACAACATCGCCCGCGAGTTCTTCGTGTTTGCCCATGCGTCTAAACGTAGAAGTGGAGGAGAGAGAGAGCGCACATGGAACCCACCGGTAAGTGAAGGTGAATATTATGTGCTAACGAGCCGGTCCCACTAATGTACTAAAAATAATATTACATGTTATCCATTAAATAGGCTATGGTAATATGAAAACATTATAAGAACAAAGCGGGGTACAACAAACATTGTTGTTCTACGTATGTTGCCTATTGACGTGCGGCTTGATGGCCCTGGTTGCATGTTCGATCCTCGTCTTTTTAAATTTTTATTAATTTATAGATGGGTCCAAATTTGTTTCATGATAGGTGCCCCCCTCGGTATCTGGTTTGTAGAACTTTAATTTGTGGGTCAGAATTTGTTCCATTACAGGTGGACTATCGTTGTGTAGTTTTGTAGCTTATTTGTAATAATTAAAGAGAACAACAGAGTTTTTTGCAATACTATCATGGTGCGACATTGAAGGCAATAAAGGACGTGCGAGGGAGCAATGACCGAGCTAGAGGGAAATCAATTGGGGGAGATGCAGGGGTTGCAACGGTGTTTGGAGTAGTTGTGGGCCGAATGCTACGAAAATATAATCTAAACCCACTGGAATAAATGCCTACACAAATTAATCCAAGGTTGGAGTCCCCTTCGCAATGTAAATAGCTCCTCCTTTGCGAGGGATGTAGAGGTAGCTTCAATGTGTGGAAGACACGGCCTGAGAAAGCGAGGTCAATCGAGACACATATCGATAGAGAGACAAAGTGAGTGTGGTCTGACATTCATTGAAAAGATATATATGCTTGGAGAGATATTGTCCAATTAAGATTTTGGGAAGGGCGAGGGATGTAAGATAGAGCTTGAGAGATGATCCAGTCACAGACATTTATATATATTTTGTGTGTGGGAGGAAGCAAGGTCAATTGATTACATATATAAATGGAAAGAGATTGAGCGAGTGTGGGTTGTCTTGCGATCGAAAGCGTGAGACGGCTTGGAGGGAGTGAACTAGATAGACAATGTGCATGCGAGAGTATACAATATGAATATGTCAAATTGGGCTCAAACATGGAGATATATCGTTTGTGTCTGAGAAAGAGCGAGGTCAATCGAGACATACAAAGAGAGAGAGAGAGAGAGAGGGAGGGAGAGAGAGAGATTGAGCGAGCGTGGCCCGCCATGAGGTCAAAAGAGTTGGAGCGGCTTGGATGGGCTGACCTATATAGACAATTTAAGGGAGACAATATAGAGTATGTTGATCGAGGACCGAACAGGGAGTATATCATTTCTGTGTGAAAGAAAACGAGGTTAATCGAGACTTAGATAAAGAGAGTGAGATTGAGCAAGTGTGGCCCGCCATGTGGAACAAAGAGTGAGACAGTCTCGAGGGAGTGACCTAGATAGACAACGTGCATGTGTGCGCACGAGAGTTTGGGGGGCTAGATAGGCAATGCATGTACCTGACAAGAGAGGGTGGGAGGGAGAGAGAAAGAGAGAGAGAGAGAGAGAGAGAGAGAGCTTGGCAAGGGGTGCAATGGCGGGTGTGTGAGGTAAATACATTTGGTAACAGAGTGGAAAAAGGGGGTTGTGTAGTTGAGGGAGTTGGAGATCGAAACATGGAGAGAAAGAATGAACATGTGTCGGAACTCGATAGCTTCCTAAGGTGGTTAGGAGAGGAAGATTGACCGATACATAAAGTATGCAGCGTGTGTGCCGAGCAGGGGGGTGGGGCTCAAACCAACTTTCAATGTAGATAGTACGAGACTTAATATTGATGTTTCAATTCGGTGTACATTGTAAGATTTGAACTGAGGACCATGCATATGGGTAATTATTTCGAATTCGTGCCATACTAGGTTTGGAAAAGTTGACATTGACTTGATTGTTGTGCTCTTTGGTAGATCATATGTTTGAATCCATCCAAATTTTTCTCACTACCATGGCGTTCATCATATACATATGAATTTGTATTAAAAAAGTAGTGTGGATACCGTGAAATGCGAAATCCACGTTGGAATTGGAGGTCGCTATGTGACACACACCCTAATTCAAATAAATAATTATGTGACACAGACTCTAATCCATGTTAGTGTGGATACGATTTCGATTTTTTTCAAATAACTCCTCATTAATTAATTTATAGTATCTCGTTTCGAATGACTAATTATTTGCAAGGAAAACACGGGCATTGTAAATACATACAGATTCGTTTGCAACAGAAAGAAGATTCATTTGCATTCTCAAATGTAGGTGCACCAAGCAGACCAGGGTCGTGTCGTGGTGGTCGCGTGTGTCGTACGGATGCTTAGCACCCAGCCACCCACCCCCTCCCCCCCCAAAAAGAACGATGACAAAATAAGTTTGCGCTTCCACGTTTCGGATTGAAATATCTGGTGGCCCCAATTCCAGCCCTGTAAAATCTCCCTTCTCCACCATCCCTTCCACGCCCAGATTGCTCAAATCCCTAATTCGCCGCCAACCAAATAAAAGTTTGAAACGGCCCTCGTCTCGTCTCTTTCCCCACCTCTATGCCGGACGATGACAAAGACGATGGTCACGCTTCACCACCGCACCGGAGCTACCTCATCTACGCCCTCGTCCACCGCACCAGGTGTTCCACCGACAACATCGGTCGCTGCAACCGACGTGCCTCACAGACACCGACTTCCACTACATCAGGTGCGCTTCCCCGATGCCTTATCCCACCTCACCGGGGCTACTTCACCGAGCACATCATCGCACCTCCGCCCCCCGAGGCCGTTGGGGCCTCACCAACGGTCTCATCCACCGCATCGTAGCGCTTTGCTGCCACTCAAAATCTGCATCCATGCGCGGCCAGCCAACGCTAGCGCATCACCCTCAACGGCTCTGATGTGACCCGCACTCTAGCTAGGCGAGCATGCCCATACGCCGGCTAGAACTAGGTATCCACACATCACTCCCTTGTGCACTGTTCCGACGATGTTTGGATATCCTTTTCACTATTGTCTTAGCTTACACGCCTATGCAACTCTGACTTGAACTCTTATTTCTTCTGGAGATATCATCTGAAACAAGAAAAACCATTTTTAGCAAAGCATGACGGCTACGGGATCTGGTACACACCCTGGGCACCTGTATAACCTTGTAAGTATATGTCCTCTAGTACAACAACAAGGTGATAACTCTTATTTGATCAACCATTCGCCATGTCAAAAATGCAGAGGGGGATGCAAGGAGCACAAGGCTTGCACATCCGAGCAAGTGGTAACATGGAATTGTACATGGAACATCCCAAGCGCAAGCAGAACTATAGTGAGCGTGTACAACGAGCTAGCATAAGTCCCTGCATTTCGTTTCATTTGTACTGGCCTGCGTGTATGATTTGTGTGCAGTGGCGGATCCATGAATTCAACTTACCAGGGGCGAACATTTAACTTAAAAAATACAAAAGCACTTGCACTCCAGAAATCAACATAACTTAGAAATGTGAAGCTACATGCACTTTGAAAACCAGCTACTGATCCAAAGTAGTTCAGATTATAAAACACTTAATGATCTAAGCACCAAAAAACACAAAATGCAACACGGTATACAAGGACTACTAACATGGCCTGTACATGCTTGAATTATTCGTTCTCTGGCTGAAAATGTCGAAGTGTAATTGCACCTATAACCATTGCGCAAACTGCATATCAATATATCTGTCCTGCACAAGTATGCCAATAGTTTCAAACAACAGATTAGAAAAGTATTTATGCTACGTTGTCATGATACGGGGACTTTCTGGTAGATGGCCTCGACGTTTCCTCAAGCCATTAAAATGTACTATAATTTGCTTGTCATTAATGCCTGCAAATCTCTATGTCTCTCTCAACATAGTAGATCATCATTAGACACTAAATCCTTCAGTGGGAGCTTGCAAAATGCTTGCATTAGATCCGTCATTAGACACTATATGTTCATCACCAGGAGCATGTAAAATGTTTGCATCAAATCCTTCATTAGAAGTCTGTTCATTAGACACTTCATGCTCAAGAACAACATGAGCTTTTATGTTTACACCAGAAACTTGCTTAGATACATCAGATTCAATCAGTTCAGTATTGATTGGGGAGTTATAAAATAAGTAGAAATTGGTTACATTTTCTCACAGATTCCCTACATACAAGCAGTTTTACAACACCGTCTGGTTTAACTATTGGCCAGAAATTGAACCGTTGAATTAGATATAATTAGGGTTTTGATGTACATGCTCATTGTGCTGCGACTGTCCGTTTGCGCAAGCTCAATGCCATGCTCGTGCTGTCGCTGCTGCCTCCCACACAGGTTACACCCAGGGTTGGATCTTCATCTTCTTGTCCTTCCATCTGCTTGAAGCTCGGAAACTTCCCTCCAATGAGGGCGCGAGGAAGTACTATGTCGGTCTGTCCAGCGGTGGCTAGGTTAGGAGCAAACCAGACTAGAGGCTGGAGCCAACGAATTGGGATTTTTCCTGCTGTTGATCGATATGGGAGGTGCTCATTTGGGCCGCGAGCCTGCTATAGGGCCTGCCTTGCACTTAAGTTATTGGCCCATACAAATTGAAACATTTTTCTTCATTTTTTACATTGCTAGCTCATGCGTTGGGACGAACAAAACTAGCCCAGGCCAACTTGGACAACTCAAACTAGGTGCACACTTTCTAGTCACCCGAGGCGGCCACCCATACCAGCCCCTACGACGGCGTTTCCCCTTCTTGCGTGTATGATTGGGGAAGTGAAAAATATTCCAGTGGCTCTTTTGATTTACCCACAAAATGGTTGAATTCCTTGTTTCTATGAACTGAGTTTGCCAATAATGTGAAGGATGCCAGTCTTTTCATCCTATTGTAGATTGCTTAGATCTCGATACGCCAAATGTAATCGCATGAAATATACAGTAAAAGCCAGTGTGATGTGTGTGGCTACAACTACTCTGACTACCCATCCTCATATAGCTTATCAAGGACGCACCATCTTACTAGATTAACCATTCGACTTACCAAAGCAGTGTGGGAAGAAAGAAGTATTGGTACTGCGTATCCAAGCAATTGATGCCATGGACTCCTTCGTAGAACCTTGTAAGAGAAATAGAAGTTGCAGTGTGCCTGTACAAAGAGCTAGCGTAAGTTCAGTTACCTGCTTCTTAGAATTTTAGTTAGCTACTTATTGCAAAATTGTTCAATTACGTTGCTTGACTTAATTTAGTTTACTACTGATTACATAATACCATAGCCTGTTAATCCTATTATAGACTGCGCCTATCTATGTGTTTGATACTTACTGTTAAGAATTACCTATTTGCCTGAACTTAAATAGCTACTTAAGCATGTAGATAGCTGGTCATATGTACTTCTAGGGTGCAGCAGAATTCACGTGTAATTTACGTTCTGATACCCTGTTTGTTTAAATGGTTCGCTGTTATCACTTGTAGCACTAGTAATGTTTGCATGTTCATAGATAGACAACTGTCAGGTTTATATGAGGGACACCGTCTTTTTAACTTATATATGTGTTGGAATCATTTTGCTTACATCAAAGAAATTTACATATGTCTATGTTGCTGGTAAATGATACTGACTTGTTACTTTAATATGTTGCCAAGAACATGTTAGTTTACTAGTTTAGGTGTAATTAAATACGTTACCAAAACTAGTTAGTTTTACTAGTTTGATGTTAGTTTCTTATGGCTCTTGCAACACTTTATTTATGATTGCTAATATTCAAGTTTGCAGGATCCGACTGAAACTCCATTGGCACAACAGATTTGTTTTCAGAAACTTCCTTGTTTACCTGGTTTGCTGCTGTAACTTGTTGCTGCAATCATCTTACAAACTTCAAATTTTCAGGATCCAATTGGAAGTCCAATTGCACAGAAGGTACATTTTCAAAAATATATTTGTGTAACAGGTTTGCTGCTGTAACTTGTTGCTCTAATCAAGTTACTGACTACTCAACTTTTCAGGATATAAGAGAAACTCAAATGCCACAACAGGTTCCTTTTGCAAAACTTGTTTGTTTAACTGCTTTGCTGCTGCAACCGTTTGCTCTAATCACGTTACTGACTACTCAACTTTTCAGGATCCAAGAGAAACTCCAATGCCACAACAGGTACCTTTTGCAAAACTTGTTTGTTTAACTACTTTGCTGCTGCAACAACCGGTTACAATGATGTTAATAACTACTTTTCAGCATCCAATTGAAACTCTTTAATTCCTTGTTTGTTTAACTGGTTTGCTGTTATAACTCCCAGTTGAGATGTTTTTATAGCTTCAACTTTTCGAAATCAAATCGGAACTTTAATGGAAAAACATGTTAGCCCAAGATCAAAGAGCGAGGTCCCCAAGGATGTTGTATCATCCCACAACAGTGGCACTGGCCCAATCATACATCATGAATTGCCAACTGCTGATGCTCTAGAGGCTCAACTATTGGTAGAAAGATATTCTGATTCTGCAGTTAGAGATGAAGTTGACATGTTGAGGAAGAAAACAACACAATCACAAGCAATACTCAAGACAACAAATAAATATTTGGTGGATTTCAAAACGAAGCAAGCTGAGACTGGCCGCATTGTTAAGGTCCTGAAGGAAAAAGGAAATTAAATTCCCACTTGGTAAATCATAGGTGAAATGTTCTTTCCATCATTGAATAACCTTTGTGTTGTTTGTTCATGTAATCAATCAAACCATTTTTTTAGATATCATGTAAGTTTTTTAGCACAACTTTGTATTAATTGATAAGACTCGGAGACATTTCTTTCTGATTGCTGTGCCAGACCTACAAATATGCCAATCGTGCTAAATGTGCATTCTGCAATAATAGTAGTCTAGATGGACCTTAAGTGGCACGCATCGGAAAGGGCCAAGATGCTTTACTAGCTTCGCTAAAAAAGGATGCTCTTCCAGCAAAAAAGTACAACGGCTTGGCTTACGTATGTTAGTTGATATTGTTGGTCCATATACTCTATAAGTGTTTATATGTCTGTTAGTTTTGCACATTATTGGTTGATTGACTCGGTATTTGAATATTGATACATCGCTTGTGTACATATCTAAATGGGAGTACACATTATGCTGCGTGTGACACTTGAGTTGGACATAAAGTGGTTTCAAATTTTAAAATTCACGTTAAACTGGATTCTAGCTTATGAATTCGAGTATCGGCATCTGTAAATCATATTCATATATGACAGTCGAATACATCTTTGTCATGCTTTTAAAGATATATAAAAACACATAGAATGATTTATAAAGATTTGTATAGGAATACAAAATGGATTCAAATTTAGTTGCCAGGGTAAACGTGGATGCTTATTGTCCCAAAAATCAAAAGAAGCGGCTAAATGTACAATCCCACGTCGGCTGCCCATAGCCAAGTGTTTGGGAGATGGAAATTATTGTCTACCCCTTACACAGACAATCCATCAGACCGATTTCCACTACTCTCAATAAGGGTAGGTTAGTAACTTCAATTCGACATGAAACGACCGCCTCTGAGCCCATTCTGACACGGTGGGCCCCAAACATGGTTGGCAAAACACATTTGACTCAAGCTCGTCCGAAAGACCTCTGTCTCTCCCTCCATTTCCCCATTCATACACGGTGAGCGGCAAAACAAAGTCGACTTGGCCGAAATCGATGTAGGCAAGTATTTTCAATAGTGGCAGGTTTGTAACTTCACTCAGATGTGACACAACCGCCCTACCAGTCAGCCCCCGTGGTCGCCAACCATGGGCACCCAAACCCCTCTCCTCGCCAGAAATCACTCTGGGCAAATAGTGGCGAGATGCGAGATTAGCATCCTATCCCCAACCGACGAGTCCAAATTTTAAACAGGGGCTAAGTTCGTAACTTTCCCATAATTCAGGCAGGCGCATCCCAAAAACATGGTTCCCCATACCTCTCCCTCCATTTTCCCATTCATACACCGTCCGCGCTAGAACACCATCCCCACACCAGCCTCCTCCGCCCGCCACCCCATCCATCGCCGTCGTCCTCCACCCCATCCATCGCCACCGTCCTCCACCATCTCGGAGGCCTGCCAAGACCACATCGACCACTGCTAGAGATGGATGTTTCTCATCCACGGCGACGGACCAAGAGCCTTGCATCGTGTTCTCTCACATCATCGGCGTCATCGTCCTCTTTGCCAGGGCCGCTCACACGACCTTCTCTTCTACTGCAACGGGACTTATCCCCCGATGCACCTATCTACCGTCGCAGATCTACTTCAATGCCATGACATCCATCCCACCCCCAATGCCTACACGGCGCCGCAAGAGAGGTGGTACTTCATATCTTCTCAACTTTTTGATCTTAACCAGAAAATATATCGTAACTTGGTTATTGTACATTCTTTTCAACTCTTAGAATTTTGTTCTTAGTTCAAAGCAAACAATGGATGCTAAATAGCATTTCTCCGGTTTGCAGCTTTAAATCTGCCAGGGCACGGTCATAATAGGGTTTAATTGGTTCCATGGTGGTTTCTTTAATAGAAATCAGAGGGGAAACCCTCTTTTGCTAAAAAATGCTTAGGGTTTCCCCCTTTTATGATCACTATACGATTAGCATACGTGCATCGTGTCATAATAGCACTGCTCCACCCATCAAGCTAAATAAGCTTAGCTGTTGAAATATGAATCTGATATTATCAGAACAGAGTCATTTAATTGGTCAGCTAAATGCTCCTGAGTTAGTTTCAAAAATGCATGTTCGCCGCTCAGGTGTGTATCTCTACAAAGTGCCCATGATGGGCCGCGACCCACCCTAGGATTTTGGGTCAGCCCAGGCCCCGATTCCCCTCTATTCTGTTGCGCGCTTCCAATCTCTACTCGCCCCCAGCCGCCTGCCTCACTGGCGACTTGCTGTCCCCGGACGACATGACTCTAGGAGGAGACGCCGGACTAACAGGAGGTTAGGAGTCGCTCGTCCAACAGCGTCACCGCTGCCCGAGCGCACCGCCGTGCCTACCTTTCCAGTCCGTTCAGGGCTCAGGCATGCAGCACCCACTAAGCCAACCCGATTTACCTGAGATACGTCCTCAACACTCAGCGGCCACTCCTCATCACCCATTTTCTAATTGATTCATTACTCATTAGGCAGGACTGTCATTAGGGTTTTTTTGTGTGCTGAGTGCTACCTATACTTAATGGTTCAGATGTATTTTAGTAATCTTTAGTATGTGTAAAGTTCACAGGGTTTCAAAATTCTTGCCCCAGGAATAGACACTAGTCATTTTCGATTGTTGGTCGTAGTGACATTGACCCAGATTACTATGCAGGCCAGGTTTGTTGACAATTTTAATTGTCTTTCTTACTCATTAAATATGATATCCAATTATTCACGTCGATTAGTTGCAAACAATAAGTGCTAGACAAACTTCTTGATTCAGATTTTGGACGGTCTCTTACTGCAGTTACAATTCTGCATACTTGTCCTAGTAAGCTCACAAGTAAATGATTGATTCACTACATGTATGCTTGCCTTGTCACATTTGTTGTCAATATTCTTTTAGGGTGGACCACCCTATTTCGAAATACACTAACCACAGACATGAGTGAATAGTATTTCTCCGTGTGATCCGTTCCATCATGTGTGGGCAACGAACACTGCATTGTATAGAAAGAAAGAGTCATTTCCAGCTTTTACATAGACTACAATCTTTTACATGGAATACAATCTGCCTACTTGCTTTGTGTCGCATTACCAGCACTCCACCCTTGAAGCTAAACATTATGCTACTCATAATTCCTTAGTTTATTTGTTCAAATATGAATTTGATATGATGCTAATGTTCCTACTTTTGTTCGAAAATATGTGTCTTCCTGTTATAGAGACATAAGGGGTTTCTATTTCTGTGTGTGGTCTAGTCAGCACAGTTGGGGGTGAACTTTGCATATGTAGGGGTTTATAGGGAGGCACTCTTCAAGTTGAATCCGCAATGCATTCCATTGATAATCTGACTACTTTTTATGTTTTCATGAATCTCAGATTCTGAACAGCATCATAATGATTATGAGTTTGCGCACATGAAAATAATAAAGTAGAACAATGCCATGGCTGTCAAACTTGGCATGAATGGACTGAAATCAAGTCTGAATGCAATGCAATGCAAACGCTCTCGACCAACAGATTCATGCTCTGAATATGATCCTAACAGTGATTCTGAGCTAGAGGGAGCCCTAAGTCAATGTAGCTCCCTAGTGGAGGATTCATAGGTAGATGCCCTATCTTATTCACCCATCAAGGTGCTTGCTCTGAGTTTCCAAGGTTATATTGGTCGCACATATCTTGCAACTGATGCTTTGCATTGCTTCTACTTTGTTGCACTACCATTAGCTTAGTTTACACATCGTGTATGTGAATACACCCTACCTATCCATTTTCAATACATATTCCATTGTCATCATACCATATTTGTCCATTCAAATGTTGCTCTTGTGTATCAGACATTCAAAAGGAAGAGGGTGATTGCTGATCGTGGAGGAGCACGAGCAAAGTATTTGGAAAAGGTAGTGACACCTGATAAATAAAATATCCCATTAGGTGTAGTTGCAATATCACCTGACCCACAAAACACGACCCTAACTCTAGCAGACTCTAGCCCTACTAAAATGGTCATTTCTGATGCCCCAACTCAGCAGACCCCAATTGCAGCAAATAGTATGATGATGCCAGTTGACATAGCAACAGCTCTATGACGCAAAACCCCCATTCCACCCAAGATTACACCAAATCCAGTTGCCAAATCTCTTTTCGAACCAGAGAGAGCCCCAATTGCAGCAAATAGGACCCCTGTTCCATTTCTTCACAATTTAGAAGACGAAGCTTATATTGTTGTCAGGAACTTTGTGCGCATCTTTCCTTCATGGAAAGATTAGACCTCAGACACAGAACAATTTCCAATCTTCCTCCACAACTTACGCAAAGGAATGTACTAATGTTATTCAAGGTAATTACTGCATATGTTTCTACTGACAGAAGACACAATATTTCATTACTTTAAATAGGCGAGGACCAAACTGGATTATTAAGACGAGCAAGGTTTGGTTGTGCTTGTCAAGGACTTGTTGTTGGGGAACGCAGTAATTTCGAAAATTTTCCTACGCACACGCAAGATCATGGTGATGCATAGCAACGAGGGGGAGAGTATTGTCTACGTACCAACGCAGACCGACTGCGGAAGCGATCTCACAACGTAGAGGAAGTAGTCGTACGTCTTCTTCCCGATCCGACCGATCCAAGCACCGTTACTCCGGCACCTCCGAGTTCTTAGCACACGTTCAGCTCGATGACGTTCCTCGGGCTCCGATCCAGCAAAGCGTCGAGGAAGAGTTCCGTCAGCACGACGGCGTGGTGACGATCTTGATGTACTACCGACGCAGGGCTTCGCCTAAGCACTGTAACGGTATGATCGAGGTGGAATTTGGTGGCAGGGGGCACCGCACACGGCTAAGGAACGATCTCAAGGATCAAGTTGTGTGTCTTGGGGTGCCCCCTGCCTCCGTATATAAAGGTTGGAGGGAGGGGGGCTGGCCGGCCAAAGAGGTGTAGGCGCAGGAGGAGTCCTACTCCTACCGGGAGTAGGACTCCCCCCTCCAATCCTAGTCCAACTAGGAATCCTTTAAAGGGGAGAGAGAGAGAGGTGGCCGGCCCCTCTCCTAGTCCTAATAGGACTAGGGAGAGGGGGGGAGGCGCAGCCCTATGTGGTCTGCCCTCTCACCTTTCCACTAAGGCCCATGTTGGCCCATTTGGCTCCCGGGGGGTTCCGGTAACCCTCCCGGTAATCCGGTAAAATCCCGATTTCACCCGGAACACTTCCGATGTCCAAACATAGGCTTCCAATATATCAATCTTTACGTCTCGACCATTTCGAGACTCCTCGTCATGTCCGTGATCTCATCCGGGACTCCGAACAACCTTCGGTACATCAAAATGCATAAACTCATAATAACTGTCATCGTAACGTTAAGCGTGCGGACCCTACGGTTCGAGAACAATGTAGACATGACCGAGACACGTCTCCGGTCAATAACCAATAGCGGGACCTGGATGCCCATATTGGCTCCTACATATTCTACGAAGATCTTTATCGGTCAGACCGCATAACAACATACGTTGTTCCCTTTGTCATCGGTATGTTACTTGCCCGAGATTCGATCGTCGGTATCCAATACCTAGTTCAATCTCGTTACCGGCAAGTCTCTTTACTCGTTCCGTAATACATCATCTCACAACTAACATATTAGTTGCAGTGCTTGCAAGGCTTATGTGATGTGCATTACCGAGAGGGCCCAGAGATACCTCTCCGACAATCGGAGTGACAAACCCTAATCTCGAAATACGCCAACCCAACATCTACCATTGGAGACACCTGTAGTACTCCTTTATAATCACCCAGTTACGTTGTGACGTTTGGTAGTACCCAAAGTGTTCCTCCGGTAAACGGGAGTTGCATAATCTCATAGTTATAGGAACATGTATAAGTCATGAAGAAAGCAATAGCAACATACTAAATGATCGGGTGCTAAGCTAATGGAATGGGTCATGTCAATCAGATCATTCAACTAATGATGTGACCTCGTTAATCAAATAACAACTCTTTGTTCATGGTTAGGAAACATAACCATCTTTGATTAACGAGCTAGTCAAGTAGAGGCATACTAGTGACACTCTGTTTGTCTATGTATTCACACATGTATTATGTTTCCGGTTAATACAATTCTAGCATGAATAATAAACATTTATCATGATATAAGGAAATAAATAATAACTTTATTATTGCCTCTAGGGCATATTTCCTTCAGTCTCCCACTTGCACTAGAGTCAATAATCTAGTTCACATCGCCATGTGATTTAACAGCAATAGTTCACATCACCATGTGATTAACACTCATAGTTCACATCGTCATGTGACCAACACTCAAAGGGTTTACTAGAGTCAGTAATCTAGTTCACATATCTATGTGATTAACACCCAAAGAGTACTAAGGTGTGATCATGTTTTGCTTGTGAGATAATTTTAGTCAACGGGTCTGTCACATTCAGATCCATAAGTATTTTGCAAGTTCTATGTCTACAATGCTCTACACGGAGCTACTCTAGCTAATTGCTCCCACTTTCAATATGTTTCCAGATTGAGACTTTAGATTCATCTGGATCAGTGTCAAAAACTTGCATCGACGTAACCCTTTACGACAAACCTTTTTGTCACGTCCATAATCGAGAAACATATCCTTATTTCACTAAGGATAATTCTGACCGCTGTCCAGTGATCTACTCCTAGATCACTATTGTATTTCCTTGCCAAATCAGTGCAGGGTATACAATAAATCTGGTACACAGCATGGCATACTTTATAGAACCTATGAATGAGGCATATGGAATGACTTTCATTCTCTTTCTATCTTCTGCCGTGGTCGGGCTTTGAGTCTTTACTCAACTTCACACCTTGTAACACAGGCAAGAAACTTTTTCTTTGATTGTTCCATTTTGAACTACTTCAAAATCTTGTCAAGGTATGTACTTATTGAAAAACTTATCAAGCGTCTTGATCTATCTCTATAGATCTTGAAGCTCAATATGTAAGCAGCTTTACCGAAGTCTTTCTTTGAAAAACTCCTTTCAAACACTCCTTTTATGCTTTACAGAATAATTCTACATTATTTCCGATCAACAATATGTCATTCACATATACTTATCAGAAATGCTGTAGTGCTCCCACTCACTTTCTCGTAAATACAGGCTTCACCGCAAGTCTGTATAAAACTATATGCTTTGATCAACTTATCAAAGCGTATATTCCAACTCCGAGATGCTTGCACCAGTCCACAGATGGATCGCTGGAGCTTGCACATTTTGTTAGCACCTTTCGGATTGACAAAACCTTCTGTTGCATCATATACAACTCTTCTTTAATAAATCCATTAAGGAATGCAGTTTTGTTTATCCATTTGCCAGTTTTCATAAAATGCGGCAATTGCTAACATGATTCGGACAGACTTAAGCATAGATACGAGTGAGAAAAACTCATCGTAGTCAACACTTTGAAATTGTCGAAAACCTTTTGCGACAATTCTAGCTTTGTAGATAGTAACACTACTATCAGCGTCCGTCTTCCTCTTGAAGATCCATTTTTTCTTAATTGCTTGCCGATCATCGGGTAAGTCAACCAAAGTCCAAACTTTGTTCTCATACATGGATCATATCTCAGATTTCATGGCTTCAAGCCACTTTGCGGAATCTGGGCTCACCATCGCTTCTTCATAGTTCGTAGGATCATCATGATCTAGTAGCATGACTTCCAGAACAGGATTACCGTACCACTCTGGTGCGGATCTTACTCTGGTTGATCTACGAGGTACAGTAGTATCTTGATCTAAAGTTTCATGATCATCATCATTAACTTCCTCTCTTATTGGTGTAGTTCTCACAGAAACAGTTTTCTGTGATGTACTATTTCCCAATAACGGAGTAGGTATAGTTACCTCGTCAAGTTCTACTTTCCTCCCACTCACTTCTTTCGAGAGAAACTCCTTCTCCAGAAAGTTTCCGAATTTTAGCAACAAAAGTATTGCCTTCGGATCTGTGATAGAAGGTGTATCCAATAGTTTCCTTTGGATATCCTATGAAGACGCACTTCTCCGATTTGAGTTTGAGCTTATTAGGATGAAACTTTTTCATATAAGCATCACAACCCCAAACTTTAAGAAACGACTACTTTGGTTTCTTGCTAAACCACAGTTCAGATTGTGTCGTCTCAACGGACTTAGATGGTGCTCCTTTTTAACGTGAATGCAGCTGTCTCTAATGCATAATCCCAAAACGATAGTGGTAGATCGGTAAGATACATCATAGATTGCACTATATTCAATAAAGTACGGTTATGACGTTCGGACACACCATTATGATGTGGTGTTCCAGGTGGCGTGAGTAGTGAAACTATTTCACATTGTTTTAACTGAAGACCAAACTCGTAACTCAAATACTCTTTTCCACGATCAGATCGTAGAAACTTTATTTTCTTGTTACGATGATTTTCCACTTCACTCTGAAATTATATGAACTTTTCAAATGTTTCAGACTTATGTTTCATCAAGTAGATATACTCATATCTGCTCAAATCATCTGTGAAGATCAGAAAATAATGATACCTGTCGCGATCCTCAATATTCATCGGACCACATACATCAGTATGTATGATTTCCAATAAATCTTTTCTCGCTCCATTGTTCCGGAGAACGGCGTTTTAGTCATCTTGCCCAAAAGGCATGGTTCGCAAGCATCAACTGATTCATAATCAAGTGATTCCAAAAGCCCATCAGCATGGAGTTTCTTCATGCGCTTTACACCAATATGACCTAAACGGTAGTGCCACAAATAAGTTGCACTATCATTATTAACTTTGCATCTTTTGGTTTCAATAATATGAATATGTGTATTATTAATATCGAGATCCAATGAACTATTTTCATTGGGTGTTTAACCATATTAGGTTTTATTCATGTAAACAGAACAACAATTTATTCTCTTACTTAAATGAATAACCGTATTACAATAAACATGATCAAATCATATTCATGTTCAACGCAAACACCAAATAACACTTATTTAGGTTCAACACTAATCCCGAAATTATAGGGAGTGTGCGATGATGATCATATCAATCTTGGAACCACTTCCAGCACACATCGTCACTTCACCCTTAACTAGTCTCTGTTTATTCTGCAACTCCCGTTTCGAGTTACTAATCTTAGCAACTGAACTAGTATCAAATACTGAGGGTTTGCTATAAACACTAGTAAAGTACACATCAATAACATGTATATCAAATATACTTATGTTCACTTTGCCATCCTTCTTATCCGCCAATCACTTGGGGTAGTTCCGCTTCTAGTGACCAGTCCCTTTGCAGTAGAAGCACTTAGTCTCAGGCTTAGGATCAGACTTGGGCTTCTTCACTTGAGCAGCAACTTGCTTGCCGTTCTTCTTGAAGTTCCCCTTCTTCCCTTTGCCCTTTTCTTGAAACTAGTGGTCTTGTCAACCATCAACACTTGATGTTTTTCTTGATTTCTACCTTCGTTGATTTCAGCATCACGAAGAGCTTAGGAATTACTTTTGTCATCCCTTGCATATTATAGTTCATCACAAAGTTCTACTAACTTGGTGATGGTGACTAGAGAATTCTGTCAATCACTATCTTATCTGGAAGATTAACTCCCACTTGATTCAAGCGATTGTAGTACTCAGACAATCTGGGCACATGCTCACTAGTTGAGCGATTCTCCTCCATCTTTTAGCTATAGAACTTGTTGGAGACTTCATATCTCTCAACTCGGGTATTTGCTTGAAATATTAACTTCAACTCCTAGAACATCTCATATGTTCCATGACGTCCAAAACGTCTTTGAAGTCCCGATTCTAAGCTATCAAGCATGGTGCACTAAACTATCAAGTAGTCATCATATTGAGCTAGCCAAACATTCATAACGTCTGCATCTGCTCCTGCAATAGGTCTGTCACCTAGCGGTGCATCAAGGACATATTTCTTCTGTGCAGCAATGAGGATAAACCTCAGATCACGGATCCAATCCGCATCATTGCTACTAACATCTTTCAACACAATTTTCTCTAGGAACATATCAAAATAAACACAGGGAAGCAACAACGCGAGCTATTGATCTACAACATAATTTGCAAAATACTACCAGGACTAAGTTCATGATAAATTTAAGTTCAATTAATCATATTACTTAAGAACTCCCACTTAGATAGACATCCCTCTAATCCTCTAAGTGATCACGTGATCCAAATCAACTAAACCATAACCGATCATCACGTGAGATGGAGTAGTTTTCAATGGTGAACATCAATATGTTGATCATATCTACTATATGATTCACGCTCGACCTTTCGGTCTCCGTGTTCCGAGGCCATATCTGTATATGCTTGGCTCGTCAAGTATAACCTGAGTATTCCGCGTGTGCAACTGTTTTGCACCCGTTGTATTTGAACGTAGAGCCTATCACACCCGATCATCACGTGGTGTCTCAGCACGAAGAACTTTTGCAACGGTGCATACTCAGGGAGAACACTTCTTGATAATTTAGTGAGAGATCATCTTATAATGCTACCGTCAATCAAAGCAAGATAAGATGCATAAAAGGATAAACATCACATGCAATCAATATAAGTGATATGATATGGCCATCATCATCTTGTGCTTTGTGATCTCCATCTCCGAAGCATCGTCATGATCACCATCGTCACCGGCGCGACACCTTGATCTCCATCGTAGCATCGTTGTCGTCTCGCCAATCTTATGCTTCCACGACTATCACTACCGCTTAGTAATAAAGTAATGCATTACATCGCGATTGCATTGCATACAATAAAGCGACAACCATATGGCTCCTGCCAGTTGCCGATAACTCGGTTACAAAACATGATCATCTCATACAATAAAATCAGCATCATGCCTTGACCATATCACATCACAACATGCCCTGCAAAAACAAGTTAGACGTCCTCTACTTTGTTGTTGCAAGTTTTACGTGGCTGCTACGGGCTTAAGTAAGAACTCATCTCACCTACGCATCAAAACCACAACGATAGTTCGTCAAATAGACTCCGTTTTAACCTTCTCAAGGACCGGGCGTAGTCACACTTGGTTCAACTAAAGTTGGAGAGACAGTCTTCCGCAAGCCATCTGTGTGCATAGCACGTCGAGGGAACCGGTCTCGCGTAAGAGTACGCGTAAGGTTGGTCCGGATCGTCTCGTCCAACAATACCGCCGAACCAAAGTATGACATGCTGGTAGGCAGTATGACTTGTATCGCCCACAACTCACTTGTGTTCTACTCGTGCAAATAACATCAAACCATAAAACCTAGGCTCGGATGCCACTGTTGGGGAACGCAGTAATTTCGAAAATTTTCCTACGCACACGCAAGATCATGGTGATGCATAGCAACGAGGGGGAGAGTATTGTCTACGTACCAACTCAGACCGACTGCGGAAGCGATCTCACAACGTAGAGGAAGTAGTCGTACGTCTTCTTCCCGATCCGACCGATCCAAGCACCGTTACTCCGGCACCTCCGAGTTCTTAGCACACGTTCAGCTCGATGACGTTCCTCGGGCTCCGATCCAGCAAAGCGTCGAGGAAGAGTTCCGTCAGCACGACGGCGTGGTGACGATCTTGATGTACTACCGACGCAGGGCTTCGCCTAAGCACTGTAACGGTATGATCGAGGTGGAATTTGGTGGCAGGGGGCACCGCACACGGCTAAGGAACGATCTCAAGGATCAAGTTGTGTGTCTTGGGGTGCCCCCTGCCTCCGTATATAAAGGTTGGAGGGAGGGGGGCTGGCCGGCCAAAGAGGTGTAGGCGCAGGAGGAGTCCTACTCCTACCGGGAGTAGGACTCCCCCCTCCAATCCTAGTCCAACTAGGAATCCTTTAAAGGGGAGAGAGAGAGAGGTGGCCGGCCCCTCTCCTAGTCCTAATAGGACTAGGGAGAGGGGGGGAGGCGCAGCCCTATGTGGGCTGCCCTCTCACCTTTCCACTAAGGCCCATGTTGGCCCATTTGGCTCCCGGGGGGTTCCGGTAACCCTCCCGGTAATCCGGTAAAATCCCGATTTCACCCGGAACACTTCCGATGTCCAAACATAGGCTTCCAATATATCAATCTTTACGTCTCGACCATTTCGAGACTCCTCGTCATGTCCGTGATCTCATCCGGGACTCCGAACAACCTTCGGTACATCAAAATGCATAAACTCATAATAACTGTCATCGTAACGTTAAGCGTGCGGACCCTACGGTTCGAGAACAATGTAGACATGACCGAGACACGTCTCCGGTCAATAACCAATAGCGGGACCTGGATGCCCATATTGGCTCCTACATATTCTACGAAGATCTTTATCGGTCAGACCGCATAACAACATACGTTGTTCCCTTTGTCATCGGTATGTTACTTGCCCGAGATTCGATCGTCGGTATCCAATACCTAGTTCAATCTCGTTACCGGCAAGTCTCTTTACTCGTTCCGTAATACATCATCTCACAACTAACATATTAGTTGCAGTGCTTGCAAGGCTTATGTGATGTGCATTACCGAGAGGGCCCAGAGATACCTCTCCGACAATCGGAGTGACAAACCCTAATCTCGAAATACGCCAACCCAACATCTACCATTGGAGACACCTGTAGTACTCCTTTATAATCACCCAGTTACGTTGTGACATTTGGTAGTACCCAAAGTGTTCCTCCGGTAAACGGGAGTTGCATAATCTCATAGTTATAGGAACATGTATAAGTCATGAAGAAAGCAATAGCAACATACTAAACGATCGGGTGCTAAGCTAATGGAATGGGTCATGTCAATCAGATCATTCAACTAATGATGTGACCTCGTTAATCAAATAACAACTCTTTGTTCATGGTTAGGAAACATAACCATCTTTGATTAACGAGCTAGTCAAGTAGAGGCATACTAGTGACACTCTGTTTGTCTATGTATTCACACATGTATTATGTTTCCGGTTAATACAATTCTAGCATGAATAATAAACATTTATCATGATATAAGGAAATAAATAATAACTTTATTATTGCCTCTAGGGCATATTTCCTTCACTTGTTGATCAAGTATCATTGCTACCTGTGGCAAGCGCACTTCGATGGCAAGCCTCTAAAAGAAATTTTTTGTAAAGTCTCCCATGCTACATTTATCAGACAGTGACTTGAATAATCTTGTTACACATTGGTCTCGTTTGTAGTGTAAGGTACTGTCTATGATATCACATTTGAACTACATTTCTGCATTTGCCTTAACGTCTCACTTGTATGAAAACTGTTAGCAGAAGAACATTCATTCTCAAGGGACCACAACATTCATTCTAGTTGGATCTTTAAATGCGTGTTTATCCATTTAAACTCCACATGCTCCTGTTCATATGATCAATTCCTATGTATGCTCTAGATGCCTGCCGATATCATATTGCCGCGATTGTCGTAAGGGTCCGGCCCTTAACAGTCATCTTGGCGTGGATGTGTCTCGGCAAGTTTTTCCAAGGTAGCTCTCAACGCAGCCTCTCATCCTGCGAGCATGGCTTTGGATAGGCCGATGGAGCGATCAAAGAAACTAGCCAAGGTTCCATCGCTTGAGGGCTTTCGCGATACGAACACTTACTGGAGTTAAGGGATAAACGACTGCAGAAATATGAAACACATCAAATAGAAGTGATAACGTGGACTTAGCTTTCGTTTTAAGCTTCTTTTTCGTTTGCCGGGCCACGCGCGTTCGACGCGTCCGCGGCGCCAGGAGAAGTAGAAGGCGGTCAGGTGGTTTCTTCGTTGCTGGCAAGGATCGTCATGCATCTCCTGTAGCTGGCGAGCATTGGTATATGGTGTCGGGCTTCGTCGGTCCCCTTTCCTTTTGCTCCCCCCTCGAGACAGTGCAGTGGTTGCCGTGGCATGGGTTGTGCAAGTGTGGGCAGCCTTGCCGAAGTGTGCTTGCTGAGGCATCAATCGATGAACTCATACCAGTATTCTGCTTAGGATCACCCATGGTGGGGAAAATACTAAACCGAGCGTCGCATGGTAATCATCAACATCAATGACGCCGAGGCTAAATCAACTCGACTACTGACGAGGTGGGGGTACAGGAAGAATGGAGCTCGCGTTCACACATCTTGTGCCCCTTCCTACGGACAGCGTTTAGATGGCGATAACACCATACGAGCCACCAGGGTAAATCCATCGCCATCCGCCATGGTCTTGGTCGTGACCATTGCTATGGAAAATCTTGGAGAGCGGCAACACGGCGCGAGGGTGGATCTTCCCCCGCTCCACTTCTGCGCTTTCGCGGGCGCCACAATCGATGGCACTATCGAGGATGAAGATGTCGATAAAGATGATGTGCCGCACACGCTTTCAGGTTCGCACAAGCGAGCACCCTACCTGGCGCACCATAGATGTCGCGGGATATCCACGACCACCTATGGGACGAGGAGGCCCCTTGATGGTTTGGCATGGGGACGACGCGTTGCACAAAGAGCAGACCAGCGTAAGGCAGCGCGGCAGAGAGCACACAAGTGATTTACCCAGGTTCGGGCCGCCACGAGGCGTAAGATCCTACTCCCAATTTAGTGGATTGATGGTGGAATGAACGTGGTGGTGCGTAGTACACTTGCCCAGCAGGGTTTGCCTTGGGGCCGCAATGACTACGCGCGTATGGTGGCTTGGGTTCCTGAACTTTCCATCCCCTCCTCCAACTGCCATGGGCCACCTTTTATAGATTAAGGGGTCACCACAATGGCAAAGTAGTCATTATCCATTGATATGATAGCCAACAGTGCTATTGTACCTAACATTGTGGGCTGACAGGGTGCATTAAATGCAGCACTTAGTGTCACATCACTTGTCCCCCGACAAGGCTTGCCGGGCTTTCTTGCCAGCTCCAAGCCTGTTCCTTAATAGGTTGCAGGACAGGTGTCATCTATAGGCTTATTCTGTAGGAAACGGCTGCCATGTGGCGAATGGCTGCCACTTAATCATCTCGCGGCTTGACATTGCACTGATTGATGGCGTGGGTCATGCTTAAGTGGTTGGTGGGGTGGTTCTGCCCCCGCGAGCACCGGTGGCCCTTGCCGGGGTGCATTTGTTGCCTGCTTCTTGCGGTGGCCTAGCCCCTTGTCGGGCTCGCCTACCGGCAAGGGAAGCCCTTTTCTTGCCGATATCTTGCTCTTCTGACTCGATCTTGGTCTCTATGGAGTGGGTGTTGGTTCTTCAAATCTCTTGATTTCTTGTATTCTGGCTCGGCCTCGGCTTGTCCGTGCACGAGTCAGGGGGAAAATGCATACCCCTGTATATTTTCCCTGACCTCCCTAAAGAGAAGTGGTTCAAATATTAGCCACCTATTAAAGAAGAGATTAAAGAACTAGTAATAGCTAAATATGAAACAATTATCTATAATGTTGATCCAGTTGTTCCTACTACTTATATTGAAAAACCACCCTTCCTTGTTAGGATAAAGGAACATGCTAAAGTTTTGTTGGGGAATGTAGTAATTTCAAAAAAATTCCTATGCACACACATGATCATGGTGGTGCATAGCAGCGAGAGGGGAGAGTGTGTTCATGTACACTCATAGACCGAAAGCGGAAGCGTTAGCATAACGCGGTTGATGTAGTCGTACGTCTTCACGATCCGACCGATGCAAGTACTGAACGCACGTCACCTCCGAGTTCAGCACATATTCAGCTCGATGACGTCCCATGAAGTCCGATCCAACAGAGCTTCACGGGAGAGTTTCGTCAGCACGATGGCGTGATGACGGTGATGATGATGCTACCGATGTAGAGCTTCGCCTAAGCACTTCTGTGATATGATCGAGGTGGATGATGGTGGAGGGGGCACCAGATCAACTTCTGTGTCCTAGAGTGCCCCCTTGCCCCCGTATATAAAGGAGCAAGGGGGGAGGCGGCCGGCCAAGGAGGAGGGCGCGCTAAGGGGGGAGTCCTACTCCCAGGAGTAGGAGAAGGGGGAAGGAGGAGGTGGAGAGAAGGAAGGAGAGGGGGCCGCCACCCCCTTCCCTTGTCCAATTCGGACTAGGGAAAGAGGTCGTGCGCCACCTCCTGGCTGACCTTTCTCTTCTCCACTAAGGCCCAATAGGCCCATTACATCCCCCGGGGGGTTCCGGTAAAATCCCGATTTCACTCGGAACTCTTTATATCAATCTTTATGTCTCGACCATTTTGAGACTCCTCGTCATGTCCGTGATCATAGCCGGGACTCCGAACTACCTTCGGTACATCAAAACATATAAACTCATAATACCGATCGTCACAAAACTTTAAGCATGCGGACCCTACGGGTTCGAGAACTATGTAGACATGACCGAGACACGTCTCTGGTCAATAACCAATAGCGGAACCTGGATGCTCATATTGGTTCCTACATATTCCACGCAGATCTTTATCGGTCAAACTACACAACAATATGCGTTGTTCCCTTTGTCATCCATATGTTACTTGCCCAAGATTCGATCATCGATATCTCAATACCTAGCTCAATCTCGTTATCGGCAAGTCTCTTTACTCATTCTGTAATGCAACATCCCGCAACTAGCTCATTGGTCACATTGATTGCAAGGCTTATAGTGTTGTGCATTACCGAGAGGGCCCAGAGATACCTCTCCGACAATCGGAGTGACAAATTCTAATCTCGATCTATGCCAACTCAACAAGTACCACCGGAGACACCTGTAGAGCACCTTTATAATCACCCAGTTATGTTGTGACGTTTGGTAGCACACAAATTGTTCCTCTGGTAATTGGGAATGGCATAATCTCATAGTCATAGGAACTTGTATAAGTCTTAAAGAAAGCAATAGCAGTAAACTTAAACAATCAAGTGCTAAGCTAACAGAATGGGTCAAGTCAATCACATCATTCTCCTAATGATCTGATCCCGTTAATCAAATGACGACTCATGTCTATGGTTAGGAAACATAACCATCTTTGATTAACGAGCTAGTCATGTAGAGGCATACTAGTGACACTCTATTTGTCTATGTATTCACACATGTATTATGTTTCCGGTTAATATAATTCTAGCATGAATAATAAACATTTATCATGAAATAAGGAAATAAATAATAACTTATTACTGCCTCTAGGGCATATTTCCTTGAGTCTCCCACTTGCCCTAGAGTCAATAATCTAGTTCACATCTTTATGTGATTAGTTCACATGTCCATGTGACTAATACCCAAAGGGTTTACTAGAGTCAATAATCTAGTTCACATCGCTATGTTATTAACACCCAAAGAGTGATCATGTTTTGCTTGTGAGAGAAGTTTATTCTACGGGTCTGCAACATTTAGATCTGTATGTATTTCGCAAATTTCTATGTCTACAATGCTCTGCACGGAGCTACTCTAGCTAATTGCTCCCACTTTCAATATGTATCCAGATCGAGACTTAGAGTCATCTAGATCGATGTAAAAACCTTGCATCGACGTAACTCTTTACGACGAACTCTTTTATCACCTCCATAACCGATAAATATTTCCTTAGTCCTCTAAGGATAATTTTGGCCGTTGTCTAGTGATCTACTCCTAGATTACTATTGAACTCCTTTGCCAAACTCAGGGCAGGGTATACAATAGGTCTGGTACATAGCATGGCATACTTTATAGAACCTATGACTTAGGCATAGGGAATGACTTTTCATTCTCTTTCTATTTTCTGCCATGGTCGGGTTTTGAGTCTTTACTCAACTTCATACCCTGCAACATAGGCATGAACTCCTTCTTTGACTGTTCCATTTTGAACTACTTCAAAATCTTGTCAAGGTATGTACTCATTGAAAAAACTTATCAAGCGTCTTGATCTATCTCTATAGATATTGATGCTGTCGCGACCGGTTTTCTAATAAAATATTTATTGAAAAACCAATCTTTTGAGTCCAGCATGAGAGAAATCCTCCTCACTGGTAGACAAGTTCTTGATACAGTAAGCCAGTAGCATAGAATATATTACAGGGTTGAGCTAGGGCTGCTCAACAAATTATTACAAGCGCGCGAATAATTATACATAATGGCGGATTTAACACAATGGGGTAGTGGCATACTACTGACTCGAGGATAAAGTGATGGTGGAATATCACAGTGGGGAGTGTGATAGCATGACTCTCAAACTGGCATCTCATCGAGCGTCGAGGTGAGGCTCGATGAATGTTATTCGAGTTGCGGAAGCGGATATAATGCAGTGACCAAAACCAAGGTCGCACGAGACTGACTAGGATTCCTCTAGGCGTCGGACTCGCTATCGAACTCTTCATCCATGAGATCGCCTTCGTCAGCATCTGGCCAAATCAACAAGCCAGTGAGTACTTTGAAAGTACTCGCAAGATAGTTCGGACGTAAGATATAACAAATGCATGCATGAATGCGTCATGATTAATTTTTCCAATGCACATCCAAAAGCTTGCATAACGAAGTAAGGGAAACGGCGGTAGTCCGCCTGAAATCCCAACAAAATATAAATGAAGACCGATCGGGTGTCTGAAGCGACGCCTCGAAAGGTGAACAAATAATATCAGAAAATCATGCCACAGTCGGGCGTCTCAGCGACACCACATAAAGGGCTTAAAAAGAAATGCCACAGTCGGACGTCTGAGCGACATCACAGAAAGGGCTTTAAAAGAAATGCCACAGTCGGACGTCTGAGCGACATCACAGAAAGGGCTTTAAAAGAAATGCCACAGTCGGACGTCTGAGCGACATCACAGAAAGGGCTTTAAAAGAAATGCCACAGTCGGACGTCTGAGCGACATCACAGAAAGGGCTTTAAAAGAAATGCCACAGTCGGACGTCTGAGCGACATCACAGAAAGGGCTTTAAAAGAAATGCCACAATCGGACGTCTGAGCGACATCACAGAAAGGGCTTTAAAAGAAATGCCATAGTCGGACGTCTGAGCGACATCACAGAAAGGGCTTTAAAAGAAA
Source organism: Triticum monococcum (assembly GCA_034509565.1). NCBI lineage: Eukaryota > Viridiplantae > Streptophyta > Magnoliopsida > Poales > Poaceae > Triticum > Triticum monococcum. Next base: position 392,698,317 of record CM067843.1, on the reverse strand, counting down.
TACCACAGTCGGACGTCTGAGCGACATCACAGAAAGGGCTTTAAAAGAAATGCCACAGTCGGACGTCTGAGCGACATCACAGAAAGGGCTTTAAAAGAAATGCCACAGTCGGACATCTGAGCGACATCACAGAAAGGGCTTTAAAAGAAATGCCACAGTCAGACGTCTGAGCGACATCACAGAAAGGGCTTTATTCACAAGTAAGTAATACTCATAATAAATATTCAATTCATGATAATAAACGGGTTAGTCCATCCACAGGAATAAACATTTAGCCGGGCTTAGCACTCATGTGATTCACCGGAGTATCTGTCACCAAAACTGGCACTTGTCAGAATAAATTAGCGCAAAATTTGGACATGGATAAGATGATTTGGAGATTTATGACTCTGCAGAGTTTGTACAGAAATTTCCCACAGTTAACGGATTTCCGTAGTCACGAAGGACTAGTTCCGCTTACTAGCTAACCAGTACACACCCATCCTACCTCTCGATGCCAGGACTCACCCTAGACATCGTCCAAGAAAAACTTTGAGACGGGGAGATCACAATCTCGAATAGCATGGGATCAAATTTATATACGCGCGCTCTAAGGGGTGCCCCCCTCTCGGTCCCAACCGGAAACACCCATGCCCCCTGACCGGATGACTGGCTTTAATCCAGGGCCATGGAACCATCATCCCGGCCTCTCCTTTTGGTGTGTACCAGGAAAGCGGTTTGCAACTTACTAATCCATATTCCTTGCGGAAAACATGTGGTAGTACAAGGAAGGAAACAGGAGGAACTGGGCCGATACGGTTTGACACTGTAGTCATATAGTCTGGCATAAGACTGGCATGCTACAACACTGCCATCTTACCCATCCTCATGCCAACACATGGCCATTCATACTCACATCCATCCACCTATGGATCATCGAGCTCACTTACCTCAACAATGCATGAAAATAACGTTCATCGGTATGCTCATCAACATGCCATGAAACTAACTAAATGCAAAACATGCCAAGACACTCATCATATCAAAAGTTCAAACATGCTTGCCTGGTTCAGAGTAGTCGGAGCCTAGCTCGGTGAAGTTCGCGGCTCCGTCACCTCCTTCGGTATCTACGGTATAAAGAAAATATATGCGCTAACGTAAATACCAAGAGGTGCACAAAAAGTATTCTAAATAATTTTCAAATAAATCTGATAAAAAACTAGACAAAATTTTAAAGAGAATAGAAAAAGAATCAATCAAAAATACTTTTCTGTTAAAAAGTTATAAGGGTTTTTGTCCAGGGACTCATCTGTAATGAAACAGAAAGTTTCGAGGGGCTAGCTCATAAAACAGAAAACGAACCAGTCTCGAATATGCCAGCCCAGAGAGGGAAACGTATTTTGCCCGAAGGCGTTTTCAGAAAACGATTCGTGTACAAAGAACTGAGAGGCTGACTGGCGTGTCCCACCCGTCAGGTTTAAAAGTTTAAAAGAGGCGGCAGAGCTCGACGGTGTCCGAGAGCCGCGGTGGTCGCCGGCGGCGATCCACGGCGAGGTAGGGGGATCGGAGGGTACCTCCGTGTTCAGGGTGCCCTTCTGTGTCGGTTGGTGGTGGTGGTGGTCGCCGGCGAGCACCACGTCGACGGCGAGCCTTGCTCCGGCGGACGGCAGCTCGGGTGGAGATGGATCTCGCCCGGGAGAGCTGCGAATGTCAAATTGATGCTTGGGTTAGCTCGCTGGGTGCTCGAGGAAGCTACTGACGAAGTTTGGGCGCTGGAGATGGCCTCACCGGAGCGAATCGAGGTGGAGGCCGAGGCGGAACGAGGCGGCCGGAGTCGGGGGAGGAGACCTCCTTGAGGTCCTCCTAGTGGCCTGGCGGGGTGTTTGTGAGGTGCAGTGGTGGTGCATGCTCGAAGGCGAGCTCGGGGTCTCCTTTCATAGGCGATCCGAGGCGGTGGCCGTGAATGGGGATCTCCGGTGATGGATTACGGCGGCGCAATGCTTGGTCGGGGAGTTTAGGAGGTTGGGCAGCAATGTGGAGGTCCACGGGTTCCATTTCGACGCTAAACGGACTTGGATTAGAAGCTTAGAGCGGTTTTGGTCGGAACGGGACGGCGCGGGTCCGTCGGCGGCAGAGAGCACGTTATGTGCTTGCCGGGCCACGGCGATGGTGCAGCGGGGCTGCGCTGGCATGCATGTGCCACGCGGAGAGCCAGGGGGCGTTGGGCGGCGCCGAACGGTGTTGAGCCGCCGTTTTTGATCCCTGTCGGCTGCTATGGTGGTTCTGCCGCCGCAAGACACGCCGGCGCAGGCAGGCTAGGGCGCCACCGACACCAGGAAGGCGCCAAGCGCGCGTGCGGTGCTCCAGACAGGAGGAAGAGGCGGCGAGGAACGTGCCAAGGGCACTGTGAGCATGTGATTGCAACTGACGAAGAGAAACGACACTAAAATCTGAATTTTACTGAATTTACTGAAAGTGCAAGGAAACGGTGCATGCAAGGTGTTCGACAGAATGATACTGGCCTCTAGGGATTTTTCCTTGAGCTGAAACTTGGTGGAGTGGCTACTCATTGCTCCAGTAGGCCGCCTGAATTTTGGTGGAATTTTTGGAGAAGTATAAATATGAATTTCATCAAATTTGGCAAATCTGGTCCAAACTTGCAGAGGCTGAAATTTGAAAAATTTGAAAAGAGGAGGAGTGGATCAAGATGGTTCTAGGTTGTGGATGCTAAGGATAATCCAGAGGAGTTGGTTTGAGGTCAAAACTCAAATGAAATAGGGTACTTGCTTTGAAAAATACTCAGGCTCCAAATAATTGACAGAAATGATTTGAGAGGAAAAATAATTAGAATAAAATCCAAAACTTGTTTGGATTAGTTGGGACAGAGAACTTAGGTTGATTACAAGGAGGAGGGAAGGATTTAGAGAGGTTTTATCACATGGGCAAAAATACAAAGTCATGGGGAGAAAGTTTCAAGATATGAAAATCCCCAAATTTTCATAGAGTTTCTTTTTTAAAAGAAGAAGACTAAACTCCCAAAATAAATATAATTTGAGAAGGGAACCAACAGAGGAAGTTTTGAATGATCAAACACCATAGTTAAAGAAAAATAAAAATCCTTACCAAAGAAAAGGAAGTTTTCAAGAGGAAGGATTTCTAGAAAAGAAATTTTAAATGCTCTCTTTTAAAATCCAACAAAGTTTTTGAAGAAAACCAAATAAATTTTTTTGGAGTGTCACAGATGCTCAATGTGTAAGCAGCTTCATAGAGGTCTTTCTTTGAAAAAACTCTTTTCAAACACTCCTTTATGCTTTCCAGAAAATTCTACATTATTTCCGATCAACAATATGTCATTCACATATACTTATCAGAAATGTTGTAGTGCTCCCACTCACTTTCTTGTAAATACAAGCTTCACCGCAAGTCTGTATAAAACCATATGCTTTGATCACTTTACCAAAGCATATATTCCAACTCCGAGATGCTTTGCACCAGTCCATAGATAGATCGCTGGAGCTTCCTCACTTTGTTAGCACCCTTTGAATCGATAAAACCTTTAGGTTGTATCATATACAACTCTTCTTCCAGAAATCCATTCAGGAATGAAGTCTTTACATCCATTTTCCAAATTTCATAATCATAAAATGTGGCAATAGCTAACATGATTCAGACGGGCTTAAGCATCGCTACGGGTGAGAAGGTCTCATCGTAGTCAACTCCTTGAACTTGTCGAAAACCTTTCGCAAAAAGTTGAGCTTTGTAGACAGTAAGATTATCATCAGCGTTTGTCTTCTTCTTGAAGATCCATTTATACTCGATGGCTTGCTGATCATTGGGCAAGTCAACCAAAGTCCACACTTTGTTCTCATACATGGATCCCATCTCAGATTTCATGGCCTCAAGCCATTTTGCGGAATCTGGGTTATCATTGCTTCCTCATAGTTCGTAAGTTCGTCATGGTCTAGTAACATGACCTCCAGAACTGGATTACCGTACCACTCTGGTGCGGATCTTACTCTGGTTGACCTACAAGGTTCGGTAGTAACTTGATCCAAAGTTTCATGATCATCATCATTAGCTTCCTCACTAATTGGTGTAGGTGTCACAAGAACTGATTTCTGTGATGAACTACTTTCCAATAAGGGAGTAGGTACAGTTACCTCATCAATTCTACTTTCCTCCCACTCACTTCTTTTGAGAGAAACTCCTTCTGTAGAAAGGATCTACTCCTAGCAACAAAGGTATTGCCTTTCAGATCTGTGATAGAAGGTGTACCCAACAGTTTCTTTTGGGTATCCTATGAAGACGCACTTTTCCGATTTAGGTTTGTGCTTATCAAGCTGAAACTTTTTCGCATAACCATCACAGCCCCAAACTTTAAGAAACGACAACTTTGGTTTCTTGCCAAACCACAGTTCATATGGTGTCGTTTCAATGGATTTAGATGGTGCCCTATTTAACGTGAATGCAGTTGTCTCTAATGCATAACCCCAAAACGATAGTGGTAAATTGGTAAGAGACATCATAGATTGTACCATATCTAATAATGTACAGTTATGATGTTCGGACACATCATTATGTTGTGGTGTACCAGGTGGCGTGAGTTGCGAAACTATTCCGCATTGTTTCAAATGAGGACCAAACTCGTAACTCAAATATTCGTCTCCGCGGTCAGATCGTAGAAACTTTATTTTTCTTGTTACTATGATTTTCCACTTCACTCTGAAATTCTTTGAACTTTTCAAATGTTTCAGACTTATGTTTCATTAAGTAGATATACCGATATCTGCTCAAATCATCTGTGATGGTAAAAAATAATGAAACCCTCCGCGAGCCTCAACACTTATCGGATCGCATACATCAGTATGTATTATTTCCAATAAGTTAGTTGCTTGCTCCATTGTTCCGGAGAACGGAGTCTTAGTCATCTTGTCTATGAGGCATGGTTCGCAAGCATCAAAAGATTCATAATCAAGTTGAGCAGCAACTTGCTTGACGTTCTTCTTGAAGTTCCCCTTCTTCCCTTTGCCCTTTTCTTGAAACTAGTGGTCTTGTCAACCATCAACACTTGATGCTTTTCTTGATTTCTACCTTCATCGATTTCAGCATCACAAAGAGCTTGGGAATCGTTTCTGTTATCCCTTGCATATTATAGTTCATCATGAAGTTCTAGTAACTTGGTGGTAGTGACTAGAGAACTCTGTCAATCACTATCTTATCTGGAAGATTAACTCCCAGTTGATTCAAGTGATTGTAGTACACAGACATTCTGAGCACATGCTCAGTAGCTGAGCTACTCTCCTCCATCTTGAAGGCAAAGTGCTTGTCATAGTTCTCATACTTCTCGACACGGGCATGAGTATGAAATACCAATTTCAACTCTTAGAACATCTTACATGTTCTGTGGAGTACAAAACGTTTTTGAAGTCCCGGTTCTAAGCCATAAAGCATGGTGCACTAAAATATTAACTAGTCATCATACCAAGCTTTGCCACATGTTCATAACGTCTGGATCTGCTCCTGCAATAGGTCCGTCACCTAGTGGTGCATCAAGGACATAATTCTTCTGTGTAGCAACGACGATAATCCTTAGATCATGGATCCAATCCGCATCGTTGCTACTATCATTTTTCAATGTAGTTTTCTCTAGGAACATATCATAAATAAAAATGGGGAAGCTATACACGAGCAACTGATCTACAACATAGATATGCAAATACTATCAGGACTATGCTCATGATAAATTAAAGTTCAATTAATCATATTATTAAAGAACTCCCACTTAGATAGACATCCCTATAATCATCTAAGTGATCACGTGATCCATATCAACTAAACCATGTCTTCTATATGAGATGGAGTAGTTTTCAATGGTGAACATCACTCTGTTGATCATATCTTCTATATGATTCACGCTCGACCTTTCGGTCTCCACTGTTCCGAGGCCATATCTGCAATGCTAGGCTCATCAAGTTTAGCCCGAGTATTCTGCATGTGCAAAACTGGCTTGCGCCCATTGTGTGTGAACTAGAGCTTATCACACCCGATCATCACGTGGTGTCTCGGCACGACGAACTTTCGCAACGGTGCATACTCAGGGAGAACACTTGTACCTTGAAATTTAGTGAGAGATCATCTTATAATGCTACCGTTGATCTAAGCAAAATAAGATGCATAAAAGATAAACATCAGATGCAATCAATAAGTGATATGATATGGCCATCATCATCTTGTGCTTGTGATCTCCATCTCCGAAGCACCGTCATGATCACCATCGTCACCGGCGCGACACCATGATCTCCATCGTAGCATCGTTGTCGTCTCGCCAAATATTGCTTCTACGACTATCGCTACCGCTTAGTGATAAAGTGAAGCTATTATACGGCGATTGCATTGCATACAATAAAGCGACAACCATATGGCTCCTGCTAGTTGCTGATAACTCGGTTACAAAACATGATCATCTCATACAATAAAATATAGCATCATGTCTTGACCATATAACATCACAACATGCCCTGCAAAAACAAGTTAGACATCCTCTACTTTGTTGTTGCAAGTTTTACGTGGCTGCTATGGGCTGAGCAAGAACCGTTCTTACCTACGCATCAAAACCACAACGATAATTTGTCAAGTTGGTGCTGTTTTAACCTTCTCAAGGACCGGGCGTAGCCACACTCGATTCAACTAAAGTTGGAGAAACTGACACGCGCCAGCCACTTGTGTCCAAAGCACGTTGGTAGAACCCGCCAGACCCTCGATTCAACTAATGTCGGTCTGCCGAACCAAAGTGTGACTTGCTGGTAAGCAGTGTGACTTGTATCGTCCACAACTCACTTGTGTTCTACTCGTGCACATAACATCTATGCATAAACCTGTCTCTGATACCACTGTTGGGGAACGTAGTAATTTCGAAAAAATTCCTACGCACACACAAGATCATGGTGATGCATAGCAACGAGAGGGGAGAGTGCGTCCACGTACCCTCGTAGACTGAAAGCGGAAGAGTTAGCACAACGCGGTTGATGTAGTCGTACGTCTTCATGATCCGACTGATCCATGTACCGAACGCACGGCACCTCTGAGTTCAGCACACGTTCAACTCGATGACGTCCCACGAACCCCGATCCAGCAGAGCTTCACGGGAGAGTTTCGTCAGCACGATGGCGTGATGATGGTGATGATGATGCTACCGACGCAGGGCTTTGCCTAACCACTGCTGCGGTATGATCGAGGTGGATTATGGTGGAGGGGGGCACCGCACACGGCTGGGAGAGATCAACAGATCAACTTCTGTGTCCTAGGGTGCCCCCAGCCCCCGTATATAAAGGAGCAAGGGGGAGGCGGCTGGCGAAGGAGGAGGGTGTGCCAAGGGGGGAATCCTACTCCCACCGGGAGTAGGACTCCTCCTTTCCAAGAAGGAGTAGGAGAAGGGGGAAGGAGGAGGTGGAGAGAAAGAAGGAGAGGGGGACGCCGACCCCTTCCCTTGTCAAATTCGGACTAGGGCAAGGGGGCCGCGCGCCACCTCCTAGCTACCCTCTCTCTTCTCCACTAAGGCCCAATAGGGCCATTACATCCACCAGGGGGTTCCGGTAACCCCCCGGTACTCCGGTAAAATCCCGATTTCACCCGGAACTCTTCCGATGTCCAAAGGTAGGCTTCCAATACATCAATCTTTATGTCTCGACCATTTCGAGACTCCTCGTCATGTCCGTGATCATATCCGGGACTCCGACCTACCTTCGGTACATCAACACATATAAACTCATAATACTGATCGTCACAAAACATTAAGTGTGCGGACCCTACGGGTTCATGAACTATGTAGACATGACCGAGACACGTCTCTGATCAACAACCAATAGCGGAACCTGGATGCTCATATTGGTTCCTACATATTCCACGAAGATCTTTATCGGTCAAACTGCACAACAACATACGTTGTTCCCTTTGTCATCGATATGTTACTTGCCCGAGATTCGATCGTCGGTATCTCAATACCTAGATCAATCTCGTTACCGGCAAGTATCTTTACTCGTTCTGTAATGCATAATCCCGCAACTAGCTCATTAGTCACATTTCTTGCAAGGCTTATAGTGATGTGCATTATCGAGAGGGCCCAGAGATACCTCTCCGACAATCGGATTGAAAAATTCTAATCTCGATCTATGCCAACTCAACAAGTACCATCGGAGAAACCTATAGAGCACCTTTATAATCACCCAGTTACGTTGTGACGTTTGGTAGCACACAAAGTGTTCCTCCAGTAATCGGGAGTTGCATAATCTCATAGTCATAGGAACATGTATAAGTCATGAAGAAAGCAATAGCAATAAACTTAAATGATCAAGTGCTAAGCTAACGGAATGGGTCAAGTCAATCACATCATTCTCCTAATGATGTGATCATGTTAATCAAATGACAACTCATGTCTATGGTTAGGAAACACAACCATCTTTGATTAACGAGCTAGTCAAGTAGAGGCATACTAGTGACACTCTGTTTGTCTATGTATTCACACATGTATTATGTTTCCGGTTAATACAATTCTAGCATGAATAATAAACATTTATCATGAAATAAGGAAATAAATAATAACTTTATTATTGCCTCTAGGGCATATTTCCTTCAAGTTTCAACTGTGGTCAATAAAAGTTCTATTAGAACACCTAAACCAGCTGAACAAAGCAAGGTAGAACCTAGCGTTGCCATGGTTAAGGATCTCCTAGATGAAAATATAGATGGGCATGTTATTTACTTCTGTGATGAGGCTGCTAGAATTGCCAAACCAGATGAAAGAGATAAACATAGACCTATTGTTGGCATGCCTTTTGTCTTAGTTAAGACAGGAGATTGTCGGTGTTCTGGGAACGGGGGTACCCAGACTTGCCTGCCTGCGGCCCACGGCATGGCTCCATCGGCTGCCTGGTACGTCCCAGTTTCATCATCAGCAACTCAAGACCCTCGCGAGGGGCCAAAAGCCTCGCGAGGCAGACAACGCTAAGACCTCCACGAGGAGCGGCCTCCTCAGGCTGGCTCCCGAGGAGTAGAGATTTCTATGCAAGGCTCACCTCGTGAGGATCGGATGACGTGATTCATGACGACCAAGGCCTGGCGGGCGCCAGCGGGCGCAGTGTACCGGTTTCCTCTTTGGTGCTAAGGAGGCAAGCACAGGCTCGGAGTCCTGAGGAATCAGGAAAAGGTTTCCATTCCAGTGCAACAAGACCAAGACCACCAGGACGGCAGGACGGAGGTCATCGCCGAGCCCACAATGGCGTCACGACCAAAGGCTTTTTGCAGGCGAAGACTACTTTTGTCAGGATAGCATGTAGTATTTGTCTCCCTTCGAATTTGGCCATTGTGGGATCCCTTCCCGCCTTCATTTGGGATGAGGACCAAGGCCACTATAAATAGGACATTGCCACCAACATAGAGGGGGCGGGACACAACGACGGATCATTCAGAGCGTCCTCACAGCCACCAGCTCATCGAGCACATGAACACTCCTCCTCCGCCTCCCCCTGAGGTTGTTCTCCAACTATACTAGTTCGTCCTCAGCCCCTCGAGGCCAATCCACCACAAAGCAGGAGTAGGGTTTTACAACACAAGGTGGCCCGAACCTGGGTAAACTGCTCTGCCTCTTTTCGATCCAGTTTGTCGAGCTAGGCCGAGAGACTAGAGAGTAGGCAGACTGGGGAGGACGAGTTCTCCACACGCACCCTAGAGTTCGAACCTCTCAAGGGTCTACGGAACCCAAAATCCAGCATTTGGCACGCCAGGTAGGGGTGCGTCGGAGCCTCTCTTCCGCCGGTCGACCTGGCACCTTTCCACTGCTTCCATGGCTGACGCCCGTCGAGCTCGTGCTAGACATCGGGCCACTCTTGCCACCCGCGTCGCTTAGATGGCGCCGGCGGGTGGCGGCTATCCTCGCCGTCCCCCGTCTCCAGCGGCGAACGCCGCTACCGGCCCTGTAGGGCACAAGCAGCAAGCTTCGTCACTACACCCCTCTGTGCGGCATGATGGGCGCACCACTACCCCGTCGCTGACTGCGGCTGGTTTGTTATGCCATGCCCTTCGCGGGCCGGCAAAAGCACAGGCTGCGTTGCTCATGGCGCGCGAGCTCTTGCACTATCGCCCCGTCAACGACCTCTACGAAGACTGGCTGGACCGCATCACCGAGCTTGTCAGCGCCGCCGGGGGCTCTCCTGCACCGTCTCTCTTGCTGCCTCGCCCGCCGCCTGCTGTAGGTGATGTATCCCATGGAGCACCTCCTCGGCCTCCCCGCCAAGACGTCACACTCAGACCAAGGCGCGAGGCCCTGCAGTGCAACCCGCCACACAGGGCGCCGACGTGTGAGGAAGAAAGATGTCAGGTTGTCCAGCGGCCATGAGTAGATGCTTGTGCACTCTCATCACCGCCATGTCAAGACCGTGCGCCGCCTGCGGCGGTTGCGGGTGAGCGCCAGGATTAGGCTCCACCTCCATGATGGGCTCCTGCAACCGCAGCGGGTTGCCGTGCCTTCACTCCGGAGCTGCGTAGCATCATTTGGCCGGGTAAGTTCAAGCCCGACCTGCCTACACGCTAGGATGCCCCCTCGATCCTACTGAGTTCCTGCAACTCTACGAGCTGAGCATCGAGGCGGCCAATGGCGAAGAGAAGGTTATGGCGAACTAGTTTCCCATGGCCCTCAAGGATGGCGCACGCTCGTGGCTCCTGAACCTGCCCGCGGGATCAATCTCTTCCTGGGATGAAATGCTAGAGGGTTTCGTCGCCAACTTCTAGGGCACTCATGACCGACCGCTGGCTGCAGGTGACCTACGACACATCAAGTAGCAGCCAGGGAGACCTTGTAGAAGTACATCAAGTGCTTGAACAGTGTTCCCCTCAAGATCTCCAAGGTGTCGGAAGAGGCCATCATATCGGCATTCACTGATAGCGTCCGCGACGTCAAGATGAAGGAGGAGCTCTCCATACACGAGGACCTGTGCACAGCTCTGGAGATGTTCAACATGGCGACCAAGTGTGCGAGAGCTGAGGAGGGACGCCTCTCCCTTCTCGAGCTCCCTGAAGCTGACCCAGAAGACAAAAAGACCAAGGAAAAGGACGTGAAGTGCAAGGGGGCGGCCGTGCTCGCGGCCAAACCAGAGATGCAGCGCAGCTGCGATCACCTGGAGCCATCCAAGGGCAGCCTCCCATTCTACGTCTTCCACAACGTGCACAACCACAACAGCAATGACTGTTAGGAGCTCCGAGCCATCCACGACGGGCGCCTCGGTCGTCGCCCCAAGTGCAATGATCGAGGCTACGGTCACGAAGGAAGCCGAAGTGGAGGACGCTAGGATGGCTGCGACCCCTGCCAAAGTGGCGTGATCAACCTCGTGAGGAGTGCTGGCAGGGCCATCCTCGCGAGGGCCCCTAGAGGGACTAGCCTCGTCAGGACCATCCTCAGGGCAACGCTGGCCTCCCTCTCCTGCCACCACCACCAAGAAGGAACGATGATCACCACCAGGAAGAGGGGGCTGGGGGCTTCTAGGAGCCTCCTGCCATCGCTTGCTTCCTGGGCGGCGCTCAGGCCCCTTCCTCTCATCGCATCTTCAAGCAGTTTGCTCGTGAGGTGAACGCGGCACTCCCCAAGCTTGAGGCTACGCGTCCGCTTAGGTGGTCTAGGTGCACCATCACCTTCAGCTCGTCCGACCAGCTCAAGTGCGTGGCAACTATTGGCGCTCTCCCGATGCTCTGCTCGCCAACCATAAGAATGTCCTCGTCACCAGGACTCTCATCGATGGCGGAGCGGGGCTCAACGTTATTTCCATGGAGACATTCGACCGTCTCCAGGTACCCTATGACTAGCTGCAGCCCACCAAGCCCTTCTTAGGAGTGACCGACGGCTCCACCACCCCGATAGGCCAGATCCGCCTCTTTGTCACCTTTCGCACCCGCGACTACTACCGCACTGAGCTCATTCACTTTGACGTTGCTCACATTCGCCTCCCGTACAATGCCATCCTTGGCTACCCGACCCTGGCCAAGTTCATGGCAGTCACCCACCATGGATACAACGTCCTCAAGATGCCAGGGAGCCGCGGCATCATCATGGTTGCCTACGAGGAGAAGAAAATGGTGTGCTCTATCGAGCACGCCTACCAGGCTATAGTAGTCGAGAACCTGGATAACAAAGGCACTATCTACCCTCCTGAGGTTGTCGCCAAGAAGAAGAAGCGGTCGCTCTCTCAAGAACCTCACGATAGCTGGGTATCCAATGGCACCACCATAGGACCAGCGCCCACAGCCGGGGAGCCTCCCTCTCTCGCATAGGAAGGCTGTCGGATGTGGGGTTTCGGTAAACCCTTAAGGTTCGAAGGTTCGAACACTGGGTGTGCGTGAAGTCTTTTCCTCCTACCGAGCTACGCCCTAGCTCGCTAAGATCTCGCGGACGAACTCGACGAACTCGCAACATGGAAAGACACAAGATTTATACTGGTTCAGGCCACCGTTGTGGTGTAATACCCTACTCCAGTGTGGTGGTGGATTGCCTCTTGGGATGATGATGAACAATACAATGGGAAAAACAGCCTCCTGAGGTTGAGGTGTTCTTGTGATTGGATAACTTATGTGGGTGAGAGTGATTTCAGATCTCTCTCCTCCCTCCTCCTCCTTCTTCTTTCCAATGGTGGTGGCTAGACCTACTTATAGAGGCCCTGGTCCTCTTCCCAAATCTTGAGCGGGAAGGGAGCCAACAATGGCGGGCAAATTTGAAGGGGGACAGCTAGTACAAGCTATCCTGACAAAAGTGGTCTTCGCCTGCCAAAGGCTCTGGTGGTGACGCCATTTGGGGCTCCACAATGACCTCCGTCTTGCCGTCCTTTTGGTCTTGGTCTTGTTGCACCAAAATGGCAACCTTTGCCTGATGCCTCGCTGTGCGCGCTGGTGCACATCTGGCGCCCGCCTGGTGTCGATCGTCATGGCTTACGTCACGAGAGCCTCGTGAGGTTCGCCTCGCCTTGATATCTCCGCTCCTCGTGAGACTTCCTGACTAGGCCGCTCTGGAGGAGGTCTTGTGTCGTCTGCCTCGCGAGGCTTGGCCCCTCGCGAGGGTCTTGGATGCCTTGTTGATGATAGTGGGCCATATGGCCTGCTAGCTTAGCCATGCCGCGGGCCGCAGGCAGGCAAGTCTGGGGAACCCCGTTCCCAGAACGCTGACAGTAGCCCCCGGGCCCAAGGTGCGCTCGGGCTTGGCTTCGCGGCGAAGCCAAGGGTCATGTACGGAGCACCGCGGGCCCCGAAAGCCTGCGGCCTCGGTTGACGCATGGAGTTTTAATTGGACGTGGGCATCTCCGCTTCCCCATGCTGCCTTGGCAACTGGACCACTTGACGAGTCCCTGCGACATGCAAGGAAAACCATCATTACCTGCGATCATGGGAGGTGTCGGTTGGCCTTCTCTTGCTATAAATGGGGAGGGGCCGGAGCCCCTGGTGCCCATCTCTTCCTTGCTCGCTTGCTTCTTCCTCGCTCCAATACTAGCTTCTTTTCCCTCACTTCGTTGCTAGCACCAATGGCGCCTATCAGAAGGTTCTCCGCCGAAGAAAAGGGGAAGGCCCCCCGAGATGTCCCGGAGCAACTTCTGCCGAAGAAGAGGTCGATCCATCGCCGTGAAGAAGCGGCGATGCAGGTGGGGACGAGGCCTTGGTGCGAGCAGCCTCCCCCAGGGTATCCGCTACCCCTGTGTGCCCAAGCCATGGACTCAGGAAGGTGGAACGATGAGCAGCGCCGCCGGTGCCGCGCCTGGAGTCGCCGCGCCGTGGCGACACGCGCCGTCGCCTGAGGAATCCACGCCGCGGACTCCTCGCGTGAGCTGGTGATGTGGGCACCGATGCCCCCAAGCTCTTGGTTCCGCTTCCCGCGGTTCTTCTGTGACGTGATGCCATCGAGGGGGCCTCTCGAGCTCTGGTTGCAGCACGCTGACTACGGCGCTCCGGCGACGGGAGCGGAGATCGAAGCGGTCCCCACCGGCAAGATCTTCATGACCCGCGGCTGGGGCGAGATCGCGCGGGTCTATCATGCGAGGGGCGCCCTTGTGATCCATCTTGAATACAATGGCGTCTCCACCGTCTTCTTCAAGGTCTATCAATGCCGAGGGCCTCCGCTTGGAGTGCTGCTCCAGAGAGGAGCGCGGGGCTGATGCGCGCTCTGCTCGCGACCACTACAGCAGCAGCAGCCCTTGGGAGTCCAGCAACTCTCCTGAGCTCTACGAGACTCCGAAGACAAGCGACGACAGCTACGTTCCCCAAGCTCTAGCCGCACTCGGAGTAGTGCTGCCGCATCCCGCCGTCGCCGCCGCTGATCTGGATGAGGTTGGCGTCTGCCTCCCGTGGCCCACTGTGGATGATGGTGTCCGCCATGGGGGGGTGTAGATAGGGTCTTCCTTAGTTTAAGCTTTCGTTTCCTGCGAAGAATCATGAAGCGTCCTGTGGGGGCATGTAAGGGTCTGTAATGTCTTTTGTGCTTATCTTCCCTATTATGAAGATTTGATGAACGCGCATCTCGTTAAGGCTCGGTCCCCCCTTTCTTTTCTTGCGATAGCTTATTGCTCTATGCCGACAGGTCCCGGTCCCCACGCAGGCTAAATCCGTCGCTGGTATGCCAGGTCGCGTGCCATGGTCAAGGCCTGGAGGTGTGTGACCCGAGGTCTAGTAAGAGCCCCTGAGGCGTGATGCTCCGGAGGTCCCCCTTAGCGCTCAAGCGGCTATGGTAAGGGAAGAATGGGAGTTGACATGGCCGCAATGGGATTGCGACAAGGCGTGGGTATCCATAAGGCCCAGACATTTAGCCGATCCGAGGGCGAGACTTATCTTGTGAACTTCGTGGCGATTCCTGACGTTGTGCTGGGGCTGCGTGACAACTCATGCGGCATAGCCAGGCCGTCCCATACAAGTTTCCCTCCTCCCATGCTTTCCTTAGTGCTCCGCGTCCTCAGGTCCTGACCCTCGAGAGAGCTCAGCCACCGCTGGTATGCCATGTCGCGATGCCATGGTCAAGGCCAGGGGGTGAGGGCTGGAGAGCCAGTAAGAGGTCCTGAGTCACGATGCTCAAGATCCCCCCTTTTAACGCGCAAGCGAATTGCACGAGAGAAAAAGAGACTCGTGGTGCTGCCTGCTATCCTCCCCGTGTGGTCCCTGTGAACAGGCGCAAGAAGAACACAGTTGGCCGTTATAGCCGTCAGCCTGCAGCTGGTTGGTCCGGATGAAGTGAAGGTACCGAGGGCCTGGTGAGGTGACGTGCGGGGGGCGTGCTACGAGCTAGAGCTTGACCGCTCAAATTTGTTGACATGGCAGGGACGGACCCATGCACTAGCGCCGTGCCTGTGAGGAGGCCCCGTGGGAGGCGATGATCGAGCAGGTGATAACCGTAGGCAGGTTAAGCAGGGAAGGCAAATCAGCTTGGGTAAATGCAGGAAGATACATGCCACTAGGTTCGGCCCGAGTGGCTTGGGGACGATGCAGCCCGAGGGGCGCCCCCAGCAAGGTAAACTAAAGACATAAGCAAATGGGATACATGCCGTAGGGATGGACTCACACGGCTTGGGAATAATGCAGCCCAAAGGGCGCTCCCAGCTTAACGAGCTTGGAAGATGTCACCTGGTTCTGTAGAAGAAGCAGAGTTGGTGCAGCTGAAGGCGTGCGTCGAAGAAAGGACTCCTCATGAGCCACCAGAGCCCTGAGCCTCGGGAGGCTCTGGGGGCTCCAGAGGCTTCCCGAAGACTGTCTCCATTCCCTCTAGGACGACGTAGTGCCTAGCCTCTTGGGCCACCAGGTCACGCCGCACGGCACGCTGATAGGTCGATGCCACGCTCGGCAAGCCGAGGGGCATGCGAACGTAGCTGTGTGGCGGGCCCCCACAACGGCCCACACACGAGGGCTAGAAGCGGTCCTGAGATGCGGCCCTGTTGAGCCCTGGGACGTCGATGTAGACACGCAGCTCAACACCCTCGGCTGGGTGGCGAGCCACGCCCTGTGAGCAGCTGTCGTCGTGCATGGCTCTTGCGTCTTGTAGTTCCTGTGTGGTCTTGGCGATGAACTCCTGATCGGTGGGCACCCCTTGCCCTGCGTCCTCTCGGGGAAGACGTGCCACGTGGCACGCCTCCAAGTGGCGCCCAAGCACCTCCCTCGTGAGGTTGGCAAGGCCTGAGGCCCTACAGAAGAGAGCCCTCAAGCCCTGCCCTAGGAGGGCACTGGGCGCGCCTTCCTATGGATGGAGGGAGGCGCCCCTGGGACGGATGCTGATCCTGACAAGGCTCCCGCCGCGACGCCATCCTCCTGAGGTCCTGCATGGCGTAGCTGCTTCTTCTTGGGGATGGCCTCTAGTGGGCCCTCACTTCTGCTGTCGGGGTTGTCGATTGCTGCAGCTTGGAAGGCGCGCTCGAGGGAGCACACCGCATCCCTTTCTTCACACAGGACCGTGATGACCCCACCACTTCCAGGCATCTTGAGGACGTTGTAGCCGTGGTGGGTGACCGCCATGAACTTCGCCAAGGCCGGATACCCGAGCATGGCGTTGTACGGCAGGAGGATGTGCGCGACGTCGAAGTCGATGAGCTTGGTGCGGTAGTTGTCGCGTGTGCCGAAGGTGACAGGCAGGCGGACCTGCCCTATCGGTGTGGTGGAGCCGTCGGTCACTCCCGCACATTGTTGATGACCGGGGAACACAACATTGGGAGGACGCCGGTGGTGGCCGCGCACTTGAGGTGATCTGTGGAGTCGAAAATGATGGCGCACTGGGACCACTTGAGAGGGCGCGCGGCCTCAAGGTTGGGGAGTGTCGCGTTCACCTCGTGAGCGAACCGTTTGAAGATGCGCTGAGAGGCTGGGGCCTGGGAGCCGCCCAAGATGCAGGCGATTGCACACGGCTCCTTGAAGCCCCCAGCCCCCTTGTCCTAATGATGGTCGTCGTCCCTTCTTGGCGGCAGTGGAGGAACACTAGCGTTGCCTTGGGGGAGATCCTCACGAGGTTGGTCCCTCCAGGGCCCCTCGCGAGGATGGTCCTGCCAGCGGTCCTCACGAGGCCTGTCGCGCCATTCCTGGCGCGGGCCATGATCGTCCCAGTGTCTGCCGCCTCGTCCTCCTCCACGGCCGTAGCCGCAGTCACTGCGCTCGGGGCGTCGACCGTAGCATCCCTCGCGTAGGGCTCGGAGCTCTTGGTAGTCGCTGGTGTTGTGGGTGTTCAGGTTGTGGAAGGCGCAGCACGGTTGGCTATTCTTGGATGACTCGGGCTAATCTATGCCCCGTTTGGTGTCGGGCTCCGCAGCTAGCACTACCGCTTCCTTGCACTTCACATCATTGGCCTTGGCTTTCTTCTCCTCTGTGCCTGCGGCTGGCAGCTCAAGGAGGGAAAGGCGTCCCTCCTCAGCTCTCGTGCACTTTGTCGCCAGGTTGAACAGCTCCTGAGATGTGTAGAGCTCCTCGTGGATGGTGAGCTCTTCCTTCATCTTGACGTCTAGAACGCCGTCGGAGAATGCGGTGATGATGGCCTCGTCCGTGACCTTGGGAATCTTGAGGCGGGTGCTGTTGAAGCGCTGGATGTACTTCTGGATGGTCTCCCCTAGTTGTTGCTTGATGCGGCGCTGGTCGGTCGTGGCAGGCGAGCAGTCGCGAGTGCCCTGGAGGTTGGCAACGAAGTGGTCGCGCATCTCGTCCCAGGAGGAGATCGAGCCATGCTACAGGTTCAGGAGCCAGGTGCGGGCCCTGTCCTTGAGAGCCATGGGAAATTAGTTCGCCATGACTTTCTCGTCGCCATTGGCTGCTTCGATGCTTAGCTCGTAGAGCTGTAGGAACTATGCGGGGTCGGCGGTGCCGTCGTAGCGAGGAGGTAGATCTAGCTTCAACTTGCCTGGCCAGGCGATGCTGTGCAGCTCGGGGGTGAAGGCGCGGCAGCCGGCCGTGGTTACTGGGGCCCGCCTTGGAGGTGGATCTTGGTCTTGTCGAGGTCCACGCGGCGTTGCCGCAAGCGGCGCACGGTCCTCACGAGGCGGTGCGGGATGTGCCGGTGCAGCTTCTCACAGCTGTGGGATTTCTTGGCAGCTTCTCTCTTCGCGCGCGGGCACTGGGCGTGGCGGATCGCACCGCGGGGCCGCACGCCTTGGTGCCAAGGCGCTATCTTTGAGCTGGGGTGGTGGAGGCACGCCCCGGGCCTCGTCGCCCGTGGCTGGCTGAGGGTGAGGCCGAGAGAGGGATAGCGCCGGGGAGCCTCCTGTGGCACGGATGAGCTCGGCGATGTGGTCAAAACACTCCTCGTATAGGTCATCGAGTGGGCGGTAGCGCAGGAGGTCGTCTGCGGCGATGAGTGCGGCCCGCACCTCCATGGGAGCGCAGGGTGCATGAGACGAAGAGCCGGCTGGGGCCAATGATGGAGTGGCGGTGCGGCCGTCCTGTCGCACCAAAGGATGCAGCGAAGATGCTTGCTGCTCGTTCCCCACCGGGCCGGTGGCAGAGTTGGTGGCAGGAGACAGAGAACGACGTGGTGGCCCACCGATGGGAGCCGTCTGAGCGACGCGGGCGGTGAGGGCAGCCCGACGCTCAGCTCGAGCACGGAGAGCGTATGCCATGGAGACGATGAAGCGACGAAGTGATGGAAGGAGAGCTACGGCGCACCCCTTCCTAGCACGCCAAATGTCGGATGTGGGGTTCTGGCAAACCCTTACGGTTCGAACACTGGGGTGCGCGCGAAGTATTTTCCTCCCACCGATCTATGCCCTAGCTCGCTAAGATCTCGCGGACGAACTCAACGAACTCGCAACACGGAAAGACACAAATTATACTGGTTCGGGCCACCTTTGTGGTGTAATACCCTACTCAAGTGTGGTGGTGGATTGCCTCTTGGGCTGATGATGAACAATACAATGGGAAGAACAGCCTCCTGAGGTTGAGGTGTTCTTGTGCTTGGCTAACTTGGGTGGGTGAGAGTGATCTCGGATCTCTCTCCTCCCTCCTCCTCTTTCTTCTTTCCTATGGTGGTGGCTAGTCCTATTTATAGAGGCCCTAGTCCTCTTCCCAAATCTTGAGCGGGATGGGAGCCAACAATGGCGGGAAAATTTGAAGGGGGATAGCTAGTACAAGCTATCCTAACAAAAGTGGTCTTCTCCTGCCAAAGGCTCTGGTGGTGACGCCGTCTGGGGCTCCACGATGACCTCCGTCTTGCCGTCCTTCTGGTCTTGGTTTATTGCACAAAAATGGAAACCTTTGCCTGATGCCTCGGTACTCCTCGCGTGCACTGGTTTCCTTAGCACCAAAGAGGAAACAAGGACGTTGTGCGCACTGGCGCCCGCCTGGTGTCGATCGTCATGGCTTACGTGACGAGAGCCTCGTGAGGTTCGCCTCACCTTGATATCTCCGCTCCTCGTGAGCCTGCCTGACTAGGCCGCTCCGGAGGAGGTCTTGTGTCGTCCGCCTCGTGAGGGTCTTGGATGCCTTGTTGATGATGGTGGGTCGTACGGCCTACTAGCTTAGCCATGTCGCGGGCCGCAGGCAGGCAAGTCTGGGGACCCCCGTTTCCAAAATGCCGACAAAGGTGCACCCGGCGCCCCTCTCAGGCTGGGCGCGGGGGCTCTCCTCTGGAGGGCCTCTGACCTAGCCAACGTCATGAGGGAGGCGCTCGGGCACCATGTGGAGGCGTGCTTCAGTGCGCACTTCTGCAACGAAGGCACAAGCCACAGGGAGCCAGGGAGTTCATCACCAAGGCAACCGAGGAGCTTCAAGCGGCGAGAGCTATGCGCGGCGAACACCGCCCACCACCGACATTGCTCCTTATTCCAGCGAGGATAGTGTGCTACGCATCTACGTCAACATCCCGGGGTTCAACAGGGCCGCATCTTGGGAGTTGATACGTCTCCGTCGTATCTACTTTTCCAAACACTTTTGCCCTTGTTTTGGACTCTAACTTGCATGATTTGAATGGAACTAACCCGTACTGACGCTGTTTTCAGCAGAATTACCATGGTGTTATTTATGTGCAGAAACAAACGTTCTCGGAATGACCTGAAACTTCACAGAGCTAGTTTTCAGAAAATATGAAAAATACGTGCAAAAGATGTAGGCCATGGGGGCCCACCACCTCTCCACGAGGGTGGGGGCGCGCCTGCCCCCCTAGGGTGCGCCCCCCTACCTCGTGGGCCCCCTGTTGCCTCTCCGACTCCAACTCCAACTCTATATATTGTGTTTCGGGGAGAAAAAAATCAAAGAGAAGAATTCATCGCGTTTTACGATACGGAGCCGCCGCCAAGCCCTAAAACCTCTCGGGAGGGCTGATCTGGAGTCCTTTGGGGCTCCGGAGAGGGGAATCCGTTGCCATCATCATCATCAACCATCCTCCATCACCAATTTCATGATGCTCACCGCCGTGAATTCCATCGTAGGCTTGCTGGACGGTGATGGGTTGGATGGGATCTATCATGTAATCGAGTTAGTTTTATTATGGTTTGATCCCTGGTATCCACTATGTTCTGAGATTGATGTTGCTATGACTTTGCTATGCTTAATCCTTTTCACTAGGGCCCGAGTGCCATGATTTCAGATCTGAACCTATTATTTTTTCATCAATATATGAGTGTTCTTGATCCTATCTTGCAAATCTATAGTCACCTATTATGTGTCATGATCCGTTAACCCCGAAGTGACAATAATTGGGATAATTACCGATGATGACCGTAGTTTGAGGAGTTCATGTATTCACTATGTGTTAATGCTTTGTTCCGGTACTCTATTAAAAGGAGGCCTTAATACCCCTTAGTTTTCGTAAGGACCCCGCTGCCACGGGAGCGTAGGACAAAAGATGTCATGCAAGTTCTTTTCCATAAGCACGTATGACTATATTCGGAATACATGCCTGCATTATATCAATGAAGTGGAGCTAGTTCTGTGTCACCCTAGGTTATGACTATTACATGATGAATCGCATCTGGCATAATTCTCCATCATAGATCCATTGCCACGAGCTTTCCTTATATTGTTCTTTGCTTATTTACTTTCCCGTTGTTATTGCTATCATCACTACAAAATAACAAAAACATTACATTTACTACCGTTACCTTTTGTTACCCTTACCATTACTATCATATTACTTTGCTACTAAATACATTGCTGCTGATATTAAGTTTCCAGGTGTGGTTGAATTGACAACTCAGCTGCTAATACTTAAGAGTATTCTTTGGCTCCCCTTGTGTCGAATCAATAAATTTTGGTTGAATACTTTACCCTCGAAAATTATTGCGATCCCCTATACTTGTGGGTTATCAAGACTATTTTCTGGCGCCGTTGCTGGGGAGCATAGCTCTATTCTTTGCGTCACTTGGGATATATATCTTATTATCATTATGAAGAACTTGAGAGATCCAAAAACCAAGATTTATCCCTCAACTACGAGGGGAGGTAAGGAATTGCCATCTAGCTCTGCACTTGATTCACCTTCTGTTATGAGTAAGCTTGTGACACCTATACCTGCTTCTGCTATTCGTTCTGATATCTCGCATGTTATTGATGATGCCACTTCTGCTATGCATGATACTTATGATGAAACTACTTCTATGCCTGATACTACTGTGCCACATGGTGATTTTCTTGATAAACAAATTGCTAGGGCTAGAGAGATTGAAAATATTGAATCTGATAATGCTAATGAAAGTGATGATGAAGAATAACTTGTTATTCCTGAGGGTTATATCTTTGATCAAGAAGCTTATTTAGAAATTATAGCTTGCAAAGATATAAACGAACTTAAGAGGTTATTAGCTAAATGGAATAAGCAATCTCTAAATGCTAGAATGAAACCCGACCCTGCTTTTGCTACTTCACCTATCTGTGTTACCGATAAGGATTATGAATTCTCAGTTGATCCTGATATAATTACTTTGGTTGAATATGATCCTTTTCACGGCTATGAATCTGAAACTGTTGTGGCACATCTTACTAAATTAAATGATATAGCTACCCTGTTTACTAAAGATGAGAGAAGTCGCTACTTTTATATCCTTAAAATATTTCCGTTCTCATTAACGGGTGATGCTAAGATATGGTTTAATTCTCTTGAACCTGGTTGTGTGCGTAGTCCCCAGGATATGATCGATTACTTCTCTGCTAAATATTTCCCTGCTCATAAGAAACAAGCTGCTTTAAGGGATATATATAATTTTGTGCAAATTGAAGAAGAGAGTCTCCCACAAGCTTGGGGGAGGCTTCTCCAATTATTTAATGCTTTGCCTGATCATCCTCTTAAGAAAATTGAAATAGTTGATATCTTTTATAATGGACTAACCGATACTTCCAGAGATTACCTGGATAGTTGTGCTAGTTCTGTTTTCAGGGAAAGAACACCGGATGATGCTGAAATTCTATTGAATAGTATGTTGACAAATGAAAATAATTGGACACCTCCGGAGCCAATTCCTGAGCCTATTCCTAAACCCACTCCGAAGAAGAGGGGTATTCTATTTGTAAGTCCTGAAGATATGCAAGAGGCAAATAAATCTATGAAAGAAAAAGGTATTAAAGCTGAAGATGTTAAGAATTTGCCTCCTATTGAAGAAATACATGGTCTTAAGTTACCGCCTGTTGAAGAAACATATGATATTAATCCGTTACCTATTGAAGAAACTCATGGTCTTGATAACCCGACATAGTTAGTAAAGGTAAATTCTCTCTATAGATATGATAAAGCTAAAATCCCATTTACTAAGTTTGCTAGCCCATGCTTAGATGAGTTTGATAAATTTATGGCTAAGCAAGAATACTTTAATGCTTATTTTGGTAGACAATTGAAATACAATTCAAATATGCTTGAAAACTTGGGTGATTATATGGCTAATGTCAAAGGTGAACTTAAACTAATTAGTAAACATGCTTCTATGGTTACCACTCAAGTAGAACAAGTACTTAAAGCTCAAAATGATTTGCTTAATGAACTGAATAGTAAGGATAATGATAATGCTGTTAGAGTGGCTACTAGAACTAGTAGAATGACTCAGGAACCTTTGTATCATGAAGGCCACCCTAAGAGAATTGAGCAAGATTCTCAGAGAAATAATATAGATGCACCTAGTCCTTCTAAAAGGAAGAAAAAGAAAAATGATAGGACTTTGCATGCTTCTAGTGAATCTGTTATTGAACCACCTAAGAATCCAAATGATATTTCTATTTCTGATGCTGAAACTCAATCGGGTAATGAACTTGAAACTAGTGATAATGTTAATAATAATGTTCATGATGATGCTCAACCTAGCAATGATAATGATGTAGAAATTGAACCTGCTGTTGATCTTGATAACCCACAATCAAAGAATCAACGTTATGATAAGAAAGACTTTGTTTCTAGGAAACATGGTAAAGAAAGAGAGCCTTGGGTTCGGAAACCCATGCCTTTTCCTCCCAAACCATCCAAGAAAAAGGATGATGAGGATTTTGAGCGCTTTGCTGAAATGATTAGACCTATCTTTTTGCATATGCGATTAACTGATATGCTCAAAATGAATCCTTATGCTAAGTACATGAAAGAAATTGTTACAAATAAAAGAAAGATATCGGAAGCTAAAATTTCCACCATGCTTGCTAATTATACTTTTAAGGATGGAATACCTAAGAAATTTGGAGATCCCGATGTACCCACTATACCATGCTCTATTAAAAGAAACTATGTTAAAACTGCTTTATGTGATCTTGGAGCCGGTGTTAGTGTTATGCCTCTTTCTTTATATCATAGACTTGATTTGAATAAGTTGACACCCACTGAAATATCTTTGCAAATGGCTGATAAATCAACTGCTATACCTATCGGTATTTGTGAGGATGTGCCTGTTGTAATTGCAAACGTTACTATTTTAACGGACTTTGTTATTCTTGATATTCCTGAGGACGATAGTATGTCTATTATTCTTGGAAGACCCTTTTTGAATACTGCAGGGTCTGTTATTTATTGCACGAAAGGCAATATCACTTTTCATGTTAATGGTAATGAGCATACAGTACACTTTCCGAGGAAACAACCTCAAGTTCACAGTATCAACTCTATTGGAAAAATTCCATCAATTATATTTGGATGTTTTGAATTTCTTCTTCCTACTATCAAGAAGAAATATGATATACTTATTATTGGGGATGTGCATATCCCCGTTGAGGTAACATAGTGTTATTCGAAATTTCTCCGGTTCCATGTTATTCGTAATGAGTTCGTTAACAAGACTTGATCAACCTTGTTAGTGGATTCCTTCTAATGATCATGAGATGGATGAAATTAGAGAGCACAACTTTCTGTACCCCAATTTTACTTTTTGTTATTTATATTAAATAAAATAAAAATAAATATTTTTCTGTCTGTTATCTGATTATCCGTGCAATATAAAAATACCCCGAAAATAAAAGTTCTCCAAATGCCCTGAAATTTAAATATGATTTTTTTCTAGAATATTTGAGAATATTTGGGACTGAGAACACAGCAGGGGTGTCAACCACCTGCCCACGAGGGTGGAGGGCATGCCCTACCCCCCTGGGCGCGCCCCCGCTGCATCATGGGCCCACGGTGGCCCTCCTCCACTTATCTTTTCACCCACACACTCCTTCTTCCTCCCACAATCACGAATATCCATCTCAAACCCGAGTCCAAGCTCATTTTGCTGCCATTTTCGATCTCCTTGCTCAAAGCACCTCTCAAAAAACTGCTTGGGGAGATTGTTCCTTGGTATGTGACTCCTCCATTAGTCAAATTAGTTTTTGTTCTAGTGCTTTATTCATTTCAAATCTTTGCTGCTTAGGTGACCCTTTTATTGAGCTTGCATGTCAAATTTATATAGTTCCAAGTAGTTTTGATGCATGATATAGGCCCTAGGCAATTGTAGGAGTAGTTGCTATCAATATTATTGAGTTTGGTTTACTTTTATTTTGAAGTTACTAAAAAATTTCAGAATTTTTCAGAGGAAGTAAAAGGCTGAGGAAAATGTTCCAAGGTGGTTCTTCAAGGAAGCAAGGACCCAGGCTTGCAATGCGTGATGCTGATGATGAGCCACCAAGAGACGCTCCAGTGCGTCCTTGTGAATGGCCTTCTGAGAACGTTATTGATCGAGCAGGAATTAAAGAATAATTTAACGCATATTTACGTAATGCCGATCTTGTGAGCTTCGAGGAAGAGAAGTGCAGCCAGTATCACAATCTCACTAGTTCCTTTGTGAGGAGGTTTGCATTTTTCAACTTCACGTAATTCTCCAACTGTCCTGTTTGATCTTTATGAAAATTCTTATACTATGGACATAGAGGATTTTACCACTGCTTGCAAACTTCCACAATGGGGTAGTATAAGGGATCCTCACAAATCTGAATTAAAGATTTTCTTGCTAGCATAACTGTGGGAGAATCTAGAGATAGTACACAAGCTACCATAGGGAGCATTCACTTTCCTGCTATACATTATTTTGCTCTCTTCATTGGTAGATGCATTAATGTTAAAGATGAGGCATGTCACATGTGTGTTCCTGACATCAGTATTCTTAGGAGTGTTGTGTTAGGAGACAAATCTTATAATTTGAGAGCCATTGTTGTACGTAGGTTGCATCCTAATAGATTTAATGGAGATTTCGTTGGAGGAATTTATGCAACCCGCATAGCTAATTTTCTTGGTATAGCCATACGCGAAGATGATATTGAATTACCTCCTTCTTACCTAGACTTTAATGCTATGGTTCACCATTAGTTTGTGGAGAGTTCATGTATTCACTATGTGTTAATGCTTTGTTACGGTACTCTATTAAAAGGCGGCCTTAATATCCCTTAGTTTCCGTAAGGACCCTGCTGCCACGGGAGGGTAGGACAAAAGATGTCATGCAAGTTCTTTTCCATAAGCACGTATGACTATATTCGGAATACATGACTACATTATATCAATGTACTGGAGCTAGTTTTGTGTCACCCTAGGTTATGACTGTTACATGATGAACCGCATCCGGCATAATTCTCCATCACTGATCCATTGCCTACGAGCTTTCCATATATTGTTCTTCGCTTATTTACTTTCCCGTTGCTATTGCTATCATCACTACAAAATACCCAAAACATTACTTTTACTACCGTTACCTTTTGTTACCGTTACCATTACTATCATATTACTTTGCTACTCAATACTTTGTTGCAGATATTAAGTTTCCAGGTGTGGTTGAATTGACCACTCAACTGCTAATACTTGAGAGTATTCTTTGGCTCCCCTTCTGTCGAATCATTAAATTTTGGTTGAATACTTTACCCTCAAAAACTGTTGCGATCCCCTATACTTGTGGGTTATCATGAGCGCTTCTGGCCATCACAGGCTGCCCGGTGCGAGGGCCCCCATCACAGCTACGTTTGCATGCCTTTCAGCTTGCTGAGCAGAGCTATCGGGCATCAGCGTCACATGCGGAGCATCATGGCTGCTCAGGAGGCAAGGCACCAAGTGATCCTGACGGAGATGACGACGGTCCTCGCGAGCTCCCTGGGTCTCCAGGGCCTCCTGAGGTTCAAAGCATGGTCGACTCATGAGCAGCGACTTCTGCAATTCTCGCCTTCAACTACTCCAACATCTCTTCATCAATGGTGCCAGGTGACATCTTTTGGTTTGTTCAGTTGGGGGCGCCCCTTGGGCTGCACTAGCTTACAGAACACTTATGGACAATAGGTAGAACTTATCTGTTTGGCTTTCCAGAGATCGCAACGTTGGTCCATCTTCCCATCTCCTTCTAGGGGCCAAGTTCACGGTAGGAACCTGCAGCTTCATGCAGATGGGAATGATGCAGCATGCGATCCTATCTATATGCATATGCAAATGCTCATGAATGCTTATGCAATGCTCTTGGACATGCATGCATGCAACTTGGTTGGGGGCCCCTAGCGCTTCATTTATTTCTCTGTTGCTCAGGGTCATTGGCTGGCTTTGTACAAGGGGTTACATGCAACTGAGGCAAGGCCTGTACAAAAGGGTGGCTGTCGGGCAGCGCCCGACAGCCATGCCTTACGGGTAGAACTTGCAGAGATGCTCAATATTCCATGAGTTTTGCAATTGAATGCCATCCTCGGTCTCTAGACGGACTGCGCCAGGTCTGGTGACTCATACTACCCGGTAAGGGCCTTCCCACTTTGGCGTCAACTTGCTTTGTACCCTTGGCGGACTAAACGCGCCTAAGGACAAGGTTGCCTTCCTCAAAACACCGGGAACGAATACTACGACTATGATAGCGACGCAGGGCCTGCTGATAGCGTGCAGCACGTGTAGCGGCCCGGAGATGGTTCTCCTCGAGTAGCATAGCATCGTCATGCCGGTGCTGATCTTGCACTACTTCATCATAGGAAAGCACTTGAGGCGACCCGTAAATGAGTTCCGTGGGGATAACTGCTTCTGCCCCATAGACTATGGAGAAAGAAGTATGCTCGGTAGCTCGGTTTGGTTTCATTCTGAGGGACCAGAGAACTACTGGCAGCTCATCGACCCACCGCCTGTCGTGCTTCTGTAGTGTATCAAAGGTTCTTGTCTTGAGTCCTCGTAGCACTTCAGCATTCGCCCTCTCAGCTTGCCCAAGTGCATGAACGTATTGCTCCTAGGGTGTGCAATAGAGGCAAATGAGATCTTGCATCCAAGGGCATGAACATATTGCATGAAGGCATGGCTCGTGAACTGCGTGCCATTGTCAGTAACGATCCTTGCCTGGACTCCAAAACAGGACACCAATTCTCTCAAGAACTTGAAGCGGACTAAGCTGTCACCTTTCTCACGGCAGTCACTTTCGGCCACTTTGTAAACTTGTCAATGGCAATGAACAAGAATTCAAAGCCCCCGATTGCTTGGGGGAAAGGGCCGAGGATATCGAGCCCCCAGATCGAAAATGGCCATGATAAAGGGATTGTCTGAAGAGCTTGGGCAGCCAGGTGGATGTTCTTGGAATGGAACTATCAGGATTTACACTTGGTGACTAACTCGACCGCATCTTGGAGGGCTGTGGGCCAATAGAATCCTTGCTGGAATGCTTTCCCAACCAATGCCCTTGATCAATGCGGGAGCCGCACAAGCCTTTGTGTATCTCAGCCGGCATTTCCTTTCCTTCTTCCTGGCGGACGCACCTCAATTTCACACCGTTGGGCCTCCTTCTGTATAGATTGTCACCGACAAACTGATACATACTAGCCCTCCGGGCTACACTTTAAGCTTCATCTTGGTCGCTAGGAAGCTCTCCTTTTCGGAGGAAGTGGACTATGTGCCTTGCCCAAGTTGGAGCCTGGGGATCGGCAACAAGGACTAGCGGCACCTCCTCAACTACGGGGGCGCATTCCTCATTCCTGGGGACCATGGGCCTAGTGGGAGGGTGCGGTCCGGCAGGTGGCGAGGGGTTGTTTAAGGCAGGGTCTCTGTCGGAGTAAATAGCCATTGGTAGCCTAGCCGACTTCCCCTGGCCCTTCTGAAAAAATTACGAGCCCATCCGGCTCTCAAGAGGACTCAAGACCTGGGGCCGCCTCCCCCCCAGCCGACTATCTTCTAGGCCGGCTTCGGGAGCGGCCCGCCCTTTACCCTCATGAAGAAAGCTGTGGGAAGGCCGACTGCGAGAAGCCGGCTGCAAAGAGGCCGACTCCAAGGAGCCGACTCCCATAAAGTAGTCAAGGCCGTACCCGCAAAGTACGCGTCCACCCCGCGATGATGAAGCGGGGTGTGGCTACAGTGAAGCCTGCCACCCCCAAAACCCGGAGCATGCCTGGTACAGTGCGCCGTACGGGCAGCCACGGCCCGCCCGGCGCGGCACTGTAGCCACGGCAGCTCTGACGCCGCCCACGACGGGCCACCAACGAAGCCCCCAAGGCGGTGGGCCCCTTCGGGCAGAGAGATGCCGAAGGCGGCCGCACCTCCTCCCAAGCCGGCGAGATAGAGAGCCGGCTTCCCATAGCCGGCCTGCCACCCTCCTCGAGGGAGACGCCCCATTAAGGAGACAAGACATGGCGGGGCTACAGTAATCGCCCGCCAAGGCGGCGGTACTGTAGCCACGCTTACCCCGACCAAGCCCGCATCATCAGGATAGAGCGACAGTGATCAGCCACCGACTGGGCCCTGGATAGTGGGGCCTGCTTGTCGACTAGGGCACCGGCAGCCGGCGGGACCCACCAGCCGGCGGGCCCCAACAGTCAGCGCGGAAGCCGGCGAACGCGGTCAGAGATGGCTGGGCCCCGCGCCCAGCCGGATTACCATTGTACCCCCGGGGGGTAGGCCTATATAAACCCCCCGGTGCACCCATGCAAAGGGTTGGACCCCAAGCTAGTTCTAGACACGATACAAGGAGAAGAAGCAAGCTAGCTGTGCCCTTCTTCCTCCTTCCACCCAAATAGCTCGAGGAGCATTGTGTAGCTACTTGTTCATTTAGTAACCATGCGGAGACCCCGCGGAGCAGCAGTAGGGGTGTTATCTCCCCGGAGAGCCCCGAAGCTGGGTAAGATTCGCCGGCGTGCATGTCTTCGCCTTATCCCGTTTCCAGGCACCGGCGATGTTTTATTGGCTCCCACAATGATAAGCCACCCGTTGGCATATGTCGCACCTACCACCCGACATTTGGCGCCCACCGTGGGGCCAGGTGCACCGTCGTCTGGAGACCTGTTCTGGACGGGAACCCTCTTCCTCCCCCGCGAGCGTAGCCAGCCCGGCTCGCCCGATGGCGCTTGCCATGACGCGCTGCAAAGCGTCACCGACATCTGCGCGGCGAGCGGCCTCGCCGATCTCCTCAACAAGGCCCGCATCTCCGACGAGCTCGCCTCCGATGCGGGCACCGACCACCTCGCCAACCTCCTTGGCCAGCTCCACGTCTCCAGCGAGCCTGCTGCAGATCTGGAGTCGGTTGGCTCCACCGACCCGATGCCTGTCGACTCTGACACGGCGTCCTACAACACCTTCCCCACCAACGTCACGATCTACAACGACCCGCTCCCTCCGGCCGGCGATCGCGATACTGTCACCACTGAGGTGATGGTTATCAGCCATGACGGCCCGGCCGACGAGGGGCCCACGACGCCCCGTGCGCGCGGCCCACGACTTGTCCGTCCCCCTCCCGGCTGATGCCGACGACGAAGCACTGGAGGCACGCCGTCTCGCCCTCCACACGGAGGGCCGGAGGCTGGCCTCCATAAGATGCCTCACTGAGGCCTACCAGCGCGAAGCTGACCGCGCCGCCTTCGGCACGCCGGCCCCGGCTGGCCCAAGCCAGGCTGGTGCTGTCAGGTAACGCAACACTGTCATCGCCGACACGCTGGGAGTCGATCGCCCGGTCTACGCCACTCCGCTCGAGAACCTGCGCGCCGCCCAGGCGGCCGTAGACGAGCTGGACGGCTTGGAAGCCGAAGACCTCCCCCACATGACGCGGCGCATACAGCAACTAATTGACGCGGCCGCTCGGCGGCACGAAGCCGACGCCCGCGCGGGAAGCCCTCCCCCGCGCCGTGATCACGGCGCGACTTCCCGGACGCCGACTACGAGCAACACCCGCGCGCGGTGCGAGAAAGAGCCGGCTTCTAGCCGAAGCCGGACCCGAATCTCCATCGAGCGAGACGCTGACGGCGGTCCCCGAGCCATGGAATGGCGGGGCAGCCCGCCTCCGCCTCGAGCTCGTGGAGAGAGATACCCCACCCCGCCTCCAGTGGCGCACCCGACTCTCAGCGGCCGGCTAGGTCGCCGCCAAGGAGTCGGCGAGAACGACGCCCGCCACCGGATTGACCGCCTGGCCAGATCCCTGGCGCTAGAAGAAGAGGACAATGTCGGCCCGCCCTGTTTTGGCCCCCGCATCTGCGACGAGCCCTTCCCCAAAGGGTTCTCGCTCCGAAGAGGCACGCCCAAGTACAACGGCTCGGTGAAGCCGAAAGACTGGCTGACCGACTACTCCATAGCCGTCAGCATCGCCAACGGCAACTGGCGCATTGCCGTGAAGTACGTGCCCCTCATGCTGCAAGGCACGGCACGGACTTGGCTTAACAGCCTCAAGCCTCTCAGCATCAACAGCTGGGTAGATTTCACTGAAGCCTTCGTTCGCAACTTCACCAGCACCTACAAGCGGGCTCCCAAGCCCAGGCAGCTCTCCCTGTGCATACAGGGCCCAGCCGAGTCCACCCGCGACTACCTCACGCGTTGGGCCGAGCTCCGCAATTCTTGCGAAGGGGTGCACGAGGTGCAAGCCATCGAATACTTCACTGCCGGGTGCCGGGAGGGCACCCTCCTCAAGCACAAGCTCCTTTGCGACGAGCCGACTACCCTCGACGAGCTCCTGAACATCGCCGACAAGTACGCCACCGCCGACTCTTCGATGAAGACCGAGCTCCGGGTGGACGCGTCCAGGAAAGTGCTTAATCCGGCGCCCAAAACGCCGGTGGGAGATTCCGGCCGACGCCAACACCCGAATGACCAGAAGCGCAAAGGCCCTGCACCGCCTCCTGCTAGCCGGTAGGTGGCCACGGTTGAAGACACGCCGCCTGAGGGGCAGCCCGCGCCCAAGAAGCCCAAGGGCGGCCGGCCGGCTTGGCAGCCGGCTTTCTCCTACGAACAAACTCTTGACGCCCCGTGCAAGTTCCATAGCGGCGCGAAGCCGTCCAACCACACAACCCGAAAGTGTAACTGGCTCGCCCAAATCTCCAAGGGCGAAGGGCTCACGCCGCCTCCGGCTCCGCCGCCCAAGGCCGCTCGGCCCGCGGTCAATGCCGTGCAGCACGAGTTCCCCGACGAGCAAGCATCTTACGTCATCTTTACGAGCCAGCTCGAAGACCGGCGCAGCAAGCGTCGAGAGCATCAAGAAGTCAATGTGGCCGCCGCTAGCCCAGCCGGACACATGCATTGGTCAGAGAAATCCATCAGCTGGAGCCAGGCCGACCACCCAGAGGTGATGCCGTCCCCTGGCTCCTACGCTTTGGTTCTGGAGGCCACCCTCACGACGGACACACGCGCCGCCCGTTTCTCCCGCGTGCTGATCGATGGCGGAAGCAGCATCAACATCCTGTACCGCGACACCCTGGAGAAGTTAAGTGTCAAGACGAAACAGCTTGTGCCGACTCGGACGGTGTTTCACGGCATCGTACCCGGTTTGTCCTGCGCCCCCATTGGCAAGATCAAGATCGACGTACTCTTTGGGGGTAAGGAGCATTTCCGCCGGGAAGCGATCTGGTTCGAGGTGGTGGACCTGGAGAGCCCTTACCACGCCTTGCTTGGCCGACCCGCCTTGGCCAAGTTCATGGCGGTCCCCCACTATGCATACCTCAAGATGAATATACCAAGCTCCAAGGGCATCATCACCATCACTGGCGATTACAAGAAATCCGCCGACTGCGCCGCGGCCAGTAGCCGGCTGGCCGAATCCCTCGTGATTGCCGAAGAAAAGAAGACGCTGAACCGGGTCGTGGCCCTGGCCAGCAAGCAGCTGAGCCAGCCCGCCGACTCCAAGTAGTATGATGCCCAAGGATCTTTCCAGCTGGCCAAGGAGACCAAGAAAATACAGCTCGACCCCGAGCACCCCGAAAGGTTTGCCGTCATAGGGGCAAGCCTAAACAGCAAATAGGAAGGCAAGCTCGCCGATTTCCTCCGTGAGAATCAGGATATCTTTGCATGGCCCCCCAAGGACATGCCGGGTGTTCCGAAGGATTTCGCCGAGCACAAGCTACATGTGCGGGAGGACGCAAAACCAGTCAAGCAGCCTCTCCATCGACTGTCAGAGGAGAAGAGAAGGATCGTGGGGGAGGAGATAGCCCGGCCTCTGGCAGCCGGCTTCATTATGGAAGTTTTCTTTCCAGAATGGCTAGCCAAACCGGTCCTCGTGCTGAAGAAGAATAACAAATGGCGCATGTGCATAGATTACACCAGCCTCAACAAGGCCTGCCCCAAAGATCCCTTCGCCCTACCAAGGATTGACCAAGTAATAGACTCCACAGCCGGATGCGAGCTGTTGTGTTTTTTGGATGCTTATTCAGGATACCAGCAGATAAAACTGAACCCGGATGACAGCCTGAAGACCGCCTTCATCACGCCATTTGGAGCCTTCTGCTACCTGACCATGACGTTCAGCTTAAGGAATGTCAGTGCCACCTTTCAGCGTTGCATGCAAAAGTGCCTCCTCACGCAGCTCGGCAAAATCGCCCACGTCTATGTGGACGATATTGTGGTGAAGACGGAGAAGCACGGCACTTTGCTGGAAGACCTGAAAGAAACATTCGAGAACCTGCGCTGGTTCCGAATCAAGCTCAACCCCAAGAAATGCGTGTTCGGAGTGCCAGCCGGCCAGCTCCTAGGCTTTCTGGTCTCCAAACGCGACATCGAGTGCAACCCAGTGAAGATCAAGGCCATCGAGAGGATGGCGATCCCAACCAAGCTTCGAGAAATCCAGAAGTTCACCGGGTGCCTGGCCTCTTTGAACCGCTTCATCAGCCGGCTTGGAGAGAAATATCTCCCTCTCTACCGCCTCATGAAGAAGAGCTGAAGAAAATGCTGGCCACGCCGCCTGTCCTGGCGGCGTCGACTGAGAAAGAGCCCATGCTCCTTTATATTGCCGCTACTTGCCGGGTGGTCAGCACCGTCATCGTAGTCCAACGCCCCGAAGAAGGCCGAGCCCAGCCGGTCCAGAGGCCGGTGTATTACTTGAGCGAGGTGCTGTCCGCCTCAAAGCAGAACTACCCGCACTACCAGAAGATGTGCTACGGCGTGTACTTCACCGCCAAGAAGCTGAAGCCCTACTTTCAAGAACATCCCATCACGGTTGTATGCACTGCCCCGCTGGCCGAGATCATAGGCAGCCGGGATGCATTCGGCCGGGTGGCTAAGTGGGCCATCGAGCTGGCCCCTTACACGATCTTCTACCAACCCCGCACCACCATCAAGTCACAAGCACTGGCCGACTTCCTCGTTAACTGGGCCGAGACCCAGTACTTACCACCAGCTCCTGACTCCACCCATTGGTGCATGCACTTTGACGGATCCAAGATGCGCACGGGCCTGGGAGCCGGCGTCGTCCTTACCTCTCCTAAGGGCGACAAGCTCAGATACACGCTGCAGATCCACTTCGCCACCTCCAACAACGTAGCCGAGTACGAGGCGCTCATACATGGGCTCCGGCTTGCCAAGGAACTCGGCATCCACCGGATCCTGTGTTATGGCGACTCAGATTTGGTGGTTCAGCAATCATCTGGCGACTGGGATGCCAAAGACGCAAACATGGAAAGCTACCGCTTCCTAGTGCAGCAAATTAGTGGGTACTTTGATGGATGCGAATTCCTCCACGTACCGCAAGCCGACAACGAGCCAGCAGACGCCCTGGCCCGAATAGGCTCCATGCGGCAAGCAATACCAACCGGCGTCGCTCTACAACGCCTCCTCAAGTCGTCCATCAAGCCGTCTCCGGAATCCGATTCCATCTTCGTGCCGGTTGACCCCGACAGGGCCGGGTCCGGCTCGAAGAACCAAGCAGGTGACCCAGGGACTGCAGTAGCTGGCTCAGGGACTGCAGTAGCCGGCTCGGGGACTGCCGCACCCGGTTCGGGGACTGCGATAGCCGGCCCGGGGACTGCGGTAGCCGGCCCGGGGACTTCTTCAGCACAGCAAGCGGCGGCCGACTCCAGCAGTTCATCACCCAGCCCGCCCACCCTGGTGGCAGTAGCCACATTGGCGGCAGGGGAGGTCGCAGCTCCATCATGGGCTCAATCCATCCTCAACTTCTTAGTGAACCAAGATCTGTCGGCTGACGAAACAGAAGCGAGACAAGTCCAACGTCGAGCCGGAGCATACACAATCGTCAACAGAGAACTTGTCAAGCGCAGTGTCACCGGAGTCCTCCAGCGATGCGTCGAGCAGGAGAAGGGCATCGCAATCCTCCGAGATATACACCAGGGAGAGTGCGGCCACCACGCCGCCTCAAGATCACTTGTCGCCAAAGCCTTCCGCCACGGTTTTTTCTGGCCGACTTCTTTGGACGACGCCAAAGAGTTAGTCAAACACTGCAAAGGCTGCCAGCTTTTCAGTTCCAAGCAACACATGCCGGCTTCGGCACTCAAGACCATTCCCCTCACCTGGCCCTTTGTCGTCTGGGGACTTGACATGGTGGGGCCCATTCAAGACGGCGCGCGGCGGCATGACGCATTTGCTCGTCGCCGTGGACAAATTCACCAAGTGGATCGAGGCAAAGCCGATCAAGAAGCTGAATGGGCCGACTGCGGTGACTTTCATCGCAGATATAACAACCCGGTACGGCGTACCGCACAGCATCATCACCGACAACGGCACGAATTTTGCCAAAGGAGCCTTGGCACGATTCTGCGCTGCACAAGGTATCCGGCTGGACCTTGCGTCCGTCACCCACCCGCAGTCAAACGGCCAGGTCGAGCGAGCAAACGGCCTGATCCTCTCCGGCATCAAGCCCTGACTGGTCGTACCTCTGGAGCGTTCAGCCGGCTGTTGGCTCGACGAGCTGCCGGCTGTCCTATGGAGTCTGCGTACTACCCCAAACAGATCAACCGGCTTCACTCCTTTGTTCCTCGTGTACGGTGCTGAGGCAGTCATCCCAACAGACATCAAGTTCGACTCGCCTCGGGTAACCATGTACGTGGAGGCGGAGGCCAAAGAAGCACGAGAAGACGGCGTCGACCTGCTGGCAGAAGGCCGGCTGTTAGCCCTCAACCGGTCTGCCATCTACCAGCGGGGTTTGCGCCGCTACCACAGCCGGAAGGTCAGGCCAAGATCCTTCCAGGAGGGCAACCTTGTGCTCCGGCTGATCCAGCGAACAGCCGGCCAGCACAAGCTCGCAGCCCCCTGGGAAGGCCCCTTCATCGTCAGCAGAGCTCTAGGCAACGATTCCTACTACCTCATCGACGCGTAGAAGACCAAGGCACGCAAGAGAGACGACTCCGGCAAGGAGTCGGAACGACCATGGAACGCCAACCTCCTTCGAAGATTTTACAGTTGAAATGCAGTATGTATCGCGCTAACTTTTGTACTAAGTATGACACAACAGCCCCCCCCCCCCCCGAGGACGGCCCGGGGACTGCCCTCTTTTATCTATGAATGAAAATTATCATGCGTATGATATCGTCTTTTCATTTATTTATTTCGTCCGGCACCGGGTTCGACGAGTCGGCCCGGGGACTAGCCGACTGGAGTTATATTAGGAGTCCTACCCGCGGTCAGACAAGTAATGTGCCGACACCCAGGCTTAGCTCTTGCCAAAATCGCAGTTCGAAGAACCGGCTGCCCAGCTGGCAAGAGTCACAAGCCGGAAAGGATGTGCACATGAAAAACGGCTAGGGACTAACGGACTTATATAACAAAAGCCGGCTTGCCGCCTCCCACCGACCGACTACCAGAGTAGCCGGCCGGCCGGCTTGCATTCAGTTCACTTCAAATCCAAGAAAGCTCCAGTACTTGCCTCCCCAAAGAGGGAAGGCGGCAGAGAAAAAAGCCTAAGGATAAAAAGTGCACTCGAATGGAAACCAAAACATGCACACAACAATATTTACACAAATGACCTCTAGAGAGGTCAGCATCCAACATAGTTTGTACACACCAAGTGGGTGGAATTGCGAAAACTTAAAGTTGTTCGAAAAGACAAAAGCAGGAACAACAAGGACAGCAGATCAAGCCGGCGGGGCAGCTGGCGAGCTGGGCTAGGCGGTGGAGACGGTTGCGCCGGCTGAAGGAGCGGCCGGCTGACCAACTTCGGCCTGATCACCGCCTCCAGCAGAGGGTGCGCTTCCGCGCGGCTCGTTGCTGGAGGCATGGTCGGCTTGAGGACGGTTGGTCGTTCCACTGGCCGGCTCGGCATCTTCACCGTCCTCTTCCTTGTCATCCTCGCCCTCGTCGCTGGAGGCGATCTCCTCGGCCGAGTCCTCGCCCAACGTTGGGTTCAGCCTGAACCACTCCTCCGGCTGGGCGACGCCGTCATCATTAAGTTCAGGCGCGAAGACGCTGGTGTCGGTGCACTCGGCGATCGTCGAGGCGTGCTGGGCGATCGCCGGCCGTACCTCCTCCAGCTCCGCGTCGGCCTCCAGCCGCCAAGTTCGCAGCTGGTCCAGGCTTAGCCCTGGGTACCATGCGCGGACGAACTACAACGCCCGCCCGGCTCCAAGACGGGCTGCCAATGCCTTCCAAGCTTCGAAGCGGCCGACTGCGACTTCCAGCCAGTCGGCGGTCCGGCTTGGGGTGCGGGGGATCATTTGGCCGGGCCAGAGGGCGGCCAGCACCTGCGCCCCGGCACGTTGGAGCCGGCGGAGCATCCGATGGGCCGGCTGCACTCGCGCTTGGACGGCAATGAGCTGCTCCTCCAATGTCCGATTTGCATCCCGTGCAATGTTGGCTCCAGCCTGACGGCGCACCTGACGATGAGACTGGATGGCTTGGGTGGCGAGGACGGAGTGGCCGGGAAAGTAATCTGCACAAAGTAACGAGCACAGGTCAGAATAAAACTCCAGGCGGCTAGCAGGTGGAGGAAGGGCAAGAAAAGTGGCTTACCGTCGATCGGGTCTTCGATTCGGCCGAAGCCTTCGTCCAGCGCCTGACGCGTCTCGGCCCAGCTCGCCGGCTCGGTCTCAAACTCCACTTTCAGGGCAGCCTCGCTGTCCTGCGCCTTCTGCAGGGCCGCCTTGTGGCTTTCTTCCTGGTCGGCCAGTTTCTTGACCAGGCGGTCGCGCTCCTGGACCAAGGCGGCATACTCGGCGTCCCTAGCGCGAAGAGTGGTCTGCGCCTCGCCAAGCTCCCTCCGCAAGTCGGCGTTGGCCCCTGCATGAGCAAAAGACAAAGAGAAAAGGTCAATAAGGGAAAGGTCATCAAGGAAGATCCGACCCGACTGCTCAGCAATCGGCCCGAATCTCGGGGACTACACCCAGTGGGTGCGCTGCCGCGCCCCCACAAGAGACAGATAAGAGCAAAGTACTTACGTTGGCTGCTGGCCCAGTCATCGGTCCTCCGACCCAGCTACTGAGCCTGGGAGTTGAAGGCGGCAGCACGAGAGTTGTGATAATCCTAAGGTTCAGATAGAAAATAGAGTTAAGATGGTCGTCAAGAAAGAACCGACCCGACTGCGCTGCAGTCGGCCCGGATCTCGGGGACTACACCCAGTGGGTGCGTTGGCGTGCCCCAACGGAAGAAATCAGAGGACCAGAGCAGTCGACAAGTGAAAAACTTACCCGGATAGCAGCCCGCGTCAACAAGAACTCCTGAGTATATTGCTGCAGGAGGGCGGCCTGAGCTCTCCTCCGTTCAGCTCGACACTCCCTCCGCTGGGAGTCCACCCGGACGTGGCAGAGCTGGCCGCCTCCAAGGCTTCTGCCGACTGGTTGGCACCCGCGGCTTGGCGCGTGTCCGGCGGGGCCGTGTTCTCTCCGGCGCGCTGGCTCGCCGCCAGCTGAATCTCAAGGCCAGCTCCGGCCTCGGGTACGCCCCGGGCCGGCTCCTCCGGCGCCGCCGACGACTGGCCACCTTCGCCCGCTCCAGTTGGCACTGCCGGCGGCGTCCTCTCCGCGAAGACCTCGAAGAGCTCCTCCCTTTGCACCGGCGGCTGATCTGGGGTGATCTCCTCCGCCAAGGGCAGCGGGATGTCCGGGTCCATGGTGTAGAGGGGGATGGCGAGCAGCGGAGGCCGGCTACGCGTGCCCTCCGCCTCCGTTTCCGCGGTTGCCCGCTCCGTCGGAGTCTCGGCTGCCGCGTCAGCCCGCTCCTTCGCCGCCCGGGCGGCCTCCCGCTCCGCCGCCTCCCTCTCCTCTCGCGCCTCGCGGGCGTTCCGATCCGTGGCTTCCGCGAGGTCGGCGCGGGGGTCCACGTGGCAGGGCCCTGAAGATCCGGCACCCGGCCCAACCACAGAGCCGCCTGGGCCCCGCTCAAGGGAAAGCGGCGCCCTGCCCAGAAAATGGACGAGGGTTAGAACAAAAGAAGACAACAAAAAACAGGCACGCAAGCAGCCAAAGACTTATGATGAAACCGCCTGAGGCTGCTTCACCGCCCTCCGGAAGCGGGCCGCCTTCACCGCCGCCTCGTCTCGCTTCGTTGCCGCGGCGGAGGCCCTCGTCTTCTTTGGCCGACTGCCGAAGAGAGGAAGCGCGGCCCGGCGCTTCGATGTTCCACCACCGGCAGCCGG
Organism: Triticum monococcum; assembly: GCA_034509565.1. Lineage (NCBI taxonomy): Eukaryota > Viridiplantae > Streptophyta > Magnoliopsida > Poales > Poaceae > Triticum > Triticum monococcum. The sequence continues at coordinate 392,659,225 of CM067843.1, read as the reverse complement.
CGCGGCAGACGAGCCCGTGCTGTAACGATCGGCTGCCGGCTGGCGGCGCGGGATTTCTTCGGCGTCGGCGTCATCCGGCCAGTAGTCAAAGCTGGCTGAGAGCCCCGTGCCTCCGGGCTCGGCGACGTCCCCCGTGGCGGCGTCTTCCATGGCGGCCGCCCCCAGGTCCGGGTCGTCAATATCATCTACCGCACGGTCGGGGGCATACCGGCGTTCGACTCCTGCCGCCCCGGCCGGCGGCGGAAGAAGAGGGTTCTGATAAAAAGGAACCACCTAGTCAGAAGCCGGCCGATATAAAGCCGGCTGATGACAGAAAGAAGATAGAAAGAAAGACCTACCACGGGCGGTGGATTGGCGCGAGAGTACGGCGCCTTGCCGTATTGCCAGTCGTTGGCGAGCTTGAGGTTGGCGATATAGTTGACCATGAGCGCCACCTCGGCATGGGGCATTTCCCATGTGCTCAGCCGGCATGGGTTGAGGCGGCCGCTCATCTGGCACATCATGTGGGGCCGGCTTTGGAGAGGAAGGATCCGGCGCTCCATGAAGGCGGCCACCAAGTCGGCTCCGTGCAGGCCTTCCGACTGGATCATTACCCGAAGCCAGGCGATGGCGGCGTTCCCAGCTGGAGATAAGGACTTGGATCTGAAGCCCCAAGACGGCTGCCTTCCAGCCGGCGGGCCGGCTACGTAAGCCGGCAGATTGACGTGGTCTCCTTGCGAGGCGATATTCTTCACGTAGAAGTATGATTTTTGCCAGAGCTTCACCGACTGGATAAAAGGGATGTGCGGGAAGGGATTGCTCTCGCCTGTCCTCTTCATAGCGATGAAGGCCCCGCAGGGGGCGGGCACGCCGGCGATGACGGTGCCGAGCTTGTTCTGGAAGAACTCCGCCCAGAGCTCCAGCGTGGGCAGCACTCCCAAGAAGCCTTCGCAGAGGGAGACGAAGGCCGACAGCTGCATCACCATGTTGGGCGTGAGGTGATGCGGCTGGAGGCGGTAGAACTCGAGGAAGGAGCGCATGAACCCACTCACCGGGAGGCCGAAGCCGCACAGGTAATGCGTGCGGAAGACAACCCGCTCGCCTTCCTCCAGCACCGGCGAGATTTCCGGCTCCGGCGCCAGACGAACCTGCACGAGGTTGGCGGCGGGCAGGCGCCGGGTCCGGCGGAGGAATTCTATGTGATCGTCATGGACGTTAGAGCTGTCCCACGAGCTCGACAACACCATGGACATGGAGGTGTGGGAGTACTGCGACGAGAAGCTGCGTTGGGTGCGAGAGGAAGAAGAAGAGAAAAGAGAACGAGGAGGGACGGGGAGCGGGGGAGCGAGCGAGCCTTCGCCTCTCCCCCTCCCCCTCCTACTTGTAGGCTCGTGCGCCGGAGCCGAGGAGGCGCAGCGTGGGGGATCGTGGGGATCGATCGTGCCCACTTCCCCCACGCCCCGCGGTTATTGCGCACTAAAGATAAGACGAAACGGCCACGGGAAGGCGAGCCGTCCCCTCGGGCCATAGAAGATCTGCGCTCGGACCGAGGCCAGGGAGTGGCGGGCCCGGGCCTGCGGCGGCGTCCCGTCACGCGCGTGCGACGGCAGGACTTCACCGCCACATGGCCCGTCGTGGGGCCCGCAGTCAGCACGCGGGTCAACCGCGGTCATGTTGATAAAACAAAGAAGTTCTCCGAAGTCAGCCTACGACGGCGAGGTCGGCTCCTCAGGGTAAGAAGCTGACCAAGCTTCTCGTCCCTCTGTCCGCCGCGAAGCTCGCTCAGCTTCGGGGACTACTGTCGGAGTAAATAGCCATGGGTAGCCTAGCCGGCTTCCCCTGGCCCTTCTGAAAAAATTACGAGCCCATCCGGCTCTCAAGAGGACTCAAGACCTGGGGCCGCGTCCCCCCCAGCCCGCTATCTTCTAGGCCGGCTTCGGGGGCGGCCCGCCCTTTACCCTCATGAAGAAAGCTGTGGGAGGGCCGACTGCAAGAAGCCGGCTGCAAAGAGGCCGACTCCAAGGAGCCGGCTCCCATAAAGCAGTCAAGGCCGTACCCGCAAAGTATGCGTCCACCCCGCGATGATGAAGCGGGGCGTGGCTACAGTGAAGCCTGCCACCCCCAAAACCCGGAGCATTCCTGGTACAGTGCGCCGTACGGGCAGCCACGGCCCGCCCGACGCGGCACTGTAGCCACATCGGCTCTGACGCCGCCCACGACGGGCCACCAGCAAAGCCTCCGAGGCCGTGGGCCCCTTCGGGCAGAGAGATGCCGAAGGTGGCCGCACCTCCTCCCAAGCCGGCGAGTTAGAGAGCCGGCTTCCCATAGCCGGCCTGCCACCCTCCTCGAGGGAGACGCCCCATTAAGGAGACGAGACATGGCGGGGCTACAGTAATCGCCCGCCAAGGCGGTGGTACTATAGCCACGCTTACCCCGACCAAGCCCGCGTCATCAGGATAGAGCGACAGTGATCAGCCACCGACCGGGCCCTGGATAGTGGGGCCTGCTTGTCGACTAGGGCATCGGCAGCCGGCGGGACCCACCAGCCGGCGGGCCCCAGCAGTCGGCGCGGAAGCCGGCGAACGCGGTCACAGACGGCTGGGCCCGCGCCCAGCCGGATTACCATTGTACCCCCGGGGGTAGGCCTATATAAACCCCCTGGTGCACCCATGCAAAGGGTTGGACCCCAAGCTAGTTCTAGACACAATACAAGGGGAAGAAGCAAGCTAGCTGTGCCCTTCTTCCTCCTTCCACCCAAACAGCTCGAGGAGCATTGTGTAGCTACTTGTTCATTTAGTAACCATGCGGAGACCCCGCAGAGCAGCATTAGGGGTGTTATCTCCCCGGAGAGCCCCGAAGCTGGGTAAGATTCGCCGGCGTGCATGTCTTCGCCTTATCCCGTTTCCAGGCACCGGCGATGTTTTATTGGCTCCCACAATGATAAGCCACCCGTTGGCATATGTCGCACCTACCACCCGACAGTCTCTGACAGGAGTGGACGGCTCTACCGGGAGAGACTTACCATAGTACAATTTTATCCTTTTCCGGGCCATTGTTGCTAGGGATACGGAGGGCTGAGTAAGATGGAGAACAGAAGTCCCTGGTTCCACAGGAAGCTTCTGCGCACCACACTTTGACAAATGATCAGCGATGCTATTTTCTGCACGGGGTATGTACTCTGTTTGCAATCCAGTAAAGCGTTCCTCCAATCTTCTCACTTCCTCGACGTATGCCTCCATCAATGGGCTTTCGTAATCCTTGTTGACTTGTCTCACCACAAGCTGCGAATCCCCTCGAATGGTTAGCTTCTTAATTCCCAATTCTAAGGTAATCCTGAGCCTGGGAAGGAGCTCTTCATACTCTGTTGTATTGTTGGTTGCCTCTACCCAGGCAAAATGCATCTGGATGACGTACTTCAAGTGCTCCCTGGAGGGGGCGACAAGAAGCACGCCAGATCCCGCACCTTCCAGGGAAAAGGCACCGTCAAAATACACAATCCATTCTTGGGGCAATTCCTTGCCGGGGATAATTGTCGCTGGCACTTCCTCATCAGGGGTTGGCGTCCATTCTGCAATAAACTCTACCAATGCCTTGCTTTGGATAGTTGTCGTGCTCTCAAACTTCAAACCAAAACTGGATAACGCCAAATCCCACTCAACTATTCTGCCAGTAGCCTCAGGGTTTCGAAGTATCCTTTGCAACGGGAAACGAGACAATCGTAATCTCGTGGGCTTGGAAGTAGTCACCAGTACGCATCAGTGCTATACAAACTATTTTTAACCCCTTCCCGCGACGGCATTTGGAACCATCACCAAGTGAGTGTGGGCGATAGGGGGGTCCTTCCCACACGACCCAGAAATCATCGGGGATAGGCCCACCTGGGACACAGGCTGGGGCCGTGTGCGATCGGGCGAGGCATCGAAACCCAATCATTTTCGTTCGTATGTACATCCCATAGGGTGAATCCCAGAAAAACATTTCCGTTCATATGTATATCACACACAGTCAATCCAAGGAATACATTTCCGTTCTTATGTACATCCCACACAGTTAATCCAGGGAAAACGTTTGCGTTCGTATGTACTGAAGGAAATATGCCCTAGAGGCAATAATAAAGTTGTTGTATATATTTCCTTATATCACGATAAATGTGTATTATTCATGCTAGAATTGTATTAACCAAAAACTTTCTACATGTGTGAATACATAGACAAAACTGACTGTCCCTAGTATGCCTCTACTTGACTAGCTCTTTAATCAAAGATGGTTATGTTTCCTAACCATAGACATGTGTTGTCATTTGATGAACGGGATCACATCACTAGAGAATGATGTGATGGACAAGACCCATCCATTAGCTTAGCATTATGATTGTTTAGTTTTATTGCTATAGCTTTCTTCATGACTTATACATGTTCCTCTGACTATGAGATTATCCAACTCCCGAATGCTGGAGGAACACCTTTTGTGCTATCAAACGTCACAACATAACTGGGTGATTATAAAGATGCTCTACAGGTGTCTCTGATGGTGTTTGTTGAGTTGACATAGATCGAGATTAGGATTTGTCGCTCCATGTATCAGAGAGGTATCTCTTGGCCCTCTCGTTAATGCACATCACTATGAGCCTTGCAAGGAATGTGACTAATGAGTTAGTTACGGGATGATGCATTACGGAATGAGTAAAGAGACTTGCCGATGACGAGATAGAACTAGGTATGATGATACCGATGATCGAATCTCGGGCAAGTAACATACCGATGGCAAAGGGAACAACGTATGTTGTTATGCGGTTTGGCCGATAAAGATCTTCGTAGATTATGTAGGAGCCAATATGAGCATCTAGGTTCCGCTATTGGTTATTGACTGAAGATGTGTCTCAGTCATGTCTACATAGTTCTCGAACCCGTAGGGTCCGCACGCTTAACGTTCGATGACAATTTGTATTATGAGTTATGTGATTTGAACCGAAGTTTGTTCGGAGTCCCGGATGAGATCACGGACATGACAAGGAGTCTCAAAATAGTTGAGACGTAAAGATTTATATATTGGAAGGTTATGTTTGGACACCAGAATGGTTTCGAAAAGGTTCGGACATTTTACGGAGTACCGGGGGGTTACCGGACCCCCCCCCCCCCCGTGGAGTTAATGGGCCTTCATGGGCCCTAGTGGAGAGAGGAGGTGGCGGCCAGGTGGAGGCGTACGCCCCCAAGCCCAAACCGAATGGGACTAGGGTTGGGGGGTGGCCCCTCTTTCCTTCTTCTCCTCCACCTCTTTCCCCTTCCCCTTCTCCGGAAAGGAAAGGAGGGGGCTGAATCCTATTTGTACCGGGAGTCCAAGTAGGAATACCCCCTTGGCAAGCCCCCTTGGGTCGGCCACCTCTCCTCCCCCCTTTATATATGTGGGAGGGGCACCCCAAAGACACACCAAGCCTTATCTTAGCCGTGTGCGGTGCCCCCCTCCACAGTTACAGACCTCGGTCATATCGTTGTAGTGCTTTGGTGATGCCCTACGCAGGTAACTTCATCATCACAGTCGACACACCATCGTGCTGACGAAACTCTCCCTCGTTCTGAATTGGATCAAGAGCTCGAGGGACATCATCAAGTTGAACATGTGCTGAACACGAAGGTGTTGTACGTTCGGTGCTTGGATCCGAAGAATCGCGAAGACGTTCGACTACATCAACCGCGTTACTAAACGCTTCCACTTTTGGTCTACGCGGGTACGTGGTCGTAGATAGATCACCTAGATAGATCTTGCGTGATCTTAGGATTTTTTTTGAAATACTGTGATCCCCAATAGTGGCATCCGAGCAAGGTCTATGCATAGATGTTATATGCACGAGTAGAACACAATGAGTTGTGGGCGATAATAGTCATACTGCTTAACAGCAACGTCTTACTTTGATTCGGCGGTACTGTTGGATAAAGCAGCCCGAATCGACATTACATGACCGCGTTCATGAGACTCGTTCTACCGACGTGCTTTGCACATAGGTGGCTGGCGGGTGTCGGTTTCTCCAACTTTAGTTGAATCGAGTTTGACTACGCCCAGGTCCTTCTTGAAGGTTAAAATAGCACACTTGACAAAAAATCATTGTGGTTTTGATGCGTAGGTAAGAACGGTTCTTGCTAGAAGCCCGTAGCAGCCATGTAAAACTTGCAACAACGAAGTAGAGGCGGTCTAACTTGTTTTTGCAGGGCATGTTGTGATGTGATATGGTCAAGACGTGATGAGATATAAATTTTTGTATGAGATGATAATGTTTCCTAAAAGTTATTGGCAACTGGCAGGAGCCTTATGGTTGTCGCTTTATTGTATGAAATGCAATCGCCATGTAATTTCTTTACTTTATCACTAAGTGGTGGCGATAGTCGTAGAATCAATAGTTGGCGAGACGACAACGATGCTACGATGGAGATCAAGGTGTCAAGCTGGTGATGATGGTGATCATGACGGTGCTTTGGAGATGGATATCAAAGGCACAAGATAATGATGGCCATATCATATCACTTATTTTGATTGCATTTGATGTTTATCGTTTATGCATCTTACTTTGCTTAGTGCGGCGGTAGCATTATAAGATGATCCCTCACTAAATTTCAAGGTACAAGTGTTCTCCCAAAGAATGCACTTTTGCTACAGTTCGTCGTGCCGAGACACCATGTGATGATCGGGTGTGATAAGCTCTACGTTCAGTTACAACGGGTGCAAGCCAGTTTTGCACGTGCAGAATACTCGAGTTAAATTTGACGAGCCTAGCATATGCAGATATGTCCTCGGACCATTGAGACCGAAAGGCGAATGTGAATCGTATAGTAGATATGATCAACATAGTGATGTTCACCATTGAAAACTACTCCATCTCACTTGATGTTCGGACATGGTTTAGTCGATATGGATCACGTGATCATTTAGATAACTAGAGGGATGTCTATCTACGTGGGAGTTCTTAAATAATACGATTAGATTGAACTATAATTTATCATGAACTTAGTACACGATAGTATTTTGCATGTCTATCTTGTTGTAGATCAATGGCCTGTGCTACCATTCCCTTGAATTTTAATGCGTTCCTAGAGAAAGCTAAGTTGAAAGATGATGGTAGCAACTACACGGACTGGGTCCATAACATGAGGATTATCCTCATTGCTGCACAGAAGAATTACATCCTGGAAACACCGCTAGGTGCAAAACCCACCGCAGGAGCAACTCCAGATGTTATGAACGTCTAGCAGAGCAAAGCTGATGACTACTCGATAGTCAGTGTGCCATGCTTTATGGCTTAGGATCGGGACTTCAACGATGTTTTGAACTTCATGGAGTATATGAGATGTTCCAAGAGTGTCGGTGCAACAGACCTCGGGTATGTTGCCCAACTGTGCACCGGCACAAGATGAAGATTGGAGCACCAGCTTAAGTCAGAGGTTGAAGAACCAAGAGACTTGAAGAACCAACACGCAACTCATAGGGATCAAGATCGAGCCAAAGGAATAAGATATCGGCAAGAGAAGGGCCTCCCTCGCTGGGCAGGCGAGCCCGGCAAGGGGCCAGGCCACCACCAAAAGCAAGTAGCCAAGGCTCCCCGGCAGCACCTGTCGGGGCTTGTGGGGCCTAAACCACCCCGCCAACCATGCAAGTACGACCCACGTCGTCAATCAGTGCGTCTCCAATCTTGATCTTGTGTCTGTGCACAGTGGTCTGTTGCACCGACAAAAGCCCCCGGGCCTGCCCCGATCGCGCCGCGAAGCGTCGGCAGGATAGGGCCTAATAAGTGCATAGGCAGGGCTGCTGAAGGGGATGGCCCCTTTGAAGTTTTCCATTGCTGCTTCATTAGTCTTGATCTTTCGGAGCGGTTTCCGATTTCCACGCGCGAGGTGCGTCGTGTCGTGGAAGAGCTTGGAACGTGTCCTTCGGATTCTCCTCGCCCCATGATCACGGGGCGAAAACTGCCATCCCACTAGCCCCCCCCCCCCCTCGCCGTTCTGCATGCTCCTTGCCCCGTGCTCCGCATGCGTTGGGCGAGGTAGGTAGCGGATCCGGAGAACACGGGGAGGAGTGTTGTAGCTGAAACCCGAGTGTCGATGATTGGGGCAGAGGGGTGGCCTCGGCCCCCAGAGCCATAATGGGTGCAGAGAGGCCGCATTGGAGGAGAGGGGCGGCCGTCTCCTGTAGGAGGGGTCAGCCCCTTTCCCTGTTTCCCTATAAAAATGCATGGGACAGTGTTCTTCAGCGCACACTCCTCCTTCTCTTCTGTGATCCTTCTTATCTAGCCCCTCCTCCCCCGGATCTTGAGGTAGCGGAGCTGTCCGCAAGGTGGGGAGGAAGGGGCATGGCCATGGTCGCCGCAGTGCTCGAGGAGGAGGAGGACGGGGCGGCGCCCCGGTGGTTCCCCCGCCGGCGGCTCCGCCCCCGATGGAAGGCCATGTCTGTGACGATCCTCGAGAGTTCATCATCAGGCTATATAAGCCCCTGCACAGTCGCCTTCGCCATCCATCCTTCTTTGCGCGGGAGATGGAGCTCGAGCGGCCACGCGCCCTGAGGCTGCACATGAGGGGATTTGGAGATGGGAGCACGTGGGTTGACGTCGACTTCCCTGCCCCTCATGTCATGTACCTCCGTCGCGGCTGGAAGAACTTTGCTCATGCCCATAGCTTTTCAGAGGGGCACATTCTCCAGTTCAAATTAATGGAGAGCAGCCAGCTCTCCATCAAGATCTTTGGGCGCTTGCGAGGCCACTTAGGGTGCTGCGTGGAGAGCTCGACCGACGATGAAAGCTCCTCCTCGAGCAAAAGCAACGAGGAGGACAGTGACTGCGATGACGATGGCAGCAGGCGGAGGAGTGACGACTCCGAATCTGACTCCGGCTGATCGTCGCCCACACCATCTTCATCAGGCGGCAGCACCATCATCTGCATCCGCATCTCCTCCAGGCAATGTGTTTTGTCGGGGAGTTGGATGTAGAGCTGTGGATGTTGCGTTTGGGCTCCTCCAACAGTCTTCTAGTGGGACCCCGGCAGGCTTCCTCTCGGGCCGCAGCTTCATTAGCCCTGCCGTGTCCTGCTGGCTCTGGTGACGGTGGTTGACGGGGTCGCCTTCTGTCCTGCTCTCCACCGAGGCCTTCCCTCGCGCTTCCGCTTCCCCCAGGCTACCTCTACTGGAGCCCGACGAGAGCGGGCTGGGCCTTCGCCTTGACGCTCCTTTTGCCCTCCTCACCTTCGACGACTGTACTTAGGAGGAGAGGGACAAGAAAGGGAATCACGGAGCACGTATATTTTTTCAATCTTAAATCTGTAGACACTTGCCAAATTTTAATCCAAATAATGTAATCTCTCAAGTCTATCTTTGTATTCTGTAATGCTTGTACTTGTAACTGCATATGAATGAAAATGATGAATCTTGTCGGGAACTCACGCATGTGCATATAGAGGCAAAGTGCCTCTTTAATAGAATAAATGAGTTTTCCCTCGCAAGATATCCTGCCGGCACCCTCTTTGTCTGCCGGAGAACTTCGTCTGTTGGGGAACAGACAGAGGGGCTAGCCCCCTGCCAACTCCTTTCTCCCAAAGGTCACTGTGACCATCCTGACTGAAGCAACATTCGAGTCATGGATGGGAGCACCGAATTTTCAAATATGGAGGCAAGGTTTTCTTAGGCAAAGTAGCTTTATAGAATACTAATGGACAAGAGGTGAACATATCTATTTGGCTTGTCAGGGATCGCCCCGCTGTGCAATCTTCTTGTCTCTTGTCGAAGCCAAGTTCACGGCAACAACTTGCAACTCCATGTAGATGAGAATGAATGCAGGATGCAATCCTATCTTTATGTATATGCAAATGCTCATGAAATGCTTATGCAATGATCTGGGTGTGCTGGTGCATGCATGTTATCTTAGTTGGGGCCCGCCTACAATGCTTCTTTATTTTCTCTTGCGTGGGGTCATCACTCCGGCTTGTACAAGGGGTTACATGCAACTTTCGCAATGCCATGTACAATGGGTGGTACAATGGGTGGCTGCCGGGCAGGGCCCGACAGCCTCTACACCTTACGGGTAGAACTTACGGAGATGCTCAATGTTCCATGAGTTTTGCAACGGTGTGCCATCTCCGGGCTCTAGACGGACTGCGCCGGGTTTGGAGACTTGTACTACCCGGTAAGGGCCTTCCCACTTCAGTGTAACTTGTGTGTACCCTTGGCGGATTGAACGCGCCTAAGGACAAGGTCACCTTCCTCAAGACACCGGGCACGAACCCTGCGGCTGTGATAGCGACACAGGGATTGCTGATAGCATGCAACACGTGTAGCGGCCTGGAGATGGCTCTCCTCGAGTAGCACAGCGTTATCACACAAGTGCTGATCTTGCGCTACATCATCGTAGGCAAGCACCCGAGGAGACCCGTAAATGAGTTCCGTGGGGATAACTTGTAACGCCCTCGATGCGGCTATATCTCCTACGTGTCGAAGCACGACTTAGAGGCATAATCGCATTGAAGGCAATGTCGCAAGTAAGGTAATCTTCACAACATCCCATGTAATATAGATAATAAAAGGGGAAGGTCCATAGTTGGCTTACACTCGCCACGTCAAACCAAGTACATAAATAGCATTACATCATCCAATCACTCATGCCCCGACTACGGTGCCAAAATAAAAGATCAACCCAACATGCGACACGGTCCCGATCGCCCCAACTGGGCACCACTACTGATCATCAGGCAAAGACACATAGTAACGGCGTGAGTCCTCATCGAACTCCCACCTGAGCTCAAGCGCGTCATCTGGAACAGAGTCATCAGGCCCTGCATCTGGTTTGGAAGTAATCTATGAGCCATAGGGACTCAGCAATCTCGCACCCTCGCAATCAAGACTATTTAAGCTTATAGGTAAGGCAAGGTAATATGTGAAGCTGCACCAAGCGACTAGCATATATGGTGGCTAACCTGTTCACAAAAGAGAGCGAGAAGAGAAGGAAAAGCAGGAACGGATAACTAGAGAACAACCTGCCGAAAGCATTACCCCAACACCGTGTTCACTTCCCGGACTCCGCCGAGAATAGACCATCACGGTAACTCACACAGTTGATTCATTTTAATTAAGTTAAGGCTCAAGTTATCTACAACTGGACATTAACAAATTCCCATCTTCCCATAACCGCGGGCACGGCTTTCGAAAGTTCAAATCCCTGCAGGGGAGTCCCAACTTAGCCCATGACAAGCTCTCACGGTCAACGAAGGATAAACCTTCTCCTGAGACATTCCGATCAGACTCGGTATCCCGGTTCTACAAGACACTTCGACAAGTTAAAACAAAACCAGCAACACCGCCCGAATGTGCTGACAAATCCCGATAGGAGTTGCACATATCTCGTTCTCAGGGCACACTCAGATGAGCTCTCCGTACAACTAAAACCAAACCCCAAGTTTCCCCGAGGGGGCGCTGCATAGGACTCTAGTTTAGACCAACACTTAGAGGAGCACTGGCCCGGGGGGGGTTTAAATAAAGATGACCCTTGGGCTCCGGAAACCCAAGGGAAAAAGAGGCTAGGTGGCAAATGGTAAAACCAAGGTTGGGCATTGCTGGACGAGTTTTATTCAAGGCGATCTGTCAAGGGGTTCCCATTGTCACCCAACCGCGCAAGGAACGCAAAATTCGGGAACATAACACCGATATGATGAAAACTAGGGCGGCAAGAGTGGAACAAAACACTAGGCAAAAGGCCAAGCCTTCCACCCTTTACCAAGTATATAGATGCATTAAGATAACAAGATAATATAATGATATCCCAACAAGAAAATAATGTTCCAACAAGGAACGGTCTCCAATCGTCACCTGCAACTAGCAACACTATAAGAGGGGCTGAGCAAAGTGGTAACATAGCCAATCAACAGTTTGCTAGGACATGGCGGGTTAGAGGTTTGACATGGCAATTTGGGTGGCATGATAAGCAAGTGGTAGGCATCGTAGCATAGCCATAGCAAAAGAGCGAGCATCTAGCAAAGCAAAGATAGAAGTGATTTCGTGGGTATGATCATCTTGCCTGCAAAGTTGTCAGAGTTGACTGGATCCTCGAAAGCAAACTCAACGGGCTCCTCGTTAGCGAACTCGTCTCCCGGCACTACCCAAACAAGACAAACAAGCAACAAGAACACAATCAACCACGTGCAAAGCTCAAACAACATGATGCAAACATGATATGCTATGCGAATGCAACATGTGATGCATATGAAAGATTTGGCAAGGATTGAATTAACCTAGCCTCAACTTGGAAATCCAAGTGTGCCACTGGAAAGGTGAGGTGATTTCAGTTGAAATCAATATAAAGATCGCCGGAATCGGATGCACGGTTTGGAAATGGCAAGCAATTCAAATATGGCAACGGTCTATGATAAACAGCAAGTAGCCATCTAAATTCAACAAGATAAACATGCTACAGTACTCAAACATGGCAAAAAATACATGGAAGGGATCCATTCATGATGCTTAACAAAAGATGAACACTGAGCTATGGCTAATTCATCCATTAACAGGTTCAAACAAGCATGGCAAAAGAGCAATTGACAAACAGGTTTCAGACTTAGTGAAACTAACACTTGTCTGGAATTTCAGATCAGGTAGCACACTTTAGAGCAAGAAAACTATATGCTACAGGAACTTAAGATGGCAAAGTAAAGAATGGCATGGAGCTACTCAAAGAGCTTAACAAAAGTCCCTTAGTGACCTTGAGCCAAAAAGGATCAGAAAATACAATTGCAAGCATGTGAACATGGCAAAAACATAATCAGATCACAAACTTAGTGAAAACTGGAGCATGCAAATCAGATATCAAGTAGGCATGTTTACGAGCTCGATGCACTCACTAAAGAGCACGTCATGACAATCTAAGCATACACCCATCAAGAATAGACATTATACAAGCTAGACATGGCAAGAACAACAACATAGCATGCACGGATCAACTACAACATCCTCGGCAAAATCGCTAACAAGTAGACAATCTGCCCAGATTCACAAAATAGCAAAAGTAGAGCTCGATTGACTCAAGCTAGGGTGCTCCATAATTGCAAACAGAGACATGGATGGATAGAGCACTACAAGATTAACAAATCAACCTTACTGATCATCCTCAAAAGAGGCACGGATCACTAGGAAACAACATGAACATATGGCATATTGATAAAAACAGATCAAGGACTTAGTGAAATTGCTAAATCCCTGAAATCGGCATTAACGAATGCACCACTTTGCAAGCTATTGCTAGTCACCACACATATCACAAAAATACATGGATGTCACCTCTGTAAATATGGCAAAGCATATGACGAAACACATGTAGAACTCAGGAGCATACCATGCACACAATAATCATGGCAAAAATGACAAAGAGCTAATTGGTGCAGCAGATCTGACAATTATCTCAAATAGCACTCTTCCAACAGCATTTCGGGCATCAATATGAGCTCAAATGAAAATGATGCAATGAGATGGAATGATGTACTCTCTGAGACGAACATTTTGATATGCTACACGCCAAAAACGGATCTACGGATGCAAAGTTATGGCACGATGAACAAGGGCATTTGAATCTGGAAATCGGGGACTCAGAAGAAATTACCACCTCCAGATCTAGGGTTACTGTTCACCGACGAGATCTACTATTCACCGGCAAGATCCGAGGCTGCCGGCGAGAAGCTGGAGCTCCGGCGAGGTGGATGGGCGCGGGGGCGGCCGGATCCGTCCCGGGCGGCGAGGGGCGACAAGGGGAACGCGGTGGAGGCGGCCGGGCGCGGGCGGCGCGCTGCTCCGGCGAGGAAGGTGCGGCGGCAACCGGGCGGCGGGCGGCGGAGCAGTCGGTGGCGGTGGCCGCCGGAGCGCAGGGAGCGCGGCGCCGAGCGTCGGGAAGACGGAGGCAGGCGGCGGCGGAGCTATATAGGCCGTGGGGGCCGTACGCGGGCTCGGGTGGGCCGGCACGGTCGGCGGTGAAGTGGGCACTGCGGCTGCCACGTGGCGCGCAGCGATAGGTTCGGGCGAGCGGCGGACAGTGTCCGGGCGGCACGGACGTGTCCGGCGCGGCGCGGTAGACTTTTTAGGGTTTGAGACGAGGGGAATCCGGGATTTCGGACAAGGGGCTATTTAAAGGCATAGAGGGAGCTAGGAGTGTCCAAATGAGGTGCGGTTTTCGGCCACGTGATCATGATCGAACGCTCTAGATGATGGAGAGGCTTTTGGTCGGTTTTGGGCAACATGGAGGGGTGTTGGGCTACAACACACACGAGGCCTTCTCGGTCCCTCGGTTAACCGTTGGAGCATCAAACGAACTCCAAATGGTACGAAACTTGACAGGCGGTCTACCGGTAGTAAACCAAGGCCGCTTGGCAAGTCTCGGTCCAATCCGGAAATGTTTAACCCCCACACGCGAAAGAAAGGTAGAAATGACCATCGGAGGAGAACGGAGCGCCGGAATGCAAAACGGACAACGGGGAAAATGCTCGGATGGTTGAGACGAACACGTATGCAAATGCAATGCACATGATGACATGATATGAGATGCATGACAACGACAACAACACACGGAGACAAAAACCCGAACCCGAGGAAATAAAATAACTTAACGCCGGAAACGGCAAGAGTTGGATTACATATTAGGTAAATTACATCCGGGGTGTTACAACACTCCACCACCACGAAAGGATCTCGTCCCGAGATCTAGGACTGGAAGAACGCCGGGTATTCAGAACGGAGGTGATCCTCGCGTTCCCAGGTGGCTTCACGGTCAGAATGGTGTGACCACTTGACTTTGAGGAATTTGATTGACTTATTGCGAGTCTTGCATTCAGTCTCTTCAAGAATAGCAACGGGGTGCTCACGATAAGAGAGATCTTCTTGGAGCTCAATGTCTTCGAAGTTGACGGTGTGGTGAGGAATCTTCAAGCACTTGCGGAGCTGAGAGACATGGAACACGTCATGCACATTTGCAAAGTTTGAAGGAAGCTCGAGTTGATAGGCGAGATCGCCTCTCTTGCTGATGATCTTGAAAGGTCCCACGTATCTAGGGGCAAGCTTCCCTTTGATACCGAAGCGACGAGTACCTTTCATAGGAGAGACGCGGAGGTAAACATGATCTTCGATCTAGAAGGCCAAATCATGGTGCTTACTATCATAGTAGCTCTTCTGGCGTGATTGCGCTGCTTTGAGGTTATCTTGAATGACTTTGCCCATTTCCTCTGCCTCTGTGATTAAGTCATTTCCCAGAAGTTGACGTTCACCAGTTTCAGACCAGTTGAGAGGGGTACGGCACTTCCTGCCATACAGAATTTCGAATGGAGCCTTGCCCGAACTTGCTTGAAAACTATTGTTGTAGGAGAATTCAGCATATGGAAGACAATCCTCCCACTTCATGCCGAAGGAGATCACACATGCCCTGAGCAAATCTTCAAGAATCTGGTTGACACGCTCGACTTGACCGCTAGTTTGAGCATGGAAAGTTGTGCTGAAGCGGATGTTGGTGCCCATGGACTTCTGAAAAGACTCCCAAAACTTGGAGGTAAAGATGCTGCCATGGTCCGAAGAGATCACCTGTGGAATACCGTGCAGCGAGACAATTCAAGAGGTATACAGTTCCGCCAATTGAGCTGTAGTGATTGACTCTTTGATAGGCAGAAAGTGCGCCACTTTAGTGAGTTTGTCGATGACAATGAATATAGCATCATTGCCACGCTTGGACTTTGGAAACCAAGTCACGAAGTCCATCTCAATGTGGTCAAACTTCCATTCTGGAATGGCAAGAGGTTGGAGGAGACCAGCTGGCCTTTGGTGTTCTGCCTTCACTCTTCTGCAGACATCACACTCATTCACGAACTGAGCAATCTCGCACTTCATTTGTGTCCACCAATAAGCCTGCTTGAGGTCCTGATACATCTTCGTGCTCCCAGGGTGGATGGAGAGGAGTGAATTGTGAGCCTCGTTCATGATCACTTTACGAAGATCACCTTTGGGCACAAAAATATGATCCTCGAAGAAGAGAGTATCCTTGTCATCAAGGCGGTAGCACTTGTACTTGGGTTGGCTCTTGGCAATCCCAATCTTCACCTTCTTCACCATAGCATCAAGAAGTTGAGCCTCGCGAATCTGGTCTTCCAAGGTAGGAGAGACTTGAAGGTTGGCGAGGAAACCTTGAGGAACAACTTGCAGATTGAGTTTGCAGAAAGCTTCACAAAGCTCGGGTTGGTATGGCTTGAGAATCAGACTGTTGCAATAAGCCTTCCTGCTCAAAGCGTCAGCAATAACATTGGCCTTGCCTAGAGTATACTCAATACTCGGATTATACTCTTGAATCATTTCGACCCATCGAGTCTGCCTGAGGTTGAGATTAGGCTGAGTGAAGATGTACTTGAGACTCTTGTGGTCAGTGAAGATGTCCACTTTTCTTCCCAATAAGAGATGTCTCCAAGTCAAAAGAGCATGCACAACTGCCGCCAACTCGATGTCATGAGTGGGTAGTTCTTCTCGTTGGGCTTCAACTGGCGAGATGTATAAGCCACAACTTTCTTCTCTTGCATCAACACTGCACCAAGACCTT
This sequence comes from Triticum monococcum, assembly GCA_034509565.1. Taxonomy (NCBI): domain Eukaryota; kingdom Viridiplantae; phylum Streptophyta; class Magnoliopsida; order Poales; family Poaceae; genus Triticum; species Triticum monococcum. Next base: position 392,642,667 of record CM067843.1, on the reverse strand, counting down.
GGAGAGAGGCATCACAGAAGACCTCGAACGGTTTGGATTCACCAGGAGGAGTCAGAACTGGAGTAGTGACCAATTTCTCTTTCAAAGTGTTGAAAGTGATGTCACATTCCGGAGACCAAACGTACTTGACGAGATTCTGGAGAAGGTTTGAAAGAGGCTTCGCGATCTTCGAAAAGTTCTCAACGAACCTTCGACAGTAGCTTGCGAGACCGAGGAAGCTACGGAGTTGCTTCATGTTCTGAGGTGGTTCCCAATTCACGATTGCGGACACCTTCTCAGGATTCACCGCAATGCCCTTGGCAAAGATGATATGCCCAAGATAAATAACCTCATCGAGCCAAAATTCGCACTTTGAGAACTTGGCGTAGAACTGGTGTTCCCTGAGCTTATCAAGCACCAAACGCAAGTGCTTGGCATGCTCTTCTTTGTTCTTCGAAAAGACCAGAATGTCGTCGAGATAGACCAAAACAAAGTCATTGGTTTAGGCGTTAAAGATGAAGTTCATCATGCGAGAGAACATCAGAGGAGCATTGACGAGGCCAAAAGACATGACATTGTATTCATATGAACCATAGCTTGTCCTGAAAGCCGTCTTGGGAATATCTTGCTCACGGATACGAATCTGGTGATAACCCATGCGGAGATCAAGCTTGGAGAATACTTGGGCACCTTTGAGTTGTTCGAACAGCTCGTTGATGTTGGGAAGTGGGTACTTGTTCTTGATAGTCTTCTTGTTCAATGGACGGTAGTCAACACAAAGTCGGTCCGTTCCATCCTTCTTCTTCACAAAGAGTACTCCACAACCCCACGGAGAGGAACTAGGTCGGATGAGACCCATTCGCTCTTGAATATCGAGTTGCTTCTTCAGTTCCTTCAACTCTTCAGGTCCGAGCTTGTAAGGACGCTTGCAAACCGGTTCCATGCCAGGCTCAAGATCGATGACGAATTCAACTGGCCGGTGTGGAGGCATTCCTGGAAGCTCTTCTGGAAAGTCGTCTTGATATTCGGAAACGACTGGAATTTGCGAGATGGCATCCAGTTCACCCTTCTCATTGAGAGAAAACAGACGGATGGTATCATCACGAGCGGCAAAGACAATTACATCCTTAGACGAATGAGTCAATTGAATCTGCCTGGCAGCAGAATCAAGATGCGCCTTGTGCTTAGAAAGCCAATCCATTCCGAGAATAAGATCAATATCCGAGCCGCCCAGAACAATAGGAGAAGCTAGAAATTTGTAGTCGCCCAACGTGATAGTAATATCCGGGACACAAAAATTTGGTGTCATTTGCTTGCCTGGTGACACGATTTGCAAAGAATTTTGCAGATACTGATAATCGCACTCATACTTCGATGCAAAAGGTTTGGAAATGAAACAATGTGATGCACCAGTGTCAAAAAGAACTTTTTCAGGAACATCGTTAATAGGAAGGTTACCCATGATGACATCTGACGAGTCCTCTGCCTAAGCTGCATTCACCATGTTGACCTTGGCGTACTTGGGGTTATGCTTGACCACAACTGTACTTGCCGATCTCATAGGAGGAGGAGGAGGGAGACGCCTCTGATTGAAGCATTTGTTGGCATAGTGACCCTTCTGTTGGCACTTGTTGCACGTGACCTCTGAAAGCGGACGGTGATACGGAGCACTCGATCTTGAAGCTATAGACGAAGTCTTATTCTGAAAGACAGGATTGGGTGGGTGGGAAGATCCACTGCCACCTTTGCTCTTCTGATACGGCTGACGGAACGGAGGAGGAGGAAGCCAATACTTTTGCTGCTTGGCCACTTGAGTAGTGGAAGAAGGAGTAGCATCTCTGACTCGCTTCTTGGAAGCATCACACTTCAGTTGAGCAGCCTCTTGCTTCAATGCCATGTTGTAGAACTCATCGTACCTCAAGGGCTCAAAGAGAACAAGAGCTAGCTGGATTTCTTCTCTGAGACCACCCCTGAACTGGTATATCATGCTCTTCTCATCAGGGACGTCCTGCTTAGCAAAGCGGGCGAGCTTCTGAAACAACTTGTTGTAGTCATAGACAGACAAAGAGCCTTGCTTCAGGTTGCGGAATTCCTCGCGCTTGCTTTCAACCACGCTCTAAGGAATATGATGAGCTTTGAAGTCTTGACAGAATTCATCCCAGGTAATCACACGGCCTCCTCTGGAATCCTTGTACTGCTGGAACCATTCTGCAGCTTGGTCTTTGAGTTGGAAGGAAGCGAACTTGACAAAGTCCTCATGCCTGACATTACTGCACTCGAAATGCTTGCACAAGTCCACGAGCCAATCGTCAGCATCAGTTGCCTCAACACAATTGCTGAAAGTCTTTGGCTGGTTAGCAAGGAACTGGTTGAGTGTAGCAAAGTGATTCTGATTGTTGCCTTGGTTGCCTTGGTTCGCTTGATTGCGCTCTTGAAGAATTTACATGATCAACTGCGTGTTTGCATTGGTAGCAGCCATCACAGCTTGCCATGCCTCCGGAGGAGGGGGAGGTGGTGGCGGATCCTGATTCTGATTCTGATTGCTGCTCTTAGCGGGAGCCATCCTGAAGAGGGTAACATCCGTTAGCACATTAACAGATAAAATTGAAGCTGAATCAAGCGGGTTGAAATTGCAAAATATAGTCTTCACATCCAAACATAAGAACGAATGCATTCCACTTGAAATGGTCACATATCCATAAATTGAGAAGCCACTTAGAATTTAGGTAGAGGAATAAATCAACAAGGTACGGAGAAAGAACGAATACTCTGTAAGAAATCCCAATCTCAAACCAAATATCCGTGGAAGAAGAACTACAGCTACAAGAATTCCCACCTATGAAACTCCCGAACCTTTTCGGTTATGCAATCAGGTGTTGGGGATACACGGGAAGCATAATATCTCACCCAAATCTAGCAAATCCTACATCCAGCTGTATCCATCCTTCAACACATAACCGAGAAAAACTTCGGAAACCATCTACCTCAACCTTCGAAAAGCATCCATTATACAAGTTATGGCAATACTCCCGAACTCCCGCCCCAGTACTGGGTGGCATCGAGGTTATCTCACCAACAACTGCATAAAAGAGATTTTCGATGTGGGCGAACTAAACTCAGGTATTCCAGAACTGCAATGATAAAATTGTGACGACAACACATCGGAGCTCAACTCCCAGGGACACTGCCACAACCCCTAAATGACAGGAGGCACCAAGAACAATGTTCTCGTCACAAATCCATCAGAACGATTCCAAGATACCCGCATGATCCTAAATTTTTTTTAGTGAAATTTGAGAAGAGAAGAGTCAAAACTCTACGTCAGGATGCCTTACCAGAGCGATGAAGGGACTGGGGAGTAAAAAGAATTCCTAAACTCTCCGATATGTAATTCCTAAATGACTCAAAACATTTTTCTAGACTCAACAACGGCTACTAAAACCGATCAAGCAGTGGGGGCTCCTAAGGTCGGGGAAGGCTCTGATACCAACTTGTAACGCCCTCGATGCAGCTATATCTCCTACGTGTCAAAGCACGACTTCGAGGCATAACCACATTGAAAGCAATGTCGCAAGTAAGGTGATCTTCACAACATCCCATGTAATATAGATAATAAAAGGGGAACGTACATAGTTGGCTTACACTCGCCACGTCAAACAAAGTACATAAATAGCATTACATCATCCAATCACTCATGTCCTGACTACGGTGCCAAAATAAAAGATCAACCCAACATGCGACACAGTCCTTATCGCCCCAACTGGGCACCACTACTGATCATCAGGGAAAGACACATAGTAACGGCGTGAGTCCTCGTCGAACTCCCACTTGAGCTCTGGCGCATCATATGGAACGGAGTCATCAGGCCCTGCATCTGGTTTGGAAGTAATCTGTGAGCCACAGGGACTCAGCAATCTCGCACCCTCGCGATCAAGACTATTTATGTAACACCCTCGATGCGACTATATCTCCCACGTGTCGAGGCACGACTTAGAGGCATAATCGCATTGAAGGCATATGTCGCAAGTCAGGCAATCATCACAAACATCCCATGTAATATAGATAAATAAAAGGGATAGCATAGTTGGCTTACACTCGCCACGTCAATCAAGTACATAAATAACATACATCATCCAAACACTCATGGCCCGACTACGGCGCCAAAATAAAAGATAACCCAACAAGCGACATGGTCCCGATCACCCCAACTGGGCACCACTACTGATCATCAGGAAAAGAAACATAGTAACGCTGAGAGTCCTCGTCGTACTCCCACTTAAGCTCAAGCACGCCATCTGGAGCTGTATCATCTGGCCCTACATCTAGTGTAATAGTAATCTATGAGCCACAGGAACTTAGCAATCTTGCACCCTCGCGATCAAGACTATTTAAGCTTAATAGGTAGGGTAAGGTAAATATATGTGGAGCTGCTGCAAGGGACTAGCATCTATGGTGGCTAAATTATTCGCAAAAGAGGGCGAGAAGAGGAGGCAAAGCGCGAGGGAGAAACTAGAGAGCAACCTTCGCAAACATTACTCCAACACCGTGTCCACTTCCCGGACTCCGCCGAGAAGAGGCCATCACGGTAACACACACATGGTTGATTCATTTTAATTAAATTAAGGTTCAGGTTATCTACAACCGGACATTAACAAATTCCCATCTGCCCATAACCGCGGGCACGGCTTTCGAAAGTTCAATCCCTACAGGGGAGTCCCAACTTAGCCCATGACAAGCTCTCACGGTCAACGAAGGAATAGACCTCCACCCGAGACATTCTGATCAGACTCGGTATCCCGGTACAACAAGACATTTCGACAGGTTAAAACAAGACCAGCAACACCGCCCGAATGTGCCGACAAATCCCGATAGGAGCTGCACATATCTCTTTCTCAGGGCACACTCAGATAAGCAATCCGTACAACTAAAACCAGCCCTCAAGTTTCCCCGAGGTGGCGCTGCAAGGGGCTGTAGGTTGGACTAACACTCAGAGGAGCACTGGCCCGGGGGGCTAAAATAAGATGACCCTCGGGCTCCGGAAACCCAAGGGAAAAAGAGGCTAGGTGGCAAATGGTAAGACCAAGGTTGGGCATTGCTGGAAAAGCTTTAATCAAGGCGAACTATCAAGGGGTTCCCATTATAACCCAACCGCGTAAGGAACGCAAAATCCGGGAACATAACACCTATATAACGAAAACTAGGGCGGCAAGAGTGGAACAAAACACTAGGCGAAAGGCCGAGCCTTCCACCCTTTACCAAGTATATAGATGCATTAAGATAACATGGCAATATAATGATATCCCAACAAGTAAATAAATGTTCCAACAAGGAACGGTCTCCAATCTTCACCTGCAACTAGCAACGCTATAAGAGGGGCTGAGCAAAGCGGTAACATAGCCAATCAACGGTTTGCTAGGACAATGGTGGGTTAGAGGCTGAACATGGCAATTAGGGAGGCTTGAAAGCAAGTGGTAGGCATTGTAGCATTGGCATAGCAAAAGAGCGAGCAAACTAGCATAGCAAAGATAGTAGTGATTTCGAGGGTATGATCATCTTGCCTGCAAAGTTGTCAGAGTTGACTGGATCTTCGAAAGCAAACTCAACGGGCTCCTCGTTAGCGAACTCGTCTCCCGGCTCTACCCAAACAAGACAAACAAGCAACAAGAACACAATCAACCACGTGCAAACTCAAACAACAAGATGCAAAGATGATATGCTATGCGGGATGCGATGCGGGATGCAGATGCAAGATATGACAGGAAATGCATGAACCTCGCCTCAACTTGGAAAACCAAGTGTCCCACTGGAAAGATGAGATGAAATCGCTTGAAAATGATATAAAGATCATCGGAATCGGAGTTACGGTTTGGAAATGGCAAGCGATTCAAATATGACACCGGTCTGCGATTTAGAGCAAGTAGGCATCTAAATGCAATGAGATGAACATGCTACAGCATTCAAACATGGCATCAAAATACATGGCAGGGAAGCATTCAAGATGCTTAACAAAAGTCTAGCACTGAGCTACGGCCAATTCATCCATTAGGAGGTTCAAACAAACATGGCAAAAACGCAAATGGTAAAACAGATCTCAGACTTGGTGAAATTAACACTTGTGTGGAATTTCAGATCATATAGCCCTCTTCGGAGCAACAAAACAACATACTACAGGACCTGAACATGACAAAGTAAGACATTGCATGGAGCTACTCAACAAGCTTAACAAAAGTCCCTTAGTGACCTTGAGCCAAAAGGGATCACAAAATATACTAACAAGCACACGAACATAGCAAAAACATAATCAGTTTTCAGACTTAGTGAAAACTGGGACATGCTGAAACATAACTCGCGAAGGCATGTTCACGAGCTCAATGCACTCACTACGTTGCAAGTCATGGCAAGACAAGCATACATCCATTAAGAAGGCACAAAATGCAAGCTAGACATGGCAAGAACAATGGCATAGCATGCACAGACTAACTACAATAACATCGGCAAAATCGCAAACAAGTTGGCGATCTGCCCAGATTCACAACGAAGCAAAAGTAGAGCTCGATTGACTCAAGCTAGGGTGCTCCATATATGCAAACAAAAACATGGATGTATAGAGCACTACAAGATTAACAAAACTCCTTTACTGATCATCCTCAGAAGAGGCACGGATCACTAGGAAACAACATGAACATATGGCATCATGAACTAAACAATCCCAGGACTTAGTGAAACTACTAAGTCCCTGAAAACAGATTTACCGGGTGCCTCACTTTGCAAGCTTGCACTAGGCACCACACAGATCACAAAAATACATGGGTTGCACCTCTGGAAAGATAACAAAACCCTTAACAAAACATATGTAGAACTCATGAGCATATCATGTACACAATAATCATGGCAAAAATGACAAATGTCTAAGATGAAGTAGCAGATCTGACAATTAACTCAAGTAGCCCTCTTCTAACAGCATTTCGGGCATCAATATGAACTCAAATGAAAATGACGCAATGGAATGAAATGATGTACTCTCAGAGTCGAACATTTTGATATGCTATATGCCCAAATCGGAGCTACGGATGAGGAGATGTAGCATGATGAACAGGAGCACATGAACTAGGGTTAGGAGGGAAAAGTCAACCGCGGGGAGATATTTTCTGATCTGGATCAGGGGTACGGATCCCAAGGACGGCCAGAATCTTCGCCGGAGTTCACTGTAGATGGCCGGAGCGGGGACTTGGCGGTGGTGGCGCACGCCGGCGGCGAGGAGGAGGCAGGGGGCGGCCGGAGCGGCGAGGTCGGCGCCTGGCGCGGACGGGGTGGCGCCGGCTCGGGTCGGCCGCGGTGGTGCACGATGGCTCAGTCGCCGGAGCGGCGAGGTGGCGCTACTCGCCGGGCGGAGGCGGCGGCCGGCGAGAGGAGAGGCGGGCGGCACTCAGGCGGCTCCTCCCGCGGGCGGCGACGACGAGGAGATGGGCCCGGGGGGCCGGATGCGGGCTCCCGCAGGCCACGGCGGAGGAGGCCGGCCGGGGACACATGGCGTCTCCCGGTTGGACAGGCGGTGGCGGCGGATGCGTCCGGCTCCGTCCGGACGTGTCCGGCGGCGGCGGAGATCCGATTTTTTTAGGGTTTGAGGGAGGGATCCTCGAATTTAGAGGAGGGGTCTATATATAGGCATAGAGGGAGGTAGGAGAGTCCAAATGAGGTGCGGTTTTCGGCCACGCGATAGTGATCGAACGCTCTAGATGATGGAGCAGAGTTAGGTGCGTTTTGGGCCAAATTGGAGGGGTGTTGGGCTGCAACACACACGAGGCCTTTTCGGTCCCTCGGTTAACCGTTGGAGCATCAAACGAAGTCCAAATGGTACGAAACTTGACAGGCGGTCTACTTGTAGTAAACCAAGGCCGCATGGCAAGTCTCGGTACAATCCGGAAATGTTTAATCCCCACACATGAAAGAAAGCTAGAAATGACCACCGGAGGAGAACGAAGCGCCGGAATGCAAAACGGACAACGGGGAAAATGCTCGAATACATGAGATGAACGCGTATGCAAATGCAATGCACATGATGACATGATATGAGATGCATGACAACGATAACAACACACGGAGACAAAGACCCGAACCTGAGAAAATAAATTAACTTAAGGCCGGAAACGGCAAGAGTTGGAGTACAAATTGGGGAAGTCATAACCGGGGTGTTACAATTTAAGCTTATAGGTAAGGCAAGGTAATATGTGGAGCTGCAGCAAGCGACTAGCATATATGGTGGCTAACCTGTTCGCAAAAGAGAGCGAGAAGAGAAGGCAAAGCACGAACGGATAAATAGAGAACAACCTGTGGCAAGCATTACCCCAACACCGTGTTCACTTCTCGGACTCCGCCGAGAAGAGACCATCACGGTAACTCACACAGTTGATTCATTTTAATTAAGTTAAGGTTCAAGTTATCTACAACCAGACATTAACAAATTCCCATATGCCCATAACCGTGGGCACGGCTTTTGAAAGTTCAAATCCCTGCAGGGTAGTCCCAACTTGGCCCATGACAAGCTCTCACGGTCAATGAAGGATAAACCTTCTCCCGAGACATTCCGATCAGACTTGGTATCCCGGTTCTACAATACACTTCGACAAGTTAAAACAAAACCAGCAACACCGCCCGAATGTGCCGACAAATCCCGATAGGAGCTGCACATATCTCGTTCTTAGGGCACACTCAGATGAGCTCTCCATACAACTAAAACCAAACCCCGAGTTTCCCCGAGGGGGCGCTACACAGGACTCTAGTTTGGACCAACACTCAGAGGAGCACTGGCCCGGGGTGGTTTAAATAAAGATGACCCTTGGGCTCCGGCAACCCAAGGGAAAAAGAGGCTAGGTGGCAAATGGTAAAACCAAGGTTGGGATTGCTGGAAGAGTTTTATTCCAGGCGATCTGTCAAGGGGTTCCCATTATCACCCAACCGCGTAAGGAACGCAAAATCCGGGAACATAACACCGATATGACGAAAACTAGGGCGGCAAGAGTGGAACAAAACACTAGGCAAAAGGACGAGCCTTCCACCCTTTACCAAGTATATAGATGCATTAAGATAACAAGATAATATAATGATATCCCAACAAGAAAATAATGTTCCAACAAGGAACGGTCTCCAATCTTCACCTGCAACTAGCAACGCTATAAGAGGGGCTGAGCAAAGCAGTAACATAGACAATCAACGGTTTGCTAGGACATGGTGGGTTAGAGGTTTGACATGTTTGGGAGGCATGATAAGCAAGTGGTAGGCATCGTAGCATAGGCATAGCAAAAGAGCAAGCATCTAGCAAAGCAAAGATAGAAGTGATTTCGAGGGTATGATCATCTTGCCTGCAAAGTTTTCAGAGTTAACTGGATCCTCGAAAGCAAACTCAACAGGCTCCTCGTTAGCGAACTCGTCTCCCGGCTCTACCCAAGCAAGACAAACAAGCAACAAGAACACAATCAACCACGTGCAAAGCTCAAACAACATGATGCAAACATGGTATGCTATGCGGGATGCGACATGTGATGCATATGCAAGATTTGGCAAGGATTGAATGAACCTGGCATCAACTTGGAAATCCAAGTGTGCTACTGGAAAGGTGAGGTTATTTCAGTTGAAATCGATATAAAGATCGCCGGAATCGGATGCACGGTTTGGAAATGGCAAGCAATTCAAATATGGCAACGGTCTGCGATAAACAACAAGTAGCCATCTAAATGCAACAAGATAAACATGCTACAGCACTCAGACATGGCAACAAAATACATGGAAGGGATCCATTCATGATGCTTAACAAAATATGAACACTGAGCTACAGCCAATTCATCCATTAACAGGTTCAAACAAGCATGGCAAAAGAGCAATTGACAAACAGGTTTCAGACTTAGTGAAATTAACACTTTTCTGGAAAGTCAGATCAGGTAGCACACTTTGGAGCAAGAAAACTATATGCTACAGGAACTGAACATGGCAAAGTAAAGCTTTGCATGGAGCTACTCAAAGAGCTTAACAAAAGTCCCTTAGTGACCTTGAGCCAAAAGGGATCAGAAAATACAATTGCAAGCATGTGAACATGGCAAAAACATAATCAGATAACACACTTTGTGAAAAACTGGAGCATGCAAATCAGATATCAAGTAGGCATGTTTACGAGCTTGATGCACTCACTACAGAGCATTTCATGAAAATCTAAGCATACAACCATCAAGAATACACATTATACAAGCTAGAAATGCAAGAACAACAACATAGCATGCACGGATCAACTACAACATCCTCGGCAAAATCACTAACAAGTAGACAACCTGCCTAGATTCATGAAATAGCAAACGTAGAGCTCGATTGACTCAACCTAGGTTGTTCCATAATTGCAAACAAAGACATGGATGGATAGAGCACTACAAGATTAACAAATCATCCTTACTGATCATCCTCAAAAGAGGCACGGATCACTAGGAAACAACATGAACATATGGCATATTGATAAAAACAGATCAAGGACCTAGTGAAATTGCTAAGTCCCTGAAATCAGCATTAACGAATGCACCACTTTGCAAGCTTGTGCTAGTCACCACACATATCACAAAACTACATGGATGGCACCTCTGTAAAGATGGCAAAGCATACGACAAAACACATGTAGAACTCAGGAGCATATCATGCACACAATAATCATGGCAAAAATGACAAAGAGCTAATTGGTGCAGCAGATCTGACAATTATCTCAAATAGCACTGTTCCAACAGCATTTCGGGCATCAAGATGAGCTCAAATGAAAATGAGGCAATTAGATGGAATGATGTACTCTTTGAGGCGAACATTTTTATATGCTACATGCCCAAAACGGATCTACGGATGCAAAGTTACAGCATGATGAACAAGGGCATTTGAATCTGGAAACCGGGGACTCGGAAGAAATTACCACCTCCAGATCTAGGGTTACTGTTCACCGACGAGATCTACTGTTCACCGGCGAGATACGAGGCCGCCGGCAAGAAGCTGGAGCTCCGACGAGGTGGCGGCCGGATCCATCCCGGGCGGCGAGGGGCGACGAGGGGAACGCGGTGGAGGCGGCCGGGCGCGGGCGGCGTGCTGCTCCGGCGAGGAAGGTGCGGCGGCAACCGGGCGGCGGAGCAGTCGGTGGCGGTCGCGGGAGTGCGGCGCCGGGCGTCGCGAAGACGGAGGCAGGCGGCGGCGGAGCTAGATGGGCCGCGGGGGCCCTACGCGGGCTCGGGCGGGCCGGCGCGGTCAGGGGCGAAGTGGGCACCGCGGCCGCCACGTGGCGCGTAGCGATAGGTCCGGGTGAGCGGCGGAAAGTGTCCGGCCGGCACGGACATGTCCGGCGCGGCGCGGTAGACTTTTTAGTTGTTGAGACGAGGGGAATCCGGGATTTCGTAGGAGGGGCTATTTATAGGCATAGAGGGAGCTAGGAGTGTCCAAATGAGGTGCGGTTTTTGGCCACGCAATCGTGATCGAATGCTCTAGATGATGGAGAGGGTTTTGGTGGGTTTTGGGCCAAAATGGAGGGGTGTTGGGCTGCAACACACACGAGGCCTTCTCGGTCCCTCGGTTAACCGTTCGAGCATCAAACAAAGTCCAAATGGTACGAAACTTGATAGGCGGTCTACCGGTAGTAAACCAAGGCCGCTTGGCTAGTCTCGGTCCAATCCAGAAATGTTTAACACCCACACGCGAAAGAAAGGTAGAAATGACCACCGGAGGAGAACGGAGCGCCGGAATGCAAAACGGACAACGGGGAAAATGCTCGGATGCTTGTGACGAACACGTATGCAAATGCAATGTACATGATGACATGATATGAGATGCATGAAAACGACAACAACACACGGAGACAAAAAACCCGAACCTGAGGAAATAAAATAACTTAACGCCGGAAATGGCAAGAGTTGGAGTACATATTAGGTAAATTACATCCGGGGTGTTACATAACTGCTTCTTCCCCATAGACCAGGGAGAAGGGAGTCTGCCCGATAGCTCGATTAGGTGTCATTCTGATGGACCAGAGAAATACCGACAGCTCCTCGATCCACCGCCTGTCATGCTTCTACAGCGTATCAAAAGTCCTTTTCTTGAGTCCACGAAGCACTCCAGCGTTTACCCTCTGAGCTTGTCCATTGCTCCGAGTGTGTGCCATAGAGGCAAATGAGATCTTGCATCGAGGGTTTGAACATATTTCATGAAGGCGTGTCTCGTGAATTGGGTGCTGACGGAGTCCTGGATTAGGGGGTCTCCAGAGAGCCGGACTATATCCTTTGGCCGGACTGTTGGACTATGAACATACAAGATTGAAGACTTCGTCTCGTGTCCGGATGGGACTCTACTTGGCATGGAAAGCAAGCTGGGCAATACGGATATGTATATCTCCTCCTTTGTAACCCACCTTGTGTAACCCTAACCCTCCCCGGTGTCTATATAAACCGGAGGGTTTTAGTCCATAGGACAACATACAATCATACCCTAGGCTAGCTTCTAGGGTTTAGCCTCTTTGATCTCGTGGTAGATCAACTCTTGTAATACCCATATCATCAAGAATAAATCAAGCAGGACGTAGGGTTTTACCTCCATCAAGAGGGCCCGAACCTGGGTAAAACATCGTGTCTCCTGCCTCCTGTTACCATCCGCCTTAGACGCACAGCTCGGGACCCCCTACCCGAGATCCACCGGTTTTGACACCGACATTGGTGCTTTCATTGAGAGTTCCTCTATGTCTTCGCCGTTAGGCTTGATGGCTCCTTCTATCATCGATAGCGATGCAGTCCAGGGTGAGACTTTTCTCCCTGGACAGATCTTTTTGTTCGGCGGCTTCGCACTGCGGGCCAACTCGCTTGGCCATCTGGAGCAGATCGAAAGCTACACCCCTGGCCATCAGGTCAGGTTTGGAAGTCTGAATTACACGGCCGATATCCGCAGAGACTTGATCTTCGACGGATTCGAGCCCCTGCCTTGTGCGCCACGCGGTCACGATGAGTACGATTTAGCTCTACCATCGGACCGTATTCAGGAGATCACACCGGCAGTCGCTCCGAGCCTCCATTCGGAGCCAGTTGCGCCACCCATGGACGGGTGGATAGACCCCATCATGGAGGTCGTATCCTCAGCGGCAATCGAGCCGAATATCGACCTTACCCTTCATGAGAGACGTGTTGCTAAACTACCGGATCCTTCTCCAGCCACGGACTCCGAACCGCCTGCGCCCGTTCCTATTGAATCCGATTGGGCGCCGATCATGGAGTTTACCTCCGTGGATATTTTTCAGGACTCGCCCTTCGGCGACATACTGAATTCATTAAAGTCTCTCTCCTTGTTAGGAGAGTCCTGGCCGAACTATGTCCGGCAGGATTGGGATGCGGATGACGAAGAAATTTGCCGCCCACCCACCACCCACTTAGGAGCCACCGTCGATGACATAACCAACATGCTCGACTTCGACTCCGAAGACATCGACGGTATGGACGATGATGCAGGAGACGAACAGGAACCACTGCTCATAGGGCACTGGACGCCCATGTCACCACATGACGTATACATGGTGGACACACCAAAAGAAAATGATGACGAGGAACGGAAGGACGCAACAAAGGGTTGTCCCCTCGAGAAGCAGTCAAAGCAGCGACGTAAGCACCGCCCCAAATCCCACCTCTGCAGAAACAACAATCATATAGACCCAGCGTTAGAGCAGGGTGAACCATCGCTGGACCACGGCAACACGGAGAATCAAACCGAACAACCCGACTCTGTCAAAGGTAATAGTCCGGACGACATCACACCGGACAGACACCCGGAGCAACAGAATGCCCATCAAAGGCTCATTGCCACCGCGAGGAGTCTAAAAAAGCAGAAGCAAAGGCTCAAGGCTGCGCAAGACAACCTCAGAATCAGATGGAGTAAAGTACTCAACACAGTAGCGAAGTACGGCGATAATCGCCCCACCAAGAGCTACCCGAAGCGGAAGTTGCTACCTGAATTCGATGAGGAGGCCTTAGATCCCCCGCAACCAAAAATTAAAATGGCCATCTGGCCGGATAGACGACCTCACGGCCAACATAGAGCGGCAAACAACGCCGCACATAAGCAAATACGCAATCCACGCGAGGGCTCGCATCAAAAGGACGGCGCAACCAGATCCATCTATGGACCACACAAGCGCGCTCCAGCATACGATGCAACACAACAAACATCCGAACAACGCGGTACACCCAGATACAGGGGTGCCGCACACCCCCTATGTTTCACCGATGAGGTGCTGGACCATGACTTTCCAGAGGGATTCAAACCCGTAAACATAGAGGCATATGATGGAACAATAGACCCTGGGGTCTGGATTGAGGACTATATCCTCCATATCCATATGGCTCGAGGAGATAATCTCCACGCCATCAAATACATACCCCTCAAGCTCAAAGGGCCAGCTCGGCACTTGCTTAAAAGCCTCCCCGAAAGCTCCATTGGAAGCTGGGAAGAGCTCGAAGACGCTTTTCGGGCAAATTTTCAAGGGACTTATGTCCGACCTCCGGACGCGGACGATTTGAGTCATATAACTCAACAGCACGGAGAGTCACCCCGAAAGCTTTGGAACAGGTTTCTTACTAAAAAGAACCAAATAGTCAACTGTCCGGACGCCGAAGCCTTCGCAGCTTTTAAGCATAGCGTCCGCGGCGAATGGCTTGCCAGACACCTCGGCTAAGAAAAGCCGAGAACAATGGCAACATTAACAAGCCTCATGACCCGCTTTTGCGCGGGTGAGGACAGCTGGCTAGCCAGATGTAGCACCAGCGACCCAAGTACATCCGAAGTTAGAGATGGAAACGGGAAATCATGACGTAGAAAAAATAATAAGCGTCGGAATAAAGAAGACAGCCCGAAGAGCACGGCGGTAAACGCCGGATTCAGAGGCTCTTGGCCAGGTCAGCAAAAGCCGCCCTCTAAAGGCAGCTGAGGCGAACTGTCCAGCCTAAACAAAATTCTGGACCAAATATGTCAGATCCATAGCACCCCTGGTAAACCCGCTAATCATACCCATAGAGAATGTTGGGTCTTCAAGCAGTCCGGCAAGCTCAATGCCGTACACAAGGGGGGGGGGATACACCAAGCGAAGACGAGGATGAGCCTCTCAAGCAACGCACTGGGGAACAGAAGAAATTTCCACCAGAAGGCAAAACAGTAAACGTGTTACATGTGATAAAGGGGACAAACAAAGTGACACTCCTAGATAAATATGCCCAAGGGCCTATCACCACGGAGTTCTGCCACTGGTCGTCTCAACCGATCACCTTCGACCATCAGGATTACTCGACAAGTATTTGGCGCGCAGGATGGGCTGCCTTGGTATTAGATCCAATAATTGACGGATACCACTTCACAAGAGTCCTGATGGATGGTGGCAGTAGTCTAAAGCTGATATATCAGGACACAATCTGCAAATTGGGATAGACCCAAAGAAAATTTGCCACAACAATACTACCTTTAAAGGAGTAACGCCAGGCCTAGGGGCTCATTGCACGTGCTCCCTGCTACTAGAGGTTATATTCGGCTTCCCCGATAACTTCCGTAGTGAAAATTTAACATTCCACATTGCTCCATTCCAAAGTGGCTATCAAGCACTACTTGGACGTGAAGCTTTCGCTTGCTTTAATGCAATACCGCATTACGCTTCCCTCACGCTTAAGATGCCCGGTCCACGTGGCATCATTACAGTGAATGGAAATATTGAGCGATCCTTGCGCGCCGAAGAGAGTGTGACTGCCTTGGCAGCGGCACACTAAAAATGGCCTCACCAACTAAAGCATTTGATAGGTCATCAAGACCACTGACACGATTAGACGAGTCTGGTGCAGCTATATGTAAATCATACAGGTTTGATGGCCACACCCCTATTACAAATACAAAGCAGCTCAACACGCGTAGACAAGTGGAAAGTTTTACTCATCTTGAATTGTACATGGTTTCTTTAATACAACCTATCTTTTTGCACGACAACTTTTCACCTAAGTTCCTCTCTTTTACAGATGACCATCGTGCTACACCCATCCAGGATATGGCACAACGGAGACACAGGTGCAGACGTGCAGCAGCGACCCGTTCCAAGGATTCTTTTTAGATTAAGACCCTGCGTCAACCTTTTTTACTGTCTCTTATTGATACACATCCCTCGGATTCTTAGTAGAATTGAGAAGGATGCTGACGTCTTGGCATGTGGCCACGTCAAAATAATGCATGTACCTGGACACCAGGGGCTTTTCACAAAGGGCACTATTTAGGCCCGGTTTATACCATAAAGACCGAATAACTTAGGGAGTGTTCGGCGTCGCGAGTTTGGCCTTATATGCATCAGCTCCGAATCATGTCTTTGGCTAAATGTTGGGTTTTCCCGGCTCCTGTGTTTTGCTGCCTTACGTTCCGCTCTATCGGCTAGGGCGGCACCAGGAGAACTACTACGATTGTGCCCCGGGTCATCCGAACGAGCACCTCAGTAGAGAAAGCCGAAAACCGACTGTCATGATATAGCATGAGACTGGTCAACCACTCGATGACCTATCGGAATGTTAGAATTCCTCCGCCTTAACGAAGGGCCATTTCCCGGCTAGGCATGTACGCACCCCGAATTCGGGAGAGTGCGGAGCCACCAGGGGCTATATAGTAGCCCCACCGTCAAACTCCTATGGCTAAGTGAAAGTGTTAAAGCATTATAGTCCGGTTGCCTCGTTCACTGCGCTATCACCTCCTTAATAGGACCAAGACGTTGGGTTAAGTGTGAACACGCGTCTTCTGCGAGCACCTCCGCATTATATGCATGGGGGTTGAAGCCGACGACTGCAATCTTTCAGGTTATATACATATATACATAAACGGCCGCACAGGAGGCATCATATTACTTTCAGGCAAAAGTATAAATACAGCCTTAATAAATTTCATAAAAACATTGTGTTTACAATGGGAATACATGTCACTCAAACATAATATTCTTTGAGCCCTGGGCCTCTATCAAACGAGCACCCTCGAGAACTTCTTCGAAATAGTACTCGGCAGCCACTCGGCCTATGGCCGAACCCTGCTCCGCAACAGTGGTAGCATCCATCTCCACCCAGTATGCTTTAACACGGGCAAGGGCCATCCGCGAGACTTCTATACATGCCGACCTCTTCATCGCATTGATGCGCGGCACCGCTCCAAGGAACTGTTGCACTAAGCTGAAATAGCTGTTCAGCTTCTGTTTTTTCGGTCACAAATGATCTACGACAGACCTCATTGTGAGTCCGGGCAACCTATTGAGTTCGGACCATTCGGCTAGCCGATCAGTCAATGGAAGCGGACGCTCTGGAACGTTAAACTGTGACTAGAACAGCTTGTCCACTTCACGATCTGTTTGATCTTGGAAGTATTCGGCCGCATCGACAGCGCTCGCCGCCAAGTCCATATATCCGTCTGCCGAACTCCACAGCCAATCCATAGGGGCATACCGCGGATCTCCGAACTTCCTCCGCAGCATAAAGGGCTTCCCAGCCGCAATATCCCCCTCTTTACGCAGCTCCTCCTTCTTCGCTCTCATAGCAGAGCGGGTGTCTTTGGTCACCACCGTGGCCTTTTTAAGGTCCGTCACCTTCACTCGGTTTTCTTCTTCAAGGAACTGGCAACGGTCGGCCGTGTCTTTTAACTTTACAACCATCTTGGCCATTTTCTCTTTGCTCTCACAATGCGCGGCCTTCTCAGCTCTCAACTCTTCGGCCGCCTTCAAAGCAGCCACATTAATACTCCTTGCTTGTTCTTTGGCTCGGGCAAGTTCCGCCCGAAGGATCTCCACGGTGGCAGCTCCATCTGCAGTCACAACATATTAAAGATACTGGCATCATGCTGCTCTTACTATGTGACATTCACCAGACATTACTTACCCTGTGCCTCGTCAAGCCGCTTATTAACAAGCTCGATGTCGGCATCCGCGGCATCCAGTTGCCGCTTTAGTTCGGCAATCTCATTAGTCCGGCCAGCCACCAGAGCTCTAGCCACCTGCACATAAAGGCGGTTTGGTTATTACCTGGGACTACGATCCTCTGTTCGCCGCCGTTCTCGACGACAACCAGAGTCTCAGGGGCTACTATCTACACAGGGCACACCTAAAAAGGTGTGGTACTATCAAACAATATATCATTTCACGTACCTCAAAGCCCACCAGTAGACTCATAAAGGATTCATGCAATCCGCTTTCGATGGACGAAATTCTTTTCATCACCGTACCCATCAACATACGGTGTTCTTCTGAGATGGACGCTCGCTCCAACAGCTCCCTCAGTACGTCCGACCGCATACCAGACGGTGCCAGACTCTTTTGTTTGCTCTCTTCAAGAGTCGGACGCTGGAGACTTCGGGTGACTATAGGAATATCTTCTGGCCTCACCGGATCTGAAGAGGCCCTCCGTGATGACACTTCAAGGTCGCCCTCTTCTTGAGCGGGGGAGGCGTTTCGCTCTCCATCATCTCCGGAAGAAGGTCCTGCAAAGACGAGCTCTGCTAAGAAGGGCTGAGATCCGAACTGCAAGATAAATGCTTCGGTTATTTTCCTCAGAGGTAAGGTAGTATATCTTCACTATTAAAGTACTTTTTGATTACTTACAGCTCATTGGAGGGCTGATCCCCGCGCGGACTTTGTGCGACAAGAGCACTCTCCAAGGCAGGACCCTCTGGTGGAGATTTCTTCTCCCGTTTAGAAGCCTTTGTTTCCGGATCTTCAGAGGCAGTCCTCTTCCTTCCCCGAAGCGAGAGAAGGTCGGATTCTTCCCCTTGGTTATCCTCCTTCACAGAGGTGCTCATTCCCTCGGTTGGAATTGGTAGTGATGGGGGCCCGCTTTCGCCCTCTTTATTCCTCCCTTTATCTTCCTTTGAGGGCTCCGGGCAGGGTGCTAGCTCAAGCATCTTTTCCAGTACCAGATTGTCCAAACCCTCAGGAAGGGGGGCCGAAAACTGAATCATCTTCGCCTATGTTGGCCAGTCCTGGTCAAAGAGCGATTTCTCGGAATGACGTTATGATAAATGAAAGACGGTGTGTTCGGCTATAGGATTACTTACTTGGTCGGCGGTGTGGTTGCTTCTCAGGCCCACGTCCTCGGTAGTATCCGGACACTCTATTTCGGGTCCGAAGAATGATTTATACATCTCCTCGTGCGTCAGGCCGAGGAAATTCTGAATAGTGTGCGGTCCTTATTGGTTGAACTCCCACATGCGGAGGGGCCGGCATTTGCAAGGCTGGACTCGACGAACCAGCATGACTTGCACCACCATAATCAGACTGAAATCTCCTTCGAAGAGATCTTGAATGCGGCTCTGCAGTATAGGCGCGTCCTTGGCTGGACCCCAACTCAGCCCTCTGCTAGTCCATGACATCAGTTGTGGTGGAGGGCCCGAGCGGAAAGCAGGGGCAGCCACCCACTTGGCACTTCTGGGAGCTGTGATGTAAAACCACTCCCGTGGCCATAATCCGGACACCTCTGGAAAGGAACCCTTTGGCCATGGAGCTCCAGCAATCTTGCTTATTAATGCGCCTCTGCACGCTACATGCTGCCCCTCGACCATCTTCGGCTTCATGTCAAAGGTCTTGAGCCACAGGCCGAAGTGAGGGGTAATGCAGAGGAAGGCCTCACACACGACAATAAATGCCGAGATGTGGAGAAAGGAGTCCGGGGCTAGATCGTGGAAGTCTAGCCCGTAATAGAACATCAAACCCCTAACGAAGGGATCCAGAGCGAGGCCTAGACCTCGGAGGAAGTGGGAGACGAACACGACGCTCTCGTTGGGTTTGGGAGTAGGGACGACTTGCCCTCGGGCAGGCAGCCGATGCGAAATCTCAGCGGTCAGATATCTGGCCTCTCTCAACTTCTTGATGTCCTCCTCTGTGACGGAGGAAGGCATCCACCGACCTTGAAGGTTGGATCCGGACATAGTTGAAGGTTCGAAGCACCTGACCTGGGCTTTGGGTGTTAGAACTCAAGGCGGGGGAAGGATTCGATTGAGCATGGGAGGGAAAAAAGCAAAAAGTCTTGTCCCTTTATAAAGAGGGTGAATATCAAGCGTCCTCTCCGTGGTTTTTTGGGACTTGCCTATAATCTAGGAGTCCTAGACACGGTTGGGTTACCCACGACTGTATTGATGAGAATCCCGTAATTAGGGGAACACGATCTCTGCTTTGACAAGACGTGTCAAGAAACCGCCTTGCGTTATGTGTGGAGCTGGTTAAAGAAAAATGGTTCGAATAATCACCGGGCCATGGCATAATGTCGTGTTGCCAAAACAAGTCAGCAAATTGGATTTGTGGAAATATTATTCTCTCTATGGTGGTATGTGGAACTTATTTTGCAGGGTCGGACACTATCCTTGTATTCAAATTCTTCCGTGGTGTATTCGGAGGAGGAACCCGCCTTGCAATGCCGAAGACAATACTGCGCGCCGGACCCATCATCATTGAAAGCCTGGTTCAGGGGCTACTTGTAACGCCCTCGATGCGGGTATATCTCCCACGTGTCGAACCACGACTTAGAGACATAACTGCATTGAAAGCAATGTCGCAAGTGAGGTAACCTTCACACAATCCATGTAATACATAAGGGAAAAAGATACATAGTTGGCTTACAATCGCCACTTCACAACAATACATGAATAAAGCATTACATCAACCAGTTACACACAAGGTCCGACTATGGAACCCAAAATAAAAGAAGACTACCCCAAATGCTACACAGCTCCCCAATCGTCCCAACTGGGCACCTCTACTGATCAACTGGAAACGGAACAACATAGCGAACATAATCTTCATCGAGCTCCCCCTTGAGCTTTGTTGCGTCACCTGCACGGTTTCATCAGCACCTGCAAACTGGTTTTGGAAGTATCTGTGAGTCACGGGGACTCAGCAATCTCACACGCTCGCAATCAAGACTATTTAAGCTTATAGGAAGGGTAAAAGGTATGATGTGGAGCTGCAGCAAGCGACTAGCATATATGTTGGCTAACATACGCAACTGAGAGCGAGAAGAGAAGGCAACGCACGGTCGAGAAACTATGATCGAGAAGTGATCCTAAAACAACCTACGTCAAGCATAACTCCAACACCGTGTTCACTTCCCGGACGCCACCGGAAAGAGACCATCACGGTTACACACGCGGTTGATGCATTTTAATTAAGTTAATTTTAAGTTTTCTACAACCGGACGTTAACAAATTCCCATCTGCCAATAACCGTGGGCACAGCTTTCGAATGTTCAAATCCCTGCAGGGGTGTCCCAACTTAGCCCATCACAAGCTCTCACAGTCAATGAAGGATATTCCTTCTCCCAAGACAATCCGATCAGACTCGGCATCCCGGTTACAAGACATCCTCGACAATGGTAAAACAAGTCCAGCAAGACCGCCCGATACGCCGACATCCCGATAGGAGCTGCACATATCTCGTTCCTAGGGCAACACCGGATAAGCAATCCGTACAACTAAAACCAGCCCTCGAGTTTCCCGAGGTGGCGCTGCAAGGGGCTCTAGTTTGGACCAACAATTAGACAAGCATTGGCCCAGGGGTTTAAAATAAAGATGACCCTTGGGCTGGCCTAACCCAAGGGAAAAAGAGGATAGGTGGCGAATGGTAAAACCAAGGTTGGGCCTTGCTGGAGGAGTATTATTCAAAGCGAACTATCAAGGGGTTCCCATTATAACCCAACCGTGTTAGGAATGCAAAATCCGAGAACATAACACCGATATGACAGAAACTAGGGCGGCAAGAGTGGAACAAAACACCAGGCATAAGGCCGATCCTTCCATCCTTTACCAAGTATATAGGTGCATTAATTTAAATAAGAGATATTGTGATATCCCAACAAAATATCCATATTCCAAGCTGGAACAAACTCCAATCTTCACCTGCAACTAACAACACTATAAGAGGGGCTGAGCAAAGCGGTAACATAGCCAAACAACGGTTTGCTAGGACAATGTGGGTTAGAGGCTTGGTTTAACAATATGGGAGGCATGATAAGCAAGTGGAAGGTATCGCAGCATTGGCATAGCAAAAGAGCGAGCAACTAGCAAGCAAAGATAGAAGTGATTTCAATGGTATGGTCATCTTGCCTGAAGTCCCGCAAGGAAGAAGAACGCGTCCATGAAGAAGACAAACGGATGTAGTCGAATGGGTCCTCACAAACGCGACGTTAACGGAACCAACCCAAAGAAGCAACACCGGAAAGAAGCACACAACATAGTAAACAACCAACACATGACCATGGCATGATATGCGGGATGCGGTATGTGATGCATATGCAAGACTTGGAAAGGAATGATTGAACCTGGCCTCAACTTGGGAATCCAAGAGTGCCACTGGAAAGAGTAGTTGATTTCGGTCGAAATCGATATAAATATCACCGGAAACGGATGCACGGTTTGCAAATGATAAGCAAAACAAATATGGCACCTGTCTGCGATAAACAGCAAGTAGCCATCTAAATGCATCAAGATAAATATGCTACAACACTCAAACATGTCAACAAAATACATGGCAGGGATCCACTCATGATGCCTGACAAAAGATTAACACTGAGCTACGGCTAATTCACTCACTAACAGGTTCGAACAAGCATGGCAAAAGAGCAAATGATAATAGGTTTGAGACTTAGAGAAATAACAAGTCTGGAATTTATCATCAGGAAGCAATCTTTAGAGCATGAAAACTACATGCTACAGGAACATATAATGGCAAAGCAAGGCATAGAATGAAGCTACTCAAAGCACATAACAAAAGTCCCTTAGTGACCATGAGCCAAAAGGGATTAGAGAATACAATTGCAAGCATGTGAACATAGCAATCAAAGAAAACAGATATAGACTTGATGAAAAACTGGAGCATGCAAAATAGTTAACAAGTAGGCATGTTTACGAGCTCGATGCACTCACTACAAAGCATTGCATGATAATCTAAGCATGCACACAGCACATAGACATGACATAGAAGCTAGACATGGCAAGAACAACAACATAGCATGCACGGATCAATAGCAACAACCTTGGCAAAATAGCTAAACATGTTAACAATCTGCCAGGAACATTTTATAGCAAAAGTAGGGCTCGATTGACTCAATCTAGGTTGCAAACATAGACATGGATGGATAGAGCACCACAATATTAACAAAACATCCTTACTGATCATCCTCAAAAGAGGCACGGATCACTAGGAAACAACATGAACATATGGCATAAAAACAATATCAGGACAAGGACTTAGTGAAATTCTAAGCCCCTGAAATCAGCATCATTGAGTAAGCTACTTTCCATGCTTGTGCTAGTCACCACAAAGATCACAAAAATACATGGCATACACCCCTGTAAAGATGGCATGCCATATTACAAAACACATGTAGAGGTCAGGGACATAGCATGCACACATTAATCATGGCAAAAATGACAAAAGGTCATTTGCTGAAACAAATCTGACATAATCATCACATAGCCCTCTTCCAACAGCATTTCGGGCACCAAGATGAGCTCACACGAAAATGATGCAATGAGATGAAATAATGTACTCGTCGAGACGAACATTTTGATATGCTACACGCATGAATCGGAGCTATGATGAGGAAGTTATGATGCGTTGAAATATACCAAAAGATTAGGGTTCGGAGGGAAAACGTCAACCGAGGGGATTTCCAGATCTGGATCCAGCCGGCGCGAACTTCAAGGATCGCCGGGGTACTGTTCAACGGCGACAGGGACGCGGTAGCCGGAGCTTCTAGCGGCCGGAGGAGGGCGCCGGAGTTGCCGAGGAGAGGAGGAGGCGTCCGGACGACGGAGGAGGTAGCTGGAGCGGCGCGGTCCGGCGAGGAGGCGCGGTCCGGCGACGCGGCGGCGCTCGCCGGCACGGGGCGGCCGCCGGTGAGGGCGGCGCCGGCTCTCGGTGGCGGAGACGAGGCGAAGGCGCGGCTCGGGCGGAGATGAGGGAGCTGGTGGCGCGGTTCGGGCCCCGCGGGCCGGATCTCGGCCGCGCGGGCCCGCGGTGGCGGAGGAGAGAGGAGGGCGCGGTGCGGGATGAGGAGGCGGTCGCCGGTTGGCTGGCGGCGACGGCGGGGTGATGTGGCGCGACGCCACTGGCCGGAGCGAGGTGGAGGGCGGACATGTCCGTCGGTGGAAGAAATGTCCGAGCGCGAGGTGGAAGAGGACTAGGGTTTGTACCGCGAATTTTGGGGAGGGGATCACATATATATAGGTAGAGGGAGCTAGGAGAGTCCAAATGAGGTGCGGTTTTCAGCCATGCGATCGTGATCGAACACTCTAGATGATGGAGGAGGTTTAAATGGGTTTTGGGCCACTTTGGAAGGGTGTTGGGCTGCAACACCCACAAGGCCTTTTGGTCCCTCGGTTAACCATTGGAGTATCAAACGAAGTCCAAATGGCACGAAACTTGACAGGCGGTCTACCGATTGTAAACCAAGGCCGCATGAAAAGTCTCGGTCCAATCCAAGAACGTTTAACACCCTCACACGAAAAGAGGTAAAAGGAGAAGCCGGAGGGCATAGGAGCGCCGGGTTGCAAAACGGACAACGGGGGAAAAGCTCGGATGCATGAGACGAACATGTATGCAAATGCGATGCACATGATGACATGATATGAAATGCATGACACGCAAGCAAAAGACAAGGCAACAAGAGAGAATAACTGGAGGACACCTGGCACATCGGTCTCGGGGCGTTACAACACTCCACCACTATGAGAGGATCTCGTCCTGAGATCTAGAATGGCACCGGAGGGAAAACGGAAGAAAAAGAGAAGAGGTAAAACTAAGTTGCTTCTTTGACCAATGAATGAAACCAAAAGGCCTTGAAAAGGTTGAACAAAGAGAAAGGAGGAATGCCACGAAGATGAACAAAGTTGAAAACACTCCATTGGAAAAGAGGAACAAGGAAAAACAAATTCGAACAGCACTCCGGTTGGAAAGATATGCAAGGCTTGATAATATGAAAGAACTCGAGCAAAAGGGCACAACACTCCGGTTAATTGGATAAGCACGAAAAGAGCAAGGTCTTAGACAAAACGAGATGACGGGTGAAAAGAACAACATCGCAAAACCTCCGGAACAAAAGAATAGAAGATAGATAAATGAAATAGGAGAATTGAGAAGAAAATGCCATCTTCTGCCACAAAAGAGCTTGAGAATGCATCCTTAGGAGAAGGGTCGAACGGAATTGTTGGAAAACCAACAACGAAAAGAATAAGCTTGATGTGGGCTTATGGAATACATCTCAAATTATGAGGTGACATTCCGCCACTCACGGGAAAAAGAATTGGATTGATGTGAACAAGGAGACAAGAAAATATTTCACCGGGAGGATAGATGAAGAACTTGGGTCACTTATAAGCACCATAATTAGCAACAATCCTTAGGGAAGGCTTCAGGTGGAATATAACCCAAGATAACTCCAATGAAGAGGTTGATGGATTTAAAATACCCCATTCTTAACAACCTGTGAGTCATGAAACATGAGCTCAAATTATCAAGAATGACATAATACCACCTCCAATGATAAGGTAGAAAGGATTGCACTCCGGATTGCAAGATGAAGAATGCTTGAGCTCCTTAGAAAATAATCTCGATGAACACTTCGAGAATGAATATAAATCCTTGATGAACCATCATGTAGAACCTTCATGAAGAACTCCGGTAATAAAAGAATGATCAAACGGAAGGAAAGAGAAGTTGAAAACACAAGGTGAATCCTTGCAATGATTTGATGAATCTTTGGAATGATATAACTGAAATAACTTTGAGCTCCGGAAAAGAAAGATGGACAACTTGAATCGAGAATTTGATGAACCTCCAGAATAAGGAATTAATCACTTGGATGAACAAGAATAAGAATTACGTTATGCATATCCTTCACCAATTTAAATTGATGACAAACAACGGATTTGGCATACTACTTATTTTCAAAGAAAGGATTAAGATAGATATCGCGCCAACTTGGGAAGGTATTGAACGAACCACCGGAAGGGTTGAAACAACGAATAAATTGATATGATAAAGAAGGAAGAGAAAACTCTTGAACGAACCACCGTAAGAATTGAAAACGATAGAAGAAAAGATAAAGAAACACCGGGAAGAATTATAAAAAGAACGAAGATACTTGAGACAATCTAGATACATGAGAACGAAGGGATCACTAACTGATTAAAGATCACTTGAACGATGCACCGGTAAGATTGGAGAATGACAACTGAAAGCTGTGAATGAATAAACCTAAACTGATGGACTCCAGAAAACAAACTAAGAAGACTCTTGAATTGCTCCGGATAGGTGAAAATAATTCTCACAATCAAAACAAATTATGAGAGGATGGCAACAAGCTAGAATCATGAATCTTGAAGAGAATGGAGCAAGATTGAGAGAAAAATCTTCTTCGGTCTTCAAATGCAGAGAATGACGACGAGAAACACCACCAAGAATTATTGAGGCACTCCGGAATGGAAAATTAGAAAGGTTGAACCAATGACGAATAGAATTTGACAGATCTTGGAGAAAACCATCAGACTAATGAAAATTCATACTTACGTCAAACTTCAAAAGAATTTAGGATAACTCCGGTAAAATAAGAAGGGTCAAGAAAGATCCTTGGAAAAGACCTGTGGGTTAGAGCCCACTGAAAAGATACACCGTTGAAATGATTTAAAAGAGAGATTGCACCGGTTGAATAAAAGGCTTGAATGAGATAACATCCTCGAAAGACTTTGAACGAAAGCAGAGTGAAAACACGAATCTCCGAGATATCTAGAGCACTCCGGAACAATTGAATAGTGAGAAGTGGATGATTAAGAAATGCACCAGCACGAGAAAACATTTGAAACAAGGAAAAGGATATGATCAACAAAATTTTGACTTGAAACCACCGGAGAAGAAAGAGAACGAATAATGATGAACTTGAGTCTCCGTTAGGATCTTCATGAGAATCACCAAATAAGAACATAGAAAGAAAAGAATGAAGAGACTTCACACGAATAAAATGGATACTTGATTAAGAAATCTGAGTCCTTTAAGAAAAAGGGGTGGGTGGGAAAAAAAGGCAACTTGGAATGAATGAAGCAAACACTGTTGAGAAGAACTGATAATTGACCTTGGTAATGTTGAAATGATCGGATCCACTTGAAAAGAAACACGTAGGTGAAAAGGATTGAGATGACAATCTCGATTATCAAGAAGGATTGGTATTCACATCGGAGTATGAGAACATCGCTTAGGAAAGGTATGGGATCAACATTTGACTTCGAAGCAACTCGAATACCACAACTCAAAACAAAACAAAGGATTGGCTTGCAAAATAAGCCGGAACAAACATATGATAGAGATTTCGTCCGAAGTTTTCGTGGTGGGGCCTACACCGGCTCGATCATACAACACCATCATGTACAAGGCAGTGCACATGACATACGAAGCGTCCCCGAGTCAGCATAACCAAGGACTCTTTAAGACACAACAAGACCACTGTAAAACCAACCGTGGATAGGCCGACCGCTAGACGTCGAACCCCAATTTCATATCATACATCTGTCGGAAAGATATCCTAAGAGCTACTTGAATTCCCACTTATAAACTGCCGAAATTTTCCAGTTATGCAATCAGGTGTTGGGGATACAGGGGAAGCATAATATCTCACCCAAAACTAGCAAATCCTACATCCAGCTGTATCCATCCTTCAACACATAACCAAGAAACCTTCGGAAATCGTTTACCTCAACCTTCGAAAAGCATCCGTTATATGAGTTATGGCGATACTCCCGAACTCCCGCCCTAGTACTGGGTGGTGTCGAGGTTATCTCACCAACAACTGCATAAAAGAGATTTTCGATGTCGGCGAAACTCAGGTATTCCAGAAGTGCAACGATAAAATTGTGACGACAATACCTAGGTGCTCAACTCCCCGGGACATTACCACAACCCCTAAATGTCAAGAGGCACCAAGAACAATGTTCTCGCCACAAAACCATCGGAACGATTCCAAGGTACCGGCGTGATCCTAAATTTTTTTAGTGAAATTTTAGAAGAGAAGAGTCAAAGCTCTACGTCAGGATGCCTCACCAGAGCGACGAAGGGACTGAGGAGTAAAAAGAATCCTACTCTCCGATATATATAATCCTAAATGACTCAAAACATTTTTCTAGACTCAACAACGCCAGCGATTCGATCAACCAGGGGGCTCCTAAGTCGGGGAAGGCTCTGATTACCAACTTGTAACGCCCTCGACGTGGCTATATCTCCCACGTGTAGAAGCACAACTTAGAGGCATAACCGCATTGAAAGCAATGTCGCAATTGAGGTAACCTTCACAAAACCCATGTAATACATAAGGGAAAGAGATACATAGTTGGCTTACAATCGCCACTTCACCACAATACATGAATAAAGCATTACATCAACCAGTTACACAAAAGGTCCGACTACGGAACCCAAAATAAAAGAAGACTACCCCAAATGCTACGCAGCTTCCCGATCGCCCCAACTGGGCTCCACTACTGATCAACTGGAAACGGAACAACATAGCGAACATAATCTTCATCGAGCTCCCCCGTGAGCTTGGTTGCGTCACCTGCACGGTTTCATCAGCACCTGCAAACTAGTTTTGGAAGTATCTGTGAATCACGGGGACTCGGCAATCTCACACCCTTGCGATCAAGACTATTTAAGCTTATAGGAAGGGTAAAAGGTATGATGTGGAGCTGCAACAAGCGACTAGCATATATGGTGGCTAACATACGCAATTGAGAGCGAGAAGAGAAGGCAACGCACGGTCGAGAAACTATGATCAAGAAGTGATCCTAGAACAACCTACGTCAAGCATAACTCCAACACCGTGTTCACTTCCCGGACTCCACCGGAAAGAGACCATCACGGTTACACACGCGGTTGATGCATTTTAATTAAGTTAAGTTTAACTTTTCTACAACCTGACATTAACAAATTCCCATCTGCCCATAATTGCGGGCACGACTTTCGAAAGTTCAAATCCCTGCAGGGGTGTCCCAACTTAGCCCATCACAAGCTCTCATGGACAACGAAGGATATTCCTTCTCCCATGACAATCTGATCAAACTCGGCGTCCCGGTTGCAAGACATCCTCGACAATGGTAAAACAAGTCCAGCAAGACCGCCCGATGCGCTGACATCCCAATACGAGCTGCACATATCTCGTTCCCAGGGCAACACCAGATAAGCAATCCGTACAACTAAAACCAGCCCTCGAGTTTCCCCGAGGTGGCGCTGCAAAGGGCTCTAGTTTGGACCAACACTTAGACAAGCATTGGCCTGGGGGTTTAAAATAAAGATGACCCTTGGGCTGGCATAACCCAAGGGATAAAGAGGCTAGGTGGCGAATGGTAAAACCAAGGTTGGGCCTTGCTGGAGGATATGACGGAAACTAGGGCGGCAAGAGTGGAACAAAACACCAGGCATAAGGCCAAGCCTTCCACCCTTTACCAAGTATATAGGTGCATTAATTTAAATAAGAGATATTGTGATATCCCAACAAAATATCCATGTTCCAACATGGAACGAACTCCAATCTTCACCTGCAACTAACAACGCTATAAGAGGGGCTGAGTAAAGCGGTAACATAGCCAAACAATGGTTTGCTAGGACAAGGTGGGTTAGTGGCTTGGTTTAACAATATGGGAGGCATGATAAGCAAGTGGTAGGTATCGCAACATAGGTGTCGGTGTCGAAACCGGCGGATCTCGGGTAGGGGGTCCCGAACTGTGCGTCTAGGACGGATGGTAATAGGAGGGAAGGGACATGTCACACCCCTAGTTCTGGTATGACCTAGGCTAGCCCTTCATGTGTGCATCATGTTTAAATTCCGTTTAAATTTGAAATGAGGATTTGTGAAACCCTCAGAAATCATTTCTGGAAATGACCCAGATAAAAATTGTTTCAATTTGGCCCAAGAAAATGTTCCTGAGTTTCTCTAAAAATATTGGCCAGAGGTAAAATCCCAACCAATATTTTTGGGAGCTCAGAAGTATTTATTTAGGCAATTTGAGTTAATCTAGTAATTATTTGTGTTGGGGAAATATTTTATTATATATAAAATATTGTCCAATAATTCTTAATTTTGGTGAGGGGTTTTGGATTAATCCCTTAGGCCCCTGCAAAAATTGTCACAATTAAATAAAATGGTTTAGTATTTTTATTAAATCAAAACAAATGTCAGAAAAATAGAAAAGAAAACAGAAAAGGGAGAGAGACCTACCTGGGCTTCTTACCTGGCGCCTTTGGCCGGCCCATTTCTGCTCTGGCCCAGCCCACCAGGGGCATAGCCGTCTTCCTCCTCTTGCCAGTAGGCAGAGGGGAAGCCGTGCCCGACGCCGTGCGCGCCGGCACGCAGCTGCCTGCCTGGCATCCTCCTCGTCGCCCTGGAATGCCCGGACGTCGCCACGACGCCCCGTACCCCTCTCACTCTCCCCTGGTCCTCTCCTCTCCTCTCCCTCGCTTTCTCTCTCGCGTCTGAACGCGCCCGCCGCCACCGACGAGCACCACCGCGGCCACCGGTCACCCCTCGCCCTGCCGCTGCGCCCAGGAGCTCCGCCACATCGCCGGCTACCTCTCCGTCAAGTCACGCACCTCGGGAAGCCCTGCAGTGTCGCCTTCGAGCTCTTCTTCAACCTGCGGCCGCCGGCGACTTCGTCGTCGATTCGCCGGACCCCGTGCCTCCCCTGCCTCACCAGCAGCACCAGAAGAATTGCGGTGAGCCTCTGCACCATTTTCCCCATGCCCCGTTGCCTAATTTGCGCCCTAGCTAGCTCCACCACCCTACCCGAAAGCTTGCTCGCCGCCGGCCATGTCGCCGTCGTGACTAGAGCCCACAAACGTCGCGTCAGAACATGTTTTCGTCCTCAGCGCGTTCCCAGGAACCCAGAACACTTACCTACTCGTCCTCCCGTGCACCGTAGCACGCTATCCATCTTCACCGAACTCCGGCCGCCGCACTCGTCGTCGCCGGCGCCACTCCGGCCACTCCCCGGCCGCGCCACCACCACAGTTGGATGCGGAGGAGCGCCCGCATCCCGTAGCTGCACTCCACGCACCAAATGGCCCCCTGTAGGCAAAACCCGCAGCGCCCCGCCGTATTCGGACTCGCCGGCGGCTAAACACCGGCGACCGCTGACCTCTGACCGGCGTGGGTTGACCTCCCCCCTCTCTCTCAATGATAGATGGGCCCCGGCACCCCCTAATTAGTAGTTAGGATTAATTAACCCTCTGATAATTAACCTGATACTGACATGTGGGCCCGAGGCCACTAACTAAACTAGATTAGTTAGTTTAGACACTAACATATGGGTCCCACTGGTCAGGTTTGACCTGGACCGACCCGTTGACTCGCTGACGTCACGCTGACGTCATGGTGACGCAATATATCCTTTTCTGGTATAAAAATAAATCAGGAAATTCCAGAAAATGATATAAACTTCAAAAATTCATAGAAATTCAATCGTAGCTCAGATTTAAATAATTTATATATGAAAAATTATCAGAAAAATTCAATCTATCCATCTGTACCATTTTCATGCATGACAAACCAACCTATACATGCTGTATATGTGAAAACACACTTATGGCATAATTAAGAGCTTATTTTGGAGTTGCATTTGAATCTTTAGTTCAAATGGACTTTAACCAAATGAATGCTAGTTGCATTAGCTCCAATAACATCACATCTTCATGCCATGTTCATGCATCATAATGTTGCATATGCTTGTGTTTGATTGCCAACACCGTTCCTTCTCGATAGGTCCTGCTCCGGAGACCGGTCCAGAGTACCTGTCTGAGGAGCACTGCCTCCCTTATTGAGCTACCAGGCAAGGAACCCCCCCCCCCCCCCCTTGTTCATTCCGATAAAATCCTACTCTCTCGCTCATGATCTCACTTATTGCATTAGGAAAACAACGATTCAACTGCTACGTTATGCTACGGTAGTTGAACCCTTTCCTCTGCATGACCTGTCATTGCCACAGTAAATAGTTAAAACCCACTAGCATGTGTAGGAGTTGTTTGAGCCTTGTTGTGTTCCTACCATGCCATGCCTGGTATTGCTTAGAGTTGTGTCAGGTCTGATTCATCAGGAATGAATTGGAGTGTTATGATATGTTCTGGTGCTGAGAGTTAAGGTGTGAACACGATTTGGTAAAGGTAGCGGTGAGAGGACATGTAGGAGTACATGGTGGGTTGTCTCATTGGGACCGTCCTTAAGAACTGAGTTCTGTGTAAGTTGTCCAATGACTAGCTACTACCACACATTGGGCTCCGGGTGCTCCAAGCTCTCTCGACTTATTAACCGCCTTGAGCTTTGTCCAGGAGTTGCAAATAGTTTCTGGTGTTTGTAGGTAGTGCTATTTTTCTACCGTGTGGCACCCGGCAGGGTGGGCTCGGGACAGACTAGGCACACGTGGCCCGGTGTACCGAGTGGCACCCGGATGGTGGGCTCGGGAACCCTATACACATCGTTTCGGGCCGTGAGCGAAACCTCGGCCGGATCTCCTTGCAGATGGAACCCGAATAGGCGATAAACCTGGACTAGAGTCTTGCGTGGTTAGTCAGGTCGTGGCCGACACCCTCGCCAGGCTTCCGCTTGAAGGTTGCCGAGATACATGACGTGTATATGGTGATAAGTGGTGAGAGCGTGTGTGATGAAGTACACCCCTGCAGGGTTATCATGATCTATTCGAATAGCCGTGTCCTCGGTTATGGACTTCTTGGATGCTTACATGGTACATAGACAACTTAAAGTGGATACTCTAAAATGCTCAAGACAAGTGTGAGTGCTATGGATGGCCTTCTCGTAGGGAGACGAGATGAAGCCATAGTGGTGTATTGATGTGGTGATTAGTGGACTCGTGTGCGCTGCCTCATCTCAAAGAAGTTACTCGTTGTCGTAGAACAGGATAGCCACTGAGTCAAAGCTAGCTTGCTGCAACTAAACCCCACATTACCTTCTTGATACAAATGCATATATGATAGGATCTGTTGTAAGTCTTGCTGAGTACCTTTGTACTCACGTTTTCTTTATTTATGTTTTGCAGATGAGACATCTGTCTTACTAGTAGTTCCGCTTGGACTTCGACGAGTAGCTTGTTACCTCAGCTAGGATCTTGTACCCTTGGGAGGGTCTTGTAGATAGTCAGGCTTCTCGGCCTTTTTCTTTTGTATTTGTCTGTACTCAGACATGTAATGCTTCCGCTTGTTGCTTGTATGCTCTGAATGATGGGTCATGTGACCCTTGCTTGTATTTAATGCTATGTGGCTCTTTTGGGCCTTTATCTATATGAGTTTGCGTTATGTTGTGATACCATGTTGTATAGCACATACTTGCATGTTATGCGTACGTGTAACGTGTATTGCTATGTGTGGGGTCCGACAATCTAGTTGTTTATCCTTGGCAGCCTATCATATGGGGAAATGTAGTCTAGTGCTTTCTGAGCGATAGTAGTCCGCTACAGCCCGGTCCACTGGAGTCCTGCTATCCCAGCACTACTGCTCAGGACACTTGACTGGCCAGCATGTGTTTCACTTCGTTCCTGTGTCTGTTCCTTCGGGGAAATGTCACACGGTGACATCCGGAGTCCTGTTAGCCCAGTGCTACAGCCCGGATTCACACGTTGATGACCGACATGCTCGATGTGATTCATGTATGCCTGTCCTCATGAGTTAGTGCCGCTCTGGATTCACGACTAGCCATGTCGGCCCGGGTTCTTTGTCATATGGATGCTAGCAACACTATCATATACATGAGCCAAAAGGCGCAAACGGTCCCGGACCAGGTAAGGAGGCACCCGTGGGGATACCGTGCATGAGGCCGCAAAGTGATATGATGTGTTACATGCTAGGTCGGTGTGACTTAGGATCGGGGTCCCGACAGCCTTGGTATCAGAGCTTGACTGCCTGTAGGATTTCCAAGCCAACCTGGTCGAAGTTGAGTCTAGAAATTCTTTAGCTATATAGGGGAATTGATTGTGGAAGGGAACATAATGCTCTTTTTACTCCTTATACCTCATGCCTTCTGATTTGAGTCATCCTATCTTTCCTACGGGGTTAAGGAACTAGGCTTTCTCTTCCGTCTATTAGGATCACGTGTTACTACTCCATAGTCTGTAAGGTTTGGCTGATCTGAGTCATATCCCAGTTTGAGTATCTCCGGTGTAGCCTGTTTAGTATTATCCCAGAACCTAGAGTAATGATGTTGAGTATGTTACTACCCCATTTTAGCAGGATGTCTCATTCTGAGCATTTTACTGCCGTTATGCTGCCGGAATTATCCTAGGAGTTCAAGAGATAGTATTTTTCTCATACTATAATCTACATCCTTATGGTGATGCTGAATCCATCCTTGTTTCCTTGGTTGGTTCTTCAGGATGTCGTCAGTTAACCGAAGTTCTGTTGCTCGTATCCGGATCCACGGAGATGGTAGGGATGAGGATCCTCCCGACCAGTCTTCGTTGGCAGAGTTCATGTTAGAGGTTGAGAGGAACAAGCATGAGTCTAACCGCTTGCTAGCACGTATTGAGGAGAATACCTCCCATCAGCACAAAGAGTTTGTGTCCATCCATGACTTCATCGGTCTGAAACCACCCACCTTCCATCATTCCATTGAACCACTCGATGCAGATGACTGGCTCCGTAGTATCACACACAAACTGCGTTCCGTGAATGTGGCTGAAGGAGACAAGGTCACCTATGCTGCATATCATCTGGAAGGTCCTGCTAGTC
The DNA here is from genome assembly GCA_034509565.1 of Triticum monococcum. Lineage (NCBI taxonomy): Eukaryota > Viridiplantae > Streptophyta > Magnoliopsida > Poales > Poaceae > Triticum > Triticum monococcum. The sequence goes on along the minus strand of CM067843.1, from coordinate 392,607,893 downwards.
ATTGGTGGCAGAACTATGAGGCTATGCTTCCAACTGGCCAGATACCTACCTGGAGAGATTTCACTGAAGCTTTTCGCAAGCATCACATTCCTCTGGCTCTCATCGATCGCAAGAGAGAAGAGTTCTGTAGTTTCACCCAGGGTAAGATGGCTGTTGATGCTTACAGTAGAGAGTTTGAGAACCTCGCCCACTATGCTACAGAAGAAGTGTCCACGGACACTAAGAAGCAGGCTAGGTTCCGGAAGGGTCTCAACCCTAAGTTGCGTCATGATCTCCACTTGCACCATTGCAATACATTCCAGGCTCTTGTGAACAAGGCCATTAATGCAGAGACAACTCAACTCACTTACGAGGAGTCTCGTAAGCACACCCGTGATTTGGTTTCTCCCTCCGGTTATACTTCGCAGAAGCGCCAGATTTGGGTTCCGAACTCCGCTCTTCCACCCGGTTACTCACCGAGGCCCTCTTATCTGGTGCCTCACCCAGTTAAAGCGTATGCTCCACCTAGGCCTATCGGTAGACCGCTTGTCAATGCGGGTCCACGTCCTACCTCGGGGACTTGCTTCACATGCGGAGAGTCAGGACACTATGCACGTGACTGCTCTCAAACCAACTATGCTCCACCCCAGCCTGAGAAGTCTATTGGCCGTGGTAAGCCATCACGCAAGGTGATTAGTGTCAAGTCAGCTCCCACTGAACGTGGATGTGTGCATCACGTCTCAGCTAAAGACACTCATGATGATTCGTATGTCGTTCTTGGTACCCTCCTTGTCAATTGCCATCCAGCTTCGGTTCTGTATGATACCGGAGCATCTCACTCCTTCATCTCTGAAGGCTATGCTCGTTTGCACGACATGTCATTTTGTGATATGCCAACTCCACTTGAAATCCAAACTCCAGGGTCTAGATGGCAAACTACCAGAATAAGCCATGGTAATGAAATCGTTGTTGACAGACTTGTATTCCTTGCTTCACTTATAGCCCTCAAGTCTACAGATATTAACATCATCTTGGGTATGGACTGGATGAAAGCTCATTATGCCAAGATTGATTGTTACACAAGGTCTGTTCAGCTTACACACCCATCGGGCAAGATAGTCACCGTCTCCACTAGAGTTGCAAATCGTCAGCTCTATTCCCTTAATGCCAACCCTCTTCCTGACCTTGAAGATATCTCGATAGTCTGTGACTGTCCGGATGTCTTTCCAGAGGAACTGCCAGGTATTCCACCTGATAGAGATGTAGAATTTGTCATAGATCTTATCCCAGGAACCGCTCCAATCTCTAGGAGACCTTACAAGATGCACACTTAGAACTAGCCGAGCTTAAGAAACAACTCAATGAATCCTTGCAAAAAGGTTTCATCCATCCTAGTTCTTCTCCCAGGGCTTGCCCCGTCCTCTTCGTCAAGAAGAAGGATGGTACGGACCGGATGGTTGTAGATTATCGTCCCGTTAATTTGGTCACGATAAAGAACAAGTATCCGCTCCCCAGGATCAACGACCTGTACGATCAGCTCGCTGGATCCTCAGTCTTTTCCAAGATGGATTTGAGGTTAGGCTACCACCAAATCAAGATCAGAAATGGGGACATTCCTAAGACGGCTTTTGTCACTTGTTATGGCCTGTACAAGTACACCGTCATGTCCTTTGGTCTAACCAATGCTCCAGCTACTTTCTCCCGCTTGATGAACTCGATCTTCATGGAGTACTTAGATAAGTTCGTCATGGTTTACCTCGATGATATCCTTATTTACTCGAAGAACGAGGAAGTGCATGCCGAACATCTTAGACTTGTGCTAGAAATACTCAAAGAGCACCACCTTTATGCCAAGTTCTCCAAGTGCGAATTTTGGTTGCCAGAAGTGACCTATCTCGGCCACGTAATCTCTGGTAAGGGCATTGCTGTCAATCCCGAAAGAGTTCAGGCCGTTCTCGATTGGACTCCGCCTGAAACCGTTAAGCAAGTTAGGAGTTTCCTTGGTCTAGCCGGTTATTGTCGCCGATTCGTTGAGAACTTCTCCAAAGTGGCCAAACCTCTCACGGAACTTCTCAAGAAAGATAAAAAGTTTGAGTGGTCCCCACAGTGTGAGCACAGTTTTCAGGAACTAAAAAGACGTCTGACTTCTGCTCCCATACTTGTGCCACCGGATTTCACTAAGGACTTTGTTATCTATTGTGATGCCTCACGACAGGGACTAGGTTGCATTCTTATGCAAGATTGCCATGTGATTGCCTATGCATCTCAACAGTTGCATCCCCATGAGGAGAATTATCCTACACATGATCTAGAGCTTGCAGCAGTAGTCTATGCACTTCAGACCTGGCGACATTACCTTCTTGGTAAACGTTGCGAGATTTACACTGATCACCAGAGTCTCGAGTATATCTTCACCCAACCAGATTTGAACCTTAGGCAAAGACGTTGGTTGGAGTTGATCACAGATTACGACTTAGGGATTACCTACACCCCACGCAAGGGAAATGTCATGGCTGATGCGCTAAGTCATAAGTCCTATTGCAACAATCTCATGTTGCAGCAGGGCCAACCACTTCTCCATGAGGAATTATGCAAACTTAACCTTCACCTTGCTCCTCACGGATTCCTTTCTACCTTGGTGGCGAAACCTACTCTTGTGGACCAAATCATCTCTGCTCAGAAGCAGGATACAGGAATTTCCCGGATCAAGAGAAACATTAACAAGGGAGTTGGTGGTAGTTTCTCTATAGATGATCGTGGTGTTGTTTTCTTTGAGAGTCACTTGGTGGTTCCCAAGAATCAACATCTTCAACAATTAATCCTTAAGGAGGCGCATGAATCTCCTCTCATGATTCATCCCAGTAGTACTAAGATGTATCAGGACCTATGCCAGAGGTTCTGGTGGACTAGGATGAAGAGAGAAATTGCTTAGTTTATTGCTAACTGTGACGTTTGTCATCGCGTTAAGGCAGAGCATCAAAGGCCTGCTGGCACCCTTCAACCTTTAGCTATTCCTGAGTGGAAATGGGATAAAGTTGGTATGGACTTCATCACCGGCTTTCCCAGGACCAAGAAAGGGAATAATGCTATCTTCGTAGTCATTGATCGTCTTTCCAAAGTGGCTCACTTCCTACCTGTTCGAGAGAGTATCACTGCTAGTCAGCTCGCTGACTTATATATTTCTCGAATAGTGTCACTTCATGGTGTTCCACTAGAGATCAATTCAGACCATGGTAGTCTTTTCACTTCTCATTTCTGGGAGAGTTTCCAAACTGCCATGGGCACCCATCTTTTCTTCAGTACCGCTTTCCACCCTCAATCAAGTGGTCAGGTGGAAAGGTTCAACCAAATTCTTGAAGACATGCTTAGAGCTTGTGTTATCTCATTCGGTATGGGTTGGGAGAAGTGTCTTCCCTTCACCGAGTTTGCTTATAACAACAGCTACCAATCCAGCCTCAAGAAAGCTCCTTTTGTGGTTCTGTATGGACGAAGATGTCGAACACCTTTGAACTGGTCAGAAACCGGTGAAAGACAATTCTTTGGACTGGATATGATCCAAGAGGCAGAAGAGCAAGTTCGCATCATTCGTGAGAATTTGAAAACTGCCCAATCTCGTCAAAAGAGCTAGTATGACCGTCGTCATAAGGAAGTGGCTTATGAAATTGGCCACAAAGCTTACCTTCGGGTTACCCCTTTGAAGGGTACCAATCGATTCGGTATCAAGGGCAAGTTGGCTCCTCGTTACATTGGTCCCTTTCTCATTCGCGCTAAACGAGGAGAGGTTGCCTACCAGTTGGAACTACCACCACATCTTTCTCGAGTACATGATGTCTTCCACGTGTCTCAACTCAGGCGGTGCTTCTCGGATCCCATCCGCGGAATGGACCATGAAACGCTTGATCTCCAAGATAACCTCACTTATCGAGAGTACCCCGTCCACATTCTGGATCAAGCAGAGCGTGTCACTCGACATCATAACATCAAGTTTCTCAAGGTTTAGTGGTCTCATCATTCTGAGAGAGAAGCTACCTGGGAGCGTGAAGATCGTCTTCGACTTGAGTACCCCGCTTTCTTTCCGCCGACTCCTGAATCTCGGGACGAGATTTTTTCGAGTGGGGGCGAGTTGTCACACCCCTAGTTCTGGTATGACCTAGGCTAGCCCTTCATGTGTGCATCATGTTTAAATTCCGTTTAAATTTGAAATGAGGATTTGTGAAACCCTCAGAAATCATTTCTGGAAATGACCCAGATAAAAATTGTTTCAATTTGGCCCAAGAAAATGTTCCTGATTTTCTCTAAAAATATTGGCGAGAGGTAAAATCCCAACCAATATTTTTGGGAGCTCAGAAGTATTTATTTTTGGCCATTTGAGTTAATCCAGTAATTATTTGCGTTGGGGAAATATTTTATTATATATAAAATATTGTCCAATAATTCTGAATTTTGGTGATGGGTTTTGGATTAATCCCTTAGGCCCCTGCAAAAATTGTCAGAATTAAATAAAATGGTTTAGTATTTTTATTAAATCAAAACAAATGTCAGAAAAATAGAAAAGAAAACAGAAAAGGGAGAGAGACCTACCTGGGCTTCTTACCTGGCGCCTCTGGCCGGCCCATTTCTGCTCTGGCCTAGCCCACCAGGGGCATACCCGTCTTCCTCCTCTTGCCAGTAGGCAGAGGGGAAGCCGTGCCCGACGCCGTGCGCGCCGGCACGCAGCTGCCTGCCTGGCGTCCTCCTCGTCGCCCTGGAATGCCCGGACGTCGCCACGACGCGCCGTACCCGTCTCACTCTCCCCCAGTCCTCTCCTCTCCTCTCCCTCGCTTTCTCTCTCGCGTCCGAACGCGCCTGCCGCCACCGACGAGCACCACCGCGGCCACCGGCCACCCCTCGCCCTGCCGCTGCGCCCAGGAGCTCCGCCACATCGCCGGCTACCTCTCCGTCAAGTCACGCGCCTCGGGAAGCCCTACAGCATTGCCTTCGAGCTCTTCTTCAACCTGCGGCCGCCGGCGACTTCGTTGTTGATTTGCCGGACCCCGTGCCTCCCGTGCCTTGCCAGCAGCACCAGAAGAACTGCGGTGAGCCTCTGCACCGTTTTCCCCATGCCCCGTTGCCTAATTTGCGCCCTAGCTAGCTCCACCACCCTGCCCGAAAGCTTGCTCGCCGCCGGCCATGTCGCCGCCGTGGCTAGAGCCCAGAAACGTCGCGTCAGATCATGTTTTCGTCCTCAGCGTGTTCCCAGGAACCCAGAACACTTACCCACTCGTCCTCCCGTGCACCGTAGCACGCTATCCATCTTCACTGAACTCCGGTCGCCGCACTCGTCGTCGCCGGTGCCACTCCGGCCACTCCCCGGCCGCGCCACCACCACAGTTGGATGCGGACGAGCGCCTGCATCCCATAGCTGCACTCCGCGCGCCAAATGGCCCCCTGTAGGCAAAACCCGCAGCGCCTCGCCGTATTCGTACTCGCCGGTGGCTAAACGCCGGCGACCGCTGACCTCTGACCGGCATGGGTTGACCACAGCCAGGTTGACCTCCCCCCTCCCTCTCTCTCAATGACAGATGGGGCCCGGCGCCCCCTAATTAGTAGTTAGGATTAATTAACCCTCTGATAATTAACCTGATACTCACATGTGGGCCCGAGGCCACTAACTAAACTAGATTAGTTAGTTTAGACACTGATATATGGGTCCCACTGGTCAGGTTTGACCTGGACCGACCCGTTGACTCGCTGACGTCACGCTGACGTCATGGTGACGCAATATATCATTTTCTGGTATTAAAATAAATCAGGAAATTCTAGAAAATGATATAAACTTCAAAAATTCATAGAAATTCAACCGTAGCTCAGATTGAAATAATTTATATATGAAAAATTATCAGAAAAATTCAATCTATCCATCTGTACCATTTTCATGCATGACAAACCAACCTATACATGCTGTATATGTGAAAACACACTTATGGCATAATTAAGAGCTTATTTTGGAGTTGCATTTGAATCTTTAGTTCAAATGGACTTTAACCAAATGAATGCTAGTTGCATTAGCTCCAATAACATCACATCTTCATGCCATGTTCATGCATCATAATGTTGCATATGCTTGTGTTTGATTGCCGACACCGTTCCTTCTCGATAGGTCCTGCTCCGGAGACCGTTCCAGAGTACCTGTCTGAGGAGCAGTGCCTCCCTTATTGAGCTACCAGGCAAGCAACCCCCCCCCCCCTTGTTCTTTCCGATAAAATCCTACTCTCTCGCTCCTGATCTCACTTATTGCATTAGGACAACAACGATTCAACTGCTACGTTATGCTGCGGTAGTTGAACCCTTTCCTCTGCATGACCTGTCATTGCCATAGTAAATAGTTAAAACCCACTAGCATGTGTAGGAGTTGTTTGAGCCTTGTTGTGTTCCTACCATGCCATGCCTGCTATTGCTTAGAGTTGTGTCAAGTCTGATTCATCGGGAATGAATTGGAGTGTTATGATATGTTCTGGTGCTGAGAGTTAAGGGTGTGAACACGATTTGGTAAAGGTAGCGGTGAGAGGCCATGTAGGAGTACATGGTGGGTTGTCTCATTGGGACCGTCCTTAAGAACTGAGTTCTGTGTAAGTTGTCCAATGACTAGCTACTACCACACATTGGGCTCCGGGCGCTCCAAGCACTCTCGACTTATTAAGCGCCTTGAGCTCTGTCCAGGAGTTGCAAATAGTTTCTGGTGTTTGTAGGTAGTGCTATTTTTCTACCGAGTGGCACCCGGCAGGGTGGGCTCGAGACAGACTAGGCACACGTGGCTCGGTGTACCGAGTGGCACCCGGATGGTGGGCTCGGGAACCCTGTACACATCGTTTGGGGCCGTGCGCGAAACCTCGACCGGATCTCCTTGCGGATGGAACCCGAATAGGCGATAAACCTAGACTAGAGTCTTGCATGGTTAGTCAGGTCATGGCCGACACCCTCGCCAGGCTTCCGCTTGAAGGTTGCCGAGATACATGACGTGTATATGGTGATAAGTGGTGAGAGCGTGTGTGATGAAGTACACCCCTACAGGGTTATCATGATCTATTCGAATAGCCGTGTCCTCGGTTATGGACTTCTTGGATGCTTACGTGGTACATAGACAACTTAAAGTGGATACTCTAAAATGCTCAAGACAAGTGTGAGTGCTATGGATGGCCTTCTTGTAGGGAGATGAGATGAAGCCATCGTGGTGTATTGAGGTGGTGATTAGTGGACTCGTGTGCGCTGCCTCATCTCAAAGAAGTTTCTCGTTGTCGTAGAACAGGATAGCCACTGAGTCAAAGCTGGCTTGCTGCAACTAAACCCCACATTACCTTCTTGATACAAATGCATATACGATAGGATCTGATGTAAGTCTTGCTGAGTACCTTTGTACTCACGTTTTCTTTCTTTATGTTTTGCAGATGAGACATCTGTCTTACTAGTAGTTCCGCTTGGACTTCGACGAGTAGCTTGTTACCTCAGCTACGATCTTGTACTCTTGGGAGGGTCTTGTAGATAGTCAGGCTTCTCGGCCTTTTTCTTTTGTAGTTGTCTGTACTCAGACATGTAATGCTTCCGCTTGTTGCTTGTATGCTCTGAATGATGGGTCATGTGACCCTTGCTTGTATTTAATGCTATGTGGCTCTTTTGGGCCTTTATCTATATGAGTTTGCGTTATGTTGTGATGCCATGTTGTATAGCACATACTTGCATGTTATGCGTACGTGTAACGTGTATTGCTATGTGTGGGGTCCGACAATCTAGTTGTTTATCCTTGGCAGCCTATCATATGGGGAAATGTAGTCTAGTGCTTTCTGAGCGATAGTAGTCCACTACAGCCCGGTCCACCGGAGTCCTGCTAGCCCAGCACTACTGCTCAGGACACTTGACTGGCCCGCATGTGTTTCACTTCGTTCCTATGTCTGTTCCTTCGGGGAAATGTCACGCGGTGACATCCGGAATCCTGTTAGCCCAGTGCTACAGCCCGGATTCACACGTTGATGACCGACATGCTCGATGTGATTCATGTATGCCTGTCCTCATGAGTTAGTGCCGCTTTGGATTCACGACTAGCCATGTCGGCCCGGGTTCTTTGTCATATGGATGCTAGCGACACTATCATATACGTGAGCCAAAAGGCGCAAACGGTCCCGGGCCAAGTAAGGTGGCACCCGTGGGGATACCGTGCGTGAGGCCGCAAAGTGATATGATGTGTTACATGCTAGATCGGTGTGACTTAGGATCGGGGTCCCGACAGGACACGACGTTTTACCCAGGTTCAGGCCCTCTCGATGGAGGTAAAACCCTTCGTCCTGCTTGATTAGTATTGATGATATGGGTAATACAAGAGTAGATCTACCACGAGATCGAAGAGGCTAAACCCTAGAAGCTAGCCTATGGTATGATTGTTGATGTGTATGTTGTCCTACGGACTAAAACCCTCCGGTTTATATAGACACAGGATGGGGTTAGGATTACATAGAGTCGGTTACAATGGTAGGAGATCTACATATCTGTATCGCCAAGCTTGCCTTCCACGCCAAGGAAAGTCCCTTTCGGACACAGGACGGAGTCTTCAATCTTGTATCTTCATAGTCCAATAGTCTGGCCAAAGGATATAGTCCGGCTGTCTGGACACCCCCTAATCCAGGACTCCCTCAGTAGCCCCCGAACCAGGCTGCAATGAAGATGAGTCCGGCGCACAGATTGTCTTCGGCATTGCAAGGCGGGTTCTCCTCAAAATTCCGTGTACCTGTTTGAATAAAGTCCGGTTTCTTGTAGATGTTGCGCTCCTTGGCTTCTACGCCCAATAATGGCCGCTTCCCATGTGTCAAACGAATATGAAAAGTCTGAGTGTTTTTACATTCACACCCCTAGCCGCATAAATGAGCTGCCCTATTTAAGGGGACGAGGATTTAGATCCAATCCACACCTTCTCCCCTCCGCGAGTGTTCATCAGAGCGCATCCGACAAAGGTCCATTCCACCATGGCCAGCCGTCGCAACTCCTCCTCTCGCCCTTCCAGCCCTAAGCCTGGATATTGGGAGAGATGTTCCATCCCGCATAGCGAGCTAGTGACACTCCAGACCAAGGGATTTCTCCCCCCGGCCTATATGGTCCCGGCTTGAGCCGGTCTTGCCGTCTACAACGGCGGAGAGCAAGCAGAGAATGCCCCTAATCCCTCCAAAGGAGAGCGGGTGTGCCTCGTGGGTAACTTAATAAGGGGGCTCAGATTTCCAATCCATCCATTTCTCCGGGGGTTGCTGGAGTTCTACAGCCTCCAGCTACATAATCTCAGGCCTACCTCAGTACTGCATATCACGGGCTTTGTAGCCCTCTGCGAGCTGTTCTTGGGTGTCGAAGCTCATTTCGGACTGTGGAAGGAGCTATTTTGCCTCGTGCCCCGTTCCAAGAAGGGGTCAATGTATCAAGTGGGCAGAGCCGAAGTGTGGAGCATCGCCGGGACCGGATATCTGTCTGGAACCCCAAAGAAGGCGTCCGAAGACTGGCCCTCGGAGTGGTTTTATATAGAAGACGTCCTGCTGTCGGATCCTGTTCGGATCGGCCTTCCTGAATTCAACAATGCTCCCTTAAAGAAGCGCCTAAGCTGGCGCCCACGAAGCCCTCAAAGGGGAGGTGACAGGGACATCATTTACCTGATGGGCCGAATAAGATTGTTAGCCCATTCCGGACTAACCATGATCGGGGTTATGGCCGAATGCATTATGCGGGGGTGCAGCCGCTTCAGTATAGAAGCCACCCCATGTGGGACTTCAACACGGAGGACGACGCCACCCGCTACGGCCGTAAGGGGCCAGATTCAGCTGCCGCTCTACTGAAGATCTTGCCCACTTTGTATAAGGGAGAAGAGGAGGAATTTCTCCGCGTCAACCCTCAGGGTGGATTCTCCATGCACAATCCCCCAAGCTGGGTAAGCGGCCGTATTTACTTGTCCATCCGTTTTGTATTCCCATTGTTAAATATTCAGTTTGACGACTTCAATGCAGGAACTGCACCGGGCTATTAAGGAAATAAGCAGCCCTCCTCCACAACCCGAGGACCAAGGACGGTCCCTCGACCCGGCCTCCCAAGAGGATCCGGACATATCTGTGGAGCTGATTGATGGAGTGTTCCATCAATTGAGCGAGGACAACGCCTTGGTGGCCATTACGGCCGATTACCCAGGGCTAATCCTGACCCCCTAGGTACCTGAGATCGAAGTCCCAGTACCCCGAATAGGTATCCGCCCAATCGTGTTCAGTTTCCTGATTGCAACCAAACTTTGCAGGGGAGGTATTTAAGGCGGAAGGTCGAACCTGCGGCGACAAGCCAACGAGGGGTCGTAGGGCCCTGCGGGCAGAAAAGAAGAGCAGTCCGAACCGAGGCGTCAGCGCAAAGGTATGGCACCCCCCCTTATCCCAGGTGTTATACGTTTGAGGCATATTGACACTCGTGCTCTTTTCAGGATAAAGAGACCTCGCAGGACTGCATCTGGAGAGGCTACCAATCGCGCCTCCACCAGCCAGGCTCCAAAGCCTAGTCAGGAGGTGGAGGCGAACACAAGGCGTGTGCCAGACGCTCCTCCGACGGAGGATGTGGACGGGTTGTTTGCCACCAACTCTGAGGTGGAGAGTGTTGGGGAATGTAGCAGAAATTCAAAATTTTCCTACGTGTCACCAAGATCTATCTATGGGAGACCAGCAATGAGGGGAAGGAGAGTGAATCTACATACCCTTGTAGATCGCTAAGCGGAAGCGTTCAAGAGAACGGGGTTGATGGAGTCGTACTCGTCGTGATCCAAATTATCGATGATCCTAGTGCTGAACGGACGGCACCTCCGTGTTCAACACACGTACAGCCCGGTGACGTCTCCCATGCCTTGATCAAGCAAGGAGTGAGGGAGAGGTTGAGGAAGACTCCATCCAGTAGCAGCACAACGGCGTGGTGGTGGAGGAGCGTGGTGATCCAGCAGGGCTTCGCCAAGCACTACGAGATATGAGGAAAAGAGAGGTAGGGCTGCACCAATAGGGAGAGATCAAATCGTGTATTGGGCAGCCCCTAGGCCTCACTATTTATAGGAGGAGGGGAGGAGGGTGCGCCCCCTCTAGGGTTCCCACCCCTAGGGGGGCGGCAGCCCTAGATGGGAAAGGGGGGCGGCCAAGAGGGGAGAGGGGGGGGCCCCCTAGGCTGGGCCTTAGGGCCCATCTAAGCCTAGGGTTTCCCCTTCTCCTCCTTTGCTGCGCCTTGGGCCTTGTGGGAGGCGCACCAGCCCACTCAAGGGCTGGTCCCTTACCACTCTTGGCCCATGCAAGCCTCCGAGGCTGGTGGCCCCACTTGGTGGACCCCCGGGACCCTCCTGGTGGTCCCGGTACGTTACCGATAAAACCCGAAACTTTCCCGGTGACCAAAACATAACTTCCCATATATAAATATTTACCTCCGTACCATTCCGGAACTCCTCATGACGTCCGGGATCTCATCCGGGACTCCGAACAACATTCGGTAACCACATACAAACTTCCTTTATAACCCTAGCGTCATCGAACCTTAAGTGTGTAGACCCTACGGGTTCGGGAACCATGCAGACATGACCGAGACGTTCTCCGGTCAATAACCAACAGCAGGATCTGGATACGCATGTTGGCTCCCACATGCTCCACGATGATCTCATCGGATGAACCACGATGTCAAGGACTTAATCAATCCCGTATACAATTCCCTTTGTCTATCAGTATGATACTTGCCCGAGATTCGATCGTCGGTATCCCGATACCTTGTTCAATCTCGTTGCCGGCAAGTCTCTTTACTCGTTCCGTAACACATCATCCCTGATCAACTCCTTGATCACATTGTGCACATTATGATGATGTCCTACCGAGTGGGCCCAGAGATACCTCTCCGTCACACGGAGTGACAAATCCCAATCTCGATTCATGCCAACCCAACAGACACTTTCGGAGATACCCGTAGTACACCTTTATGGCCACCCAGTTACGTTGTGACGTTTGGCACACCCAAAGTATTCCTACGGTATCCGGGAGTTGCACAATCTCATGGTCTAAGGAAATGATACTTGACATTATAAAAGCTTTAGCGAACGAACTACACGATCTTTGTGCTAGGCTTAGGATTGGGCCTTGTCCATCACATCATTCTCCTAATGATGTGATCCCGTTATCAATGACATCCAATGTCCATGGTCAGGAAACCGTAACCATCTATTGATCAACGAGCTAGTCAACTAGAGGCTTACTAGGGACATGGTGTTGTCTATGTATCCACACATGTATCTGAGTTTCCTATCAATACAATTCTAGCATGGATAGTAAATGATTATCATCAACTAGGAAATATAATAATAATCAATTTATTATTGCCTCTAGGGCATATGTCCAACAGTCTCCCACTTGCACTAGAGTCAATCATCCAGTTCACATCGATATGTGATTAACACTCAAGGTCACATCCCCATGTGACTAACACCCAAAGAGTTCCGGGTTTGATCATGTTATGCTTGTGAGAGAGGTTTCAGTCAACGGGTCTGAAACATTCAGATCCGTATGTACTTCACAAATCTCTATGTCACCTCCTAGATGCAGTTACCACGTTCTATTTGGAGCCATTCCAAATAACTGTTCTACTATATGAATCCAGTTTACTACTCAGAATAATCTGGATTAGTGTCAAAGTTTGCATCGGCGTAACCCTTTACGACAAACTCTTTTACCACCTCCATAATCGAGAAAATTCCTTAGTCCACTAGTTACTAAGGATAACTTTGACCGCTGTCCTATGATCCATTCTTGGATCACTCTTGTACCCCTTGACTGACTCATGGCAAGGCACATTTCAGGTGCGGTACACAGCATAGCATACTGTAGAGCCTACGACTTAAGCATAGGGGACGACCTTCGTCCTTTCTCTATTCTGCCGTGGTCGAGCTTTAAGTCTTAACTTCATACCTTACAACTCAGGCAAGAACTCCTTCTTTGACTGATCCATCTTGAACACCTTCAAGATCATGTCAAGGTATGTTCTCATTTGAAAATACCATTAAGCGTTTTGATCTATCCTTATAATCTTGATGCTCAATGTTCAAGTAGCTTAATCCAGGCTTTCCATTGAAAAACACTTTCCAAATAACCCTATATATGCTTTCCAGAAATTCTACATCATTTCTGATCAACAATATGTTAACAACATATACTCATCAGAAATTCTATAGTGCTCCCACTCACTTCTTTGGAAATACAAGTTTCTCATAAACTTTGTATACACCCAAAATCTTTGATCATCTCATCAAAGCATACATTCCAACTCCGAGATGCTTACTCCAGTCCTCAGAAGGATTGCTGGAGCTTTGCATACTTATTAGCATCTTTCAGGATTGACAAAACCTTCCGGTTGTATCACATACAACCTTTCCTCAAGAAAATCGTCGAGGAAATAATGTTTTGACATCCTATCTGCAAGATTTCATAAATAATGTAGTAATCGCTAATATAATTCCAACAGACTCTTAGCATCGCTACGAGTAGGAGAAAGTCTCACCGTAGTCAACTCCTTGAACTTGTCGGGAAACTTCTTAACGACAAGTCGAGCTTTCTCAATGGTGACATTTACCATCATTATCCGTCTTCCTTTTAAAATCCATCTGTACTCAACAGCCTTACGACCATCGAGCTGTTCTGCCAAAGTCTACACTTTGTTTTCATACATGGATCATCTCTCGGATTTTATGGCCTCGAGCCATTTATCGGAATCCGGGCCCACCATCGCTTCTTCATAGCTTGTAGGTTCATTGTTGTCTAGCAACATGACTTTCAAGACAGGATTACGTACCACTCTGAAGTAGTACGCATCCTTGTCATCCTACGAGGTTTGGGAGTGACTTGATCCGAAGTTTCATGATCAATATCATAAGCTTCCACTTCAATTGGTGTAGGTGCCACAGGAACAACTCTTTGTGCCCCGCTATACACTAGTTGAAGTGACGGTTCAATAACCTCATCAAGTCTTCACCATCCTCCCACTCAATTCTTTCGAGAGAAACTTTTCCTTGAGAAAGGACCCGATTCCAGAAACAATCCCTTATTGCTTTCGGATCTGAGATAGGAGGTATACCCAACTATTTTGGGTGTCCCATGAAGATGCATTTATCCGCTTTGGGTTCGAGCTTATCAGCCTGAAACTTTTTCACATAAGCGTCGCAGCCCCAAACTTTTAAGAAATGACAGCTTAGGTTTCTCTAAACGATAGTTCATACGGTGTCATCTCATCGGAATTATGTGGTGCCCTATTTAAAGTGAATGTGGTTGTCTCTAATGCCTAACCCATAAACTATCGTGGTAATTCGATAAGAGACATCATGGTATGCATCATATCCAATAGGGTGCAGTTATGATGTTCGGACACACCATCACACTATGGTGTTCCAGGCTGTATTAGTTGTGAAACAATTTTCACAATGTCTTAATTCTCTGCCAAACTCGTAATTCAGATATTCATCTCTATGATCATATCATAGATACTTTATCCTCTTATCATGATGATCTTTCAACTTCACCCTGAAATTACTTGAACCTTTCAATAATTCAGACTCGTGATTCATCAACTAAATATACTCAACATCTACTCAAATCATCTGTGAAGTAAGAACATAACGATATCCACTACACGCCTCAGCACTCATTGGACTGCACACATCAAAATGCATTACTTCCAACAAGTTGCTTTCTAGTTCCATTTTACTGAAAACGAGGCTTTCAGTCATCTTGCCCATGTGGTATGATTTGCATGTCTCAAGTGATTCAAAAATCAAGTGAGTCCAAACGGTCCATTTGCATGGAGTTTCTTCATGCATATACACCAATAGACATGGTTCGCATGTCTCAAACTTTTCAAAACGAATGAGCCCAAAGATCCATCAACATGGAGCTTCTTCATGCGTTTTATACCGATATGACTTTACATGGCAGTGCCACAAGTAGGTGGTACTATCATCACTATCTTATATCTTTTGGCATGAACATGTGTATCACTACGATCGAAATTCAATAAACCATTTATTTTAGGTGCAAGACCATTGAAGGTATTATTCAAATAAACAGAGTAACTATTATTCTCTTTAAATGAATAACCGTATTGCGATAGTCATAATCCAATCATGTCTATGCTCAACGCAAACACCAAATAACAATTATTCAGGTTTAATACTAATCTTGATGGTATAGGGAGCGTGCAATGTTTGATCACATCAAATTGGAAACACTTCCAACACATATCGTTAGCTCACCTTTAGCTAGTCTCCATTTATTCCGTAGCTTTTATTTCGAGTTACTGACACTTAGCAACCGAACCGGTATCTAATACCCTGGTGCTACTAGGAGTACTAGTAAAGTACATATTAACATAATGTATATCCAATATACTTCTATCGACCTTGCCAGCCTTCTCATCTACCAAGTATCTAGGGTAATGCTGCTCCAGTGGCTGTTCCTCTTATTACAGAAGCACTTAGTCTTGGGTTTGGGTTCAACCTTGGGTTTCTTCACTAGAGCAGCAGCTGGTTTGCCGTTTCATGAAGTATCCCTTCTTTCCCTTGCCCTTCTTGAAACTAGTGGTTTCACCAACCATCAACAATTGATGCTCCTTCTTGATTTCTACTTTTGTGGTGTCAAACATCGCGAATATCTCAAGGATCATCATATATGTCCCTGATATATCATAGTTCATCACGAAGCTCTAGCAGCTTGGTGGTAATGACTTCGGAGAAACATCACTATCTCATCTGGAAGATCAACTCCCACTTGATTCAAATGATTGTTGTACTCAGACAATCTGAGCACAAGCTCAACAATTGAGCTTTCCTCCCTTAGTTTGCAGGCTAAGAAAATCGTCGGAGGCCTTATACCTCTTGACGTGGGCACGATCCTGAAATCCCAATTTCAGCCCTCGAAACATCTCATATGTTTCGCGACATTTCAAAATGTTTTTGGTGCCTCAACTCTAAACCGTTTAACTGAACTATCATGTAGTTATCAAAACGTGTATGTCAGATGTTCGCAACATCTACCGACAACGTTAGAGGTTTAGCACACTGAGCGGTGCATTAAGGACATAAGCCTTCTATTAAGCAATGAGGACAATCCTCAGTTTACGGACCTAGTCCGCATAATTGCTACTATCAATTTTCAACTAAATTTTCTCTAGGAACATATCTAAGAACTGAAGCGCGAGCTACGACACAATTTGCGAAGACCTTTTGACTATGTTCAGGATAATTAAGTTCATCTTATGAACTCCCACTCAGATAGACATCCCTCTAGTCATCTAAGTGATTACATGATCCGAGTCAACTAGGCCGTGTCCGATCATCACGTGAGACGGACTAGTCAACATCGGTGAACATCTTCATGTTGATCGTATCTTCTATACGAGTCATGCTCGACCTTTCGGTCTCTTGTGTTCCGAGGCCATGTCTATACATGCTAGGCTCGTCAAGTCAACCTAAGTGTTTCTCGTGTGTAAATCTGTCTTACACCCGTTGTATGTGAACGTTAGAATCTATCACACCCGATCATCACGTGGTGCTTCGAAACAACGAACTGTCGCAACGGTGCACAGTTAGGGGGAACACTTCTTGAAATTATTATGAGGGATCATCTTATTTTCTACTGTCGTTCTAAGCAAATAAGATGTATAAACATGATAAACATCACATGCAATCAAATAGTGACATGATATGGCCATTATCACTTTGCTCCTTTTGATCTCCATCTTCGGGGCTCCATGATCATCATCATCACCGGCAGGACACCATGATCTCCATCATCATGATCTCCATCATCGTGTCTTCATGAAGTTGTCTCGCCAACTATTACTTCTACTACTACAGCTAACGGTTAGCAATAAAGTAAAGTAATTACATGACGTTTATGTTGACACGCAGGTCATAAATAAATTAAGACAACTCCTATGGCTCCTGCCGGTTGTCATACTCATCGACATGCAAGTCGTGATTCCTATTACAAGAACATGATCAATCTCATACATCACATATCATTCATCACATTCTTCTTGGCCATATCACATCACATAGCATACCCTGCAAAAACAAGTTAGACGTCCTCTAATTGTTGTTTGCATGTTTTACGTGGCTGCTATGGGTTTCTAGCAAGAACGTTTCTTACGTACACAAAAACCACAATGTGATATGCCAATTGCTATTTACCCTTCATAAGGACCCTTTTCATCGAATCCGATCCGACTAAAGTGGGAGAGACAGACACCCGCCAGCCACCTTATGCAACTAGTGCATGTTTGTCGGTGGAACCGGTCTCACGTAAGCGTACGTGTAAGGTTGGTCCGGGCCGCTTCATCCCACAATGCTGCCGAATCAAGATAAGACTAGTAACGGCAAGCAAATTGACAATATCGACGCCCACAACTACTTTGTGTTCTACTCGTGCATAGAATCTACGCAATAGACCTAGCTCATGATGCCACTGTTGGGGAACGTAGCAGAAATTCAAAATTTTCCTACGTGTCACCAAGATCTATCTATGGAGAGACCAGCAACGAGGGGAAGGAGAGTGCACACTAGTAGAAAACCGGGCAATAGCACCGGTTCGTAAGGGCCTTTAGTGCCGGTTATGGAACCGGCACTATTATTTCGGCACTAAAGCCCCCCCCCTTAGTACCGGTTCAGCACGAACCGGTGCTAAAGGGGTACCACGTGGCACGAGCCAGCTCCGGGGGCCGGGAGCCCTTTAGTACCGGTTGGTAAAACCAACCGGTACTAAATGGTTGTGGGTTTTTGTTTTATTTTGTATTTTTCAATTAAATTTGTGTTATCAATTTAATTTAGGATTGTTTTACGTTATAATGAGTTGTAGTCGTCATCATCATCATCATCATCATCGCATATTAATAAATAAATAAACTCTAGCTAGCTAAAAATCATCGTGGTCGTCTAATTACCACTATTTAATCATCATAGTCATTACCGCTAGCTATGTAATTCATCATCAACACTGGCTAGCTTAAAGAGGAAACATTCACTTTGTAACAGAAGCAAAGAGATATCATCAAGTTCAACATAATCATCACCAACATCGAAGTTCAGGACACGGATCCATGAGACAAGTACTAATTAAGAGCATGAAGAGTAGCTACTGATCCTGCTGCTCCCTCTCAGGTAGAATAGCATAGAACATGTATAGCTCTCCTGATTCATCATACTAGAGCATGCAGATGAATCTGTCTCCTAATCTTGGGTTGCGCTTCTCCTTACTGCCCCCTAGTACTTCTCTGCGATCGTTAACAATTTTGCTCCAATCTTTCACTATTAAGCATTCTTCACTTTTAGAAATCCTGAATGCACTCATGTGCAATGTAGGAAATCTTGGTCGTAAGCTAACCATTGACATGCGACCTTTTGTCTCGATCCACTGGGGCACAACTGTCATCGGAAGTCCCTGTTGAACAACATCGTATAGTAATTAATATACTAAGCAATGAAAGTTTAGCTTCAAAAATAATGTATGCAAAAGATGCACTAATTAAGGACAAATATTTAAAATCTTACCATCTTTTGATTATAGATGTGACCGTAGTTCAATACGATCACCATTGGTCGCACGTTTTGAGTACTAACATTTCTAAGTGTAGGGAAAAAATTTGTCTTGACAGTATTAAGATCCTCAAGCCATGAAACATAATGACTTATCTCCTCGCAGTTTAGTTGAGCCCCGGGGCAGTAGTAGGTCCTGTCTACCAAGCGCCGGACATGTTTGCTTGAACCGAAATAAGCTGACAATACAAAATAGTTGTCAACTATTTTTGAATAAACTGTACGAAAGACATAAACATATGCATGCATGGTTGAGAAAAACTCACCAAATGGTAGAACTGGAGGCGTTTGCACATCGACCCAGATGTCTATATTACCTTCAATATCATCTTCCGGACGAATATCAAAGGTGATAACCATATCAGGCTCAAATGCATAAGCCTTGCATAGTGCTTGCCAAGTTTTGCATTCAAAATGGGTGTATGTGTCTCCATTATATAATTCGACGTTGAAAGTATACCCATGCTGCGTCTTCAAGTAAACTCTCTTTACCTCCATATCATCTATAGCACTGAAACCTATCTTATCCAAGACAAAAATTCTTGCATGGCAGGGGATGCACTAGTAGTATAGTGAAAATTTAAAATTATAAGTTGAAGCAAATGAAGCATAAGTTTTGCATTCAAATAATAATTGACAAAGTGACTTACTGTATCAACTTCGAATGTCTCATCCAGCTTGATGCTGAAGCGCCTACCATCAACAAGGAAATTTTGGTTGCACAGGCCGCGCTGGTCTTCACAGTGTTCGCACATAATAAAATCTTTTTCGTCGTCAGATGACATTTCCTATGTTCATATAGGTGAAACATTAAACACCTATATCTAGCCAAATATATATTCATCTAACATTTGACATTAATATATCTAACTATATATTCAATTGACATTACTATATATTTAACTTTTCTATCTAATTCATTAACAAATAATATTTTAATTAGATCATCAAATCTCATATACCTAAATTTTCTTACTAAAAATAAACTAGTTATATTAATTATTCAACTAGTTCTAATCTCATATACCTAAATTTTCTTACTAAAAATAAACTAGTTATATTAATTATTCAACTAGTTCTAATCTCATATACCTAAATTTTCTCACTAAAAATAAACTAGTTATATTAATTATTCAACTAGTTCTAATCTCATATACCTAAATGTTCTTACTAAAAATAAACTAGTTATATTAATTATTCAACTAGTTCTAATCTCATATACCTAAATTTTCTTACTAAGAATAAACTAGTTATATTAATTATTCAACTAGTTCTAATCTCATATACCTAAATTTCCTTATTAAAAATAAACTAGTTATATTAATTATTCAACTAGTTCTAATCTCATATACCTAAATTTTCTTATTAAAAATAAACTAGTTGTATTAATTATTCAACTAGTTCTAATCTCTAGTTCGACAATTTTTCTATCTAGCTAGCTAATTCATCTAACATTCGACATTAATCTAACATTCGATCATCTAATTAACTTTTCTAAAAAACAGAAAATAAGTAAAAAAAATTGTGTGTGTATGCATGTGTGTCCATATATACGTATACATATGTGTGTACGTATGTGTGTATGTGTGTGTGTGTATGCGTGTGTGTGCATGTGTGGTATATGTGTGTGTGTGTGTGTGTGCGGCCCCATATGCCGCCGCCCCGTACGTACGAGCGGGGGCGCCGGCGTACGGGGCGGGGGCGCCGGCGTACGGGGCGGGGGCGCCGGTGTGTGTGTGTGTATGTGTGTGTATGTGTATGTATGTGTGTGCGGGAGCGAGAGAGAGACGTACGGCCGCGGCGATGACGACGGATGGTGGCGGCGTTCGGGGCGCGCGGCAGCACGAGACGACGACGACGACAGGCGGCGGCGGGGACAGCGACGATGACGACGGACGGCGACGACGGGATCGAGCGGCGCGCGCGGTGGAGGTTGGAGACGAAGTGGCGAGTTGAAACTGAAATTTTCGTAAGTGCTGTATATATAGGATTGGCCTTTAGTACCGGTTCGTGGCTCCAACCGGTACTAAAGGCCTATTTTCCCCAGGCCAAGCGGCGGGAAACGACCACTTTAGTACCGGTTCGTGCCACGAACCGGTACTAAAGACCCCCCCTTTAGTACCGGTTGGAGCCACGAACCGGTACTAAAGGGGGGTGCGCTGCCTGGGGAGGGGCGCACAAGTTTAGTCCCACCTCGCTAGCCGAAGGGCGCACGCACCTGCTTATAAGCCCCGCCGCCGCTGCTGTCTCGAGCTCCTCTCTAAAGCAGGCCTTCTGGGCCTACCTCTGCTACTCTGCCCTGTGGGGCCTATTGGGCTTGCGGGCCTGCATCCTGGCCCAACAACAAGTTGGGTTTCTAGTCGTATGCAGGCCGCTGTGGCCCAGTAGGTGGGCTTTTTTCATTTAGTTTTTTCTTTTCTGCTTTATTTATTTTGTTTTATTTATTTTTAGTTGTTTTTTGCTGTATTTAGAGTTTGCGCTGGCACCCCAAAATTTAGTACCACCTCGCCCGGCGAAGGGCAGCCGCACTGGTTTATAAACCCAGCCGCGGCTACCTCTTCGAACTCCTCTATATAGCAGGCTTCTAGGCCTAATTAATTAGGGCGCGCTGCCCTGTGAGTCTGCTGGCCCTTCTGGGTCTGCATTTGCACACCCTAGGTCTGGTAGACCCACAGGGCAGTGCGCCAACAAATTTTTTATATAGTTTTTTCTTTTCTGCATTACTTATTTTTATTTATTTTCTCGTCCGAAACCCTGATACTCGGAAAGAGTAGAGGTCCAGTTTGTACACGAAGTGCGTCCAGTTTTTGCCGTGACCCTCTCTACTCTTTCGCGCATGCTATGCGGGTGATATGATGATACCATGCCAAGTTTCAACATTTTCAGGATTCATTTTGTAGTGATTTTCAATTTCACGGTCATTTAGCTCTCTAAACAATTAGCTAGGTAAATGACCAAAAAACAACAAATGATGTCAGAACATGTTGGATATTGATGACGTCGCTTTAAATGCTGCATACTGAACACAAAAGAAGTCCGGAGTTCAAATAAGTTTAAAAAACATTGAAGTGGCGATGTAACAGAGTTCACATTTGACCGTTTTTCTACTAGTCAATAGAGTTTGCCAAACTTGAGTTTCCCAAGTCACTTACACAAAAAGCTATGATTCATGGTTGTCAAATCCATAATTTCCAAACCACAACAACCTTGAGGCATAACAAGCTTTAAATGCTGCATACTGAACACAAAAGAAGTCCGGAGTTTAAATAAGTTATTAAAAATAAAAAAGAGGTGCAATGCTGGTTAATTTGCTTCAAGCCATTCGGAACAGTGTAGACTGCACTGCACATAGCTCAGTGCAATCTATGCTATTCCGCAAGGCTTGAAGCTAATCAACATGTAGAAGATCATCTTGAGCTTGTGTCCCCCTTGAAGGAAGTAGGATACTTCTCTTGTTGAGGAACAAACTTTGTCTTGGGGTATTGATCTTCTTCCCACTCAACTCCATTGGCATTGAACTTTCGTTCAAAACCAACACCTTGATTCTTCCCTTCAATAAGCTATTTTCTTGCTCAAGTGTAACTTGGCTAAGAGAATCGTTAGTGGAATCAAGAGAACTACTAGAAGCAACAATGTTAGATCTTATGTCACAAAAAAGAAGTTGTATCAAACCTTTTATGTCGGATCTAGAACAAACCAATCGGTATCGCCATCATACAGCCCTACCGTGGCTCGTGATGCATATATATGCATATCAAATGTACAGTTGGGCGTATGATGGTGAATCCGAATGATTTGTATTCAGTCGATGAACTGGTAGATGTATGCAGTCGATGAACTGGTAGATGTATGTAGTCGATGAACTGAAAGACTTATGCAGGGAAGGCGAGAGATGGGCTATATATAGGGTCGTCTGGCTCACAAAGTGATTGTGATAGTTTCGATCCAACGACTCACATGAGCTAGGAAGAAACACACCCTTGATCCAACGACTCGCAAGAGCTAGAAAGAAACACACGATCCGTGTGATTCTTCCTGATTGGTGGGATGCACATTAGTATCGGTTCGTGCCACGAACCGGTGCTAAAGATTGGCAACGAACCGGTACTAATGGTAGCAGCCCGCCTAGCCGTTGGAATCGGCACTAATGGTCACATTCGTGCCGGCTCAAATTCAAACCGGCACTATAATGTGCTTCACATTTGATCGTTTTTCTACTAGTCAATAGAGTTTGCCAAACTTGAGTTTCCCA
The DNA here is from genome assembly GCA_034509565.1 of Triticum monococcum. Taxonomy (NCBI): domain Eukaryota; kingdom Viridiplantae; phylum Streptophyta; class Magnoliopsida; order Poales; family Poaceae; genus Triticum; species Triticum monococcum. Next base: position 392,585,025 of record CM067843.1, on the reverse strand, counting down.
AGTCACTTACACAAAAAGCTATGATTCATGGTTGTCAAATCCATAATTTCCAAACCACATCAACCTTGAGGCATAACAAGCTTTAAATGCTGCATACTGAACACAAAAGAAGTCCGGAGTTTAAATAAGTTATTAAAAATAAAAAAGAGGTGCAATGCTGGTTAATTTGCTTCAAGCCATTCGGAATAGTGTAGATTGCACTAAGCCACTGCACATAGCTCAGTGCAATCTATACTATTCCGCAAGGCTTGAAGAAAATCAACATGTAGGTGAGCATTGCAACTCTTCGTCATTGTCTGTGCACTCACGGCTTATAAACCGCTCATATTGCCTCTCTCTTGGCGAGGTGGGACTAAAAACAGCTTGCCGTAACCGGCACCGCTCATTAGTACCGGTTCGTGGTACGAACCGGCACTAAATGGTGATGGTGGGGCCATAGCCTGACCGCAGGATGACATAGCCTCTTTAGTACCGGTTCATGCCATGAACTGGTACTAAAGGTTCGCCACGAACCGGTACTATTGATCGCCGCCACGAACCGGCACTAATGTGCACATTAGTGCCGGCTCAAATACAAACTGGCACTAATGTGCTTCACGTTTGACCCTTTTTCTACTAGTGGCATCTACATACCCTTGTAGATTTCTAAGCGGAAGCGTTCAAGAGAACGGGGTTGATGGAGTCGTACTCGTCGTGATCCAAATCACCGATGATCCTAGTGCCGAACGGACGGCACCTCCGTGTTCAACACACGTACAGCCTGGTGACGTCTCCCATGCCTTGATCCAGCAATGAGTGAGGGAGAGGTTGAGGAAGACTCCCTCCAGCAGCAGCACAACGGCGTGGTGGTGGAGGAGCATGGTGATCCAGCAGGGCTTCGCCAAGCACTACGAGATATGAGGAAAAGAGAGGTAGGGCTGCACCAAAAGGGAGAGATCAAATCGTGTATTGGGCAGCCCCTAGGCCTCACTATTTATAGGAGGAGGGGAGGAGGGTGCGCCTCCTCTAGGGTTCCCACCCCTAGGGGGGGCGGCAGCCCTAGATGGGAAAAGGAGGTGCGGCCAAGAGGGGAGAGGGGGGCGCCCCCTAGGGTGGGCCTTAGGGCCCATCTAAGCCTAGGGATTCCCCTTCTCCTCCTTTGCTGCGCCTTGGGCCTTGTGGGAGGCGCACCAGCCCACTAAAGGGCTGGTCCCTTACCACTCTTGGCCCATGCAAGCCTCCGGGGTTGGTGGCCCCACTTGGTGGACCCCCGAGACCCTCCCGGTGGTCCCAGTACGTTACCGATAAAACCCGAAACTTTTCCGGTGACCAAAACATAACTTCCCATATATAAATCGTTACCCCCGGACCATTCCGAAACTCCTCGTGACGTCCGGGATCTCATCCGGGACTCTGAACAACATTCGGTAACCACATACAAACTTCCTTTATAACCCTAGCGTCATCGAACCTTAAGTGTGTAGACCCTACGGGTTCGGGAACCATGCAGACTTGACCAAGACGTTCTCCGGTCAATAACCAACAGCGGGATCTGGATACCCATGTTGGCTCCCACATGCTCCACGATGATCTCATCGGATGAACCACGATGTCAAAGACTTAATCAATCCCGTATACAATTCCCTTTGTCTATCGATGTGATACTTGCCCGAGATTCGATCGTCGGTATCCCGATACCTTGTTCAATCTCGTTGCCGGCAAGTCTCTTTACTCGTTCCGTAACACATCATCCCGTGATCAACTCCTAGATCACATTGTGCACATTATGATGATGTCCTACCGAGTGGGCCCAGAGATACCTCTCCGTCACACGGAGTGACAAATCCCAGTCTCGATTCATGCCAATCCAACAGACACTTTCGTAGATACCCGTAGTGCACCTTTATAGCCACCCAGTTACTTGTGATGTTTGGCACACCCAAAGTATTCCTACGGTATCCGGGAGTTGCACAATCTCATGGTCTAAGGAAATGATACTTGACATTATAAAAGCTTTAGCGAACGAACTACACGATCTTTGTGCTAGGCTTAGGATTTGGTCTTGTCCATCACATCATTCTCCTAATGATGTCATCCCGTTATCAATGACATCCAATGTCCATGGTCAGGAAACCGTAACCATCTATTGATCAACGAGCTAGTCAACTAGAGGCTTACTAGGGACATGGTGTTGTCTATGTATCCACACATGTATCTGAGTTTCCTATCAATACAATTCTAGCATGGATAATAAACGATTAGCATGAACAAGGAAATATAATAATAATCAATTTATTATTGCCTCTAGGGCATATTTCCAACAGAGAGTGCCATGAACCACAGGCGTCGCCGGACAATTCTTCGCGACCCTTGTTTCTCTCAAGGGGCGTTAGATGCCTTCAACTCGGGAGATGTGTATCTCCGTGCCGCTCAAAATGGTCTAGCCAGAGCCACGGAGCAGTATGTAAAAGACATACGGGTAAGAAAATTCTGGTAATTATATGTATATACTAGTAGCCCACGAGACTTGAAACAGTTAGAATAACTGATTTAAGGATCATTTGTTATGCAGGTTCTTATAGAAAAGAATTCCCTACTGTCCAAGGAGCTGGAAGAGTGCAAAGCCCAACTTGAGGCCGCACTAGCCATGGCAGGGGAGCCCAAGGAGACCCCCTCTAGTAATATACACTTCAAGAGATAAGGATTTTGCGAAGCACGACATAGGTGCGAATCTGACAGATGAAATTGTAGATGGCGCCGGATTGAATCCGGAAAGACAACACTTCCTACGCCAGCTAAAGGCTGGTGAGAAGGTGCTGACAAAGGTGAGGCAGGAGAAGAACGATCTCCAAGATGCCAACACCAAGCTGGGCATCGAGCTGAAAGATGTTCGTGCCCAGCTGTCAGACTCCGTGAAGGAGAATCAGTGGCTTCGGCGCGGCATATTTAGTAAGTGCTTGAATGAACCTTTGAAAGAAAGTTGGGCGGGGAAGTCGACTAACAGAGCAATGTCTGTAGGTGTGCTAACAGGTCATCCTGCAGAGGAGATGCCTGGTTCTATGGGTGACCTTCTTCCCGAGCTCTCGCAACTTCTTGATCGAGTTCGGCAGGCGATGCAAGGCGTCGCCCAGGCCCTGTGGCCATCCGTCTCCATGCCCGAAGGTCTTCGAGAGCTTGCAGAGAAGCTAAAGGGAGCACAGCGGTGCTTCTACTTGTGGAAGATATCAGCCTGCCGCCAAGGCGTGAGGGAGGCCTGGGCCATGGTGAAGAGGCGGCACGCAAAGGCTGACCCCAACCACATGGCCGAGGTTGGTCCTGTAGGGCCCGATGGGAAGGAGATCCCTGTAAGCTTAGTATACTGCCAAGTAGAGTTGGCCGCAAAGTATTCCCAGCAGGACTGTAAATTAGACAGCCTGTTAGACGGTATTGAAGAGGAATACAATCAGTCGAAATGACTATGTAATTTAATTGACATTTATACTACCTTCTAGCTAGATTGTAGATCATTTGTCATGGCCGACCTTTTTGCTTCAGCCTTGGGAACTGACGGTCTGGAGTGTGTCCGAATTCCCATGCGGTTATATAGGAACCGGGGAATGCATGGAGACCAGGTGTAGGGGTCATTAGGGCTTGAACAGACAAGTGGCCGACTATTTATGTTATATTACATGGTTAGTAAGAAACATCTTCCAGGGAGAATAGTTCCGTTAGGGGTTCCTTTCCCTGGGAGGCATGCCCTAAGGTGCATGTCCATGCTGCGAAAAGAAATGCGGAGAAAACATCTGGGGGTGTATAAATAAAAAAAGACCATCTTTAGTTCACCGACCGAATATTCCCTTAAGAATGCTAGCTTTCGGCTTCACCCAGTCTGAGGTACACGTCCGGCTGACCCGGCAGTAACAATCGCAGAGGTGCTCCCTTTACCACATAGCCGAAAAATCGGGAACATAGGGGTAAGCGCAGGAGCCAGGCAACCCAGCTTGGCCAAAACTTAAGTCATATCGATGCATATAATGGTGAATAAAAGGTACATGCGGAAGTGTGACACATGTGTTGGGCATGAAGCCCGTATGAATAAGCTTCCGTTTAAAGAAGCCCCCAGGTTTAATGAGCGCGGATAGCGCGTCCCTTTATGAGCCTTTAAAGGCTATAAGAGAGAGAGAGAGAGACGAAGAGAAATGTAAGACAGAAAATATATAAAAAATAGATAGAGGAAGGAGACGAGCACAAATTCTGGCGCTAGGCATAGAATCTTTGGAGACGGGCTGCGTTCCATGGGTTTGGCTCGAGTTGGTTATCCGATGCATCCCGCAGGCGGTACGCTCCACCAGTCAGGACTTGGTCAATTATGAAGGGACCTTCCCACTTGGGCTTGAGTTTGTCCTTTTTCTTGTCCCGTAGTCGTAGAACTAATTCGCCAACGTTGTAATTTTTGGCCCGTACTTCTCTGCTTTGGTATCTTCGAGCCTGCTGTTGATAGAATGCGGAACGGGCTTTTGCCATGTCACGCTCCTCCTCCAATGCGTCCAAGTTGCCCTGCCGATTGAGCTTGGCTTCTCTTTCTTCGTACATGCGCACTCGACGTGAGTCATGAATTATGTCGCAAGGCAAAACTGCCTCTGTGCCGTACACCATAAAGAATGGTGTGTATCCGGTGGTGCGATTCGGCGTGGTCCGTAGCCCCTAGAGTACGGAGTCGAGCACCTCTACCCAGTGCATGTTAGATTTCTTAAGGGACCACACTAATCTGGGATTGATGCCGCTCATGATAAGACCATTTGCATGTTCGACCTGGCCGTTGGTTTGTGGGTGATAGACGGAAGCGTAATTGAGCTTGATGCCCATGTTTTTGCACCAGAGTTTTACCTCGTCGACCGTGAAATTCGTGCCGTTATCAGTGATGATGCCGTGGGGGACGCCGTAACAGTGTACAACCCCGGATATAAAGTCTATCACCGGTCCGGATTCGGCCGTCTTAATAGGCTTGGCTTCTATCCATTTGGTGAACTTACCCACCATGACCAGTAAGTATTTTTGCTTGTGGGTTCCGCCTTTAAGGGGTCCAACCATGTCAAGCCCCCAGACCGCAAAGGGCCAAGTAATGGGGATAGTTTGGAGGGCGGTAGGTGGCATATGGCTTTGTTTGCAAAGAGCTGGCAACCGGTGCATCGTTGGACTAAGTCCTAAGCGTCTGCCCGGGCTGTCGGCCAATAAAAGCCTGTACGGAAGGCCTTGCTTACAAGGGACCAGGCTGCGGCGTGATGACCGCCGAGTCCGGCATGAATTTCAGCCAGGAGGTTCTGCCCCTCCTCTTCGGAGATGCACCTTTGAAGGACTCCGGTAGTGCTTTTCTTATAAAGCTCTCCCTCGTGGACTCTGTAGGCTTTGGATCGTCGCACTATGCAGTGTGCCTCATTTTGGTCCTCGGGGAGTTCCTGCCTAGTAAGGTAGGCGAGGAATGGTTCTGTCCACAGGGCGATGACGGCCATTATTACACGGGCTGAAGGTATTATTTCATTGGCAGAGCCTCCGATTGTGTCAGAATATTCGGTGTCGGGCAGTGCGGTTGGGTCCGGGCTGTTATTGTTCGGCTCCCCGTCCCATAATACGGATGGCTTGAACAGCCTTTCCAAGAAGATGTTGGGGGGGAGTACATCGCGTTTTGTGCCAATGCGTGCCAGGACATCTGCCGCCTGATTATTTTCCCGGGCTATATGGTGAAATTCAAGCCCCTCGAACTGAGCTGACATTTTTAGCACGGCGTTGCGGTAAGCTGCCATTTTTGGATCCTTGGCATCAAAGTCTCCATTTATTTGGGATATTGCAAGGTTCGAGTCCCCATGCACCTCTAGGCGTTGGATGCCCATGGATACTGCCATCCGGAGACCATGTAAAAGGGCCTCATATTCGGCTGCATTGTTGGAGTCCGTGTACATAATCTATAGTACGTATTGAACTGTGTCTCCTATGGGGGACGTCAAAACGACGCCAGCCCCCAGTCCGGCCAACATCTGGAGCCGTCGAAATGCATGATCCAATTTGAATATGTGTCGTACTCTTTAGGTAGTTCGGCCTCCGTCCATTCCGCGACCAAGTCGGCCAAGACTTGCGACTTGATGGCTCGCCGTGGCTTATAAGTTATGTCGAACGGGAGGAGCTCAATGGCTCATTTGGCAATCCGTCCCATTGTGTCACGGTTGTTTAGAATATCGTTAAGTGGTACTTCCGAGGCTACTGTTATTGAACACTCTTGAAAGTAGTGGCGTAGCTTCCGGGATGCCATGAATACCGTGTACGCAATCTTTTGATAATGCGGGTACCATGATTTCTAGGGAGTGAGGACAGTGGACACATAATAGACCGGCTTTTGAAGGGGGAATTTGTGTCCGTCCGCTTCTCGTTCGACAACAAGCACTGCGCTTACAACCTGATGTGTTGCTGCAATGTATAATAGCATTGGTTCACCAATGTTTGGCGCGGCCAGGACTGAGTTTGTTGCTAGAATGGCTTTTATTTCATTGAGCCTGGCTGTGGCTGCATCCGTCCATTTGAAGTGTTTGGTGCGCCGAAGGAGGCGGTAAAGGGGTAGGGCCTTTTCTCTCAAGTGGGAGATAAAGCGGCTTAGAGCCGCCACGCATCCGGTTAATTTTTGTATTTGTTTGAGGTCCTTTGGGATATCCAGTTGCGACAGAGCTCGGATCTTGGCTGGATTTGCTTCAATTCCTCTACCGGATACAATGAAGCCCATGAGCTTTCCGGCTGGAACGCCGAAAACGCATTTTTCCGGGTTGAGCTTGATGTCGTATGTTCGGAGGTTATCAAATGTGAGCCTCAAGTCGTCTACTAGAGATTCAACATGTCTTGTTTTGACGACCACATCATCTACATATGCCTCCACTGTTTTGCCGATCTGGCTTGCCAGACATGTCTGAATCATGCGCTGATATGTTGCGCCGGTGTTTTTGAGCCCGAAGGGCATCGTGTTGAAGCAGAATGGGCCGTATGGTGTGATAAATGCTGTTGCGGCTTGGTCTGGTTCTGCCATCTTGATTTGATGGTAGCCGGAATATGCGTCGAGGAAAAACAACGGATCGTGTCCTGCGGTAGCGTCGATAATTTGATCGATGCGGGGGAGGGGGAAGGGATCCTTTGGGCAAGCCTTGTTAAGGTCTTTAAAATCAGCACACAGGCGCCAGGATTTGTCCTTCTTTGGTACCACCACCAGGTTTGCTAGATAGTCCGGATGTTTTATATCTCTGATGAATCCGGCCTCCAATAGCTTTGCTAGCTCCTCTCCCATGGCCTATCTCTTAGGTTCGGAAAACGCCAAAGAGCCTGTTTGACAGGTTTGAATCATGTTTGGATATTTAAGCTGTGCTCGGCCAGCCTGCGTGGGATTCCTGGCATGTCTGAAGGGTGCCAGGCGAAAATGTCCCAGCTCTCTCATAGGAACTCTCGCAGTGCGGCGTCGACATCAGGGTTTAACTGTGCCCCGATGGAAGCTGTTTTATTGGGGTCCGTTGGATGGACTTGGAATTTGACTATTTCGTCCGCCGGTTTAAAGGAGGTGGACTTGGACCTTTTGTCGAGTACCACATCGTCCCTATTCACCGTAGAGCGCAGCGCAGTCAGCTCCTCAGCCGCTAGGGCTTCGGATAGTGCCTCGAGGGCCAGTGCGGCTATCTTGTTTTCGGCGCGGAGTGCTATGTCCGGATTGCTAGCGAGAGTGATGATCCCGTTAGGCCCGGGCATCTTGAGCTTCATGTACCCGTAATGGGGTATTGCTTGGAAGATTGTAAACGCTTCCCGCCCTAGCAGAGCGTGATAACCGCTGCTGCCGGAGCCACCTGGAACGTGACCTCTTCGGACCTGTAATTATCCGGCGTGCCGACCACCACACCTAGTGTGATTTTTCCTGTACAGCGCGCTTCCCGACTGGGGATTATTCCTCTAAAGGTTGTGCTACTTCGCTCAATGCAGTTCCAGTCTATTTCCATTTTTTGAAGGGTCTCCTCATAAATGAGGTTCAATCTGTTGTCGCCGTCCATGAGTACCTTGGTAAGACGAAAGCCATCCACTAGTGAACTAAGGACCAATGCAGCTGGTGCTCGGGCTGTTCGGAATTTAGGTTCACCACTGGCATTAAAGGTAATAGTCGTGTCAATCCATGGATTTATTGTTGCTACTTGGTAGACTCCGGCAAGGCTGCGGAGTGTTCTTTTTCGTATATTATTTGATGCGAAAGTCTCGAAGACTGTTAATACCGTATTGGTGTCTCTGGGGTGGCTTTCTGTGGCCTCCAGAATTAGGAGATTTTCGCCAATTTTGGCCACTTGCCGGAGTATCCAACATGCTCTAAGGCTGTGAGTTGGTGTGGTGTCCTCTGTACTATGAATTTTACAGGGCCCATTAAGCCATTCTTCCAGTACGGATCCATGCCTTGTAGAGGGTTTTTGCTTTTTAGTGCTTGACCCGGGTGACTGGTGACGATGCACCCTTTTATTTCAGACTCGGTTTGTATTCAGGGCCAGATTGTCCCAAAATTTTATTTCGGTTTTCCAGGCGCTTTCCATCGCACAGTATTTTCGTACAATGGACGCCAAGTCAGCGAAGCGTGTAATATCACGGCGACTTATGGCGTTGAGTATTCCCTTGTCCGTGCAATTATTGAAGAAGGTTGAGATTGCGTCTTCCTCGCGGCAATCCCTTAGCCTGTTCTTAACCAGGAGGAATCTGGCCCAGTAATGATGTACTGTTTCATCAGGTTCTTGCCTGATTTTGGATAGATCGCTTATGTTGGGGTGGGTGCGTGGAATTAAATCTGAAGCCTCACCCCATCTAAGGCTCAAAGGCCGAGGAATTTCTGAACTCGAAAATTTGGATTCCTGGATGTTGTCCAATGAATCCAGCCCGTCGCCTGACTCTAAATTCAGGTCTTGAGTGATATCCTCTCCTCCGCGGGTATCTGGCTTGGAGGGATCGGGAATCTGGACTTAGCGAGTCTTTAAGATAGATGAAGGATCGCCGCACTGTCCCTCTACCACGGCAACGTGATGGGTTACTTGGGGAGAGTTAATCTCTCTCAGATCGGGTTTAGACCCAATCTGGTCGTAATCCATGGCGACTCCCAGGGCGGCGAAGCGATCCAAGATCTCGTTTATGGAGAAGAGCTCCATTGGATCTAACTTCTCGACGAGTTCTGAGCTGACATGAAGATTGTTTTCGATGGCTCGAGAGGTCATCGTCGGCGCAGAAGCCGAACAAGCGGTCATAACAAAACCACCTAGCCGGAGGGTTTCGCCGACAGCCAAAGCTCAGTTAGCAATGGTGTCATCTTTAAAGACAGGGCGAGGCATCCTTCCTGATGGCGACGACACAGAGGAACTCTCAATGAAAGCACCAATGTCGGTGTCAAAACCGGCGGATCTCGGGTAGGGGGTCCCGAACTGTGCGTCTAGGCCGGATGGTAACAGGAGGCAAGGGAGACGAAGTTTTACCCAGGTTCGGGCCCTCTCGATGGAGGTAAAACCCTACGTCCTGCTTGATTAATATTGATGATATGGGTAATACAAGAGTAGATCTACCACGAGATCGAAGAGGCTAAACCCTAGAAGCTAGCCTATGGTATGATTGTTGATGTGTATGTTGTCCTACGGACTAAAACCCTCCGGTTTATATAGACACCAGATGGGGTTAGGGTCACATAGAGTCGGTTACAATGGTAGGAGATCTACATATTCGTATCGCCAAGCTTGCCTTCCACGCCAAGAAAAGTCCCTTCCAGACATGGGATGGAGTCTTCAATCTGGTATCTTCATAGTCCAACAGTCCGGCCAAGGATATAGTCTGGCTGTCCGTACACCCCCTAATCAAGGACTCCCTCAATAGGCATAGCAAAAGAGAGAGCAACTAGCAAGCAAAGATAGAAGTGATTTCGAGGGTATGGTCATCTTGCCTGAAATCCCGCAAGGAAGAAGAACGCGTCCATGAAGAAGACAAACAGACGTAGTCGAATGGGTCCTCACAAACGCGACGTTAACGGAACCAACCCAAAGAAGCAACACCAGAAATAAGCACACAACATAGTAAACAACCAACACATGACCATGGCATGATATGCGGGATGCGGTATGTGATGCATATGCAAGACTTGGAAAGGAATGATTGAACCTGGCCTCAACTTCGGAATCCAAGAGTGCCACTGGAAAGAGTAGTTGATTTCGGTCGAAATCGATATAAAGATCGCCGGAAACGAAATATGGCACCGGTCTGCGATAAACAGCAAGTAGCCATCTAAATGCATCAAGATAAATATGCTACAACACTCAAACATGGCAACAAAATAGATGGTAGGGATCCACTCATGATTCTTGACAAAAGATGAACACTGAGCTACAGCTAATTCACTCGTTAATAGGTTCAAACAAGCATGGAAAAAGAGCAAATGATAACAGGTTTCAGACTTAGAGAAATAACAACAAGTCAGGAATTTATCATCAGGAAGCAATCTTTAGAGCATGAAAACTATATGCTACAGGAACATATCATGGCAAAACAAGGCATGGAATGAAGCTACTCAAAGCACATAACAAAAGTCCCTTAGTGACCATGAGCGAAAAGGGATCAGAGAATACAATTGCAAGCATGTGAACATAGCAATTAAAGAAAACAGATACAGAATTGGTGAAAAACTGGAGCATGCAAAACAGTTAACAAGTAGGCATGTTTACGAGCTCGATGCACTCACTACAAAGCATTGCATAATAATCTAAGAATACACATAGAAAATAGACATGGAATAGAAGCTAGACATGGAAAGAACAACAACATATCATGCACGGATCAATAGCAACAACCTCGGCAAAGTCGCTAAACATGTTAACAATCTGCCAGGAACATTTTATAGCAAAAGTAGAGCTCGATTGACTCAAGCTAGGGTGCTCCATAATTGCAAGCAAAGACATGGATGGATAGAGCACCACAATATTAACAAAACATCCTTACTGATCATCCTCAAAAGAGGCACGGATCACTAGGAAACAATATGAACATATGGCATAAAAACAATTTTAGGACAAGGACTTAGTGAAATTCTAAGTCCCTGAAAATAGGCATCATTGAGTAAGTTACTTTGCATGCTTGTGCTAGTCACCACAAAGATCACAAAAATACATGGCATACACCCCTGTAAATATGGCATGGCATATTACAAAACACATGTAGAGCTCAAGGTCATAGCATGCACACATTAATCATGGCAAAAATGACAAAAGGCCATTTCGTGGAACAGATCTGGCATAATCATCACATAGCCCTCTTCCAACATTATTTCGGGCACCAAGATGAGCTCAAATGAAAATGATGCAATGAGATGAAATGATGTACTCGTCGAGACGAACATTTTTATACACTACACGCATGAATCGGAGCTACGATGTGGAAGTTATGATACGTTGAAATATTCCGAAAGATTAGGGTTCGGAGGGAAAAAGTCAACCAAGTGGATTTCCAGATCTGGATCCAGCCGGCGTGAACTTCGAGGATCGCCGGGGTACTATTCACCGGCGACAGGGACGCGGTATCCAGAGCTTCTAGCGGCCGGAGGAGGGCGCCGGAGTTGCCGAGGAGAGGAGGAGGCGTCCGGACGGCGGAGGAGGTAGCCGGAGCGGCGCGGTCCGGTGACGCGGTAGCGCTCGCCGGCGCGGGGTGGCGGCCGGTGAGGGCGCCGGCTCTTGGCGGCGGAGATGAGGTGAAGGCGCGGCTCGGGCGGAGACAAGGGCGCTGGTGGCGCAGTTCGGGCCCTGCGGGCCGGATCTGGGCCGTGTGGGTCCGCGACGGTGGAGGAGAGAGGAGGGCGCGGTGCGGGATGAGGTGGCGGTCACCGGTTGGCTGGTGGCGGCGGCGGGGTGACGTGGCGCGTCGCCACTGGCCGGAGCGAGGTGGAGGGCGGACATGTCCGTTGGTGGAAGAAATGTCCGGGCATGAGGTGGAAGAGGACTAGGGTTTGTACTGCGAATTTTGGGGAGGGGATCACATATATATAGGTAGAGGGAGCTAAGAGAGTCCAAATGAGGTGCGGTTTTCGGCCACGCGATCGTGATCGAATGCTCTAGATGATGGAGGAGGTTTAGGTGGGTTTTGGGCCACTTTGGAAGGGTGTTGGGCTGCAACACACACGAGGCCTTTTGGTCCCTCGGTTAACCATTGGAGTATCAAACGAAGTCCAAATGGCACGAAACTTGACAGGCGATCTACCGGTAGTAAACCAAGGCCGCATGACAAGTCTCGGTACAATACGAAAATGTTTAACACCCGCACACGAAGAGAGGTAAAAGGAGACGCCAGAGGACATAGGAGTGCCGGGTTGCAAGGAGCATCTTGTAACCACTCAAGGAGCATCTTGTAACCACTCATTCATCTAGTGATCATGCGGAGACCCCGCAGAGCAGAAGTAGGGGTATTATCTCCACGGAGAGCCCTGAAGCTGGGTAAGATTCGCCGGCGTGCATGTCTTTGCCTCATCCCGCTTCCAGGCACCGGCGACGTCTTACTGGCTCCCACAATGATAAGCCACCCGTTGGCATATGTGGCACCTACCACCCGACATTTGGCGCCCACCGTGGGGCCAGGTGCACCGTCATCCGGAGACCTGTTCTGGACGGGAACCCTCTTCCTCCCCAGTGAGCGTAGCCAGCCCGGCACGCCCGATGGCGCTTGCCACGACGCGCTACAAGGCGTCACCAACGCCAGCGTAGCGAGTGGCCTCGCCGATCTCCTTGACGAGACCCTCATCTCCGACGAGGTCGCCTCTGACGCGGGCACCGACCACCTTGTCAACCTCCTCGGCCAGCTCCACGTCTCCGGCGAGCCTGCTATGGACTTGGAGTCTGTTGGCTCCACCGATCCGATGCCTGTCGACTCCGACACGGCCTCGCTCGACGCTTTCCCCACCGACGTCGCAATCTACAATGACCCACTTCCCCGGGTCGATGGCTGCGACGCTGCCACCGCCGAGGTGATGGTCATCGGCCACATCGGCGCTTCTGGCGAGAATACCCTCGACGCCCCGCGTGCGGTGGTCCACGACTTTTCCATCCCCCTCTCGGCCGACGCCGACGCCGAAGCACTAGAGGCTCGCCGCCTCGCCCTCCTCGCGGAGGGCCGGAAGTTGGCTTCCATGAGACGCCTCACTGAGGCCTACCAGCGCGAAGCCGACCGCGCCGCCTTTGGCACGCCGCCCCCAGGCGGGCCAAGCCGGGCCGGAATTGTCAGACAGCATGGCGCTACCCTCGCCAACACGCTAGGAGTCAACCGCCCAGTCTAGGCCCCTCCACTCGAGAACCTGCGCGCCGCCCAGGCGGCCGTAGACGAGCAAGACGGACTGGGGGCCGAAGAACTCCCCCACATGACCAGATGCATTGAGCAATTAATCAATGCAGCCGCACAGCGGCACGAAGCCGACGCCCGCGCGGAAAGCCCTCCCCCGCGTCGAGAGCACGGCGCGCCTTCCCGGACGCCGACTATGGGGAAAACCCGCGCGCGACACGAGAAAGAGCCGGCTGCTAGCCGAAGCCGAACCCGGACCTCCATCGAGCGAGATGTAGAAGGCCGTCCCCGGGCCGTGGAGCGGCGGGGCAACCCGCCTCCCCCTCTGCCTCGTGGGGACCGATATCCCACCCCACCACCTTTCACGCATCCGACTCTCAGCGGCCGACTAGGTCACCGCGAGGGAGTCGGTGAGAACGACGCCCGCCATCGGATCGACCGCCTAGCGCGATCCCTGGCGGTAGAAGAAGAAGATGATGTCAGCCCGCCTTGCTTCGGCCCCCGCATCCGCGACGAGCCTTTCCCCAAAGGGTTCTCGCTCCCAAGAGACACGCCCAAGTACAACGGCTCCGTGAAGCCGAAAGATTGGTTGATCGACTACTCCACGGCGGTTAGCATCGCAAATGCCAACAGGCGCGTTGCCGTGAAGTACGTGCCCCTCATGCTGCAAGGCACGGCGCAGACCTGGCTCAACAGCCTCAGGCCATACAGCATCAACAGCTGGCTAGACTTCACAGAAGCCTTTGTCCGCAACTTCACTAGCACCTACAAGCGGGCTCCCAAGCCCAGACAGCTCTCCTTGTGCGTACAAGGCCCCGCCGAATCCACTCGCGACTACCTCACGCATTGGGCCGAGCTCCGCAACTCTTGCAAAGGGGTGCACGAGGTGCAAGCCATAGAATACTTCACTACCGGGTGCCGAGAAGGCACCCTCCTCAAGCACAAGCTCCTCTGCGACGAGCCGACTACCCTCGACGAGCTTCTGGTCATAGCGGACAAGTACGCCACCGCCGACTCCTCAATGAAGACTGAACTCCGGGTAGACGCGTCCGGGAAGGTACTCAACCCGGCGCCCAAGACGCCGGCTGGGGACTCCGGCCGACGCCCATACCATAAGGGCCCTGTGCCGCTCTCCACCAATCGGCAGGTGGCCATAGTCGAAGACGAGCATCCCGAAGGGTGGCCCGCACCCAAGAAGCAGAGGGGCGGCAAGCCGGCTTGGCAGCCGGCCTTCTCCAACGAGCAAACTCTCGACGCCCCATGCAAGTTCCACAGCGGCGCGAAGCCGTCCAACCACACAACCCGGAAGTGCCGCTGGCTCTCCCAAATCTCCAAAGGCGAAGGGCTCGCGCCGCCTCCGCCTGCTGGTCTGCCGCCTCCGGCTCTGCAGCCGCCGACCGCTCGGCCAGCAGTCGGAGTTGTGCACAACAAGTTCCCCGACGAGCATGTCGCTTACGTCGTCTTTACAAGCCAGCCCGAAGGCTGGCGCAGCAGACGCCGAGAGCACCAGGAAGTCAACGCGGTCGCTGCCAACCCTGCCGAGCACATGCACTGGTCTGAAAAGCCTATCAGCTGGAGCCGGGCCAACCACCCAGAGGTGATGCCATCTCCCGGCTCCTATGCGTTGGTTTTGGATGCCACCCTTGCAACGGACAGATGCGCTGCCCGTTTCTCCCGCGTGCTGATAGACGGCGGGAGTAGCATCAACATCCTGTACCGTGACACCCTGGAGAAGCTGAATGTCAAGACGAAGCAACTCATGCCTACTTGGACTGTGTTCCGTGGCATTGTACCTGGCCTGTCCTGCGCCCCCATTGGCAAGATCAAGATTGATGTTCTCTTTGGGGACAAGGATCATTTCCGCTGGGAAGCGATCTGGTTTGAAGTGGTGGACCTAGAGAGCCCCTACCATGCATTGCTTGGCTGTCCTGCCTTGGCCAGGTTCATGGTTGTTCCCCACTATGCTTACCTCAAGATGAAGATGCCGAGCACCAAGGGCATCATCACCATAGCCGACGATTACAAGAAATCTTCCGAGTGCGCAGCAGCCAGCAGCCAGCTGGCCGAGTCCCTTATGATTGCCGAAGAAAAGAAGATGTAGGACCGAGTCATGGCCATGGCCAGCAAACAGCCGGCCCTGTCCCCCGATCCCAAGGAGTGTGATGCCCAAGGATCTTTCTAGCCGGCCAAGGAGACGAAGAAGATACCTCTTGACCCCGAGCACCCAGAAAGGTTTGCCGTCATCGGGGCAAACCTAAATAGCAAATAGGAAGGTGAGCTCGCCAATTTCCTCCGTGAGAATCGGGACATCTTTGCATGGTCCCCCAGGACATGCCGGGTGTTCCGAAGGAATTCACCGAGAACAAGCTACACGTTCGAGAAGACGCAAAACCAGTCAAACAACCCCTCCGCCGACTGTCGGAGGAGAAAAGAAGGATTGTAGGAGAAGAGATAGCCCGGCTTCTGGCAGCCGGCTTCATTATGGAGGTTTTCTTTCCAGAGTGGCTCGCCAACCCGGTCCTCGTGCTAAAGAAGAACAACAAGTGGCGCATGTGCATAGACTACACGAGCCTCAACAAGGCCTGCCCCAAAGATCCCTTTGCCCTACCAAGGATCGATCAAGTGATAGACTCCACGGCCGGATGCGAGCTGTTGAGTTTCTTTGATGCTTACTCGGGATACCACGAAATAAAGCTAGATCCGGCTGACCGCCTGAAGACCGCCTTCATCACGCCATTCAGAGCTTTCTGCTACCGGACTATGACATTCGGCTTAAGAAATGCCGGTGCCACTTTGCAGCATTGCATGTAGAAGTGCCTCCTCAAGCAGCTTGGCAGAAATGCCCACGTCTACGTAGACGACATTGTGGTGAAGACGGAGAAGTGTGGCACCTTGCTGGAAGACCTCAAGGAAACATTTGAGAACCTGCGCCGGTTCCAGATCAAGCTCAACCCCGAGAAATGCGTGTTCGGAGTGCCAGCCGGCCAACTCCTAGGCTTCCTGGTCTCCGAACACGGCATCGAATGCAACCCAGTAAAGATCAAGGCCATTGAGAGAATGGCGATTCCCACCAAACTTCGAGACATCCAGAAGTTCACCGGGTAAAGAACCCAGTAAAGAACACGGCATCGAATGCAACCCAGTAAAGATCAAGGCCATTGAGAGAATGTCCTCCCTGAACCGCTTCATCAGCCGGCTCGGGGAGAAAGCTCTCCCCCTCTACCGCCTCATGAAGAAGACCACTCACTTCGAGTGGAATGACCAAGCCGACCAAGCTTTTCACGAGCTGAAGAAGATGCTGGCCACGCTGCCTGTCCTGGCGGCGCCGGCTGAGAAAGAGCCCATGCTCCTCTACATTGCTGCAACCAGCCGGGTGGTCAGCACCGTCATCGTAGTCCAGCGCCCAGAATAGGGCCGAGCCCAGCCGGTCCAGAGGCCGGTGTACTATTTGAGTGAGGTGCTGTCTACCTTGAAGCAGAACTACCCGCACTACCAGAAGATGTGCTATGGCGTGTACTTTGCCGCCAAGAAGCTGAAGCCCTACTTCCAAGAGCACCCCATCACGGTCGTATGCACCGCCCCGCTTGCCGAGTGGGATGCATCCGGCCGGGTGGCGAAATGGGCCATCGAGCTGGCCCCCTACATGATCTTCTACCAGCCTCGCACCGCCATCAAGTCCCAAGCATTGGCCGACTTCCTCATCGACTGGGTTGAGACCCAATACCTGCCGCCAGCTCCCGACTCCACTCATTGGTGCATGCACTTAGACGGGTCCAAGATGCGCACCGGCTTGGGAGCCGGCGTCATCCTCACCTCTTCCAAAGGCGACAAGCTCAGATACACGCTACAAATTCACTTTGCCGCCTCCAACAACGTGGCCGAGTACGAGGCGCTCATACACGGGCTCCGGCTTACCAAAGAGCTGGGCATACGCCGGATCCTATGTTACGGCGACTCGGACTTGGTGGTACAGCAATCATCCGGCGACTGGGACACCAAGGACCCAAATATGGCAAGCTATCGCTTCCTCGTTCAGCAGATCAGCGGGTACTTTGAAGGATGCGAGTTCCTCCACGTACCGCGAGCCGACAACGAGCCAGCGGATACCCTGGCTCGAATAGGCTCCACTCGGCAGGCAATACCAACCGGTGTCTCTCTGCAACGCCTCCTCAAGCCGTCTATCAAGCCGTCTCGAGAGTCCGATTCCATCTTCATGCCGCCTGACCCCGACGCAGCCAGGTCCGGCTCGAAGAACCGAGCAGGTGACTCGGGGACTTCGATAGTCGGCCCGGGGATGTCAGTAGGCGGCTCGGGGACTTCCGTTGTTATGCCCGACCCGGGGACTGCCACACCCGGCTCGGGGATTGCGGTAGTCGGCCCGGGGATTGCACCAACACAACAGGCGGCGGCCGACTCCAGTATTTCACCACCCAGCCCGCCCACCCTGGTCACAGTAGCCGTGTTGGCAATAGAAGAAGTCGCAGCTCCATCATGGGCCCAGTCCGTCCTCAACTTCCTAATAAACCAAGATCTGCCGGCTAACGAAACAGAGGCAAGACAAGTCCAACGCCGAGCCGGAGCTTACACAATCGTCAACAGAGAGCTCGTCAAGCGCAGTGTCACTGGAGTCTTCCAGCGATGTGTCGACCAAGAGAAGGGCATTGCAATCCTCGGAGACATCCACCAAGGAGAATGCGGCCACCATGCGGCCTCAAGATCACTCATTGCCAAAGCTTTCTGCCATGGGTTCTTTTGGCCGATTGCTTTGGATGACGCCAACGAGTTAGTTAAACACTGCAAAGGGTGCCAACTCTTCAGCTCCAAGCAACACATGCCGGCTCCGGCACTCAAGACCATTCCCCTCACTTGGCCCTTCGCCGTTTGGGGACTGGACATGGTGGGCCCATTCAAGACGGCGCGCGGCGGCATGACACATCTGCTTGTCACCGTGGACAAATTCACCAAATGGATTGAGGCAAAGCTGATCAAGAAGCTGAATGGGCCGACTGCCGTGACATTCATCGCAGATATAACAACTCGGTACGGCGTGCCACACATCATCATCACCGACAATAGCACGAATTTCTCCAAGGGAGCATTGGCACGTTTCTGTGCGACGCATGGCATCCGGTTGGACTTAGCGTCCGTTGCCCACCCACAGTCAAACAGCCAAGTCGAGCGAGCCAACGGCCTCATCCTTTCGGGCATCAAGCCCCGACTGGTCGTACCACTGGAACATTCGGCCGGCTATTGGCTCGATGAGCTGCCGGCCGTCCTCTAGAGTCTGCGCACTACCCCAAACAAGTCAACCGGCTTCACTCCTTTCTTCCTCGAGTATGGTGCCGAGGCGGTCATCCCAACTGACATCGAGTTCAACTCGCCTCGGGTAACCATGTACACGGAGGTGGAGGCCAAGGAAGCACGAGAAGACGGCGTCGACCTGTTGGAAGAAGGCCGGCTGTTAGCCCTCAGCCGGTCCGCCATCTACCAGCAGGGCTTGCGCCGCTACCATAGCCGGAAGGTCAGACCTAGATCTTTCCAAGAGGGCGACCTTGTGCTCCGGCTGATCCAGCGAACAGCCGGCCAGCGCAAGCTCTCGGCCCCTTGGGAAGGCCCCTTTGTCATCAGCAGAGCGCTGGGAAATGACTCCTACTACCTAATCGACGCGCAGAAGCCGAAGGCACGCAAGAGAGATGATTCCGGCAAGGAGTCGGAGCGACCATGGAACGCCAACCTCCTCCGAAGATTTTACAGTTGAAATGCAGTATGTATCGCGCTAACTTTTGTACTAAGTACGAGACAATAGGCCCCCCGAGGAGACATCGGGGACTGCCACCTTTTATCTATGAATGAAGAGTATCATGCTTATGATCATGTCATTACATTCACTTTTTTCGTCCGGCACCGGGTTCGACTAGTCGGCCGGGGGACTGGCCGCCTTCAGTTATATTAAAAGTCCTACCCGCGGTCAGACAAGTAGTGCTGGCACCCAAGCCTTCTGTCAGGACCCCGATTCTAAGCCACATCGATCTAGCCGGTAACACCTCATATCACTTTGCGGCCTCACGCACGGTATCCCACGGGTGTCGCCTTACCCTGGCCCGGGACCGTTTGCGCCTTTTGGCTCGCGTATATGACAATGTCGCTAGCATCCATATGACCGAGAACCCGGGCCGACATGGCTAGTCGTGAACCCAAAGCGGCACAGACCTATGGAGACAGGCATACATGAATCACATCGAACATGTCGGTCATCAACGAGTGATTCCGGTCTATAGCACTGGGCTAACAGGACTCCGGGGATCCCGTGCTGTAGCAGGCTAGACAGGACTCCAGAGATCACCGCGTGACATTTCCCCGAAGGGACAGACATAGGGACGAAGTGAAACACATGCCGGCCAGTCAAGTGTCCTGAACAGTAGTGCTGGGCTAGCAGGACTCCGGTGAACCGGGCTGTAGCGGACTACTATGGCTCGAGGAGCACTAGACTACATTTCCCCATAAGAAAGGCTGCGAAGGGCAAACAACTAGATTGTCGGATCCCACTCATACCAAGCATTTCAATCATACACAGAATATGCCCGATATGAGTACATACAACATGGCATCACAACAAAACTCTACAACTCAAGTACTTTATTTAAAGGCTCCAGGGAGCCATACATAACATATTCATACAGATAGGGGTCACATGACCCGACACTCAAGTCATACAGTCATACAAGCACATGCGGAAGCAACTAGTCTGAGTACAGACTCTAGAAAGAAAGAAGGCTTCTCGAAGCCTGTCTATCTACATAGGGCCCTCCATGGCCTGGATCACCACCTGGGTGGCTAGTCACTCGTCGACGTCAAGGTCTACATAAAACCCATCGGAGGGGGCAGTGTTGTCGTCTGAAAACAATAAATAAGCAAACATGAGTACAAAGGTACTCAGCAAGTCTTACATTAGAACCTACTATACATGCTCATTCTCAAAAGGGTGGTGGGGTTTATGCAGCAAGCCAGCTTTGACTCTTGGCTAAGCTATCCTACGGAACCTTTTAGCAAAATAGTTTTCGCACACGAGTCCACTACTCACCATCACAATACTCCACCGTGGATCCTCCCTCGTATCATGCGAGAGGGCCATCCTCGGTACTCACACTTATCTTGAGTCTTTTAGTAGTACCCATTAACTTTTCTATGAACTGTATATGCAATCAAGTAGTCCTTTACCGCGGACGCGGCTATTCGAATAGTTTTATACCCTGCAGGGGTGTACTTCGTCATACACGCTTTCACCGCTTACCGCCGCCTACACGACATGTACTCGGCAACCTTCAAGCGAAAGCCCAGCGAGGGTGTCGGCCACGGCCTACCTAAAGACCTAAGCCCCTAGTCCAGGTTATCGCCTATCCAGGTTCCATCCGCAGGGAGTCCGGCT
Organism: Triticum monococcum; assembly: GCA_034509565.1. Taxonomy (NCBI): domain Eukaryota; kingdom Viridiplantae; phylum Streptophyta; class Magnoliopsida; order Poales; family Poaceae; genus Triticum; species Triticum monococcum. The sequence continues at coordinate 392,564,294 of CM067843.1, read as the reverse complement.
GAGGTTTCCACATACGGCCCCGAACGATGTGAACAGGGTTCCCGAGACACCAAACGGGTGACTCGGTACACCGTGCCATGGTGTATCTACCGCAACATAGCCCACCCCTAGGGTCAGCGCTACGCACGGCCGCTAACACATATCCTACAAACACCAGAAACTATTTGCAACTCCTGGACAGAGTACTAGGGTGGCTAAGAAGCCGAGAGGGTCCATTTGTTTCGGGCCCAATGTACGGTAGTAACTGCATCTTAAATCACGCATACAGATCTCAGTTCTTATGGACGGCCTCAATGAAACAACCCACCATGTACTCCTACATGGCCTCTCATCGATACCTTTACCAAAACATGTTCAACACATCCCACATATTACTGGCACAAGCATTTCACTCTAGCCCATCACCCAGATGAACCAGACCTGACACAACTCTAAGCATAGCAGGCATAGCAAGGTAGGAATCACAAAACATGGCTCAATCAACTCCTACACATGCTAGTGGGTTTCATCTAGTTACTGTGGCAATGACAGGTCATGCAGAGGATAAGGGTTCAACTACCGTAGCACACAGCAGTTTGAATCGTGTTGTCTTAATGCAGTAAACAAGAGCAGGAGCGAGATCATGGGTTTTATCGGAATGATCAATGGTTGCTTGCCTGATGGAGTGGTAACGGGATACTGCCCATCAGTTGGATACTCGTGAATATCCTCGGAGGCAGAACCTACCACGAAGAACACAACCGAGCACAATCAACACATGACGATATGCAACAATATGATGCATGCTATGACATGGCAATATGGATGTGTCTTGGCCTAATGCAAGCTAAAACAGAAGGGTAATTGCTTATTTGAACCAAAGGTTCAAGTGTTAGCTCATTTAACTTGATCATATTAGTGCATCACCTTATATTGCATAAACAGCAGGTTTAACTTGTTCTGACATGCATGAAACCAGTACCAATGGATAGCTTGGATTTTTCTAATAATTTTTCATATATAATTTGTCTCATTTGGAGTTGTGGTTGAATTTCTATGAATTTTTGAAGTTTAGGCAATTTTCTGGAATTTTCTATATAAAATTAAATCCAGAAAAGAGTTATTGCGTCAGCCTTGCGTCAGCATGACGTCAGCAAGTCAACAGGCCCGGTACAGGTCAAACCTGACCTGTGGGACCCGTGTGTCAGTGGCTCATTTAGTTAATTAACTAATTAATTTAGATTAACACTAAACAGGTTTAATTAGCAGGGGGGCCGCTTGTCATTGACTCAGGGGAGTCAACTGGGCCCACCCAGTCAATGGTCAAGGTCAACACTCGCCGGCGTCTAGCCGCCGGCGAGGCCAGACGCGGCGGAGGAAGTGCATTTGCACGTTCCGGCCACAAAACGGAAGGCGGGGAGCATCTACGGGCTCCTGGGAACGAGCCGCAGCTCTTGGTGGTGAGGGTTGAGCTTGGGGTGGCCGGAGACGTCGCCGGCGACGACTTTGGCGGTCGCCGGAGTTCGGGTGCCGATGGAAACGGCGCCACCGTGCACGGGAGGAGCAACGGGTAGCACCTATGCGTTCTACAGGCTCCCGCAAAGCTAACAGGCATATGCACGGGGCCGATTGGCCACCGGAGCCTCGTCGGCGACGAGCTGGTGCGGCGGTGTGCTTCGGGCGTCATGGGAAGTGGTGCTACAACGAGCGCTAGGCCGTGGGGTTAGGGGGAAACGACGGAGGAGCTCACGGGGAGGTCGAAACGCAGCTCAGCGGGCCTGGGGACGACCTAGATGGCGCGAATCGAGGACGAGGTCGCCGGCGGCCGGAGGTTGAAGAAGAGCTCGAAGTCGACGCTGCAGGGCTTCCGGCGGGGCGTGGTTCGGTGAGGGGGTCGAGGACGACATTGCGGAGCTCGTGGGCACAACCGAGGGGCGAGGGGGTGGCTGTGGCCGTGGTGGTTCTCGTCGGCGGCGACGGCCGCGTTCTGTGGAAGTGAGGGGGAGAGCCAGAGGAGGGGATGAGCACGGGGGAGGAGGAATGAGAGGGCCAGGGGGTGCGTGGCCGTCTCCGTGGCATTGGGAGGGAGTCCGGGAAGCAGGAGGTGGCGCGCAGGGGGGGAGGTGGCGCGCGCGCGTGCCGGCGAGCGTCGGGCACACGCCCGCGTCCTTCTGTCCGAGGAGGGGGACGACAGGAGGCAGCGGGGTGGGCTGGGCCGCCAGCTGGAGATGGGCCAGGTAAGTGGCCCAGTGGCCTTTCCCTTTTTATTTTTTTGTGTTTTTCTATTTCTGTTATTCTGTTTTGATTTAGTTTAAATACTAAATCATTTTATAAAATCCTGAAAATATTTATGGACACTTACTGAAATATTTCAGTGGCCCAAAAAATAGTTCCAACATTATTTGAGCATTTGAATTATTTAATAGCATTTAAATGCCCAAATTCAAATATTTATGAATTAAATCAATGCCCCTTTCGTTGACCTAAAATTATGTGCACCATTTTTCCCAAGGGTTCTAACCCAAGGCAAAGAGGGTGAACATTTTTGAAGGGCATTTCAGGTTCATTGAATTTATTTTTAGTAAACCCTAGTTGATTTCAGGGGGGGTGCTGGGGGTTCTGCTTTCCCCATTTCAATTTTCTGATGAAGGTAAACATGATGCACACTCTAATGCATAATCTAGCTAGGGTGTGACACCTTCTCTTGCCAAAAGTCGCAGTTCGAAGAACCGGCTGTCCGGCTGGCAAGAGTTAAAGGCAGGAAAGGACGCCCACACGAAAAACGGCTAGGGACTAACGGACTAATATAACAAAAAACGGTTTTTCTCCCACCACCAACCGACTACCAGAGTAGCCGGCCGGCCGGCTTCCATTCACGGCGCTTCAATCTAAGAAAGCTCGAGTACTTGCCTTCCCAAAAGGGGAAGGCGGCAAAGGAAACAGCCTAAGGATAAAAAGCATACACGAATGGAAGCCAAACACACACACGATCATATTTACACAAAAGACCTTCGAAAGGCCAGCATTCAACATAGTTCGAACACACCCCCAGTGGGTGGAACTGTGCAAGTTTAATAAAAATTGTTCAAAGGGTAACAAGCAGGAAAAGCAAGGACGGCAGATTAAGCCAAGGGAGCGACTAGAGAGTCGGGCAGGTCGGTAGAGATGGCAGTGTTGGCTGGAGCAGTGGCCGGCTGGCGAACCTCGGCATGATCACCACCTCCCGCAGAGGGCGCGCTAGCACGCGCCTCGTTGCTGGAGGCACGGTCAGGCTGAGGCTGGCTGGCCGCTTCACCGGCCGGCTCGACGTCTTCGCCTTCCTCTCCTTCGTCGTCTTCACCTTCATCGCTGGAAGCGATCTCCTCCGCCGAGTCCTCACCCTCTGCCGGGTTCAGCCCGAACCATTCCTCCGGCTGGGCAACGTCGTCGTCATTTATCTCAGGAGCAAAGGTGCTAATGTCAGTGCACTCGGCGATCGTCGAGGCACGCTGTGCGATAGCCGGCCACACCTCCTCCATCTCCTCGTCGGCTTCCAGCCGCCAGGTGCGCAGCTGGTCCAGGTTCAGCCCGGGATACCAGGCTCAGAGGAACTCCAGCGCCCACCCAGCTCCAAGCCGGGCTGCCGATGCCTTCCAGGCCTTGAAGCGGCCAACCCCAACCTCCAGCCAGTCGGTAGTCTGACTCGGGGTGCGGGGAATCGTTTCGCCCAGCCAGAGGGTGGCCAACACCTGCGCCCCGGCGCGCTAGAGGCGGCGGAGCATGCGATGAGCCGGCTGCAGCCGGGCTTGGACCGCCAAGAGTTGCTCCTCAAGCGCCCGGCTCGCATCCGGCGCGATTTCAGCCCCCGCCTGCCGGCGCGCCTCGCGGTGGGCCTCGATGGTCTGGGTGGCAATGATGGAGTAGCCGGGGAAGTAGTCTGCACAAAGAACAAAAAGCAGCACGAGTCAGAACACAAATCATGGGGCAAGGGGCAAGCAAGGAGTGAGGAAGGCGGCTTACCATCGATCAGATCCTCAATCCGGCCGTAGCCCTCGCTCGGCGCTTGTTTTGCCTCAGCCCAGCCCGCCGCTTCGGTCTCGAACTTAGCTTTGAGGGCGTCCTCGCTGTCCTGCACCTTCTTCAGGGCCGCCTTGTGGCTCTCCTCCTGGTCGGCCAACTTCTTGGCCAGGAAGTCACACTCCAGGACTAAGGCGTTGCACTCGGCTTCCTTAGCGCGAAGGGTGGTCTGGGCCCTGCTGAGCTGCTCCCTCAAGTCGGCATTGGCTCCTGCAAGCACGAAGATAAAGGAAAAATCAATAAGGAAGAAGTCGTCAGGGAAGACCCGACCCGACTGCTCAGCAGTCGGCCCGAATCTCGGGGACTACACCCAGTGGGTGCGCTGACGCGCCCCCACAGGAGATGAATGAGACAAAGCATGCACTCCGGCTGTTGGTCAGGTCCTCGGTTTTCTGGCCCAGCTCCTGAGCCTGGGAGTTGAAGGCAGAAGCACGGAGGTTATGGTATTCCTGGAAGATCAGACAGGATGCAAGAATAAGATAGCTGGCAGGACCTAGTAAGTTCCAAGCCGCCTGCTCAGCAGCCGACTCGGAAATCGGGGACTACACCCAGTGGGTGCGCTGACGCGCCCCCACGGAAGAAATCAAAAAAGCAAAACAACCAAGGCCAGAAGGCTCACCCGGATGACGGCCCGCATCGTGAGGAACTCTTGGTTATATCGCTGCAGCGAGGCGGCCTGGGCTTGAAGCCGGTTCTGGACCTCCTGGGCCGCCATGTTCAGCTCGGCCGTCCCCCTGCTGGGCGTCCACTCGGACGTGCTGGCGCTGGCCGCCTCCAGGGCCTCCACCGTCCGGCCGGCGTCCACAGCTCTGTGTGGCTCCGGCGCGGAGGTAGCTCCCCCTGCGTGCCGGTGAAATGCCGGCTGTACCTCGAGGCCGGCTCCGGCCTCCGGCTCGCTCCCGGCCGGCTGCTCCGGCGCCGCGGTTGGTCGGCCGCTTTGGCCCACTCCAGTCGGCGTCGTCTGCGGCGCCTCCTCCACAAAGACCATGTGGTCCTCCCTCCTCTCCATCACCGCTGGGTCTCGGTCGACCTCCTCCAACGGGGGCACGGGGATGTCGGGGGGCCACGGCGCGGAGGGGAACGACGAGCTACGGAGGCTGGTTGTGCGAGGCCTCCGCCTCCCTCTCCGCGGCCGCCGCCTCCCCCCGGGCCTTGGCCGCCGCGTCGGCCCGCTCCTTCGCCGCCTGGGCGGTCCTTCGCTCCGCCGCCTCCCGCTCCTCCCACGCCTCCCGTGCATTCCGCTCCGTGGCCTCCATGAGGTCGGCGCGGGGATCCACGCGGCAGGAGCTTGAGGACCCTCCAGTCGGCCCGACTACGGAGCCGCCAGGACCTCGCTCGAGGGAAAGCGGTGCCCAGCCCGGCGAGCGAAGAAAAGTTTAGAAGAGCCTCAATCGAAGAGAACAACAAAAAATACAAGACGTTTTACGCTTACGCCGAGATCGCCTGCGGCTGCTTCATCGCCTTGCGGAAGCGGGCCGCCTTCACGGCCGCCTCCTCCCGCTTGGTCGTTGCCATGGAACCCTTGGATTTCTTCGACCGGCTGCCGTAGTAGGTCGACGTGGCCCGGTGTTTCTGCGCACCGCCACGGGCAGCCGGTGCGGCAGACGGGCCCGCGCCTTGATGATCAGGCGTCGGCTGGCGGTGCGGAACGGCTTCGACCTCGTCATTGTCCGCCAGTCCTCGAGGCCGGCCCTGAGCACCGCGCTGCCTGCCTCGTCGGCTTCCCCCATGACGGCATCTTCCATGGCGGCCGCTCCCAGGTCCAGATCATCGACGTCGTCCACCGCGCGGTCGGGGAGGAGCTGGCGCTGTACCCCTGCGGCCCCGGCCATCGGCGGAAGAAGAGGGTTCTGCTGAGGGCAAACCAATTGATCAGAAGTCGGCCGTCATGAGGCCGGCTACAAAAGGAAGAAAAGAAGAAAAACTTACAACAGGCGAAGGGTTGGTGCGAGAATACGGCCCCTTGTCGTATCGCCAATCCTCAGCGAGCTTGTAGTTGGAGATGTAGTTCATCATGTAAGACACCTCACCATGAGGCATCTCCCTGGTGCTCAGCCGGCACGGGTCGAAGCGGCCACTCATCTGGCAAATCATGTGAGGCCGGCCTTGGAGTGGAAGTACTCGGCGCTCCACGAAGGCGGCCACCAGGTCGGCTCCTGTCAGGCCCTCCGACTGGATCATCACCCAGAGCCGGGCGACGGCTGCGTTCCCGGCCTGAGACAACGACCAGGCCCGGTAGATCCACGAGGGTTGCCTCCCAGCCGGCGGGCCGGCTACGTAAGCCGGCAGGTTGACGAAGTCGCCTTGCTGGGCGACGTTCTTCACGTAAAAATAGGACTTCTGCCAGAGCTTCACCGACTGGATCAGCGGGATGGGCGGGAATGGATTGTTCTCGCCCGTCCGCCTCATGGCGATGAAGGCTCCACAGGGGGCGGGCACGCCCGCGACGACGGTGCCGAGCTTGCACTGGAGGAATTCTCCCAGAGCTCGAGAGTGGGGAGAACCCCAAGAAAGCCCTCGCACAGGGTGACGAAAGCCGACAGCAGCATCACCATGTTGGGCGTGAGGTGATGCGGCTGGAGGTGGTAAAACTCAAGAAAAGCGCTAAGGAATCCGCTCGCCGGGAGGCCGAAGCCGCGCAGGCAGTGCGAGCGGAAGATTACCCGCTCGCCCTCCTCCGGTGCCGGCGAAATGTCCCTCGCCGTCGCACGACGAACCCGCACGTAGTTCGCGCCCGGTAGACACCGCGTCCGGCGGAGGAACTCAACATGGTCCTCCTGGATGTTGGAGCCGTCCCAAGAGCTCGACAACGCCATGGGAGCGACGCGGCGAGGAACAAGGTGATGTGACGACGGAGACGCGCACGACCCCGCTACGGCGGGACCGAAGGAACAAGGCGATGCGATGGCGGAGACGCGCACGACCCCACTATGGCGGGACCGAAGGAACCGAGAGGTCCGACGGCGGAGCGGCACGGCAATGGGTCGCTGCGGCGGCGGAAGGAAGGAGAAGGAAGGTGAGAAAGGGTGGAGCGAGGGAGAGCGTGCGAGCCTCTGCCGCTCCCTCTCCTCCCCCTACTTATAGACCCTCGCGGCGGAGCCGAGGAGGCGTGACGTGGGGGAACGTGGGATCAAGTGTGCCCACTCCCCCACATCCCGCGATTATTGCGCCCTGATGACATAATGAAACCGCCGCGGGAAGGCGAGCGGTCCATTGTGGGCCGCAGAAGATCTGTGCTTGGACCGAGGCCTAGAAGTGGCGGGCCTGGGCCTGCCACGGCGTCCCATCGCACGCGTGTGTTGGCAGGTTTTCCTTGCCACGTGGCCCGCGGGGTGGCGCGCGGTCAGCTCGCAGGCCGACCCACGTTCCCGCCTACAAGATACGGAGCTTACCGAAGACGGCGTGCATAAGCAAAGCCGGCTCCTCAGGATAGGAAGCTCACCAAGATTCTCGTCCCTTTGTCAGCCTCGTAGCTCGATCAGCTTCGGGGACTACTGTCGGAGTAGGCGACTACGGGTAGCCTAGCCGGCTCCCCTGGCCCTTCTGGAAAAATTACAAGCCGATACAGCCCTCAAGAGTCCAAGACATGGGGCCGCCTTCCCCTTGCCGGCTGTCTCCCAGGACGACTATCGGAAGGCGGCCCGGCTTCAGCCCTCATGAAGAAAGCCGCGGGAAGGCCAGCTCCAAGAAGCCAGCCGCGAGAAGGCCGACTCCAAGAGGCCGGCTCCCACAAAGTGGTCAAGATCGTACCCTTGAATTCTGCATCCACATAATAGTGATGTGACGGGGCGTGGCTATAGTAAAGCCTGCCACCCCCGAATCTCGGAGCACGCCTGGCATAGTGCGCTGTACGGGGTGGCCATGAACCGTCTGGCACGGCACTATTGCCATGTTGACCCTGATGCCACCCACGACGGGCCGTCAGCACGGCCCACAGGCGGTGGGCCCCTTCGGGCAGAGAGACACACGAAGGCGGCCAGGCCTCCCCCAGTTGGCCCAAGACAGGGTCGGCTCCCCATAGCCGACTTGCCTCCTCCCTCGAAGGAGACGCCCCATTAAGAAGACAACACGCAGTGAGGCTACATCGATCGCCCGCCGGGCGGCGGCACTGTAGCCACGCCCACCTCGGCGAAGCCCTCGTCACCAGGATTGAGGCAACAGTAACCAGCCACCGAGAAGGCCCTTGACCGTGGGGCCTGCCTGTCGACCAAGGAGCCGGCAGCCGGCGGGACCCACCAGCCGGCGGGCCCCAGCAGCCGGCGCAGAAGCCGGTGAGCATAGACACAGACGGCTGGGGCCCACGCCTAGCCGGATTACCATTGTACCCCCCGGGGGCGGGCCTATATAAACCCCCCGGGGTACCCATGCAAAGGGTTGATCTTGTCGGCGTTCTAGGAACGGAGGTCCCCAAACTTGCCTGCCTACGGCCTGCGGCGTGGCTCAAGTGGGGGCCCAACGCGGCCCATCTTCATCAGCACGAGGCTCAAGTCCCTCGCGAGGGGCCAAGCCTCGCGAGGCGGACGACACGGTGCATCCTCAGGCACAGCCTCGTCAGGCTGGCTCGCGAGGAGGCGGAGAGTTCAAGGCGGGGTACCTCGCGAGATATCTATGACGCAAGCCATGATGACACAGGGCACCAGGCGGGTGCCAGCGCGCGCAGCGTCCCTCTTTCCACTTTGGTGCAAAGGGGGCAAGCGTATCAGCGGAGTACCGAGGCATCAGGCAAAGGTTACCACTTCGGTGCAACGAGACCAGGGCCAGGAGGACTACGAGACGGAGGTCACCATGGAGCGCAGCGCGGCGTCATCACCAGAGCCTTTGGCAGGCGAAGACTGCTTTAGTCAGGATAGATGTACTCGCTGTCCCCCTTCAAATTAGCCCGCCATTGTTGGATCCCTTCCCGCTCAATATTTGGGGAGAGGCCCAGGGCCTCTATAAATAGGACTAGCCACCCACATAGCAGGGGCTTCGATTCCGGTTCGGGTTTTCGGTGGTTCAATTCCTGGTCGTTCGATCCGGGATTTGAGAGAGAGAGAGAGAGAGGGAGAGGGTGACTGAACTCTCCATAGCAGTTCATCACCACAGCCAAGAACACACCATCGCGAGGCTGTTCTTCCTTTTATTGTTCATCCTCACAAGCCCCAGGAGGCAATCCATCCACCACACACTGGAGTAGGGTATTACACCACATCGGTGGCCCGAACCAGTATAAATCTTGTGTCTTTCGTGCAGTTCTTTTAGTAGTTTAGGTCCCCTCGAGACGGAGAGGTTGAAGGCGAGATTTCCGCGCGCACCCCAGTGTTTGAACCTTAAGGGTCTGCCGGAAACCGAAATCCGACATTTGGCGCGCCAGGTAGGGGTGCACCGGAATTCGTCTTCCACCGCTCCGCTCTCCTCCGACCATCGCATCCATGTCAGACGCTCGTCGAGCCCGCGCCAAGCGCCGGGCCGCCATCGCTTCTCGCGTCGCCAAGACGGCCCCCGTCGGTGGGCGTCCTCGTCGTTCCCCGTCGCCCGCCATCAACGCCGCCACCGGCCCGGCGGGGGGCGAGCAGCAGGCATCGTCTCAGCACCCGTCCGTGCGGCAAGACGGCCGCACCGCCACTCCATCACTCGCTCCAGCCGGTTCTTCGTCCTGCGCGCTCCGTGCACCCTTGGAGGCTCGAGCTGCGCTCCTCGCGGCAAATGAGCTCCTGCGCTACCGTCCGGTCGACGACGTCTACGAAGAATAGCTTGACTGCGTCGCCGAGCTTGTCTGCGCCGCAGGGGGCTCCCTGCTCCGGCACGCCAAGACCCTGCTCCGGCACGCAGCGACCCTGCTCCAGCTCCAGCACGACAAGACCCCGCCCTGCCCCTAGCTGCAGTGCGAGGGGACCCTCAAGACAAAGCTCTCCACCAACCGAGGCCTTTCGTGGCCACCGCGGGCTGCCACGCCTACACCACTGAGCTGCGCAGCGTCGCGTGGCCCGGCAAGTTCAAGCCCGACCTGCGTCCTCGCTATGACGGCACAACTGACCCTGCGAAATTCCTCCAGCTCTATGAGCTGGGTATCGAGGCTGCCGGCGGGGATGAAAAGGTCATGGCGAACTGGTTCCCCATGGCTCTCAAGGAAGGAGCTCGAACCTCGCTCCTGAATCTGGCTCCAGGCACGATCTCCTCCTGGGACCAGATGCGCGCCCGCTTCATCGCCAACTTCCAAGGTACTCGCGACCGGCCGCCCGCCGTGAGCGACATGCGCTGCATCAAGCAACAACCCGGAGAGACCCTGCAAAAGTACATCCAGCGCTTCAACAGAGCGTGCCTCAAGATCCCCAGGGTGTCAGAGGAGGCCATCATCTCCGCCTTCTCTGACGGCGTGCGTGACGTCAAGATGAAGGAGGAGCTGGCGATGCACGAAGACCTCTACACCTCCCTGGAGCTGTTCAACTTGGCGAACAAGTGCGCCAGGGCTGAGGAGGGACGTCTCTCCCTCCTCGAGCTGCCTACTGCGGACCCAGAAGAGAAGAAGCCCAAGGCCAAGGATGTGAAGTGCAAGGGGGTTGCCGTACTCGCGGCAGAACCAGACACCAAGCGGGGCAAGGATCTGCCCGAACCCTCCAGAGGCAGCCGGTACTGTGTGTACCATGCCCTCCACACCCACAACACCAACGAATGTCAAGAGCTCCGCGCCATGCGAGAAGGAAGGATCGGCCGTCGCCCTGACTGTGCTGACCGGGGCTATGGCCGAGGAGGAGGAAGAAACCCAAGGCGCTGGGAAGACCGCGGCCCGCGCCAGGGGTGGCGCGACCAGCCTCGCGAGGACCGCTGGCGGGACCTGCCTCGCGAGGGGGACTGGAGAGACCAGCCTCGTGAGGACCGCCCTCAAGACGAGGGGGCTGGGGGCTTCCAGGAGCTGCGCGCGATCGCCTGCATCCTGGGCGGAGCTCAAGCCCCAGCCTCCCAATGTATCTTCAAGCAGTTTGCGCGCGAAGTGAATGCAGTTCTCCCCAAGCTCGAAGCAACGACCCCCTCAGGTGGTCGGCGTGCCCCATCACGTTCAGGTCGGCAGACCAGCTCAAGTGCGCGGCCACTTCAGGAGTCCTCCCGATGCTCTGCTCCCCGGTCATCAGCAACGTGCAGGTCACCAAGACCCTCATCGATGGCGGGGTAGGGCTCAACGTCCTGTCCATGGAAACATTCAACAACCTCCAAGTGCCCTATGACCAGCTTCAGCCAACCAGGCCTTTCTCCGGGATCACCGACGGTTCCACAATCCCGATCGGGCAGGTCCGCCTCCCAGTCACCTTTGGGGCCCGCAGCAACTACCGCACCGAGCTCATCGACTTCGACGTCGCCCACATCCGCCTGCCGTACAATGCCATCCTCGGGTACCCAGCGCTGGCCAAGTTCATGGACGTGACCCACCACGGCTACAACGTCCTCAAGATGCCAGGAAGTGGCGGCGTCATCACGGTGCCCTGTGAAGAGAGAGATGCAGTGTGTTCCCTGGAGCGAGCCTTTCAGGCCGCGTCGCTAGAAGACCTAGATCGCGGAAGCAGGAGGCTTCCTGAGACCACCCCCAAGAAGAAGAAGACGTCATCAGGCTCAGCCCCTCAGGAGGCAGGCCCCTCAGGGCCCGTGCCTCCTCAGGAGGGCCCTCCATCCATCGCATAGGAAAGCGCGCCCGGTGCCCTCCTCAGGCAGGGCTCGGGGGCTCTCACCTGGAGGGCCACCGACCTAGCCAGGGTCGCGAGGGAGGCGCTTGGGCACCATGTGGAGGCGTGCTTCGCAGCACGTTTCCCTCAGGAGGGAGCCAGGCGAGGAAGATCAGACCAGCAAGAGTTCGTTGATGAGGCCATTCAAGAGCTACAGGAGACAAGGATCATGAGAGGTTGCCGCCGCTTGCCAGCCGTGGCCCCACATCCAGGCGAGGATGGTGGACTGCGCGTCTGCGTCGACGTACCAGGGCTTAATCAGATTGCCACAACGGAGCGCCTCTGGCCCTTGCATGTGGGGCGCTGCGGAGGTCCACCCCACAGCTATGTTTGCATGCCTTACGGCCTGCCGAGCATGGCTGCGGCGTACCGGCGCCTCATGAGGGGCATCATGGAGGCTCAGGAAGACAGGCGTTCCGCGGCCTTGGAGGAGATGGAGACAGCTCACGAGGAGTCACCAGTGCCTCCGGAGCCTCCCGAGGCCCCGGGGCCTGGGGGCTCGTGAGGATCGGCTTCTGCAGCCCGTCAAGTCTGCTGCACCAACGCCACTACGCCGACGACATCCTCAGGTGACATCTTTCAAGTTCCGTTCTCAGCTGGGAGCACCCTCCTAGGGTTGCGTCACTCCCAGGCCGCGTGGGTCCGCCCCCGCGGCATGTATCTGCATTTACCTTCCCATCGTTAGTTTGCCTTGTTGGGGGCGCCCCTCGGGCTGCATCATCCCCAAGCCGTTCGGGCCAGACCCAGCGGCGTGTATCCCCCTAGCGTTTATTTCCATCTATGCATTGCCTATCACGCTTAGCTACATGGTGCCCGTCCGCGGCATTTTCTCTTCTCATGTCGGCCACTTGCACGTTAAAGGGGGGGTGCCTGAGCATCGCGACTCAGGGCTCTTACTGGCTCTCCAGCCCTCACCCTCTGGCCTTGTCCATGGCATCGCGACCTGGCATACCAGCGACGGCTGAGACAAGCTCGAGGGTCGGGACCCGAGGACGTAGAGTACCGGCATCAAACCAAATTTTGTAGGGACACATCTCAAGATATGGCCCAGTGCCGGGCGCAACCCACCCAGAGGTAGGGCCTCGTGAGTCTCGTGCTGGCTCACGGGTGCCCAGATACACCTCACCTAGCTCTACCGTGCCGGTCACGTGTCAAGGCGGGGCTGTATACGCCCCGGGGGATCCTCCCGGAGGGGAGCCCCCTCGCATGTACCAGTGGAAGCACCATGCTCCGCGCTGGCTAACGACACTACCGAGGAGCGGCTATGCCCGTACACATACGGAAGCGCTATGCTCCGCGCTGGTGATAAACAACTAAGGGTGGCCTCCGGGCCGCGTTAACCTCAGGGAGCCCAGAGCTTAGTGGCTGGCATCATCGCAACGCCTCCTCTTGGGAGCGCCGCGCGAGGGGGCTGGGCACGGGGGCTACGGCCGGGTCACGCCCAGACGTACGCCGCCCAGCCAGGCCCCTCGGGCCTGGTTCGCCGCGCGTCTCTCCCCGAGCGGAGCCAAGGTGCAAAGGCCGTTTGCGCGTCAAGGGGGACCCCTGGGCATCGCGACCCAGGGGCCTAACTGGTCCCGTAGCCCCTCACTCCTTAGTTCTGAAAGGCTATGCTGGGTGAGGTACGCGCGGGGCCGGGCTCTGCAGATGTAGAACGGTAGCCACGCTTACATCTCGCCTCTTCACCCACTATTCGCGCGTCAAGGGGGACTCCTGAGCATCGCGACTCAGGAGCCTAACTGGCTCCGTAGCCCCTCACTCCTTAGTTTCGAATGGCTATGATGGGTGAGGTACGCGCGGGGTCGGGCTCTGCAGACGTAGAACAGAAAACACGCCTACATCACGCTTCCCTACTTGTTGTTCGAGCGCCAAGGGGGACTCCTGAGCATCGTGAATCTGGAGCCTAACTTGTCACGTGGCCCCTCACTCCTTTGGTCCCGTCCTGGTTTCCGGTCGGGGCTGAGGCTGGCTGAGGCATGCGCGGGGCCGGGCCCTGTCGGCGTAGAACACAAGCAAGTAGGGAAGAAAAGCATAAAATCCAAGGAACTTAAAAAGCAAATATTACAGTCCATACTGTCAATCTCAATACCAAACGCAAGTTTAAATGCCTCCCCGAGGCGTGATGCATATGCAGGAACCTAAATAAGAGCAGGGATGGGACGGAGTCACTCGTTGGCGCTGGTTCCGCCTTGTGGAACAGCGGGGTCGGCAGCGCCTTGCTTCGGCCTGGTGCTGAAGGCCCGGAACTACACCAGCAGCGCCTCCGTGCGCCCCTTCACGGCTTCGACGGTGGCGGCAGCACCCTCGCCGCTCACCGGTTCCAGCAGGGCGTCGAGGTCGGTGTTGGGGTCGCGGAGGTAGACATGGGCGAAGACCCGTGTCAGCGTGGCAGAAGACAGGACGTGCGCCTCGGCCTCGGTCGCGGGGCCGATGACGAGGACGACGTCCTCAAGAGCCTTGACCAGGAAGGGAAGCAGCTTGGCGGGGCCATCCTCGTCAGCAACAAGCAGGTTGTCCAAGCCGCTCTCGTAAAGCATCTTCAGCGAAGCGCGAGCGTCCTTCTCCATGTCCGCGAAGGCCAGGCGATCTTCGGCGAGGACCTGAGCCTTGGCGTCCAGCTCGGCCTTCGTCGCCTCCAACTCCTGCTTCCACACGCCTAGACGCTCGCGGCGCTTCTTGAGCCTGGCCTCCGAGTCCACGAGCGCCGCCTCACGCGCCTTCGCCCCTTTCTCCTGCTCTTGGCGAAGGCGAACCTCCTCTGCGAGTTGGCCCCGCAGGCCCTGCAGCTCATCCTCCAGCGCCTTGCAGCGGTCGCGGGCCTTGATCGTTTCACCCAAGGCCGCGTCACGAGCAATCTTCGCCTCAAGCACTGCCCGCTTCTCCTTGTCGCAGGCCGTCGAAGACTGAACCAGCGCCGCCCGGATCGAAGCATCAGAGCGAATCCACCCTGAAGCCAGTTCCAGACGCCCGGCCACTAGGCGAGGGTCGGCGCCGAGAAGGTCCTGGCGCAGCCGGTCCAGTTCAGCAGTAGCATGCTCCAAGACGGAGGAAGAAGACGGAGGAGCCTCGGCGTGCTCCAGGACGACAGGAGGAGCTGAGGGAGCAGTGGCCAGCAAAACGGGGGGAGAAGGTGGCGGCGGCAAGGCTGCCGAATCCCGAGCCAGCGTTCGCTGCGTCTCCACAGCCGTGGCCGTGGCGCCCGACGAGGACACCTCAGGAGTCACCTGGGCCATGGGGGCTGAGCTCGCCCCTGCCAGAATGGCCAGGCCCCCTGAGGGCAACCGACCAGGAGAAGCCCGCGCACTGTGATTGCCCCCTTTCGCAAGCGAGGGCGCTGCCGCGGATGGAGCCTCAAGAGCCTGCTTCAGTTTCTTCGCCGTAGGCGCCTGCCTACTCAAGAGAAGCAATCATCATGCCTCGTCGGCAGAATGAGGAACAAGAGAACAAGGATCAAGCGCTTACGGGTCATCGCTGGTGAGCTCGGGCAGCTTTCGGCCCAACTTCAAGCCAAACAGCCGGCTGGAAGGGTCGACCTTGGGAGCGGAAGGGGCGGCAGCGGACTGCCCAGGGGTAGGGGTAGGCCCGCGGAGGACCAGCCCGGTCCTGTCCTTCTTCAGGATCGGAGGGGAGCTCCCGCTACCCAGCACATCGTTGTCCTCATCATCATCATCATCGCTCGGCGGTAGGCGGAGCGTACGGGCCGAGCGCCGAGGGAAGGGAGCCCTCGACTCCCCGTCAGTCGCCCCGGAGTCGGGCCCCTCTCCCCGCTCCTCTTCGCCCTCCTCCTCGCTGGAGTCGCTGGAGTGCACGTCCACCAGTCCTTTAGAAGGCACCACGGGCACGAGCCCGACCCCATCGAAAACAGGCATGGACTCCACCACCTGCTGCTGCGAAGAAACAAGGGCTCGGGAGCGCCCTCCAACCTTGCCGCCGTGCTCCTGGCCAGAGATTGAAGAACCACGTCCACGTCCTCTTCTTCCGCGGGCACGGGGCTCAGATGAGGCCTCCACATCGGAGAAGAGTACTGCCAGAGTGGAGCCAGCTGCTGCTCCAAGAACTCCCTCAACAGTGACGCGCTAGTCAACTTCGCCGTCGCCATGTTGGCTGGCCTCAAGTCCGCATCCATCTTCTCCAACACCGGCTTCGCACGGGGATCCGCGAGCTCCTCCCGGCACCAGTCGCTGGCGTTCATGGCCTGCTTCGTGGGCAGGATCAGCCGAGGGTGGACGCGCCCGGCGTCAACCAAGACCCACTTGCTCCGGAAGCCTTCAGCCCTCTTCCCAGAATTCGAGATGGTAATGGTGCTGCCATGTGCGACGAAGCTCGCGCACGCGGAAGGAGAACTGCCAGAAATCCGGAGGTAGAAGTAGTGGCGCAGCAAGGCCACCGAGGGCTGCACCCCCACGTGGGCCTCGCAGTAGTAAGCGAAGATCGCCAGGAGAAGGACAGAGTTGGGGTGTAGATGCAGAGCCAGCAAGTTGTAGTGGCGGAGGACAGAGAAGAAGAACTCGGAGAAGGGAGGCACCAAGCCCGCTGCGATGGCGCTCACAAATAAGGGGTAATAGGTGCTCCCTCGACCTTCAGGGGAGGCGGAGCCGACCTTGAACACCTCCGTCCCGATGACGCCCTGCGCCGCCGCCATCCGGCACAGCCGGGTAAAGGTGGCCTTGGACACAGTCGGCGGGTCCAGAGTTGGGGAATACCAAGCTTCAGCCGGAGGCTTGCGAGGCGCCATGGCTTCCTGGGTCGCGCAACTGGAGTAGATCTGGAAGTTTGGAGGAAGAAAGGGGAGGCGCAAGAAAGGGGATCTGAGCAGCAACCGGAGAAAGCAAGGGTGAAGTCTGGGAAGATGCCTCTCCCCTGTCAACCCGCGTGGTTGCTAAGGCGCCACGTCCAATCAACTGCCACGCGGCGTCCAAGGCCGCAGGCTGTTAGGGCCCGCGGCGCTTCGCCCTTGCCCTTTCACCTCTCGGCACGGCCAAGTCCATGCGCACCTTGGGCCCGGGGGCTACTGTCGGCGTTCTGGGAACGGGGGTCCCCAGACTTGCCTGCCTGCGGCCTGCGGCGTGGCTCAAGTGGGGGCCCAGGGCGGCCCATCTTCATCAACACGAGGCTCAAGACCTTCGCGAGGGGCCAAGCCTCGCGAGGCGGACGACACGACGCATCTTCAGGCACGACCTCGCTAGGCTGGCTCGCGAGGAGGTGGAGAGTTCAAGGCGGGGTACCTCGCGAGGTACCAATGACGCAAGCCATGACGACACGGGGCACCAGGCGGGTGCCAGCGCGCGCAGCGTCCCTCTTTCCTCTTTGGTGCAAGGGGAGCAAGCGTATCAGCGGAGTACCGAGGCATCAGGCAAAAGGTTGCCACTTCGGGGAAACGAGACCAGGACCAGGAGGACTACGAGACGGAGGTCACCATGGAGCCCAGCGCGGCATCATCTCCAGAGCCTTTGGCAGGCGAAGACTGCTTTTGTCAGGATAGATGTACTCGCTGTCCCCCTTCAAATTAGCCCGCCATTGTTGGATCCCTTCCCGCTCAATATTTGGGGAGAGGACCAGGGCCTCTATAAATAGGACTAGCCACCCACATAGCAGGGGGTTCAATTCCTGGTTGTTCGGTCCGGGACGAGGACGAGTGAGAGAGAAAGCAGAGAGAGAGAGAGAGAGAGAGGGTGACTGAACTCTTCGTAGCGGTTCATCACCACAGCCAAGAACAGACCCTCGCGAGGCTGTTCTTCCTTGTATTGTTCATCCGCACCAGCCCAGGGGGCAATCCATCCACCACACAGTGGAGTAAGGTATTACACCACATCGGTGGCCCGAACCAGTATAAATCTCGTGTCTTTCGTGCAGCTCTTTTAGTAGTTTAGTTCCCCTCGAGACGGAGAGGTTGGAGGTGATATTTCCGCGCGCACCCCAGTGTTCGAACCTTAAGGGTCTGCCGGAACCCGAAATCCGACAATGCTTGGTGAGGTACGCGCGGGGTCGGGCTCTGCAGACGTAGAACAGAAAACACGCCTACATCATGCTTCCCTACTTGTTGTTCGAGCGCCAAAGGGGACTCCTGAGCATCGCGACTCAGGAGCCTAGCTTGTCACGTGGCCCCTCACTCCTTTGGTCCCGTCATGGTTTCTGGTCGGGGCTGATGCTGGGTGAGGCATGCGCGGGGCCGGGCCCTGCCGGCATAGAACACAAGCAAGTAGGGAAGAAAAGCATAAAATCCAAGGAACTTAAAAGCAAACATTACAGTCCATACTGTCAATCTCAATGCCAAACGCAAGTTTTAATGCCTCTCCGAGGCGTGATGCATGTGCAGGAACATAAAGAAGAGCAGGGACGGGGCGGAGTCACTCGTCGGCGCTGGTTTCGCCTTGTGGAACAGCAGGGTCGGTAGCGCCTTGCTTCGGCCTGGTGCTGAAGGCCCGGAACTTCTCCAGCAGCGCCTCCGCGTGCCCCTTAAAGGCTTCGACAGCGGCAGCAGCACCCTCGCCGCTCACCGGTTCCCGCAGGGCGTCGAGGTCGGTGTTGGGATCGCGGAGGTAGACATTGGCGAAGACCCGTGTCAGCACGGCAGAAGACAGGACGTACGCCTCGGCCTCGGCTGTGGGGCCGATGCCGAGGACGACGCCCTCAAGAGCCTTGACCAGGAAGGGAAGCAGCTTGGTGGGGCCATCCTCGTCACCAACAAGCGGGCTGTCCAAGCCGCTCTCGTAAAGCATCTTCAGCGAAGCGCGAGCGTCCTTCTCCATGTCCGCGAAGGCCACGTGATCTTCGGCGAGGACCCGAGCCTTGGCGTCCAGCTCGGCCTTCGTCGCCTCCAGCTCCTGCTTCCACGCGCCTAGACGCTTGCGGCGCTTCTTGAGCTTGGCCTCCGAGTCTACGAGCACCGCCTCACGCGCCTTCGCCCCCCTCTCCTGCTCTTGGCGAAGGCGAACCTCCTCCGCAAGTTGGCCCCGCAGGCCTTGCAGCTCGTCCTCCAGCGCCTTGTAGCGGTCGCGGGCCTTGACCGCTTCCCCCAGGGCCGCGTCACGAGCAATCTTTGCCTCAAGGACGACCCGCTTCTCCTCGTCGCAGGCCGTCAAAGCCTGAACTACCACCGCCCGGATCGAAGCATTAGAGCGAATCCACCCCGAAGCCAGTTCCAGACGCCCAGCCACCAGGCGAGGGTCGGCGCCGACAAGGTCCTGGCGCAGTTGGTCCCGTTCAACAGCAGCATGCTCCAAGACGGAGGAAGAAGACGGAGGAGCCTCGGCGCGCTCCAGGATGACAGGAGGAGCTGAGAGAGCAATGGCCAGCAAAACGGGAGGAGAAGGTGGCGGCGGCAAGGCCGCCGAATCCCGAGCCAGCATTCACTGCGTCTCCCTAGCCGTGGCAGTGGCGCCGGACGAGGACACCTCAGGAGTCACCTGGGCCATGGGGAATGAGCTCGCCCCTGCTAGAATGGCCAGACCTCCTGAGGGCGACCGACCAGGAGAAGCCCGCAGACTGCGATCGCCCCCTTTCACAGGCGGGGGCGCTGCTGCGGATGGAGCCTCAGGAGCCCGCTTCGGTTTCTTCGCCGAAGGCGCCCGCCTACTCAAGAGAAGCAATCATCAGGCCTCGTCGGCAGAATGAGAAACAAGAGAACAAGGATCAAGCGCTTACGGGTCGTCGCCGGTGAGCTTGGGCAGCTTTCGGCCCAACTTCAAGCCAAACAGCCGGCTGGAAGGGTCGACCTTGGGAGCGGAAGGCGCGGCAGTGGACTGCCCCGGGATAGGGGCAGGCCCGCGGGGGACCAGCCCGGTCCTGTCCTTCTTCGGGATCGGAGGCGAGCTCCCGCTACCCAGCACATCATTGTCATCATCATCATCATCATCATCGCTCGGCGATAGGCGGAGAGTGCGAGGCGAGCGCTGAGGGAAGGGAGCCCTCGACTCTCCGTCAGTCGCCCCGGAGTCGGGCCCCTCTCCACTCTCCTCTTCGCTCTCCTCCTCGCTGGAGTCGCTGGAGGGCACGTCCACCAGTTCTTCAAAAGGTGCCACGGGCACGAGCCCGACCCCGTCGAAAACAGGCATGGACTCCACCACCTGCTCCCAATTGCTGCGAAGAAACAAGGGCTTGGGAGCGCCCTCCAACCTTGCCGCCGTGCTCCCAACCAGAGATTGAAGAACCGCATCCACGTCCTGTTATCCGCGGGCACGGGGCTCAGATGAGGCCTCCACATCAGAGAAGAGTACTGCCGGAGTGGAGCCAGCTGCTGCTCCAAGAACTCCCTCAACAGTGACGCGCCAGTCAACTTCGCCATCGCCATGTTGGCTGGCCTCAAGTCCGCATCCATCTTCTCCAACACCGGCTTCACGCAGGGATCCACGAGCTCCTCCCGGCACCAGTCGCTGGCGTTCATGGCCTGCTCCGTGGGCAGGATCAGCCGAGGGTGGACGCGCCCGGCGTCAACCAAGACCCACTTGCTCCAGAAGCCTTCAGCCCTCTTCCCAGAATTCGAGATGGTAATGGTGCTGCCATGCGCGACGAAGCTCGCGCACGCGGAAGGAGAACTGCCAGAAATCCGGAGGTAGAAGTAGTGGCGCAGCAAGGCCACCGAGGGTTGCACCCCCACGTGGGCCTCGCAGTAGCAAGCGAAGATCGCCAGGAGAAGGACAGAGTTGGGGTGGAGATGCAGAGCCAGCAAGTTGTAGTGGCGGAGGACAGAGAAGAAGAACTCGGAGAAGGGAGGCACCAAGCCCGCTGCGATGGCCCTCACAAAGAAGGGGTAATAGGTGCTCCCTCGACCTTCAGGGGTGGCGGAGCCGACCTTGAATACCTCCGTCCCGATGACACCCTGCGTCGCCGCCATCCGGCACAGCCGGGTAAAGGTGGCCTTGGACAAAGTCGGCGGGTCTAGAGCAGGGGAATACCAAGCTTCGGCCGGAGGCTTGCGAGGTGCCATGGCTTCCTGGGTCGCGCAACTGGAGTAGATCTGGAAGTTTGGAGGAAGAAAGGGGAGGCGCAAGAAAGGGGATCTGAGCAGCAACCGGAGAAAGCAAGGCGAAGTCTGGGAAGATGCCTCTCCCCTGTCAACCCGCGTGGTTTGCTAATGCACCACGTCCAATCAACCACCACGCGGCGTCCAAGGCCGCAGGCTGTTAGGGCCCGCGGCGCTTTGCCCTTGCCCTTTCGCCTCTCGGCACGGCCAAGTCCATGCGCACCTTGGGCCCGGGGGCTACTGTCGGTGTTCTGGGAACGGGGGTCCCTAGACTTGCCTACCTACGGCCTGCGGCGTGGCTCAAGTGGGGGCCCAGCGCGGCCCATCTTCATCAACACGAGGCTCAAGACCCTCGCGAGGGGCCAAGCCTGGCGAGGCGGACGACACGGCGCATCCTCAGGCACGGCCAGGCCAGGCTGGCTCGCGAGGAGGCGGAGAGTTCAAGGCGGGGTACCTCGCGAGGTACCTATGACACAAGCCATGACGACACGGGGCACCAGGCGGGTGCCAGCGCGCGCAGCGTCCCTCTTACCTCTTTGGTGCAAGGGGGGCAAGCGTATCAGCGGAGTACCGAGGCATCAGGCAAAAGGTTGCCACTTCGGTGCATGAGACCAGGACCAAGAGGACTACGAGACGGAGGTCACCATGGAGCACAGCGCGGCGTCATCTCCAGAGCCTTTGGCAGGCGAAGACTGCTTTTGTTAGGATAGATATACTCACTGTCCCCCTTCAAATTAGCCCGCCATTGTTGGATCCCTTCCTGCTCAATATTTGGGGAGAGGACCAGGGCCTCTATAAATAGGACTAGCCACCCACATAGCAGGGGGTTCGATTCCTGGTCGTTCGGTCCGAGACGAGGACGAGTGAGAGATAAAGCAGAGAGAGAGAGAGGGTGACTGAACTCTTCGTAGCGGTTCATCACCACAGCCAAGAACAGACCCTCGCGAGGCTGTTCTTCCTTGTATTGTTCATCCACACCAGCCCAGGGGGCAATCCATCCACCACACACTGGAGTAGGGTATTACACCACATCGGTGGCCCGAACTAGTATAAATCTCGTGTCTTTCGTGCAGCTCTTTTAGTAGTTTAGTTCCCCTCAAGACGGAGAGGTTGGAGGTGAGATTTCCGCGCACACCCCAGTGTTCGAACCTTAAGGGTCTGCCGGAACCCGAAATCCGACAATGCTGGGTGAGGTACGCGCGGGGTCGGGCTCTGCAGACGTAGAACAGAAAACACGCCTACATCACGCTTCCCTACTTGTTGTTCGAGCGCCAAAGGGGCCCCTGAGCATCGCGACTCAGGAGCCTAACTTGTCACGTGGCCCCTCACTCCTTTGGTCCCATCCTGGTTTCCGGTCGGGGCTGATGCTGGGTGAGGCATGCGCGGGGCCGGGCCCTGCCGGCGTAGAACACAAGCAAGTAGGGAAGAAAAGCATAAAATCCAAGGAACTTAAAAGCAAACATTATAGTACATACTGTTAATCTCAATGCCAAACGCAAGTTTAAATGCCTCTCCAAGGCGTGATGCATGTGCAGGAACCTAAAGAAGAGCAGGGACGGGGCGGAGTCACTCGTCGGCGCTGGTTTCGCCTTGTGGAACAGCAGGGTCGGCAGCGCCTTGCTTCGGCCTGGTGCTGAAGACCCGAAACTTCTCCACCAGCGCCTCCACGCGCCCCTTCACGGCTTCGACAGCAGCAGCAGCACCCTCGCTGCTCACCGGTTCTAGCAGGGCGTCGAGGTCGGTGTTGGGATCGTGGAGGTAGACATGGGCGAAGACCCGTGTCAGCGCGGCAGAAGACAGGACGTGCGCCTCGGCCTCGGCCGCGGGGCCGATGCCGAGGATGACGTCCTCAAGAGCCTTGACCAGGAAGGGAAGCAGCTTGGCGGGGCCATCCTCGTCTCCAACAAGCGGGCTGTCCAAGCCGCTCTCGTAAAGCATCTTCAGCGAAGCCCAAGCGTCCTTCTCCATGTCCGCGAAGGCCATGCGATCTTCGGCGAGGACCCGAGCCTTGGTGTCCAGCTCGGCCTTCGTCGCCTCCAGCTCCTGCTTCCACGTGCCTAGACGCTCGCGACGCTTCTTGAGCTTGGCCTCCGAGTCTACGAGCGCCGCCTCACGTGCCTTCGCCCCCCTCTCTTGCTCTTGGCAAAGGCGAACCTCCTCCGCAAGTTGGCCCCACAGGCCTTGCAGCTCGTCCTCCAGCGCCTTGCAGCGGTCGCGGGCATTGACCGCTTCCCCCAGGGCCGCGTCACGAGCAATCTTCGCCTCAAGGACGGCCCGCTTCTCCTCGCCGAAGGCCGTCGAAGCCTGAACCAGCGCCGCCCGGATCGAAGCATCAGAGCGAATCCACCCTGAAGCCAGTTCCAGATGCCCGGCCACCAGGCGAGGGTCGGCGCCGAGAAGGTCCAGGCGCAGCCGGTCCAGTTCAACAACAGCATGCTCCAAGACGGAGGAAGAAGACGGAGGAGCCTTGGCGCGCTCCAGGACGACAAGAGGAGCTAAGAGAGCAGTGGCCAGCAAAACGGGAGGAGAAGGTGGCGGCGGCAAGGCCGCCGAATCCCGAGCCAGCATTCGCTGCGTCTCCCCAGCCGTGGCAGTGGCGCCGGATGAGGACACCTCAGGAGTCACCTGGGCCATGGGGGCTGAGCTCGCCCCCGCCAGAATGGCCAGACCTCCTGAGGGCGACCGACCAAGAGAAGCCCGCGCACTGCGATCGCCCCCTTTCACAGGCAGGGGCGCTGCCACGGATGGAGCCTCAGGAGCCCGCTTTGGTTTCTTCGCCGAAGGCGCCCGCCTACTCAAGAGAAGCAATCATCAGGCCTCGTCGGCAGAATGAGAAACAAGAGAACAAGGATCAAGCGCTTACGGGTCGTCGCCGGTGAGCTCGGGCAGGTTTCGGCCCAACTTCAAGCCAAACAGCCGCCTAGAAGGGTCGACCTTGGGAGCGGAAGGCGCGGCAGCGGACTGCCCCGGGGTAGGGGCAGGCATGCGGGGGACCAGCCCGGTCCTATCCTTCTTCGGGATCGGAGGCGAGCTCCCGCTACCCTGCACATCGTCGTCATCATCATCATCATCATCGCTCGGTGATAGGCAGAGAGTGCAGGGCGAGCGCCGAGGGAAGGGAGCCCTCGACTCTCCGTCAGTCGCCCCGGAGTCGGGCCCTTCTCCCTGCTCCTCTTCGCCCTCCTCCTTGCTGGAGGGCACGTCCACCAGTCCTTCAGAAGGCGCCATGGGCACGAGCCCGACCCCGTTGAAAACGGGCATGGACTTCACCACCTGCTCCCAGTCGCTGCGAAGAAACAAGGGCTCGGGAGCACCCTCCAACCTTGCCACCGTGCCCCCAACCAGAGATTGAAGAACCGCGTCCACGTCCTCTTCGTCCACAGGCATGGGGCTCAGATGAGGCCTCCACATCGGAGAAGAGTACTGCCGGAGTGAAGCCAGCTGCTGCTCCAAGAACTCCCTCAACAGTGACGCGCCAGTCAACTTCGCCGTCGCCATGTTGCCTGGCCTCAGGTCCGCATCCATCTTCTCCAACACCGGCTTCACGCAGTGATCTGCGAGCTCCTCCCGGCACCAGTCACTGGCGCTCACAGCCTGCTCCGTGGGCGGGATCAGCCGAGGGTGGACGCGCCCGGCATCAACCAAGACCCACTTGCTCCGGAAGCCATCAGCCCTCTTCCCAGGATTTGAGATGGTAATGGTGTTGCCATGCGCGACGAAGCTCGCGCACGCGGAAGGAGAACTGCCAGTAGTCCGGAGGTAGAAGTAGTGGCGCAGCAAGGCCACCGAGGGCTGCACCCCCACGTGGGCCTCGCAGTAGTAAGCGAAGATCGCCAGGAGAAGGACAGAGTTGGGGTGGAGATGCAGAGCCAGCAAGTTGTAATGGCGGAGGACAAAGAAGAAGAACTCGGAGAAGGGGGGCACCAAGCCCGCTGCGATGGCGCCCACAAAGAAAGGGTAATAGGTGCTCCCTCGACCTTCAGGGGAGGCGGAGCAGACCTTGAACACCTCCGTCCCAACGACGCCCTGCGCCGCTGCCATCCGGCACAGCCTAGCGAAGGTGGCCTTTGACACAGTCGGCAGGTCCAGAGCAGGGGAATACCAAGCTTCGGCCGGAGGCTTGCGAGGCGCCATGGCTTCCTAGGTCGCGCAACCGGAGTAGATCTAGAAGTTTGGAGGAAGAAAGGGGAGGCACAAGAAAAGGGGATCTGAGCAGCAACCGGAGAAAGCAAGGGCAAACTCTGGGAAGATCCATCTCCCCTGTCAACCCGCGCGGTTGCTAAGGCACCCACGTCCAATCGACCGCCACGCGGCGTCCAAGGCCGCAGGCTGTTGGGGCCCGCGGCGCTTCGCCCTTGCCCTTTCGCCTCTCGGCACGGCCAAGTCCATACGCGCCTTGGGCCTGGGTGCTACTGTCGGCGTTCTGGGAACGGGGGTCCCCGGACTTGCCTGCCTGCGGCCTGCGGCGTGGCTCAAGTGGGGGCCCAGCGCGGCCCATCTTCATCAACACGAGGCTCAAGACCCTCGCGAGGGGCCAAGCCTCGCGAGGCGGACGACACGGCGCATCCTCAGGCATAGCCTCGTCAGGCTGGCCCGCGAGGAGGCGGAGAGTTCAAGGCGGGGTACCTCGCGAGGTACCTATGACGCAAGCCATGACGACACAGGGCACCAGGCGGGTGCCAGCGCGCGTAGTGTCCCTCTTTCCTCTTTGGTGCAAAGGGGGCAAGCGTATCAGCGGAGTACCGAGGCATCAGGCAAAGGTTGCCACTTCGGTGCAACGAGACCAGGGCGAGGAGGACTATGAGACGGAGGTCACCATGGAGCCCAGCGCGGCGTCATCACCAGAGCCTTTGGCAGGCGAAGACTGCTTTTGTCAGGATAGATGTACTCGTTGTCCCCCTTCAAATTAGCCCGCCATTGTTGGATCCCTTCCCGCTCAATATTTGGGGAGAGGACCAGGGCCTCTATAAATAGGACTAGCCACCCACATAGCAGGGGGTTCGATTCTGGTTCGGGTTTTCGGTGGTTCAATTCCTGGTCGTTCGGTCCGGGATCTGAGAGAGAGAGAGAGGGAGAGGGTGACTGAACTCTCCATAGCAGTTCATCACCACAGCCAAGAACAGACCCTCGCGAGGCTGTTCTTCCTTGTATTGTTCATCCTCACCAGCCCCAGGAGGCAATCCATCCACCACACACTGGAGTAGGGTATTACACCACATTGGTGGCCCGAACCAGTATAAATCTTGTGTCTTTCATGCAGTTCTTTTAGTAGTTTAGGTCCCCTCGAGACGGAGAGGTTGAAGGCGAGATTTCCGCACGCACCCCAGTGTTCGAACCTTAAGGGTCTGCCGGAACCCGAAATCCGACAGATCTGAGCTAGTTTTAGACACCACATAGAGAGGAGAGGAGAGCTAGTCGTGCCCTTCTTCTTCTTCTCGCCAAACAGCTCAAGGAGCATTTTGTAACCACTCATTATTCTAGTGATCATGGGGAGACCCCGCAGAGCAGTAGTAGGGGTGTTATCTCCACGGAGGGCCCTGAAGCTGGGTAAGATTCGCCGACGTGCATGTCTTCGCCTCATCCCGCTTCCAGGCACCGGCGATGTCTTACTGGCTCCCACAATGATAAGCCACCCGTTGGCATATGTCGCACCTACCACCCGACACAGGGCAAACCTCACGAGGCCCTCGTGACGTGAGCCATCACAAATGGTGCCAGGCGGGTGCCAGCGCGCAGTGCCCTTGTTTCCCCTTTGGTGCAATGGAGGCAAGCGCAGCCGTGGAGTACCGAGGCCTCAGGCAAAGGTTGCCATTTCGGTGCAACAAAACCAAGACCAGGCGAATGGCAAGACGGAGGTCATCGTGGAGCCCAATACGGCGTCACCACCAGAGCTTTGTGCAGGCGAAGACCTCTTTTGTCAGGATAGCTTGTACTAGTTGTCCCCCTTTGAATTTTCCTGCCATTGTTGGCTCCCTTCCCGCTTGATATTTGGGAAGAGGACCAGGGCCTCTATAAATAGGACGAGCCACCACCATAATAGGGGATGGGATGGCATCTCATCTCATCCTAGAGAGAAGTCAAATCCTTGCACCACAAGTTCATACGCACAAGAACACCTCAACCTCAGGAGGCTGTTCTTCCCTTGTATTGTTCATCATCAGCCCAAGAGGAAATCCACCACCACCACACTGGAGTAGGGTATTGCACCACAATGGTGGCCCGAACCAGTATAAACCCCGTGTCTTTCTGGGTTGCGAGTTCGTCGAGTTCGTCTGCGAGATCTTAGCGAGCTAGAGTGTAGATCGGTAGGAGGGAAAGACTTCACGCGCACCCAAGTGTTTGAACCTTAAGGGTTTGTCAGAACCACACATCCGACATTTGGCGTGCCAGGTAGGGGTGCGCCGGGGCTTCTCTCCACCAACCAGCACCCCGCACTGCCGCACTACACTGCCATGGCAGGTGCCCCGCCACTAACCTCTGCGGCCAACACCAGCAGCAGGGAGTCTGGGTACCGAGCCCTAGCCCTCGCTCTGCGGCGAGTGCTGTGGCCAGCCAAGTTCAGGCGGGAGATGCCACCGCGTTACGATGGCGCGGCAGACTCGGCGGAGTTCCTGCTAGCATACGAGGAGGCCGTCCTCGCAGCCGGAGGCGACGACAAGATCATGGCAAACTTGTTCCCCCTGGCGCTCGCCGGCGAGCCGCGCGCCTGGCTGCTCAACCTCCCGGGATCCACGGTGATGTCCTAGGGGGAACTCCGCGACCTCTTCACTGCGCGCTACGCCGCGCCAGCACACCACGCTGTTGTGGCACTGCTGGGTGGCTCCCAAGCACCTCCTTCAGATCGCCACGTCAAGCCTTTCTTCCATCAGATTGGGCCAGCCTGCAAGCGCCCGGGGCCTCCACCGCCGCCAGGTTGGGCTGCGCCGGAGGCCGACCTCACCTTCGACTCGAAAGACCACCCCAGCTCCATCGCCGGCTCCGGGATGCTCCCGATGCTCGGCATGCCCACCATCTGCAACGTGACCATCACCAAGACCCTCATCGACGTCGGCACCGGCCTCAACTTGCTCTCCGTGGAAGCCTTCAGCCTTCTTCATGTGCCGTTCGAACGGCTCGGCCTCAGCAAGCCCTTCACAGGAGTGGGTGGTGGAGTTTCTCACCCTTTGGGGCAGATCCGCCTCCCTGTCACCTTTGGCACGCGAGACAACTATCGCACCTGGTGAAGTTCTAGGTGAACTTGAGGCTTAACCTGGAGAAGTGCTTGTTTGGCGTCCCCTCTAGCAAGCTGCTGGGGTTTCTCGTATTCCACAGAGGGATCGAGGCGAATCCGGAGAAGATCAAGGCCATCGAAGACATGTGCCCACCACAGACCCTCAAGGAGATGCAAAAACTGGCAAGGCGAGTGACCGCGTTAGGGCGTTTCATCACTAAGCTAGGCGAGTGCGCCTTACCCTTCTTTAAGCTCATGAAGAAGAAAGGCCCGTTCGAGTGGACCCCGGAGGCCGACCGGGCCTTCCAAGACCTCAAGAAATATCTCACCAGCCCCCAGTGATGGTGGCACTGCGGCCTCTCGAGCCTCTGGTACTCTACCTTTCTGCCACCCCATACTCCGCCAGTGCGGCGCTGGTGGCGGTTCAGGAGGAGCGTAGAGGCAAGGGTGCACCGCGCCAAGCCAGGGCTGATGTAGCGCAGGGTCAGGAAGGCACACGAGAGCCATCAGTGGCAGAAGATCAAGCTCGGCAGGGCAACGTCGCGGAAACCCCGGGGATGGCCAAGTCGCAGAAACGCTCCACCTCAAGATCTGCCACATTCTCCGCAAGACCCGAGCCTCAACAGTGTGCCAGCCTTCGTCGAGCACCCAGTATTCTTCGTCAGCACCGTACTATGGGACGCAAGGGCACGCTACCCCCATGCCACAAAAGCTCCTGCTCGCACTCTTGGTGGCCTCGCGCAAGCTGCGACACTACTTCCAGGGGAACCCCATCAAGGTCGTCTCAGCTTACCCATTGGAGAGGGTACTCAGGAGCCCAAACTAAGCCAGAAGGGTCGCTGGACGGAACATCGAGCTGCAAGCATTCCAGCTGGAGTTCAGCACCACCAGGGTCATCAAGGGAGCCGCGCTCGACGTTTTTGTGGCGGAATGGATAGATGCCCGGCTCTTGAGGAAGGAGAAGACCGGTCCACCTCCCTAGGAAGTGAGGCACCAGACGGCTGGGCCATGTATTTTGATGGCGCCTTTGTGCACCAGGGCGCGGGGGCTGGAGCAGAGCTCATCTCGCCCACTAAGAACAAGCGTTACTATGCCGTGCAATTCTGCTTCCAGCACGGCGAGAAGGTCTCCAACAATATCGCAGAATATGAAGGCCTCATAGCCGGCCTGAAGGCTGCAGCGGCTCTGGGGGTGAGGCGCCTTACTGTCAAGGGCGACTCGCACCTCCTCGTCAACTTCTCCAACAAAGTGTACGAGCCAAAGGACAAGCACATGGGAGGCCTACCTTGTGGAGGTGTGCAAGATGGAAAAGCAGTTCTCAGGCCTGGAGCTGCAGCACGTGCCCCGGGGCACCAACAAGGAAGCCGATGACATCGCCAAGAGAGCATCCAAGCGGCAACCACAAGATCCCGACGTCTTCGAAAAGCGGCTCTTCAAGCCGTCAGCTACGCCACCTCTTTCAAGCACGACTCAGCCTCGGGAGGAGCTCCCACAGCCCCCGACCACGGGAGCACTAGCTTGCGGCCCAACCTTAGTAGCTCGGCTACTCATGGCGCTCGAGCCCCAAGAGGAGTGCTGGACCAAGGAGTTCAAGGAGTACCTGATGCACGGGACAGTGCCAGAGAAGGAAGAGGACGCGGAGCGCGTGGCCCGGCAGGCCACGGCATACTGCCTTCAAGACGACGAGTTGTATAGGAAATGGCCAAACGATGTCACGCTGTGCTGCATCTCCAGCGATCAAGGGAGGGAACTGCTGATTGACATACACGTCGGGGACTGTGGACATCACTCATCATCACAGACCCTCGTCGGCAAGGCCTTCCGCAGCGGATTCTATTGGCCCACAGCACTCAACGATGCAGCCGAGGTGGTGAAATCCTGCGAAGCTTGCCAATTCCACGCCAAGCAAACCCATCAGCCTGCTCAGGGCCTCCAAAACATCCCGCTCACGTGGCCATTCGCGGTCTGGGGGCTAGACATCCTAGGCCCGTTCCCCCGAGCGCCAGGGGGTACCCTTATCTCTATGTCGCCATCGACAAGTTCACCAAATGGACGGAAGTGGAAGCCGTCTGAACCATTCTAGCCGGCTCTGCTGTCAAGTTCATCAAGGGACTCGTGAGCCGCTTCAGGGTCCCCAACCGTATCATCACAGATAACGGCTCGTAGTTTACTAGTAACCTCTTTAAAACCTACTGTGCTAACCTTGGAATGCAGATCTGCTACGCTTCGATGGCCCACCCCTGGAGCAATGGTCAGGCTGAGCGCGCCAACGCTGAGGTCCTGAGGGGCCTCAAGACTAGGACCTTCAAGAAGAAGGTGGAGGCCTGCGGCAGGGGCTGGCACGACGAGCTCCAGTCCATGCTGTGGTCCATCCGCACCACCGCTTCCAAGCCAATGAGCGAGACTCCGTTCTTCCTTGTCTACGGAGCTGAAGCAGTCCTCCCTCACGAGGTCAAGCATCGCTCCGTGCGGGTTCTGGCATTCGACGAAATGCCGTAGGACGCCATACGGGGGATGGATCTCGTGCTGGGGGAGGAACATCGTCGCGAAGCTGCATTAATGGCAACAAGGTACCAGCAAGCACTGAGGCGTTACCACTGTCGCAACATTCGCTCCAGGACGATCGAGACGAGTGACCTAGTCCTAAGGCGGGTCCTCTCCAGGGAAGGGTTGCACAAGATTTCACCCATGTGGGAGGGCCCGTTCAGGGTTGTCCACATCTCCAGGCCTGGCGCGGTGCGCCTGGAGACGCAAGAAGGGACACCTATCCAAAATGCCTAGAAAATCCAGCACCTCCGGAGGTTCTACCCGTGAAGCAAGGCCCAGAGCCTGTGAAGCAAGGCCCAGAGCCCGAGAAGAAAGGCCTAGAGCCTTTGAAGCAAGGCCCAGAGCCTGTGAAGAAAGGCCCAGAGCCTGAGAAGAAAGGCCCAGATCCTTTGAAGCAAGGCCTAGAGCCTATGAAGCAAGGCCTAGAGCCTGAGAAGAAAGGCCCAGAGCCTAAGAAGCAAGGCCCAGAGCCTGAGAACCAAGGCCTAGAGCCTGTCAACCAAGGCCCAGAGCCTGAGAAGAAAGGCCCAGAGCCTGAGAAGCAAGTCCCAGAGCCTGAGAAGCAAGGCCCGGAGCCTGAGAAGCAAGACCTAGAGCCTGTGAACCAAGGCCCAGAGCCTGAGAAGAAAGGCCCAGAGCCTATGAAGAAGGTCCGATGCCTGTGAAGAATCGCCGCCCGTGAGCCGTCACACTCTCACGTAATGATGAGTTGGGGTTGTACACACCCCGGAGTCTCAGGAGTGCCAACCTCAGGCCCTGGGGCTCCCTCCCACGCCTAGTGGACAACACTTAGCTCCGCGCTGGTGAGAAGACTTGGATACTAGATTAGGTGCCAGATGTGGCTTTTCATTTGCTTTCCGAAGTTGTCTCGCCTCTCCTTGATCATGTTTGCCTTTGGCGTTCTTTGCTGATTTGGTTCCTTCGCCTTTTACAGCATTTTTTCGGCTCTGGTTTGCTCATGATCTGTCTCTCGCATACCTCACGAGGGGGCTAGGCAGGTGCCCTTTGGAGCATTTTTCTTCTCTCTGCCTTCTCGCGAGTCACCCTCGTTCAAGTCTGAAAGCTGGCACATCTCTCCTAATCCGTGCCCCTCGGGTACCGTGATACAAAGTGCCAAGTCAAGGTTTGGGTAAATGGCAAATCCTATAGCGCACCCCCTAACAATTTTTTTGCAGTTTCTGAGCAAACGCAGACATCTCATGAAGGAAAGGGTGTCCCAAATGCGCCAGGTTAAGTTATCTTTGCTCAAAATAACAACATGGCGTGGGAATAGCACGCACGTTGCATTAACCATGAACCACAGTTCGATACACGCCCCTTTGGGCCAATACTGGTTTCATTTTCTGATGCAGGGAAAAACAAAGCGGCGTTTCAGCAATTCGCGGGACGCAGGCCCTTAGCGAAGCCCCAAGCCTAGCCAGACCCCTCCTCGCGCTTCATGGAGGCGCGGCGACGAGATGACCCGCTGCCTCCTTCGAAGCGGGCGCGGTGGCTGGTCGTAGCCACTACTGTTGGAGCTATCACAGGAGGAAGAGCCGCCATAGCTGGAAGAGACGTGGTCGCGACCGTCACCAAGGCCGAGCACCTCCTCACCGTCGTTCGTCTTGGGGCAGCACCGGGCGCGGCGACCATCTTCCCCGAACACCCTCACATAGAGGGTCGACCCACCATCATACTTGAAGTGGAGCGTGCACCGCCTATCCAGGCCGCGCGCGCGGGCGAACGTCTGCCAGCCGCGGGCCAGGGCTATGTTGCCTGCGGTGGAAGTCTCAACCGCGACCCAGGAGGCCTTGCTGCAGCAACCATCCGCCTGCAACCAGAGCCCGCCTGGACCAGGGGCCGGCAGTTCATCGACAAGAAAGCGCGGAAGCTGGAGCCAGTTGTCGGCCGGGTTCTCCGACCAGACAACGAACTCCAGCGACACCCCCGCTGAATGGAAGTGCGGGCGGGGAGGCCGCACAACCATCGCGCGCCTCCCCTCGTCAGCTGGATCGCCATGGTTGGGACGGTCCCCTCTGCGTGCCGTGGCGCCGCCTCGACAGTGTGCTTGCGCGGACGGGCCTTCCCCTTCTCGGCGGCAGAGAACTTCCTACGTGGTGCCATCGGAGGCACTGCAAGCAATGAAGCAAAGAAGAAGCAAGCAAGCGAGGAAGAGATGGGCGACGGGGGCTCCGCCCTCCCTCATTTATAGCAAGAGAAGGCCAACCGGCACCTCCCACGATCGCAGGTAATGATGGATTCCCTTGCACGTCGCAGGGACTTGTCAAGTTGTGCAGTCGTCGAGGCAGGGTGGGGAAGCGGAGACGCCCACGTCCAATCAACCGCCACGCATAAACCGAGGCTACAGGCTTTTGGGGCCCGCGGTACTCCGAACATGACCCTTGGCTTCACCACGAAGCCAAGCCCACGCGCACCTTGGGCCCGGGGGCTACTGTCGGCATTCTGGCAACGGGGGTCCCCATACTTGCCTGCCTGCGGCCCGCGGCGTGGTCAATTAGCAGGCCGTATGACCCATCTTCACCAACAAGGCACCCAAGACCCTCGCGTGGGGCCAAGCCTCGCGAGGCGGATAATGCAAGACCTCCTCTAGAGTGGCCTAGCTAGGCAGGCTCACGAGGAGCGGGGATATCAAGGCAGGGCAAACCTCACGAGGCCCTCGTGACGTGAGCCATGACAAATGGTTCCAGGCGGGCACCAGCGCGCGCAACGTCCTTGTTTCCCCTTTGGTGCAAAGGAGGCAAGCACATCCGCGGAGTACCGAGGCCTTAGGCAAAGGTTGCCATTTCGGTGCAACAAGACCAATACCAGGCGGACGGCAAGACAGAGGTCATCATGGAGCCCAAGACAGCGTCACCACCAGAGCTTTGTGCAGGCGAAGACCGCTTTTGTCAGGATAGCTTGTACTAGCTGTCCCCCTTTGAATTTGACCGCCATTGTTGGCTCCCTTCCCGCTCGATATTTGGGACGAGGACCAGGGCCTCTATAAATAGGACAAGCCACCACCATAGTAGGGGATGGGATGGCATCTCATCTCATCCTAGAGAGAAGTCGAATCCTCGCACCACAAGTTCATACGCACAAGAACACCTCAACCTCAGGAGGCTGTTCTTCCCTTGTATTGTTCATCATCAGCCCAAGAGGCAATCCACCACCACCACACTTGAGTAGGGTATTACACCACAACGGTGGCCCGAACCAGTATAAACCCCGTGTCTTTCTATGTTGCGAGTTCGTCGAGTTCGTCTGCGAGATCTTAGCGAGCTAGAGCGTAGATCGGTAGGAGGAAAAGACTTCGTGCGCACCCCAGTGTTCGAACCTTAAGGGTTTGCTGGAACCCCACATCCGATAGCCATGATAGAGGGATTGTCCGAAGAGCATGGGCTGGCAGGTGTGTTTTCTTGGAATGGAACTGTCAGGCTTCACATGTCGTGACGAGCTTAACTGCGTCTTGGATGGTTGTAGGCCGATAGAATCCTTGCCGGAATGCTTTCCCAACCAATGCCCTTGATCCAATGTGTGAGACGCACATTCCTCTCTGAATCTCATCCAGGAGTTCCTTTCCGTCCTCTCGGCAAACACACTTCAATTTCACACTGTTGGGCCTCCTTCTGTACAGAGTGTCATCGACAAACTGATACATACTGGCACTCTGGGCTGCTTTCTCAGATTCATCTAGGTCGCGGGGGAGTTCTCCAGTTTGGAGGAAGCGGACGATGTGCCCTGCCCAAGTTGGAGCCCGTGGCTCCGCAACGAGGACTAGCGGCACCTCCTCGGCTGCGGGAGCACCAGCCTCGTTTACGGGGTCCATAGGCTCGGTTGGAGGGGGTGGTCAGGCAGGCTATGAGGAGTTGTTTCCGGTAGGGTCTCTGCCAACAGCGGGTGGCTCGATCGGGAGAGGCTTACCGTAGTCCAACTTTCTCCTTTTCCGGGCCATTGTGATTGGTGATACGGAGGGTTGAGAGAGGTGGAGAACAAAATTTCTTGGTTCCACTGGAAGCTTTTGTGCAGCACACTTTGACAGGTGATCAGCTATGCTGTTTTCCGCACGGGGTACGTGCTCAGTTTCCAACCCTTCAAAGCGCTCCTCCAACCTCCATACTCCCTTAATGTATGCTTCCATCAATGGGATTTGATAATCCTTATTGACTTGTATCACCACCACTATTAATCTCCTCGAATGATCAGCTTCTTGATTCCCAATTCAGCTGCAATCCTAAGCCCAGCAAGGAGCCCTTCATACTCAGTTGTATTGTTGGTGGCTTCTTCCCGGACAAAGTGCATTTGGATGACGTTCTTCAAGTGCTCCCCGGAGGGGGCAACAAGTAGCATGCCAGCTCCTGCACCTTGTAGGGAAAAGCACCATCAAAATACATAATCCATTGTTGGGGTGATTCCTTGCCCAGGAGAGTTGTTTCCATTGCTTCCACATCTGGGGTTGGCATCCATTCTGCAATAAACTCTGCCAGCGCCCTGCTTTGAATGGTTGAAGTGCTCTCAAACTTCAAACCAAAGCTGGATAACTCCAAAGCCCACTCCACTATTCTACCAATATCCTCATGGTTTGGGAGTATCCTCCTTAGCGCAGCAATGATTAACAACCGTGATATCATGGGGTTGGAAGTAATGGCGCAGTTTCCTTGAGGCCATGATGAGGCCAAAGATCAACTTTTGCACACCAGACTACCTCGATCAAGCCCCTTGCAAAAAGGAGCTGACGAAGTACACTGGGCGCTGCACCACTTTCTTCCTTGCCGCATCCTTGGGGTTGCACTCATTGTCATGCTTACTACTATTATGATCCTCTTCTGACTCTGCCACGGTCTGGCCGCTCTCTGCTTCATCCACTTCTTGCTGTGCTACCAAGGCTGCACTAACCACTTGGTTGGTTTCTGCCAAATAAAGTAGTAACGGCTCTTGAGGTTTGGGTGCAACTAAGGCAGGCATAGACAACAAGTAAGCCTTCAACTCTTACAAGGCTGTATCTGCTTGGGGGGTCCACTTCATAGGCCCTACCTTCTTCAAAATTTTGAAGAACAGTGGGGCGGGCTCAGTGTAACGCCCTCAATGCGGCTATATATCCCACATGTCGAAGCACGACTTAGAGGCATAACCGCATTGAAAGCAATGTCGCAAGTGAGGTAATCTTCACACAACCCATGTAATACATAAGGGAAAAGGATACATAGTTGGCTTACAATCGCCACTTCACACAATTACATGAATTAAAGCATTACATCATCGAGATACAATCAAGGCCCGACTACGGAGCCAAAATAAAAGAAGAACCCCAAAAGCGACAAGGTCCCCGATCGACCCCAACTGGGCTCCACTACTGATCAACTAGAATGAAACAACACAAAGGACAAGATCTTCATCGAGTTCCTCCTGAGCTTGGTTGCATCATCTGCACGGACTCATCGGCACCTGCAAGTTCATTTGGAAGTATCTGTGAGTCACGGGGACTCAGCAATCTCGCACCCTCGCGATCAAGACTATTTAAGCTTATGGGTAAGGAAAAAAGGTATGAGGTGGAGCTGCAGCAAGCGACTAGCATATATGGTGGCTAACATACGCAAATGAGAGCGAGAAGAGAAGCAAAAGCACGCTCGATAAACTATGATCAAGAAGTGATCCAAGTCTACTTACGTCAAGCATTACTCCAACACCGTGTTCACTTCCCGGACCCCACCGAGAAGAGACCATCACGGTAACACACGCGGTTGATGTATTTTAATTAAGGTCAACTTCAGGTTTTCTACAACCGGACATTAACAAATTCCCATCTGCCCATAACAGTGGGTACGGCTTTCGAAAGTTCAAATCCCTGTAGGGGTGTCCCAACTTAGCCCATAACAAGCTCTCACGGTCAATGAAGGATATTCCTTCTAGCAGGAAGACCCGATCAGACTCGGAATGCCGGTTACACGGAATTTCGACAAGGTAAAACTAAACCAGCAACACCGCCCGAATGTGCCGACAAATCCCGATAGGAGCTGCACATATCTCTTTCTCAGGGCACACTCAGATTGTCCTAGGTACGGGTAGGCCAGCCCAGAGTTGCCCCTGGTGGCCACCGGCAGTTGACAGGTTGGACCAACACTTAGAGGAGCACTGGCCCGGGGGGGAGGTTAAAATAATGATGACCCTTGAGTCTGCAGAACCCAAGGGAAAGAAAAGGCTAGGTGGCGAATGGTAAAACCAATGTTGGGCATTGCTGGAAGAATTTCATTCAAGGCGAACTGTCAAGGGGTTCCCATTATTACCCAACCGCGTAAGGAACGCAAAATCCGGGAACATAACACCGATATGACGGAAACTAGGGCGGCAAGAGTGGAACAAAACACCAGGCATAAGGCTGAGCCTTCCACCCTTTACCAAGTATATAGATGCATTAATTAAATAAGATATATTGTGATATCCCAACAAGTAAACATGTTTTGAACAAGGAACAACATCTCCATGTTCCAACAAGGTACAAACTTCAATCTTCACCTGCAACTAACAACGCTATAAGAGGGGCTGAGCAAAGCGGTAACATAGCCAAACAACGGTTTGCTAGGACAAGGTGGGCTAGAGGCTTGGCTTAACAATATGGGAGGCATGATAAGCAAGTGGTAGGCATCATAGCATAGGCATAGCAAAAGAGTGAGCATCTAGCAAGCAAAGATAGAAGTGATTTTGAGGGTATGGTCATCTTGCCTGAAATCCCGCAAGGAAGAAGAACGAGTCCATGAAGAAGACAAATGGGCGTAGTCAAACGGTTCCTCACAAACGCAACCTTATCGGTACCAACCCGAAGAAGCAACACCGGAAAGAAGAAAACAACATAGTAAACAACCACGACATGAACATGGCATGATGCACAACCAAGTATGATGCATGTCCGGTTTAATGAAGCATGGCATGGCAAAGTGCAACAAACAACACTACAAATTAAGTGGAGCTCAATATGCAACGGAGTTGCATATTGAAGAAAACACCACATGACTTATTTAGTTGACTCTCGGTTAGGTACTCAACAATATTAAATGTTGGTTAACATGGCAAGAGGTGAAGCATAACAAAATTATACCATTTAAACAATTTAAATGGGGCCGGATATAACAAACAAAAAATCCGGTAAATCCCCATATGCATTAGCAATTTATTGCAACAACAATTTTAAACATTTTAAAGTCGTTAACATGATGCGGATGACATGTTCAAGTTTATGCAATTTTCATTAAAAGTTGACAAGAGCATTATAAGGCATTTGTCACCGTAGTAGAAAGAAAGGGGTGCCACGGCGACGATAACTAAACGGTGCCACTACAACGTTCCGGTTCCGACAACTCATTGAGAACGTCGGTGCAAAAGAAAGTGTGGCGGGAGTGTGCAAAAGATGGTGGGGTGATCCCGGTTACCGGGTTCCCATGAGTCAACGACGACATGGCAACGAGGAGGAACCACTAACGTTCACGGGTGAAAACAACAACTAAACATGCATCTCACACAACACATGCTTTCGTCCACGGGTCATCGTCTCGGTGGTTATACCTTCCAGGTGCATTCTCGGAGCGGTTCGAGTTCGTAGAGGAAGTAGAGGAAGTAGTCGTCCTCGCACGCTCTAGGGTCGGCGGTAGAGGTTCTCGCGATCTCGGCGATGGTAGTGGTACATGTTTATCGTTGCACGAGTTTCTGTAGACGTTCATGTCATCGGTGTCGTGGTACTTGGGGTCTTCGGACTTTCTGGTCCCGTTCTTGCGACGGTAGTCGTTCACATTCGTTCGGAGAGGTACTTGACGGCTCCAACGTCTTCGGGGTGACGGTAGTGGTACACGCGACGTCGGGATACTTGTCAGTCCGGTCTTGGCGGCATAGATGTACACGTTGTTGGGGTACTTGTCGCATCATCGGGTGTAGTTGTACGTGAGGGTCTTGACGAATCCGAAGGGGTACTTGACGGGTCCGGTCTTGGCGATTCAGGTTTCGTAGTGTCCTGGTACTTGACGCTTGGGATTGATTCCACGGTTGCATGCATCCATGGCAACATAGCACAGATGCAAAGAGGCAACAACTTGGTACGGTTCCGGTGGTCGAACAAGGCAGGGCAGCTCGGCCACGCGCGCTGCAGGCGATAGAGGACAGGCAGAGGAGCAACAGTGCGATGGAAGACATCGACGCAGGCGAGGAGCAGCCCCAACGGTGGAGCTCCATGGGAGGCATAGCCATGCGCGGCTGCTGTAGTTCCTCAAGCAGAGAAGAAGCCGGTAGGCTGCGGTGCCCGGCGGCCCTGGCAACGCGGTGGGGTGGGCGAGCTGGACCCTTGTGCCCATGGCGGCAAGGAGGAAGACCATGGAGGAGGCGCACTGGTCGCGGGCTCCTGGCGGGCGGAGTTAACGCAGGGGAGGCGCTGGCGATGGTGGGGATCGGGCGCACGGCTCGTGCAGGATTGAGCGAGAGCCGCTCTGGTGCACGAGCAGGGGAAGGAGATGAGGGAGTGAGGGAGATCGAGCAGGGGAAGGCAGCGAGCAAAAGAGGGATTGGGCTCGAGGGAGAGAGAGATTTCGGGCGCTAGGAGAACAAGAGGGAGATGGGATCGGGCGCGCTCTCCCTGGCGGCGCTGGGTGGAAGGGGTACGAGGGAAGAGGGGAGGGGATCGGGCCAGGGGGTAGCGATGCGGGAGCGCTAGGGTTAGGTGGAAAGGGGCCGGCTTGGCTTTGGCCAAAAGGCTGCGGGGTTAGGATGGGCCTTCCGCTGGACCTGAGCTGGGCTTCGCTCTTCCTCTCTCTTCTTCTCCTAAGAGAAAAGAAATAGAGAGAAAAAAAAAGAAAAGGAGGGTTAAGGAAAGGATTTTTGAGCATGGGGATAATTTTCCTGAACTCACAAAAATATGCTCGTTCTGAGAAAAAATAGAAAAAGCCCAATCGAACAAAAGATTTCAAACTCATTTGAATTTAATTCAAATGGGTTTGAACTGGGACGAGGTTTCTAGAGTGACCAAAAATGTTGAAATTTTAGGTGAAGCTCCGGAAAATGATGAAAGGATATAAGGCAAGGTTAGAGAGTCAACACTTGAAGAAGAAAAGGCCAAAGGAATTAATATGCAAGTGTGTTAAGGTAAATTTCCAAAGAATGGATTATTTATCATAGCTCCATAATATTGGGAGGGTATGTTATAAAGAGAATCACCACGTGAATTCCCTCGATTTAAGTGGACCGAAGATCCATGCAATTTATTTAGTCGAGTTGCAAAAGATTTATGAGATGATGGCATGATGACATGATGCAATGCACATGTTGCAACGAACCAAACAAATCACATGACGAAAACCCGAAAACCCTGGAAGGCATCTGAAGCTCCGGTCTTGGGCGTCACAACACTCCACCACTATGAGAGGATCTCGTCCCGAGATCTAGAATGGCACCGGAGGGAAAACGGAAGAGAAAGAGAAGAGGTGAAACTAAGTTGCTTCTCTGACCAATGAGTGAAACCAAGGAACCTTGAGAGGTTGAACAAATTGAAAGAAAGAATGCAACGGAGATGAACGAAGTAGAAAACACTCTGTTAGAAAAGAGGAACAAGGAAGAACAAATTTGGGTAGCACTCCGGTTGACAAGAGATGCAAGACTTGGTAAGATGAAAGAACTTGAGCAAAAAGGACAGAACCTCCGGTTAAATGGATAAGTAAAAGAAAGAAGCGTGATCTTGACAAAACAAAATGATGGGTTGAAAAGAGCAACATCGCAATGCCTCCGGAAGAGAGAAATAGAAGATAGATCATTGAGATAAAAGAATGTAGAAGAAATGCCAACTTCTGCCACAAAAGATTTTGAAAAGGCATCTTTAGGAGAAGGGTCGAATGGAGTTGTTGGAAAAAACAATAGCGAAAAGAATAATCCTGATATGGTCTTATGGAATACATCTCAAATTATGAGGTGACGACTTGCCAAACAAGATTGGATTGATATGAACAAGAAGACGAGAAACTATTCACCGGGAGGATAAAGAAGAACTTGGGTCCTTTATAAGCACCATAGATAGCAACAAACCTTAGGGAAGGCTGTAGGTGAAATATAACCCAAGATAACTCCAAAGAAGAGATTGATGGATTTAAAATACATCATTCCTAACAACATGTGAATCATGAAACATGAGCTCAAATTATCAAGAATGACATAATACCACCTCCAATGATACGGTAGAAAGAATTGCACTCCAGATAGCAAGAAGAAGAAAACTTGAGCTCCCCTGAAAAGAATCTTGACGAACACTTCGAGGAGGAATTAAGTCCTTGATGAACCATCATGTAGAGCCTCCATGAAGAACTCCAGTAAACAAAAAGAATAACGAAAATAAAGAGAAGTTGGAAACACAAGGTTAAACCTTGTAATGATCTAGATGGATCTCCGTGATAATTAGAGCATGGAACTCCAGGAAAGAAAAGATAAAGCATCTCGAACCGAGAATGTGATATGATGAACCATTCCGAAAACAAGAAATTAGATCACTTGGATGAAACAAGAATAAGAATTACATTATGCTTAACCCTCACCAATTTAATTGATGACAAGCAACGGATTTGGCATACTACTTATTCTCGTAGAAAGGATTAAGATAGATATAGCACAAACTTGGGATGGTCTTCAATGAACCGACGGTAAAATGAAACAACGAACAAATTGATATGATAACCAAGGAAAGAGATCTTGAACGAACCACCATAAGAATTGAGAATGATTGAAGGAAAGGTTAAGAAACACCGGGAAGAAGGAATTAAAGAACGAATGAAGATACTTGAGGGAATTTGATACATGAGAATGAAGGGATCATGAACTGGTTAGAGATCACTTGAATGATGCACCGATAAGATTTGGAGAACGATAACTGAAAGCTGAGAATGAAAAAAAATCTGAGATGATGGGCTTCGGATGATCAAACTGAAAAATACGCCCTAATTTGCTCCGGACAGGTGAAAATAATTGTAACCATCGAAAACAATTATGAGAGGAAGACATCAAGCTATAACCACGAATCTTGAAAAGAAAGGAGCAAGATTTAAGAGAAACTCTTCTTCGGTCTTCAAAATCTGAGAATGACGATGAGAAATACCATCATGACTCATTTATGCATTCTGGAAGAATCAAAATGAATATGTTGAGCCAATGATGAAAAGAATTCGATAGATCTTGGAGAAAACATAACACTTATGATAATTCATTCTTACGTCAAACTTCAAAAATAAAATTTGAGGATAGCTCCGGGAAAATAAGAAGAGTTAGGTAAGATCCTGGGAAAAGACCTGTGAGTTAGGGCCCACTCAAAAGATACACCGTTGAATGATTTCTTGAAAAGGCGATAGCACCGGTTGAATTAAACGGCTTGAATGAGGGAACATCCTCAAAAGAGCTTGAACGAATGCAGAGTGGAAGCATGAATCTTCGAGACATCTTCAGCACTCCGGAACAATTGAATAGCGAGAGGAGAATATATGAGGTGCACCGACATGAGAAGGTATTTGAAACAAGGAGAAAGATATGATCAATAATGCTTGAATTAAAGCACCACAGAAGAAAAATGAGTGAAGGGTGACGAACTTGAAGCTCCGTTGGCATCTTCCTGAGAAGCAACGGATAAGAACATTGACGTAAAAAGGAATGGAGAGACTTCACATGAATAAGATGGCCACTTGATCAAGAAATCTGAATCCTTGAAGAAAAATGGGTGGGTGGGCGGGAAAACAAAGACAATTTGGGATGGATGAAATGACCACCGTTGAGAATAAGTGATAATTGATCTTGCGGAAGTTGAAATGATCGGATCCACTTGAAGAGAAACACACCGGTTGACAAGGATTGACATGACAATCTCGATTATCATGAAGGATTTGTATTCACATAGGAGTATGAGAACACCACTTAGGAAAGGTGTGGAATAAATATTTGACATTGAAGCAACTCGAATACCACAACTCCAAACAAAAACAAAGGATTGGCTTGCAGAATAAGCCGGAACAAACATATGATAGAGATTTCGTCTGAAGTTTTCGTGGTGGGGCCTACACGGGCTCGATCGTACAGCACCATAATGTACAAGGAAGTGCACATGACATACGAAGCGTCCCCGAGTCGGCATAGCCAAGGACTCTTTAAGACACAATGAGACAACTGTAAAACCGACCGTGAATAGGCGGACCACTAGACGTTGAACCCCAATTTCATATCATACATCTGTCGGAAAGATATCCTACGAGCTACTTGAATTCCCACTTATAAACTCCCGAAATTTTCCAGTTATGCAATCTGGTGTTGGGGATACGGGGGAAGCATAATATCTCACCCAAAAACTAGCAAATCCTACATCCAACTGTATCCATCCTTCAACACATAACCAAGAAACCTTCGGAAATTGTCTACCTCAACCTTCGAAAAGCATCCGTTATACGAGTTATGGCAATACTCCTGAACTCCCGCCCCAGTACCTGAATTTATTTATTTGAGTTGCAAAAGATTTATGAGATGATGGCATGATGACATGATGCAATGCACATGATGCAACGAACCAAACAAATCACACGATGAAAACCCGGAAACCCTGGAAGGCATCTGAAGCTCTGGTCTTGGGCGTCACACTCAGCAAACCTGGAAATGAATCTCCTTAGCGCAGCAACGCATCCTGTCAAGCGCCTCACATCATTAACTGTCCTTGGCGCTAGGATCTGCTCAATGGCCTTGATCTTGTTGGGGTTGGCTTCAATCCCCCGATGGGACACGAAGAATCCAAGCACCTTGCC
Source organism: Triticum monococcum (assembly GCA_034509565.1). Taxonomy (NCBI): domain Eukaryota; kingdom Viridiplantae; phylum Streptophyta; class Magnoliopsida; order Poales; family Poaceae; genus Triticum; species Triticum monococcum. Next base: position 392,521,073 of record CM067843.1, on the reverse strand, counting down.
GGAGGGAACACCAAACACACACTTCTCTGGGCTAAGCTTCAAGTTGATATTGCGCAAATTAGCAAATGTCTCCTCCAAATCCTGGATAAGGGTGGCCTTATCCTTGGTCTTGACCACATTGTCATCCATATAGGATTCTATTGTCACATCCCTGTTTTGAGTCATGCATTAGGATTGGTTGAACATGTGCATCATGTTTAAATTTATTTTAAACTTGAAATGGGGATGACAGAACCCCCAGCACCCCCCTAGAACAACTAGGGTTTACTACAAACTTTATCAATGAACCTGAAATGGCCTTCTAAATAGCCCACCCTTTTTGTTTTGGGTTAAAACCTTTGACAAAAATGGTGCACATTTTTCTAGGACATCTTAAGGTCATTGGATTAACTCTTATAGTATTTGCACTTGGGCATTTAAATGCTATAAAATATTTTAAATGCTCAAATAATCATAAACTAAAATGTTTGCTGTTGGATATATTCTAAGCAGTAGCCATGATTAATTTTATGATTTTTGGAAATGCCCTAGCATTTTTAATAAAGCCCTGAAGTTACAGAAATAATAGAATAAATGAAAAATAGAAAAGGAGAGAGAGAACAGAGACTTACCTATCGCCCTGGCCTGGCCCAGCTCGGCCCAGTCCACTGGCTCGCGCCAGTCATGCTCCTCCTCTCGCCAGGAGGACAAGAGGCGCGTGGCCGGCGCCCGCAGCCACACGCCGGCCACCTCCTGCTTCTGCCGACGCCCGGACGCCGTCTACAAGTGCCACACAGACCCACTGGACCCCTGGACCGCTCCACTCTCCCCCTATCTTGCCTCTCTCGCTCTCTCTCCCGAAGCAGGGTGAAGCCATCGCCGCCGTTCGCCGCCACCGTGACCACCGTGCTCCCCTCGCCTCACTGACCCGTCCAAAAGCCCAGCCTCGTCGCCCTCGTCCTCTTCGCCGAGCCACGCCGCCCCGGATGCCCCCAAAGGTCATCACTGCGGTCGTCTTCTACCTCGAGCAACCGAGATCGCCGGCAACGCCCCGACATCGTCCGACCTCCACCGAGCCCGCTGAGACGCGTTCTGCAACCGCCATGAGCTCCTCTACCGAACCCCTCGCTCCCCGCCGTCTATTTCCTCCTCTGGCCTTACTAACCACCGCGGCCAAAGCTCGCCGCCGCCACCGCACATTGCCGTCGTGGCCACAACCACGTTGGGTCGCAACCGAGCATGCCATCGTCTTCAACGCACTCACAGGACCCCGTAGCACCCCCGCACTCCCCTCGTCGTGCCTGCTAGTGACTAGTTCGACCTCGCCCGAACTCCGACAGCCGCAACGCTCGTCACCGTCGGCGTTTCCGGCCACCCCAGCTCCACCCACTGCCACCACTCGACGCAGCTCACTCCCCGCATCACGTAGATGGTCTCAGTCGTCCTTTTGGTCGCCGGAGTGCAAAACCCGTGTTGCTCTGCCGCGTCTGGCCTCGCCGGCGAGTTTCACCTCCCCTGAGTCTCTGACACGTGGGACCGCCTAGCTAATTAACTTAGATTAGCACTAATCAAAAATTAGTTAGTTAATTAACTACTGACTTGCGGGTCCAACTGGTCAGGTTTGACCTGGACCGGCCCGTTGACCCCTGACGTCACTCTGACGCAATGCTGATGCAGTAAATCCTTTTCTGGATTTATTCTTTAATAGGAAATTCTAGAAAATAGCCAAAACTTCTAAAAATCATAGAAAATCAACCATAACTCCAAATGCAAAGTTTTATATATGAATTTTGATCAAAAAAATTCAATCTATCCATTGGTAATGATTTCATGCATGACAAAACAAGATAACCTTGCTGTTTAAGCAAAATAAGATAATGCACTAATAAGGCTATGTTAAATGAACTAACATTTGAATCTTTGATTCAAATGGGTTCATTCCTTTCTGTTTTAGCTTGCATTAGGCCAAGACACATTCATTTTGCCATGTCATAGCATGCATCGTATTGTTGCGTATTGTCATGTGTTGATTATTTTCGGTGTGTTTTCCGTGGTAGGTTCTGCCTCCGAGGATAACCCCGAGTATCCGTCTGAAGGGCAGTACCCTACTACCACTACATCAGGCAAGCAACCCATTGATCATTCCGATACAAACCCATGTTCTCGCTTCTGCTCTTGTTTACTGCATTAAGACAACACGATTCAAACTGTTGTGTGCTACGGTAGTTGAACCCTTATCCTCTGCATGACCTGTCATTGCCACAGTAACTAGATGAAACGCACTAGCATGTGTAGGAGTTGATTGAGCCATGTATGTGATTCCTACCTTGCTATGCCTGCTTTCTTAGAGTTGTGTCAGGTCTGGTTCATCTGGGTGATGGGCTAGAGTGAAATGATTATGTCGGTAATGTGAGGGATGTGCTGAATATGTTTTGGCAAAGGTATCGATGAGAGGCCATGTAGGAGTACATGGTGGGTTGTTTCATTGAGGTCGTCCCTAAGAACTGAGATCTGTATGTGTGATTTAAGATTCAGTTACTACCATACATTGGGCCCGAAACCAATGGACCCTCTCGGCTTCTTAATCACCCTAGTACTCTGTCCAGGAGTTGCAAATAGTTTCTATTGTTTGTAGGTTATGTGTTGGCGGCCGTGCGTAGCACTGACCCTAGGGGTGGGCTATGTTGCGGTAGATACACCGTGGCTGGGTATGCCGGGCGCCCATTTGGCGTCTCGGGACCCTGTTCACATCATTCGAGGCCGTATGTGGAAACCTCGGCCGGACTCCCTGCGGATGGAAGCTGGATAGGCGATAAACCTGGACTAGAGACTTGAGTGTTTAGGTAGGCCGTGGCCGACACCCTCGTTCGGCTTCCGCTTGAAGGTTGCCGAGTACATGTCGTGTAAATGGCGGTAAGTGGTGAAAGCGTGTGTGAAGAAGTACACCCTTGCAGGGTTAACATCATCTATTCGAATAGCCGCTTCCACGGTAAAGGACTACTTGGTTGCCTATACAGTTCATAGACAAGTTAATGGATACTACTAAAAGACTCAAGATAAGTGTGAGTACCGAAGATGGCCCTCTCGTAGGATGACGAGGGAGGATCCCCGGTGGAGTATTGTGTTGGTGATTAGTGGACTCGTGTGCGAAAACTGTTTTACTAGTGGAGTCTCGTAGGATAGCTTAGCCAAAAGTCAAAGCTGGCTTGCTCCAATAACTCCACCACCTTCTTGAGAATCAGCATGTATAGTAGGATCGGATGTAAGACTTGCTGAGTACCTTTGTACTCATGTTTGCTTAATTACTGTTTTTAGACGACAACACCTCCCCCTCCGATGGGTTCTACGTAAACCTTGATGTCGACGAGTGACTAGCCACCCAGGTGGTGATCCTGGCCATGGAGGGCCCTATGTAGATAGACAGGCTTCGAGAAGCCTTCTTTCTTTCTAGTGTCTGTACTCAGACTATTTGCTTCCGCATGTGCTTGTATGCTTGTATGCTTGTATGACTTGAGTGTCGGGTCATGTGACCCCTACCTGTATGAATATGTTATGTATGGCTCCTCGGAGCCTTTTTAAATAAAGTAATTGAGTTGTAGAGTTTTGTTGTGATGCTATGTTATATGTACTAATATCGGGCATATTGTGTGTATGATTGAAATGCTTGGTATGAGTGGGATCCGACAATCTAGTTGTTTATCCTTGGCAGCCTTTCTTATGGGGAAATGTAGTCTAGTGTTCCTCGAGCCATAGTAGTCCGCTACAGCCCGGTTCACCGGAGTCCTGCTAGCCCAGCACTACTGCTCAGGACACTTAACTGGCCGACATGTGTTTCACTTCGTTCCTATGTTTGTCCCTTCGGGGAAATGTCACGCGGTGACATCCGGAGTCCTGCCTAGCCTGCTATAGCCCGGGTTCCCCGGAGTCCTGTTAGCCCAGTGCTACAGCCCGGATTCACTCGCTGATGACCGACATGCTCGATGTGATTCATGTATGCCTGTCTCCATAGGTCTGCGCTGCTTTGGGTTCACGACTAGCCATGTCGGCCCGGGTTCTCTGTCATATGGATGCTAGCGACACTATCATATACGTGAGCCAAAAGGCGCAAACGGTCCCGGGCCATGGTAAGGCGACACCCGTTGGGATACCGTGCGTGAGGGCGCAATGCGATATGAGGTGTTACCGGCTAGATCGATGTGACATGGAATCGGGGTCCTGACAGCGTTGGCACCAGAGCCGGACTGCCTGTAGGTTCGTTGAGCCAAACTGGTCGATGTCGAGTCTAGAAATGCTTTAGTTATATGTAGGGGAATTGATTGTGGGAGGGAACGTAAGGCTCTTTTACTCCTTTACCTTATGCCTTCTGATCCGAGTCATTCTCTTCTCATTCAACGTGGGTTAAGGACTAGGCTCTCTTCTTCTGTCAGGTTCAGGTGTTACTAATTCGTAGTAGCTTATAGGATTGTTGTTACAAGCCTCAGTACAGTTTCTACTACTTTTAGTATGTTGCCAGTTGAATCAGAACCTTGACATGATGTTGTTGAGTGATATTGCAAACTGTTGTGGATGTCTCAAATCTTTTTCTGAGCATTTACAGCTGTTATGCTGTCCAGTTTTCCCTAGAAATTCTAATGTCTTTGCATTGTGGTTGTGCTTTCATATGGCCACTCATGCTCAAAACCAAGTGGTTCGCCTGACCCGGTGCCTCGATGTGCCCGATCATACTGCTATGTTAGTCCGGGTAATGATCGAGACGGGTTATCGTTGCTATCCCAAATACACTATCGAAGAGCAATTCCGAGACTTTAATCAAAGCCAATATTTTTGCACCGTCAGGATATTTCCTTCATATCCTGGATCTACCGAGCCCCTCCACAGTTCCTATGGACTCGGGGTTACTGTTGAGATGGCTGTGCAGGATGCTGCCTATTCCATGATGACCATCATGCGAGTCTGGACTGGCCTGCTTCGGAACACCGACTTCCGTTATTTGCCAGCTTCACTCCCTGGAGCGCAAGGGTATCTCCAGGCTATCTATGCTGACCCTACACGTGAGGACTCACTCGCACCACTACCGAGATACTCGAGGATAAGGACCGAGAGAATTGGGCCTTGAGACTGGAGCTTTTCAACACCCTGCTGATCATTGGGCCACTTTGACTCGTTTTGCACCTGCGGTGCAAGCTGGATGTATGGATACAAGGGATCTATATCCTGTGAGATTTGCTTTGCCAGACATGGTGGATTGGCGTGATGTGGGAGGCATCACCCCACCCCATGGTCCCCGTAGGCCACCGTTTGTTGGTCCAAGACCTCATCCTAGCCCCTTTGGTCCACAACCTCCTTAGGACCGTCTGTTCCGGATGATCATGTTGAACTTCCAGGCTATGGAGGTGACTTCTATGAGGACTACTACGGAGCTGTCTGAGTTAGTAGTAGTATCACTAGTATTGTAATAGTTGTATCTCCACTGTCCTACATGACTTGTGGAATATGACTTTGTGTGTAATCAATTCCGGAGGTGTAGAAAAATAATGTATAGGAGCTTGGAATGCCTCCGATGAGATGTACCATCTTTCATCATAGTTGTACAGTAACCTGGGCTTGTACTAAAGTATGTATGGTGTGTATGACCGTTGGTATATATATGGCAGTTCTATATTACCATGACATACGGATGAACATCTCTACATTCCGTGTTATCCATTACATTCTGCACTTCCTTGCTAAGTTTGTGCCATCCTTATCTAAGCCGTTGTCTTGTTTTCTCCTAGGATGGTCAACACCCGCAGCAACCCTGCTGCCCCAGAGCAGGGGGAAGCCAGTGCAGTTAGGGGTGAAAATCTGCCTCACCCGCCTTCTCTGGCTGAAGTGATGCTGGAGGCGGAAAGAAACAAGCGTGAGACTAATCGCTTGCTGGAGCGGATTGAGCAGAACACTGCACGCCATCAGTGAAATGACTTGGTGTCAATTAATGACTTCATCAAGTTGTACCCACCAAAGTTTAACCATTCTGTCGAGCCCCTCGACACGGATGACTGGCTTCACAGCATCACCCACAAGCTACGTTCTGCCAACGTAACCGAAGCTGATAAGGTTAGTTATGCTGCCTATCATCTCGAAGGCCCTGCTAGTCTTTGGTGGGAAAATTTTGAAGCTATGCGCCCGGTCGGCCAAATCACTACTTGGGCTGAATTCAGTGAGGCTTTCCATGAGCATCACATCCCGGAAGGTATCATAGATCGCAAGAGGGAAGAGTTCTGCAATTTCACCCAAGGAAGACTGACTGTGGATGCATATAGTCGTGAATTTGGGAATCTGGCACGTTATGCTCCTGAAGAAGTATCTACCGACACTAAGAAGCAGGCAAGGTTCCGCAAGGGACTTAGCCCTGAGCTTCGCCGCGATCTTCGTCTGCACGAGTGCACCTCCTTTCAGAAGTTGGTCAACAAAGCCATCAGTGCTGAGACAGGCCAGTCTGATTATGATGCTTCACGCAAGCACTCTCGTGATTTTGGCTCTTCATCCGGCTTTGCATCTTAGAAGCGTCGGGTGTGGATTCCAAGCACGGCACTGCCACCCAGGTTCATTCCGAGGCCATCCTTTGAGGCGCATCATTCCAACCAGCAGTTTGCACCGTCCAAGCCCTATGGTGGCCCCGCTGCTAATGCTGCTCCATGCCCCAATGTTGTGACATGTTTCAAGTGTGGAGAGCTGGGTCACTATAGTCGAGAGTGTCCCCAGAACAACAACCCCAATCAGTCTAGAAAGTCCGTTGGTCGTGGTAAGCCAGCGGGAAAGCCATTCTACGCCAAGCCAGTCACCACTGCACATGGCCATGTCAACTATGTTTCAGCCGAGGAGGCTCATGAGGATCCTGACGTCGTCCTTGGTACGCTCCTTGTTAATTGCCACTCGGCATCTGTTCTTTTCGATACTGGAGCATCTCATTCATTCATATCCGAGAACTATGCTCGATTGCATAACATGACATTCTGTGACATGCCCGCTACCATGGAAATTCAAACCCCTGGCTCTAGATGGCAAACTTCTAGAGTAAGCCATGGGAACGAAATTATTGTCGATAGACTTGTCTTCCTTGCATCCTTAATAGCTCTCAACTCCTCGGACATAAACATCATCTTGGATATGGACTGGATGTTAGCTCATTATGCTAAGATTGATTGTGCCACTAGAACCGTTCAACTTACTGTCGGCGTTCTGGGAACGGGGGTCCCCAGACTTGCCTGCCTGCGGCCTGCGGCGTGGCTCAAGTGGGGGCCCAGCACGGCCCAACTTCATCAACACGAGGCTCAAGACCCTCGCGAGGGGCCAAGCCTCGCGAGCCGGACAACACGGCGCATCCTCAGGCACAGCCTCGTCAGGCTGGCTCGCGAGGAGGCGGAGAGTTCAAGGCGGGGTACCTCGTGAGGTGCACATGACGCAAGCCATGACGACCCGGGGCACCAGGCGGGTGCCAGCGCGCGCAGCGTCCCTCTTTCCTCTTCGGTGCAAAGGGGGCAAGCGTATCCATGGAGTACCGAGGCATCAGGCAAAGGTTGCCACTTCGGTGCAACGAGACCAAGACCAGGAGGACTACGAGACGGAGGTCACCATGGAGCCCAGCGCGGCGTCATCACCAGAGCCTTTGGCAGGCGAGGACTGCTTTTGTCAGGATAGATGTACTCGCTGTCCCCCTTCAAATTAGCCCGCCATTGTTGGATCCCTTCCCACTCAATATTTGGGGAGAGGACCAGGGCCTCTATAAATAGGACTAGCCACCCACATAGCAAGGGGTTCGATTCCTGGTTGTTCGGCCTGGGATCTGAGAGAGAAAGAGAGAGAAAGGTGACTGAACTCTTCATAGTAGTTCATCACCACAGCCAAGAACAGACCCTCGTGAGGCTGTTCTTCCTTGTATTGTTCATCCACACCAGCCCCAGGAGGCAATCCATCCACCACACACTGGAGTAGGGTATTACACCACATCGGTGGCCCGAACCAGTATAAATCTTGTGTCTTTCGTGCAGCTCTTTTAGTAGTTTAGATCCCATCGAGACGGAGAGGTTGAAGGCGAGATTTCCGCGCACACCCCAGTGTTCAAACCTTAAGGGTCTGCCGGAACCCGAAATCCGACACTTACTCACCCATCGGGCAAGACAGGGGCAAGACAGTCAATGTCTTAACTCGAGTGGCCAAGCGCCAGCTTTACTCCCTAAATGCCAACCCCCTTCCAGACCTTGAGGATGTTCCGGTAGTCCGAGACTTTCCGGATGTGTTTACAGAAGAACTGCCAGGTGTTCGACCTGACAGGGATGTCGAGTTTGTGATAGAACTTGTTCCAGGAACCGTTCCAATTTCTAGAAGACCCTATAAGATGGCACCCTTAGAACTAGCCGAGCTTAAGAACCAACTCGATGAGTCCTTGAAAAAGGGTTTCATCCGTCCTAGTTCCTCTCCTTGGGCTTGCCCCGTCCTCTTTGTCAAGAAGAAGGATGGAACAGATCGGATGGTTGTAGATTACCGACCTGTCAACTTGGTCACCATCAAGAACAAGTATCCACTTCCCAGGATCAACAATCTGTATGATCACCCCGCTAGATCCTCAGTCTTTTCCAAGATGAATTTGAGGTTGGGCTACCATCAAATCAAAATCAGAAACGGGGACATTCCCAAAACGGCCTTTGTTACTCGCTATGGCCAATATGAGTACACTGTTATGTCCTTCGGTTTAACCAATGCCCCAGCCACCTTCTCTCGGTTAATGAACTCGGTCTTCATGGAGTATTTGGATACATTCGTCGTAGTTTACCTCGATGACATACTCATCTACTCCAAGAATGAAAAGGAACATGCCAAACATCTAAGGCTGGTGTTGACGAAACTTCGAGAGCATCGCCTTTATGCCAAATTCTCCAAGTGTGAATTTTGGTTGCCAGAAGTGACCTATCTAGGCCATGTAATCTCTGGTATGGGTATTGCTGTCAATCCCAAGCGAGTTCAAGCCGTCCTTGATTGGACTCCACCTGAGACGGTCAAGCAAGTTCGGAACTTCCTTGGCTTATTGAGCTATTGCCGCCGCTTCGTCGAGAATTTCTCCAAGGTTGCTAAACCTCTAACTGAACTCCTCAAGAAAGATAAAAAGTTCGAGTGGACCCCATAGTGCGAGTTCAGCTTTCAGGAACTGAAAAGACGCCTGACATCTGCTCCCGTACTGGTACCACCAGATTTCTCCAAGGACTTTATTATCTATTGCGATGCCTTGCGACAAGGACTAGGTTGCATACTCATGCAAGATCATCAGGTAATTGCCTATGCTTCACGGAAATTACACCCACATGAGGAAAATTATCCCACACATGATCTAGAGCTTGCATCTATAGTCCATGCACTTAAAACTTGGTGACATTACCTCCTCGGTAATCGTTGCGAGATCTTCACCGATCACCAGAGTTTGAAATATATCTTCACCCAAATGGATTAGAATCTCAGGCAAAGATGTTGGGTCGAGTTGATCTCGGATTACGACTTAGGAATAACTTACACCCCGGGCAAAGCCAATGTCATGGCTGATGCGCTAAGTCGTAAATCTTATTGTAACAACCCGATGTTATAACAAAGTCAACCACTTCTCCATGAGGAATTTCGTAAGCTCAATCTTCACATTGTTCCTCGAGGATTCCTATCCACCCTGGTGGCGAAACCTACCCTTACGGATCAGATCATTAAGGCACGGAAGGTAGATCCGAGAATCTCCCGTATTATGAGAAACATTAAGAAAGGAGTCGCGACTTGTTTCTCCGTTGATGATCAAGGTGTCGTATACTTTGCAAACCGCTTAGTGGTTCCCAAGGCACGAAAACTAAGGCGGATGATCCTTAAGGAAGCTCAGGAATGCCCTCTCACCATTCATCCCGGTAGTACTAAAATGTATCAAGACCTACGCCAGAGGTTTTGGTGGACTAGGATGAAGAGAGAAATCGCTCAATACATTGCTAATTGCGATGTTTGTCATCGTGTTAAAGCAGAGCATCAACGGCCTGCTGGCACCCTTCAACCTTTGGCTATTCCTGAGTGGAAATGGGATAAAATTAGTATGGATTTCATCACTGGGTTTCCCAGGACCAAGAGAGGGAATAATTCCATCTTCGTCGTGATCGACCGTCTTTCCAAAGTAGCCCATTTCCTACCTGTTCGTGAGAGTATCACCGCCAGCCAGCTAGCTGACTTATACATCTCCCGAATAGTGTCTCTTCATGGTGTCCCATTGGATATTAACTCAAACCTTGGGAGTCTCTTCACCTCTCGATTTTGGGAAATTTCCAAAATGCTATGGGAACTCGTCTCTCTTTTAGCACCGCCTTCCTTCCTCAATCAAGTGGGCAAGTAGAGCGAGTCAATCAAATTCTGGAAGATATGCTCCGAGCTTCTGTCATCTCATTCGGAATGAGTTGGGAGAAATGCCTTCCATTCGCGGAGTTTGCTTATAACAATAGTTATCAAGCTAGTTTGGGTAAAGCTCCTTTCGAAGTTCTCTATGGAGGAAAATATCGAACGCCTCTTAACTGGTCAGAAACCGGGGAAAGACAACTCTTTGGCCCAGATGTAATTCAAGAAGCAGAAGAGCGGGTTCGCGTTATTCGTGAGAAATGGAAAACAGCCCAATCTCTTCAAAAGAGCCAATATGATCGTAAACATAAGCTCTGAGTCGGCGAGAAGGCTTACCTTCGGGTTACTCCGTTAAAGGAAAATTGGCTCCTCGTTACATTGGACCCTTTCGCATTCTTGCCAAACGAGGAGAAGTTGCCTACCAATTGGAACTACCTTCGCATCTTTCCAGAGTTCACGATGTCTTCCACGTTTCCCAACTTAGGCGTTGCTTCGCGGATCCTATCCGTGGAGTGGACCACGAAACGCTTGATCTACAAGATAACCTCTCATATCAGGAATATCCCGTTCGTATCCTTGATCAAGCCGAGCGTACCACTCGACGCCATAATATCAAGTTCCTCAAGGTTAAATGGTCACACCATTCCGAAAAGGAAGCCACTTGGGAAAGGGAGGATCGTCTTCGACTCGAGTACCCCACCTTCTTCCCGGAGGATCCTAAATCTCGGGACAAGATTCTTTTGAATGGGGGTGAGTTGTCACATCCCTGTTTTGAGTCATGCATTAGGATTGGTTGAACATGTGCATCATGTTTAAATTTATTTTAAAGTTGAAATGGGGATGACAGAACCCCCAGCACCCCCCTGGAACAACTAGGGTTTACTAAAAACTTTTTCAATGAACCTGAAATGCCCTTCTAAAAAGCCCACCCTTTTTGTTTTGGGTTAAAACCTTTGACAAAAATGGTGCACATTTTTCTAGGACATCTTAAGGTCATTGGATTAATTCTTATAGTATTTTCATTTGGGCATTTAAATGCTATAAAATACATTAAATGCTCAAATAATAATAAACTAAAATGTTTGTTGTTGGATATATCTAAGCAGTAGCAATGATTAATTTTATGATTTTTGGAAATGCCCTGGCATTTTTAATAAAGCCCTGAAGTTACAGAAATAATAGAATAAATGAAAAACAGAAAAGGAGAGAGAGAACAGAGACTTACCTATCGCCCTGGCCTGGCCCAGCTCGGCCCAATCCACTGGCTCGCCAGTCTTCCTCCTCCTCTCGCCAGGAGAACGAGAGGCGCGTGGCCGGCGCCCGCAGCCACACGCCGGCCACCTCCTGCTTCTGCCGACACCCGGACGCCGTCTACGAGTGCCACGCAGACCCCCTGGACCCCTCGACCGCACCACTCTCCCCCTGTCTCGCCTCTCTCGCTCTCTCTCCCGAAGCAGGGCGAAGCCGTCGCCGCCATTCGCCACCACCGTGACCACCATGCTCCCCTCGCCTCACTAACCCGTCCAAAAGCCCCGCCTCGTCGCCCTCGTCCTCTCCGCCGAGCCACGCCGCCCCAGACGCCCCCAAACGTCATCACCGCGGTCGTCTTCTACCTCGAGCAACCGAGATCGCCGGCAATGCCCCGACGTCGTCCAACCTCCCCCGAGCCCGCCGAGACGCGTTCTGCAACCGCCGTGAGCTCCTCTACCGAACCCCTCGCTCCCCGCCGTCTATTTCCTCCTCTAGCCTTACTAAACACCGCGGCCGAAGCTCGCCGCTGCCACCGCACGTCGCCGTCATGGCCACAGCCACGTTGGGTCGCAACCGAGCACGCCATCGTCTTCAACGCACTCGCAGGACCCCGTAGCACCCCGCACGCCCCTCGCCGTGCCTGTTAGGGACTAGTTTGACCTTGCCCGAACTCCGGCAACGGCAACGCTCGTCGCCACCGGTGTTTTCGGCCACCCCAGCTCCACCCACTGCCACCACTCGACGCGGCTCACTCCCGGCATCACGTAGATGGTCTCTGCCATCCTTTTGGTCGCCGGAGTGCAAAACCCGCGCTGCTCCGCCGCGTCTGGCCTCGCCGGCGGCTAAACGCCAGCGAGTTTGACCCTGTTTGACCCCGTGTGGGCCCAGGTTGACCTCCCCTGAGTCTCTCACACGTGGGACCGCCCAGCTAATTAACTTAGATTAGCACTAATCAAAAATTAGTTAGTTAATTAACTACTGACACACGGGTCCCACTGGTCAGGTTTGACCTGGACTGGCCCGTTGACCCCTAAAGTCACTCTAACGCAATGCTGATGTAGTAAATCCTTTTCTGGATTTATTCTTTAATAGGAAATTCCAGAAAATAGCCAAAAAATCTAAAAATCATAGAAAATCAACCATAACTCCAAATGCAAAGTTTTATATATGAATTTTGATCAGAAAAATTCAATCTATCCATTGGTAGTGGTTTCATGCATGACAAAATATGATAACCTTGCTGTTTAAGCAAAATAAGATAATGCACTAATAAGGCTATCCTAAATGAACTAACATTTGAATCTTTAATTCAAATGGGTTCATTCCTTTCTGTTTTAGCTTGCATTAGGCCAAGACACATTCATTTTGCCATGTCGTAGCATGCATCATATTGGTGCATATTGTCATGTGTTGATTATTTTCGGTGTGTTTTTCGTGGTAGGTTCTGCCTCCGAGGATAACGCCGAGTATCCGTCTAAAGGGCAGTACCCTACTACCACTACATCAGGCAAGCAACCAATTGATCATTCCGATACAAACCCATGTTCTCGCTTATGCTCTTGTTTACTGCATTAAGACAACGTGATTCAAACTGCTGTGTGCTATGGTAGTTGAACCCTTATCCTCTGCATGACCTGTCATTGCCACAGTAACTAGATGAAACCCACTAGCATGTGTAGGAGTTGATTGAGCCATATATGTGATTCCTACCTTGCTATGCATGCTATGCTTAGAGTTGTGTCAGGTCTGATTCATCTAGGTGATGGGCTAGAGTGAAATGATTATGTCGGTAATGTGAGGGATGTGTTGAACATGTTTTGGTAAAGGTATCTATGAGAGGCCATGTAGGAGTTCATGGTGGGTCGTTTCATTGAGGCCATCCCTAAGAACTGAGATCTGTATGTGTGATTTAAGATTCAGTTACTACCATACATTGGGCCCGAAACCAATGGACCCTCTCGGCTTCTTAATCACCCTAGTACTCTGTCCAGGAATTGCAAATAGTTTTTGGTGTTTGTAGGTTATGTGTTGCCGGCCGTGCGTAGCGCTGACCCTAGGGGTGGGCTATGTTGCTGTAGATACACCGTGGCCGGGTATGCCGGGCGCCCGTTTGGCTCTCGGGACCCTGTTCACATTGTTCGGGGCCATATGTGGAAACCTCGGCCGGACTCCCTGCGGATGGAACCTGGATAGGCGATAAACCTGGACTAGAGACTTGAGTGTTTAGGTAGGCCATGGCCGACACCCTCATTGGGCTTCCGCTTGAAGGTTGCCGAGTACATGTCGTGTAAACGGCGGTAAGTGGTGAAAGCGTGTATGAAGAAGTACACCCCTGCAGGGTTAATATCATCTATTCGAATAGCCACATCCACGGTAAAGGACTACTTGGTTGCCTATACAGTTCATAGACAAGTTAATGGATACTACTAAAAGACTCAAGATATGTGTGAGTACCGAGGATGGCCCTCTCGTAGGATGACGAGGGAGGACCCCCGGTGGAGTATTGTGTTGGTGATTAGTGGACTCGTGTGCGAAAAATGTTTTACTAGTGGAGTCTCGTAGGATAGCTTAGCCAAGAGTCAAAGCTGGCTTGCTGCAATAACTCCACCACCTTCTTGAGAATGAGCATGTATAGTAGGATCTGATGTAAGACTTGGTGAGTACCTTTGTACTCATGTTTACTTAATTACTGTGTCCAGACGATAACACTGCCCCCTCCGATGGGTTCTACGTAGACCTTGTTGTTGACGAGTGACTAGCCACCCAGGTGGTGATCCTGGCCATGGAGGGCCCTATGTAGATAGACAAGCTTCGAGAAGCCTTCTTTCTTTCTAGTGTATGTACTCAGACTATTTGCTTCCGCTTGTGCTTGTATGCTTGTATGACTTGAGTGTCGGGTCATGTGACCGCTACCTGTATGAATATGTTATGTATGGCCCCTCAGAGCCTTTTTAAATAAAGTACTTGAGTTGTAGAGTTTTGTTGTGATGCCATGTTATATGTACTCATATCGGGCATATTGTGTGTATGATTGAAATGCTTGGTATGAGTGGGATCCGACAATCTAGTTGTTTATCCTTGGCAGCCTTTCTTATGGGTAAATGTAGTCTAGTGTTCCTCGAGCCATAGTAGTCCGCTACAGCCCGGTTCATCGGAGTCCTGCTAGCCCAGAACTACTGGTCAGGACACTTGACTGGACGGCATGTGTTTCACTTCGTTCCTATGTCTGTCCCTTCGGGGAAATGGCATGCGGTGACATCTGAAGTCCTGCCTAGCCTGCTACTGCCCGGGTTCCCCGGAGTCCTGTTAGCCCAGTGCTACAGCCCGGATTCAGTCGCTGATGACCGACATGCTCGATGTGATTCATGTATGCCTGTCTCCATAGGTCTGCGCCGCTTTGGGTTCACGACTAGCCATGTCGGCCCGGGTTCTCTGTCATATGGATGCTAGCGACACCATCATATACGTGAGCCAAAAGGCGCAAACGGTCCCGGGCCATGGTAAGGCGACACCCGTCGGGATACCGTGTGTGAGGCCGCAATGCGATATGAGGTGTTACCGGCTAGATCGATGTCACTTGGAATCGGGGTCCTGACATCTATGTTTCTCTGTAGCTGTGGCTGAAAACCAATCTGGACTGCTCTTGCAAAAGGAGACCTGACACTCTTTAATCCGAAAGGCATGCGGACAAAACAGTATGTACCACATGGAGTGATGAATGATGTTTTCTCCTCATCCTCTTTGGACATGAAGATCTGGTGATATCCGGAGTAGAT
Source organism: Triticum monococcum (assembly GCA_034509565.1). NCBI lineage: Eukaryota > Viridiplantae > Streptophyta > Magnoliopsida > Poales > Poaceae > Triticum > Triticum monococcum. Next base: position 392,505,678 of record CM067843.1, on the reverse strand, counting down.
TGCACCCTGAAGTAGAATCCACAATCTGATCAATGCGCGGCAAGGGGAATGGGTCCTTTGGGCAAGCCTTATTGAGATCTATGAAATCAATGCAAAGCCTCCATTTCCCATTCACCTTCCGAACTACCACTGGGTTTGATAACCATGTAGGGTGTAGTACTCCTCTGACCAATCTAGCTACCTCTAACTTCTTGATTTCCTCGGCAATGAACTGGTGCCGCTCTAAGGCTTGCTTCCTAACTCTCTTCTTGATAGGTCGGGCATGCGGGCAGACAGGAAGGTGGTGCTTGATTACCTCCCTGGGAACACCGGGGATATCAAATGGTTGCCAGGCAAACACATCGATATTCGCCCGCAGGAAGGCAATGAGTGTGGTTTCCTATTTGTTTTCAAGGGTGGAGTGATGGTGAAAGTACCATCAACACCAGCCAGCCCTGCTGGGACCTTCTTCACTTGGGGTGCTGCAACCTTAGATCTCTTGCTGTTGGAACACTCCGGCACGTCGTCAACGGGTGTCGTGCACTCGGACATGGCACGCTTCATGGACTCCTTGCCAGAGGTCCTACAATCCCTCTTGTTTCCTTTGCTTTCCTTGGCAGGGACCGATGATGCCGCAACCCTTGCTGCAACGACATCCCGATACATCCTATCCACACTGATAATTGCATCCTTCTCATATGATGGGATGGTGATGACTCCCAACGGCCCAGGCATCTTCAAGGTGTTGTAAGCATAATGGGATGCTACCATGCACTTGGCCAAAGCCAGTCACCCCAATATCCCATTATACGGCAAGGGGAGCTCAACCACATCAAACACAACCTTCTCAGTCCTATAGTTCAATTCTCCTCCAAATGTCACTAGCAACATAGTCTTTCCCTTGGGACGGCTCCTGCCGGGATTGACTCCTTGAAACGTGCTAGTAACCTCCATCTCTTCTTCTCCTATCTGAAGCTTGTTAATAACTGCTGAGGAAATCAGATTCAACCTGGCCCCGCCATCCAGTAACATCTTTCTGACCTTGAGGTTGTGAATTGTTGGGGAGACCAACAACGGCAAACACCCTACCGCGGTGGTGCGGCAAGGGTGGTCCTCCTTGTCAAAGATGACGGGCGTGCGGGACCATTTGAGCCACTTCCGGGCCTCTAACGCTGGTTCCACAGCATTGACCTCTTGTGCCCATCGCTTGAGCTGGCGATGGGAGCAGTGCAAGGACGCACCCCCATCAATGCATAGGGCGTCAGTGGCCTGTTGAAATTCCTGCTCACTGGTTTCCTCTTCATTCCCTCAATCACTCAAATCATCACAGGCTTCCTTCTCTTGGCCCCTGGCGGGTTTTCCTTGGTTCCAAAAGGGTTTGCCGGGGCGGTTTGCTTCACCGCCTCGGTCCTTTCCGCTAGCAGCATACTGACCTCTCTCCTTATCACGGTTATCATACTTTGCTCTCTGTCTCTTGACAAGCAGCTCAACTTGATAACATTCATGGAGGTCGTGGCCCTTGGTCCGGTGGATCTTGCAGTATGGCCCTTCATCTTTCCTGGCTTTCTCCACAGCAGCGGCTTCCTGGCAAGTAGTGCACGCGGCAACTTCCTTGCCGGGCGCCTCAGCCTTGGCCTTCTTGCTGGTACTAGGCATACCAGAACCTTCCACAGTCATCATTGTCTTATCTCTTGGCTTCTTGTTGCGCTTCATTCCCTTTCTTTAACTGGTTGGTTCATCTTCTTCCTCTAGATCAACATTGATGCAATCCTCCTCTCCGAGCAACTTCCTTCCTCCATCCATGCACACTTATCCACTAGTGCATACAGCTCCTTCACAATCTTGGGCAACCGCACATTCATCTTAGAACGAATGCGATGATTGCGCACATTGGACTAGAAGGCTCCTATAACAACTGCAGGATGGATATTCAGAATATTCCTATGGACTTTACTTAATCTTTGTAAATACTTGCGGAGAGTTTATCCTTCCTTTTGCTGGAGAAGTTGTAGATTGCTGGGCCTGCCGAGCTCCTGGTGGCCACTGGTGGAGGCACCGATGAACTTGTGGCATAGGTCTGCTGAGGAAGAAATGGAGTTCTCCCGCAGGTGCATGAGCCAAGATCTCACATTGGACTTGAGAGCCAATGGGAAGTAGTTGACGAACACCTTGTCGTCTCTTCCGCCGGTAGCTTTAACAGCGATGGTGTAGATGCTCAGGAACTTTGTCGGGTTCAGTCTCCCATGGTATTTCTCGGGTATCTCCAGCTTGAACGTGCGGACCATCAGCCAACGGACTTGCTGCAGCTCGCGTGAAAAGGCAGGGCACACGACCTCGAAAGGGAGGGACCCACTGAAGCCGAACGTAGGCTCATCGACATTGAGGCCGCCGCACTCGTCGGCCTGGTGGGGGTCGTCGAGAGGTCGTCCCACGACGACGCGCGCGTCTCCCCGCCGCCTATCCTCCAAGGTTTGCTGTTGGCCCGGATCTGCTCGAGGGTCGGAAGAGGCCACCAAGACGTCGTCGGGATATTGTTCTTGCTGCGCCCATGCATGCTGCCATGGTGGGGACTGCACGGTAGGGACAGCCCCCTCCATTCGGCCAGCAGTACGAGCAGACTTTGGATGGTGGCACTTTGCCATCCTTCTTATCCTCCAAATACTTGGGGAGGTCGTGGTGGGCCGGCGTGCCGTGAGCCCCCAGCTTTAGCGAAACCGAGCAGACTTTGGATGGTGGCACGCCATTCATCCATTTGCTCGACTGCTGGCAGGAACCTTAGTAGCAGCTGGGCCCACGCCATAGCCTCTGTGGCTGTGCTTGGCATGGAAGTTGATGACCTCGACTGCACCGTTGCCTGGCTCCTCACGGTGCCGGCGGGGGTGGCGGCGGTGGTGTGCCCGGGCTGCGGTGGGGCGGCCACCTGGGCAGCGGGGTCACGCGGTGATGGCACTCAAGGGTCTGTGGCTCCATCGGTGGCAGGAGGGGATGTAAGCGGAGTCACCTTCCCATCCATACCTTGCGGAGCTTGAACGCCGACACGCTGCTGAAGCTGTTCTCCTCCGATGCCTTCAGCCCCCGTGTCTGCCGCAGGGGGAGTGGCGACGGTGCCACCAGCTCCTGCCATGCCCCCAGAAGCGCTCACATCCTCAATTGTCCTCGCATCTCCCACGGCATTTGATGCCGCGGGCGGCAGAGCCTTCGAGGTGGATGGCTCGGCCGAAGGGCCGGACTTCTTCTTCTTGAGCGCCATGGTGACGTGTTGCGCGTGCTTTCAGGTTCGCACAACCGAGCCCCCTACCTAGTGCGCCAAAGATGTCGCAGGAAATGCGCGGCCACCTATGGGACTGGGGCGGCCCCTTGCTGGTTCGGCACGGCACGTCACGTTGCACAAAGAGCAGAGCAGCGCGCGACAACGCGGCAGAGATCACACAAGCAATTTGCCAAGGTTTGGGTCGGCGCGAGGCGTAAGACCCTACTCCTTCTTTGGTGGATTGCTAGTGGAAATGAACGTGGTGGTGTGTGGTACACCTTCCCGGCAAGGCATGCCTCAAGGCTACGGTGACCACAAGTGTATGGTGGATAGAGTTTTGTCAAGTTTCCAATCCTCTAACTCCATCCTATGACTACCATGGGCCTCCTTTTACAGATTAAGGGGTCACCATACGCTTGTGGTCACCGTAGCCTTGAGGCATGCCTTGCCAGGCAAGTGTACCACACACCACCACATTCATTTCCACCATCAATCCACCAAAGCTGGAGTAGGGTCTTACGCCTCGCGGTGGCCCAAACCTGGGTAAATTTCTTGTGTGCTATCTGTCGCGTTGCCGCGCGCTGTTCTACTATTTGTGCAACAGGACGTCCCTTGCCGAACCATCAAGGGGCCACCCGGCCCCATAGGTGGCCGCGGATATCCCGCGACAAGGAGTTGAAGTTAATATTTCAAGCAAATTCCCAAATTGGGAGCTATGAAGTCTCCAATAAATTCTATAGCTGCAAGATGGAGGAGAATAGTTCTGTCAGTGAACATATATTCAGAATGTCTGGGTACCACAACCACTTGACTCAACTGGAGTTAATCTTCCTGATGATAGTATCATTGACAGAGTTCTTCAGTCACTGACACCAATCTACAAAAGCTTCATGATGAACTATAACATGTAAGGGATGGATAAGACAATTCCTGAGCTCTTCACAATGCTAAAGGCTGCGGAGGTAGAAATCAAGAAGGAGCATCAGGTGTTGATGGTTAACAAGACCACCAGTTTCAAGAAAAAGGGCAAAGGGAAGAAGGGGAACTTCAAGAAGAAGAACAAGCAAGTTGCTGCTGAAGTGAAGAAGCCCAAGTCTGGACCTAAGCCTGAGACTGAGTGCTTCTACTGCAATGGACTGGTCACTTGAAGTGGAACTGCCCCAAGTATTTGGAGGATAAGAAGGATGGGAAAGTGAAAGGTATATTTGATATACATGTTATTGATGTGTACCTTACTAATGCTCGTAGTAGCGCCTGGGTATTTGATACTAGTTCAGTTGCTCATATTCGCAACTCGAAACAGGGGCGACGGATTAAACGAAGATTGGCTAAGGACGAGGTGAAGATGTGCGTGGGAAATGGTTCCAAAGACGATGTGATCGTCATCGGCACGCTACCTCTACATCTACCGTCAGGATTAGTTTTGGACCTACATAATTGTTATTTGGTGCCAGCGTTGAGCATGAACATTATATGTGGATCTTGTTTCATGCGAGAGAGTTATTCATTTAAATCAGAGAATAATGGTTGTTCTATTTATATGAGTAATCTCTTTTATGGTCATGCACCCTTGATGAGTGGTCTATTTTCGTTCAATCTCGATAGCATTGATACACATATTCATAATATTTAAGCCAAAAAATACAAGTTTAATAATGATAGGAAACTTATTTGTGGCACTTCCGTTTAGGTCATATTGGTGTAAAGCGCATGAAGAAACTCCATGTTGATGGGCTTTTGGAATCATTTGATTATGAATCACTTGATGCTTGCGAACCATGCCTCATGGGCAAGATGACTAAGACTCCATTTTCCGGAACAATGGAGTGAGCAACTGACTTGTTGGAAATAATACATACTGATGTATGTGGTCCGATGAGTGTTGAGGCTTGCGGCGCGTATCGTTATTTTCTGACCTTCACAGATGATTTGAGCAGATATGGGTATATCTACTTGATGAAACATAAGTCTGAAACATTTGAAAAGTTCAAAGAATTTTAGAGTGAAGTGGAAAATCATCATAACAAGAAAATAATGTTTCTACGATCTGATCGTGGAGTTGAATATTTGAGTTATGAGTTTGGTATTCATTTGAAACAATGTGGAATAGTTTCACAAATCACGCCACCTAGAACACCACATCATAATGGTGTGTCTGGATGTCATAACCGCACTTTATTAGATATGGTGCGATCTATGATGTCTCTTACTGATTTACCGCTATCGTTTTGGGGTTACGCTTTAGAGACGGCTGCATTCACGTTAAATAGGGCACCATCTAAATCCGTTGAGACAACACCTTATGAACTGTGGTTTGGCAAGAAACCCAAGTTGTCGTTTCTTAAAGTTTGGGGCTGCGATGCTTATGTGAAAAATCTTCAACCTGATAAGCTCGGATGCAAATCAAAGAAATGTGTCTTCATAGGATACCCAAAGGAGACAGTTGGGTACACCTCATATCACAGATCCCAAGGCAAGATATTTGTTGCTAAGAATGGATCCTTTCTAGAGAAGGTGTTTCTCTCAAAAGAAGTGAGTGGGAGGAAAGTAGAACTTGATGAGGTAATTGTACCTGCTCCCTTATTGGAAAGTAGTTCATCACAGAAATCAGTTCCAGTGATTCCTACACCAATTAGTGAGGAAGCTAATGATGATGATCATGAAACTTCAGATCAAGTTACTACTGTAAGATCCGCACCACAGTGGTACAGTAATCCTGTTCCGGAGCTTGTGTTACTTGACCATGACAAACCTACGAAAAATGAGGAAGCGATGATGAGCCCAGATTCCGTGAAATGGCATGAGGCCACGAAATCTGAGATGGGATCCATGTATGAGAACAAAGTGTGGACTTTGGTTGAATTGCCCGATGATCTACAAGCCATAGAGAATAAATAGATCTTCAAGAAGAAGACTGACGCTGACGGTAATGTTACTATCTATAAAGCTCGACTTGTTGCGAAAGATTTTTGACAAGTTCAAGGAGTTGACTATGATGAGACCTTCTCACCTGTAGCGATGCTTAAGTCTTTCGGAATCATGTTAGCAATTGCCGCATTTTATGATTATGAAATTTGGCAAATGGATGTCAAAACTGCATTCCTTAATGAATATCTTAAAGAAGAGTTGTATATGATGCAACCAAAAGGTTTTGTTGATCCAAAAGGTGCTAACAAAGTGTGCAAGCTCCAGTGATCCATTTATGGACTGGTGCAAGCCTCTCGGAGTTGGAATATATGCTTTGATAGTGTGATCAAAGAATATGGTTTCATACAGACTTTTGGAGAAGCTTTTATTTACAAGAAATTGAGTGGGAGCTCTATAGCATTTCTAATATTATATGTGGATGACATATTCTTGATTGGAAATAATACATGATTTCTGGATAGCATAAAAGGATATTTGAATAAGAATTTTTGAATGAAAGACCTTGGTGAAGCTGCTTATATATTGGGCATCAAGATCTATAGAGATAGATCAAGACACTTAATTGGACTTTCACAAAGCACATACCTTGATAAAGTTTTGAAGTTCAAAATGGATAGTCAAAGAAAGGGTTCTTGCATGTGTTACAAGGTGTGAAGTTGAGTCAGACTCAATGCCCGACCACTGCAGAAGATAGAGAGAAAATGGAAGTCTTTGCATATGCCTCAGCCATAGGTTCTATCATGTATGCAATGTTGTGTAGCTGACCTGATGTGTGCCTTGCTATTAGTTTGGTAGGGAGCTACCAAAGTAATCCAGGAGTGGATCACTGGACAGCGGTCAAGAACATCCTAAAATATCTGAAAAGGACTAAGGATATGTTTCTTGTTTATGGAGGTGACAAAGAGCTCGTCATAAATGGTTACGTCAATGCAAGCTTTGACACTGATACGGATGACTCTAACTCACAAACCGGATACGTATCTATATTGAATGGTGGAGTTGTTCGTCGGTGCCATTCCAAGCAGAGCGTCGTGGTGAGATCTACGTGTGAAGCAGAGTACATAGCTGCTTCGGAAGCAGCAAATGAAGGAGTCTGGATGAAGGAGTTCATATCCGATCTAGGTGTAATACCTAGTGCATCAGGTCCAATGAAAATCTTTTGTGACAATACTGGTAAAATTGCCTTGGCAGAGGAATCCAGATTTCACAAGAGAACCAAGCACATCACGAGACGCTTCAATGCCATCCACGATAAAGTAAAGGAGGGAGACATACAGATTTGCAAGATACATACGAATCTGAATGTTGCAGACCCGTTGACTGAGCCTCTCTCACGAGCAAAACATGATCAGCACCAAGACTCCATGGGTGTTAGAATCATTACTATGTAATCTAGATTATTGACTCTAGTGCAAGTGGGAGACTGAAGGAAATATGCACTAGAGGAAATAGTAAAGTTGTTATTTATATTTCCTTATATCATGATAAATGTTTATTATTCATGCTAGAATTGTATTAACTGGAAACTTAGTGCATGTGTGAATACATAGAAAAAACAGAGTGTCCCTAGTATGCCTGTACTTGACTAGCTCGTTAATCAAAGGTGGTTAAGTTTCCTAACCATAGATATGTGTTGTCATTTGATGAACAGGGTCACATCATTAGAGAATGATGTGATGGACAAGACACATCTGTTAGCTTAGCATTATGATCGTTTAGTTTTATTGCTATTTCTTTCTTCATGACTTATACATGTTCCTCTGCAACTCCCGAATACCGAAAGATCACCTTGTGTGCTATCAAATGTAACAACGTAACTAGGTGATTATAAAGATGCTCTACAGGTGTCTCCGATGGTGTTTGTTGAATTGACATAGATCACGATTAGGATAAGCATACATCGCTCTCGCATGACTACAGGTGTCTCCCAGGCTGCCGACCAGGAACCTAACCCAAGATCGACGAAGAAGAAGAACTCCAGGACAAGCATGCATCACTCTCGCGGCATGATCATTGCATTACCTGTGCCTGCAACTGTTGGTGTAGCAATCTGTGAGCCACGAGGACTCAGCAATCCCATTACCATGGGTATCAAGACTGGCAAAGCTTAATGGGTATAGAAAGAGTAAGCGTTGAGGTTGCAGCAAGCGACTAAGCATTGTATGGTGGCTAACTTATGTATACCAGAATAAGACGAGAAACTACGCAACAGTCGCAAACTAGTGATGATCAATAAGTGATCCTGAACTACTTATGTTCAAACATAACCCAACCGTATTCTCTTCTCAAACACACCCGAAAAGAGACAGTCACGGTTACGCAACGCGGTTGGTGTATTTTAATTGAGTTTACTTCAAGTCCCCTACAACCGGATATTAACAAATTCCCATCTGCCACATAACCGCTGGCATGACTCTCGAAAGTTTAAACCCTACAGGGTTGTCCCAATTTATCCCATGACAAGCTCACGATCCGCAGAGACAATCCTCCATCGCGGGATCCTCCGATCAGACTCGGAATCCTGGTGCACGAGACATTTCGACAATTCTAAAACTAGTCTAGCAAGACCTCCCGATGCACCGACCTAGCCTGATAGGAGTTGCACGATCTCGTTCTCAGGGTACACCGGATGGGTCAGCCTACAGGTATATACCAAATACCTCGGGTTTCCCCGAGGCGACCCTGCAGTCTGCCCGGGTTGGACCAACACTACAAAAAAATACACTTCCATGAATATACGTGTTTGTCATAGTAGGTTGTGTTTTTTGTCATGCATGTACATCCATGACAAATTTATGACAGAATCAAGATAGTCATACATGTGTTGTCGTAGAAGTGTTCCATGACATTACCAAAATTATCATCATGGAAGTGTCCACTTCCATGACGCTAAATCGCGCGTCATAGAAGTGCTTTTGTCAAGGGTGCCCGACACGTCGCATCCACCGTAACGGAACGCCGTTAAGCTATCGGGTCGGGTTTTGGATCCGATAACCCGTTAACAGCCCCAACCAATGGGGATTTTCCACGTGTAAAATCATCATTGGTTAGAGGAAACACGTGTCGGCTTATCGTTGGGACAGATGTCATCCACTCACTGGAGAGAAGGCGCCTACGATACGTCGACACATGGCACGGCCCAACAGTGGCCCATTCCTGTGAAAAGGCCGGCCCGTTTGACTTGGTCAAAAGCTGGCGGGCCAGCCCATGGAAAGCCTGTTAACAGCCTGTTCGCATATAGCCCATTTGCAACCCGCTAACCCAAGGCCCGTTACGCCCTATCCAAATTAGGCCCAGTAGCGTCATCTGGGCCATCCAATATGATTCCAGCCCATTTTCACTTCTGGCCCATGTATAGCCCATGACGTCTTTCGGCCCATATGAGGCCCTTTGTAACTCTTGGCTAATTAGCGGCCCGTGCTAAAACTGGCACGTAATGAACAGTGTATTACATTACACCCATGAATGGCACGTGGTGAAACTGGCCCGTAATGAACAGTGTATCACTTTATACCCATTAACGGCCCGTTATTTCGTCGGGCCATTTCCAGCCCAAGTTAACTTTCGGCCTTCTGTGGGCCCATTTATACCTGGGCTCATTTGCAGCATTCGGTTACTTACGGCCCGTTACTGTCATTTTCTGCTTGTGGGCCAAATTCAGCCCGTCGTTACAGTCGGCCCATTTGTGGACCGTTAGTCTATTGGGCCATTTTCATAGCATCACCAAATACGGCCTATTAACGGCCCGTTATGGTCAACCCATAAAACGTACGATTTCCATTAAAGGCCCATCTACAGCCCATTAAAGGCTCGTACAAGACCCATAAATGAGTCGGCGGCCCATGGATCCTACGTGACGTAGAAGGCCCATGGATCCTATGAGACGTAGAAGGCCCATGGATCCTACGAGATGTATAAGGCCCATGGATCCTACGAGGCGTAGAAGGCCCATGGATCCTACGAGACATAGAAGGCCCATGGATCCGTTGGCCCGTGAAGGGCCATGGTTGGGCGAGTTGGCCCCCGTTTGAACGATATAGCATATTCAAAGAATTATCCTACTCAATACTATCACCTCTAAAAATCATACACTATACAACAAAGAGATCAGGGCACAGAAAGGTAGAATTGTCCTACACTATACAATAAAGAAATTACAGCCGATTATACCCACTGGGCATTATGGTTCGGCACAGGTGATAATAAAGCATACAAAAACAGCAAATTACATACACTTGGCAAATACAGCTCACGCATCATGGACGCGCATCAACTTAACTCCATTTGAACTATAATCTCTTCAGAAAATAGGATTGGCCGGATTCAGATAGCACAAATTTCAGTCTGCAAAATCTCCAATTCCTTCATGGTTACTGACGATGTCCTGGACTAGGGGGTACTCACCACGTCGTCTCCCGATCTGTTAGATTGGCCGAGGACCCCCATGGCCGTATACTCATGGGCCAGTTCAGACAGCTGCCGCATACATGGAAGATTCCACAAGACTTGGTGATAAAGACAAGGACTCCTCCCCACCAGCATATTCGTCTAGGACTCTTGTTATCCTAGGCCTCTGGTGCATTATATAAACCGAGGCCAGGCTAGTCGATAGATCATATACAACAATCATACCATAGGCTAGCTTCTAGGGTTTTAGCCTTTACGATCTCATGGTAGATCAACTCTTGTAATACTCATATCATTAATATCAATCAAGCAGGACGTAGGGTATTACCTCCATCAAGAGGGCCCGAACCTGGGTAAACATAGTGTCCCCTGCCTCCTGTTACCATCGATCCTAGACGCACAGTTCGGGACCCCCTACCCGAGATCCGCCGGTTTTGGCACCGACAGTTACCTCAGTGTCTTGTTTCATTTTTTTGACTCCTACATCTAATACCTGCATGTCCAGTCTCAACTTGTTGATTATACGTTGACAATCGTGTACACGTTGTCTTGCCACCTCTAGTTGATGCTCGGGAACATCAGCACATTCCAATTCCAATCCATAATCATTCGGTAACGGCCATGCCGCACTGCTCGCAGATCTTTGTGTTGATGTCACTTCATCCTGAAATGTTTCCGTAAGTACACATGACTAGGGCAAAAATATAGTTACAACAGTGAAGCGAACAAGACACTATTTTGTACTACATGGCAAAATAGGACTAACAATAATGTTACACGTCACTTTCAAAAAAAATGTTACGCGTCATGAAGCATAAGCAGGTGATATTTTAAAAATTATAAACTAATAGTTTGTGCAGCCTGCATACAGAAATCCCTCTTAGGTCACTAGAGGAGCATGATGATGGGGCCCAATCGAAAACACAGACAAGTTACAAATTTAGACAGCATGTTGCGTATAAGTAAGCAAGCAGTTGGCCATTTTGTGCCTCAATTAAAGTCTTAGGGAGCATAATGAACAGCAGAGGGTTTCATACAAACATACTACAGCAGGCAAAACTATGCAATCATTAGCATAGTATAAACTAGGTTGTGAGCCTCATGCAATAATAGTTGGTTAATAGACTTCAAAGCTTCAGGCACACTTCGGCAGAGTAATTAAATGGTAAGGCCTTTAATTATGTCAACTAATAGTGATACAAGTATCGAACATCAGGCATGATTATTTGGGCATCTCATTAACTAAGGATAAATAAAGCAATTGAAAAGAGAAAATTAACTATGCCTGAAACAAACAAGGAATTGAACTGTTGAATTGCATAAAGTGACTTACCTTAGCAGGTTGAAGAGGCTCAGTGCAGCTCCTACTTCTCTTGCAAGGCTCCTTCCTAACATCTTGTACTTGGAAATCCTCAATCTTATCTTCATTGCACCCCCTCTGCAAGGTGACGCAAACTAGTTACTCGTCTCCTTGGAAGATAAATATGCATACTTTCCAGTCCGTCAACACAAAAGGATGAGATTATAACAAAACAACACCACATAATGAAACATGCCGCATCTCTTGGACTTGCACACAATGAAATGAGCATTTACTATGTCTGCACTATGTAAAAACTAGGCATACCTTCGAACTGGATCTCCAGGTACTCTTGGAGTGCCTACTGTAGTGTACAGCCAAACCTTTATGTCACCTATGAGTTAGAAAAGGCCCCACTACAGCAGCCCTTAGTGTTTAAATTGATGACAAGCTCTATTAGAGTGTTAGGTCAAGAACAACAAGTAATCAAAGCAAACAGTCCTAGTATGGCTGGCTGATGCAAACTAGCCATTGAACATGTGTGAGTAAATCTTACATATCAAGAAAAGAAGCAAAGAAGGAGGCTTAAAGACCATCACTTGCTGACCCAATTTAAGGGGCATTTAAACATCATGTGCAACGTATGAACTAAGATAAACATTGCATATTCCAGATTCTACAATGGAATGCACATGTATTAGGTTATGCCATGTATGATGATGCCTAAATGTACAGATAGCAGGCAGGGGTCATTCATCATTGCACACACAATTGAATTGCAGGTTAAGGGCCAGTTCGATTCCGCCTTTTCAGGGCATATTGTCAAAATAAGCCATAAAAGATGTAAAGAAGTCATTTTTGAGTTATGGGCTTGGGCTTAACTAATTTCTCTTTGGAGGGGGGGTGTTTCGGGTAGAACCTCACTACAAATTGAAGGGAAGGGGAATAGTGAAATGACTCTGTTGTCTGCCTATATTACACTCAAAATGCAATTGCTGACGCCCATGTCACACGTGACCCTCAAGTAAAAACAAACACGCAAGCATTCATTGCCCTGCCCGGTTGCATCTCCTCTACCCTTTCCCTCTACCTCGATCCCTTGCCTGCAGCACTAGGGTTCCTCCAGCGAGCCATTGCCACTGGTCCCATCTAGCCTGGTCCTTGACGATGCTATGTCCAGCTAGGCTACATGGCCGGTGGGTAGGGGCAAATCTCCCTGGCTACTCCTCCCTCTAGCACCGCCCCTCATTCTCATGGTCTCCAGCAGCTGCTCCATTGTGGTTCGTCCAACGCACTACTCCGACGGACGCTGCACAACTACGGCTGATGCCACACTACGGCAGAAGGCACCTGTAACGCCCCATGACCGATGTGCCAGGTGTCGTCCAGTTATTCGCTGGTGTTGCCTTGTCATTGCTTGCGTGTCATGCATTGCATATCATGTCATCATGTGCATTTCATTTGCATACATGTTCGTCTCATGCATCCGAGCATTTTTCCCGTTGCCCATTTTGCATTCCGGCGCTTCGTTCTCCTCCGGTGGTCATTTCTACCTTTCTTTCATGTGTGGGGATTAAACATTTCCGGATTGGACCGAGACTTGCCAAGCGGCCTTGGTTTACTACCGGTAGACCGCCTGTCAAGTTTCGTGCCATTTGGACTTCGTTTGATACTCCAACGGTTAACCGAGGAACCGAAAAGGCCTCGTGTGTGTTGCAGCCCAACACCCCTACAATTTGGCCCAAAACCCACCTAAACCTGCTCCATCATCTCGGTCGTTCGATCACGATCGCGTGGCCGAAAACCGCACCTCATTTGGACTCTCCTAGCTCCCTCTACCTATATATATGTGGCCATCCCCGAAATTTTCGTGGATGAACCCTAGCCCCGCTCCTCGCGCATCGCCGGACATGTTCATCCAGTCGCCGGACATGTCCGCGCCGCCGCAACGTCGTCCGGCCGATCGTGTGCCTCCACCTCAGCACCGCCGCGCCCCGCACCCAACCACCGCGCGCCACCTAGCCTCCCGCTCCTCCCCGCCGCCGCGGCCCGCGAAGCCCGTTGCGGGCCCACACGGCCCAGATCCGCCGCCGCCTGGCCGAGGCGCCCGAGCCGCCCGGCTCCGCCCGCGCCTGCCGGATCCCGCGGTGCGCCTTCCCGCCGGCATCCTTCGCCGACGTCCGCGCCAGCCCGCCTCCCCTCGCCGGTGTTGCAGCCTCGCCGGCGACTCGCCGCAGCCTCCGCGCCGTCCGCCGTGGCCTCGACCACCGCGCCGCCCGCGCCACCTCGCCGTTCTCCCTCGCCGGCGATGACCAACTCCGCCGAATCCCGGAGTCCGGCAAGTTCTCCTCCGGCCACCTCGGACTCCGGCGGCCCCATCTCCATTTTCGGCGAGAGTCGAACTGCTACAGTGATGCTACAGGGATCGGGCCGGATCCAGATCTGGTCAACTCCCCTCGGTTGACCTCTTCCCCTCAAACCCTAATTTTATGCAAACTTGGGCATGCTATAACTTCTTATCCGTATCTCCGATTCATGCATATAGCATATCAAAATGTTCGTCTCAGAGAGTACATCATTTCATTCCATTGCATCATTTTCATTTGAGTTCATCTTGATGCCCGAAATGCTGTTAGAAGGAGGCTACTTGAGTTACTTGTCAGGTCTGCTACTCCATCTTAGACATTTGTCATTTTTGCCATGATTTTTGTGTGCATGATATGCCCTGATGCTCTACATATGTTTTGTTAAGGGTTTTGTTATCTTTCCAGAGGTGTAACCCATGTATTTTTGTGATGTGTGTGGTGACTAGTGCAAGCTTGCAAAGTCAGGCACTTGGTAATTCTGTTTTTAGGGACTTAGTAATTTCACTAAGTCCTGAATCTGTTCATCTCATGATGCCATATGTTCATGTTGTTTCCTAGTGATCCGTTCCTCTTTTGAGGATGATCAGTAAGGATGTTTTGTTAATCTTGTAGTGCTCTATCCATACATGTCTTTGTTTGCATATATGGATTACTCTAGCTTGAGTCAATCGAGCTCTACTTTTGCTTCGTTGTGAATCTGGGCAGATTGTCAACTTGTTTGCAATTTTGCCGGAGATGTTGTAGTTGATGTGTGCATGCTATGCCATTGTTCTTGCCATGTCTAGCTTGCATTTTGTGCCTTCTTAATGGATGTATGCTTGTCTTGCCATGAATTGCACCATAGTGAGTGCATCGAGCTCATAAACATGCCTACTTCAGTTATATTTCAGCATGTGTCAGTTTTCACAAAGTCTGAAAACTGATTATGTTTTTGCTATGTTCGTGTGCTTGTTAGTATATTTTCGGATCCCTTTTGGCTCAAGGTCACTAAGGGACTTTTGTTAAGCTTGTTGAGTAGCTCCATGCCATGTTCTTCTTTGTCATGTTCAGGTCATGTAGCATGTTGTTTTGTTTCTCTGAAGAGGGCTATCTGATCTGAAATTTCAGACAAGTGTTAATTTCACTAAGTCTGAGATCTGTTTACCGTTTGCGTTTTTGCCATGCTTGTTTGAACCTGTTAATGGATGAATTGGCCGTAGCTCAGTGCTAGACTTTTGTTAAGCATCTTGAATGCATCCCTGCCATGTATTTTGTTGCCATGTTTGAGTGCTGTAGCATGTTCATCTCATTGCATTTAGATGACTACTTGTTGTAAATCACAGACCGGTGTCATTTGAATCGCTTGCCATTTCCAAACCGTAACTCCGATTCCGGTGATCTTTATATCGATTTCAACCGAAATCACCTCATCTTTCTAGTGGCACACTTGGTTGTCCAAGTTGAGGCCAAGTTCATGCATTCCTTGTTCAATCATGCATTTGCATCGCATCCCGCATCCCGCATATCATACCATGTTCATGTGTTGGTTGTTTACTATGTTGTGTGCTTCTTTTTCCGGTGTTGCTTCCTCGGGTTGGTTCCGGTAACGTCGTGTTTGTGAGGACCCGTTCTACTACGTCCGCTTGTCTTCTTCATGGATTCATTCTTCTTCCTTGTGGGATTTCAGGCAAGATGATCATACCCTCGAAATCACTTCTATCTTTACTTGCTTAGTTGCTCGCTCTTTTGCTATGCCTATGCTGCGATACCTACCACTTGCTTATCATGCCTCCTATATTATTGAACCAAGCCTCTAACCCGCCTTGTCCTAGCAAACCGTTGTTTGGCTATGTTACCGCTTTGCTCAGCCCCTCTTATAGCGTGGTTAGTTGCAGGTGAAGATTGAAGTTTGTTCCTTGTTGGAACATGGAGATGTTGTTCCTTGTTGGAACATTGCTTACTTGTTGGGATATCACTATATATCTTATTTAATTAATGCATCTATATACTTGGTAAAGGGTGGAAGGCTCGGCCATATGCCTGGTGTTTTGTTCCACTCTTGCCGCCCTAGTTTCTGTCATATCGGTGTTATGTTCCCGGATTTTGCGTTCCTTACGCGGTTGGGCTATTATGGGAACCCCTTGATAGTTCGCCTTAAGTAAAGCTTTTCCAGTAATGCCCAACATTGGTTTTACCATTTGCCACCTAGCCTTTTCTTTCCCTTGGGTTCTGCAGACTCAAGGGTCATCATTATTTTACCCCCCCCCCCCCCCGGGGCCAGTGCTCCTCTGAGTGTTGGTCCAAATTGTCAGCCGCCAATGGCCACCAGGGGCAACTCTGGGCTGGCCTACTGAAAGTTTAGAAAATCTGGTGTGCCCTGAGAAAGAGATATGTGCAGCTCCTATTGGGATTTGTCGACACATTCGGGCGGT
Organism: Triticum monococcum; assembly: GCA_034509565.1. Taxonomy (NCBI): domain Eukaryota; kingdom Viridiplantae; phylum Streptophyta; class Magnoliopsida; order Poales; family Poaceae; genus Triticum; species Triticum monococcum. The sequence continues at coordinate 392,489,037 of CM067843.1, read as the reverse complement.
GTTGCTGGTTTAGTTTTACCCTGTCAAAATGTCTTGTTGTACCGGGATACCGAGTCTGATCGGAATGTCTCGGGAGGAGGTCTATTCCTTCGTTGACCGTGAGAGCTTGTGATGGGCTAAGTTGGGACACCCCTGCAGGGATTTGAACTTTCGAAAGTCGTGCCCGCGGTTATGGGCAGATGGGAATTTGTTAACGTCCGGTTGTAGAAAACCTGAAGTTGACCTTAATTAAAATGAATCAACCGTGTGTGTAACCGTGATGATCTCTTTCCGGCGGAGTCCGGGAAGTGGACACGGTTGTTGGAGTTATGCTTGACGTAGGTTGCTATAGGATCACTTCTTGATCATAGTTGTTCGACCGTGCTTTTTCCTTCTCTTCTCGCTCTCATTTGCGTATGTTAGCCACCATATATGCTAGTCGCTTGCTGCAGCTCCACCTCATACCTTTACCTTACCCATAAGCTTAAATAGTCTTGATCGCGAGGGTGCGAGATTGCTGAGTCCCTGTGACTCACAGATACTTCCAAAACCAGCTTGCAGGTGCTGATGAGTTCGTGCAGATGACGCAACCAAGCTCAGGAGGAGCTCGATGAAGATCTTGTCCTTTGTGTTGTTTCGTTCTAGTTGATCAGTAGTGGAGCCCAGTTGGGGTCGATCGGGGTCCTTTGTCGCATTTGGGGTTCTTCTTTTATTTCGGTTCCGTAGTCGGACCTTGATTGTATCTGGTTGATGTAATGCTTTATTCATGTAATTGTGTGAAGTGGCGATTGTAAGCCAACTATGTATCTTTTCCCTTTATGTATTACATGGGTTGTGTGAAGATTACCCCACTTGCGACATTGCTTTCAATGCGGTTATGCCTCTAAGTCGTGTTTCAACACGTGGGAGATATAGCCGCATCGAGGGCGTTACAGCACCTTATTTCCCCTCCCCTCCTCCCAGCCATGGCCTCGAGGTGTTGTTGAAGGATGAGCTATATGATGAATTGCTATGAGCTGCTTCCGCTGCTGCTATATGATGCATTGCTATGAGATGCTCCTGGTGCTGCTATATGATGAATTGCTATGAGCTGCTGTTGCTGTATGATGAGTTGCTATGAGCTCTGCCGCTACTATATGATGAATTGCTATGAGCGGCTGCTGCTATATGATGTGTTGCTACAAGCTGCTCCTGCTGCTGCTATATGATGAATTGCTATGAGATGCTCCTGCTGCTGCTATATGATGAATTGCTATGAGTTGCTCCTGCTGCTGCTATATGATGAATTGCTCTGAGCTGCTCCTGCTGCTGCTATATGATGAATTGCTATGAGCTGCTGCTCGTATATGATGAATTGTAGACTGCTGCTGCTGTATGATAAGTTGCTATGACCTGCTGTTACTGCTATATGGTGCTTTCAGGTGGTGCTGCTGTACGATAATTACCAGCCACTTGGACCATCGAATTTCAATAAATAATTGTTCTTCATTTAAATGTGGGTCATGCGTTCTTCGTTTAAATTAGGCAATGGGATCTCTGTGGAAAACATTGACCAAAGTAGATTGTGCCAAGTAGATGGTATCTTTGCATTTGCATTTTGAGCAAATAGTGATGGTCTGTTTTCCTATCATATTAATTACTACACTGGGTTCAATTTGTGATGTTTGCAAGTCAAATTAACTTCCATATGGGCAGCAAAATGAAAAATATATAATGCAATCTAGACTTTCCATTGATCATACCAAAGATAAGCTAAAAACGCAATGAAAAGAACTGGTTGGCTTATTACATGGAGCTTATATTCATAGGTGCTTATTTTCTTAGGATAACTCATAATAACTATCCATAAGAAACTTGGCTAATAGAACTGGCATACAAATAACATGTCATGATGATTGCAATGGAGGAGTGGCGTACCATAGCACACTATATAGGCTCACCGCTGCCTCTCCTTTTTTTGGGATGTTCCATGAAATTGCCACAGACATCTTGTACTTTTTCATTGTGTAACCCTATCTGCAAGTTGACACGGCTAATTTCAGACATCTCTACATGATACTACATTGCATATCCCTTCCGCATATTTAAACCACCAATTAAGGATTGTGTGCGTACCTGTCGGATTCACGGGTTCTGGCAGACCCTTAAGGTTCGAACACTGGGGTGCACGCGGAAATCACACCTCCTACCTCCACGTCTCACAAAGATCTAAACTACTAAAGGGACTGCACAAGGGACACAAGGTTTATACTGGTTCGGGCCACCGTTGTGGTGTAATACCCTACTCCAGTGTGTGGTGGGTGGATTGCCTCTTGGGGCTGATGATGATGAACGATACAAGGAAGAACAGCCTCGCGAGGGTCTGTTCTTGAGTGGGGGGATGAACTGCTAGGAGGAGTTCAGTCACCCTTCTCTCTCTCTCTCTCTCTCTCTCTCTCTCTCTCTCTCTCTCTACTTGCGAACCGGACGAACCAACTCCGCGAACCAAACCCCTTGCTACGTGGGTGGCCGGTCCTATTTATAGGCAAAGGCCCTGGGCCTCTTCCCAAATATTGAGCGGGAAGGGCGCCAACAATTGGCCAATTCGAAGGGGAACATCTAGTACACTTATCCTGACTAAAGTTGGTCTTCGCCTGCGAAAGACCCTGCAGTGACGCCGTCCTGGGCTCCATGGTGACCTCCGTCTTGTAGTCCGCTTGGTCCTGGTCTCCTTGCACCTAAATGGCAACCTTTGCCTGATGCCTCGGTACTCCGCGGCTGCGCTTGCCCCCTTTGCACCAAAGAGGAAAGAAGGACGCTGCGCGCGCTGGCGCCCGCCTGGCACCCTCGATCGTCATGGCTTGCATCATGGGCACCTCGCGAGGTACCCCGCCTTGATTCCTCCGCCTCCTCGCGAGCCCGCCTGAGGAGGCTGCGCCTGGGGATGCGCCGTGTCATCCGCCCCGCGAGGCTTGGCCCCTCGCGAGGGTCTTGAGTCTTGTGTTGATGAAGATGGACCATGATGGGCCTCCTTTGAGCCACGCCGCAGGCCGTAGGTAGGCAAGTCTGGGGACCCCTGTTCCTAGAACACCGACAGTAGCCCCCGGGCCCAAGGCGCGCACGGGCTTGGCCATGCCGAGAGGCGAAAGGGCAAGGGCGAAGCGCCGCGGGCCCTAACAGCCTACGGCCTTGGGTGCCACGTGGCGGTTGATGGGACGTGGGCGTCTCCACTTCCCCATGACGCCTCGGTGACCACGCGAGGTGGACAAGTCCCTGCATGCAGATCGTGTCATGATTACCTATGATCATGGAGGCCGACGGTTGGCCTTCGCCGGCTATAAGTATGAAGCCGTGCGTGCCCTTCCAGTCCATTGCTCCTGGCTTCTCCTTCTTCCCGATCCTTGCTCCGTCTTGCTGAGATGGCTCCGATCCGCCGGTTCTCTGCAGCGGAGAAGGGAAAGGCTCCTCGAGAGGGGCCAGACCCGCTCCCGCCAAAGAAACAGCTCGCCCTTTGCAGCCGGGGCGAGGAAGACCGTCAGGTGGAGCCGAGGCCCCGGTGCGAGCGGGCTCCGCCGGGATTCCCACTTCCTTTGTATGCCCATGCCGAGGGCCCCGAAGGTGTCGATGCTGATCTCCGCGATCGGCGCCGTCGTAGGCGCCGTCGGGTCACGAAGGTGTGGGTTGTTCCTCTTAGAGTCCATGTCGAGGGCTCCTCCCTAGAGTTCGTGCTCCACGTCGTCGTTCCTCTCCAGTCCTGGATCCGTCTGCCTCCCTTCTTCGCCTCCATCGTCCCTCCAGGAGGGCCTCTGGAGCTCTGGCTGCAGCATGCCTACTGCAGCGCCCTCGCGACCGAGGCTGAGGTCGTGGTTGCTGCCCCAGGCGAGGTCTACTTGTCCTGCGGCTGGAGAGAAATCGCCCGGGTTTGCAAGGAGAGGGGCGTCTTCGCGGTCCACCTGTAGTACGATGGCGCTGTGGTGATGTTCAAGGTCTTCGACGCGATCAGGCGCCGGCTGGAGTGCTGCCTCGAGAGAGGTGGCCAGGACCTTGCCCTGGTGACGGCTAGGCCCGTCGACCGCTCCCTTGGCGGAGGCGCCGGGGGGTCCAGCGACTCCAGCGAAATCTTCGCGACTCTGGAGACGAGCGACAACAGCTACGAGCCCCCGAGCCGGCGCCGCTCCTGGAGCAGGGCGGGCTCGTCAGGCCGTCGCCGACCCTGATCTGTATGGGGTTGGCGCCGGCGCCTGACGGCCCACTGTTGATGATGGCATCTTTTGCAGGAGCCCGTGTAGTTAGCACTCCTTAGATCCGTTCCCTGCGAGGAATCAAAATGCACCCCGCGGGGGCTTGTAAGGTGTCTGTAGTCCCGTTTGTTAATACATGACCTTCACTGTTCGTCATAGCTTAGTTCTCCCTTTCGAACCTCGCGAGGGCTTGGTGCTCTGCGTCGACAGGTCCCAGTCCCCAGGCGGTGTCAGCCGTCGCTGGTATGCCAGGTCGCGATGCCGTGGTCAAGGCCAGGAGGTGAGCGACCCGGGGTCCGGTAAGATCCCCTGAGTCGCGATGCTCAGGAGGTCCCCTTTGGCGCCCAAGCAGTCGTCGCTCGGTGAGAAAGGGAAGCAACGTTGCTAGTACGGAATTGCTTTAGGTGCGGGGGTAGTGCCACGGTAGCCGGTGCTTCGGGTGGTGACTTATCTTGAGGATTGGGGATCGCCCCCAACGCATCGTCGGGTCCGTGGGGTAGCTGGGACAGAGTTGCTCGGCGAGGTCCTCGCGCGCCCCTTCTCCCTCACCTCTGCTCCCCTTTCTGCTCTACGTCCTCAGGTCCCGGCCCTCAAGCTTGTCTCAGCCGTCACTGGTATGCCAGGTCGCGATGCCGTGGACAAGGCCAAAGGGTGAGGGCTGGAGAGCCAATAAGAGCCCTGAGTCGCGATGCTCAGGCACCCCCCCTTTAACGTGCAAGCGGTTCGCGCGAGCGAGGGCGAAGGGAACTCCGTAAGGGCCTTGGCTAGCGCAGTCCCCTCCAAGGATCCTGCAGGTTCATCACAGAAAGAAGATGGGGTTGCCATGGCAGTCATTAGTCGATCGTTAGTCGCTCAAGAGCTTGCTGGTTGGAGTAGGTGAGGTGTATCTGGGCACCCGTGAGCCAGCGCGGGACTCACGAGGCCCTACCTCTAGGCGGGTTGCGCCTGGCACTGGGCCGTATCTTGAGATGTATCCCTGCAAAATTTTGTTAGATGACGGTACTCTACGTCCTCGGGTCCCGGCCCTCGAGCTTGTCTCAGCCGTCGCTGGTATGCCATGTCGCGATGCCGTGGACAAGGCCAGAGGGTAAGGGCTGGAGAGCCAGTAAGAGCCCTGAGTCGCGATGCTCAGGCAGCCCCCTTTAACGTGCAAGTGGCCGACATGGAGAAGAAAGGATGTCGCGGACAGGCACCATGCAATCAAGCGTGATAGGCAATGCATAGTTGGAAATAAATGCGAGGGAGATACACGCTGCTGGGCCTAGCCCAAGCGGCTTGGGGATGATGCAGCCCGAGGGGCGCCCCCAACGAGGCAAACTAATGACCGGAAAAATAAAAAAGCGGATACATGCCGCAGGGACAGACCCACGCGGCCTGGGAGTGATGCAACCCTGGAAGGGTGCTCCCAGCTGGGAATGAAACTTGGAAGATGTCACCTGGGGATGTCATCGGTGAAGTGGCATTGGTGCAGCAGACTCGGTGGGCTGCGGAAGCTGATCCTCACGAGCCCCCAGGCCCCGGGGCCTCGGGAGGCTCCGGAGGCGCTGGTGACTCCTCGCGAGCTGTCTTCATCTCCGCCAAGGCCGCGGAACGCCTGTCTTCCTGAGCCTCCACGATGCCCCTCATGAGGCGCTGGTACGCCGCAGCCATGCTCGGCAGGCCGTAAGGCATGCGAACATAGCTGTGGGGTGGACCCCCGCAGCGCCCCACTTGCGAGGGCTAGAGACGCTCCGTTGTGGCGATCTGATTGAGCCCTGGTACGTCGACGCAGGCGCGCAGCCCACCATCCTCGCCTGGATGTGGGGCCACAGCTGGTAGGCGGCGGCAACCTCTCATGATCCTTGTCTCCTGTAGTTCTTGAATGGCCTTGTTAACGAACTCCTACTAGTCTGACCTTCCTTGCCTGGCTCCTACTCGGGGGAAACGTGCTTCGAAGCACGCCTCCACATGGTGCCCAAGCGCCTCCCTCGTGACCCTGGCTAGGTCGGTGGCCCTCCAGGTGAGAGCCCCCGAGCCCTGCCTGAGGAGGGCGTCGGGCGCGCTTTCCTATGCGATGGATGGGGGGTCCCCTTGGGCAGACACGGGCCCTGAGGGGCTTACCTCCTGAGGGGCTGAGCCCGACGATGTCTTCTTCTTCTTGGGGGTGGTCTCAGGGGGCCTCCTGCTTCCGCGATCGGGGTCTTCTAGCGACGCGGCCTGATAGGCCCGCTCCAGGGAACACACTGCATCCTTCTCTTCACAGGGCACCGTGATGACGCCGCCACTTCCTGGCATCTTGAGGACATTGTAGCCGTGGTGAGTCGCGGCCATGAACTTGGCCAGCGCTGGGTACCCGAGGATGGCGTTGTACGGCAGGCGGATATGGGCGACGTCGAAGTTGATGAGCTCGGTGCGGTAGTTGCTGCGAGCCCCGAAGGTGACAGGGAGGCGGACCTGCCCGATCGGGACTGTGGAACCATCGGTGACTCCGGAGAAAGGCTTGGTTGGCTGAAGCTGGTCATAGGGTACTTGGAGATTGTTGAATGTTTCCACGGACAGGACGTTGAGCCCTGCCCCACCATCGATGAGGGTCTTGGTGACCAGCACGTTGCTGATGACTGGGGAGCAAAGCATCGGGAGGACTCCTGCCGTGGCCGCACACTTGAGCTGGTCTGCTGAGCTGAACGTGATGGAGCACGCCGACCACCTGAGGGGGCGCGTTGCTTCGAGCTTGGGGAGAACTGCATTCACTTCGCGGGCGAACTGCTTGAAGATACGTTGAGAGGCTGGGGCTTGAGCTCCGCCCAGGATGCAGGCGATTGCGCGCGGCTCTTGGAAACCCCCAGCCCCCTCGTCTTGATGGCGGTCTTCGTTCCTCCTTGGCTGAGGCGGCAGCGGAGGTAGGCCTGCGTTGCCATGAGGGCGATCCTCACGAGGCTGATCCCTCCAGTCTCCCTCGCGAGGCAGGTCCCGCCAGCGGTCCTCGCGAGGTTGGTCGCGCCACCCCTGGCGCGGGCCACGATCTTCCCAGCGTCTTGGGTTTCTTCCTCCTCCTCGGCCGTAGCTCCGGTCACCACGGTCAGGGCGACGGCCGATCCTTCCTTCTCGCACAACGCGGAGTTCCTAGCATTCGTTGGTGTTGTGGGTGTGGAGGTCATGGTACACACAGTACCGGCTGCCCCTGGAGGATTCGGGCAGATCCTTGCCCCACTTGGTGTCTGGTTCTGCGGCGAGTACGGCAGCCCCCTTGCGCTTCACGTCCTTGGCCTTGGGCTTCTTCTCTTCTGGGTCCGCGGCAGGCAGCTCGAGGAGGGAGAGACATCCCTCCTCAGCCCTGGCGCACTTGGTCGCCAAGTTGAACAGCTCCAAGGAGGTGCAGAGGTCTTCGTGCATCGCCAGCTCCTCCTTCATCTTGACGTCGCACACGCCATCGGAGAAGGCCGAGATGATGGCTTCCTCGGACACCTTGGGGATCTTGAGGCGCGCGCTGTTGAAGCGCTGGATGTACTTTTGCAGGGTCTCTCCGGGTTGTTGCTTGATGCGGCGCATGTCGCTCACGGCGGGTGGCCGGTCGTGAGTACCTTGGAAGTTGGCGATGAAGCGGGTGCGCATCTGGTCCCAGGAGGAGATCGTGCCTGGGGCCAGATTCAGGAGCCAGGTTCGAGCTCCTTCCTTGAGCGCCATGGGGAACCAGTTCGCCATGACCTTTTCATCCCCGCTGGCAGCCTCGATACCCAGCTCATAGAGCTGGAGGAACTCTGCAGGATCAGTTGTGCCGTCGTAGCGAGGAGGCAGGTCAGGCTTGAACTTGCCGGGCCACGCGACGCTGCGCAGCTCAGTGGTGTAGGCACGGCAGCCTGTGGTGGCCACGAAAGGCTTCGGCTGATGGAGAGCTGGGTCTTGAGGGTCCCCACATGCTACAGCTAGGAGCAGAGCGTGATCTTGGCGCGCTGGAGCTGGAGCAGGGTCGCGGCGTGCCAGAGCAGGGAGCGCCCTGGCAGCCCATTGTGGGGGAGGGACTTCTTGGTAGCTCCGTTCTTGTTGCGCTGGCGCCTGACGGAGCGGGTTCCGCCCAGGGGCCAAGCGCCTTGGAGCCATGGCATCTTCTTGGAGAGGAGGCGGCTGGTGCGCCTCTGGAGCTTTGTTGCCTGTGCGGGGCGAGGTGTGGCGTAGAGGAAAGAACGGCACGGAAGAGCCCCCTGCGGCGCGGACAAGCTCGGCGATGCGGTCGAGCCACTCTTCATAGACGTCGTTGACGGGGTGGTAGCGCAGGAGCTCTTGTGCCGCGAGGAGAGCAGCTCGAGCCTCCAAGGGTGCACGGAGCGCGCGGGACGAAGAACCGGCTGGTGCGAGTGATGGAGTAGCGGTGCGGCCGTCTTGGCGTATGGACGGATGCTGAGACGACGCTTGCTGCTCGCCCCCCGCCGGACCGGTGGCGGCGTTAACGGCGGGCGACGGGGAACGACAAGGACGCCCACCGACGGGGGCCGTCTGGGCGATGCGAGAAGCGATGGCGGCCCGGCGCTCGGCGCGGGCCCGACGAGCGTCAGACATGGGTGCGACGGTCGGAGGAGAATGGAGTGGTGGAGGACAGATTCCGGTGCACCCCTACCTGGCGCGCCAAATGTCGGATTCACGGGTTCCGGCAGACCCTTAAGGTTCGAACACTGGGGTGCGCGTGGAAATCACACCTCCTACCTCCCCGTCTCACAAAGATCTAAACTACTAAAGGGACTGCACAAGGGACACAAGGTTTATACTGGTTCAGGCCACCGTTGTGGTGTAATACCCTACTCCAGTGTGTGGTGGGTGGATTGCCTCTTGGGGCTGATGATGATGAACGATACAAGGAAGAACAGTCTCGCGAGGGTCTGTTCTTGGGTGGGGGATGAACTGCTAGGAGGAGTTCAGTCGCCCTTCTCTCTCTCTCTCTCTCTCTCTCTCTCTCTACTTGCGAACCGGACGAACCAACTCCGCGAACCGAACCCCTTGCTATGTGGGTGGCCGGTCCTATTTATAGGCAAAGGCCCTGGGCCTCTTCCCAAATATTGAGCGGGAAGGGCGCCAACAATTGGCCAATTCGAAGGGGATCATCTAGTACACTTATCCTGACTAAAGTTGGTCTGCGCCTGCGAAAGACCCTGCGGTGACGCCGTGCTGGGCTCCATGGTGACCTCCGTCTCATAGTCCGCTTGGTCCTGGTCTCCTTGCACCTAAATGGCAACCTTTGTCTGATGCCTCGGTACTCCGCGGCTGCGCTTGCCCTCTTTGCACCAAAGAGGAAAGAAGGACGCTACGCGCGCTGGCGCCCGCCTGGCACCCTCGATCGTCATGGCTTGCGTCATGGGCACCTCGCAAGGTACCCCGCCTTGATTCCTCCGCCTCCTCGCGAGCCAGCCTGAGGAGGCTGCGCCTGGGGATGCGCCGTGTCGTCCACCCCGCAAGGCTTGGCCCCTCGCGAGGGTCTTGAGTCTTGTGTTGATGAAGATGGGCCATGCTGGGCCTCCTTTGAGCCATGCCACAGGCCGCAGGCAGGCAAGTCTGGGGACCCCCGTTCCCAGAACGCCGACAGTACCATAAACTAGCCATGACTCTGTATGCTGGACTAGCAGGCACTCTTAGGGAGCCTAATGTAGTGCACTAGAATTCCTACATGCCACCTACGATTTTGTGTAATGTACTGCCCCTGTTCCTAAATATATGTCTTTGTAGATATTCGAGTATGGACCACATACAGATGTATATAGATGCATTTTCGAGTATAGATTCAGTCATTTTGCTCCGTATGTAGCCTATAGTGGAATCTCTAGAAAGACTTATATTTAGGAACGGAGGTACGAGGTAGTATCATGTATGACATCTACATATCTAATTTAGCAGCCAGTAGTAGAAATCATTGTCTACACAAAGGGATTACTGGTCAAAAATCCTAGCAAAGCATGCTGGCAGGCACAGAACAATACAAGAGAGAGAGACGCGCTTACAAGATCATAGCAATGCCTCAGTCCAGGATCTTGGTTGGCCGAGCTGTTAGATCCAGAAGAAACATCGTCCTTGTAGTTTTTGCCAGCTGCATAACAGGTAACAACGACCGGTTAGTATATTTGAAGTACATCGGGCAGGTGATGTTGGACGGGTTTAAAGGTGACAAGTACCTAGGCCGTGGTGGGTGCTTGGCATCTCTCCACGCGGTGGGAATCAGGTTAGAAACATCAAGGGTGATGACGCTGCGCTGGCTGTCGGGGTCCGGTAAGGAGATCTAGAACCATCGAGTAGGGTGTTTGTGGAGCGGCTCCGGTAGGGTGGACTACGGTGTGGGCGAAGTGGATCTGTGGCCGTGGACGAGGGCGTAGGTGAAGCTGCTCCGATTGTTGGGTTATGGATGGTGTCGACGACGTGGATCTGCGGCCATGGACGGGGCGTCAGAAGCTGCTTCGGTGGTTGGGTTAAGGATGGTGTCGATGATGCGGATCTGCGGCCGTGGACGGGGCGTCAGAAGCTGCTCCAGTGGTTGGGTTAAGGGTGGTGTCGACGGTGCGGATCTGCTGCAGTGGATGGGGCATTAGAAGCTGCTCCGATAGGTTGGATGAGGGTGCAAGGAAGCGGATCTGAGGCCGTGGACTTGTGAGTTGGCAAAGCGGCCCCGGTATGGTTGAGAATGGTATAGGCGAAGCTACTCCGGTAGGGTTGACGATGGTGTCGGCGAAGCGGCTCCGGTAGGGTTGAGGAAGGTGTCGGCGAAGCGGCTCCGGTAGGGTTGAGGAAGGTGTCGACGAAGAGGATCAGAGGTCGTCGACAGGGGCGTCGATGGGGCGGCTCCGGGAGGGTGTGGACAAAGCATCTCCGGTGGGGTGTACGAATGAGCCGCTGCAGATGCAAGGCGGTTGACGACAGTACCGGCGAAGCAGATCTGGCATCGTGGACAAGACCGGCACTGAATGGGCTATGGTACAGTGGTGGATGAGCAGTCTACTTGTTTCTAGGGAAGGTGGGAGGGGTTGATGTGGCCACAGAAGCAGATCCGGCAAGGTGGACGCCGCTGGCAGTGAATGGGCTATGGTACGTCGGTGGATGAGCAATCTAGGGTTTCGAGAGGGGAGGGGAGAAAGGGCGGTGAAGTACGGATAGCGTGATGTAGGATGCTCTGGTGCTGTGGAGTTAGTCGTTTTTGCGGGAGGGGGAGAGGAAATGGGGGTGCCATGTAGTGGGGGAACCGGAAGTTACCAAAGCAGCCCCGGCCTATCATGTAGATGATGGCGGTATTGTAACTGTTGGTTTTCGTGCACCAAGGACAAAAGGGGGATTTCGCATGCTAAAGACTAAGGTGGCGGAAATTTTAGAAGGAGGCGGGAGATTTTGCCGCCCGCGGGATCGTTCGTATCCAGTTTCAACTAATTTTGGACCGTGCTAGCGGGAAGGTCATGCTAGACTGTGTACACGGGGCACGCGTCAGCAGTTAATAACTGGTGTGAAGTCCACCCCGGAAAAAAAGACAATAACTCGGGATGATGCGCCAATAACTTGGACGTTCACACGGGCGCGGCCAATCGTATGGGTGTAGTGGCGTGTTCACAAAAAAAGGGATCAAACGCTCAGCCTGTGTATTTCTCATGTAAATAGATAATTTAGTGCCATTGGTTATTTACTTTAAACATAATGCATTGACGTGTTAGTGTAGAGGCGCACAAAAAGAAATGGATATTGTAGTCAGCTACTTAAAAGTGTTACCTCATATGATTACATAGCCTCCATTTCATAAATTGTGTACCCGTTGAATTCATATATGAATATTAAATATATTACTTCAAAATAGAAACTTAAATCATCCAAGACTAATGAATTTGAATGCAAGAGTAACAATGGTGCATGTACATGATAGCTACATTGGTTGTTTGAAGAAACATCATTGTAGCTTTAGCATGCACAACTGAAAAGGTTTATTTAAATAGAAAAAAATGTGATATGTGAGTGTCCAATCTTTATAGCGTTGAATCGATATTGTACTTTTGGCCACGATACGAAGTAGATATTGACTTATGTTCAAGCGATGCACGTCCACGATCGCTAGATAGTGATACGTGAATGAATTGTGCAATCTCTCTCACACACATACATATCTCATTTCCCTGTGGGCATCGGAATCACACACGCGCACTTCGTGTATTTCTCTCCCTCCGTCAGGGTTAAATTCGTCTTTCTACCCCGTCCTACAAGTCTCTCACACAGAAACACACACGCTCTCGATGTCTAACACGCCCACCCCTTTAATTCCGCCCACCCACAGCCACTAATGTCTCAAAGTATAATAATGTCTCTCACACATATGCTATCTACCTATCCCTTAATATAGCTAGATATGTGTCACACAAACTCCTTCTCCCTACTAGCAAGATGACCATGCGTTGCACGGAACATCAAGATGCATTTGTATGAGAAGTTTATCTTGTGGGAGAAAAGGATGAACGAGGGAATGCCTTATTTGCAAATGCGGAGAGGGGTGTGGGTATCTTTTTGCAAAATTGCCATAGTTTCCTTCCTGTCCGTCGGATATAAATCGGATGGCCTATATTGCAGGATGGCAGGAACACCATCATCACCAACTCTGTTTTTTATAAGAGTAAAGATATGTGAGTGTCACTGCCCCCCCCCCCACACACACACACACTTCCCAACACCGAAGGAGTAGGGTGACACCTCGATCTTGATACTAATCTATCGACTGGCTTCTCTCTCAAACACACACACACACTACCCGGCACCGAAGGAGAAGGGTGGCACATCGATCTTGATAATAATCTGTCTACTCCTCTTTCAAACACGCACACACACACACTCGCTAGTTGTGCCTCTGTGCCTACCGCACAAACTCTCACTATGTATTTCTCTCCCTCCCCCCCAACAATGCCAGCAGAAGGGTGACAACTCGATCTGCTCATAATTTGTCACTTGGTTTCTCTCTCAAACATTGTGTCTCGGTGCCTCGCTCGGTAGCCCCCTCGATATGTAACCTTCTCGCGCGCGCACAACTATAGTGACGATGACGCTGAACCCAGTGTGCCTTGTTTTTACTGGCCTCATGTGATAGTTATCACCCTATTTTCTATTAATTAACAAGGCAACCTTTTCTTTGTTACTACTAGTGAATCTGAAATCATTCGGGGCAGACATAAAATATATCACTTCAACCCAATTATCGCAGCAACTATTTTAAAAGAAATTAGCTAGCTGCCCATGCGTTGCACGGAACATCAAGATGCATTTGTATGAGTAGTTTATCTTGTGAGAGAAAAGGTTGAACAAGGGAATACCTTATTTGCAAACATGGAGAGACGTGTGGGTATATTTTTGCAAAATTGCCATAGTTTCTTTCCTATCCGTTAGATATAAATCCGACGGCCTATATTGCAGGATGGCATGCACACCATCATCACCAACTCTGTTTTCTACTCCCTACGTCCGAAAATACTTGTCATCAAAACGGATAAAAAGAGATGTATCTAAAACTAAAATACGTCTAGATACATTTCCTTTTATCCATTTTGATGACAAGTATTTCCGGACGGAGGGAGTATTTTTCTTTTTAGAGATTTCAACAAGTGACTATGACTGGACCTTACCAACATACTCAAAAAAGTAGTCCATCATTTTGATGTTACCCTCTTTTCTCGGCGGTGCAGTGCCATCTGGATACCTCATAAATAAATCAAGGACAAATCTAACCCCTTCCTGAAAAGACATACGGAGCAAAATGAGTGGAGTCCATAAACATCCGTATGTGGTAGTCCATTTGAAATCTGAAAAAGACAAATATTTAGGAACGAATGGAGTATATATAAGAGTAGACATGGAGATATATCTCCAGCATGGTTTACAACAAAAATGTGGTGGGCTGGTTAGCGCCGGATGCTCGCAACGCGATGACATGAGTTCGAATTCTGTCTTTTAACTTTATATTTTTATATTATATATTACTCTACTTATTTAATATATACTTCTTTCGCTACTGTACTAACAGTGGAACCCATAGAGTACTTCGAATACAAGATTAAGGATGGACTTGTTTCGTTTTAACTTTCTGTTCGAAGCTGTAGTCACCCTGCAAGTCACGTGTACACTGTACATGCAATTAACTTTTTATAGAGGGACAATCATACAGGAAATTAACTCAAATGGATTGGATGTCACTCTATTATTTCCAGCATAAAGAGCATCTCCAACGGCAGCCGGCAAATTTCCTCCCGCTTCCTTAAGCGGAGGACGACATCAAACGCTAGCAGCATACATTTTTACAACTCTAACCAACCAGATGAAATTCGTGCAAAGACGGACTGATTTCATATAAGCATGAAGGATTTCATATTAAAAAGCTGGATCTTCATATAAACATGATCTATTTCATTACATTTACATGAAGTAAGAGGTGCCAATACGGCTCTCCTGTATAATTAATACTCCCTCCGTCCGGAAATACTTGTCCTAGAAATGGATGTATCTATACTTATAGTAGTTCTAAATGGCCACTCGTGGATCCCTTTGTCTTCCTCATGTCCGTCAGATACTTGCGGGGTTGACGAAGGTCCTCGGAAGAGACGAAGCAACAAAGATACCACCTAAATCCGCGGTCGTCGCCTCGGCGGTGGCCTACATGGTCCAAAGTGGCGGCGGCCTCCCATGTTCTACTTCTCCTCGATGATGGCGGCGGACACGGAGAAGCTGGCCACCGACTCGTCGCTCTCCACGCACCCGGCTTCTGTCTCTGCCTGCATGGCACTACCGCAGGCACGGGAGGCGCGCCCACAGACACGGGATGCGCGGCCACCGCAGACACTGGTTGCGTGGTACGACGCGGCAGCGACGGTGCCCGTACCGGCATGCTTGCCGCCGTGCCGGCATGGAGCAACTCGCCACTCCTCATCGAGCTGAACTGGAGCGGCGAGTTGCTGAACCACGCGGCTACTTGGGGCGGCAACTGGCTTCGTCGGGCCAAGCGAGGTTGGTGAAGCACCCAGCAGCCTTGCCCGTATTCGGAGGGCTCGGCGGGCCACCCAGCCAGGTAATATGCCAGAGAACGGCTCATCGGAAGCCATCGGAAGAGTGGAGAAAATGGTGAAGGAGGAGATGGTGGAGCCGCGGAGGGGTGCGATTCTTGCCCACTATCTGTCTGGCCTCGTATAAATAAAGGGCGGACGGTAGGAGCTTGGCTGGCGTCTGGCCTCGTTTAAACTGAGGGCAGACGGGAGGAGCTCGGCTGGTGTTGCGTTTGATTCCGAGCCGCTCATGAACGGACATCTTGCCCGAGTAGGATTCTCGGTTTGCATGCGGGTTTAACGGAGGGGTTTAATGGTGGCGCCGGGCGTGCAGCGGGCGGCGCGGTACTATTCGATTTGACAGTAGTAATGAGCCTTCAAATCACAAAGGCCCTCGCCTCTCATGAAACCGACCGAGCTAGACTGCCCCGCCCTCTAGCCTTTTAAAAAATGTATATACTCCACTTTTGTATAGTAGTAGTATCGACGGATTTCGCCATGGAGCAAAACTTGAAATTAAAAAAAGATAGTACATATAGAGAGGGAGTGTTCGATTTGACAGCAGGCGGCACAGTTCCCGATACGGCTTTAATGCAGACGAGGGAGGGAGTAGCGGTTCCTGATATGTTAAACAACGAATGCATCCTCCTTCAATTAATACATGAGGGAAGTAATGGGAGGAGGTCCGGGAAAAGAGGTTGCACGATGTGAATGCAACGCAGTTTGCCCTCATTGCCCTCATCTAAAGGAGCCCCTCCATTCCAATGCATCTACCACATCGTACGCACCTAAGCATTTGCCTAAGCACCTACACTAAGCGCAAAAGAGCTCACACCAAACCCATGCCGGCGATGCATGTGAGCGGCCAGCGGCTGCGCCAGATGGTCCACGACGCCGGCCTACGGCATGGCGTCGAGGATCATCTCCAGACGGTGTTGGAGACCGGCTGGTGGATGGCCACTGTCGACGCCAACTACGACTCTCAGTTGGACCAGATGATCATTGCCACCAGCAAAAAGTTCACCGTCCTCAAGAAGCTCGCGGATGCCATCGCCGTACTCCTCCAACCCGTGCGCCAGGGCTCCTCATTGCCTGCCACCCTAATCGGCCTCCATGGCCGGAACCTCTTTCAAGCACTGGGGGCCCTGCGACTGGCCGCCGACGACACGAAGAATGTCAAACTGGAGGTCGCGCTCGCCGCGAGGCGCCTCGCCCTGCAAGAATTCGTCGACCTACACATCCACGTGTACGAGGAAATCGTGTACATACATATCTACAAGGCCAGTGAGGACGCTACGACATTGGCCTTGTAAGTTCATCTAGTGCCACCCCTAGTTGGTTTTGGAGTATTGACGACAAACCTGGTTGAGGGACTAATGTGTTTGTGAGAGTTGCAGGATAACACAGGTAGAAGTCCCTCATTGATTTGGTTTTCCTACCAGAGATGACCCCTAAAAATGTATGAAGACATTGAAGTCAAAGGTGGTATGTGAATACATTCACATTGAAGACTATGACAAGAGAAGACATTGCGTGAAGGCTATGGAGCGCGAAGACTTAGTTGTTTCGTCGTTCTTTTTCTTCTTTGTTGAGTCATAGGAACCACCGTACTGTTAAGTGGGGTCCAAATGAACCAGTCAGAATGACTGATGTGATGCTTAACCAAATCCTATGTCTTCGAGCGAAGACAATGAGAGCAAATCTTATTCTGAGCTGGATAAGTCATCTTTGCTTGTACCTCAAGTAAAGTTGCCGTGTGTGTTTGAAATCTGACCGTTGGAACACATGTCAGTTCCTTAGTGACCCATGGTCATTTCGGAAAAATCGGGTCGGGTTGCCTAGTGGCTATAAATAGCCCACCCCTTACACCATAAATTGGTTGGCTGCTCAGAGTTAGTGCACGGCTTTTGTCGTTTGAGAGCAACCCACCTCGAAGCCTTTGAGAGAGAAATCCGTGTGAGGACAAAGCCCTAAACACCCAGAGCCAAACAGCATTAGGCATCACTTAAGTCTTCTTGTCTGTGTGATCTGAAGACTTATTACACTTGAGGACTATGGATCCTCCAGCCGGTTAGGCGCCGTGTTCTGAGCATCCAAGAGTCATTGTGGATCGCTGGTGAACGAAGTCTGTGAAGGTTTGGAAGTCTACCTTGAACTTACCAGAGTGATTGGGCGAGGACTGAGTGTCCTTAGCTCAAGGGGAATAAGGTGAAGACGCGGTCTTCTGAGTTGAATATCAGCCTCCCTAACCAGACATACAGTTGTCACAGCAACTGGAAGTGGTCCAACAAATCATTGTCTTCAACGAGCTACTGGTTCTATCCTTCCCATCTCTTTATTTGCAGTTGGTCCTTGTGAAGTCATTGCGTGTCTGCATTATCTTCTGTCTTCACTGAGCGACTGCTGGTTCTGATTGGCTTCATACTATCTTCCATCCTGATCCATACAGCCTAGTTGCTATTAGTCTTTGTGCTTTCACTTCATTGAATACTTGACTATGGCTTGCCTAGTGTAGTCTACCTTCCGATGTATGGTAATAGGTTTATTTCTATTGTTTGTATTCGAAACTTCCATGTTTTGAAGACTTTCATAAAAATCGCCTATTCACCCCCCTCTAGTCAATCACTAGCACTTTCAATTGGTATCAAAGCAAGGTGCTCCCTTGTTCTGTGTGGTTCGGTTTAACCACCTGGAGTTTTAGCTATGTCGACTGTAGGGATAATCAAAGTCTCCGTTGCATGCCCAGTCTTCAATGGAACTGAATATCCCTACTGAAACAATAAGATGCGCATGCATCTGGAAGCCATTGATCTCGACCTCTGGTATGTCGTCAAGAATGGCGTCCCCAAGGCTGGTGAAGGTGTCACCGCTGCTGATGTCAAGAAGTTCGTTCAACTAGATTCCACTGCCAAGAATATCATCTGTGGTCTTCTGACCAAAGGACAGTATGGCCGTGTGAGTCCTCTGGAAACATGGAAGCTAGTCTGGGACTGGCTCTCCAAG
Source organism: Triticum monococcum (assembly GCA_034509565.1). Lineage (NCBI taxonomy): Eukaryota > Viridiplantae > Streptophyta > Magnoliopsida > Poales > Poaceae > Triticum > Triticum monococcum. The sequence continues at coordinate 392,470,829 of CM067843.1, read as the reverse complement.
GTCAACGAAGGCGTCTCAACCCAGAGAGATCAAAGAATCAGTGTCCTTCACAACCTCTTCAACCACTTCAAGAGAAATGACAATGAGAATGTTCATCTCACGTTTGATCGACTCACTGACATCACAAATGAGCTTCAAGCTCTCGGCGCTACTGAGATCACCAAGCATGAAGTCGTCAAGACACTCCTGAGATCACTTGACAGCTCGTTTGACACCCTAAGCCCGATGATTCAAGAACGCCTTGACTTCAAGACACTCGATCCGTCTCACATACTTGAAAGGCTCAACACACGAGTTTCAGCTTTCTGAGAAAAGAGACATCTACGGTCCCAACTATGGGCGAACTCATGCTTTGAAGGCAAAAGCTATTTCCTCATCTGAAGAAGAATCTGACTGCGGTTCTGATGATCCTGAAGACATTGGAAAGGAACTTGCTATGCTTGTGAAGAAGTTCCAGAAATTCACCACGAAGAAAGGCTTCAGAAAGTCCTCACGATCCAGCTCAAGGAATGATGAAGCTTATGCTCATGACTACAAGAAGAGAACATGCCACAAGTGCAAGAAACCTGGTCACTACATCTCTGAGTGTCCGCAGTGGGACAATGAGAACAAGAAGAAGAAGAAGAGCAAGGTATATGATTCTGACGACAAGAAGAAGAAGAAATACTCAAAGTCTTCTTCCAAGTCTTCCTCGAAGTCTTCATCACACAAGAAGAGCTCTTTTGGCAAGGCTCGTGCGTTTGTTGGCAAGGAAATGGATTCAGAGGAGGAGTCCACTTATGAGGAGGCGGAGGTGGAGTCTGAGGAGGAGTCCGATTCTGGCGTTGCAAGTCTGGCTATAGCCTACGTTGCCAAGTCCATCTTCAACACTGAAGGCAATGACTTCATCACCGACGCCGATGCTAATGACAAGGATAACTCCGCTCCTACCTACTGCTTGGCATGCGGTGCCAAGGTAAACTCACGCACTACTCACTATCAAACATCCAGTGAAGATGACTCTGATTGTGGTTCCAAACCCAGCTACAAAACACTTGCTAAAATTGCAACTGAACAACTGAAAGCTATGGAACATATTCAAAAACTGTTAGACAAAAGCGATGACATGTTAAACGCTGAAATGACTCGATCTCAGTCCTTAATTGAAGACATAAAAAAACCTTCATGTTAAGTATGAGGAACTTGAAGGTCGTCATGAAACGCTCTCAAGAAAGTTTTCCTATGATTATCTTCAAAGGAAGCAAGATCTTGAGAAATTGAGGGCGGGTCATGAAGATCTTCAAAGGGAAAACGAGTCACGTCACGCCAAATAGATCAGTCTCGCTCAGGAAGGATTTGAACCACCATGTCTTAAATGCATTGAGTGTGATAATGTTACTTCTGTTGCTGGATGTTCTACTGCTGCTACTATTGCAATATCTTCAACTATTGATGTGGTAACTAACCCCTCTGCTGAGGATACCACTGCTATTGCTGATGAAAATGCTAGGTTGAAGACATTGCTTGAAACAGGTATGTACAAAAGTCTCAAAGGGAATTAGACTCTATGTGATGTCCTCAAAAGGCAGATTCTGAACCGAAACCCTAGGAAAGAGGGTGTCGGGTTCGAAAGGAAAATGAATGCTGATAGCTCTTACTGGAAACCTAAGCAGTACCCCAAAACCACATGGGTTGCTGCAAAGGAACCTTCAGTGGATCCATCCACCCTATCTGGCTTCACTTGCGCTAATCCCATTGTCATTGATGAATCCTTTGATGCAAACTATAAACTGTTTAAGAATCAGAATGGTGAAGTGTTTGCCAGGTATGCTGGTACTAACTGCAGGAATGAGCCACCTATGAAGAAATTCCGGGTGCCGAAAAAGTGTCTGGAAAATCTTCCTGTGAATGTCGTCATGACACCACAAGTGAAGAAGACAAACCCCAGACCACAGGCTTCATATGGTCCAAAGGCTTCATACAGACAGAGGACTCACCTGAGTCGCACTAACGCAAATGTTTTGTAGGGAAACCATACTCAGGCCTATGAATATGAGCGTGTTTCATCAAACCGCCATGTTCATAAGACCAAGAACTACTCTGCTTATTCTTATGAGTACTATTGTCCACCTGCAAGACTATTTGCTAGGGCTCCAAAGCCAAAGTTCTCAGATGCTGCACTTAGACTCATTGCTTCGAAGCCACCCTTGAAGATGTGAGTGGCTAAGAAAGCTTAACTCTCTTTTGCAGGGAAGGGTCTCCAGCCGAAAATCAAATGCGTCTGAAGCTATTGCTGGGGACCGTAAACATCTTGTAGGGCGCAAGATCAAATGCCCAAATGGTCTTATTATGTATTTTGTTCCTGAGTCACTTGCTACTTGCCCTATCAGTCCTAACCTCGATCTAAGCTTTCATAATCCACTTGCTCGTCAAATGTTTATGCTTCACAATTCTCTTCGTGAAGCCTATCCCCCTAACTGCATTGTAGGGTATGACACCAGCTGCTTCATAATGGATTATTGATAGTGGATGTACTAATCACATGACTAGCAAGCAAAGTCTTCTCATGGACTCAACCTTACGTCCATCTGACAAAAGTCACATCACATTTGCTGATACTGGCCAAAGCAAGGTATTGGGTCTAGGTAGAGTTGCAATCTCAAGGGATCAGCACATGGATAAAGTGATGCTTGTTGAATCCCTTGGTTTCAACTTAATGTCTGTCTCAATGCTTTGCGATTTGAATATGATTGTGATGTTTGGAAAATATCGTTGCCTTGTTCTAATGGAATCTGACAAGTCTCTAGTCTTTGAAGGGTATCGAAAATATGATTTGTACATGGTAGATTTGTCAGCAGGACCACAGCTTGCCGTATGTCTTCTTGCAAAAGCTTCAGAATGCTGGCTCTGGTATCGGAGCCTAGGGCATGCTGGCATGACGAACTTGCATACTCTTGCAAGGAAGAAGCACGTCATAGGCATCGAGGGCGTCAAGTTCAAGAAGGATCACTTATGTGGTGCCTGCGAAGCACGAAAGATGACGAGGGCCAAGCATCCCTCGAAGACAATCATGACAACGACTCAACCCTTCGAACTGCTACACATGGACCTCTGCGGTCCCACTCACTACTCAAATCTTACTACTACTGCTTGTCTCTATGGCTTCGTCATTGTTGATGATTATTCAAGATATACATGGGTGCATATAATCCTCTACAAGACTGAAGTGCAGGATGTCTTCAGGCGCTTCGCCAATCGAGCCATGAACAACTATGGCGTCAAGATCAAGCACATCAGAAGTGACAATGGCACTGAATTCAAGAACACCAGCCTCGACACTTATCTTGATACCTTGGGCATCACTCATGAGTTCTCAGCTTCGTACACACCGCAGCAGAATGACATCGTGGAACGCAAGAAAAGGACACTCATTGAGATGGCCAGGACGTTGCTCGATGAATACAAGAATCCAAGAAAGTTATGTCCAGAAGCCATAGATACTGCATGCCATGTCATCAACTGTGTTTATCTTCACAAGCTTCTGAACAAAACATCCTATGAGATCCTCACTGGTAAGAAGCCAAATGTCAGTTACTTCAGAGTATTTGGTGCCAGATGCTGGATCAAGGATCCTCATCACACTTCGAAAATTGCACTGAAAGCACATGAAGGTTTTATGCTTGGTTACGGAAAGAATTCGCACTCCTACAGAGTCTTCAACCTCTTTCACTATAAAGTGGTTGAAACTGTGGATGTGCGGTTCGATGAGACTAACGGCTCGCAAAGAGAGCACCTGCCAAATGTGCTAGATGAAGTTCCATCCAGTGAATCCATCAAGCTTATGGGAAGTGGAGAAATCATACCGTCTGAAGCACAGCCTGAAGAGGAACTCATCATCTCTGCACCTGATCAACCTGAAGACAATACTCAGCCTGAAGACAATCCTTCTAACGATAACAATGATCAGCAAGAGCAAAATCTTCGTCCTATTCATCCTCGTGTTGCAAATGAATTAAAAATTGAGAAGATAATCGATAACATCAATGCACCTGGTCCACTCACTCGATCAAGGGCAACACAACTAGCAAATTTCTATGGACACTTTGCATTCGTCTCAATATCAGAACCCAAGAAAGTTGATGAAGCCTTCATGGAACCCAAATGGATTCAAGCTATTCAAGAAGAGCTTCAACAGTTTGAGCTGAATAATGTATGGGAACTGGTCAAGCGTCCTGATCCTCGTAAGCACAATATCATAGGCACTAAATGGATATATCACAACAAGCAAGACGAGCATGGTCAAGTTGTCAGAAACAAGGCTCGTCTCGTTGCTCAAGGATACACAAGTTCAAGGAATTGACCTCGATGAAACATTTGCTCCTGTGGCTAGGCTTGAAGCCATACGCATACTGCAAGCCTATGCAAATCATCATAACATCCTTTTGTATCAAATGGATGTGAAAAGTGCTTTTCTCAATGGCAAGATTGAAGAAGAAGTGTATGTTGCACAACCGCCCGGCTTTGAAGATCCAAAACATCCTGACATGGTTTACAAGCTCAACAAGGCACTGTATGGCCTCAAACAAGCCCCTCGTGCTTGGTATGACACACTCAAGGACATCCTGAAGAGCAAAGGCTTCAAACTTGGTTCCCTGGATCCCACGCTCTTCATGAAGACATATGATGGTGAATTGTTTGTGTGCGAAATATATGTGGATGACATTATCTTCGGCTGCACTAATCAGAAATACTGTGATGAGTTTGGATACATGATGCAAGAGCAATATCAGATGTCCATGATGGGTGAGCTGAAGTTCTTCCTTGGTCTTCAAATACGACAGCAACGCAATGGCATCTTCATATCTCAAGAGAAATACCTCAAGGATTGCCTGAAGAAGTTTGGAATGCAAGACTTCAAAGGTTACATGACACCAATGCTTACCAAGAGTCATCTAGATTCTGACGCCAATGGTAAAGAGTTTGATCAAAAGGTATACCGCTCCATGATTGGCTCCTTGCTTTACTTATGTGCATCTAGGCCAGATATCATGCTTAGTGCTTGCATGTGTGCCAGATTCCAAGCGGCACCAAAGGAATCGCATCACTTAGCTGTGAAGCGAATTCTTTGATATTTAGCTCACACCCCAGCACTAGGATTATGGTATCCAAAGGGCTCAGAGTTTGATCTAGTTGGGTTCTCGGATGCTAATTATGCTGGTGACAAGGTGGATCGCAAGTCTACATCAGGCACATGCCACTTTCTGGGACGATCACTTGTATGTTGGTCTTCAAAGAAGCAGAACTGTGTATTTCTCTCCACTTCTGAATCTGAATACATTGCTGCTGGATCTTGCTGCGCTCAGCTTCTATGGATGAAGCAAACACTCAAAGACTATGGCATTCATCTAAAGCAAGTGCCACTCTACTGTGACAATGAAAGCGCCATCAAGATCGCCAACAACCCAGTTCAACACTCGAAGACAAATCACATTCAGATCCATCATCACTTTCTCAAAGATCATGTCATGAAGGAAGATATTGATATCATTCACGTCAGCACTGAAGAGAAACTGGCAGATATCATCACAAAGCCCTTGGATGAGAAAAGGTTTTGCAAGTTGCGGTGTGAGCTAAATATCTTGGAATCCTCAAATGTCCTGTGATCATGCACACATCCTAACACTGATGCATGTTGATGACTTAGATGTGCAAACACACGAAGTAACGTATATCTTCAACAAATGATGACTTACACTCTAAGTGTGAATACATTAATGCAGAATTTGACTTCAGAGCGCCACGATAATTGTGCGCCGTGTCTGGGTCTAATACTTCCTATACGGTGGGTAACGCCACCACCAAACTTGTGTTTGGGATACTTTCTGTTGGCGTTACATTTGCAAAGTCTTCGCATTCTGTTTGTCTTCAATGTTAACGTGTCTTCATGTTTATCTTCAATGTACTGATTTGGTTTCTGTCCTCTACAGCATTCACCTATAGCTATGTCTTCTAGTTGAATCTTTTGAACTAAGTGAATGTGATTGGACCCTGACCTTTCTATGCTCCCATCTTAGGTCTATCTATCTAAATCATATGCATTCTATTGAAACTGTCGAATGTCTTCGCTGTGTCCTTGTCAGCAGAAGATACAGAGACAAACATTAAATCTGTTTTAAATGCTCAGTCCTTTTTACCTGAAACCCGGAGAAGCGGGAAGGACCACCCGACGATCCAGGTGTGCGTGGGAACATGGAACAACCTCCTATGTGTTGCATGATCACCACATGTCCTTCAGATGTGAACCGCCAGGGGCACCTGTGTAATAACACTATGCCGTCCCTGTCCCTATAAATACATGTCTCACCCCAGTCATTATCTCTTCTTCCACTCTCGCACAAACCCTAGCGCCACCGCTAGCCCTCGACGATGCCGGCGACGAAGCGCTTAGCTGCCGTGACCTCACTGACGCCGTCCTCACGCCAGCCGTGGACATCGTCTTCTCCGCCGTCGCCGTAGGTGTCCTCTGTCGCCAAGTTAGGGCACGGAAGATCGAACTGCTCGGCCTCCTCTCCCACTCCGCCTAGCAGTACCTCGTGTGGTAAATAAAACCTCTTTTTACAGTCTTTTTGATCTGATAGATTCATCCTTTCCAACCACAAGTGGTTTCTGTTGCTACAAAATTGGATCTATCCTGTTCTGCATCTCATAGCATGCCTAGTATGTTCACTTATGCTTCACAAAGTAGTTAGATTCCTTACTTGTACTTATTCGTGGATTCGTACAAATCTAGAACCAACTCACTACATATGAGTGAATGTCTTCGCACTATGAGGTCAATATCTTCTAAACTGATTTATCTTCAAAATCTTCTAAGAATGCATATGACCTGTTCCCCTTCCCTCGCATCACTAATGCTGTCACAGGTACATGTCTGTGGGAGAATCCCTTGGTTCTCATAGTCTGCATTCATTTGCAGAGTTCTTAGAGTGCCACATAAATTCTCCTGAAGCCAGTTCCTGTCTGACCAGTAGACGAAAGACTTCGACAATGTTGAAGCCTTTTAGTCTAAACTTCATGACAACTCAAAATCAGTCAGGAAGGGTGGCAGACAACGCCGTGGAAACACTGCAAAGGACCTGCCACTGGATCTCTATGAGTTATACAAGTCAGATCCAGAAGAAACCTATGGAGAACACAAGAACCAAATCCAATGGATTCGAAGACATTGGGCAGAGGAATGGTTCAAGTACAGATTCGTCACCAAGGAGTGTGCTGAGAAGAATGCCTTAAAGGGCCCCTAGGGAGATGTAATATACAAAGGTCTTCAGCCCAAGTCGAAGTCCGAAGCTATTGCTCAAGGCTTCTACCCCTACATGATTCGTGGACCTCAGTCTACAAATGTCGACCCATCCTCTTTGTTATGGTGTCGTGAAGATAATCTGTTCAAGCGCAACTATCAGGCTGCAAAGAACTCGGCCAAGGAAAACAAGAAGTATTTGGGTTTAGACTTCAACCCAGGCCCCTCTGCACCACGTGCTGATGGCACATGCGAAGCTGAACCCAATCTTATTGGGCCATTCTACAACTTAGAAGGTCTCATCACTCACATTCAGGTTCAAAGGGCAGCCTTGGACCACTCTGCAGATGACACTGATTCTGACGAAGCACCTGCACCACCGAAGCCTGTGAAGCAAAAGAAACCAAAGGCTTCAAAGCCCTCTTCTGCACCAAAGGTCTCACGGGCGAAGCCTCTGGCCACTGCACCTCCTGAAGTTAGTGTGCAGTCTGAAGATCTCTCACGCATCTCCAAGTCTGACAAGTTGAAAAAGCCCATGCAACCCACTATTCAAGCACTGACCCCTACTGCTGTTCTGAGGAACGAGAATGACGCCATTGATCTATCAAGCGACGACGATCTTGGTGGTGACGCTCTAGAGCAATTGATAAAGAGCAAGCCAGAGGCGGAAATCTTCAATGATCTTCCTCTCTTTGATGTGGAGATCCTGTACAAGTTTATTGATGAGTGGTTTGACGGTCCAGATGTCAGTTTTGATGATCTTTAACTTCGAATTGGCCTCAGTGTCTCTTTCCATGGAGCCATTGCTCCTGAGCTGGCTCTTGCACAGAAGATTGTTGAGCTAAAGCACAAAATTGACTATGAAAAGGCTCAGTTCAAGAAGCACATGGCCAAGCTCAATGTTGAAGACATTCAAAACTTCAAGGTCATGATGCGTGAGCTCAAGGAGGCATTCCACAAGAAATGAGAAGAAGCAAAAGGTTCTCGTGACCGCATGAAGAATCTTGCTGCCAAATGTGTTCAAGGCTACAACGAAGCTGAAAAGAGCAAGGCTTTCGGGCGACTAGGCATCGACCCTAGAATGGCTACCAAGAAGAAGAAGAAGCCAGCTGTGGCCGAACCAGAAACATCAAGGCAAGAAGAACCTCGCATTGTCTTCCCAGCCAGTATGACAGGCTCGAAGCCTAAGGTCCCCATAGTGGCTTCAGAATTCAAGAAAACTAGAGCAGCTGAAGCCGAAGCCAGAAAGCGCAAGACCAAAGCCACCACCGATGATGCTCCCCCAACCAAGAAAAGGAGAACAAAGAAGAGAGACCGGGCTGCTTCCACAGAGACCCTTCTTGTCGAGCCAATTTCTGTTGCTCGTCCTGTGTCTAAACATCGTGAACATCGTCTGGTAGTTCATGAGGCTGCTTCCATAGAGGCTCCTGAATCTGAAGAGAATCCAGCTGTTGACCCCACCATAGGTGAATACATTGGTCCTCACGACAATATTGAAGATGATGAAGTCCTTCCTCAGATCGAGCACAATTTGGTATCATCGCTTGTTCTCACAAACAGCGAACTCATCAGCATTGGTCGTCCATTAACGCCAATTATCAGGATGACTCATGGGCTGATCACCCTCAAGAATCCCCTCGTGCTGAAGAAACACCAGTCACTCCACCACCACAGGTCACCACTCCGGTGATTGACAATGAAGACTTCGAAGCCCAACCAACTTCGTCTCCACAGGCGTCGCCAGCATTTCGCTGGCTTTGCAAAGGACCAAGGCCACATGACACATTGTCAAGTGTTCCAGAAGGAGAAGAGCGCCAATCCGTTTCACGCGAAATCTTTCCTGAAGCCTCTCCTATTGTGAACATCCCTGAATCTGAAGCCAAAGAGGCTGAAGATATTCCGGCTGCATCAGCCGATGAAGAAGAAGAACCACGTGATGAAGAAAGAGTTGCTACACCCCCGTCCAACCCTGAAGTTGTTCTCGAGGAGAACGTGTCTGACCCTCCAGCTCCTGAAGTGGAGGTTACCAATACTGAGGCGGCCACCAACATCAACACGGAAGCCAATGACGTTGCCATGGCTGAAGCTAATGTGGCGCCTAAAGCTGATGTGGTGCCAGAAGGGAATGCACCTGAAGCCAATGCAGCACCAGAAGAAAATCCGCTGCCTGAAGCCAATGCCTCTGCTCCTGTACCTCCTCCAAAGCCACACACCATCGAGCAAGCATATGATCATGGACAACTTGTTACCGTCCGCTGGCCAATCCTGGTTCCTCCGCCTACTCCTGGACCTCAGTTTGCCTATCATGTGGAGCACAGGCCTTAGGTCCAGAAGCCAAAGCCAAGGCTACCGCGGTTTCCAGGTACTGCAACTTCACCAGGATCATTTAATCTGAATGGATTCAAGGCACACAACACATTCTTCGACAGTGGCAAGAACCCCTACACAAGGCCAAGAATCTCTTCGGACCGATTCTAGAGTTATCAGCAGCGAAGCTATTATTCATGCATCTTGTACAATCAGGGACGCATCTCCCCTCATATGCATCTTGATTGTGAAGCCATTGCTGGACTGCCATGCCTTGAAGAAGCCCTTGACTGCTTCCGTGATGCGGGTCTGCTCAACTTTGTGACTTCAAAGGAACACTGGAATGAAGAACTTCTACTTCAATTCTATGCTACCCTCCACATTCGTGGATACAACAGGGATCCGAAGACTTGGATCCTTGAGTGGATGACAGGCGATGTTCATCATGAAGCTAAAGCCCAAGACATTATTGAGCTCATAGCCCTTCCCACTCCTGGCGAATATTATGAACCAGGTTGTGAACAACACCAGAATGCTTTGGAGACCATTTTCTAGAAGCCAGAACCCAACATGAGCCAAATGCTGAGCATGATGAAAACTTTGCCTCACGACGTTGAATACCCAACCGAATTCTTTGTTGAAGACCTAGAGTATCTGCCCCGCACCATTTACCACATCATCAGAAAAACTCTATGGCGTGTCAAAGGACATTCATCTGCAGCGAAGCTTGAAGGAGCAATGAAGACTTTGGTTTTCTATATCTTCAATGGCATAAGCTTCAATGCTCAAGACTTCTTCATCAGGCAGTTGGCTGCATCTGGCTCCGACATTTTTGGTCTGACGTTCTATGCTCCATGGGTCATGCGCCTTATCAAGCTGCACTCTGCCTTCAACTATCAGCCGTCTACGCACAACCATCTTTTATTCTTGCCAGAGGTTGATCTGTTTGTTGAAGCTATTTACCCAGAGCCTGCTAAGGATCCAATCTATCTTCGCAATGTTGATCGTCAAAGCTTCACCCAACCCATTGAAAGAGTTCAGGCAGTCTCTCATGTTTATCCCTTGGCTGGTAACACACGTGTCCCTCGCACCCAAACTGATGCAACTAGAGGCACCATTGCCCAAAGGCCTCGGAAGCGATCTCGTGTTCTCAATGACCGATAGCTTCTCGTCGTGCTAAATTAGAAACAGGATAAGCATCATGACTGGCTTAAGCGTCAGATGCAAATCCTCTTGGTGGACATCAATCGCATTCGCAATCTTGCCACCAAGAATGCCTTTGTTACACATGAAACCTGTCGGAGGTCTTGGAAGAGTTTGACTTTCCTCACTGCTGAAGAAGATCTTCACGACGATGGCTTCACAGAAAGATTCAAGTTTGACTCCACTCCTCCAAGGAATGCTCACTTGCGTCGGACTCCCTCCCTTGAAGACTCTGACTATTCTTCCTTAGCTGCAACGGTGAATGCCAGAGTTATTGATGATCAAGATGATGCCACTTCACCACCTCCACCATCAGCGCGTGTCGACACTGCACCAAGTTCTTCTGCACCACCGGACCTCAATGACGACCCTGCTGCTTCGCCTACTCCTCATGGGAATGAGTAGAAGCTCTATGTCTTCAAGCCTTTTTGGTATTGTAACACCCACGATGCGGCTATATCTCCCACATGTCGGAGCACGACTTAGAGGCATAGCCGCATGGTAGGCATGTCGCAAGAGGGGTAATCTTTACACATCCCATGTACTGAATAAGAAAGGAATAAGGAGTTGGCTTACAATCGCCACTACACAAAATACATAAATATAGCATTACATCATCTAGATACAATCAAGGTCCTACTACGGAACCAAAATAAAGACAACCCCAAATGCATAGGTCCCTGATCGCCCCAACTGGGCTCCACTACTGATCGAAAGGAAACGAAACAACACAATGAACACGATCTTTATCGAGCTCCCACATGAGCTCAGCTGCGTCATCTGCACTGGTATCAACGACACCTGCAACTGTTTTGGAAGTATCTGTGAGCCACGAGGACTAAGCAATCTCACACCCGCGAGATCAAGACTATTTAAGCTTATGGGTAGGAAAGGGTAATGAGGTGGAGCTGCAGCAAGCACTAGCAAATATGGTGGCTAACATATGCAAAAGAGAGCGAGAAGAGAAGCAACGCACATTCGTGAACTAGAAGTGATCAAGAAGTGATCCTGAAACTACTTACGTTCAAGCATAACACAAGAACCGTGTTCAGTTCCTGGACTCCGCCGGAAAGAGACCATCACGGCTACACAGGTTGTTGATGCATTTTAATTAAGCTAAGTGTCAAGTTCTCTACAACCGGACATTAACAAATTCCCATCTGCACATAACCACGAGCACGGCTTTGGAAAGTTCAAAACCCTGCAGTGGTGTCCCAACTTAGCCCATCACAAGCTCTCATGATCAACGAAGGATATTCCTTCTCCCATGAAGACCCGATCAGTCTCGGAATCCCGGTTACAAGATATTTCGACAATGGTAAAATAAGACCAGCAAGACCGCTCGATGCGCTGACATCCCGATAGGAGTTGCACATATCTCGTTCTCAGGGCAACACCGGATGAGACATCCTACGATTAAAACCAAACCTCAAGTTTCCCCGAGGTGGCCCCGCGGTCTACTCGGTTCGGACCAACACTTAGACAAGCACTGGCCCGGGGGGGCTTAAAATAAAGATGACTCTTGGGCTGGCCGACCCGAGGGAAGGGTAGGTGGTGGTGAGGCAAATGGTAAAACCAAAGTTGGGCCTTGCTGGAGGAGTTTTATTCAAAGCAAACTAACAAAGGGTCCCCATAACACCCAACCGTGTAGGGAACACAAAATCAAGGAACATGACACCGGTATGATGGAAACTAGGGCGGCAGGAGTGGAATAAAACACCAGGCATAAGGCCGAGCCTTCCACCCTTTACTAAGTATATAGATGCATTAATTTAACATAAAAGATATTGTGATATCCCAACATATCCATGTTCCAACATGGAACAAACGTCAGCTTCACCTGCAACTACCAATGCTATAAGAGGGGCTGAGCAAAGCGGTAACATAGCCAAACAACGGTTTGCTAGGAATGGTGGGTTAGAGGCTTGACATGGCAATATGGGAGGCATGTTATAGCAAGTGGTAGGTATCATAGCATAGCAATAGAGCGAGCAAGTAGCAAGCAAAGACAGAAGTGATTTCTAGGGTATGGTCATCTTGCCTGAGATCCCACAAGGAAGAAGAACGAGTCCATAAAGAAGACAAACAGGCATAGATGAACGGATCCTCACAACTCCAGAACGATACTGAAGGTAACGCAAGAAGTAACCCGGAAAGAAGCAAACAACATATTAAACAACCATCACATAATCATGGCATGATGCACAACCAAGTATGATGCATGTCCAGTTTAAATACGCATGGCATGGCAAAGTGCACAAACAATCCTACAAATTAAGTGGAGCTCAATATGCAACTCCATTGCATATTGACGGAACACCACATTCAAGTTATTTAGTTCGATCTCGTTTATGTAACCAACAATATTAAATGTTGATCAACATGGCAAGAGGGTGAAGCATAATAAAACTACCTAACTAGGCAAGTTTAAATGAGGCCGGAACAACAAACAACAAGTCCGGAAACTCCTCATGTGCACATTTCAAGGGTTGGTACTGTTCTGCCCTAACCACAATTTTAGAGTTATCAAACATGCAAAGTGATACCACCATGTTAAACTAGGCATTTTTCTACCCCATTTACATATAAAGTTTGTTAGGTTTGGAGCTACGGTTATTAAGTTACGAATTTAATCATTTTAGCATGGCAATTAAGAAAAATTAAACAAACAACAAGTTTAAACATTTTAAACATGCATGAAAGTGGAAAATTATTAATCTACACAAAATTCTAAGCATTTTACATATATAACTTATTTTAATATGATGCATGGTTGGTGAGTTATAATATGCATGATGTTGGAGGGCTTTTCTGCAAAACTATTTTACACTGGATATTAGACAAATTTGTTCAGGAAAAAAACAACATGGGCTGAATCTGTTAGGCGCTGGGCTATCTCACCATGGGCTTCAACTCAACTAGTGAGGAGGAGGCCGGGCAGGCCGTCTGGCTGAGGAGGCCCGCTGGGCCCTGGACGCGCTGGTCGCGGTCCAGGCGCGGGACAACGCGCGGAGGCACTCACTACTGCTGCTCGAAGCAGGAAAGCAAAGCACGCAGAGGCAATGGACTCGGCCACGGGCGGCGCGATGGAGGGAAGGTGTTGGACGGAGGGGAGGGGGCTCGGCACTGGCCTAGCTTGGTGGCCGGAGACGCGGATCCGGGCCAGTTTGGGTCGGTGAGGCGAGGTAGCAGGCTGGCGTGGAAGAACTCAGGCGGCCATGGCGTCCGTTGGCGACGAACCCTGCAGGAGTTCTCTGTTTCAAAGAGACAGAGACAGAGAGAGGGTGAAACACGGGAGTGAGATGGGGAAGAAAGGGAAGGAGAGCGGGAGAGAGGGCGAGGGAGTCTGGCCTGGCGACTCAGGATCGAGATCATCTCAATCTGGAGGTCAGGGTGCCATGGGGTTGTACGAGCTCAGGGACAAGGCTCATGGCTGACAACGGGAGTGAGGAGTCCTGCGTGTGCTTGGCATAGCAGGAGGCGTGGTGGAGCTCGAGGCCAGAGGTCTTGGGCGCAGGAGGGGCTCGGGTTGGCCGGCACGTGATCCCAAGGTGGGAGGAGGCTGCAGGCATCGGTAGTTGGTTGGGCGAGGGGATCGAGGGAGATCGGGCGAGGGGATCCCGAAGAAGACGATTTGGTGGAGAGTGCGGCGGCGGGTGAAGGGACAAGCCACGTAATTTCTAGGGTTTGACCAAAATGGACTAGGGGTGGACGAATATATACACCACGGGTTAGGTTAGGGGCTATCTCGTCCCTCCGATCAAAATCAGTCAGTCAGAAAAAAATAGGCTAGGGAGTCCAAATAAGAAAACAGTGATGTTTTGTAGATGTTGGGGGATGATCCGGACCCATCGTTCATGAATGTGTGGGTCGGGTTCGGGACAGTTTCCGGACGCATGTGAGGGGTCGATGCATTGCACAAAGAGGGGTAGGCTGGGCCTAGGTGGACTATGAGGAGGGCTTGCGCTGAGAGGAAAGAGGAGGAATGCAGCCCGATGACTATTTCCGGAGACCGAAAACATCCGACGATAGACCGGCTATAATGCCACTATAGTTTAACGGTTGGGCTATCAAACGAGCTTCGAACGCGATGAAACTTGGCAGGTGGCCTACTGACAACAAAAAAACACCGCATGCCAACTTTCAACCCATTTCAAGAACATTTCCCGGCCACTTATAAAATAATATTTCGGATGTGCCGCGGGCGCGTGCAAGTGTGGTTGGGCTCAGAACGGACAACGAAAGGAACGGGGAGACCTGGGCGGATGCAAGTTTTGAAAACATGATGATGCAATGCACATGATGACATGACAAGACGCAACACGCAAGCGAATGACATGGCAACGATAGCGAATAACTGGAGGACACCTGGCACATCCGTCTCGGGGCGTCACAACATGCGATGATAAATTCCGCATGTGCGACGATAAATTCCGCATAAAGTCATTTTCCAGACGTCCATTTTTCATTATGCATGTCATTATCTTCATTATATCATTTCATGCATGATGAATTGTCTTCATAAGTAGAAGAGGAGCTCCGCAAGTACAACCTGCCATGTGCATTTGCATTCAAAAGCAAAATACTTATATGCACATCTTCAGGGGGAGCCTTTCTGCTACTTACGAAGACAATACTTAAATCCTTTACAATTTCACATACTTTTATCCCCGTTGAAAACTTCAACCAGTTTGTCAACAATCACTAAAAAGGGGGAGATTGTAAGTGCATCTAGTGCCACCCCTAGTTGGTTTTGGAGTATTGACGACAAACCTGGTTGAGGGACTAATGTGTTTGTGAGAATTGCAGGATAACACAGGTAGAAGCCCTTCATTGATTCGGTTTTCCTACTGGAGATGACCCCTAAAAATGTATGAAGACATTGAAGTCAAAGGTGGTATGTGAAGACATTCACATTGAAGACTATGACAAGAGAAGACATCGCGTGAAGACTATGGAGCGCGAAGACTTAGTTGTTTCGTCGTTCTTTTTCTTCTTTGTTGAGTCATAGGAACCACCGTACTATTAAGTGGGTTCCAAGTGAACTAGTCAGAATGACTGAAGTGATGCTTAACCAAATCCTATGTCTTCGAGCAAAGACAATGAGACCAAATCTTATTCTGAGCTGCATAAGTCAGCTTTGCTTGTACCTCAAGTAAAGTTGTCATGTGTGTTTGAAATCTGACCATTGGAACACATGTCAGTTCCTTAGTGACCCAGGGTCATTTCGGACAAATCAGGTCGGGTTGCCTAGGGGCTATAAATAGCACACCCCTTACACCATAAATTGGTTGGCTGCTCAGAGTTAGTGCACGGCTTTTGTCGTTTGAGAGCAACCCACCTCGAAGCCTTTGAGAGAGAAATCCTTGCGAGGACAAAGCCCTAAACACCCAGAGCCAAACATTGTTAGGCATCACTTAAGTCTTCTTGTCTGTGTGATCTGAAGACTTATTACACTTGAGGTATATGAATCCTCCAGCCGGTTAGGCGTCGCGTTCTGAGCATCCAAGAGTCATTGTGGATCGCCGGTGAACGAAGTCTGTGAAGGTTTGGAAGTCTACCTTGAAGACTTACCAGAGTGATTGGGCGAGGACTGGGTGTCGTGGTCCTAAGGCTGACAGTAGAATAGGGGGGGTTGGAATGTAGAGGCAAGATCCTAGCTATGAAGAAATTGTACACACGAGTTTACAAGTTCAGGCCCTTCTCAGAGGAAGTAACAGCCCTATGTCTCGGAGCCCTGAGGCGGTCGACTGAATATATGCGTGTTGATTATAGAAAGTATGAACCCCTGTCCCAGAGGAGGGGGGTGGCTTATATAGAGTGCGCCAGGACCCCAGCTCCCCTCCGTTACACAAGGTTCAATGTTCATAAAGGAGGGGCGTTACTGGTAACGTCTACAGTAAAGTATTATTAATGCCCATAATGCTATGGTTTAAGTCCCGACCGTTGCAGAGTGGACGGTTTCTCATCTTCTGGTGGTCGAGTGTCTTCAAGGTGGTCGAGTGAGCACATCTTCACGGTCGAGTGGATGATTGTTTCTCTTCGACTGCTTCTGATTCCTTGTAGAAATGTCCTTGGGGAGGGTATGTGTTGGGGAACGCAGTAATTTCAAAAAATTTCCTACGCACACGCAAGATCATGGTGATGCACAGCAACGAGAGGGGAGAGTGTTGTCTACGTACCAACGCAGACCGACTGCGGAAGCGATCACACAACATAGAGGAAGTAGTCGTACGTCTTCTTCCCGATCCGACCGATCCAAGCACCGTTACTCCGGCACCTCCGAGTTCTTAGCACACGTTCAGCTCGATGACGTTCCTCGGGCTCTGATCCAGCAAAGCGTCGAGGAAGAGTTCCGTCAGCACGACGGCGTGGTGACGATCTTGATGTACTACCGACGCAGGGCTTCGCCTAAGCACTGTAACGGTATGATCGAGGTGGAATTTGGTGGCAGGGGGCACCGCACACGGCTAAGGAACGATCTCAAGGATCAACTTGTGTGTCTTGGGGTGTCCCCTGCCCCTGTATATAAAGGTTGGAGGGAGGGGGGCTGGCCGGCCAAAGAGGGGAGGCGCAGGAGGAGTCCTACTCCCACCGGGAGTAGGACTCCCCCCTCCAATCCTATTCCAACTAGGACTCCTTGGGAAAAAGGGAGAGGGAAAGAGAGAGAGGTGGCCGGCCACCTCTCCTAGTCCTAATAGGACTAGGGGAGGGTGGGAGGTGCGCAGCCCTCCTTGGCAGCCCCTTTCACCTTTCCACAATGGCCCATGTAGGCCCATTTGGCTCCCGGGGGGTTCCGGTAACCCTCCCGGTAATCCGGTAAAATCCCGATTTCACCCGGAACACTTCCGATGTCCAAACATAGACTTCCAATATATCAATCTTTACGTCTCGACCATTTCGAGACTCCTCGTCATGTCCGTGATCTTATCCGGGACTCCGAACAACCTTCGGTACATCAAAATGCATAAACTCATAATAACTGTCATTGTAACGTTAAGCGTGCGGACCCTACGGTTCGAGAACAATGTAGACATGACCGAGACACGTCTCCGGTCAATAACCAATAGCGGGACCTGGATGCCCATATTGGCTCCTACATATTCTACGAAGATCTTTATCGGTCAGACCGCATAACAACATACGTTGTTCCCTTTGTCATCGGTATGTTACTTGCCCGAGATTCGATCGTCGGTATCCAATACCTAGTTCAATCTCGTTACTGGCAAGTCTCTTTACTCGTTCCGTAATACATCATCTCATAACTAACATCTTAGTTATTATGCTTGCAAGGCTTATGTGATGTGTATTACCGAGAGGGCCCAGAGATACCTCTCCGACAATCGGAGTGACAAACCCTAATCTCGAAATACGCCAACCCAACATCTACCATTGGAGACACCTGTAGTACTCCTTTATAATCACCCAGTTACGTTGTGACGTTTGGTAGTACCCAAAGTGTTCCTCCGGTAAACGGGAGTTGCATAATCTCATAGTTATAGGAACATGTATAAGTCATGAAGAAAGCAATAGCAACATACTAAACGATCGGGTGCTAAGCTAATGGAATGGGTCATGTCAATCAGATCATTCAACTAACAATGTGACCTCGTTAATCAAATAACAACTCTTTGTTCATGGTTAGGAAACATAACCATCTTTGATTAACGAGCTAGTCTAGTAGAGGCATACTAGTGACACTCTGTTGGTCTATGTATTCACACATGTATTATGTTTCCGGTTAATACAATTCTAGCATGAATAATAAACATTTATCATGATATAAGGAAATAAATAATAACTTTATTATTGCCTTTAGGGCATATTTCCTTCAGTATGTTGGACAGATCCATGACCCTACCCAAGGTACATAGCTTCATTACTAGCCGCCGAATGGATCAGGGTTTGAGTGAGGAAGGAGTTGGGAATACTTTCGACCCATTCTTTGTGCTATGAGTATATCCTGTTCTGGAATAGTGAGTTGAGGTGACGACGTCGACTCCTTTCTCAATCGCCTTGGTCCATTCTTGGTTTTTGTTGAGTGGGTTTTCACGGTAGAATTCCGAATGATGATGTAGAGGACATTTGTCTTCAGTCCGACAGGTTGTTCTGCTCTCCGCGGATCTCGCAGGATTCGAATTTTGGGAAGTGCTCCAGATGTTCGGAACCGAGGTTATCGGGACCGATTAGGCAAGTCTCCTCGATCCCCGCGCCACCTTTTTCACCACGTACTGCGCGCTCGACTGTTGCAGGATTTGTTTAGATCATCTGGGTCCACCAGTCAGTCACTCAGGGAATGACCTTATAAAAGGGCCCGAACCAAGCCTCTGCCCCGTGCGCTCCCATCCTCTCTTCTTCTCCTCCTGATCTCTCCGCCACGCTCTCTTCCGCCCTCGTCGCCGGACCATTGCTCGAGCTCGACCCGTTGCCATGGGGAAGTAGAAGATGGTGGTGCTGGAACATGCAAAGAAGGCGACCGCGAAGGCAAAGGGCAAGCGGACCAGCCGGGGCGGATCCTCGTCGAGATCCAGCCTGCCAGCGGGCTGGATCCAGGGCGACTGGATCCACTCGGCAATCACCCAGGGCGACCTCGACGACCTGGTGGAGGGGGGGACTGATCACTCACAAGTCGGCATGACTCCCGGGGGACGAGACCGAGCCGCAGCCAAGGGAGGGTGAGTGTGTTATCCTCGCCACCCACGTAGATCACGGATTCTCACTGCCTCCCCATCCTTTCTTCTGGGGTTTTTTGAACTTCTTTGGGGCTCAGCTCCACCATTTCACTCCGAACACCATACTCTATCTGGCCGCTTTCGTGTCGATGTGTGAAAACTTCTTGGGCTGTCGACCGCACTAGGGGCTTTTCAAACACATCTTCACTTGCTGCTCCCAGTCGGTCAAAAAGGCCAAGTTGAGTGACGAGAAGACACAGGTGATCCAGATGTGTGGGGGTCTGGGGATCTAGATGAGGAGCAAGAGTGCCTTCCCAGCCATGATCCTTCCCGACTCGGTCCGGGGCTGGCAGTCGACTTGGTTCTTCTGCAAGGATCAGCCGACCCCGGGCCAGTCGACTGGACTTCCTCCTTTTTCCTTGGCTCGAGTGGAGAAGCCCGCTCCCCTGAAGGTAGTTCCAGAAGAGAAGGCGCAGGTCAAGGTCTTGGTCGAGCGGGTCGTCCAGCTTGTCCGTGACGGGGTGACCGGGATGGACCTGCTGGAGGTCTTTCTCGGTCGACGCATCCAACCGCTCCAGGCACGTGATCATCCAATGTGGATGTACTCTGGGCTTGAGGATTCCACTCGGATCCACCCAGAGGATGTCAGCGAGGAGACCTTGGAGAAGTGGTTGAGGGGGATCACCAGCAACAAAGACAACCCCTGGGGGTCTAGGAGGGTGATTCCATTCGACAACTCGCACCAGCCGGAGCAGGTATAATTTTGTTTTGTCAAGTACTTTTCTGATTCACCGTGTGATATCTTGTTTATGGTTGACTTAATTTCCTTTGATCGTTGTCTTTACATGCCCTCATCAACATGTACTCAATGCCGAACGGAGTGCAGGACCAAGACGCCGAGGAAGAAGCAAGCAGGGGCGAGAGCGGCGAGGAGCATTCGGAGGCCGAGGAGGACGAGGAGAGCGACGAATCGACTGATGACGAAGAAGTTGACTCACCTCCTCATAGGGAGAGAAGATCCAAACACACTCACGACCCAGCGAGCGCTCCGGACTTGGTAGCCGCGCCGATTGGTCAGTCTTCGAAGCATCCCAGGATGTCTTCCCCAATGCCGGCTGAGAAGGCTCCAAAGTAGTCTAGAGTTGCGCCGCCTCCAACGCCAAAAGCGTCGAAAGCCGCCTCCTCCAAACTGCCAAAAGCTTTTCCCAGGATCAAAGTGACCGTTCCTACTATCTCCGGGTAACCATCTGACTTGTCCTTTTTGTCTACTTGATTAACTGGGTGTAACCTATTGAATGCGGGTCTTTGCAGTGCTGCTACGTCAAGGACCTCTTCTTTCCAGTACCGGGACGAGGAAATGGAAGATGCGGTAACCTCCAACCCAGGTATAAACTCTTGCGATTTTGTTCTTGATTCTTTGGTCGATTGCGTTCGAGTGGTTCACTTGGGGTCGAATGATCTGCCTTGCAGCTCCACCCAACGTCATAGACCTTCCAAACGATGATGAAGATGTGGCTCTTAAGCCCAGGAAGAGCAAGAAGGTAGCAGCTGGCAGGATGTCTCGGCAAGAGCCAACTACAACACCTCCCATCTGTCAGCCTGAGGACGCGGGAAAGGCTTCTGTGACCTTCGCTGCACCCTTGTCGAGTGAGTGCCCTGCACCGTCGACTGCACCTGTGATTCCTTCGGCCGTCCAACTTCACGCCACGGAGCTCCAAGCCGCCACACCTGGGTCGTGTGCTCACTTTTTCACTAGCTAGCCTGTCCCGGACAACCAGTCGGAACCGGCTGCGGAAGCCATCCAACAAGCTGACATGATGATGGAGCGGGTGAAGATAGTGCATGAGAACAACCAGGCTGCCTACGACGCCAGTGCTGCCCTTCGGGCCAATGTCCAGGTGAGTAGACTTTCCGACTGTTTTTGCTCTTTGAGGAAGTGTTACTCGGAAAAAATCTTCTTCTACATAATCTGCTCTTGTTTGCGTTGAATTAGAGCACCCACTGGGTTTTTTGTTGTTTTTTGGTGGTTTCGATCTTCCACTCGGTCTGGGCGAGTGGGATCTGAACCAGTGGGAGCACGCTAAGTGCACCCACTGGGTGTAGTCCCCGAGACCGCAGTCGACTGCTGGCAATCGACTAGGGTCTGAGTTTTTCCTTTTATTCTCTTTTAGTCCTTACACTCGACTCCGGCGGGCCGGTCGAGTAGGATCCGAACCGGTGGGGGCACGCTAAGTGCACCCACTAGGTGTAGTCCCCGAGACAGCAGGCAACTGCTGGCAGTCGACTGGGGTATGAACAGTTTTTTTTGACTTGATCCGGGTCTTAATCAGCGGGGGCACGTGAAGTGCACCCGCTGGGTGTAGTCCCCGAGATCACAGTCGACTGTGTGCAGTCGGCTAGGGTCTTAAGCAAACCTCTTTAAGTTTTATCCACTCGGAAGTGAACAACCTTTGATCTTGTCGATTGACACGTCTTTTTCCTTTTGCAGAAGTCTTGTACTCTCATTTCCAAGTTTGCTGAACTTGAGGAGAAGCAAAGGCAACTCAACCTCGACTTGGAGTTGGCCCAGCAGAATCTGAAGAAAGCTTAAGATGAAGCTACTGGTATGGAAGGTAACTGCCTGTCGACTGTCATTTTAAAACATTTCTTCGAGCTCTTGTCTGATCCGATTGCTTCTTTTGTAGAGAAAATGAAGTCGGCTCTGGAGAAGAAGGACTCGGACCTCGCCGCTCCACAGAAGGAAGCCAAAGATAAAACTGCCCTCGCAGACCAAAAGCTGGCTTCAGTCGAAGCACTGGAAGGGGAGGTGACCAAGCTGAAGTCCTGTCTCAACGAGTCCAACTGAGAGGTGAGTCGTCTGAAGAAGGACAAAATTACCCTGAGCGAAAAGCTGGAGTCTGCGGTCCACAAGAGGAATGACACAGAGGCTTATCTGAGAACTCTCACCAAGAAGCCTTATCTTATGCTGGAAGGTATTTCTTTTAATCCGACTGTGTTGATGTTTGCGATCGGATCTTGCTCGGTCGATTGACTAACTTTTGGCTGCAGATTTCTGCCAAGACTTCGACGAGGAAACTGGAAGGGTCGAGACGGGTCTGGACCCTATCGCTTCCCCAGTCTGCGATGAAACTACGATGAACGTGCTTCGACTGGAGTCCCGTATCGCCAGCGCCACAAGCTACCTCGCGCGTCTGAAGGAGGTAGTCTCTCAAATCGACTCATTGCTTTGGCCGGGGGCGACGCTTCAGAATGACCTGGAGTCCCTGATGACTCGACTGAACGAGATCCCTGACCGAGTGCAAGAATGGAAGAAATCCTCTACCCGGTGTGGCGCTGATGTGGCGCTATCCTTGGTGCGAGTCCATTGCAAGGAGGCTCGTGAAGACAAGCTGGCTGCACTCAAAGTCGCTAACACCAAGAAGCACGACTTCCAGTCCTTCATGGAGACTTTCATTGCTGCTGCCACTCGGATCGCTGATGGGATCGACCAGGACTCATTCGTGGAGCCTGCCAGCCCTCCTCCCGCCGAGTGAACAAACTTATGAAACTTGAATCTGCTTTAAATTTGCCTCGGAATGCCAAGTGATTGATGTAACCGTTGAACTCCTTCAGGCTTGATACCCGAGTACTTTGGATTTGTTGTTTGGAACCTTTAGGATTTATCTGAATTTGGTTTATTTCTAAATGTGCTTGTGTTTGCCCTGGAATGGACTTTTCTCACTGCTTGGAATAGTCCTTATGCTGGAGACGCAGCTCTGAGGCGACAGCTCCAGTCGACCTGTGCTTCGTTGTCCCTGCGGATAGGGATGGAGCGAACATTGTATTTGTGCGGTAGCTCCGAAGGAGAGGGTTGCAGTTGACCTGCAACTCGTCATCCTTGCGGATAGGGATGGAGCGGACGTTGTACTTGTGCCATAGCTCCGAAGGAGAGGGTTGCAGTTGACCTACACCTCGTCGTCCTTGCGGATAGGCATGGAGCGGACGTTGTACTTGTGCCGTAGCTCCAAAGAAGAAGGTTGTAGTCGACCTGCACCTCGTCATCCTTGCGGATAGGGATGGAGCGGACGTTGTACTTGTGTCGTAGCTCCGAAGAAGAAGGTTGCAATCGACCTGCACTTCGTCATCCTTCGGATAGGGATGGAGCGGACGTTGTACTTGTGTCGTAGCTCCGAAGAAGAAGGTTGCAGTCGACCTGCATATCGTCATCCTTGCGGATAGGGATGGAGCGGACGTTGTACTTGTGCCGTAGCTTCGAAGGAGAAGGTTGCAATCGACCAGCACCTCGTCATCCTTGCGGATAGGGATGTGTTTCAAACTTAGGCGAGTACTGGACTGCAGCTAAGCCTCCTAGTGAGAGAACTTAGGCGAGTGCTGGACTGCAGCTAAGCCCCCGAGTGGGAGGATTGCTCTCCACTCGATAGGATTTTTTCAAACTTAGGCGATTACTGGACTGCAGCTAAGCCTCCTAGTGAGAGAACTTAGGCTAGTGTTGTACTGCATTTAAGCCTCCGAGTGGGAGGATTGCTCTCCACTCGGTAGGATTTTTTTAAACTTAGGCGAGTACTGGAGTGGAGCAAAGTCTCCTAGTGAGAGAACTTAGGCGAGTGCTGGACCGCAGCTAAGCCCCCGAGTGGGAGGATTGCTCTCCACTCGGTAGGATTTTTTCAAATTAGGCGAGTACTGGACTGCGGCTAAGCCTCCTAGTGAGAGAACTTAGGCGAGTGCTGGACTGTAGCAAAGCCCCCGAGTGGGAGGATTGCTCTCCACTCGGTAGGATTTTTTCAAACTTAGGCGAGTACTGGACTGCGGCTAAGCCTCCTAGTGAGAGAACTTAGGCGAGTGTTGGACTGTAGCTAAGCCCCCGAGTGGGAGGATTGCTCTCCACTCGGTAGGATTTTTTCAAACTTAGGCGAGTACTGGACTGCGGCTAAGCCTCCTAGTGAGAGAACTTAGGCGAGTACTGGACTGCAGCTAAGCCTCCGAGTGGGAGGACTGCTCTCCACTCGGTAGGATTTTTTTGAACTTAGGCAATACTGGACTGCAGCTAAGTCTCCAAGTGAGAGAACTTATGCGAGTGCTGGACCGCAGCTAAGCCCCCGAGTGGGAGGATTGCTCTCCACTCAGTAGGATTTTTTCAAACTTAGGCGAGTACTAGACTGCAGCTAAGCCTCCTAGTGAGAGAACTTAGGCGAGTGCTGGACTGTAGCTAAGCCCCCGAGTGGGAGGATTGCTCTCCACTCGGTAGGATTTTTTCAAATTAGGCGAGTACTGGACTGCCGCTAAGCCACCTAGTGAGAGAACTTAGGCGAGTGCTGGACTGTAGCTAAGCCCTGAGTGGGAGGATTGCTCTCCACTCGGTAGGATTTTTTCAAACTTAGGTGAGTACTGGACTGCGGCTAAGCCTCCTAGTGAGGGAACTTAGGCGAGTACTGGACTGCAGCTAAGCCTCCGAGTGGGAGGATTGCTCTCCACTCGGTAGGATTTTTTCGAACTTAGGCAGTACTAGACTGCAGCTAAGTCTCCAAGTGAGAGAATTTAGGCGAGTGCTGGACCGCAGCTAAGCCCCCGAGTGGGAGGATTGCTCTCCATTCGGTAGGATTTTTTCAAACTTAGGCGAGTACTGGAGTACAGCTAAGCCTCCTAGTGAGAGAACTTAGGCGAGGGCTGGACTGCAGCTAAGCCCCCTAGTGGGAGGATTGCTCTCCACTCTGTAGGATTTTTTCAAACTTAGGCGAGTACTGGACTCGAGGTAAGCCTCCTAGTGAGAGAACTTAGGCGAGTGCTGGACTGTAGCTAAGCCCCCGAGTGGGAGGATTGCTCTCCACTCGGTAGGATTTTTTCAAACTTAGGCGATTACTGGACTGCAGCTAAGCCTCCTAGTGAGAGAACTTAGGCTAGTGCTGTACTGCAACTATGCCTCCGAGTGGGAGGATTGCTCTCCACTCGGTAGGATTTTTTCAAACTTAGGTGAGTACTGGACTGCAGCAAAGTCTCCTAGTGAGAGAACTTAGGCGAGTGCTGGACCGCAGCTAAGCCCCCGAGTGGGAGGATTGCTCTGCACTCGGTAGGATTTTTTCACACTTAGGCGAGTACTGGACTGCAGCTAAGACTCCTAGTGAGAGAACTTAGGCGAGTGCTGGACTGCAGCTAAGCCCCCGAGTGGGAGGATTGCTCTCCACTCTGTAGCATTTTTTCAAACTTAGGCGAGTACTGGACTGCGGCTAAGCCTCCTAGTGAGAGAACTTAGGCGAGTACTGGACTGCAGCTAAGCCTCCGGGTGGGAGGATTGCTCTCCACTCGGTAGGATTTTTTTGAACTTAGGCAGTACTGGACTGCAGCTAAGTCTCCAAGTGAGAGAACTTACGCGAATGCTGGACCGCAGCTAAGCCCCCGAGTGGGAGGATTGCTCTCCACTCGGTAGGATTTTTTCAAACTTAGTCGAGTACCGGACTGCAGCTAAGTCTCCTAGTGAGAGAACTTAGGCGAGTACTGGACTGCAGCTAAGCCCCCGAGTGGGAGGATTGCTCTCCACTCGGTAGGATTTTTTCAAACTTAGGCGAGTACTGGATTGCAGCTAAGTCTCCAAGTGAGAGAACTTCGGCGAGTACTGGACCGCAGCTAAGCCCCCGAGTGGGAGGATTGCTCTCCACTCGGTAGGATTTTCTTTTGAACTTAGTCGAGTACCGGACTGCAGCTAAGTCTCCTAGTGAGAGAACTTAGGTGAGTACTGGACTGCAGCTAAGCCCCCGAGTGGGAGGATTGCTCTCCACTCGGTAGGATTTTTTCAAACTTAGGCGAGTACTGGATTGCAGCTAAGTCTCCTAGTGAGAGAACTTAGGCGAGTACTGGACTGCAGCTAAGCCCCCGAGTGGGAGGATTGCTCTCCACTCGGTAGGATTTTCTTTTGAACTTAGGCGAAGCGGATTTGCGACTAAATAAGAACACAACAATCGAATGAGAGGACCATAAGCTCTTGTCTTTGATAAACAAATTACAAAAGGTGTTTCTTATTACATTTTATTCGAACGAGTGCTTAAGTATAAAAGGGGCAGAGCAGCTCCGCGTTCCAAGCCCGTGGCTCGTCTTTCAGATGCTCAATACTGTAAAGATGGTATGCTCCGTTGTGAAGAACTTTGGTGACGATGAAGGGGCCTTCCCAAGTCGGTGCGAGCTTGTGTGGTTTCTACTGATCCACTCGAAGAACCAGGTCTCCTTCTTGAAAGGCTCGACCCCTCACATTTCTGGCATGGAATCGATGCAAGTCTTGCTGATAAATGGTCGAGCGGATCAAGGCCATCTCTCTTTCCTCCTCTAAGAGATCGACTGAATCTTGCCGGGCCTGCTCTGCTTCCTCTTTGGAGAAGAGCTCAACTCTGGGTGCATTGTGGAGTAGGTCACTTGGCATAACAGCTTTGGCTCCATAGACCAAGAAGAAAGGTGTTCGTCCGATCGACCGATTAGGAGTTGTCCTTAGACACCACAGAACTGATGGAAGTTCATCAACCCAAGCACTTGCTGCATGTTTGAGCTCACGCATAAGTCGGGGTTTTAGTCCTTTGATAATTAGGCCATTGGCTCTTTCTGCTTGTCCGTTCGACTGCAGGTGAGCGACAGAATCATAGTCGACTCGAGTGCCCAGAGAGGCGCAGAAAGCTCTGAACTCATCAGAGTCGAAGTTCGATCCGTTGTCCGTGATAATGCTGTGTGGGACTCCATATCTGAATGTCAATTCTCTGATAAAACTGACAGTGGTGCTAGCATCAAGGTTCTTGATGGGTTTAGCTTCGATCCATTTGGTAAACTTGTCGACTGCAACGGGCACATGAGTGAATCCGCTCCTGCCAGTTCTCAGTGGTCCAACCATATCCAGTCCACAAACAGCAAATGGCCAAACGAGGGGGGTGGTCTTCAGGGCCGATGCTGGCTTGTGAGACATGTCATAGTAAAATTGGCAGCCTTCACATCTGTCGACTTTATCTTTCGCCATTTCATTTGCTCGTGGCCAATAGAATCCAGCTCGGTATGCTTTAGCCACGATGGCCCGAGAGGACGCATGATGACCACAGGTCCCCGAGTGGATGTCATTGAGGATCATTCGACCTTCTTCTGGTGTTATGCATTTCTGACCGACTCAAGTCACGCTTTCCCTGAACAACTGCCCTCTTATCACAGTAAATGCCTTGGATCGACGGGCAATCTGTTGAGCCTCTTCTTCATCCTCTGGGAGTTCTTTCCTGAGGATGTACGCAATGTAGGGCACCGTCTAGTCAGGAGTAATGACCAGAACCTCCATGATCTAGTCGACCACGGCTGGGACCTCGACTTCAGTCGGATCTGTGGTGCTCTTAGGTTGCGGGGGCTCTTAAGTGAAAGGATCTTCCTGAACTGTCGACGAGTGAATATGCTCTAAAAACACATTGCTGAGAATGGCTTCCCTCTTGGAGTATGTGGTGGAGTTCTAACCCCTCAACCTTCTTCTCAAGCTTTCTCACCGCGTTGCAGTAACCAGTCACGGCTGGGTTCTGACGTCCCACTCCTTCATCACTTGATTCACTACCAAATCTGAGTCACCATAAACCATAAGGCGACGGACGCCGAGTGAGATGGCCATGCGCAACCCATACAGGAGTGCTTCATATTCTGCTTCATTGTTGGAGGAATCAAAGTGAATCTGGAGGACATATCTGAGGCTGTCTCCTCGGGGGGGGGGGGGTACCAGAACTACTACAACACCAGAACCGTTCAACATCTTGGATCCGCCAAAGAACATGGTCCAGTTCTCCGAGTGAACTTGAGTCGGCAGTTGCTGTTCGATCCACTCGGCGAGGAAATCTGCTATTGCTTGGGACTTGATAGCTTTCTTTGCCTCAAACTTGATATCCAAGGGAAGGAGTTCAATCGCCCATTTTGCCACTCGGCCAGGTGCATCTCTGTTGTGCAGAATCTCTGACAATGGAGCGTCACTGACGATTGTAACAGAGTGATCAGAGAAATAGTGTGCAACCTTCTTCGTGGTCATGTAAATCCCATAGACAAGCTTCTGATAGTGCAGATATCTCTGCTTTGACGGGATCAGGACTTCAGAAATGTAATAAACTAGGCGTTGAACTTTATAAGCTTTTCCTTCTTCTTCCCGCTCGACCGTAAGTACTGTACTGACGACTTGTCCAGTGGCTGCTATATAAAGCAGTAGAGGCTCTTTACTGATTGGAGCAGAAAGCACTGGCTGGGTGGAAAGCAAGGCTTTTAGCTCTGCAAACGCTGCATCAGCTTCAGGGGTCCACTCGAACTTGTCTGATTTCTTCATTAGTCAGTAAAGAGGCAGCTCCTTTTCACCGAGGCGAGAAATGAATCGACTTAGGGCGGCCAAGCAACCAATAAGCTTCTGGACATCATGCACACGCACAGGGCATTTCATTCGGAGTATAGCGCCTACTTTCTCTGGGTTACCATCGATTCCTCGTTCAGAAACAAGAAAACCAAGTAACTTTCCGCCTGGAACTCCAAATGTGCACTTTGATGGATTGATCTTGATATCATACCTTCTGAGGTTGGCAAAGGTTTCAGCAAGGTCAGTCAGTAGGTCAGAACCTTTACGTGACTTGACCACAATGTCATCCATGTATGCTTCCACATTCCGACTGATTTGAGTGAGCAGGCACTTCTGAATCAACCGCATGAATGTGGCTCCGGTGTTCTTCAAACCGAATGGCATTGTGACATAACAGAAGTGAAAGTGTGTTATATCAACTAGAGGGGGGGTGAATAGGCGATTTTTATGAAATTCCTCACTAAGGAATTTGCTGGTGAGGAAATTTCTTAGCGAAGAACTACTAGCAGCGGAATAAGTACTCAAAAGTAAACACAACAGAATACAAGCATAGTCATCATGATGAAATGAAGACAGGCACAGGGTACAGGAAGCGTAGTCATAGGATAACACAGGTTGAAGACAAACAGACTGAAGAAATTGAACTGAGAATTGAGAAAGTCTTCAGTCAAAGTATTCAAACACAGATATGAACAAACATACAGCACAGTTAGGAGGAAATGAAAGAGTTGAGGAAATAGAACCAGTAAGCTCGGTGAAGACAATGATTTGGTAGACCAGTTCCAACTGTTGTCTCAGTTCTACATCTGGTTGGAGCGGCTGAGTATTTAAACTCGAGGACACACAGTCCCGGACACCCAGTCAAGGACACTTAGTCCAAGACACCCAATCCTCACCGTATTCTCCTTGAGCTAAGGTCATAGACCTCGTCCAATCACTCGTGGTAAGTCTTCAGGCGACTTCCAAACCTTCACAAACTTGGTCACTCGGTGATCCACAATTCCACTTGGATGCTCTAGACCATGACGCCTAACCGTCTGGAAGAAGCACAGTCTTCAAAGGTTACAAGCATCGGATCCACTCAAGATCAATCTCTTCTGTGATGCTCAATCACTTGGGGTTTGTAGGTGTTTCGGTTTTGGGTTTTTTGTTTTTCCTCACTTGATGATTTTCGCTCAAAGTCCTCAAAGGATGGGTTGCTCTCCAATGACAAGTGTCAGTTTCTCTCGAAGCAGCCAACCAGCTAGTGGTTGTAGGAGGCGGCTATTTATAGCCTAGGGAGCAGCCCGACATGATAAGACATAAATGCCCTTCAACGATATGACCGTTAGGTGGATAGATATTTTGGGACAGCTGGCGCATAGCACATCAACGGTCAGAATTTTGAGTAGTAAAATCCTCAGGGCTATCATGTTCCTCACTATGTAGGCAATCCGCACTGGCGAATTCCTAACTCCTCAGTCAGGACAAATTCCTCAGAGACCAGAAGAACTTCGTCTCTGTCACTGAAGAAATTGACTGAACTGTATGAGATTTCCAATGGCTTCACTCGAAGGGATTGGTAGTTGTAGGATTTTGAGTTGAGCATCACATGGAAATTTTTCCTTAGTATTTCCTCGACCCCCTTTAATAGTACGGTGTTTCCTATGACTCAAGAGAGAGAAAAACAAAACTATGAACACGAAAGTCTTCAAGCTTCATATTTCTCGCATGAATATCAAGTCTTCACGGACAGACCAATTTCTTCACTTTCAAAGTCTTCATGAAAGTCTTCAGAAATACCAAAATCTTTAGTCGAAGATATTCATTTTTAGGGGTCGACTTTTCCTGTAAATATCGAACTCCTCATAGACTTATAAACCTGTGTACACTCACACACGCATTAGTCCCTTAACCTATAATTCTTCAACACACCAAAATCACTAAGGGGCACTAGATGCACTTACAATCTCCCCCTTTTTGGTGATTGATGACAATATAGGTTAAGTTTTCAACGGGGATAAACATATGAAGTGTAAATACTGATATTGAGGAATTTGATTGCAATATATAAAAGAACTCCCCCTGAAGATGTGCATAGTGAGGAATTTGCTTTTGAAGCAATGCACACTTGAAGATTTGAATCATGGAGATCTCCCCCTATATCTTGTAATTCATACACGCATCTAACATATAATATGAAGAATTTGAAATGCATGATGAAATATGGTGCCTGATGAAATTCAGCATGCATGCAATAATATTAACGAGGAATAAGCATGCAGAATAGTGCATCAAGAGTATCAGAGCATAGTGCATCAAAAGTATCAGAGCACCATCGGGTTTAAGATTACAACTCGATCCAGTAAAGTTTCAGAAGAACGAGAGTTGTAACTTAGCAAAAAGACGCCCATATAGTAGACCTGCTTGAAGACTAACTCATATTTCTCCCCCTTTGTCATCGAATGACCAAAAAGGATCGAAAATGAGGACTAACGCCCCTGAAGATAATCATGTTGATGAAGGAGCACCAGCGTTGTTGGGGTCGTTGGTTGATGTAGGGCCTGCCGCAGTGTCGTCCAAATCTTCATGTTCATCAGTGTCGCGCAATGAACAATATGAGCTGGCCACCAGAGAAGGAACCTTGACCTTCTTGAATTTCTTCGGTGGAGGTGCAGACCAGTCAAAATCTTCATTAAGACCCATGTTCTTCAGATCTTCTTCACCATACAGATGTGACAGGATTGCCCAGGTGCGACCGAAGACTTGATGGAGGTAGTAGTGGTTTTTCTTCACTGCATTGTGTGTGGCAGTCATGTTGTGAAGAAGTGAACCAAACTGACGCTTAACCCATTTGTGATTTTGATTCACCTTCTGGTGAAGACTAAGCAGAAGTTCACGGTCAGTCATCACGCGTGGAGCAGTGGCTTGAGGAGTGGACTTAGGTGCATTGGCAGAGTCATGTGTGGCAGAGTCATCATTGGTGGAATAAGATGCAGCTTTGCAAAACTGACCATCCAATGGACGAATGCCTTCATCTATTACAGCTGGTGCCTTGCCCTTTCCATCAACTGAGGAATATGTCTTCTTGAGGACTTCAATTGGGGGCAAGTAGCTGAGATGATTCTGGAAATCATCTTTGTAGTTGAGTGAAGACCTTGTCCTGAGGAATCTCATGATCCAAGGTGCATAAGGCTTCAGCTCAAACGGAGACAGTGCAACATTGGCCATAGTCCTCATGAAGAAATCGTGATAATTGACAGGAATGCCATGAACGATGTTGAATACCAGATTCTTCATGATGCCAACAATTTCCTCATCAGATGAGTCATGGCCTTTGATAGGACTGATTGTCCTCGTAGGAATACGATAGACAGTTCTGGGCACATACAGCAATTCCTTCACGAGGAATTTTGTTCTTGGTGCTTGACCTGGCTTCAAAGGTTGCATCAACACCTGCATGTAATGATGTGTGAGCTCAGGTTCACTGTAGATGGAGTGGGCTTCTTCAAGGGGAGGACTGAGTGGTAGAGCACGAAGCAATTCAGAGGCTAGTGCAGTGTAGTGAGTGTTTTCAGACATCCAGTCCAGCACCCATGAATTTACATCTTCAGCATCTCCGGTGATGTGCAGCGTTGCATAGAATTGAAGAATCAGTTCCTCATTCCAATCCCAGATGTCAGAGCAAAAGTTGAGCAGCCCAGCATCGTGAAGAACACTGAGGACTGGTGCGAAGCATGGCAGAGATTCCATATCCACATGAGGAATATGTTCATGGTAGAAAATCTTCTCCTTGTTGAACAGCACTGAGGAATAGAAATTGGCTTGACTAGCAGTCCAGAAACGCCTCTTCCTAATGCGATCAGAGTCATATGGGTTGTAATCTTTGAAGAATACGTGCTCGCCGAAGAAATCATCAACCTTGAACTTTTGCTTGCGTGAGAATGGATCCTTTGGCTTCGGCAAAGGAGTGTTTGTGAGTTGCATCATGGCCTTAGGAATCTCAATCGCAGGTTCTTCAGGCTGAGGAATTTCTGGTTCCTCCTCAGTGGCAGTCTGTGTAGTTGGTTGTTCAGCAGCAGCAGTTTCATCAGCGCTAGTGGCTGGAATTTCCTCATGGACAGATGCAGTGGGATGAGTTTCTTTAGAGCCCATGTGAACAGTTTGTGTGGGGGACTGAGGAATTTGCTGTAGAGGAGTGAACATTGGAGAGTTTGGATGCTGACTTTCCTAGACTTCATCACTGATTACGGGTGTGGAGCAGCCAATGTCCACATCATCATCTTCCATTTCTTCAACGCCAGCCTCTTTAGCTATGAACTGAGGCATAGGCGAGGACATGATAGGTGTTGAAGGGATCGCATCCACTTCAATTTCTTCATCCAATGGTTCAGACGAAGCAGCAGAATGAGTTTCTTCATCAGATCCGCTGGGGATCACATATTCTTCATCAAAAGGAACAAGGTCCTTTGATGGCCTGGTTGAGATGGGAACAACATCAATCGGATTAGCAAATAAACTTGTCATAGGCTTCATTTTCTTCGGAGCTGAAGAATCTGAAGCAGTTGATGCTTTTCTTTTCTTCACTGCAGAATGCTCTGCAGCCTTGGTCTTCTTCACATCCAATGCAGATGGAAGGATTGAAGTTGAAGTTGGTGCAGGAGCAGCTGAGGAATCTGGTTGTTTTCTTTAGGCACAACTAATGCAGTTGCCCTGAGTGCTTCAGTTTTTCAGGCACACCACTAGTGGGTGCCCTGGCAATTTCTTCAGCGGCTGGAATGCAGTCATCAGCCCTGGAACTCACATTATCTTCAGCAGCCTGATTGTCATCAGCGGTGCTGGCATTTTCTTCAGTAGGCTGAATAGATGCTTCAGCCTGAGGAATTTCCTGTTGCGTTGATTGGAAGTGAAGTTATTCACAAGTTTCACAAAACGAATCTTGGCTCCAAGCCAATCAGCGCGATATGCTTCAAAGTCATCATTGAGTTTCTTAATCTCAGTCTGAGTAGTGACAAGT
Organism: Triticum monococcum; assembly: GCA_034509565.1. Classification (NCBI taxonomy): domain Eukaryota; kingdom Viridiplantae; phylum Streptophyta; class Magnoliopsida; order Poales; family Poaceae; genus Triticum; species Triticum monococcum. The sequence goes on along the minus strand of CM067843.1, from coordinate 392,437,044 downwards.
TCTTCAGTTGTCATAGAGACAACGTTTTTCTTCAGATAGCGCTCTTTCTTGTACTGTGCTTTTCTTGATCTGCCTGGCCTTCTCAAATTTCCACTTTTCTTCTTGAATGAAGTGGGTCAGCATGTGACTCTGGCCAGGAGTTAGCTTGAAGTCAGGCAAGGGAGTGTTGGGGTCCTTGTGCCAATCATCAATGTAGTTGAGGATCAGCTTGGGCTCCAAAAGTAGTGGCACCTCTGATCCTTTAGTTCTAGCGGCCCTGACTTGCCTGTCTCTGATGATTTCTGCAAGTTCATCATCATCAGCTTCGTCTTCATCAGACGGCACTTGGAAAGAAACTTGCTTCTTTTGAGGACTTGGGCGTGGACCTCGTCCAGCAGTGGCCTTTGTCTTCAGTAGTGAGGGGCCAGCTGAGGAACTTGGTGCAGCTGAGGAACTCGCTAAGACACCTGAGGCAATGGAGATGCCGGCAGTCCTTTGGCACGAAGCGAGATACACAGGTGCTGAGGATTTGGTCGAAACAGCTGAAGGCTTTGGCGGAGGAGCTGAGGACTTTGGAGGAACAGGAGCAGCATGAGGAATTGGCCGTGAGGGCTTTGATGATTCTAGCCGTGAGGGCATTGCTGATGAAGCACTTCGCTTGCGCGCAGGCTTCTTTGACATAGCCTTCTTTGGCTTGACAGCAAAGGCCTCAGCAAAAGCAGCAGCAATGGCAGAGTCTTCATTGAATTTCCTCACTGCTTCTTTGGCTTGCTTAGCCAACTTGCCTTGGCGCTTGGCCCATTCATCAGGATAGTCCTCACCTCGCTTGAGGCTGGTGGGATCAGCAATTTGGCCAGGTGCCAATGGAGCTCTTGGGTATGGAGGATTGAGTGCGAATTTCTTCATGTACTTAGGAGTGACATATGTGTACTCCCTCCATTCTCTTGCCCATCTCCTCTCTGTCTTCTGAATGCGCACTTTGCGCTCATTCTTGGTTTCCTCAGTAGGTGTGCAGTACCCAGCATATATGTCATCAGGGATTTCAAACGATGTATTTACCTCAGGCCTCTTTCCTCCCTTCTGTGGCCTTTTACCATCATCCATTTTCTTCAGTTGAGGAATTTGAACAATTGAATTCTCTGAAGAAGTATGCAACTTTTCTTCAAGGAACGCTGCAAATGAGTTAAGTTGATGAGAACCTAGTGATTCAGCAGCTGACATGTGTACCTGTGAATAGAGTATAGTTGCGAGGAATTTGGAGAGGTCATATGCGTTCTCAGAAGGTTTTTCAAAATGAACAGGTTTGAGGAATTTGACCACATGAGTCTTGAAGATTTTCACTAAGCATTCTTTGTCTTAGGTTACAGAGTTGTATAGATCGAAGATCCACACAATTGAGGAATCTTGAAGAAAAATGATGCTTAGAGAAACGAATCAAGAACAGATGACTTGTGAGTTGTTCAGTGTGTGAAGACATGAAGAAAAACACTTTTGAAGATTTTGTAGATAATCATTCGAATCAACGAGGGAAGTAAAAGTAACTTTTAATTACCCTAGACGAAGAACACGACGAACTGGAGTGGGGAGATGTGAAGTTCGTTTGTGCAGATCTTCCACGCCCTAACTTGGCAGAGGAAGACGGCTACGGCGGCGGTGGAGTGAAGATGTTCGCGGTCAGCGCGAGTACATCGGCGACGAGGTCGAGGCAGTGAAGCTCTTCCTCACCGGCGGCGATGAAGTAGCGGCGGCGCTAGGGTTTGAGAAGCTCAAGCTGGAGAGAGAGGTCGAGCAGAGTAAAATAAGTGAGGAAGGGAAGGAGGGGTATTTATAGCCACGGTGAAAACTGCTCACCCGAAGAAATTGGACGAACGTGCCCCTGACCCTTCTCATTCGCATGACATGTGTCACCCACGTAGTGAGAGGTGGAGATCGTGTTAGATCGTGGGTGAGTGGATAAGTGTATCGAGGGATGCGGAACAGTTTGAGCGGCAAGACCGAAAATTTCGATAAGATAGGTTTTAAAGTTCCGCTCGCAATTTCTTCAGCTGACAAGGACACAGTGAAGATATTGAACGAATTTCAAATAGAACGCACATGAAGAATTTGTGAATAGATTGGGTTGAGTATAGCATATAGGGGAAGGGTCCGATCACATTCACTTAGCAGAAAACCAACTTGAAGAAATAGCAATAAGTGAATGCTGTAGAGGACATAAACTCATATATATATATATAGCCAATGAAGAAAAACGACGGAACCAGTGAAGACTATGCAAAGTTGAAGAATATGAATAATTTTAGGAATTTCAACTTTTGGTGGTGGCGTGACCCACCGTATAAGAATGATGATTTCAGATACCGCGTACAATTATCATAGGGTTCTGAGAATCAAATTCTTCATTAATTTCTTCACACTAAGAGTGTTATTCTTCATTGATTGAAGAAAAATGTTTCTTCATGTGTTGCACATCTAAGTCGTCAATTTTGCATAAGTGTTAGGATGAGTGTCCTTTTCACAGAACATTCGAAGATTCTAGGATATTTAGCTCACACCACAACTTGCTAAATCTCTTCTCATCCAATGGCTTTGTGAAGATATCAGCTAGCTGTTCTTCAGTCTTCACATGCTCAATAGAAATGTCGCCCTTCAACACATGATCACGAAGAAAATGATGACGAATCTAAATGTGCTTTGTCTTCGAGTGCTGAACTGGGTTGTGAGCAATCTTGATGGCACTCTCATTGTCACAGAAGAGAGGTACATTCTTCATGCTGATGCCATAGTCCTTGAGAGTTTGCTTCATCCATAGCAATTGGGCATAGCAAGAACCAGCGGCAATGTACTCAGCTTCAGCAGTAGATAGTGATATGCAGTTCTGTTTCTTCGAGGACCAACAGACCAAAGATCGTCCGAGGAAATGACATGTACTAGATGTTGACTTGCGATCCACACGATCACCAGCATAGTCAGAGTCAGAATATCCAACAAGATCAAAAGCTGAGCCCTTGGGGTACCATAATCCAAGTGTTGGTGTGTGAGCTAGATATCGAAGAATATGCTTCACAGCCTTATGGTGTGATTCCTTCGCTGCAGCTTGAAATCGGGCACACATGCAAACACTAAGCATTATATCTGGCCTAGATGCACATAAGTATAATAAGGAACCTATCATGGAGCGGTATACCTTATGATCGAAGTCAATACCATTTTCATCAGTGCATAGATGGCCATTTGTGGGCATAGGAATTTTGACGCCTTTGCAATCTTGCATGCTGAATTTCCTCAGTACATCCTTGAGGTATTTCTCCTGAGATATGAATATGTCATTGTGTTGTTGACGAATTTGAAGACCTAAGAAGAATTTCAACTCTCCCATCCTAGACATTTGATATTCTTCACTCATCATATAGGCAAATTCATCACTATAACATTGGTTAGTACAGCCAAAGATAATATCATCAACATATACTTGGCACACAAACAATTCACCATCATAAGATTTAGTGAAAAGAGTAGGGTCGAGTGAACCGGGTTTGAAGCCTTTCTTCATGAAGAGTTCCTTCAAAGTATCATACCAAGCCCGTGGGGCTTGCTTGAGGCCATAGAGGACCTTGTTGAGTCTGAAGACTTTGTCAGGATTCTTTGGATCTTCAAAACCTGGGGGTTGAGCAACATATACTTCTTCCTCAAGCTTACCATCGTGGAATGCACTTTTCACATCCATTTGATATAGAGTGGTATCATGATGGTTAGCATAAGCAAGTAATATGTGAATAGCCTCAAGTCTAGCAACAGGTGCAAAAGTTTCATTGAAATCAATTCCTTCAACCTGTGTGTAGCCTTGAGCTACAAGCCGTGCCTTATTCCTCACCACAAGGCCATTTTCATCTAGCTTGTTGCGGTAGATACACTTTGTGTCGATGATATTGTGCTTGCGAGGATCTGGACGTTTGACCAGTTCCCAGACATTGTTGAGCTCGAACTGATGTAATTCTTCTTGCATGGCCTGAATCCACTCAGGCTCCAGAAATGCTTCATCTACCTTAGTGGGCTCTCTAATAGAGACAAAAGCATACTGCCCACAAAAGTTAGACAAATGTGAAGCTTTTGAGCGTGTGAGAGGACTTGGCGCTTTGATGTCATTGATGATCTTTTCAACTTGTACTTCTTTTGCAATGCGAGGATGAGCCGGTTGTTGTTGAAGAGTTTGATCAGCGTTTTCTTCAGCACCATTTTCTTCAGCATTTTCTTCAAGTGCATTAGCTCGACGTTCTTCATGTTCTGGAATGAATTCTTTAGCAGATTCTTTAGTAGGAATGACATCCTTAGTAGCCTTGAACCTGATAGTTTCCTCAGGTGTTGGTCATCTATCACAGTAGGTAGGTGCTCTCTTTGCGAGCCATTAGTGTCATCGAACCGCACGTCTACAGTTTCAACAACTTTGTGAAGAACGTTGTTGAAGACTCTGTAGGTGTGCGAGTCCTTTTCGTAACCAAGCATAAAACCTTCATGTGCTTTCGGTGCAAATTTTGAGTTGTGATGAGGATCTCTAATCCAACATTTAGCACCGAAGACTTTGAAATAACTTACATTGGGTTTCTTATCAGTGAAGAGTTCATAGGCAGTCTTTTTGAAGAATTTGTGAAGATATACTCTGTTGATGATGTGGCAAGCAGTATCAATTGCATTAGTCCAGAAATGACGAGGCGTTTTGTATTCATCAAGCATAGTGTGAGCCATCTCAGCAGGAGTCCCGTTCTTGCGCTCCACAACGCCGTTCTGCTGAGGAGTGTAAGGAGCAGATAACTCATGAGTGATACCAAGTTCATCAAGATAGTCATCGAGACTAGAATTCTTGAACTGAGTGCCATTGTCACTTCTGATGTGCTTGATCTTCACACCAAAGTTGGTTGAAGCCCTCGAGGAAAATTGTTTGAAGACTTCCTGCACTTCATGTTTGTAAGTAACAAGGTGTACCCATGTGTAACAAGAATAATCATCAACAATAATGAAGCCATATTGAGATGCTTCATTTGAGATAGCAGAATAATGATTAGGACCAAAGAGATCCATGTGAAGCAATTCAAATGGGCGAGTGGTGGTCATGATAGTCTTCGCTGGATGCTTGGGCTTGATCATCTTCCCGGCTTCACAGGCTCTGCATAGGTGATCCTTGAGGAATTCGATATTCTCGATGCCAATGACATGCTTCTTCTTCGCAAGCGTGTTCAATTTCCTCATGCCTGCATAACCAAGTCGTCGATGCCAGAGCCACCCTTCTGAAGCTTTTGCAAGTAAGCACACGGCTGGTTGTGGTCCTGTAGAGAAATCAACAATATACAGGTCTCCTCTCCTAAAGCCTTCGAAGACTTTGGAATTGTCATCTTCCATAAACCACAACACAATGGTACTTGCCAAAGACAACAACCATATCAAGATCACAAAGCATTGAGATAGACATAAGGTTGTATCCTAAGAACTCAACAAGCATGACTTTGTCCATGTGTCGATCCTTTGTAATCGCAACCTTACCTAGACGCAATACCTGACTTTTGCCTTTGTCAGCAAAGATGATATGCTGCAGATGCGACGGAGATAATGGAGCATCCATCAATAGATTCTTGTCACCAATCATGTGGTTTGTACATCCACTATCAAGGACCCACTCAGTGGCTTTGGGTTGATCATCCTGCAGATGAATTAGTGCAGCTTACAAACTCATATACTTCATTAGTGAAGAATATGACATCAATTCATCAGATCAATTTCATCAAGTAAAAGAACTGATAAAGCAATATGAGGACGTGAGAAATGAAAGTTCATTTCTTCATGATTAGCCTGCGTCCTATCAGGCATGCTCAGGTCTCCAGCAAATTCTTCAGACGATTACGTGCGTCTGGAGACCTGACACTGCAGAAGAGATTAGTTTTTTTCTTCACCACCCACATCTGAAGGGGTGGCAAAGAGTTCATCATTCTGCGAGATCCATACGAAAAGGATGGCATGGAAGCCAGTCCATTTCGTCTCACATAAGAGGGGTTAGAGCAAGCATAAGAGTATGCAGAGAAATTCTTCGAGGACTTATGGACATAATGATTTGAAGAATAATGCACATATCCATAATCCTTAGATCTTCCCTGCGAAACAGACGGGTTAGCACGATGATGTTCATATGAGGACTCTGCTCCATATGAGGAATTTGGTCCATATGAAGAATTTGATCCGGGGTTCCTATTCTTCACAGGTGGCGTCATGATGACATTCACCTGAAGATTATCAAGACATCTTTTGGGAACCCAGATTTTCTACATAGGGGAGCCGTTCCTGCGGTTAGTGCCAACATATCTAGCAAATACTTCACCATTCTGATTTTTGAATAGCTTATAGTTGGAGTCAATTGACTCATCATCAGAATGAGTCAACTGGAGGTCCCTTTGCAGCAACCCATGTAGTTTTGGGGTACTGCTCAGGCTTCCAATATGTACCATCAGCATTGAGTTTCCTCGCAAAGGCGATACCCTCTTTCCTAGGGTTCCTATTGAGGATCTGCTTTTTAAGCACATCACAAATGGCCTAATGCCCTTTGAGGCTTTTGTACATGCCTGTCGTATACAATTCCTTCAGCCCTGCATTGTCAGTGATACTAGAAATGTCCTCAGATGAGCAATTAGTGATAGCAGAGGCATGTGAAGAATTTGAAACATTAGCAGCATTTGAACATTCAGGTGAAGAATTAGCAGATTCATGTTGAATGCACTTCAAGCATGGAGGAACAAATTCTTCCTAAGATGCGCTGATTTGTTGAGCAAGTAATGAATCGCGCTCCTTTTGAAGATCTTCATAACTCACTCTTAGCTTCTCAAGGTCTTGCTTTCTTTGAAGAAATTCATAAGAAAGCTTCTCATGATCCGATAAGAGAGTGTTATGATGACTTTGAAGTTTGTCAAGCTTGGACTGAAGTCTCTGAAGATTTTCAGTCAAAGTTTCAATGCGATCCATTTCTTCACCTAACATATCATCACTTTTATTTAGCATGTATTGAACCTTTTCTAAAGCCCTTTGTTGTTTTATAGCAATCTTAGCCAGTTTAGAATAGCTGTGTTTAAGGTTTTCATTAGATTCATTCTCACTTGATTCAGAGGAGGTATATTTGAGTACCTTGGCACCCTTTGCCATGAAGCAATAGGTGGGAGCATAGTCATCATCGCCTTCATCAGCCTTGTTGGTGAGGTCATTTTCTTTAGTGTTGAAGATAGGCTTGCTGACGAATGCAGTAGCGAGAGCAAGGCTCGCCACTCCGGATTCGGACTCCTCAGATGACTCCTCTTCCTCATTTTCTTCAGATTCAGCCTCAGAGTCCATTTCCTTGCCAATGAATGCCCTGGCCTTCTTGGAGATGCTCTTCTTGTGATATGAAGGCTTGGAGGATTTTGATGATGAGGATTTTGTGGATTTCTTCTTTTTCTTCCCATCATCAGAACTGTAAGCCTTGTATTTCTTCTTCATTGATTCCTTTTCCCACTGAGGACAATCTTGAATGAAATGTCCAGGTTTCTTGCATTTGTGACAGAGCCTCTTCTTGTAGTCACTGGATGAGGAATAATTGCTCCTTGAGGATCTTCCAAGGCGACCACGTCTTGAGAACTTTTGGAACTTCTTCACGAGCAGAGCCAGATCATGGCTCGGTTCTTCAGGATCACCAAGGCTGCTACCAGAGTCTTCATCTTCGGACTCAGATACTTCCTTGGCCTTCAGTGCACGTGTTCTGCCATAGCTTGAACCATAGAGATCTCTCTTTTCAGCAAGTTGGAACTCATGAGTATTTAGTCTCTCGAGAATATCAGCAGGATCAAGTGACTTGTAATCAGCACGTTCTTGTATCATCAATGCCAGAGTGTCAAATGAGGAATCAAGCGATCTCAGCAATTTCTTCACCACCTCATGGTCAGTGATGTCAGTGGCACCAAGTGCTTGAAGCTCATTTGAGATGTCAGTGAGGCGATCGAAGGTTTGTTGAACATTTTCATTGTTGAGTCTTTTGAAGCGGTTGAAGAGATTGCGAAGAACATCAACTCGAGAGTCACGCTGAGTTGAGATTCCTTCATTCACTTTGGACAACCTGTCCCAGATAAGCTTTGCTGTTTCGAAAGCACTCACTCTGCCATACTGTCCTTTGCTCAGATGGCCACATATGATATTCTTCGCTTGAGAATCGAGTTGCTTGAATATGTTCACATCGGCAGCATTCAGAGAAGGTGTGACTAAGGGAACACCATTTTCCACAACATACCAAAGATCGTTATCAATTGCTTCAAGATGCATTCGCATCTTCTTCTTCCAATAGGGGTAGTTCGTCCCATCGAATGTAGGACACCCAACAGAGACCTTGATCGTACCTGCGGTCGACATAACTAAAACTCCAGGTGGTTAAACAAAAATCACACAGAACAAGGGAGTACCTTGCCCTGATACCAAATGAAAGTGTGTTATATCGACTAGAGGGGGGGTGAATAGGCAATTTTTATGAAATTCTTCACTAAGGAGTTCGTTGGTGAGGAAATTCCTTAGCGAAGAACTACAAGCAGCGGAATAAGTACTCAAAAGTAAACACAACAGAATACAAGCATAGTCATCATGATGAAATGAAGACACGCATAGAGTACAGGAAGTGTAATCACAGGATAACACAGGATGAAGACAAACAGACTGAAGAAATTGAACTGAGAATTGAGAAAGTCTTTAGTCAAAGTCTTCAAACATAGATATGAACAAACATATAGAACAGTTATGAGGAAATTAAAGAGTTGAGGAAATAGAACCAGTAAGCTTGGTGAAGACAATGATTTGGTAGACCAGTTCCAACTGCTGTCTCAGTTGTACGTCTGGTTGGAGCGGCTGAGTATTTAAACTCAAGGACACACAGTCCTGGACACCCAGTCAAGGACACTTAGTCCAAGACACCCAGTCCTCACTGTATTCTCCTTGAACTAAGGTCACACAGACCTCGGCCAATCACTCGTGGTAAGTCTTCAGGCGACTTCCAAACCTTCACAAACTTGGTCACTCGGCGATCCACAATTACTCTTGGATGCCTAACCGTCTGGAAGAAGCACAGTCTTCAAAGGTAACAAGCGTCGGATCCACTCAGGATCAATCTCTTCAATGATGCTCAATCACTTGGGGCTTGTAGGTGTTTGGGTTTTGGGTTTTTGGTTTTTCCTCACTTGATGATTTTCGCTCAAAGTCCTCGGAGGATGGGTTGCGCTCAAATGACAAGTGTCAGTTTCTCTCGGAGCAGCCAACCAGCTATTGGTTGTAGGGAGCGGCTATTTATAGCCTAGGGAGCAGCCGACATGATAAGACATAAATGCCCTTCAATGATATGACCGTTAGGTGGATAGATATTTTGGGACAGCTGGCGCATAGCACAACAATGGTTGGAATTTTGAGTAGTAAAATCCTCAGGGCTATCATGTTCCTCACTGTGTTAGGCAATCCGCACTTGCGAATTCCTAACTCCTCAGTTAGGACAAATTCCTCAGAGACCAGAAGAACTTCGTCTCTGTCACTGAAGAAATTGACTGAATTGTATGAGATTTCCAATGGCTTCACTCGAAGGGATTGGTAGGTTTAGGATTTTGAGGTGAGCATCACATGGAAATTTTTCCTTAGTATTTCCTCGACCCCCTTTAATAGTACGGTGTTTCCTATGACTCAAGAAAGAGAAAAACAAAACTATGAACGCACAAGTATTCAAGCTTCATATTTCTCGCATGAATATCAAGTCTTCACGGACACACCAATTTCTTCACTTTCAAAGTCTTCATGAAAGTCTTCAGAAATACCAAAATCTTCAGTTGAAGATATTCATTTTTAGGGGTCGACTTTTCCTGTAAATATCAAACTCCTCATAGACTTATAGACCTGTGTACACTCACACACGCATTAGTCCCTTAACCTATAAGTCTTCAATACACCAAAATCACTAAGGGGCACTAGATGCACTTACAAGAAGCACCCAAACGGGGTGATAAAAGCTGTCTTTATCTTGTCGGGTCCGTACAGACGGATCTGGTGGTACCCGGAGTAGGCGTCCAAAAAGGACAAATGCTCGCACCCTGCAGTCGAGTCGACTATCTGGTCGATGCGACGGAGAGGGAAGTGATCTTTAGGGCAGGCCCGATTGATATGCTTAAAATCAATACACATGCGAAGTGAGTCATCTTTCTTTTGGACCATGACAACATTGGCTAACCACTCGGAGTGGTGAATCTCTCGGATGAACTCAGCTGGCAAAAGCGGAGCCACCTCTTCACCGATTGCTTTTCTTTTCTGGAAGGCGGACCATCGAAGATGCTCTTTGACTGGTTTCACCTTTGGGTCGACTTGAAAACAATGCTCAGCCAGTCCCTTCGGAACACCCGGCATGTCAGAAGGCTTTCATGCAAAGATGTCCCAGTTCTCACGGAGGAACTGGATGGGCGCTTCTTCCTATTTGGAGTCGAGTGTGGTTGAAATGTGAGTCGGAGCTGCATTGGGATCCGTCGGGTGAATGTGAATCGACTTCGTTTCGCCAGACGACTGGAATGCTGAATCTGTGGCTGGGTTCTTGGCATGCGGCAAGTCACTCGGATCTGCATTTTTCTGGTATTCTTGCAATTCTACCACGGCCATTTGGGCATCGGTGATCTTTGAGCCCTTCTTGAAGCACTCTTCCGCCTTCTTCCGATTACCAGAGATAGTGATCACTCCTCTGGGACCAGGCATCTTCAGTTTGAGGTACACGTAACATGGTCGAGCCATAAATCGTGCATAAGTTGGCCTGCCCAGAATTGCATGATAAGCACTCTGGAAATCCACAACTTCAAACATCAACTTTTCTTTGCGGTAATGTTTGGAATCACCGAAAACCACGTTGAGTGCAATCTGACCGAGGGATGCAGCCTTATTGCCTGGGATGACCCCATGGAAACTCATATGGCCTTCACTGAGTCTGGACATCGGAATGCCCATTCCTTTCAACGTTTCTGCATACAGTATATTCAACCCACTGCAACCGTCCATCAGGACCTTTGTCAGTCGAGTGCCTTCGACCACCGGGTCGACCACCAGTGCTTGCCTCCCAGGGGTGGCGATGTGCGCTGGATGATCAGACTAGTCAAATGTAATGGCAGTCTGTGACCACTTCAAGTAACTGGGTGTAGCCGGAGCGACCATGTTCACTTCCCTGTTGATGACTTTCAATCGACTTTTTCTCTCAACGTCAGCAAAAATCATCAGAGTGGAATTCACGTGGGGATAACCATCATCATCTTCTCCCTCATCCTCAGCCCTGTCTACCTCCTTCTCCTTTTCCTTGGGTTGTTTCTCTCGGAACTGCTGGATTAGGAGTCGACACTGCCGAGTGGTGTGCTTTGGGTAAATGAACTTACCTTCTTCATCTTTTTTGGTCTGGATATGACACGGCAGATCCAACATGTCATTTCCATCTTGATCTTTTACTTTCTTGGGGTTCCATGGCCCCTTGGGTTTCCCCTTGAACTTTTCTTGAACCATAGCCAAGGCTTCACCAGGTGCAGCCGGCTCGGCCTTGTGCTTCGGTTTCTGACTGGAGTTTCCTCCTCCGGCTTCGTGGGCGACTGCTTTGTTCTTGCCACTCCGGAGTCACTCTTCCTCTTCACCATTGGCATACTTGGTGGCAATTTCCATCATCTGAGTCAGAGTCATGTTTCCTGTCCGACCGAATTTCATATTCAACTCTCGATACCTGACGCCTTCCTTGAAAGCACAAATTGCCTGATGATTAGACACATCTTCCACCGTGTGGTGTAGGGTGATCCATCTCTGGATATAATCCCTCAAAGTTTCATTCGGTTTCTGGACGCAACACTGTAATTCTGTCAAACCTGCTGGCCGTTTGCAGGTACCCTCGAATGTTCTGACAAACACTCGGATGAGATCTTCCCAAGTATAGATGCTGCCAGGCGCCAACTGATTCAGCCATGCTCTAGCCGAGCCCTCCAACATCAGAGGAAGGTGTTTCATGGCCACTTCATCATTGCCGCCACCAATCTGGATAGCCACTCGGTAGTCTTCAAGCCAAGTGTCAGGCTTGGACTCTCCGGTGAACTTGCTGGCTCCAGTCGCCAACCTGAAGTTGGGGGGAATCACCGCAGCTCTGGTAGCTCTACTGAAGCACTCTGGACCAGAGACTTGCACCCTGTTGCTGGTTTGCGGATCTCTGTCATGGCCCTCTCGGTGAGCTGTGTTTCTGTCGACCAAGCCCTGGATGAGAATAGATCTCGCATCAAAGCCTAGCTCCCTGGGGTCACTGGAATACCTCTTCTGACACTGTCAGGGCGTCTGTCTTCATGTGGCCGAGGCACGTATGACCCACTCCTTGGAGGAGGCATGGGCACTCCACGGCGATCATCACGATCGGCACGGCGATCATACTGCTCTTGGTTTCTGTATTGATCACATCCATCTCCACTTCCCTCACGCCTCGGGGCGATATTGGGCTATGGGCCGACTGAACTGTGTCTGCAACCACGGACCTGCTATGGATCCTATTCCGCGACTGAGATACGACCGTATTCTGCTCCCCTACTGCCCAGAGCAAGGCTCTGATCTGCACTAGACCACGGCCAGCTTCTGATTGGGAAGGTTGGATCGACTCTGCTATCCGGGCAGCAGTTGCTAGATTCTGGATGGGGGTTCAATATACTTGAGTCGGACGTGGAAAAAGTTGACATCGACTGGACTCAGGAGCATGTTGTCGAGCACGATCGTCGAGTGCGCGTTGGAGGTTCTCCAGTCGAGTGCGCTCAGCCAGGTTGGCCAAACGCACCTGCTCCAAGGCCTGGGCCTCAGGGGTCTCCCCAACTATAGGAGTATGCAGGGCATCCATATTCCGGCGACGAAGTTCCTCCCTCTGCCGTGAGGAGAGGGGTTCGGGGCGGTACTCCTCGTGAACGCGCAACGGGTCGCCGTTCTCATCACCTCCATCTTCACGATTTAAGCCAGGAGGACTGCGTGGTCCATTGACCATCAGGACTTCTGCCGTTGGGTCGCTGCTATCGCATTTGGATGCGGTCTCTAGGGAGCCAGTGGACAGATCGAATAGGCCGTAGAGAGATTCGTCGGGCTCGATCGCCGCGACTTGAGAGGTGGCCGACTGGCGGGCCACTGCATACTTCACCCACCGGTGAAGCCTCGACCGACTGGTGCATTTGCTCCGGCGGGCCATAGGGTGGGGGAAAGCTGCTGGACTCGACTGTTACTGGGTTGACGGTTGCCGCAGGAGGACGCCATGGACGCACGCGCGAAAGTGCGTCGCCCTGTGGGCGAGGAGCACGTTGGCGTTGAGTGGTGCCTCCTGAAGCCAAGCGGAGTCGTCGTTGACAAATACGAGCGCGCCGAGAAGGATCTCGCGGCCCTCAGCCAAACCTCCGCCTGAAACCATGATGAAGGGGATCGGAAAAATTGCAACTTCTCCAACAAGTCGGTAAGACACTTGCCCCACGGTGGGCGCCAACTGTCATGGTCCTAAGGCTGACAATAGAATAGGGGGTAGGAATGTAGATGTAAGATCCTATCTATGAAGAAGTTGTACACACGAGTTTACGAGTTCAGGCCCTTCTCGGAGGAAGTAACAGCCCTACGTCTCGGAGCCCTGAGGAAGGTCGACTGAATATATGTGTGTTGATTACAGAAAGTGCGAACCCCTGTCCCAGAGGAGGGGGTGGCTTATATAGAGTGCGCCAGGACCCCAGCTCACCTCCGTTACACAAGGTTCAATGTTCATAAAGGAGGGGCGTTACTGGTAACGTCTACAGTAAAGTATTATTAATGCCCATAATGCTATGGTTTAAGTCCTGACCATTGCAGAGTGGAGGGTTTCTCATCTTCTAGTGGTCGAGTGTCTTCAAGGTGGTCGAGTGTCTTCAAGGTGGTCGAGTGAGCACATCTTCACGGTCGAGTGGATGATGGTTTCACTTCGACTGCTTCTGATTCCTTGTAGAGATGTCCTTGGGGAGGTATGTTGGATAGATCCATGACCCTACCCTAGGTGCATAGCTTCATCACTGGGTGTCCTTAGCTCAAGGGGAATAAGGTGAAGACGCAGTCTTCTTAGTTGAATCTCAGCCTTCCTAACCAGATGTACAGTTGTCACAGCAACTGGAAGTGCTCCAACAAATCATTGTCTTCAACAAGCTATTGGTTCTATCCTTCCCATCTCTTTATTTGCAGTTGGTCCTTGTGAAGTCATTGCCTGTCTGCATTATCTTCTGTCTTCACTAAGCGACTGCTGGTTCTGATTGGCTTCATACTATCTTCCATCCTGATCCATACTGCCTAGTTGCTATTAGTCTTTGTGCTTTCACTTCATTGAATACTTGACTATGGCTTGCCTAGTGTAGTCTACCTTCCGCTATATGGTAATAGGTTTATTTATATTGTTTGTCTTTGAAACTTCCATGTTTTTAAGACTTCCATAAAAATCTCCTATTCACCCACCCCCCCTCCAGTCGATCACTAGCACTTTCAGGCCTTCCTCAACCGGCTGGAAGCCTTGGATGCCATTGCTGAGAAGCACCTCGACCTCTCCACAAAAGCCGCCGCTCCTTAGCCGCCGGTCGGTGGCCCGGCGCACTAAGTTGAGGAGGAGGAGGTCGTACGTTCGTGGATCCATCTTTCTTCTTGCCTTCTGTAACCACCACTGCGATCGCATCATCGTGGCCTTAATTCTTATTGTGTTATTCCATTCTCGTTCCAGTCAATACCGACATGTGCGATCCCTTTGCTTAATTATATGCATCACTGTAACTAGTACTGCATCCGTCAATTTATAAGTTGTGCTTACCTTTTCCATCAATTTCGTGCAATGCGCGGGCATCTTGCTAGAAACACTAGAATATGTCTATATAATCCGTTTGTGATAGTCCATTTGAATTCTCAAAAAAGACAAATATTTAGGTACGGAGGGAGTAATCTATTAGGAGTATATCAAAACAATAGTGATTTCTTTCAAGTTTGTGAACAAATACTACTATTCTACTACTTTGGATACGTCGTAACGCATGGGCACATTGCTGGTAAAAGGAAAGGCCTGTCGTGTTCGCGTCGCACCCCCACACGCCCAGGAATCGGGAGTACAACACGGCCCGTCCGGCACGACACATAGCTTAGGGAAGGCGTGTTGCCTAGCATTTCCACTTTCATGTGGGACCGCCGTTGAGCAAACTGACACCCCGCCAGCCGCCGGGTTGGAAAACAGAAATGAAGGGAAGATCTAGCTGTAGCACGAAAGCCAAGAAATTTGGTGTCAGACGGGGCTCGTTGATAGAGTAGGAGCATTCCGTACTAGTACTACTCCTACTAGTACCAAGTTTGAACTCCTAATACTATATTACTAGTACTACCACTATACAACTAGTAGTTACGTGCACGGCACAACATCGTAGGAACAAAAAAGGGAAGATCTTGTTTTGGGTGATTTATATTATTTTCAATCAACGTAGTATGAATAATATGATGTAGGGGGCACCCATGAAGCTTATGTGGCTTGGTTGCATGGCTACGGAAGGTTAGAGAAAAATAAATAGATAATGTGCTTAGAGTGAACCCCACTAAATAGATATACTTTGGATCCATTGCAACAGACCGGCACATCTATATCTATACCCCCTATATAGTGTGTGAAAAACTTTGAAAGTTGGTCATTGGATGAAGCCAATATGACGGTACAAAGATGGCAAATCTGAGCACTACTGGCCGTTGCATATCATCCACCAGATTCTGCCACATGTATAATCTAGAAGACTCCATGGTTGAACTTAATTCATGACTAACTTTGCCACAACTAAGCTTAGGCAAAGATATTAGTTCTTCAAAATGAGAGCCACAAGTTGGCAAGCCTAAGGGAATCTTGCCACATTTTTTGTGTTTATGTCATGTGGGGCCTTAGTGTGGCTTGAACCAAACACTCACCTAAGTTAATCAAACTTGCCTAACCTTACATTCCACCAGATTTTGCCACATGTTAGAATCCAGAAAGCTCCACATGTAGAAGCATAATGCACAAACCACCATAATCTCGTGCGTGCAATGCACGTGTACCTTACTGGTACTAGTTGGTAGTAGTAAGAAAAAATCCAGTTTTGGCACGAGCTCGTATTGCGGGAGCACCACAAGGCCTGCCGCAGGAGTTACATTTCCCTCTCGGGGACCACAGGACCGAACTTCAGTGGCTTAGTACCCGGCCTATGAGTCAATGACATGCGGACCTTAAATGCGGCTGGCCCACATGTCATTCTCATGGTGGTGGCGTGGTTCGCAACTCACTCGTTCAAGATGAACCGGCCGGTGGTGGCGTGGCCGTGGCGAGGGTGCCACAGCTGGGCGTCGGGGCGTTACGAGGTGCAGATGGCCAGACCGGCGGGTACTACCTGTAGTACATAAGTACTCCAGCTGAGGATTGATGCCCGGGAAGAAATGTGTCACAACCGCTGGATGAAAATTCGATGGTGCGGGAGTACGCATCGGAGCACAGCAGTGGAGCAGGCAAACCGCGTCCAATCGGGTGTGTCTGTGGTAGAAAGTTGATGGTCGCCACAGTTCAGCTGGCTCGCATGTCATGCACACAAAGGTAGAGGAGCGGTGGTGCCGAGAGGGCTGAGGGGCACGTCGGGGGGATGAGCATCCCCTGACGCGAACAATCCTGCCATTCTGTCACTAACATGTGGGACCCATAAGCGTGGGTCCCACCTGTCAGCAAAGGAAAGGCAGGGCAAGGCAGTGATAGCCACGTCAGAGGATCCATGTCCACATCGGGGGACGTCGTGCCATGGTTTGGAGCGGCATCATGGGAATCGCGTGTGGGTGTGGCAGTGGTAGAAACAAGAAACGTGATGGTCGTCGTGGTTCAACTTCCATGGACAAGCTGTCATGTCTGCTGACACATGTATATCAAAACTAGAGTGTCTATATTTCAAGCACGTGAACAAGAATTATTCTACTACTTTGAATCCATTGCAACGCACGGGACAGCACATTGTTAGTAGTAGTGTCCATCTCTATCTCTAGAGGCCTTCCCTCATTCATCCTTTTCTCTCACAAGATAAACTACTCATACAAATGCATCTTGATGTTCTGTGGAACGCACGAGGATGTTTCCTTGGGGGTCTCTCCAGCGCGGCGTGGCCGTAGTTGGAAGTTGACGCCCCTTGAGATGCCGACGTTGAGGGGCACTCAGATTTCCTCCGATTAGCAGGTAAGATGATCTTGATCACGTAGTAAATGCATTCTAAAGACTACTTCCATGTCCATTTCCTAATTCTCCCCCTGCCCACTGTTTCACAGGTTAGGCTCGGTGCGAGTGGAGATTGGCTTGCATATGTACGGGAGGGTACCAACATCAATTTGCACAACATTTACAACGGTGACACCGTTCCATAGAACCTTTGTCCAACATTGGGATCAGCCATGTAACGGGCCACTGCATGAATTGGTACGATGGAACCACGGTGAGATTGAATAAGATAGCACGAACCTTGCACATGGCGGTCAAAGGCGGACCATGCTGTCTGCGGCCGATTTGTTGTCGTACGAGTAGGAAGACAATGTGCTCCTTTCTAACCGCATCTTCGGGGTGACAAACCAGGGGACCTATTCTGTATGGGACACATCCTACGATATACTCCCTCTCTCCTAGTTTATTTGTTTTGAATCTTTTCGTTTTATAAGTTTCAAATTCAAATTTAGAGCTCCCCATCACATGTTGAGATTACAATGTCCATTAAATCGTTGTGTGCATGTATAGTAAAGAAACAAATCTCGAGTTTGGCATGAGTTCGTGCTGCGGGCGCACCACAAGCGCTGGCGCAGGAGTTACATTTCCCTCTCAGGGCCGTTGGGACTGAGCTTCAGTGCCTTACTACACCTACCTTTGAGTCAATAACATGTGGACCCAATAGGTGACTGGTCCACAGGTAATGCTCCCGTAGGCAGAGGGGCAGTGGGGCCAAGAGGGGTGAGCCGCAGGTCGGGGAACATGTGGTTTCATGGGTTCGAGCGGCATCGTGGGAATTGTGGGTGGCTGTGGTAGAAACTTGATGCTCGCCGCATTTTAGGTGGCCCACATGTCATGCACACAAAGGTAGAGGGGTGGTGCGGCCAAGAGGGGTGAGGCGCATGTCGGGGGGCATGGTGCCGTGGGTCGAAGAGGCGTCGTGGGAATCGCGAGATGAAACGTGATGGTCCTCGTAGTTGAACTTCCATGGACAAGCTGTCATGTCTACGGACACATGCACTGCATACCGATCACTTGAAGGAGTTCCTTATAGTCAAGCGGACCTACGCTACTACTCTGTTCCAAAGACATGCACACCATCGAAATAGTCCATCTATGTCAATATACCCAGAGAGGGAATACTTTTTTTTACAAGAGAGGAAATAGTTCCTCCGTCCATAATGCCCTCCTGCTGGTGCAGCCTTTTCTTCTTCTTCTTCTTCTTCTTCTTCTTCTTCTTATTCTTATTCTTCTTCTTCTTATTCTTCTTCTTCTTGTTGTTCTCATTCTCTGTGGGAGACGGCTTCACAACAAGCTCTTTGGACCTTGCAGCTATCTCGAAACTCACACGGGCATCGAGGGCAGCATATTTTATCCGCTCGTATGTCAAGGGATAATTCTCCCATCCAGATGACCTTAATGCCACCGTGTCGTCACCCTTCTGAAGATTTGTACCGAGCACAAAATTTGCTACGTCAAATAGGGATGGTGTCTGTTTATCATAATGTTCTACAGGAATTTTGATTCTGGTTTGTAGGTCAGCGATGTTTTTCAAATCAAGGTTGTACTGCTCCAGCTTCTGTTTGTCCCCTTCGATGGCTGCCCCGCAGAAGTATACGTCCTCCCGAGACAAGAAATCGTGAAGCTCGCGTGGTATGGAGGGCGAGTGTATGATGTGGTACACCAAAACATCATCTTCGTGGCACAGCTAAAGGACGGCGGCGCACTGGATCTTCCTAGGGGCACGCTCCGTGTACTCTGCGTCGAGACCGACGACCCTCGTCTCTACCTTTTCGAGGGAGTTGGATAGATTGTTGATCCACTGCCGAACAACCCTTGGGTGGACGGTGACGGTGGCAACTATGCGCATCGAGCCTTCGACGAGGACATGTTGGATGCTATAAACCTGCATCTCGATCTCTTCCGCCATTTGGAACCGCTGGAACGGAGGGCTATGGTTTGGAGAATTAGGATTAGATGTCTAGTCAAACTGAAGTAGTAGATTATTTAAAGAGGTTTAAACAATGTGAACATAGTGGGGTTTGGATGCAAATGAATACGAAGGGGAAGTGAAGAAGCCGAGGATAATCGGTTCCCGATGGAGAAGTAAATGGGAGAAGTGGCGTGCAGGCAGTTGATTAGATGGCTAGGTAGACTAAACGAAAAGGCTATGCGGGTAGACTGATGAGTCGTACCTGTTCGTGTACGTTCCCATCCTTCCTGATAGGTGGGACCTATGCAAACAGACAAAAAATGTGTCGTAGTTTTTTTGAGCGCGTGAGTGGGAGACACAACATTCTCTGGTTAAGGAATACCCCCGCTGTTTAGGTGAGTATAAGTCACCTTATGAAAATCAGGTTTTCCCAAAACCTTAAGGCATGGAGCATTAACTTCCTGCTCGATCCCCTCCTAGCCTCGTTAGCTAACGTTCTCTTCCTCTGCTGTGGCGTTCTACCTTTCCATTTGTCCTCATATCAAGTGTGGAACGATCTGCATGCCGTCCTCGATGCACCAGAACGACCACTGCATGCATCACGGCAGGGCGTTGATTGGGCATGCACAAGAATTTGGTTAGTCCTGCCTTCGGTCGCTGCGTGCTGTCGCTCAACAGTGGCATGGCGGCGCTTGACGGCCAGTTTGCCGGCAAAGTGCTGATGGTAACCATCAATGGCGACCGGCCTCCCGTCTCACTGGACGACCTTGTCAAAGCTCATGGCATTGCACACGGCATGCAAATAAGTGAGTTGCTCGTCGAAGTCTGTCCACCACTGGCTGATTTCTTCATCAGGTTCCGAACAACTTTCGTCTGTAGTCGTGTGTTTGAATCTTCTCGGCTTTGTTCTGCGATGGCGCGCTGGTGAGCTTTGATTGGTGGCACCCAGGATGGAGCTCGGTGCCCTCTGAGCTTGATTTTTTTTAACAAAGCTTACCTTCCACGGCATGCCTCGACGTGCTTGGAACAGCGAGTCCATGAACGAGCTTATCAATGACCTTGGAGGTGAGCTCGTAAGTATGTTTGTTCCTCTAGACAGCTGGCCTCTGACGGTTATGGCATGGATGAAGAAGCCGTCCACCATACCGAAGGTGATTGGTGTTGATATACCGGTGCAGGAACCGGGGTTGTACTATTCGTCGCCACCAAGGCCGCCGCGGACCATGTTAGGGATGTACCTGTATCGAGTGTTCGTGCATGTCGAAGAAGTGGTCAATCCATCAATCGAATCCCTGCCACCGCCGCTGGTGCTAGGGTCCATCGACGACGTCCATTACAGGAGTCAACGCCATACTTTCCCCGTGTTGCTCGGAACGATGGATGGCACAGGGCCTACTCCATCGCACGGCGGAGGCCACTACTTCTTTGGGAGAAGAGGCAGGGCTGGCTGCCTGGATGTGCTCTAATTTGAGGTAACAACTGAATCTTGTCAGATACTAGTTAAATCCGAGCTATGGGTGTGAAGCACTGATATGCCAGTACATTTGATTGTGACATGTTCTAATTTTGTACCTGAACTTTCTTTAGAAAGGGCTGTACGTCAACGTAATGTGCTAGCAGAACTTATTGTGTTGTCTGTCTATTTTCTTTGCACAACATTCAAGATATTTCCCGGTCATTGATAAAGATGATGAACCGTTATGTACGACTTTGTTGGTTTCAACATAGCCCTTCCCGTAGCGATCCATTGCTTCCATCTTGTTTGTGCTGCCTGCGTGAAATTTCTGTATGCAAGTTCAGTGTGCTATGATGTTCTATATGATTGTGTCAAATATATAAGTTTTTACTGAGGATCAGCAATGCATATGGCTGAAAGATGTATTTACGAGCATCGACCGATGGGTCTCTCTCTATCTCTCTCTCTCACACGCACACATACACACGCACATGCATAAGTGGGACCCGTTGAATTATTTATTTGCTCGTGACAGCTTTTAATTAGGTTCCACTATAATCTAACTTTTTTCTTAAGTTATTAATTGAGCACAGTGACTTCAAAAAGTTGTACAGAAGCCTTGTTTGGGCCTTTCCGGCGTCGCTGAATGTGGGCTGAGTAACCATCTTAGGTTGTACTGTACTACACACGCCTTTTTTCAACATGAGCAATGCCATTGGGCCGACAGTTGTACACAATATCCAGGTCAACTTGTTTTTCTCCGCCCCGCTAGGCTGCAAACTTTCCTAGGAGGTATGCATTAGGCTTAACAAGAAAATGGACTTTAAGAAATAATAAATGGGATGTAATTATAATAACTGGACAGTTACTATGCACCAAACACGTAATTAGTTTGAAAAATATATTATTTTTGGAATTTGAAAATTTTAACTTCATTACTTGTTGCGCGCGCAATATTTCGTTGGATTTTAACGTAATAACACTTTATTTTGAAATTATATTTAACCTGACTAGAAATTTTGGATAAAAATATTTCGGATCCCATCAAAATGTGGGATTTTTTTTTGAATTCTGCTTTGAGCGGTTGTTTGAAATTATTAATCGTTGTCCTAGCTAGAAGTTGGACTGTACTTTTAACAAACTGTAAATGGGCTGTAGTAAAATCCATTATATTAAAAAATGGGATGTACATTCTTACAAATCACAAATGGGCTATATGTTCTTTGCCAAATCCGAGTTGTGGTCCTACTAAGTTGACGCATACCGAGGGCTTTGTCAACTTAGTCAATATAAACGATTCTAGATGCAGTGATCGTACGATGTCCATCCAACGGCCGTAGTGCTTCTTCAACCTCTGGTCTTCTTGCTCCAACCGCCCAAAGTAGCGTCGGTCGTGTGGCGTGCTCCTGCCTCCCGTGGCCGGTTGTGATGCCGCGGAGGCCTCACCGCCCCGTACTACTCCCACCGCTGGCTAGGCCATCCCTCTACTCACCCACACCCTCTGTTATTCTGCGGCGACGGCAGCCTCACACCGCAGCCGAGCCAGTGAACCCTCGTACTCCTCTCCGCGCGGGCTTCCACTGCTTCCACTGCCGCGTCTTCCCTGGCTCCGCGTCGTCCCCTTCCTAGGCCTCGCCGTCGTCCAGACCATCGCCCTGGTGCTCTCGGCGCGGCGTGGTCAACGGCCGACTTCCAACGGAAGAGTACTGTACGTGGAGAGGCTGACAGCTGGGTCCAGGCGGCCGCAAGGAAGTGCCTCCTTATTACGCGCAAAATAATTATTCCTCCACCTGACAGCAGGGACCTACCGGACGGGCCACCTTATTTCGCAAAAAACGTTTCCCCCCTGACTGCTGGGACCCACCAGACGGGCCGGTGTATTTCACAAAAAAAATGTTCCCCCCGCTATCAGCTCAGACCCGCCGGAAGTGCCTCCTTATTACGCACAAAAAAATGAATACTCCCCCTGCTAGCTGGTACCCACCATGGTGGGAGGCTAACTTGTGGGCCTACTAAGTTGACTGGGACAGGGGCCTTTGTCAACTTTAGTCAATATGAACGATTCGAGCTCCAGTGACCGTATGATGTCCATCCAACAACCGTAGTGCTTCTTCAACCTCTGGTCTTCTTGCTCCAGCCGCCCAAAGCAGCGCCGGTCGTGTCGCATGCTCCTGCCTCCCGTGGCCGGCTGTGCTGCCGCAGAGGCCTCAACGTCCCCTACTATTCCCACCGCTAGCCAGGCCCTGCGGCGACGGCAGCCTCACACCACAGCCGAACCAGTGAACCCTCGTACTCCTCTCCGCGCAGGCTCCCACTGTCGCGTCTTCCTCGGCTCCCCGTCGTCCCCTTCCTAGGCCTCGCCGTCGTCCACCGCCCTGGTGCTCTTGGCGCGGCGTGGTCAACGTAGTCAAGGAACGACTTCCATCGGACGTGGACTGTACGTGGAGAGGCTGACAGCTGGGTCCACGGCTGCAGCAAGGAATTGCCTCCTTATTACGCGGAAAATAATGATTCCTCCACCTGACAGCTGGGACCCACCGGACAGGCCACTGTATTTCGCGAAAAAATGTCTCCCCTGACTACTGGGACCCACCAGCTACATCTTCACACGCAAGGAAGTGCGTCCGGGCAAAAAATTGATTCACCTCCCTGACTGCTGGGACCCACCAGCTACATCTTCGCAGGTAAGGAAGTGCCTGATAGTCAGGACCCACCTGATCGAAGCGTACGTAGCGTTGTCATTCTGGTCGCAAACGTGTACGTACATATATACTTGTGGATGTAGAGGCGCGCACGTGTCGTAGTAGAGGCGCGTACGTGTCATAGTAGAGGCACGCACGTAGCATGTACACGTACGTACAACGGCCAGGGTGCAAGAAAGAAAATACGACCACGTATGTGTACATACGGGCGGGGTCTCGAACGCCTACTCACGCATACGTACGGCCAGGGCTCGTGTACATCGCTGGGTCGGAACGGAGAAACAGCATCGTCCTCGTGTTCATGGGGAGGCGACAGAATGCGTCGTGTTCATGGGGAGGCAACGGAATGCGTCGTGTTCATCGGGAGGCAATGGAATGCATGGGAGCCAACCGGCTGGGTCGGAACGGAATGCGTGGTCATGCTCATCGGGAGGGCTTGGATGGAACAGGCGATGGAGACGAGGCCTGGGGTACCGCACAAAGGAGGAAACGGACCTCCTACGTTCGGAACGGGGTCCTATTGATTGGGAGGGGTCTGGCGTACCACAAAACGGAGGAAACGAACCTCCTACGGTCGAAACGGGGGTCCTGTTGATCGGGAGGGGTGTGGCATACCACAAAATGGACGAAACGGACCTCCTACGGTCGAAACGGGGGTCCTGTTGATCAGGAGGGGTGTGGCGTACCGCAAAACTGACGGACTTGTGTTGGAGCGCTCCGGTCGAAATAGAGGTCCTGTTCATCTGGAGCGGTGTGGCGTACCGCAAAACGGGACTCCACGGGATACTGTTCATCTCCACCGTCGACCTCCTCCAGCCACCACGGGCTACCGTCGACCTCCTCCAGCCTCCACGGGCTCCTGTTCATCCAGACTCCACCGCGCGCTACTCCACCGGCTACTGTTCAACTACCCTTCCACCATCTACTGTTCATCCAGCCCTCCACACCACGGGGTTCTGTTCAACCACCCCTCCACGGGCACCCCTCCACCGTCTACTGTTCATCCAGCCCTCCACCACACCACAAGGTCCTATTCATCCAGAGGCAACGCCACAGCTCACTGTTCTCCAACCCCCCGCCCCCCCCCCCCCCCCCGCAATGCTCACTGTTCATCCCAGAGGTAGCATCGATCGGCTTCAGTTAGCAGCAGTAGTGAAGGAATCGCTCGATCGGGTTCAGTTAACAGCCATCAATCGATCGCTCGGGTTCAGTAACGCCTAGCCTGCAGTGCAATCGCTCGGGTTCAGTTAGAGCCCAACGCCTCACTCGGGTTCAGCTAGAGCCAGCACCTCGCATACAAGCGCGTACGTGTACGAGAGAAACGTGCATCGCTCGGCCCCCGACCTCCCACCGTAACAGGGAACTCCCCAAAATTTTCCTCCCCCTCGCTTCTACCACGGTTTTTTCTGTCATGGATGGCCCAAAGAATGTCATGCAGCTGCGTCTTCGGCCCGCCCAGGATGAAAAGCCAATTTTCTGTCATGATTTTTTGTCATAGAAGTAGGAGCCAACCACATCTCTAATGATACCGGGTTTTGTCACAATTATTGTCATAGAAGTGTCATATGTATCACAGAAAAAAATTTCATTCGGCCCAAAATGTCACGGATGTGTCTTTTTTTTGTAGTGCAACACTCTTGAGGAGCACTGGCCCGGGTTGTTGATTAAGTCCACGTGGGTTGGCAAGTCCCTATGCAAGTTTTAGTTGTTATTAGGGAAATGGTAAAACCAATGTTTGGCCTTGCTGGAAGAGTTTTATTCAAAGCGAACTGTCAAGAGGGGACCATAAACCCTCACCGTGTTAGGGACGAAAAATCAAGGAACATAACACCGGTATGATGGAAACTAGGGCGGCAAGAGGGGAACAAAACACCAGGAAAAGGGCCGAGCCTTCGCCCCTTTACCAATAGCTGATTCGAGTCTACATTTTCCTTTCCATTGTTTTGTTTAACCTTCCTTGTAATCTAACATATCTGAGCAGTGATAATTCCCTGCTTATGTAAACACCTCGGTGTACAAACTCTTTCAGTAAGATCTTGTTACAATTGTTGATGACATTCTGGTTGCCACGGATGGACGAGAACTTTGCCTATTGGTCCGTCTCGTCTTGTGCGCAGGAAGATGGTTCTCTTCGTCCCTCGCCCTTGTTACCGACGTTGTTGCCGACATAACTGACAAGTGATACTCTGACCTGCCTTGCTATCATGCCCATGCAAATTGATTAGCGCCTTCCTGCTATTAACCCACATGGTGAGCCCATAACCCACAGTTCCACATGATTGAAACCTGACTCTCATGTACATCCCTGTTTTCCAAAATGGTTCCTCATGCTTGGCTTCGTATGTAATTCACGATCCACCTTCCTTGTGATCTGTTCTGGTATTAGACACCATACTTATTCCCATTGCTCTGAACCCCTTTCACCCTCTGTTTTAGGCAATGAACGATTGCCTACCCGATTGAAGCTTCTTATTGCACCTTCTTACGTTCCTCTCGAGAGATGCCTCTATGCCACTTTCATTGAGATAGCCCCCATGTACCTATCTTGTGTTGAGCTCCATCCTTCCCGAGTCTTTCCCCCTTACACCACCCCTTTAAATCTCGGGACGAGATTTCTTGTAGTGGAGGAGAATTGTGACGCACGGATAATCAAGCTACAGTAATCCACTTCTATGGGTGCCAGGTCATCACTCTTACTATTGCTAATCCTCATTTGATCCGAAACATAATTCAAATCCAAGTTCAAATTAAAGTCCAAATTCAAATTTCTCAAACATGCAAACTAAAATGTTCAAATAATCCTATAAATTCCCCTGATCATTGTCATGTTGAAACCAACTTCAACTGACTTACTAATAAATTCCTAGGAAATTTATAAAGTGGTCCAACATCATATTAAATGACCTTTTCAATTTCTAAAAATACTTGAACGATTCCATTGGCCCTGAAACTTTTTAGGCAACACCACAATGTTGTGCTTGAACTTTTTGCTAAGTTTCACATTCAACAAAAATCATTTGATGCCTTGTTTCCATCCAAAACAGTAGCTATCCTTTTAATAGAAAAAAATAGAGAAAAGGAACCCCCCCTTTCCCAACCGGGCCTCGACCCCGCTGGCCCAGTCGGCCACCCCCACAGGTCGGCCCACCCCGTTGCCTCCATAACCCCTTCCCATGACCTAAACCACCCCCCCCACAAACCCCACGATCCCGACCCCACTCTCTCCTCCCGCTTGCCCCCGATCTGGATCGGGGCTCGACCCCGACTGCCCCCATCGCCGCGTCGGCCATGACGTCGTCACCGGACCTCGTCCCCGTCGCCCCCTGTCGCTCGCCGGACGCCTCGCCTTCCTCCCGGAAGCCCCACTCGCTGGACCGCCTCGCCCCCACCGATGCCGCCCCAACCTCTTCGTCCCCGACGCCGTTTGCCTCGTCGTCACGGACTCCGGCCACCCCCAAGCCGCCCCGACCCCACTGCCACCCCCTACAGCTTCGCGGTGAGCCGCTGCACCGGTTGCGCCTACCCTCTCCTCCCCCTCTCTGCTCCCGTACTCCGTCACAGTCCTCTCCTCCCCCTCTCTGCTCCCGTACTCCGTCACAGTCGCCGCGCGCACCGCGCGACCCGGCCACGCCCGATGCACCCGCTCGCGCACAGCCGTTGCCCCATAGCAGTGCTCGCCGCGCCCCCTTGCGCGCCCACCTCCGACCACCGCACGCTGTGGCCGCCATCCCCGCCACGGTCCTGTGCCACTCCTGCTGCTCCCCCCGCCCCCCGCTGGCCGCGCCCGCCACGCGCTCACGTCGCTGCCCGCTGCCGCGCCTTCCGCTCTGGCCTGGACCCTGCTCCGCCGCGTCAACGACCGCACCTAGCCGCCGCCGTTGGCTGCCACACCCGGCTGGCCTCGCCGTGGCCCCGGCTGGTCGTGCCAAGGTCCGGCGCCACATCCCCTCCACCAGTCTGTTCGGCGGCTCCCCACGTCGCCGGCGAGCTCTCCCCGGCCGGCGCCCGGGCAGCACCCCGCCGCGCTCGAGTTCGCCCTTCTCGGGCACGGGCGCCCGCCCGCCCAGTTAACCACCGCCCGTTAGGCCCCTGTGCCTATGACACCTGGGGCCTGACACGTGTAAAACGAAAACGTGAATGTAAAAAAAGAATTAAAAATAACTTAATTAATCTATTAGTAATTAGTTAATTTAATTAATCATGTTAGTTAACCTAACCTAATTAGTCTGATTAGTTAGCTAATTAACTAATACTTAATTAAGCAGTCAATGATGTTTGGGCCCCACAGCCCCTTTAACCAGTCAACCCAGTCAGAGTTGAATGTTGACCCTGCTGATGTCATGATGACATCATGCTGATGCAATAACTCCATTTAGTTTTAATAATAATTCTAGTTAATGTTTAAAACTTCGAAAAATCTTATAAAATAATCCGTAACTCGGATGAAACAGTTTTCTACGTGAAAGTTGCTTAGAACGACGAGACGAATCCGAATACTCTGTCCGTTCGTCTGCCACGCATCCCTAGTATAGGGAACATGCAACCTTCCCCCTCCGGTTCGTCTATTCGAAATGCTAAATTTCGGGGAAACATTTCCAGATATTCTCCCCCTTTGTCAGGACCCCGATTTTAAGTCACACCGATCTAGCCTTTAACACCTCATATCACTTTGCGGCCTCACGCACGGTATCCCCAAGGGAGTCGCCTTACCATGGCCCGGGACCGTTTGTACTTGGCTCACGTATATGATAGTGTCGCTACCTCCATATGACAGAGAACCCGGGCCGACATGACTAGTCGTGAACCCAAAGTGGCACTAACTTATGGGGACAGGCATACATGAATCAACATCGAGCATGTCGGTCAGCAGCGTGTGAATCCGGGCTGTAGCAACTGGGCTAACAGGACTCCAGGAACCCGAGCTGTAGCAGGCTAGCAGGACTCCGAATGTCATCGCGTGACATTTCCCCGAAGGGACAGACACAGGAACGAAGCGAATCACATGCCGGCCAGTCTAAGTGTTCCGGAGCAGTAGTGCTGGGCTAGCAGGACTCCGGTGAACCGGGCTGTAGTGGACTACTATGGCTCATGGAAGCACAAGACTACATTTCCCCATAAGAGAGGCTACCAAGGATGAACAACTAGGTTGTCGGATCCCACACATACCAAGCATTTCAATCATACACAAAATATGTCCGATATGTGTAAATACAACATGGCATCACAACATAACTATACGACTCAAGTATTTATTCAATCCGAAGAGCCAGATAATACAAACATGGGTCTCATGACCCAACATTCAGAGCATACAAGTCAAAGCACATGCGGAAGCTTAACATGTCTGAGTACAGACTTCTACAAATGAAAAAGGCTGAGAAGCCTGACTATCTACCAGATCCTGCCGAGGGCACCAGATCGTAGCTGAGGTATCAAGCTAAACGTCGAAGTCCACATGGAACTACTAGCGAGACTAAAGTCTCTCTACAAAACATAAATTAAGCAAACGTGAGTACAAATGTACCCAGCAAGACTTACATCAGAACTAACTACACATGCATTGGTAGCAACAAAGGGGGTGGTGGAGTTTAACTACATCAAGCCAGCTTTAACTCACTGGCTAACCTGAACTACTACTGCAAATAACTCTTTGAGGTGGCGCACACGAGTCCACATATTCACCATATCAATACACCATTATGGATCCGCTCCCATCTCCCTACGAGAACGCCATCCATAGCACTCATGCTTATCTTGTGTATTTTAGAGTATCCACTTTCACTTGTCTATGAATGATGCAATGGGTCCAAGTTTCCATGTCCGAGGAATCCGGCTATTCGAATAGATAATGATAACCCTGCAGGGGTGTACTTCTTCACACACACTCTCGCCACTTACCACCATGTACACATCATGTATCTCGGCAACCTTCGAGCGGAAGCCTGGCAAGGGAGTCGGCCATGACCTGACTAACCAACAAGTCTCTAGTCCAGGTTTATCGCCTATTCGGGTTCCATCTGCAAGGAGATCCGGCCGGGGTGTCCGTCATGACCCCAAACGATGTGTCCAGGGTTCCCAAGCCCACCATCCGGGTTCCATTTTGTACACCGTGCCACTGTTCCTAGTCTGTCCCAAGCCCACTTGTACCGGGTGCCACTCGGTAGACTACTAACACTACCTACAAACACCAGAAACTAGTTGCAACTCCTGGACAGAGATCAGGTAGATTAATAAGTCGAGAGGGGCAATTAAGCATTCCAATGCGTGGTTGTAGCTGTTCATGGATCACAAACACAGAACTCAGTTCCTGAGGACGGCTGCAAAGAGACAACCAATCATGTACTCCTACATGGCCTCTCACCACTACCATTACCAAATCGTGTTCACCCACTTAGCTCTCAACAGTAGGACATGTTCACCACATTCCAATTCATCCCGATGAATCGGACCTGACTCAACTCTAAGCAGTAGCAGGCATGACAAACAGGCATGAATGAGTAGGCACATCAGGGCTCGAACAACTCCTACTCATGCTAGTGGGTTTCATCTATTTACTGTGGCAATGACAGGTCATGCAGAGGAAAGGGGTTCAACTACCGCAGCATGTAACAGTTGTATCGGTGTTGTCCTAATGCAGTAAAAGAGAGCAGGAGCGAGAGAGTGGGATTGTATCAGAAAACAAGGGGGTTTTGCTTGCCTGACACTTCTGAAGAGGAACACAATTCATCGGTGTCATCGTTCTCGTCGTTGGTACACGTCTACCGAGAGGGGACAAACACCGACAACTGAGAAAGAACACAATCAATGCAATGCCACAATATAATGCATGATCATTACATGGCAATATGCTGTGATTTGGACTAATGCAACAGGAAGTCATTTTGGTTGAAGTGGAATTCAAAGCTAGATCAAATTTCAACTCCAAATCTATTATCAAATTTTTCCTAATCATGTTTCATCCTAAACAATGAAGTTAACAACATGTATGAAAACAGTACATATGGATAGATTGTATTTTTCTGATCATTTTTCATATATAATTTATTTCATTTGGAGCTACGATTGAATTACTATGAATTTTAGAAGTTTTAATTATTTTCTGGCATTTTCTGGATTATTTTTAATCCAGCAAATGATTAACTGCGTCAGCATGACCTCAGTGCGACATAAGCAAGTCATCAGGGGCCGGTCCAGGTCAAACCTGACACCGTGGCCCACATGTCAGTGAGATAAAGAGTTAACAGGGGGTTATTAACTTAACCCGTGTTTTAAACAGCAGTGGTCCCACATGTCATACACTAGGGGTTAATTAACCGAGTGATTAGCACCTAACCTAATGCTCCACGTCAGCTCTAATTGGCATTTAGCCGCCGGCGGAAACAGGGCACGGCGAGGTCGCTCGTCCGGCCAACTCCGGCAACGGGAGGTCGCGCGGCAGGGTGCGTTGGAACACCCGCAGCAGGGCGCGTACGATGGTGGTGGTGGCTGGAGCTGATTCGGGCTGTAGCGGCGTCGGCGATGAGCTTTGCGGCGGAGATGCTCGGGCTTGGCTGGGGCGCGGGGCTGCAGCTTGCTAGCAAGCAGGTTGAGCGGCGCAGAAGCACTAGGGGAGCTCCTGGAGAACTACCACATGCTCGGACGTGAGCAGATCGAGCTTAGGCCACGGCGGCGATGAGACACGACGGCGGAAGCTCTCGGCGATGGCGGGAATCGAGCTAGCGGACCAAATCCACCACGGGGCATGAGGGGAAAGGGAGAGAGGCTCACAGGGAGTCGTATGGAGGTCTCGTCAGGCTCGGGGACGAATTACAAACGACGAATCGGGCGGTGGCATCTGGCGGAGCAGAGCTCGGAGACGGCGATGGTGGCGTCGATGCGGGGCCTTCGGGCTCGCGTCCTTCGGTGGAGAGGTTAATCGGGGCTTGGCGAAGATTTTGGAAAGTTGGTGGAGGAGAGACGACGACGGTGGCCAGCGCTGATATTTGGACGGCGGCGACGGGCGCGTTTGGTCCGGGCGAGAGAGAGGGAGCAGAGGAGAGGAGGGCCATGGGGGAGAGTGAGAGGGGTCGGAGGGGTGTGTGTGGCGACGTTACAGGACGCCAGGGGAAGCAGGCACCAGGAGGTGGCGCGGTGCGTACGCGCGGGCGATGGGCACACGCCCTCGTGCCCTCTGGCACGAGGTTGAGGACGACTGGCATATCCAGGTAGGCTGGGCCGGCTAGAGGAGTTGGGCCCGGTAAGTGTGCTGCCAGGTAAACCCTCTCTCTCTCTTCTATTATGTTTGTTTCTGTTTTCTATTTTGTTTGAAGTTTGGTTTGAGTTTGGTTTTCAAACCTAACCGATTTTTATGCTTATGAAAATTATTATGTGGACATAGGAAACTAGTTTAGAGTCACATGTAAACTTTCAAAATTATTGGGCTTATCTATTTTATCGTAAATATAAACCCAATTCAAATAGCTAGTGAATTAATTCAAAGGCCCAAGAATAATTATTTCTGTGATTCCAAAAATATTGGTTTGAGTTTTAGCTCTTGCCAATATTTTCAGAGATTAGCAGGAACATTTTGTTGGGCTCATTTGAAAATATTTTAATGTTGATCATTTTTAAAAGATTTCTGAGGCTTGAGAATTCCCTCAATTTAATTTCCTTGAATTTGAGATGATTCATGGATGCATATGAAAATACAAGCAAAGGCCAAAGCTAGGGTTGTGACAACTCACCCCCACTAAACAAGAATCTTGTCCGGAGATTCAAGACGATTCAAGACGTGAGGTAAGATGACAGAGCGGACACAAAGCTAATAACACGATCTTCATGATCCAACTGCCCTTCTCGGAGATGTTGATCCGCAACATCATATTGATTATGACATCCTTTCCTTCGAGAACTTCATCCAACATGGCAACAAGAGAGCAAGACAACCTCACAAGAATGGATCATCGATCTTAATGAACACAAGATCAACTCACGGAATGAGACGTAGAAACATCCATTGAGCTGAGACGGAAAACACAGATCAGAGATGATGGATGTGAAACATATGACAAAGGTTCAAATTGGTAGGCAACAATTCGACGCTTAAATAGATGGTGAGGGGGGTTTCAAAGTAGCGAGGAGTTAAGTTGCCCATGATACCATAACGGGACACCTCGGGGAAGGTGACTCGTAGAATTATTCCCTTAAGTGGCAAAAAGAATTACTTTTGATACATAGATCATTGAAACTCTCTATACCAGCCTAAGGAAAAATCATAATTGATCATTTGAATGAATTTGAAAGAATGGCATACTCAGTTTGGAGAGGAAACTAGAGTTATAGGACAAGTCGGCAACGGAAGGCACATTCCAATTGATACCGAGGATATAACCCAACGACCGAGCGTGCTCTCAAGAACTTGAGCATTTCCGTATTCATCAAGGTTTTACCAACATCCGTGCCAAGGATCCTGGCACCACATCGTACTACCATGATAAACGGTGATGGAGGATGCAGATGCAAAGGAGGACATCACTTTCTTAGATTTTTCCTTAGCAATGCCAAAGAAGCAAATCTGGATGATCGAGCGAGAGACATTTAGCACTCCGCTTCTAATGTTCTCCTTGATGTACTAGGTACCACGGTCAATGCTTAAAAGCATCAACATGGCCGTCAAGTAAAGGTCGGACTTCGGGAGCACAAAAATCCATAAGGAACAACTTGTGGAATAAGTCATACCAAATCCTCATGGAGAAGATGGTCGAATTGCTCATTCAAGATACTACAATAATAGATCTTACGGCTAGGTGTGTCGGCCAGAACATCAACCTTGTCAGAACCTACATCATAGATCTTGGAAATGTTCCAGCCATCATATCTGCCTGAGATTCAGATCTGGTTAGAAACAGGATACTTCAGACTCAACATGTCTGAAAAGAAGATTTGCAACACAAATTGACGAGATGATGTTGCGACATTCTCGGGAGATGAACTATGATAGCAAGCTCCAAAACATGAGCTGGTTCTGTTACATACCTGTGAACACGCTATGCAAGACAAGCATGACCACATAGTAGTCTTACAACAAGCACTACCGAGTTCTGGTTGGGAACCATCAACTTGGTAACAAAGTCTTGTGCATGTCCTAGGATTAGCACAACAACTCCTTTTCCTTGAACAAGTCAATCAGTGGCTTGGTGTGCTAGGGAATATATACGGAGTGGAGGTAATTAATCTACCAAAGCATAGAATACTTAGCACGTATGCATGACTGATTTGGGATGATTCCAAAGGAAACAAAACAAACACTTCTCAAATTCATGGCGGCAACTTACAACTAATGCACGTGAACTTCGAGAAAGTCACTTCTTTCACCAAAACATATACCTCATGAGCGGAACACGAAGGCAATGCTTACAAAGTTTCCAACACTAGCTGGATGTTCAACACGAATCATGGAGGAGACAAAATACTGCTGATGGGCTCAACAACAAGTCATCGAGATTTCCATATAGATGGAATTCCACAATTATGTGAACAAAGTGATAGCATTGGTCAGAACAAAAGATATAACGGTGTATGCTCGAGGAAAAACCACGAGTAAGACAACATAACGAACATCGTTGATTCTGATTTGATTGGAGGATAGCCCACGCTCAAAGCAAAGTTTTGGCAACACAATAGATCCAACAACTGATCAGAGGACCAATCGATGAAGATATCACCTTTTTTCCACACACACACAAAC
The DNA here is from genome assembly GCA_034509565.1 of Triticum monococcum. Taxonomy (NCBI): domain Eukaryota; kingdom Viridiplantae; phylum Streptophyta; class Magnoliopsida; order Poales; family Poaceae; genus Triticum; species Triticum monococcum. The sequence continues at coordinate 392,402,955 of CM067843.1, read as the reverse complement.
GCAAAGATATCCCTTCAGAATGAACTAAATACGGCAAAGCTTTTATCTTCCAACTCTCCAAGTTGTTGTTTAGCTTAACCAACTAGTTCAGGGGTATCCAACACGGATTCTTGGAGAAAGAGTGGTTTATTGGTAAACCAACTTGATCACAAACTCACCATATCGGTCAGGGGATGACCTGGTGATACTTCCGTGAAGATATCCGGAAAATCACGAACCACCGATATGACTCTAAGCTCGAGAACAATCTTACTTTTCAGGGCAAGATGATATGATCGAAAGAGTGAGCTATTGACACAATCCCAACTCATGGATCGAAGAGTGCACCAGAAATAAGGACTAGGTAGCACGATCAATCTTAGGATGATGATTTAATAATCAACACTCTAAGAATGAGAACATTGTCCATTTACTACAAAGCAACGAGTTGCCCGGAGTATTGATTTCACACCTCACAATTCACTTGTCGGAATTTCGGTTACAACAACACGGGACCGAGGAATGAATAATGATGGCGAGAAGTATCACTGCGTCAAGAATTCATAAGAGGTGGTGCAATTCCCATGACATTCTTGATATAAATATGGTAATACCCCAAGGTAGAACAGAACAAAAACTGGATTGGCATTTTGATCTGTGGAATACAACTACTTTGACCCAATCCTGGATATGGATGAGGTACTGGAGTTTGTTTCTCCTATTCATTCTGGACCAGAACGGCTTGACGGACCACAAGAATAATAGCCATCGATGAACATGATTGCACACCTACTCTTGACTATCAATTGATAGATGATGGCCGGAATACAACTAAAAATGGACAACTCAAGGAGCATATAACATTTTGAGTTGTGGATGCATAGATTAGTATGTCGAACTAAGTTCAACAAGTTTCTTCCGGATAACCCATGCGGGGAGATAGAATTGGCAGAGTCACAATATACAATCAAGAACTCATCAAGAGCACTCTGGTTGTGATGTTTTGGTTCGAAAGAACTTCTGCCATATTGGCTCATGGTATTGGAAGAACGATATACCACGGACCTCGAGGACTATCACAAGGTTACTAATATCTTAAGGGAACTAGCAAATACTAACAACATGAAGTAGGGTGAATCTCGGGTTCAAAACCCAGGTGTAGAATACCTACTAACTAAATAACATCACGAGATGCTTTCGAGAATGGTGGCCAGAATCATCACACTGGGAACACCAAACATTGCTACATTACTAACTCTAAGATACCCTAGTGTCATAATAACAACTCCAACATATATGTCAAGGCAATAGAGTACCTCAACTCACCGATTTGTGTGCTTAATCTGGCCTAAAAGGACATCAGGAACAGGAGGAAGGGATTTGTAGATGCATCAGACTGTTTAGAAACCTGGGATGACTCGGACAACATAACGGCTATAAATGCTCAAAATGATTTGAGACATCCTGCAAAATGGTGGCATAACCACTCAACATCACAATATCAAGGTTCTGAGGCCAGGCATGAACATATGGAAGTAGTAGGAACTGAACTGAGGCTTGAACTTAACAATCCTAGGCAACTACGGTTTAGTAACACGTCATCCTGAGAGATAGAAGAGAAGCCTAGTTCTTAACCCCATAGAAAAGATAAGATGACTCAGATCAGAAGGTCATGAGGATAAGGAGTAAAAAGAGCCTTATGTTCCCATCCACAATCAATTCCCTTATATAACTAAAGCATTTCTAGACACGACTTCGACCAGCTTGGCTTGGTAATCCTACAGGCAGTCAGGCTCTGATACCAAAGCTGTCAGGACCCCGATTCTAAGTCACACCGATCTAGACTTTAACACCTCATATCACTTTGCGGCCTCACGCATGGTATCGCCACGGGTGTCGCCTTACCATGGCCCGGGACCGTTTGCGCCTTTTGGCTCACATATATGATAGTGTCGCTAGCATCCATATGACAGAGAACCCGGGCCGACATGACTAGTCGTGAACCCAAAGTGGCACTAACTTACCGGGACATGCATACATGAATCAACATCGAGCATGTCGGTCAGCAGCGTGTGAATCCGGGCTGTAGCAACTAGGCTAACAGGACTCCGGGAACCCGGGCTGTAGTAGGCTAGCAGGACTCCAGATGTCACCGCGTGACATTTCCCCGAAGGAATAGACACGGGAACGAAGTGAATCACATGCCGGCCAGTCTAAGTGTTCTGGAGCAGTAGTGCTGGGCTAGCAGGACTCCAGTGAACCGGGCTGTAGCGGACTACTATGGCTCATGGAAGCACAAGACTACATTTCCCCATATGATAGGCTACCAAGGATGAACAACTAGGTTGTCGGATCCCACACATACCAAGCATTTCAATCATACACACAATATGCTCGATATGTGTAAATACAACATGGCATCACAACATAACTCTACGACTCAAGTATTTATTCATTAGGCTCCGAAGAGCCAGATAATACAAACATGGGTCTCATGACCCAACATTCAAAGCATACAAGTCAAAGCACATGCGGAACCTTAACATGTCTGAGTACAGACTTCTACAAATGAAAAAGGCTGAGAAGCCTGACTATCTACCAGATCCTCCCGAGGGCACAAGATCGTAGCTGAGGTATCAAGCTAAACGCCGAAGTCCACGTGGAACTACTAGTGACACTGAAGTCTCTCTGCAAAACATAAATTAAGCAAACGTGAGTACAAATGAATCGAGCAAGACTTACATCAGAACTAACTACATGTGCATTGGTAGCAACAAAAGGGGCGGTGGAGTTTAACTGCAGCAAGCCAGCTTTGACTCAGTGGCTAACCTGACCTACTATTGCAAATAACTCTTTGAGGTGGCGCACACGAGTCCACATATTCACCATATCAATACACCACTATGGATCCGCTCCCATCTCCCTACAAGAACGCCATCCATAGCACTCACGCTTATCTTGCGCATTTTAGAGTATCCACTTTCACTTGTCTATGAACGATGCAAGGGGTCCAAGTTTCCATATCCGAGGAATCCGCCTATTCGAATAGATAATGATAACCCTGGAGGGGTGTACTTCTTGACACACGCTCTCGCCACTTACCACCATGTACACATCGTGTATCTCGGCAACCTCCAAGCGGAAGCCTAGCAAGGGAGTCGGCCACGACCTGACTAACCAATAAGTCTCTAGTCTAGGTTTATCGCCTATTCGGGTTCCATCCGCAAGGAGATCCGGCCGGGGTGTCGGTCACGGCCCCAAATGATGTGTGCAGGGTTCCCAAGCCCACCATCCGGGTGCCACTTGGTACACCGTGCCACTGTGCCTAGTCTGTCCCAAGCCCACTTGTACCGGGTGCCACTTGGTAGACTACTAACACTACCTACAAACACCAGAAACTAGTTGCAACTCCTGGACAGAGATCAGGTAGATTAATAAGTCGAGAGGGGCAATTAAGCATTCCAATGCGTGGTAGTAACTGTTCATGGATCACAAACACAGAACTCAGTTCCTGAAGACGGCTGCAATGAGACAACCCACCATGTACTCCTACATGGCCTCTCACCACTACCATTACCAAATCGTGTTCACACACTTAGCTCTCAATAGTAGGACATGTTCACCACATTCCAATTCATCCCCGATGAATCGGACCTGACTCAACTCTAAGCAGTAGCAGGCATGAAAAACAAGCATGAATGAGTAGGCACATCAGGGCTCAAACAACTCCTACTCATGCTAGTGGGTTTCATCTATTTACTGTGGCAATGACAGGTCATGCAGAGGAAAGGGGTTCAACTACCACAGCATGTAACAGTTGTATCGGTATTGTCCTAATGCAGTAAAAGAGAGCAGGAGCGAGAGAGTGGGATTGTATCAGAATGAACAAGGGGGTTTTGCTTGCCTGACACTTCTGAAGAGGAACACAATTCATCGGTGTCATCGTTCTCGTCGTCGGTACACGTCTACCGAGAGGGGACAAACACCGACAACTGAGAAAGAACACAATCAATGCAATGCCACAATATGATGCATGATCATTACATGGCAATATGCTGTGATTTGGACTAATGCAACAGGAAGTCATTTTGGTTGAAGTGGAATTCAAAGCTAGATCAAATTCCAACTCCAAATCTATTATCAAATTTGTCCTAATCATGTTTCATCCTAAACAGTGAGGTTAACTTGCTCAAACATGCATGAAAACAGTACAGATGGATAGATTGGATTTTTTTGATCATTTTTCATATATAATTTATTTCATTTGGAGCTACGGTTGAATTACTATGAATTTTAGAAATTTTAACTATTTTTTGGCATATCCTGGATTATTTTTAATCCAGCAAATGATTAACTGCGTCAGCATGACCTCAGTGTGACATAAGCAAGTCAATAGGGGCTGGTCCAGGTCAAACCTGACACCGTGGCCCACATGTCAATGAGATAGAGAGTTAACAGGGGGTTATTTAACTTAACCTGTGTTTTAAACACAAGTGGTACCACATGTCATACACTAGGGTTTATTTAACCGAGTGATTAGCACCTAACCTAATGCTCCACGTCAGCTCTAATCAGCGTTTAGCTGCCGGCGTAAACAGGGCACGGCGAGGTCGCTCGTCCGGCCAACTCCGGCGACGGGAGGTCGCGCGGCCGGGTGCGTTGGAACACCCGCAGCAGGGCGCGTATGATGATGGTGGTGGCTAGAGCTGATGCAGGCTGTAGCAGCGCCGGTGATGAGCTTTGCGGCGGAGATGCTCGGGCTTGGCCGGGGCGCGGGGCTGCAGCTTGCTAGCGAGCAGGTTGAGCGGCGCAGGAGCACCAGGGGAGCTCCTGGAGCACTACCGTGTGCTCGGACGTGAGCAGATCGAGCTCAGGCCATGACGGCGATGAGACACGACGACGGAAGCTCTCGGTGATGGCGGGAATCGAGCTAGCAGACCAAATCCACCACGGGGTATGAGGGGAAAGGGAGAGGGGCTCACAGGGAGTCGTATGGAGGTCTTGTCTGGCTCGGGGACGAACTACAGACGACGAATCGGGCGGTGGCATCCGGCGGAGCAGAGCTCGGAGACGGCGATGGTGGCGTCGATGCGAGGACTTCGGGCTCGCGTCCTTCGGTGGAGAGGTTAATCGGGGCTTGGCGAAGCTTTTGGAAAGAAGGTGGAGGCGAGACGACGACGGTGGCCAGCACTGATATTTGGACGGCGGCGACGGGCGCATTCGGTCCGGGCGGGAGAGAGGGAGCAGAGGAGAGGAGGGCGATGGGGGAGAATGAGAGGGGTCGGAGGGGTGTGCGTGGCGACGTTATAGGAGGCCAGGGGAAGCAGGCAACCAGGAGGTGGCGCGGCGTGTACACGCGGGAGGTGGGCACACGCCCTCGTGCCCTCTGGCACGAGGTTGAGGACGACTGGCATATCCAGGTAGGCTGGGCCGGATAGAGAAGTTGGGCCAGGTAAGTGGGCTCCCAGGTAAACTCTCTCTCTCTCTCTCTCTTCTATTCTGTTTGTTTCTGTTTTCTATTTTGTTTGAAGTTTGTTTTGAGTTTGGTTTTCAAACCAAACCGATTTTTATGGTTCTGAAAATTATTATGTGGACTTAGGAAACTAGTTCAGAGCCACATGCAAACTTTCAAAGTTATTGGGCTTATATCTATTTTATAGTAAATATAAACCCAATTCAAATAGCCAGTGAATTAATTCAAAGGCCCAAGAATAATTATTTCTGTGATTCCAAAAATATTGGTTTGAGTTTTAGCTCTTGCCAATATTTTCAGAGATTAGCAGGAAAATTTTGTTGGGATCATTTGAAAACATTTTAATGTTGATCATTTTAAAAAGATTTCTGAGGCTTGAGAATTCCCTCAATTCAATTTCCTTGAATTTAAGATGATGCATGGATGCATATGCAAATACAAGCAAAGGCCAAAGCTAGGGCTGTGACACCCTTCACCGGTATCATGCAACACCGCGTTAGATCACGTCTAGGTCTGCCTGTTGTCCGGGTATTCATCTTTTTGCTCTATTTTTACTGTTTCTTCCCCCTCTTCTCTCCAATAGATCCCGAGACCATTGTTGATGCCTCTATGATCGACCACGTCACCGACGACCCCTCCTTCTCGTCTGAGCAACCAGGCAAGCCCCCACTTTTATCATCTCGATATCACCCATTCCATTCTCTCATGCTTGCATTAGATGTTATTGTTTGCTCCTATTCTGATGCATAGCCTGCCTTTGTAACCTGCTCATTGTACCTTACCTGCTTATCCCAAACTGATTAGTATAGGTTGGTCAGTGATCCATCAGTGACCCCAACCTTGTCCTTGTTGCCCCTGCTTCATCATAGACAACTCGATCAACATGATTGACGACCAGAGCCCGACACCTCACATCGCGTCACGCCCCTTTTGTTGCTCGACTCTACAGAGTTACCATCCAGTGCCGAGAGGGTGGAACCTCATACATCGCTCCTGATGAGATCTTTGTAGTGTAGCTATTCGGTTGTGGACAACGAGGGTGGTTCCTTCTTCACCATTCCCAATACGACTCTGCCGTGCAACCCCTCAAGTGTGAACCTCGAGAGTGGTTCCTCTTACGTTCACCTTGATGATTACATCGAGGGGAATCCTCCGAGGGTGGTTCCTTTGGTTTTCCCCTTCATGTTTGGACACACGGTTACCTTGACTTTAGTTGAGACCATTGTTGAAGTGGAGTCATCCTTGAGGGGTACCGGCGAGTTGATGTGAAAGTCGGGCGGGCCCGAAGAGCACCCGCAAGTTAATTATGTGGCACGGCCGGGCATTCTGGGTCCTTGCCATAAATCCACGAGACGAGGTGACGGGGTCACATCGATCGTGAGTCTCTGCTCGTCTTCGCAAGCTAATAATACATTATAGTTTGGGCATTTGTTTTGAGTTGGCCTTTGGCCTTTACGCACTAACCACCATGCGAGAATAGTTATGGGCCTCGACGATGTAGTATCAGCCGAAGCTTTGTCAGATGTCCAGTTCAGCATTGCGGCACAGCTGGGCCGACAACCTAGAGGTGGTGCATGGTCTGCCCTGCTCGCAACGACCCGGAGTGCGACGGTCGATGGGCCCAGACCCCGGAGTGCTTAGGATGTAGACCGGCAGGGACCTCTCTACCAAGCCTAGGTAGGGCTATGACGTGTTGATTTTCCGAGGTTGGGCATTGGCCTAGAAAAGTGTGTCCTGCCAGAGTAATCAAGCGTGTTGGAAAAAGTGGTGCACCTCTGCAGGGAAGATTATCTATTAATAGCCGTGTCCATGGTAACGGACGTTCAGACTTATATCCTAATCTTTTACAACTAGAAATGGATACTTGAGATATGTGGCTCCGGGATTGCTTTCTCGCAGGGAGTCGAGGAAGGATCTCTGGGCATTAATGTTACAACATCATTCTTAATTAAATTGCTATTCTTTATTCTTCTACATGCTGCAAGATGCTTGGAGGTGCTTGAAGATGCTAGTCTTTGATATGCTAGGCCTTTCCCCTCTATTCTGGCATTCTACAGTTCAATCCACATATACAACCCCTCCTTTTGATACCAATGCATACTTAGTTTAGATCTGATGCTTGCGAGTACTTTGGATGAGTACTCATGGTTGCTTTGCTCCCCCTTTTCCCCTTTCTTTCTTCTTTCTGGTTGTTGCAACCAGATGGTGGACCCCTGGGGCCAGAAGCCACCGCCGACGGGTGCTACTACATGGAGACCGCCGACGACCAGGAGTGGTTAGGAGGTCCCAGGCAGGAAGCCATGCAAGATCGATCGTTGATGTTTGTGTTTTCTTTCTTAAGGCAGTCTTGTCTAACTTTATGTCTGTACTCAGATATTGTTGCTTCCGCTGATGCTTTTGTATCGAGCTATGTATTCAAACCCTCGGGGCCCCTGGCTTGTAATATGAAGCTTGTATTATTTCAATTTGTGTCTAGAGTTGTGTTGTGATATCTTCCCGTGAGTCCCTGATGTTGATCGTACACATTTGTGTGTATGATTAGTGTATGGTCAAATCGGGAGCGTCACAGGTTGGTATCAGAGCCTACTTCGTGTAGGAACCCCCCCTTTCCAGCTCCATGGCCGAAGTTGAGTCTAGTCTATGAAAAACTATTTTACTAATATGGTTGTGTGGCTTACGGGCCCATGTCGCCATTGGGTGGTATTAGGATCATTTATTGCTTGTCTATACTCTGGGAATCTGATCTCTGTTCTATTCAGCTTAAATGATTTTGCTAACTCTAACTCTAGGTTCTCGTAAATACTTTCTCCCGGAGAGCCCCTCACTCCAGATGATTGCTTGGTGCACCAGAAGATTTGGACGATACTCTCCGATGTTTTTCCGAGACCCATGTACCCATCACCGTTGCGATCCCTACCACCGATAAATCCTTATGGGTAACTACCTACATTGCCATTCATACCATCATCCCTAGTTGCCCTTGTTGTTACAAGATGTCCTAAAGTACACTCTAATGTTCCGAGAATCCTTTATGCTTACTGCCCTGCAGTTCCTTGCCGCATGAATACCCCTATGCATAATTCCTCACACTTTTCGAGGATTTGTTCATTCCTAGTTGATCAAGTGATTCACAAGATACTTTGAAGTACTATCCGATCTTCCAATAATCCTCTCCAACTATTTCTCTGCTAATACTTATTTTCTTGCATTATGGTTACTTCCATATGTCTAGCAATACTCATTACCATCCTTTGTCATCGTCATTTTGAACATTTCATTTGATATGTTTGTGAATGCTTGCAAATCATGAATCACAACTAGAATTCTCCCTTCTGCTCAGACGTCACCTTGGACATGAGCTGGCGTTCGACAAGTCAAACCTTGATTGATTGTCGATCTATGTCTATTCTACATAATTATCTTTGATTAGAGCCTCTTCTTCTGATCCCCCATTTTAGAAATCATAATTCCATTTGCATTCGAGCTTTGAATTATTCAGTTGTTTCTATAATCTGATATCCTTGCATTCTTTTTTCTTCTAGTTGAGTACCGACGCTCACATCAAATCCCTTGTGAACCACCATATACTTTGTTGAGTTTTGTGCGACAGCTTCCTTCATATTCAGTAACCTTGTGAGCCATTCCTCGGATACATAATGCCTTTGGTAAATTGTATCCCCCGCTCTTGTCAATCATAACTTGCTTCTGGCCTTGATTTTTTACTCGTGATGTTTGTGGCATATGTTTCTAAGATGCCCTATGGGTTGAATCTACGTCTTTCCTAAATCTGTGTGAACCCGGAAACTTCTACGAGTCATACTCTACTGGTGTTATGCTAGTTAAAATCTCAACACTACGGCTTCGTCGAAAATGAAAAGTGAATGAAAGGTTATGCATTGGAGAAGTGGGCTTGAACTTTGTGTTCATGCCCATGGACATGATGTAGATCCTTTCGTGGAAGCTTCTTGTAATAATAAATATTTCCTTGATATAATATAATCCGGTATCTATATTTGGTCCTTTGCCACCGTGGTTCCGACCATATTGTTCTTCTTTAATCCCATTTCTCGGACAAGTTAAAGTACTTGTCTTCTGCAGATCATTTTCACCTGTCCAACATCTATTCTGCTCTACCCTCGAGTATTACCCTCTAGTATCTCGAGAATATCACGGAACTACATCACTTCTTATGAGTTCTTTATCAAGTATTATTTCTCGTCGATTCCTAAGTTTCCATGGGTTCTGAGTTGTTAGTCACTGGAGAACACCGATAACTGATTCGAGTCTACATTTTCCTTTCCATTGTTTTGTTTAACCTTTCTTGTAATCTAACATATCTGAGCAGTGATAATTCCTTGCTTATGTAAACACCTCGTTGTACAAATTCTGTCAATAAGATCTTGTTACTATTGTTAATGACATTCTGGTAGCCACGGATGGACGAGAACTTTGCCTATTGGTCTGCCTCGCCTTGCGAGAAGGAAGATTTTTCTCTTCGTCCCTCACCCATGGTACCGACATTGTTGCCGACATAACTGACAGGGGATACTCTGACCTGCCTTGCTATCATGCCCATGCAAATTGATTAGCGCCTTCCTGTTGTTAACCCACATGGTGAGCCCATAACCCACAGTTCCACATGATCGAAACTTGACTCTCATGTACATCCCTGTTTTCCAAAATGGTTCCTCCACTAATAGGAAAAGGCATGTTAGTGGCGCACCTGTTTTGGCCATTAATGGCGCACTACAGGTGCGCCACTATCATCACGCCATTAGTAACTAATACTAATGGCGCACCCCTGGTGCGCCATTAGTATACCAGATAGTAGTGGCGCACCAGGCAATGCGCCATTAGTATGTCCCGTGGTGCGCCATTAGTATGCCTCCCAGGGGGGCATATTTACCTTGTACTCTGGGTTACTAATGGCGCACTACTAGGCAGTGCGCCACTAGTGTGTTTATTGCAGTGCGCCACTAAAGTGTTGTGTGGTGCGCCACTAGTATGAATATTAGGATTTTTTTTCTTTTTAGATATTTGCACATGTTACAAAATATATAACTTGATAGAATATAGACAGCACCACACAACAACAACAGATTTATCGAATACAATAGAAGATTAGTCTCCGAATACAATTCATCATATTAGTTTCCGACTTCAAAAGACCAAACAAAGTTAGAACATTACAAGTCTCGAGACCGCGAGTAGCGAGTTTGTCTTCACATTACAAGTCAATATCGATCATCTAAACTACCATCACATAGAAGAGAGCTGCGGTCATCACGATTAGCATCATCGCGATGAAACTGGTCTTCATTCGGTTCCTCCTCCGCTCCCTCCTCTCTCCCGCTAGATAGCGCGTGTATCTAGCTTCCGCCTCCGACCTAGTGGTGTACCCTTTGTAACTATTACCGCTAAAATGGTGAACCTGTCTCTGACACTCCTTCCAGTCGTCGTAGACTCTGGGAACCTTACCCTTGTACACAACATACGACGGCATCTCTATGCACTAGACAAACAAAACGTTCGTAGCAATTCAGAGACAATGCATAAGCAATATATAAGTATGCAACAAAAGGATCGGAAGAGAAAAGCAAGACATTAATAGCATGATTCATGGTCCTACTAATAAATAGCATCGATTACATATAAGTTGAGCGACTGTCCAAACCAAAGAGACATACAAGTCCATTAAAGTTTAATTACAACATGAGCTAATTGATATTTCAGAACTACATAGCATCACTACTTTTGACTCGACTTAGGGACCGGAGCGTGGATGAAGCCGCGTCTGTCGTGATGGTCATTAAATCGCGGGCGTTGTCAGCCTACATTTTTAGCGTTGTTTCTATCTCACTGTTGGACGGTTGATATCTGAGGTAGAACTGCCCCGAGGTACAAAGGACATCTTGATGGATGATTTCCGCAAACTCCGACTGGATGCGAAAGAATTCTTATCTGATGTCCGTGTCCTGGATTGCCGAGAAGCTTGCGGCCCAATCTTTTAGATTATTTGGTATCAGAAGGTGATTATGGTCCCATACGATCGCCCGCATGTGATGGAGGGTGTAGTAGGCATCCTTCTGACCGCCAGGCGGCTGCTTGACGCATGGGAAAGTCATTTTGTGGGCGAACACGTGCTTGCCGTACCTACGAATTGGCCTGCTGAAGGTGCCTCCAGATCTGGCATAGCCGGGGAGAACATCATCAAGAACTTTCTTGATATTTGTGTAGTCTTTCTTCGACTAACAGTCCGAGTCGAAATACGTGGCCATGGAATATTTCGGGCTTAAGAGGATGAGTGTGCAATGTGTGTCACTGCACAAAACACAGAATGTTAGAAAAAAAAGAACGATTGAAATCTAAGAAATCATATGTTACGGGGCGGTGAGGGGATGACTTACACGGGAAAGTAAGGCACGAGGAAGTTATCCTTATCTGGGTTTGCCAGAATGACGCCTTCGAGGTATGAACTCGCAACTTGCCGGTCCCCAGCGCTGCCCAAGATCTTGGCAGGCATGTAGAAGGGGTCGACTATCACGATACCTGGGGTGTTGTATCTAATTATCCGCATCTCCATACTCAGCGAAAATAGCCGAACGAAGGTGTAGTGCAGCGGATGAAGGTTAAACATAGCAAAGATGTCATCAAACCGTAGGACAATCATACCCCCGATGGCGCTATCCACAAAGCCCTTGCCCTCTGGCACCTTGGCTGTAACACCCATGATTCGGCTATATCTCCCACGTGTCGGAGCACGACTTAGAGGCATAACCGCATTATAGGCATGTCGCAAAGCGGTAATCTTTACACATCCCATGTACTGAATAAGAAAGAGGTACAATGTTGGCTTACAATTGCCACTTCACACAATACATGAATAAAGCATTACATCAACCCGATACAATCAAGGTCCGACTACGGAACCAAAATAAAAGAAGACTACCCCTGATGCAAAAGATCCCCGATTGCCCCAACTGGGCTCCACTACTGATCAACTGAAACGAAACAACACAATGAATGGGATCTTCATCGAGCTCCTCCTTGAGCTTGGTTGCTTCACCTGCACGGTATCATCGGCACCTGCAACTGGTTTGGAAGTAATCTGTGAGTCACGGGGACTCAACAATCTCACACCCTCGCGATCAAAACTATTTAAGTTTATGGGTAGGGAAAAGGTATGAGGTGGAGCTGCAGCAAGCACTAGCATATATGGTGGCTAACATATGCAAATTAGAGCGAGAAGAGAAGCAAAGCACGGTCGGGAACTAGAAGTGATCAAAAAGTGATCCTGAAACTACCTACGTTCAAGCATAACTCCAACACCGTGTTCACTTCTCGGACTCCGTCGAGAACAGACCATCACGGCTACACACGCGGTTGATGCATTTTAATTGAGTTAAGTGTCAAGTTCTCTACAACCGGACATTAACAAATTCCCATCTGCCCATAACCGCGGGCACTGCTTTCGAAAGTTCAAAACCCTGCAGGGGTGTCCCAACTTAGCCCATCAGAAGCTCTCACGGTCAACGAAGGATATTCCTTCCAGCGGGAAGACCCGATTAGTCTCGGAATCCCGGTTACAAGACATTTCGACAATGGTAAAACAAGATCAGCAAGACCACCCATTGTGCCGACAAATCCCGATAGGAGCTACACATATCTCGTTCTCGGGGCACACCGGATAAGCTAAGCGTACATGAGCCAACGTAACCCAAGTAGCCAAGGGATGCCCCTGCACGGTGCTCTAATTTGGACCAACACTCAGAGAAGCACTGGCCCGGGGGGTTAAAATAAAGATGACCCTTGAGTCTGCAGAACCCAAGGGGAAAAGGCTATGTGGCAAATGGTAAAACCAAGGTTGTGCCTTGCTGGAGGAATTTTATTCAAAGTGAACTGTCAAGGGGTTCCCATTATAACCCAACCGCGTAAGGAATGCAAAATCAAGGAATATAACACCGGTATGATGGAAACTAGGGCAGCAAGAGTGGAACAAAACACCAGGCATAAGGCCGAGCCTTCCACCCTTTACGAAGTATATAGATGCATTAATTAAATAAGAGATATTGTGATATCCCAACAATAATCATGTTCCAACAAGGAACATACTCCAAACTTCACCTGCAACTAGCAACACTATAATAGGGGTTGAGCAAAGCGGTAACATAGCCAAACAACGGTTTGCTAGGACAAGGTGGGTTAGAGGCTTGACATGGCAATATGGGAGGCATGAAAAGCATGTGGTAGGTATCGCAGCACATGCATAGCAAAAGAGCGAGCATCTAGCAAGCAAAGATAGAAGTAATTTCGAGGGTATGGTCATCTTGCCTGCAAAGTTCTCCGAGAAGACGAAAACTTGATCCTCGTAAGCATACTCAACGGGTACCTCGAACACGAACTCGTCTCTCGGCTCTACCCAAGGCAAGAACACAAGCAAAGGAAACAACAATCAACCACGGTGCAATGCGCAAGCAACATGGTGCAAAACATGGCATGATATGCGGGATGTGATATGCAATGCATATGCGAGCTCCAGAAGGAAAAGATTGAACCAGGCCTTAACTTGGCAAACCAAGAGTGCTGCTGGAAAGATGAGTTGATTTCGGTTGAAATCGATATAAAGATCACCGGAATCGGATGCACGGTTTGCAAATGGCAAGCAAAACAATAATTGCACTAAGCTGCGATTAACAACACGAAGCCATCTAGATTGCAACAAGAAACTAAGCTACTACACTCCAACATAGAAAAAAAGCACACGACAGTGATCCACTCAAGATGCTTGACAAAAGATGAACATTGAGCTACGGCTAAATCACACAATAGCAGGTTCAAACAAGCATGGAAAAAGTGCAAATCATATCAGGTTCACAGACTTAGTGAAAATAACATGTCAGGAATTAACATCAGGAAGCAATGTTTAGAGCAAGATAACAACATGCTACAGGAACATATCATGGCAAAGCAAGGCATGGCATGAAACTACTCAAAGCATATAACAAAAGTCCCTTACTGACCATAAGCCAAAAAGGATCAGAAGATATGATGGCACCCATGTAAACATAGCAAGTTTTCTTAACAGATTCAGACTTAGCAGAAAACTGGACATGGCAAAAACAGAGTTGCGTAGGCATGTTTACGAGCTCGATGCACTCACCACAAGGCATTTCATGACAAACTAAGCATACTACCAGAAAGAAGACAATGTCAAGCAGCTAACCATGGCAAGAACAATCTCATAGCATGCAAGGATCAACTACAACAACCTCGGCAAAATTGCTTGACACGTAAACAATCTGCCAGGAACATTTTATAGCAAAAGTAGAGCAAGATTGAGTCATGCTAGGGCACTCCATAATTGCAAACAAAGACATGGATGGATAGAACATAACAATATCTCAAAATCATCCTTACTGAACATGCTCAAAAGAGGCATGGATCACTCTGTAGTAACATGAATATATGGCATAAAAATAACATCAGGAAAAGGACTTAGAAGAATTCTAAGTCCCTGAAATCAGCAACATCACGAGAGCTACTTTGCATGCTTGTGCTAGTCACCACATTGATCATAAATACATGGCATACACCCCTGTAAAGATGGCATGGCATATAACAAAACACATGTAGAGCTCAGAGCCATATGCAGCACACATTAAACATGGCAAAAATGACAAATGTCCATAATCTGTTAAGAAACGGACACTAACATTACATAGCACTCTTGCAACAGCATTTAGGGCATCAATATGAACTCAAATGAACATGGTGTAATGGAATGAAATGAAGAGAACATCCAGACGAACAATTTGATATCTCAAGCACGCAAAACGGAGCATCACACGGGAAGTTATGGCATGATGAAGTATGCAAATGCGATGCACATGATGACATGATAAGAAATGTATGACATGTAAACAAATGACAAGGCAACAACAGTGAATAACTGGAAGACACCTGGCGCAACGGTCTCGGGGCGTTACAACAGTCCACCACTACGAGAGGATCTCGTCCCAAGATCTCGAATGGCACCGAAGGGAAAACGGAAGAGGAAGATAAGAGGTAAAACTAAGTTGCTTCTTTGACAAACGAGTGAAACGAAAGAACCTTGCGAGGTTGAACAACTTGAAAGAAAGAAAACAACGAAGATGAACAAAGTTGAAAGCACTCCGTTAGGAAAGAGGAACAAGGAAGAACAAATTCGGGCAGCACTCCGGTTGAAAAGTGATATGAAACTTGATAAGATGAAAAGAACTTGAGCAGAGGACACAACACTCCGGTTAAATGGATAAGCATGAAAAGAACATGATCCTGACAAAACAAGAAGAAGGGTTGAAGAGAGCAACATCACAATGCCTCCAGAAGAAAGAAATAGAAGATAGATAATTGAAATAAAAGAATGGAGTTGAAAATGCCAACTTGTGCCACAAATGAGCTTGGAAGGCACCCTTACAAGAAGGTTATAACGGAGTTGTTGGAAAACCAACAACGAAAAAAAGGATAAGCTTGATATGGACTTATAGAAGACATCTCCAAATTATGAGGTGACAACTTGCCACTCACAGAATTTTTTTGATTGCGAGCTAGAAAAAGATAGAAATCTTCTTCCACCGAGGTGATAAGGATAAGACTTGGATCATAGATAATCACCACAAAGAGCAACATTCCCAATGGAAGGCTGTAGGTGAAATTTATACCAAGATAACTCCATGGAAGAAAGTAATGGATTTAAATACCTCATTCTTAACAACATGTGAATCATGAAACGTGAACTCAAATTATCAAGAATGACATAATGCCACCTCAAATGATACGGTAGAAAGAATTGCACTTCGGAATGCGAGAAGAGGAATACTTGAAGTATAGCTTGACGGATCATAGCTTCAAGAGATATCTTGAAGAACAATTGAAGAGTGAAAAGGATCCTTGACGAACCACCATGTAACCTCCATGAAGAACTCCGGTAACAAAAGGATGATGAAACGAAAGGAAGGAGAAATTGAAAACACAAGGTGAAGCCTTGCGATGATTTAGAAGGAGCTTCGCGACGAGATAATGCGGAAAAGCTTGGAGCTCCAGAAAAGAAAGATGAAGAAATGAAATCAAGAATTTTGATGAACCTCCGAAATAAGAAATTAATCAATTGAATAAGAAATTAATCACGAAAACCGGGTATGCCACATCATCCTCTCGCAGACGCCACTTCACCAAAGAAAGAACACTCTCATGCAAACTCTGCATAGCACCGGTTGCAGCATTGAGCAGATTAGTCGGTAGCATCGGCCTACCCACCACATGAACCCTCCTCGAGATATCTTTAGGTGAAGGTGGCCCGTCCTGAGCACGGATCGTACTCGGTGCCGGCTGGCTCGCACCCTTGTTACTCTTTCTTTTCCGTCCCTTCTTCTTTTGCTGTAATGGGATCGAGTTCTTCTCGCAGATAGCCTTCTTGAATGTGTTGGGGCTGATAATATTTCACTCCTCGGCTATCTGAGGCTCGGTGAAGGCGGCAGCTGGAGGCGTCCCTAAGAACTGAATGCCAGACGACGCCTGTTGCAACTGGGTTTCTACATGGTACCAGCTAGATCGTGTTTTGCAGGGTTGCGTTCTTGAGAAGGAGGCCCCAAGAATTCGTGACGGTACCCATGTTCATTGAAGTACTTATCGACGTTGGTAAATGTACCATCGTTGTCGTCGGCATCATCGTCAGGATCCTATGCCATATGCATGTCCGGATCTTGTGCCATATCCATGTCCGGCATGTCCGGTAGCGTTGCGGGGGTCTTGCCATGGCTTGGCGCCGGCACGACTGGCGGTGTTGTCTGTGGGGTGGTGTGCCCCGCCCCAAATGAATCTGGCTCTTCGGCCAAAGCATGGGCCAGCTTATGCAGGCGCTGAGGGTCATCACATCATCTTCGTTGGCCCCATGCGGTCGATACGGAGATAACATGTCGTCGAAGCCCGGTAGCACCCGAACCAGTTGAACCCTATAAATCGTGGGTGCCATCTGATTACCGTGGAACACGTGGCTGTCCGGTTGAACGATTCTGCCCTTGGCAACATCGACCAACTCGTCATTCAAGAAGTGAAGGAGAGTGCACGGAACGTCGGCGGTGCCTTGCAAAAACATGTAGGGCGTCAGGGATGCCCAGTGAAAGGCAAGGAGATGAAGTCATCAATTGAGAGGCTTAATTAGTTACCATGATGGCGTTAGGCTCAGCTAATGTCGAGGCACCGCCAACGGCGGGTGTGCAAGTGATGGAGGGGCCGCTTGCTGCCAAGGTGTTGGCCGGCGTATTCTTCCCACAACCGGGTGTATTAAGCTGCAATGTCGGCGCCGCCGCGGGAGACACCAATGCCGACTCCGCCGGAGACACCAATGGCGCCGCCGGCGCGTTGTGCGAGTTGCTGCCCGTGAAGCTGGGAATCGGGGGTGGCCCCCGTTGGCCGCCCGCAATCCACGCCTGCAGCCTAGAAACCAAGGTATTCATAGTGGTGGTGATCGTCGCTCCCAGTTGGTCTCGCACTTGCTCTTCAACGATCTTCGGAATCCACGCCACTTGTGCCTTGAGTTGTTGAACCTCGCGCTCCTTGCTTTCCGAGCTGGTCTTTCTCTCCTTTCGCCCAGTGGTATAGTACTCCGGCCATTTCATGGACAAGCCTTTGCCGGCCACACGACTAGCTGACGTCGGCTTACTGAGCTTATCCTTGTTTTTCATTACGTTCAATGCCCTATTTAAAGGGGTGTCAAAAGGGGAGCTCTGAGACGAACCCGCGCTACTGCTTTCAGTGTCTTGCGGAAGGAACGTGAACCATTTAGAAATTTGGCTTCATTAATTAGAATGCGACCATATGGAGCTAAATACGTGGGGGTGTATTCCTTACGAGAACAAGCTCAAGCGGCTTGGTCGTCGGATCCGTGGTAAGCTCCTTGGTTACCGGGTTAATCTTGTACCAGGCCCTGACATAGTTCCTGGTCTGCTTGTCGCGGTATTTCTCAAAGAGGGGCGGTAGGCCTTGCTCGGCACGCTCCGCGTCCCCCTTGTCCCATATAGGTTCCGCCACTCTGTAACCGCCGGGACCGAGTTTGTGGACCCCTAAGTTCAAGTCCTGCATATCTTTCCCCCGCTGACTTGATTCCGCAATGCGTTGCTCTCGCACTTGATCTTGAACTCCCGGTAGTCATCTTCGTTGATCGAAGGATTTTTCTCCTTGATCTTCTCATAACTATCACCTTTTTCAATCATGCTCTTCACCGAGGCTCTCCAAGTAGCCAAGGTCGTGCTCATCTTCGTGAGGGCAGCACTGTTCACTTTATTCCCTGAGAGGCGTGTGTTTGCGAATTCACCGGGGAACTTGTATCATTCATGCAGCTTCATGAAGAGGAGGTTGTGCAAATTCCCTCGGTCACGATGCCATAGTTTCTCGGTGTTGATCGAGACGGTGCTCTGGAGAATGCACCCGAGTTGTCCCGCCTACCCCTTGACTATTTCTGGGGGTGCCGTTGGATGCCCTCAGAGAACACTTTAGTAAATTCCTCCTTGACGGTGCCGAGCACATTTGGGCGCCAGTCCTTCCATTGCCTCTTCGGTTTGCTGCCATCTGTGCGTGCGCTGCCATCATCAGTGGTGGCATCCTCAGCGGCACCATCAGTGGTGTCATCCCCGACGCCATTAGAGGTTGTGTATTCAGGATTGGTGTCTTCTGCAGCGTCCTCATAGCGGTGAGGTTCTTCCTCCATCTCCTGGGACAGCTCCCAGAATGCCTTGCCCGAGCCGCCGGCCTCATCGTTGTGGTCCATGTTTCGCTCTAAATAGGAAAAAAGTTTGGTCAAGAAGTTGGTTATTGTCAAGGAACAAGATCTCATCATTTAGGGTTTGTGAAGAATTATCATGGTCTCATCATTTAGGGTTTGTCGACACCAAGGCATCCTAAAAGCTAAGCTTTTATCATTTAGGGTTTGTCGACACCGAGGCACCCTAAAAGCCTAAGCTTTCATCATTTAGGTTTTTATCGACACCGAGGCACCCTAAAAGCCAAGGTTTTATCATTTAGGGTTTGTCGACGCCGAGGCACCCTAAATGCTAAGTTAATTTTTCATTATTTAGGGTTTATCGATGCCGAGGCACCCTAGGTTCACTGATATATATGGGTATCTTCTAATAATATGCCCTATCAAGAAAAGGGAAGGAGAATTCTAAGTTGGGCCTAATCACTTGGCTCTATTGCCACCTATGGTTTACTGAGGCAAGAATAAAGGGGCAGTTGATCCTACTTAATTAAGTACTAAGATACCTCGGCCCATGCATTAGTCACAAGTACCCCATATGTCCTATTTTTAGCAAAGTCATGCTAAAATTCACGGAAAATTTTAGCATGACCTTTGCTGAAAATAGGACATATGGAGTACCCGAATTTGCCGGAATGGAAGTTAATCGACATTCCGGCAAACTCAAGGGCGTCTCGGTGTACAGCAGCAGCATCACAAGTTGACAAAATTCCCAAGTAGTACAGCAGCAACATCACAAGTAGTACCAACGAACATATAGTCCAGCACATTCTGAATTTCGATAAATGACACCAAGTTAACTCATGCTGACAGTAACAATCTTATAACAACATAAATGAAATTGCAGTATATCCATATGCAAAGCAGTAGGATCATCCACCCCATGATAGCAACAAACTTATAACCACACAAACTTATAACAAATTAAATAGCCCTATATCCATCTTCTGAGCTATGATCCTGCTTATAACAAACTTATAAAAACAAGCATATAAGAACTAAGAGCATCCAAAGCAGTAGGATGACATTGGCCAATTGCTCAATTTGGAGTTTGGCACAATCACCAACTCTAGTTTGAGCTACACACATCACATCAAGAACTGCACCAAAGCAACTGGAGTTTTGCACCACCCAATACCTTCACTGACACCAAGGGACCCACCACCACACCCAGTTCTCTCACACCACACCTACATCAAGGACATCTAACAATCATCATCTAAAAATGACTGTAAAACAGTTGTTTCTACTGCCAAATTACCCAGTTTTCTCAGTCAGTCAATTACACCATGATGATACCAAATTCTTGTAGCAGTACAATGAGTTCATAGGATAAAACAATCATCCACATTCACCAATCACCTTGTTACAGCAAGAAAAATATTCATTTTCATGGGCAACTAAGGACCAGGTGAACTGTGGACTAACTTCAGTCATAGATGTTGGTGGCTACATAATCTCCTCAGTCAAGAGCTGCTAGCTATAGGGTGCACCTAGTGACCCTGTTTCTTATAAATCTAAAATCTAATTAACCAACTTATGATGAAAAACTGAAGCAAGCTATAATCTACTACAATTATCACAAGATAGCAGAAGAACTCATCTAGCAATGCTAGTTGCTAGTAACCAAAGAACCTAGCCAAGAACTGCTCTCCAAGATTTTTATCATAACCTCTATGGTTCAAACATCCCCCTGGCCAGTTATGATTTTCAACCTCTTCTTTGCATATACTGGCATAACATGGCTATGTGGTATGCATATCCCAATTTTCCTTTTTCCTTTTTCATCCATTTCACATCACAAATTTCAATTAAGCATGCATAAAAGGTAAACTGCCACACACTTCACTGCGGCCACAACCAGGAAGTAATAGTAGTACATGTTTCACACACAAGTTGTTGTGTATCAACATAACCAAGAAATAATGCATGTTGAGGACACACACAACATAGGAATCTACACATAGGTTTTCCTGCTGGGATTTATCCATAAGAATTAGAAACATAGAAGCAACATATGCACGTAAGTTTTTATTGTTCCATGCTATTATATTATCTGTTTTGGATGTTAATGGGATTTATTTTTCGCTTTTATATTATTTTTGGGACTAACCTATTAACCCATGGCCCAGTGCAAATTGCTGTTTTTTTCCTATTTTAGTGTTTTGCAGAAAAGGAATATCAAACGGAATCCAAACGGAATGAACCCTTTGGGAACGTGATTTTTGGAACAAATGTGATCCACAGGACTTGGAATGGACGTCAAGAAACGAACAAGGGGTCCATGAGGCAGGGGATGCGCCTACCCCTGGGCGCGCCCTCCCCCCTCGTGGCCCCCTCGTGGCTCAATCGACCTACTTCTTCCTCCTATATATACTCATATACCCTGAAAAGAACCAGGAGCACCACGAAACCCTATTTCCACCGCCGCAATCTTCTGTACCCAAGAGATCCCATCTTGGGGCCTTTTCCGGAGCTCCGCCGGAGGGGGCATCGATCACGGAGGGCCTCTACATCAACTCCATGGCCTCTCCGATGATGTGTGAGTAGTTTACTTCAGACCTTCGGGTCCATAGTTATTAGCTAGATGGCTTATGCTCTCTCTTTGAATCTCAATACAAAGTTCTCCTGGATCTTCCTGGAGATCTATTCGATGTAACTCTTTTTACGGTGTGTTTGTCTAGATCCGGTGAATTGTGGGTTTATGATCAAGTCTATTTATGAACAATATTTCATTCTTCTCTGAAATCTTTTATGCATGATTGGTTATCTTTGCAAGTCTCTTCGAATTATCAGTTTGGCTTGGCCTACTAGATTGATCTTTCTTGCAATGGGAGAAGTGCTTAGCTTTGGGTTCAATCTTGCAGTCGATCCCAGTGACCGAAAGGGAAATGACACGTATTGTATTGTTGCCATCGAGGATAAAAAGATGGGGTTTATATCATATTGCTTGAGTTTATCCCTCTACATCATGTCATCTTACCTAATGCGTTACTCTGCTCTTATGAACTTAATACTCTAGATGCATGTTGGATAGCGGTCGATGCTTGGAGTAATAGTAGTAGATGCAGGCAAGAGTTGGTCTACTCGTCACGGACGTGATGCCTATATACATGATCATGCCTATATATTCTCATAATTATTCACTTTTCTATCAATTGCTCGACAGTAATTCGTTCACCCACCGTAATGCTTATGCTATCTTGAGAGAAGCCACTAGTGAAACCAATGGGCCCGTGTCTATTCTCCATCATATTAATCTTCCGCCAACAAGCTATTTCTATTACCCTTTTATTTTGCAATCTTTACTTTTTATCTTTATCATAAAAATACCAAAAATATTATCTTATCATCTCTATCAGATCTCACTCTCGTAAGTGACTGTGAAGGGATTGACAGCCCATTTATCGCATTGGTTGCGAGGTTCTTATTTGTTTGTGTAGTTACGAGGGAAATACTTACGCTACTTTGCTGCATCACCCTTTCCTATTCAAGGGAAAACCGACACAGTGCTCAAGAGGTAGCAAGAAGGATTTTGGGCGCCGTTGCCGGGGAGATCTACGCACAAGTCAAGACATACCAAGTACCCATCACAAACTCTTATCCATCGCATTACATTATTTGCCATTTGCCTCTCATTTTCCTCTCCCCCACTCCACCCTTGCCATTTTATTCGCCCTTTTTCCGTTCGCCTTCTTCCCGTATGTATCTTTCTTTGTGTTTCCATGTGCCTTCTATTTGCTTGCATCATTGCTTGCTAAAAATTTATTGATATAGAATCACTTAAAGTGTTCTACTTGGATCATCTTCGATCCTTATGTGCTCATGCTAAAACCCCAACTAGCCTAGTTGATGGGAAATATTTAGATGAGCATGCTCATTTTGTGCATCACCATTTGTCTAAAAAAGGGAGACTCTTATGGAATCAAATAAACAGATTGCTATGTTATGCTTGGAATCTTTGTGAAATTTGTGATCTTACTTGTTGCTCTAAGAACCCTAAAAACACCTCCCCTACCTATGTGAGTTTAATGATAATGAAATCTTCTCTTCTTATGCAAAGGGTGTTTTTAGTTACTATGGTATCCAACAAGTAGGACTCCCCCCTTGGCGTGCCCTCCGTTGGGTCGGCCACCTCTCTTGCCCCCTTTATATACGTGGGAGGGGGCACCCCAAAGACACACCAAGTCTTCTCTTAGCCCTGTGTGGTGCCCCCTCCACAGTTACACACCTCGGTAACTTCATCATCACCATGTTGTTGTGCTGACGAAATTCTCCCTCGTCCTCAACTGGATCAAGAGCTCGAGGGACATCATCAAGATGAATGTGTGCTGAACACGGAGGTGCCGTACGTTTGGTGCTTGGATCGGTTGAATCGTGAAGACGTTCGACTACATCAACCGCGTTATTAAACACTTCCGCTTTTGGTCTATGAGGGTACGTGGACACACTCTCCCCTATCGTTGCTATGCATCACCTAGATAGATCTTGCGTGATGATACGTCTCCAACGTATCTATAATTTTTTATTGTTCCATGTTATTATATTATCTGTTTTGGATGTTAATGGGCTTTATTTTACACTTTTATATTATTTTTGGGACTAACCTATTAACCTAAGGCCCATTGCAAATTGCTCTTTTTTTTTCCTATTTTAGTGTTTCGCAGAAAAGGTATATCAAACGGAATCCAAACGGAATGAAACCTTCGGGAACGTGATTTTTGGAACAAAGGTGATCCAGAGGACATGGAGTGGACGTCAAGAAATGAACGAGGAGTGCACGAGGCAGGGGGCGCGCCTACCCCCTGGGCGCGCCCTCCCCCTCGTGGGCCCCTCGTGGCTCAACCGACCTACTTCTTCCTCCTATATATACTCATATACCCTGAAAACAACTTGGAGCACCACGAAACCCTATTTCCACCGTCACAACCTTCTGTACCCAAGAGATCCCATCTTGGGGCCTTTTCCAGAGCTCCCTCGGAGGGGGCATCGATCACAGAGGGCCTCTACATCAACTCCATGGCCTCTGCGATGATGTGTGAGTAGTTTACTTCAGACCTTCGGGTCCATAGTTATTAGCTAGATGGCTTCTTCTCTCTCTTTGAATCTCAATACAAAGTTCTCCTTGATTTTCTTAGAGATCTATTCGATGTAACTCTTTTTGCGGTGTGTTTGTCGAGATCCGATGAATTATGGGTTTATGATCAAGTCTATCTATGAATAATATTTTATTCTTCTCTGAAATATTTTATGCACGATTGGTTATCTTTGCAAGTCTCTTCGAATTATCAGTTTGGTTTGGCCTACTAGATTGTGGGAGATGTGCTTAGCTTTGGGTTCAATCTTGCGGTGCTCGATCCCAGTGACAGAAAGGGAAATGACACGTATTGTGTTTTTTCCATCGAGGATAAAAAGATGGGGTTTATATCATATTGCTTGAGTTTATCCCTCTACATCATGTCATCTTACCTAATGTGTTACTCTGTTCTTATGAACTTAATACTCTAGATGCATGCTGGAAAGCGGTCAATGTGTGGAGTAATAGTAGTAGATGCAGGCAGGAGTCGGTCTACTTGTCACGGACGTTATGCCTATATACATGATCATGCCTAGATATTCTCATAATTATTCGCTTTTCTATCAATTTCATGACAGTAATTTGTTCACCCACCGTAATGCTTATGCTATCTTGAGAGAAGCCACATATAAAACCTACAACCCTCGGGTCTATTCTCCAACATATTAATCTTCCGCCAACAAGCTATTTCTATTACCCTTTTATTTTGCAATCTTTACTTTTAATATTTATCATAAAAATACCAAAAATATTATCTTATCATCTCTATCAGATCTCACTCTCGTAAGTGACCGTGAAGGGATTGACAACCCCTTTATCGCGTTGGTTGCGAGGTTCTTATTTGTTTGTGTAGGTACGAGGGACTTGCGTGTGGCCTCCTACTGGATTGATACCTTGGTTCTCAAAAACCGAGGGAAATACTTACGCTAATTTGCTGCATCACCCTTGGGAAAACCAACGCAATGCTCAAGAGGTAGCAATAAGGATTTCTGGTGCCGTTGCAGGGGAGATCGAAGCACAAGTCAAGACATACCAAGTACCCATCACAAACTCTTGTCCCTCGCATTACATTATTTGCCATTTGCCTCTTGTTTTCCTCTCCCCCACTTCACCCTTGCCATTTTATTCACCCTTTTTCCATTCGCCTTCTTCCCGTATGTATCTTTCTTTGTGTTTCCATGTGCCTTCTATTTGCTTGCGTCTTCGCTTTCTAAAAATTTATTGATATGGATCCACTTAAAGTGTTCTACTTAGATAATCTTCGATCGCAGAAACCCCAAATAGCCTAGTTGATGGGAAATCTTTAGATGAGCATGCTCATTTTGTGCGTCACCGTTTGTCTGAAAAAGGGAGACTCTTATGGGATCAAATAAACATATTGCTATGTTATGCTTGGAATATTTGTGAAATTACTTGTTGCTCTAAGAACCTTAAAAAACACCTCCCCTACCTATGTGAGTTTAATGATAATGAAATCTTATCTTCTTTTGCAAAGGGTGTTTTTAGTTACTATGATATCCAACAAATTGAAGAATTTGTTGCTTTTAAGGGTGCTTATGAAGTTGCTTGTTTGATTGAAAAGTATGATATTACTCTCTACGAATCTGAAAATTTTGACATACTTAAATATTGCTATGAAAACTATGCTCATAATGTCTATGTCAAAGAATTTATTGAAAGAATGACCATTGCTTCGGAAGAAAATAATGATATGCATGAATCTATAGATAATTATGATGATTTGATTGAAATATCCCTTGATGAACATGATGCTTGCTATTCTTGTGGCCATGATGCCAATATTTGTGAAGATGAATTTGCTATAGTTCCTTATGTTAAACATGAGATCGTTGCTATCTCACGCATACTTGATAGTTCCTTCAATGAAAAGCACGATTGCAATGATGTTATCATAAATTTTCTTATTGTCAATTGTGTTAATGATATCCAAAACCTCAAGCTTGGGGATGCTAGTTTTTCTATGACTACTATTTGTTGCAATGATCATGATTGGGGTGATTCTTCTTTTGATCTTGAAAATTTATTTAAGCCCCATGATGAATATAAGATTGATAATAATGTTTGCAATATTTAAAGTTGTTTTGGAAGAGTGTCAATTTTATATCCCACGTATTTGGAGAATGTTCAATCTTATGAACTTTTCGTTAAAAGTGAGTTTGGAGAGGTCATGACTTTAGTTAATATTAATCCCACTATTTTTGTAGAGTGTCAACTTTGCATACATGTGGATTGTGCTAAGAATATGTTTTGTGATAGCTATATTGTTGAATTTGCTTATGATCCTACATGCAATTATTATGAGAGAGGAAAATATGGTTGTAGAAAATTTCATGTTACTAAATTACCTCTCGTTATGTTGAGATTGCTATTGTTTCTTTCCGTTTCCTTGCATATGCTAGTTTTTTCTTGCCTTGAAAATTTGTTTGACTATAAGATACCTATGCATAGGTATTATGTTAGACTAAGATGTGTTTGCCACTTGTTTTATGATGCTCTCTTTGTGCTTCAATTCTTGTCCTTCATGTGAGCATCGTTGAAATATTTTGCCTAGCTAAAAGGCTTTAAAGAAAAGCGCTTGTTGGGAGACAACCCAATATTTTCCTTGCTATTATTCAATCAATAATTCATCTAGCCTCTGTTTAGATGTGGTTTCATGATTTTAATTAGTGTTTGTTCCAAGTAGAACCTTTGGGAAGACTTGGGGAAAGTCTTTGCGATCTTGCTGTAAAAAACAGAAACTTTTGCGCTCACGAGATTTGCTGCCATTTTTTTACTGGAGAGTGCTATTTAGTTAATTCTTTTTGAAGACGATTAATAGATAAATTCCTCACATCCATAAATTTATTTTAGAATTTGGGGGTTCCATAAGTATTCGAAACCTACAGATTACTACAGACTATTCTGTTTTTGACAGATTCTGTTTTTCGTGTGTTGTTTGCTTATTTTGATGAACCTATGGCTAGTAATAGAGTTTATGAACCATAGAAAAGTTGGAATACAGTAGGATTAACACCAATATAAATAAAGAATGAGTTAATTACAGTACCTTGAAGTGGTGGTTTGTTTTCTTTTACTAACGGAGCTCACGAGATTTTTTTTAAAGTTTTGTGTTGTGAAGTTTTCAAGTTTTGCATAAAGATTTGAAGGATTATGGAACAAGGAGTGGCAAGAGCTTAAGCTTGGGGATTCCCAAGGCACCCCAAGGTAAAATACAAGGACAACCAATAGCCTAAGCTTGGAGATGCCCCGGAAGACATCCCGTCTTTCATCTTCGTCCATCGGTAACTTTACTTGGAGCTATATTTTTATTCACCACATGAATGTGTTTTGCTTGGAGCGTCTTGTATGATTTGTCTTTGGTTTTTAGTTCACCACAATCATCCGTGATGTGCACACCTTTCGGGAGAGACACACATGAATCGTAATTTATTAGAATACTCTAGGTGCTTCACTTATATCTTTTGAGCTAGATAATTTTGCTCTAGTGCTTCGCTTATATCTTTTAGAGCACGGTGGTGGTTTTATTTTATAGAAATTATTGATCTCTCATTATTCACTTATATTATTTTGGGAGGCCCTTAGAATAGCATGGTAATTTGCTTTGGTTATGAATATAGACCTAATATGATAGGCATCCAAGAACGGTATAATAAAAACTTTCATAAAAAGTGTATTGAGTACTAGGAGAAGTTTGATACTTGATAATTGTTTTGAGATATAAAGGTGGTAATATTAGAGTGTGCTAGTTAAGTAGTTGTGAATTTGAGAAATAATTGAAGTTTGCAAGTCCCGTAGCATGCATGTATGGTGACCATTGTGTAACAAATTTGAAACATGATGTGTTATTTGATTGTAATGCTTGGTTTTTGATGACTTTTAGATTTTTGCAAATGTGAGTTCTTTATGACTAATGTTGAGTCCATGGATTATACGCACTCTCACCCTTCCATCATTGCTAGCCTCTTTGGTACCGTGCATTGCCCTTTCTCACCTTCAGAGTTGGTGCAAACTTCGCCGGTGCATCCAAACCCCGTGACATGATACGCTCTGTCACACATAAACCTCCTTATATCTTCCTCAAAATAGCCACCATACCAACCTATTGTGGCATTTCCATAGCCATTTCGAGATATATTGCCATGCAACTTTCCACCGTCCCATTTATCTTGACACACATCATCATTGTCATATTTCCTTGCATGATCATGTAGTTGACATCGTATTTGTGGCAAAGCCAGCATTCATAATTTTTTCATACATGTCACTCTTGATTCATTGCCCTTCCCGGTACACCGCCGGAGGCATTCATATAGAGTCATACTTTATTCTAGTACCGAGTTGTAATAATTGAGTTGTAAATAAATAGAAGTGTGATGATCATCATTAATAGATCATTGTCCCAAATACAAAAATGAGAAAGGCCAAATAAAAAAAGGAAGGCCAAAAAAACATATAAATAACAAGGGGCAATGCTACTATCCTTTTTTCTACACTTGTGCTTCAAAGTAGCTCCATGATCTTTATGATAGAGAGTCTCTTGTTTTGTCACTTTCATATACAAGTGGGAATTTTTCATTATAGAACCTGGCTTGTATATTCCAACAATGGGCTTCCTCAAATGCCCTAGGTCTTTGTGAGCAAGCAAGTTGGATGCACACCCACTTAGTTTCTTTTGTTGAGCTTTCATACATGTAACATCCCAAATTTTCAATTTGGAATGTTATACATAGGTCATTCATGCATATCATAATTTATTGCATTTCGTTTCGCGATCCTCAAAAATCCCAAGCAACTCAAGGACACACGGAGAGAGTTGGGGATTTCACGTTCTTCATATTTGAATTTTATCAAATATTGAGGCAAGGATCATTTTGGTTGTAATAATTTTTCTGTCCAAAAATATTTCATATTAAAATATATGAGAGGAGATAATAAGACTTCTCCAAAAATAAGTGAATTATCGGAGGAAAAATACTAAAATAAAATGAATAAATTTTATTTGGATTTTATTGCAATTTTATTTGAATTAGGAAAAAATATGTGTTTTTCAGAATTGCATTAGGGGCCCAAATAAATGTTCACTTTGTCCGGAATATTATTAGAGGACCGTAAAAATTTATTTTAGGATTTTTTAAGTCCATTTAGTATTTTTTTTATTTGTTTTTCCGCGTCAGGTTAAAAAAAAGAGAGAGAGCACCGACCTAACGGGCCGTGCCCAACTAGGACACCGCCCGACCGGCTTTTTAAGGCGAGGCCCGAGGCCCGTGAAGCCGCCAGCCCCGCCCGAACCCTAGTGCTGCCCGCCACCGCCGGCGCCTCCCGTAGCTGCGCCGCCGCCCGATGTTGCCGCGCCGCCTCTCGCCGCCAGCACCTGCCGCCGCGCCGCGAAGCCGGCGCCCTTCGCGCAGCTGCCCGCCGCCGCCGACCATGACTGCCAGCACCGGAGACCCCGCCGCCGATCCCGCCGACGGCGAGGTAGCCGCCGCCGCCATCCGGTTTTCTCAGGAAAACCGTTGGTTTTTTTGAAAATCCTAGATCTAGTTTTTTTTAAATAGATCGGTTCTTTCGGTTTCCATCGGTTTATTTATTTAGCGGACGTTCGTCCTCACATTCGTTTTAACGAATGTTGTTCGTCGGTTAGTCGCAGACAGCGAACGTTCATTCGTTAGCCTGTTCATTAGTTTTTCTTTTTCCAGGGTTTTCCGCGATTATGTCCGATCGTGATTTCAGCCCTAATCTTTGATCTAGTATCTTTTCGCTCATTTATCGAAATCAGGTGAAACAAGCACCTAGATCTTCATCTCGAAGTCCTATTTCTGTTTAACCAACTTGAACAAGATTTTGGTCCTGTAAAAATTGGCTTCAGTCCAGATTAGTAATCGGATCTTATTTCTTTTGCAGTTTGAGTTTCGTTGCTCCGTTTGATTTGATTGTTTTTGCAAACATGAGTTCTTCAGTTGAACTTTCTGGTTAGATCTTCTTATTTGAGTTTTCCCCGTGCATTGTAGCTTGATTTCTTATGTATGCTATTGTTTGTTTGCGATAGAACACCTAGAGTGTGAAGCGTGCTACTACGAGTCACTAGGTTTTGCAGATCGTCAGCAAGGAAAGTAACACATTGATCATACTCTTTTATACCCAGTTTTCATGCAATAGTTACAGTCCTCAAATACTGCATGATTAGGATGTGATTAACATGTGGGTATTGGGAAGTAGTTGATGACGCAGAACCAATTACCTGTTTCATTATCAAACCCTTGGGAGTTACTTCTACGTTATGCTTATATTGTTATGCTATGCTAGTAGACATGGATTGGGTTTGAGTGTATCCATTACATATGTGAGTGTTTAATTAACGGTTCAATTCTAAGGTGGCAACTTTAATACACATCTGGGTGGATTGTGGGTTTTGGGCACCTGGGGTTATACCAGTGTTGTCCTAGGAGACCCGGGGTTATACCGTGTGATCCTCCTATGGTCCACCACCCAGGCTCGAAGGTATCATAAGATTATTCATGCTAGAAACTTCCGTGTGCAGCCACAAGCTATTATGGGCTCTAGCATAGTTTAGTAGGTTTCATGACCTCTTTCAGTGGTAGGTTAGCAGATGTAGGGGATGTGGGTTGGTACGGTCTACCCTGGGTTAGAGTTAATGCTTTTGAAAAATGGTGTCTCGGTCATCCGTTTCTCAAAGACCATGTAGTGCGAGAAATCCAATGGAGGAGATCGAGTCTTGTGGGGAAAAGTGCGCAAACCTCTGCAGAGTGTACAAACTAATCATGGTTAGCCGTGTCCCCGGTTATGGACAACTTGAGTATCTGGTTCTTGGATTATCATATGGATCTCATCACTCTAAATTAATGGTTGGGTTGATAATTACTTTTAATTGGGATTGAGATGGGGGTACCATTCTCAATGTTTCAACCACAATGATAGTTAAATAAATTATATTCCTTTGTTGTAGGGAAAAATTGGCTTTTCGCAAAAAACATTATAACCATAGAGCCTCCACCAGCGGAATATGCATGTAGTGATATCATTTACCTATTCATTGCTCTACTGTGTTATATTGCCAGCATATAACATGTGCTGACCCGTTTTTGGGCTGCAACTTATCATGTTGCAGACTTTTCAGACGAGGAGTAAGATGTGATAGGTCGTTTTTCATGCACTCAGCTATGCAGTTGGAGTTGATGGACTCACTTTATCTTCCAAGCCTTCTGCTGTTATCGCTTTTAGATGGCCTTAAGCCATATTTATTGTAATAAGTTCTATTTTGAGACATTCGATGTAATAAGTGTGTGATTGCTACTCTGTTATAAATCCTTTGAGTACTGTGTGTGTCAGCATTACCGATCTAGGGATGACACTGAAACGCAGAGACTTGACTGTCTGAGGTCGGGTCGCTACAAGATGGTATCAGAGCACATGTTGAATGTTGGACATGACCACTAAGATGAGCCATAGGACACTCTTCTCTACTCATTTCTGACTCCTTTCCATTTTCTACTCTTTAATATGGCGGACTCGAGGAACAAGTTTACATAGCCGGATGAAGACACCCCGTTTGGACGACACCTAAAGGAAGTCACTAGGTACCTGAACCTCGGAATACCAAGCTTCACGGGGACCTACACCGCCACTTTACCAGAAGAGGAGCGTTGGTTGGTTCGAGTTCAAGTTCCAGGAAGGACATTCGCGCCAGTCACTAAACCCATAGAGTTTTCCTTTGACGCACCAACCTGGAGTCTAGGCAAGAGCATGGCAGCCCACATCACCATAGGACGCATCGGCGAAGTTTACCACAAGGAGCTTAAGGACACTATCTACCAGATATGTGGGTGCCAAGATGAGCAATGGGAGATGATCAACACCTAGAAGGATAGGTCCATTGCAGCATTCATCCAGGAGTTAAACCATCATATTCGTCGCCAGGAGAACCAGATGTGTGCAAGCATGATAGATTTGAAGAAGGCGATGACCAGGATCACAGAGCTAGAAGAGGAGCTTAAGTCTACACGCGATGGATATGAGGAGGAAATGACGATACTTGTGGAGATGAATGATGACCTGACGAGGAAGCTAGGAGTTTTCATGGGAGACCATCCACCAGGAGGAGAAGACGATGAGACCAAGGAGATTCGTTCTGAAGACTATATCATCATCGATGACACCGACTCCGAACCTGATGGTAGTGATGATGACTATGAAGACAAAGCTGGAGCAGATATCATGGAGTCTTCCACCGATCAAAATTTCTAGTAGACCACCATATGATCAGTAGTGTTTCCCCATATATATAATAGTTCGAGCACTGTAATGATAGTTAGATCGATTGTGTGCCCTTGCTTGCTTGATTGAGTGATATGGTATGATTGTGTTTGTCTCATGTGCATATGGGTAGTGCTTTCTCCTTAGACCTCATTCTATTCTAACCTCTCCCCTCTAAAACCCATCAGATGCCTCCGAGACGTGACCCCGGTTTTTCTTTCCCACCAGAGCTCACTCAGTTGATCCAGCAGCAGAATACACTGATGCAGTTGCTAGTTCAGAATCAGGGCAACAATAACAACAACAACAACAACAACAACAACAACAACAAAAACAACAACCCACCGCCACCACCTCCAGTTGACAACTTAGCCCGCTTTCTCAGGTTACAGCCGCCGGTGTTTTCTAGTAGCACCGAGCCCATAGTTGCGGATGATTGGCTACATAGAATTGGAAGGGAGTTAACCACTGCCGGTTGCACAGATGCTGAGAAGGTGCGTTTTGCCGCACACCAATTGGATGGACCCGCAGCCGCATGGTGGGAGAATTACACATCCACTTTTCCCATAGCCAATGTTACTTCGAAGAAGTTTGAGCAAGCGTTCCGCACCGCCCATGTCTCAACTGGAGCTATGAGCATGAAGAAGTGTGAGTTTCGCAACTTGCGCAAGGGAAATCGTACTGTGGCCCAGTACGTAGATGAGTTTAGTAAGCTATCTCATTACGCCCCTGATGATGTGGCCACAGATGTTGCGAAGCAAGAGAAGTTTATGGAAGGGCTTAATGATGAGATGAGCATGCTGTTGATGGTGGCAACATTTAACAACTACCAGGAGCTGGTATACAAGGCTCTTATGATTGAAGGGAAGCAGCAGATGATTGAGAGCCGCAAGAGGAAGTATGGACAAGGAAAGTACAATTCTGGAGCTCAGCAGAAGCCTCATTTCACCCCCGAACTCGGGAGGATTGACCCATAACCATGGAGGCCACACTCACAATGGAGGTAGTTCGCATAACCACAGTGGCCCCAAGAATGGAAACGGGAATAGAGCAGGCAGTAACCAGAACTGCTCTAACCCAGCCACACCTGCCAAGAAGGATCAAAGTCACATTACCTGTTTCAAGTGCGGGAAGACTGGGCACTATGCCAATGATTGTCTGGAATTGAAGAACGGAAATGGCAATGGAAGCGCTGGGAAGAAGCCCAACCCTTTCAACAAGGGACAAGTGAACCACGTGAACGTGGAGGAGGTTGAAGAGCAGCCTGATGCAGTTATCGGTAAGTTTTTGGTTAAGTCACTTACCGCCCTTGTTTTATTTGATATTGGTGCATCACATTCATACATTTCAAGGGGATTTGTGGACCAGTTTAAGTTACCCACCTTAGCCCTTAGGACACCCTTGCTAGTGAGCTCACCCGGTGCAGAGTATATGGCCAGCCGATGATGCGATCGGACACCCATAACCATTGGTAGCCATGTTTTCCCCTCAGACCTAGTAATTTTGAGTCACAAGGATTGGATGTGATACTAGGAATGGATTGGTTATCGAAGTATGGAGGGAATATTGACTATGCTAGCAGATCAATTCTACTCACCACCCCGGAGGGAAAAAGGATCAAGTATGTATCTAGGCATGCGCCTTGGAGGACTCAAGTAAATTCTCTCTCAGGAGTTGTTCAGGAGGAAGTGCCGGTGGTGAAGGATTACCCCGATGTATTTCTAGAGGAGTTACCAGGCATGTCGCTAAATTGAGATATTGAGTTTTTTGATAGAGCTAATGCCACCGGACTAATATCGAAGAGACCGTACCGGATGCCCGCAAATGATCTAGAAGATATCAAGAAGTAGATTAAGGAGTTATTGGAGAAAGGTTACATCCGACGAAGTTCATCACCATGGGGAGCACTAGTGCTCTTGGTTGAGAAGAAGGATGGATCATTGAGAATGGTTGTTGATTATCGTGCGTTGAATGAAGTGACGATCAAGAACAAGTATCCACTGCCGATGATCAATGATTTGTTTGACCAGCTGCAAGGAGCTAAAGTGTTTTCGAAGATCGATTTGCGATCAGGATATCACCAGCTGAAGATTCGATAAAAGGATATACCAAAAACAACATTCACCATAAGGTACGGGTTATATGAGTATACGGTTATGTCATTTGGACAGACTAACGCCCCTGCCTATTTCATGAGTATGATGAACAAGATGTTCATGGGGTTCTTGGATAAGTTTGTCGTGGTGTTTATTGATGATATTTTAGTATACTCGAATAATGAAGAGGAACACAGGGAGCATTTGTGTTTGGTTCTCGAGAAGCTCAGGGAACATCAGTTATATGCCAAGTTCAGCAAATGTGAGTTCTGGTTGAAGGAAGTTGGATTTCTTGGACATGTTATATCAGGAGAAGGTATAGCAGTGGATCCTACCAAGGTTCAGTCAGTCACCGAGTGGTTGGCACCCACCTTAGTTGGAGAGGTCCGCAGTTTTCTTGGACTCGCGGGATACTACCAGAGATTTATTGAGAATTTCTCCAAGATTGCGAAGCCTATGACGGCATTGTTGAAGAAAGATACCAGGTTCCATTGGATAGAGGAATGTGAAGCAAGTTTCCAGGAGTTGAAGAAACATTTGACTACAGCCCCAGTGCTAATCCTGCCGGATATACGCAAGGATTTCCAAGTTTATTGCGACGCCTCACGCTTAGGACTTGGAGGAGTACTTATGCAAAATGGAAGAGTTGTTTAATATGCTTCAAGACAACTTTGGCCACATGAGTTAAATTATGCTACACATGATTTGGAGTTAGCAGCCGTAGTGCATGCACTCAAGACGTGGAGACATTTTCTTATTGGAAACCGTTGTGATGTGTACACGGATCACAAGAGTTTGAAGTACATTTTTCCCAGAAGGAGCTGAACCTCAGGCAAAGGAGATGGTTGGAGCTCATAAAGGATTATGATATGAAGTTGCACTATCATCTAGGCAAGGCCAATGTTGTAGCAGACACTTTGAGTCGGAAGGGTTATGCCAATACCGTAGTAACAGGAGGACTGCCAATGGAGTTACCAGAAGATCTCAGGGAGCTACGTTTGGAGATAGTTCCTAGAGGTTTTGTTCCATCATTGGAAGTTCAGTCAACATTGTTGGAAAAGATTAGATAAGCTCAGAAGGATGACAAAGAAATTGCTGAAATAAAGGAGAAGATGAGTGATGGAAAAGCCAAAGGTTTTCGTGAGGACGAGCACGGCACCTTGTGGTTCG
Source organism: Triticum monococcum (assembly GCA_034509565.1). NCBI lineage: Eukaryota > Viridiplantae > Streptophyta > Magnoliopsida > Poales > Poaceae > Triticum > Triticum monococcum. Next base: position 392,367,076 of record CM067843.1, on the reverse strand, counting down.
AGGACCGTGTTTATGTGCCCAATAATGCAGAGATCAGGAAGTTGATACTTCAGGAAGCCCATGACTCGCCATACTCGATACACCCAGGAAACACCAAGATGTATTTGGATTTGAAGGAGCGTTTTTGGTGGACTAGAATGAAGAAGGATATTGCCGAGTATGTAGCCGTATGTGATGTATGTCCGAGAGTGAAGGCAGAACATCAGAAGCCAACAGGACTACTGCAGCCTATGCCAATACCCGAATGGAAGTGGGACAAACTTGGCATGGATTTTATCACTGGATTACCCAGGACCCGATCGGGATATGATTCTATCTGGGTAGTAGTGGATCGTTTGACCAAAGTCGCTCACGTTATACCAGTGAAGACCACCAATACAAGTGCGAAGTTGGCCAAGATATATATGACCAGGATCGTATGTCTGCATGGAGTACCGAGGACCATCATATCAGATAGAGGGACATAGTTTACTTCAAAGTTTTGGCACCAGCTGCACCAGTCTTTGGGTACCAGGCTAGAGTTCAGTACAACTTTTCATCCACAGACAGATGGACAGACTGAGAGAGAGTCAATCAGATTCTGGAGGACATGTTGAGAGCTTGTGCGCTAGATTATGGATCTAGTTGGGATGAAAACCTGCCCTACGCGGAGTTCTCAGACAACAACAACTACCAGGCCAGTTTGAATATGGCACCCTTCGAAGCCCTATATGGAAGAAGATGCCGAACACCGTTGATGTGGGATGAAGTTGGTGACCGCCAGTTGTTTGGACCGGATTTGATTAAGGAGTCTGAAGAGAAGGTTAAGCTGATTCGAGATAGACTGAAGGTAGCTCAGTCCCGACAGAAGAGTTACACAGACTTGAAACGCAAGGAGGTAGCCTATGAAATCGGAGACAGAGCATATCTGCAAGTGTCACTCCTGCGAGGAGTTAATCGTTTTGGGGTCAAGGGAAAGTTAGCCCCGAGATTTGTAGGACCGTACCGTGTTTTGGAACGCATGGGAGAAGTTGCCTACAAGTTGGAGTTACCTGAAGGACTGTCAAGAGTTCATGATGTGTTTTACGTTTCCCAGTTGAAGAAGTGCCATGCAGAGATGACCGATATTCCTCTGAGAGATACAATGCCCCTGGAAGCAATTCAGTTGGATAGTGATTTGACATATGAGGAGAAACCTGTCAAAATTCTCGAGTTTGCTAGCCGAGTTACTCGCAGCAAGCTTATCAAGTTTTGCAACATTCACTGGAGCCACCATACCGAGGAGGAAGCCACCTGGGAAAGAGAGGATGATCTACGCAAGGACCACCCACACCTATTTTCTAGCCAACCCGAATCTCGAGGACGAGATTCATCTTAAGGGGGGTAGGTTTGTAACATCCCAAATTTTCTATTTGGAATGTTATACATAGGTCATACATGCATATCATATTTTATTGCATTTAATTTCGCGATCCTTGAAAATCCCAAGCAACTCAAGGACCCACGGAGAGAGTTGGGGATTTCACGTTCTTCATATTTGAATATTGTAAAATATTGAGGCAAGGATCATTTTGGTTTTAATAATTTTTCTCTCCGAAAATATTTCATATTACAATATATGAGAGGAGATAATTTAAATTCTCCAAAAATAATTGAAATATTGGAGGAAAAATATTAAAATCAAATGAATAAATTTTATTTGGATTTATGCAAGTTTATTTGAATTAGGAAAAAATATGCGTTTTTCAAAATTGCATTAGAGGCCCAAATAAATGTTCACTTTGGCCGGAATATTATTAGAGGACCGAGAAAATTTATTTCAGGATTTTTGGAGTCCATTTATTATTTCTTTTACTTGTTTTTCGCGTCAGATTTTTTTTTAAACAAAGAGAGAGCACCGGCCTAATGGGCCGTGCTCGACTAGGACACCACCCGACCAGCTTTTAAGGCGAGGCCCGAGGCCCGTGAAGCCGCGAGCCCCGCCCGCCGCCGCCAGCGCCTCCCGTCACCGCGCCGCCGCCCGACGCCACCTCCCGTCGCGACGCCGCCGCCCACCGCCGCTGATCCTGCCGACGCCGAGGTAGCCACCGCCGCAGTCCGGTTTTCTCGAGAAAACCGTTGTTTTTTTAAACCCTAGATCTAGTTTTTTTAAATAGATCGGTTCATTCAGTTTTCCGTCGGTTTATTTATTTAGCGGACGTTCATCCGTATGTTCGTTTTAATGAACATTGTTCATCGGTTAGTCGCAGACAGCGAACGTTCGTTCGTTAGCCTGTTCGTCACTTTTTCTTTTTCCAGGGTTTTTCCGTGGTTATTTCCGATCAGGATTTCTGCCCTAATCTTCGATCTAATATATCTTTTTGCTTGTTTATGCAAATCAGGTGAAACAAGTGCCTAGATCTTCGTCTCGAAGTCCTATTTCTGTTTAACCAACTTGAACAAGATTTTGGTACTGTAAAAATTGGCTTTAGTCTAGATTAGTAATCGAATCTTGTTTCTTTCGCAGTTTGAGTTTCATTGCTCCGTTTAATTTGATTCTTTTTGCAAACTGGAGTTCTTCAGTTGAACTTTCTGGTTAGATCTTCTTTTTTGAGTTTTCCCCATGCATCTTTGCTTGTTTGCTTATGTATGCTATTGTTTGTTTGCGACAGAACACCCGAAGTGCGAAGCGTGCTACTATGAGTCACTAGGTTTTGCAGATCGTCAGCAAGGCAAGTAACACATTGATCATACTCTTTCATACCCAGTTTTTATGCATTAGTTACAATCCTCAAACACTGCATGATTAGGATGTGATTAGCATGTGGGTATTGGGAAGTAGTTGATGAGGTAGAACCTATTACCTGTTTCATTATCAAACCCTTCGGAGTTACTTCTACGTTATGCTTATATTATTATGCTATGCTAGTAGACGTGGATTGTGTTTGAGTGTATCCATGACATATGTGAGTGTTTCATTAATGGTTCAATTCTAAGGTGGCAACTTTAATACACATCTGGGTGGATTGTTGGTTTTGGGCACCTGGGGTTATACCAGTGTTGTCCTAGGAGATCCCGGGGTTATACCGTGTGATCCTCCTATGGTCCGGCACCCAGGCTCAAAGAGATCATAAAATTATTCATGCTAGAAACTTCCGTGTGCAACCACAAACTATTATGGGCTCTAGCATAGTTGAATAGGTTGCATGACCTCTTCCAGTGGTAGGCTAGCAGATGTAGGGGATGTAGGTTGCTACGGTCAACCCGGGGTTAGAGTTAATGCTTCTGAGAAACTGTGTCTCGATCATCCATTTCTCAAACACCATGTAGTGCGAGAAATCCAACGGAGGAGATCTAGTCTTGTGGGGAAAAGTGCGCAAACCTCTGGAGAGTGTACAAACTAATCATGGTTAGCCGTGTCCCCAGTTATAGACAACTTGAGTATTTGGTTCTTTGATTATCATATGGACCTCATCACTCTAAATTAATTGTTGGATTGATAATTACTTTTAATTGGGATTGAGATGGGGGTACCATTCTCAATGTTTCAACCACCATGATAGTTAAATAAAGTATATTCCTTTGTTTTAGGAAAAAATGGCTTTTCGCAAAAACATTATAACCATAGAGCCCCCACTAGCCAAATATGCATCTAGTGATAGCATTTACCTATTCATTGCTCTACTGTGTTATATTGCCAACATATTCCATGTGCTGACCCATTTTCGGGCTGCAACATATCATGTTGCAGACTTTTCAGACGAGGAGTAAGATGTGATAGGTCGTTTGTCATGCACTCAGCTATGCCGTTGAGGTTGATGGACTCACTTTATCTTCCGAGCCTTCTGCTGTTATTGCTTTTAGATGGCTTTAAGACATATTTATTGTAATAAGTTCTCCTTTGAGACATTCGATGTAGTAAGTGTGTGATTTCTACTGTGTTATAAATCCTTCGAGAACCGTGTGTGATAGCATTACCGATCCAGGGATGACACTGAAACACAGAGACTTGACCGTCTGAGGTCGGGTCGCTACAATACATTTATAGCTCTAGTGCATCCGTTGCATGGCAATCCCTCCTCCTTGCATTGATATCAATTTATGGGCATCTTCCTAGCCCATTGATTAGCCGCGTCGATGTGAGACTTTCTCCTTTTTTGTCTTCTCCACATAACCCCCATCATCATATTCTATTCCACCCATAGTGCTATATCCATGGCTCACGCTCATGTATTGCGTGAAAGTTGAAAAAAGTTTGAGATTACTAAAGTGTGAAACAATTTCTTGGCTTGTCATCCGGGTTGTGCATGATGAGAGCATTCTTGTGTGATGAAAATGGAGCATGACCAAACTATATGATTTTGTAGGGATGAACTTTCTTTTGCCATGTTATTTTGAGAAGACATAATTTCTTAGTTAGTACGCTTGAAGTATTATTATTTTTATGTCAATATTAAACTTTTGTCTTGAATCTTTTGGATCTAAATATTCATGCCACAATAAAGAGAATTACATTGAGAATTATGTTAGGTAGCATTCCACATAAAAATCTGTTTTTATCATTTACCTACTCGAGGACGAGCAGGAATTAAGCTTGGGGATGCTTGATACGTCTCCAACATATTTATAATTTTTGATTGTTCCATGCTATTATATTATTTGTTTTGGATGTTAATGGGCTTTATTATACACTTTTATATTATTTTTGGGACTAACCTATTAACCCAAGGCCCAGTACAAATTGCTGTTTTTTTGCCTATTTCACTGTTTCGTAGAAAAGGAATATCAAACGGAATACAAACGGAATGAAAGCTTCGGGAATGTGATTTTTGGAACAAACGTGATCCAGAGGACTTGGAGTGGATGTCAAGAAACGGACGAGGAGTCCATGAGGCAGGGGGCGCTTAACCCCCTGGGTGCGCTCTCCCCCTCGTGGACCTCTCATGGCCCAACCGACCTACTTCTTCCTCCTATATATACTCATATACCCTGAAAACAACTAGGAGCACCACGAAACCCAATTTCCACCGCCGCAACCTTCTATAGCCAAGAGATCCCATCTTGGGGTCTTTTCCGGAGCTCCGCCGGAGGGGGCATCAATTACGGACGACCTCTACATCAACTCCATGGCCTCTCTGATGATGTGTGAGTAGTTTACTTCAGACCTTCGGGTCCATAGTTATTAGCTAGATGGCTTCTTCTTTCTTTTTGAATCTCAATACAAAGTTCTCCTCAATCTTCTTGGAGATCTATTCGATGTAACTCTTTTTGCAGTGTGTTTGTCGAGATCCGATGAATTGTGGGTTTATGATCAAGTCTATCTATGAACAATATTTGATTTGTCTTTGAAATCTTTTATGCATGATTGGTTATCTTTGCAAGTCTGTTCGGATTGTCAGTTTGGTTTAGCCTACTAGATTGATCTTTCTTGCAATGGGAGAAGTGCTTAGCTTTGGGTTCAATCTTGCGGTGCTCGATCCCAGTGACCGAAAGGGAAATGACACGTATTGTATTGTTGCCATCGAGGATAAAAAGATGGGTTCTATATCATATTGCTTGAGTTTATCCCTCTACATCATGTCGTCTAACCTAATGTGTTACTCTGTTCTTATGAACTTAATACTCTAGATGCATGCTGGATAGCGGTCGATGTTTGGAGTAATAGTAGTAGATGCAGGCAGGAGTCAGTCTACTTGTCACGGACGTGATGCCTATATACATGATCATGCCTACATATTCTCATAATTATTCACTTTTCTATCAATTGGTCGACAGTAATTTGTTCACCCATCGTAATGCTTATGCTATCTTGAGAGAAGCCACTAGTGAAACCTATGGCCCCCGGGTCTATTCTCCATCATATTAATCTTCCCCCAACAAGCTATTTCTATTACCCTTTTATTTTGCAATCTTTACTTTTATTTTTTATCACAAAAATACCAAAAATATTATCTTATCATCTCTATGAGATCTCACTCTTATAAGTGACCGTGAAGGGATTGACAACCCCTTATGGCGTTGGTTGCGACGTTCTTATTAGTTTGTGTAGGTACGAGGGACTTGCGTGTGGCCTCCTACTGGATTGATACCTTGGTTCTCAAAAACTGAGGGAAATACTTATGCTACTTTGATGCATCTCTCTTTCTTCTTCAAGGGAAAACCAACGTAGTGCTTAAAGAGGTAGCACGTGATCGTAGGGAGTTTTCTGAAATACCGCGTTCCCCAACATGTACATCCCACACAGTTTTATGTACACGCTCCTGTGTGAAAGGTGTAACTATCACACACATTCTACCTTGGTTAACTATTTGCTTTTATGAACTACATCACACACAATATGGTGTAGAAAACTGTGTCGCATTGGGCTATCCATCACACGTGCTTTTACTGCTAGAACCGTTTGCAAAGTTCCATGACCGTCTGTTCTCTTTTTACATCACACACGCTGTTTTCTTTCTAACCGTGTGCATATTATTTTATTAGCTCATGTATATTTTTATTTTTGCCTGTAATTTATTATTCAAATTGGTAATTTTGAAATAGGAAACGTGCAATTCAAATTCTCAGCACAATGGTTCAACAATGAATTCATAAATAAAATTGCGAGTACAATATGTTCAGTAATTACAGGATTAGGCAGTAATTAACTATGATGAACCACAATATTTAAAGGTGGTAAAGGTGAAGAGACAAGTGTAAATCATTTTGACTGCTAACAGTGTTCAAGAAGCGGAATGCCCATAATGTGCCTTCCTGCATGCCATAGGCACGAACCACTTTTGTCCAACCCCTATTGACGATCGCACACCCATCCTTCACCACCTTCAAGAAGACTTCTAGAGCATTATCATGGTAGCATGAATTATATACTTTAACCTTAGTTGCCTCCACTCCGGTCATGTTGTTTGCATGGTAATCATAAGTAAATAGCTTCGGAAACCACTGAAAAGAGAAAAATATCAGATACTGAGGTCTAATAGAGTAACTTGTTGTGGGTAGGGGGAAAAGGCAACACATTACTTACCATCCTAAAGTTCACTTTTGTCTTGGACAATGTATAAATAAAGAGCTTAATTCCAATCACCCGTTTCTTTTTCCTAATAATCTTTCTTAGTTTCCTCATTTGGTGCTTGTTCATGAATATCTCATTGCCCCATACGCAAAAGGGATCGAAGCGTGGATCAGTACCGCTCGTATATGTACCTACAAGCAACCAGTAAATGTTAGAAGCTAAACTGAGATTGCCCAAATTATGTAAAATATAACTGCCTATGTTCCTAAGTACAAGTATTTTTTTTTGAGATTTCAATATGAACTACATATGAATGTATATAGAATTATAGATATAGTTTAGATTAGAATCTAGATTCACTCATTTTGCTCCTTATGTAGTCTATATTGGAATTTCTAAAAATACTTATATTTAGGACTAGATGGTGTACAAGACATGGGACGCAGCTAACCTCGATGGCAAACAACAACATTGCCCGTTGTAGCCCTATGTAAGTACATGGAAAGCCAATGTTAACTACAACAGGGTTAACATCCACCAAAAATAGGAAATGGTAATAAAATGGCAGCATCTGTAGTGATATCTTCATTGCGAAAGAGTAGAACGGTAGCAAAGGGACGGATTAAAAAATAGATACAACTTTTAATTGCAACAGGCTTAACAACATCCTAGTTCATGCTTTGTAAGTTTGTAACCATTGAAATACAACTCTTTAAAAATGGATACAAGTGTTAATTGCAACATGCTTAATGGCCATTGAAACCGGTACTGATAAAAATGCAATTGGCAGAGTTAAACATCACAGGGCATGTGCTGCTAGAGCAGATAATGGCCCAGTTGTCTATAAGAAGGTAGGGAAAATAGCTAAAACATGTTAGGCATGTTTACTACAACATGCTTAATACATCGACCGTACAAAACATATCCATTAATTGCAACTTGTATTGGTAAGATTGAACTGGTGAGTACATACTTGGTAAGTCATGAGAGGTGGTTGCTTGGGCACTTCATCTTGGCAAGAGACCGCCCAAAGTCAGCAGCGGCGGAGGCGACCTGTTCCTTCGGGTCGAAGCATGGATCAGTGCCACTGACATGTGTACCTATAGGCAACCAGTAAATGGTAGAAGTTAAACTACAATTGCACAAATGATGTGAAATACTGTAAGACATGGGACATAGCTAACCTCGACGGCAAACAATAGCATCGGCCGTTATGACCCTGTATAAGTACATGGACAGGCATGTTAAGTACAGCAGGGTTAGCATCCACTAAAAATAGCAAATGGTCAGCATCTCTAGTGAAATCATGAGTCATGTATTGTAAGTTTGTTGTTGATATTGGTGAAATTGAGCTGCACAAGGTAATATTTGAACGTCACACAATGTGCAGTACTAAAATAAACAAGGCATGAACATGCTTAGTACATCAACCATACAAATTATAGTCGTTGCAAGTCGTATTGATAAGATTTAGCTGGTTAGATCTTACCTGTTAAGTCCTGGGGGGTAGTTGCCGGGGCACTGCATCTGGGCCAGAGTCTGCACCATGTCGGCGGCAGGGGAGACGGAGGCGAGGTGTTCCTCTGGGTCAACATGCACAACGTCCATCGCGCCATGGACCGCCATCAGCTCCTGGCGGTGGGGATTTGGAGGCATGAGGATGTTTCACAGGCGCCATTTAAGCAATCAGACTGGGGCCATGATAGAGATTGGTGGGTTACCTGACTGTATCCGAGCAGAGCGTAGATGCGGTCGAAGTTGTGGTTGCACCGGCGGCGGGGATACTGAGGGTGGGGATGTGCTTGGAGGCATAAATTCTGAAATTGCGCGCCTAATGAAAATTTCGCTGCGAAACTTGAAACTTGGGCGGGGGAAACACACAACACAGATGAAGCGCGTAAAATACTCGTGTGCGAGAAAAAAGAAAGTTGGCAGATCCCGTCTCCAAAAAAATGTACACGTGTAGTTGATTTTTTGGTCAATGGTACTCCTGCTTTATTAGGAAACATCGCACAAGTAACTGACTTATGGATCATTAACGCAAAAAACGCATATGGGTAGGGCATAGAAACCGTGTGTTTTGTGATCTTCTAATGATTAACGCAAAAAAACGCATAGGCACACATGCTAATCAATGCTCAAAGCCATCAAATACCGACATTGTATGTTAATACTACAAACTTAAAGTACTACTGGTAATTTGCTCTAATACTACAAACTTAAACTACTTCTCACATGCTGCCACCGGCGCATGCTGGCTAGACGCCGGCGTTCTCCTCCCTGGCCTTGTAGGCGGCAGCCCACCGTGCTCCGATCTCCACCAAGCTCTGCTCACCATGGTGTTCGGCCTCTTTTTTCTTGCGGCGACGGGACTCTCTTTTGTTGACTGCTTTCTGCCTTTTTCCGATCCTTCTGTGCGGCTTTGGCCGCCTCTAGATCCACCACCCATTTGGCCATGGCAGCCTTAAAGGCCGCCCATATAACTGTCTGCTGTCGGCGGCGATGAACTCGACGTGGCGAGATTCCATCGCTTCCTTACCATGTGTGCAGTTGCGCTCAGCGAGGAATGTGGCACGGCGGGATGCCATCGCTTCCTTACTAGTTACTTTGCGCCGCGGTATAATGGACGACGTGTGGAGAGAGCTCTGGGATGGAGGGACCAGGCAGCTGTACAGTGCGGTGGTATTCAAGAGCACAACGACAAATGGCAACAGAAATTTGGCTTCCCTTACAATTTTGCTTGTTCATTATCGCACACGGTTCTCCTCCGTCGCTTCCGGAAACAGTGTGCGCTGAGCCTATTGTGTGTTGCGTTATGATTGGCCGGAACCCTAGCCATGCGGATGATATGTCCATTTTGCATCATGTTTTCTTGCTGTTATTTACAATGTTTTTATCCATAATAATGCTTGTTGGAGTAATTCTAATGCCTTTTCTCTCATAATTTGCAAGGTACACACAAAGAGGGAGAATTCCGGTAGCTGGAAATCTGGACCTGAAAAAGCTACATCAGGCCACCTATTCTGCATAACTCCAAATGAGCTGAAACTTCACGGAGATTATTTATGGAATATATATGAAATATTGGAGCCAATAAGTACCATAGGGGGGCCACCAGGTGGGCACAACCCACCTGGGTGCCCCAGGCCCCCCTCGCGTGCCCTGGTGGGTTGTGGCCTCCTCGGCCCACCTCCGGTGCCCATCTTCTAGTATATAAGTGGTTTTGACCTAGAAAAAAAGGAGGATAATACTTTCGGGACAGAGCGTCGCCGTCTCGAGGTGGAACTTGGGAAGGAGCACTTTTGCCCTTCGGTGGAGCGATTCTACCGGGGGAACTTCCCTCCCGGAAGGGGGAAATCATCGTCATCATCATCACCAACAACTCTCCCATCTTGGGGAAGGCAATATTCATAAACATCTTCACCAGAACCATCTCATCTCAAACCCCAGTTCATCTCTTGTATTCAATCTTGTTACCAGAACTATAGATTGTTGCTAGGGGTGGCTAGTAGTGTTGATTACAACTTGTAGTTGATTACTATATGGTTTATTTAGTGGAAGATTATATGTTCAGATCCCTTATGCATATTAATACCCCTCCGATCATGAGCATGTTTTTTGATTGTGAGTAGTTACTTTTGTTCTTGAGGTCACGGGATGAATCATGTTGCAAGTAATCATGTGAATTTGATATGTGTTCGATATTTTGATAGTATGTATGTTGTGATTCCCTTTGTGGTGTCATGTGAACATCGACTACATGACACTTCACCATAATTGGGCTTAAGGGAATGAATTGTGGAGTAGTAAATAGATGGTGGGTTGCGAGAGTGATAGAAACTTAGACCCCAGTTTATGCACTATTCCGTAAGGGACCGATTGGATCCTAGAATTTAATGCTATGGTTAGGATTTATCCTTAATACTTTTCTCTTAGTTGCGGATGCTTGCAGGAGGGTTAGTCAAAAGTAGGAGGTTTGTTCAGTAAGAACAACACCTAAACACCGGTCCACCCACATATCAAATTATCAAAGTAGCAAACACAAATCAAACCAACATGATGAAAGTGACTAGATGATATTCCCCTGTACCCTCAAGAACGCTTTGCTTATATTAAGAGACCGTTTTGTCCTATCTTTTGCCTCAAAAGGATTGGGTTACCTTGCTGCATACTTGTTACAATTATCGTTACTTGCTTGTTACAGATTATCTTGCTACCAAACTACTCGCTACTTACAATTTTAGCACTTGTAGACAATACCTTACTGAAAACTACTTGTTATTTCCTTATGCTCCTCGTTGGGTTCGACACTCTTACTTACCAAAAAGAGCTACAATTGACCCCCTATACTTGTGGGTCATCACGGCTATTTTCTGGCACCGTTGCCGGGGAGGGAAGTGCCTTCGGTAAGTGGAATTTAGTAAGGAAACGTTTATATAGTTTGCTGAAATTTATTGTTACTTGTTACTATGGAAAACATTCTTTGAGGGGTTTGTTCGGGGTATCTTCACCTCGTCCGAAACCACAATTAATTACCCCTCAACCAACTGCACCTACTGAAAAATATTGAATATGAAATTCCTTCGGGTATGATAGAACAACTGCTAGCTAATCCTTATTCAGGAGATGGAACTGAACATCCTGATATGCACTTGATACATGTGGAACAAATTTGTAGATTGTTTAAGCTTGCAGATTTACCCAGGAATGAAGTTATGAAAATGGTTTTCCCTTTATCTTTGAAGGGAAAAGCATTGGCATGGTATAGGCTATGTGATGATATTGGATCATGGAATTGGAATCGTTTAAAATTGGAGTTTCACCAAAAAAATTATCCTATGCATCTAGTTCATCGTGATCGGAATTATAATATATAATTTTTGGCATCGTGAAGGACAAAAGTATCACTCTAGTTTGGGGAGGCTTAAGTCAATGTTATATTCATGCCCCAATCATGAGCTCTCAAGAGAAATTATTATTCACAATTTCTCGTAATGATCAAACCATGCTAGATACTTCATGTGTTGGTTCTTTTACGAAGAAGACTATTGAGTTCTGGTGGGATCTTTTGGAAAGAATTAAACACAACTCTGAAGATTGGGAACTCGACGAAGGTAAAGAGTCAGGTATAAAGCTTAAGTATGTTATTGTTAAATCTTTTATGGATACCGATGCTTTTCAAAAGTTTAGCACTAAATATGGACTTGACTTTGAGATAGTAGCCTCCTTTTATGAATCATTTGCTATTCATGTTGAACTCCCTAAAGAGAAGTGGCTTAAATATCATCCCCCTATTAAAGAAGAAATTAAAGAACCGATACCAGTTAAAGAAGAAACTATACTCTATAATGTTGATCTACTTGTTCCTATTGCTTACATTGAGAAACCTCCTTTTCCTGTTAGGATAAAGGAACATGCTAAAGTTTCAACTATGGTCAACAAAATCTCTATTAGAACACCTAAACCAGATGAACAAATTAGATTTGAACCTAATATTGCCATGGTTAAAGATCTCTTAGAAGAAGATGTGGATGGGCATGTTATCTATTTCTGTGCAAAAGCTGCTAGAATTGGCAAACCTGAAAAAAGGGATAAAAATGGACCAGTTGTTCGCCTGCCTGTCATTTTAGTTAAAATAGGAGATCATTGTTATTATGGTTTATGTGATATGGGTGCTAGTGTGAGTGCTATTTCTCACAAGTTATATCAAGAAATTCGGGAGGACATAGCACCTGTTGAGATAGAAGACATTGATGTTACTATTAAACTTGCAAATAGAGACACTATATACCAGTTGGGATTGTCAGATATGTTGAAGTCTTGTGTGGGAAAATGAAATATCCTATCGATTTTCTTGTTCTTGGTACCCCACCTGACGACTTTTGTCCCATTATCTTTGGTAGACCTTTCTTGAACACAGTTAATGCTAGGATAGATTGCCAGAAACAAACTGTGGGTGTTGGCTTTGGTGATGAGTCTCATGAGTTTAATTTTTCCATGTTTAGTAGAAATTATCATGAAAAAGAATTTCCTAGTAAGGATGAATTCATTGGTCTTGCTTCTATTGTTGCGCCACCTACTGATCCTTTAGAGCAATACTTGCTAGACCATGAGAATGATTTACATATGCATGAAAGAAATGAGATAGATAATATTTTCTTTGAACAACGTCCTCTGCTTAAACACAATTTGCCTATTGAAACTCTTGGAGGTCCTCCTCCACCTAAAGGTGATCCTGTGTTTGAATTAAAACAATTACCAGACACTTTGAAATAGGCTTATCTTGATGAAAAGAAGATATATCCTGTTATTATTAGTGCTATACTTTCTGAACATGAAGAAGAAAGATTATTGAAAGTTCTAAGGAAGCACCGAGCTGCTATTGGATATACTCTTGATGATTTAAAGGGCATTAGTCCCACTCTATGTCAGCACAAAATTAATATGGAACCTGATGCTAAACCAGTTGTTGATCACCAACGTCAGTTAAATCCAAAGATGAAAGAGGTGGTAAGAACAGAAATATTAAAACTTCTGGAAGTAAGTATAATCTATCCTATAGTTGATAGTAGATGGGTAAGTCGTGTTCATTGTGTCCCTAAGAAAGGAGGTATAACTATTGTTCCTAATGATAAGAATGAACTTATTCGACAAAGAATTGTTACAGGCTATAGAATGGTTATTGATTTCAGAAAATTAAATAATGCTACTAGAAAAGATCATTACCCTTTGCCTTTTATTGACCAAATGCTTGCAATATTATCTAAGCACACACATGTTTTCTTCCTTGATGGATATTCTGGCTTCTCGCAAATACCTGTTTCTCAACCTGGTCAAGAAAAGACCACTTTTACTTGTCCTTTTGGAACCTATGCTTATAGACGTATGCCTTTTGGTTTATGTAATGCACCCACTACCTTTCAAAGATGTATGATGGCTATATTCTCTGACTTTTGTGAAAAGACTGTTGAGGTTTTCATGGATGACTTTTTTATTTATGGGAAGTCTTTTGACGATTGTTTAAGCAATCTTGATCGAGTTTTGCAGAGATGTGAACAAACAAATCTTGTCTTGAATTGGGAGAAGTGCCACTTTATGGTAAATGAAGGCATTGTCTTGGGTCATAAAATTTCTGAAAAAGGTATTGAAGTGGACCGAGCTAAGGTTGATGCTATTGAGAAAATGCCATGTCCCAAGGACATCAAAGGTATTCATAGTTTCCTAGGTCATGCTGGTTTCTATAGGAGATTTATCAAAGACTTTTCTAAAATCTCTAGGCCACTCACTAATCTTTTGCACTTACTTAATGAATGAGTGAAGATCTTCCTTCCCCCCTTGTGTCTTACCAAGGACTGAGTTCCCACTTGGGGCGAAAAAAAAGTATACCATCCCACCCGGCCTAACCCGGGGGGTTAAGGTTCCTGTCGGAGACTGCCAGTCTACAAGAAGCAGGCAGAGCTTTAGACACTGGACCACATCCATCCATCCTCCTACCTAAAGACGCCTTTTCTTGTTCGTTCTTCAAATTACGCTAGTGGAGACTAATTCCTGCCGGCTAATGAAGATACTACCCCAGTCTTCCCATTCATTCCAAGTGGATCCTTCTTATCCCTTTTCATTGAACGAACCAAGTTCACCTATATGAGAGTGAGGAATAGAAATCCTACAATCAACTTCCCACTTTTGATGTCCCATTTGACAATTCTACTGTGTCTTTAGAAAAAAAGGAGAAGGACAGGCGTCGCTAGTCAGATATTCCTTTTTTCTTTGATGATGATCGCCTTGAAGCCTTTGAAACACTCAAGAAAGCTTTAACTACTACACCTATAGTTCAACCACCTGATTGGAATTTTCCTTTTGAAATTATGTGTGATGCTAGTGATTATGCTGTTGGTGTTGTTCTAGGACAACAAGTTGATAAGAAATTGAATATCATTCACTGTGCTAGTAAAACTCTAGACAATGCTCAAAGAAATTATGCTACAACTGAAAAAGAATTCTTAGCAGTGGTGTTTGCTTGTGATAAATTTAGACCTTATATTGTTGATTCCAAAGTAACTGTGCACACAGACCATGCTGCTATTAAATATCTTATGGAAAAGAAAGATGCTAAACCTGGACTTATTCGTTGGGCTCTCTTGTTGCAAGAATTTGATTTGCATATTATTGATAGAAAGGGGGCTGAGAACCCTATAGTTGATAACTTGCCTAGGCTTGAAAATGTACTTGATGACCCACTTCCTATTGATGATAGTTTTCCTGATGAGCAGTTAGCTGCAATAAAAGTTGCTAATAGTACTCCTTGGTATGTTGACTATGTTAGTTACATTGTTGCTAAATATTTGCCACCTAGCTTTACTTACCAACAAAAGAAAAAGTTTTTCTATGATTTGAGACATTACTTCTAGGATGACCCACATCTTTATAAGGAAGGATTAGATTGCATTATTAGACATTGTGTACCTGAGCATGAACAGGGACAAATCCTATGGAAATGTCACTCCAAAGCTTATGGAGGGTATCATGCTGGAGATAGAACTACTCATAAGGTACTACAGTCTGGATTTTATTGGCCTACTCTCTTCAAGGATACTCGTAAGTATGTCTCATCTTGTGATGAATGCCAAAGAATAGGCAATATCAGTAAGCGTCAGGAGGTGCCTATGAACTATTCACTTGTTGTTGAACCTTTTGATGTTTGGGGATTTGATTACATGGGATCTTTTCCTTCCTCTAATGGGTATACACATATTTGGGTTGCTATTGATTATGTTACTAAATGGGTAGAAGCTATCCCAACTAGCAGTGCTGATCACAACACCTCTAGCAAAATGCTTAAGTTATTTTCCCAAGGTTTGAAGTCCCTATATATTTAATGACTGATGGTGGTTCACACTTTATTCATAGTGCTTTCCATGAAATGCTTGCTAAGTATGATGTTAACCATAGAATTGCATCACCTTATCATCCTCAGTCTAGTGGTTAAGTTGAACTTAGCAATAGAGAAATAAAATTAATTTTGCAAAAGACTATTAATAGGTCCAGGAAGAATTGGTCTAAGAAATTAGATGATGCACCTTGGCCTTATAGGACAGCATATAAAAATCCTATGGGTATGTCTCCTTATAAAATGGTTTATGTAAAGGTTTGTCATTTGCCTCTTGAGTTAGAACATAAAGCATACTGGGCAGTTAAAGAACTCAATTATGATTTCAAACTTGCTAGTGAAATGAGGTTATTTGATATAAGCTCATTAGATGAATGCAGAACCCAAGCATATCGGAATGCAAAGTTGTTCCAAGAGAAAGTTAAAAGATGGCATGACGAAAGAATTCAAAAACATGAGTTTAAAGTCAGAGAATATGTTCTTTTGTACAACTCTCGTTTCTGATTCTTTGCAGGAAAACTCCTCTCCTGATGGGAAGGCCCCTATGTCATCAAGGAGGTTTACCGGTCCGGTGCCATCAAAATAAATAATTCCGAAGGTACTAACTCGAAGGTTGTGAATGGACAAAGAATAAAGCATTATATCTCAGGTATGCCTATTAATGTTGAAAGCAACATTATCCAAACTTTGACACCGGAAGAATACATAAAAGAGTCCTTCCGGAACACTCCTGAATCGTTAAAATAAGGATGTACCTAGTACGATAAGAAAACGCACTTCAAAAAATCGGCAAAAATATTTGTTATCAGTTTTGGAATATTTTAAAATTTTGGAAATAAAGAAACTTCCAGGAAGTGTCCCCTGGTGGGCACAAGACCCTAGGGCACGCCAGGCATGCTTGGCACGCCCAGGTGGGTTGTGGCCACCTGTGACACCTCCCATACTCCGTTTTTCTTCTATATTCTTGCCTTGCAAGATAAAAGTTCTATATATACTTCCCTAACCTGTTAACCACAGTATCGTAGAGAAAATCCTCTGTTCTCTTTTCTTGCTGTTTCCGGTCAAATTTATCAAGCTGGGCATCATGTCTTCCTGCTCCTCCAACCACATGGAAGAAGATGGTTGGCTGATGAAGATCGAGACGAAGCGGGAGGAGCCTATGGACACCACCAAAGGAGAATTGAGTATCGGGTATGGGCACTCCCCTTGGCTTCCGCCAAGCTTGGGGGAGGTGCCCCGGTATCGTATCATCCCACTATCTTTTGCTTTTACTTATCTTAGTTTGATATTTTGCTTAGATGAATAAAGTTTAGTCCCATCTTTTCTTCTTTGAGAATTGCTAAGTGATACATCATTGTTATCATGTGCAAGTTATATAATGAAGTTTAGTTTGAGTTTTTTTTACTTTCTTTACTTCCTTGTTGCAAATAAAGAAAAGAAAAAGAGAAAGGAAACAAATAAGAGAAAGAAAATGGATCCATAAGTGTGATGCCCCCGATTCAATCGTACACTAATCATACACGCAAATATGTACGATCAAGATCAGGGACTCACGGGAAGATATCACAACACAACTCTACAAATAAAATAAGTCATACAAGCATCATATTACAAGCCAGGGGCCTCGAAGGCTAGAATACAAGAGCTCGATCATAGACGAGTCAGCGGAAGCAACAATATCTGAGTACAGACATAAGTTAAACAAGTTTGCCTTAAGAAGGCTAGCACAAACTGGGATACAGATCGAAAGAGGCGCAGGCCTCCTGCCTGGGATCCTCCTAAACTACTCCTGGTCGTCGTCAGCGGGCAGCACGTAGTAGTAGGCACCTCCGGTGTAGTAGGAGTCGTCGTCGACGGTGGCGTCTGGCTCCTGGGCTCCAACATCTGGTTGCGACAACCAGGTAGAAGGGATAGAGGGAAAAGAGGGAGAAAGCAACCGTGAGTACTCATCCAAAGTACTCGCAAGCAAGGAGCTACACTACATATGTATGCATTGGTATCAACTGGGATAAGGCTATTATATGTGGACTGAACTGCAGAAAGCCGGAATAAGAGGGGGATAGCTAGTCCTTTCGAAGACTACGCTTCTGGCAGCCTCCGTCTTGCAGCATGTAGAAGAGAGTAGACTGAAGTCCTCCAAGTAGCATCGCATAGCATAATCCTAACCGATGATCCTCCCCTCGTCGCCCTGTGAGAGAGCGATCACCGGTTGTATCTGGCACTTGGAAGGGTGTGTTTTATTAAGTATCCGGTTCTAGTTGTCATAAGGTCAAGATACAACTCCGGGTCGTCCTTTTACCGAGGGACACGGCTATTCGAATAGATAAACTTCCCTGCAGGGGTGCACCACATACCCCAACACGCTCGATCCCATTTGGCCGGACACACTTTTCTGGGTCATGCCCGGCCTCGGAAGATCAACACGTCACAGCCCTACCTAGGCACAACAGAGAGGTCAGCACGCCGGTCTAAATCCTATGGCGCAGGGGTCTGGGCCCATCGCCCTTTGCACACCTGCACGTTGCGTACGCGGCCGGAAGCAGACCTAGCCTAGTGGCTTTCCAGTCCAATCCGGCGCGCGCCACTCAGTCGCTGACGTCACGAAGGCTTCGGCTGATACCACGACGCCGGGATACCCATAACTGCTCCCACGTAGATGGTTAGTGCGTATAGACCAAATGGCCAGACTCAGATCAAATACCCAGATCTCGTTAAGCGTGTTAAGTATCCGCGAACACCGACCAGGGCCAGGCCCACCTCTCTCCTAGGTGGTCGGAACCTGCCCTGTCGCTCTGCCTCAAAGATCCACTCGCGGGTGCTCCTACGAGCCTACCCGTCTTTAGTCACCACATGTATCATGTATAAAGTATATAGTATATACCCGTGATCACCTCCCGAGTGATCACGACCCGATAGTATAGCATGGCAGACGGACAAGAATGTAGGGCCACTGATGATAAGCTAGCATCCTATACTAAGCATTAGGTTTGCAGGTAAAGGTAACAACAGTAGTAGCAAGGACAGGCTATGCATCAGTATAGGATGAACGGAAAACAGTAACATGCTACACTACTCTAATGCAAGCAGTATAGAGAAGAGTAGGCGATATCTGGTGATTAAAGGGGGGGCTTGCCTGGTTGCTCAGACAAGGAGGCGGGTTGTCGTCGACGTAGTTGATCACAGGGGCATCAGCGGCAGTCTTGGGGTCTACCGGAAATAAGTAACGGAGAGGGAACACAATAAATAACAGAACAATCAAATGTAACACAAAGCAAGACGCGGAAATACGTTGTGCTAGGGGTGACCTATCGCAGGGATAGGTGATACCGGCGAAGGGGGGAACATCCGGGAAAGTATCCCCGGTGTTTCGCGTTTTCGGACAGATGAACCGGAGGGGGAAAGTTCCGTGTTTGCTATGCTAGGGATGTGTGGCGGACTAACAGAGAGTGTATCCGTATTCGTCTCGTCGTTCTGAGCAACTTTCATGTTGAAAATATTTTAATCCGAGTTACGGATTAAAAGATAAGATTTTCTAAACATTTTAGTAATTTCTGGAATTATTTTTAATTCAAAAATAATTGTTAAATTGCTAGGCGCACCCAGCACAGTGTACACCAAAGTGTACCCAATGACTGACAGGTGGGCCAGAGGGAACCAGTTGACCAGTCAATGTTTGACTGGTCAACAGGGGTGGGACCCCCAGGTCATTGACTGTTTTAGTTAACTAGGGATTAGGCTAATCAAACTACTGTTTAATTAAACTAACCGATTAATTAGATTAATTAACTAGGATTAATTAACTTAATTAATTTAGTTAATTAATTAATTAAGTTTATTTATTTTTAATTATTATTGTTTCTTTTTTTTAAATCCTCTTTTTTTTTATTTTTCATTCTGGGACGTGGGGCCATTTGGCCAGTGGCCCAAGGGGGCATGTCGGGCGCTGGGCCTAACGGGGCGGGTGGGCATTGCGGCGCCCGACTGGGCGTTCGCCCAGATCGACAGGCAGGGGGGGGGGGCGCCGGCCACGGGCGTGGCGAGGCCATCGGCGCCCACGACGCCGTCAAAGGGAGGCGGCGGAGGGCGGCGCCACGGGAGGGACCGCGACAGGGCGGAGCAAGCGGTGACGGGCATTCAAGGCGGCAAGGTCTCACGCGAGAGGAAGGTCACGGCGAGCGGCGACGAGGCAGTGTGCGAGGCGGGCGGCGGTGCGGGGAGCGAGCACGACGGCGAGCCATGGGGCAGGGGCAGGCCAAAGCGGGCGGCGCGAGCGTGCGTGCTTCGGCGCGGGCAGGCGCAGCCAGGAGCAGGGGAAAAGGGGAGGGCGTGGCCCTCACCGGCGTTGGCGGGCAGGGGATCGGCGTGGCTCGGTGGAGCCGTCGAGGGGGAGACGAGGACGGGGCGACAGACGAGGCGGAGGAGCTCCAGGCGGCAGCGACGAGGTCCGGTGGCGCCAGGGATGAGGTAGTCCGGCGAACGACGACGGCGGGGCGGAGATGACGCAGTCCGGCGGGGCGGCGGTGTCCATGCGGCGTCGGGCGTCGAGGGCGCGGTCGCGATTGGCGCAGCGAGCGGCGCCGTCGAGGGAGAGGGGACGGGGCGCGAGGACGAGGGAGACGGTGAGGTGGCTGTGGCGGAGGCGTTCCGCGCGGCGTCGAGGCGGCTGGGAAGGTCGATGGGGTCGGGGCGCCGTGGGGAGGTTCGTCCCCTCGATCCCAATCTGGATCGGGGAAGGGGAGAGAGACGTGGGGATCGTGGGGAGGGGGGAGTGGGTGAGTGGGGGTGGGCTAGGGTTTGATCGGGGGGAGGGGGGGGGGGGGGGGTTAAGGGAGGCGTGGGGGGGGGGGGGGAGGCCGGTTGGGCCTGCGGCCGAAAGGGCCGGCCTGCTGGGCCGAAGCCCAGTGGGGGGGTGGCCTTCTCTCCTTTTCTTTTTTCTTTTTATCTAGTTTTAGTTTTCTGTTTTCTTTTTATTTATTTTCTTTCCTGTTTCTTTTGATAAACAATTAAGTTTATTTTTTGTAAAATATAATTTCAACACCTAAATTAGTACTTAGAATTACAACACTACCACATTAATTTGGACAGCTAAATAAAATAGTTTAATATTTTATTAATTTGAAAAAAGGTATTAAATTAAATGTCTTGCTGCTGTTTCAATTACCTGAGTGCATCTAAACACTTTACAAAAATGTGGTTTCTGCATCAATATTATTTATGATTTATTTTCTACAACTTGAACATTTTAGTTTTGAAGTTTGAAAACTTTTGATGTTTGACTTGATTTGAATTTGAATTTCGAATCGGTTTTAGAACTAACCCGAGATTAACTACAGTGATAGAGGTGACGTGGCCTCATTAACGGGGATTACTGTAGCCTAATTATCCGGGCGTCACAATTCTCCTCCACTACAAGAAATCTCGTCCCGAGATTTAAGAGGAAGAGAAGGGGGGAAAGGTCTAGTTACGGAATTCTAACGGATCTTCTCGGTCTTGGTTGCCCTTCTGGGAGAGGTCGATCCATTATGTTGATGTCTTCAGTTCTTTGCTTCAGGTCATCATGATGAAGTTGTCGACCTTGTTTCAGGACCTCCACCGTACTTACGAAAGGGTGAGAAGGGAAAATTCTATATGGATGGATTCTACAAGATCGAGTATCAGACCGTTAACTCAGGGAAGAAGCA
This sequence comes from Triticum monococcum, assembly GCA_034509565.1. Taxonomy (NCBI): domain Eukaryota; kingdom Viridiplantae; phylum Streptophyta; class Magnoliopsida; order Poales; family Poaceae; genus Triticum; species Triticum monococcum. The sequence goes on along the minus strand of CM067843.1, from coordinate 392,345,538 downwards.
TATGTATCTCTCGATTTGAAACTTAAGAAGATATCGAGAGCAAGGTAAGAAGGTACCATGAGAAGCTTCAAACGGATAGGCAATCGTTTGATGTCTAATCAGAAGGTGAAAGGGTTTCAGGGCAACGAGAATAGGTATTGCGCCTCATACCAGAATAGATCACTAGGACGATGGCCCGTGAATTACATACGAGGCCACGCGCGAGGAATAACTTTGGGAATAGGGGGTGTACAGGACAGTCAGGTTTCGATCCTGGGAACTGTGGGTTATGGGCCCACCATGTGGTTAAAATAGGGATGGGCGTTGACATCTTGCATGGTCATGATAGCAAGGCATGTCAGAGGATCAGCCTATCAGTTACGTCGGCAACAACATCGGTACCAAGGGCGAGGGACGAAGAGAACCATTTTCCTGCTCGTTGAACGAGGCGGACCAATAGGCAAAGTTCTCGTCCACCGGTGGTTACCGGGATGCTATCAATAATGGTAACAGGGTCTTACTGACAGAGTTGTACAACGAGGTGCTTACCAAGCAGGGATTTATCACTGCTCAGTTAAATCAGATTACAAGAAAGCTTAACAAGACAATGGAAAGGAAAATGTGATTATCAGGTTTAACAGAAGAATGGAAAGGAAAATGTGTTTTAAACACATAATTCAGGGATATATCCTTCCCAAGGACAAGCAGAGCATGATATCCATGGCAGGATATCATGTAGAAAACCCTTTAAGTAAGGGGAGAGAAATTTCATGACATTACCCATACAACGGTGTTTGGATAATGGTTAAAGAAAACTTAGCATTGCGCTGTCAATGCTCTTATTGAAAATCGAAGTACCACAGACATGCTTCGAGATAGCCTTGACATGGTCATCAGGTAAAGATCAGGCTATGGATACACAAAGGATCCGTCAGGAACAACTTATTGAATAAGTCTTACAATTTTCTCATAAAAAATGGATAACTTTGCTAAAAAGGAAACTATAACAATAGGTCATCCGGCCAGGTGTGCTGGACATGCCACCACCTTACCGAGTCATAAAAGACCAGTGTTATAACTCTTGGAAAAATGTTCCAACCATCATATCTGACCGAGATTCAGATCTATTCGGTGTTAGGATACCTTGGACTCAGGATGCCTGAGAAGGAAAAGTGCAAAATGAATTGACGAGACAACATTGTAAGATTCTCGGGAAATCTACTATGGAAGCGAGTTCCGAAATAGGAGCTCATCTTTAAACCAATGAAGGGATAAGGTGGTAGCTGATGAACTCAGCGACAATTCATTGAGGTTTCCAAAAAGATGTATTTCCACAAGTATGTGAACAAGGATATAACATTTGTCAGAACAAAAGATATAACAATGTATGCTCGAGGAAAACATACACAATTAAACATTGGTTGAAAGGTGCGCCCGAAATATGGGTAGGGTTGCACGACCAATGTCAGAATGGTGATTGTGAGAAGTACCACTAAACCAAGAATTTTTTTAAGAGGTGATGAAACTCTCACGACATTCTTGACATAAAAGATGGTAATACTCCAAGGTAATGGAGAACAAATGCTGGATAGTAAGGATCTCAAGGTATAACACAAAACACGAATAAGTTTGTGTTGAACGGGAGGCAATAAAGTGGTCGGTGATAATACAAACCATTGAGGGGCGAGGATGGTATTTCTCATCATGAATTCGATTGGTATCCTGGAAGGAGTTAAAAATTATGATGATGATCACAACAAATTTTGTCGAGAGGCTCCATGAGGATGCAATCGCTTGGCGATGACATCAAGCCAAGGGAATGGTGAAGCAAAAGGTTATTATAACCATAGATAAGATGCCATCTCAGAATTCAGAGTTGTCTCTCAAGACAAACAATATGCTGGTGAAAGTTCGATGTAAGCTTAGAGCACTGTCGGGATTGTGTCTCGAGGATGAAGGACATCGGTAGAATGGTCAAGCAGTCAGCCTGACGATGATGATGTGGTCAATCAGCTGGGAATGACACGATTGAGTACAAACTCGTATGCATGGAAGATTACTAAGAGTTGTTGAATCGCAATGCGGACTCGATTCAGTTATCGATGTCTTTGAGTGTTAAATTACTCAGAGCTCATGAAAAATTGGAATCAATGAGAATGTAGCACTTGATGAAGAACTCATAAGAGGTTATGCAGTTCCGTGATAATCTTGAGATACCAGGGGCGTAATACTCGACGACAAATCAAAGTAGAGGTTGGTCTGGGGTATTACTCCGCAGAAGACAAGTGCTTAAACTTGCACGAGAAATTGTATTTAAAGAAGAACATGGTCGGAACCACGATTGCAAAAGGTCAGATCCCAGATATAAGATGAACTTATACCAAAGGAATAATTTAATTTAAGAGAAGCTTTAACGATAAGATCTACATCATGTCCATGGGCATGAACACAAGTTCAAGGTCGACTCCCACTTCTCCAATGCATAACCTTTCATTCACTTCTCACTTTCGAAGAAGTTGTAGTGTTTGAAATTTTATCTGGCAAAATACCAGAGGCGTTGACTCGTGAAAGCTTTCGAGTTCACACAGTTTAGAGAAGGCTTATGTTCAACCCATAGGGGCTTCTTAGAAACATATACCACAAGTTTCAAGAGTAAATATCACAAGCTCAAAAGTAGAGCAAGGTTGAGAAAGTAGATGATACAATTACCAAAGGCATTATGTATCTGAGGGAAGACTCACAGACTTATTGAATATGAAGGACGCTGTCGGATAAAATCCAGCAAATGATCTGGTGGTCCTCAAGGGATCTGGTGTGAGCATCGGCACTCAACCAGAGGGAGAAACAATGCAAAGAGATTAGACTTTAGAAACAACTGACTAATTCAAGGCTCAAATGCAAAGGAATTATCAATTCCAAGACAAGGGATCAGAAGCAATGCTCTGATCAGGGATGGATAAGTTGAATAGCCTTAAGGGTACAATCGACAGCAATTTGATTGGTCGAGATCCAGCTCATGTTTTAAAATAACGTCTGAGCCGGAAAGATAATTTAAAAGGATCAACTGATGATTGCGTGCATTCGCACTCAAGTTGAATCAATAGGATCAAAAGACGATTCCTAAGGATACTAACGAATATTGCCAGACATATGAAAAGCATCCATAATGCAAGCAGGCAAGTATTGCAGAGCAATAAGCTACTAAGGATTTTTGGAGGATCGAATAGTATTTCGAAGACCATTGTGAAACACATGAACAACTGGGGATGAGTGGATACTCGACAAGTGCGAGGATTTAATTGAAGGGGTATTCATGTGGCAAGGAACTGCTAGGCAGTAGGCACAAGGTATCCTTGGAACAATAGAGAAGACTTCGGGGTATCTTGTAATAACAAGATCAATGGGGGATGATCGTATGAATGGCAAGCGTAAGTAGTTATCCATAAGGATTTATTGGTGGTCGGGAATAGCAAAAGTGATGGGCACAAAGTCTCGAGAGGAATAGCAAAGAGTATCTTCGGAATCTTCTGGTGAAGCAGGCCATCATCTGGAATGAAGGGGCTCTCCGGGAGAAAGTTTTTACGAGAACCTAGAGTTAGAGTTAGCAAAACCATTTAACCCGAATAGAAGAGAGATCAGGGTCCTAGAGTAAAGGCGAGGAATAAAAGATCCTAATACCACCCAAATGGCGACGTGGGCCCGTAAGCCGCACAGCCATGTTAGTAAAAGTTTTGTAATGTCTAGACTCGACTTCGGCCAAGGAGTGTGGAAGGGGGATTCCTACAGGCAGTCGGCTCTGATACCAACTTGTGACGCCCCCGATTCAATCGTACACTAATCATACACGCAAATGTGTACGATCAAGATCAGGGACTCACGGGAAGATATCACAACACAACTCTACAAATAAAATAAGTCATACAAGCATCATATTACAAGCCAGGGGCCTCGAAGGCTAGAATACAAGAGCTCGATCATAGACGAGTCAGCGGAAGCAACAATATCTGAGTACAGGCATAAGTTAAACAAGTTTGCCTTAAGAAGGCTAGCACAAACTGGGATACAGATCGAAAGAGGCGCAGGCCTCCTGCCTGGGATCCTCCTAAACTACTCCTGGTCGTCGTCAGCGGGCAGCACGTAGTAGTAGGCACCTCCGGTGTAGTAGGAGTCGTCGTCGACGGTGGCGTCTGGCTCCTGGGCTCCAACATCTGGTTGCGACAACCAGGTAGAAGGGATAGAGGGAAAAGAGGGAGAAAGCAACCGTGAGTACTCATCCAAAGTACTCGCAAGCAAGGAGCTACACTACATATGTATGCATTGGTATCAACTGGGATAAGGCTATTATATGTGGACTGAACTGCAGAAAGCCGGAATAAGAGGGGGATAGCTAGTCCTTTCGAAGACTACGCTTCTGGCAGCCTCCGTCTTGCAGCATGTAGAAGAGAGTAGACTGAAGTCCTCCAAGTAGCATCGCATAGCATAATCCTAACCGATGATCCTCCCCTCGTCGCCCTGTGAGAGAGCGATCACCGGTTGTATCTGGCACTTGGAAGGGTGTGTTTTATTAAGTATCCGGTTCTAGTTGTCATAAGGTCAAGATACAACTCCGGGTCGTCCTTTTACCGAGGGACACGGCTATTCGAATAGATAAACTTCCCTGCAGGGGTGCACCACATACCCCAACACGCTCGATCCCATTTGGCCGGACACACTTTTCTGGGTCATGCCCGGCCTCGGAAGATCAACACGTCACAGCCCTACCTAGGCACAACAGAGAGGTCAGCACGCCGGTCTAAATCCTATGGCGCAGGGGTCTGGGCCCATCGCCCTTTGCACACCTGCACGTTGCGTACGCGGCCGGAAGCAGACCTAGCCTAGTGGCTTTCCAGTCCAATCCGGCGCGCGCCACTCAGTCGCTGACGTCACGAAGGCTTTGGCTGATACCACGACGCCGGGATACCCATAACTGCTCCCACGTAGATGGTTAGTGCGTATAGACCAAATGGCCAGACTCAGATCAAATACCCAGATCTCGTTAAGCGTGTTAAGTATCCGCGAACACCGACCAGGGCCAGGCCCACCTCTCTGCTAGGTGGTCGGAACCTGCCCTGTCGCTCCGCCTCAAAGATCCACTCGCGGGTGCTCCTACGAGCCTACCCGTCTTTAGTCACCACATGTATCATGTATAAAGTATATAGTATATACCCGTGATCACCTCCTGGGTGATCACGGCCCGATAGTATAGCATGGCAGACGGACAAGAATGTAGGGCCACTGATGATAAGCTAGCATCCTATACTAAGCATTAGGTTTGCAGGTAAAGGTAACAACAGTAGTAGCAAGGACAGGCTATGCATCAGTATAGGATGAACGGAAAACAGTAACATGCTACACTACTCTAATGCAAGCAGTATAGAGAAGAGTAGGCGATATCTGGTGATCAAAGGGGGGGCTTGCCTGGTTGCTCAGACAAGAAGGAGGGTTGTCGTCGACGTAGTCGATCACAGGGGCATCAGCGGCAGTCTCGGGGTCTACCGGAAATAAGTAACGGAGAGGGAACACAATAAATAACAGAACAATCAAATGTAACACAAAGCAAGACGCAGAAATACGTTGTGCTAGGGGTGACCTCACGCAGGGATAGGTGATACCGGCGAAGGGGGGAACATCCGGGAAAGTATCCCCGGTGTTTCGCGTTTTCGGACAGATGAACCGGAGGGGGAAAGTTCCGTGTTTGCTATGCTAGGGCTGTGTGGCGGACTAACGGAGAGTGTATCCGTATTCGTCTCGTCGTTCTGAGCAACTTTCATGTTGAAAATATTTTAATCCGAGTTACGGATTAAAAGATAAGATTTTCTAAACATTTTAGTAATTTCTAGAATTATTTTTAATTCGAAAATAATTGTTAAATTGCTAGGCGCACCCAGCACAGTGTACACCAAAGTGTACCCAGTGACTGACAGGTGGGCTAGAGGGAACCAGTTGACCAGTCAATGTTTGACTGGTCAACAGGGGTGGGACCCCCATGTCATTGACTGTTTTAGTTAACTAGGGATTAGGCTAATCAAACTACTGTTTAATTAAACTAACCGATTAATTAGATTAATTAACTAGGATTAATTAACTTAATTAATTTAGTTAATTAATTAATTAAGTTTATTTATTTTTAATTATTATTGTTTCTTTTTTTTAAATCCTCTTTTTTTATTTTTCGTTCTGGGACGTGGGGCCATTTGGCAAGTGGCCCAAGGGGGCATGTCGGGCGCTGGGCCTAACGGGGCGGGTGGGCGTTGCGGCGCCCGACTGGGGGGGGGGGGCGCCAGCCACGGGGGTGGCGAGGCCATCGGCGCCCACGACGCCGGCCAAGGGAGGCGGCGGAGGGCGGCGCCACGGGAGGGACCGCGACAGGGCGGAGCAAGCGGTGACGGGCATTCAAGGCGGCAAGGTCTCACGCGAGAGGAAGGTCACGGCGAGCGGCGATGAGGCAGTGTGCGAGGCGGGCGGCGGTGCGGGGAGCGAGCACGACGGCGAGCCATGGGGTAGGGGCAGGCGAAAGCGGGCGGCGCGAGCGTGCGTGCTTCGGCACGGGCAGGCGCAGCCAGGAGCAGGGGAAAAGGGGAGGGCGTGGCCCTCACCGGCGTTGGCGGGCAGGGGATCGGCGTGGCTCGGTGGAGTCGTCGAGGGGGAGACGAGGACGGGGCGACAGACGAGGCAGAGGAGCTCCAGGCGGCAGCGACGAGGTCCGGTGGCGCCAGGGATGAGGTAGTCCGGCAAACGGCGACGGCGGGGCGGAGATGACGCAGTCCGGCGGGGCGGCGGTGTCCATGCGGCGTCGGGCGTCGAGGGCGCGGTCGCGATTGGCGCAGCGAGCGGCGCCGTCGAGGGAGAGGGGACGGGGCGCGAGGACGAGGGAGACGGTGAGGTGGCTGTGGCGGAGGCGTTCCGCGCGACGTCGAGGCGGCTGGGAAGGTCGATGGGGTGGGGGCGCCGTGGGGAGGTTCGTCCCCTCGATCCCAATCTGGATCGGGGAAGGGGAGAGAGACGTGGGGATCGTGGGGAGGGGGGAGTGGGTGAGTGGGGGTGGGCTAGGGTTTGATCGGGGGGAGGGGGGGTTAAGGGAGGCGTGGGGGGGGGGGGGGGAGGCCGGTTTGGCCTGCGGCCGAAAGGGCCGGCCTGCTGGGCCGAAGCCCAGTGGGGGGTGGCCTTCTCTCCTTTTCTTTTTCTTTTTATCTAGTTTTAGTTTTCTGTTTTCTTTTTATTTATTTTCTTTCCTGTTTCTTTTGATAAACAATTAAGTTTATTTTTTGTAAAATATAATTTCAACACCTAAATTAGTATTTAGAATTACAACACTGCCACATTAATTTGGATAGCTAAATAAAATAGTTTAATATTTTATTAATTTGAAAAAAGGTATTAAATTAAATGTCTTGCTGCTGTTTCAATTACCTGAGTGCATCTAAACACTTTACAAAAATGTGGTTTCTGCATCAATATTATTTATGATTTATTTTCTACAACTTGAACATTTTAGTTTTGAAGTTTGAAAACTTTTGATGTTTGACTTGATTTGAATTTGAATTTCGAATCGGTTTTAGAACTAACCCGAGATTAACTACTGTGACAGAGGTGACGTGGCCTCATTAACGGGGATTACTGTAGCCTAATTATCCGGGCGTCACAATAAGATCATATACTAATCCTGTGGTAGGTGATAGCACCACATAAGGAAAAGTATATGTAAGAAAATGTTATTAGAGATTGACAAACATAGCATTGGTCAGTGATGCAAATCATGAAAACATTAATAAGGGAGGGGAAGATTCACATATAGATATACAATCCTAGAAATCTTTTGTGATTGTGAGCCCTCATCAAAATATTATATGCCAAAATTGTTGATGTTGGACAAGGAAGACGACGTAATGGTTTATGTATGTTTATATTCACATAGAAGTCATATTGTCTTAGATCCTTCAACATGTGATGCTCGCCCCCATCTTTGCTAGCCAAAAATTCTGCACCAAGTAGAGATACTACTTGCACATCCAAAAACCCTTAAACCCAAATATTTTTCAAGTGTCCACCACACCTACCTAGGGATTGAACAAGATCCCTCAAGTAAGTTGTCATCGGTGCAAAAAGGCAATAAGAATTGCTTCTAAATATGCGATATCTTTTAGTGCAAGAGAAAATTGAGCGTTGCACGAACTTGGATGACCACAAATAAAAGCGACAGATAGCATAATAAAGGTTGTCATCTTAAGGGGCAATGTAACATGACATTGTTTTGCACTAAGGGGTTGAGCATGCAAACAAATAAGCGCATGCCAACCTATGCTTCCCTCTGCGAGGGGCATATCTTTTACTTTTATATATTTACTTTTATGCAAAGAGTCAAAGTTTTCCTTCTATTCCTTTTTATTTTCTCTTTTGGCAAGCAACATGTGGTGAGGAAAGATCTAGGCACATATGTCCAGTTGAATATAGATAGCATGAGTTATTATTGTTGACATCACCCTTGAGGTGAGTATGTTGGGAGGCGAAACTATAAGCCCCTATCTTTCTATGTGTCTGGTTGAAACATTTTGTTCATGTGTACTCGGTGAGTGTTAGAAATCATAGAAGACTATATGATGGTTGAGTATGTGGACTTGCTTAAAAGGTTCCGACTTGCGACCCTTCCTGATAAGATGATGAATTGTAGTTGCAAAGTTGACTGAGAACATAGTTTGTTGGTTCGTAATAGAGTTTTTTCTTTATACTTCGATTGTGTGATGAAATTATTCATAGGAAGTATATGATGCAAGTTCTATGATAAAAGTCTTATGTTAAATTCTGTTGCTCTTCTAATAATCAACATGATGCTTCTCTGTCCGTATTTTGTTTTTATCGACACCTCTCTCTGAAAGCATCTGGACATTTTTTCGATTTAGTTTTCCGCTTGGGGACAAGCGAGGTCTAAGCTTGGGGGAGCTGATACATCCATTTTGCATCATGTTTTCTTACTTTTATTTACAATGTTTTTATCCATAATAATGCCTTTTGGAGTAATTCTATTGCCTTTTCTCTCATAATTTGCAAGGTACACAAAAAGAGGGAGAATTCTGGCAGCTGGAAATCTGGCCCTAAAAAGCTACGTCAGGCCACCTATTCTGCACAACTCCAAATGAGCTGAAACTTCATGGAGATTTTTATGGAATATATAAGAAATATTGGAGCCAATAAGTACCAGAGGGGGCACGAGGTGGGCACAACCCACCTGGGCGCGCCAGGCCCCCCCTAGCGCGCCCTGGTGGGTTGTGGCCTCCTCGGCCCACCTCTGGTGCGCATCTTCTGGTATATAAGTGCTTTTGACCTAGAAAAAAGGAGGATAATACTTTCAAGATGGAGCACCTCCGTCTTGAGGCGGAACTTGGGCAGGAGCAATTTTGCCCTCCGACGGAGCAATTCTGCCGGGGGAACTTCCCCCCCGAAGGAGGAAATCATCGTCATCATCATCACCAACAACTCTCCCATCTTGGGAGGGTTATCTCCATGAACATCTTCACCAACACCATCTCATCTCAAACCCTAGTTCATCTCTTGTATTCAATCTTCTTACCGGAACTATAGATTGCTGCTAGGGGGTGGCTAGTAGTGTTGATTACAACTTGTAGTTCATTACTATATGGTTTATTTGGTGGAAGATTATATGTTCAGATCCATTATACATATTAATACCCCTCTGATGATGAGCATGTTTTGTTGATTGTGAGTACTTACTTTTGTTCTTAAGTTCACGGGATAAATCATGTTGCACGTAATCATGTGAATTTGATATGTGTCCGATATTTTGATAGTATGTATGTTGTGATTCCCTTAGTGGTGTCATGTGAACATCGACTACATGACACTTCACCATATTTGGTCATAAGGGAAAGCAGTGTGGAGTAGTAAATAGATGGTGGGTTGCGAGAGTGATAGAAACTTAAACTCCAGTTTATGCACTATTCCATAAGGGACCGATTGGATCCTAGAATTTAACGCTATGGTTAGGATTTATCCTTAATACTTTTCTCTTAGTTGAGGATTCTTGCGGGAGGGTTAATCATATGTAGGAGGTTTGCTAAAGTAAGAAAAGCACCTAAGCACCGGTCCACCCACATATCAAATTATCAAAGTAGCGAACACAAATCAAACCAACATGATGAAAGTGACTAGATGAAATTCCCATGTACCCTCAAGAACGCTTTGCTTATCATAAGAGACCGTTTTGGCCTATCCTTTGCCTCAAAAGGATTGGGCTACCTTGCTGCATACTTGTTACAATTATCGTTACTTGCTTGTTACAGATTATCTTGCTACCAAACTACTCGCTACTTACAATTTCAGCACTTGTAGACAATACCTTACAGAAAACTACTTGTCATTTCCTTCTGCTCCTCGTTGGGTTCGACACTCTTACTAATCGAAAAGAGCTACAATTCACCCCCTATACTTGTGGGTTATCAACGGATCACGCGTGTGCACCATAGGATGCGCCGCGATCGAACAGCAATCCACGTCCCTCACATCACATCTGTGCACCTATAGCTGGATTGGCTTTATATGCGCTAAATGCCTAGAAAATGCACATAATCCCCTAAATATGGTAATTGAGCCCGGAAAAATGACAAATTTGAACACAGTGATTTGCAGGGTGTATGTTTGTCGTAGAAAAAAACTCTAGGGCAAAGAACGAAGAAACTTTGGATTCCCCTTCAATCTTGGTCATTTCCCTCTCGAAAGCATGGAACTTCCTCGGTGATGGTTCGATTTATGAAGAGCGTGCATGACGACATAAGCCAAACCTTCTCAAATTTTTATCAAGGCATGGTGAGGTCATAACATGGCACACCATGCCAGGCGTCATGTTTTTCAAGCATTTATTTCATTTTTTCTATTGTTGAAAACCCAATAAACAAACATTGGTGCTTGACTATTGCCACACATTTCATCAAAATATTTGTTCATTCCTTGTAAAAGGCATGAGAATTTACTAAATGGCACAAGCATGGTTTTCCAGGCCGTTCTTGTGCACCCTTTCATGCATCAAATGTTTGAACTTGAATTATGTGCATTAATGCCTAGGAAATTCACATAGTCCCCTAAATATGGCAGATGAACCAGGAAAAGTGCCAAATTTGAACAAGGTGATTTGCAGGTTGTATGTTCATCGTAGAAAAAAGCTCATTGACAAAGGACAAAGGAAATTTGGATCCCCTTCAATTTTGGTGATTTCCCCCTCGAAAGCATGAAACTTCCTCGGTGATGGTTCGACTTATGAAAGGTGTGCATCGCGACATAAGGAAAACATTCTCCACTTTCCACCAGGGCATGGTGAGGCCATACCATGGCACCACGCCAGGCATCATGTTTTCCAACCATGTGTTTAATTTGTTGTATAGTTGTTAACCCAGTAAACGACGCATTTATGGTTGACTATTGCCAAACATTTCCTTAAAATATTTGCCCATTCCTTGTAAGAGGCATGAGAATGTACTAAATAACACGAGCATGGTTTTCCAGACCTTTCTTATGCACCTTTTCATGCACCGATTGTTCAAATTTTAATTATGTCCATTAATGCCCAGAAAATGCACATAATCCCATAAATATGGTAAATGAGCTCAGAAAAATGTCAAATTTGAACACAGAATGGAAAACTAGGACGTAAATTTGGATTCCCCTTCAATCTTGGGGATTTCCCTCTCGAAAGCATGGAACTTCGTCGGTGATAGTTTGATTTATGAAGGGCGTGCACGACGACATAAGCCAAACCTTCTAAATTTTTTACCAGGGAATGGTGAGGTCATACCATGGCAACATGTCAGCCGTCATGTTTTTCAAGCATTTATTTCATTTTTTCTATATTTGCGAACCAAACAAGCAAACATGTGTCGCTGACTATTGCCATACATTTCATCGAAATATCTATCCATTCCTTGTAAAAGGCATGAGAATTTACTAAATTGCATGAGCATGGTTTTCTAGGCCGTTGTCGTGCACCCTTTCATGCACCGATTGGTTGAAGAATTATGTGCATTAATGCCTAGGAAATGCACATAATACCCTAAATATGGCAAATGGACCCGGAAAAGTGCCAAATTTGAACATGGTGATTTGCAGGTTGTATGTTCATTGTAGAAAAAACTCATGGACAAAGGACAAAGGAAATTTGGATCCCCCTACAATCTTGGTGATTTCCCCCTCGAAACCATGAAACTTCCTCGGTGATCGTTCGATTTATGAAAGGCGTGCATCACAACATAAGGAAAGCATTCTCCATTTTTTACCAGGGCATGGTGAGGCCATACCATGGCACCACACCAGGTGTCATGTTTTCCAACCATGTGTTTCATTTTTTGTATAGTTGTTAATCCAGTAAACGACGAGTTTATGGTTGACTATTGCCACACATTTCCTTGAAATATTTTCCCATTCCTAGTAAAAGGTATGAGAATCTACTAAATAACACGATAATGGTTTTCCAGACCATTCTTGTGCACCTTTTCATGCACCGATTGTTCAAATTTTAATTATGTCCATTAATGCCTAGAAAATGCACATAATCCCATAAATATGGTAAATAAGCCCAGAAAAATGTCAAATTTGAAGACGTTGCGTTTGAGGCGGTATGTTGATCATTGGAAAAAAACTGAATGACAAACTAGGACCGAAATTTGGATTCCCCTTCAATCTTGGGGATTTCCCTCTCGAAAGCATGGAACTTCCTCGGTGATAGTTCGATTTATGAAGGGCGTCCATGACAACATAAGCCAAACCTTCTCAAATTTTTACCAGGGCATGGTGAGGTCATACCATGGCAGCATGTTAGGCGTCTTGTTTTTCAAGCATTTAGTTCATTTTTTCTATAGTTGAAAACCCAACAAACAAACATTTGTGGTTGACTATTGCCACACATTTCATCAAAATATCTATCCAATTCTTGTAAAAGGCATGCGAATTTACTAAATGACACGAGCATAGTTTTCCAGACCGTTCTGGTGCACCCTTTCATGCACCGATTGTTTGAACTTGAATTATGTGCATTAATGCCTAGGAAATGCACATAATCCCCTAAATATGGCAAATGAACCCGAAAAAGTGCCAAATTTGAACACGGTGATTTGCAGGTTGTATGTTCATCATAGAAAAATACTCATGGACAAAGGACAAAGGAAATTTGGATCCCCCTTCAATCTTGGTGATTTCCCCCTTGAACGCATGAAACTTCCTCGGTGTTGGTTCGATTTATGAAAGGCATGCATCACGACACTTTTACCAGGGCACGGTTGGCCATACCATGGTACCACACCAGGCGTCATGTTTCCCAAGCATGCATTTCATTTTTGTATAGTTGTTAACCCAGTAAACAACGCGTTTATTGTTGACTATTGCCACACATTTCCTTGAAATATCTGCCCATTCCTTGTAAAAGGCATGAGAATGTACTAAATAGCATGAGCATGATTTTCTAGACCATTCTTGCGCACATTTTCATGCACCGATTGTTTGAATTTGAATTGTGTGCATAATTAATGCCTAGAAAATGCACATAAGCCCATAAATATGGTAAATGAGTTTGGAGAATGTCAAATTTGAACACGTTGTATTTGAGGGGGTATGTTGACGTTGGAAAAAAATGGAACGACAAACTAGGACGGAAATTTGGATTCCCCTTCAATCCTGGCGATTTCCCTCGTGAAAGCATTGAACTTCCTCGGTGATGGCTCAATTTATGAAGGGCGTGCATGATGACATAAATCAAACCTTCTCAGCTTTTAATAAGGGCACGGTGAGGCCATACAATGGCACCATGCTAGGCGTCATTTTTTTCAAGCAGTTATTTCATTGTTCTATAGTTGATAACCCAATAAATGACGCGTTCGTGGTATGTGCATTAATGCCTACATAATGCACATAATCCTCTAAATATTGCAAATGAATCCGGAAAAGTATCAAATTTCAACACGGTGATTAGCAGTGTTTATGTTCATCATAGAAAAAACAGATGGATGAAAGACAAAGGAAATTTGGATTCTGATACGTCTCCAACGTATATATAATTTTTGATTGTTCCATGCTATTATATTATGTGTTTTGGATGTTTAATGGGCTTTAATATACCTTTTTATATTATTTTTGGGACTAACCTACTAACCAAAGGCCCAGTGCAAATTGCTATTTTTTTTTGCCTATTTTAGTGTTTCGCAGAAAAGGAATATCAAATGGAATCCAAACGGAATGAAACCTTCGGGAGAGTTATTTTTGGAACAAACGTGATCTAGGGGACTTGGAGTGGACGTCAAGAAAGAAGCAAGGAGGCCACGAGGCAGGAGGGCGCGCCAAGGGGGGCAGGCGCGCCCCCACCCTTGTGGGCCCCTCACAGCTCCACCGACGTACTTCTTCCTCCTATATATACCCATATACCCTGAAAACATCCAGGAGCACCACGAAACCCTATTTCCACCGCCGCAACCTTCTGTACCCGTGAGATCCCATCTTGGGGCCTTTTTTGGCACTCCGCCGGAGGGGGAATCGATCACGGAGGTCTTCTACATCAACACCATAGCCTCTCCGATGATGTGTGAGTAGTTTACCACAGACCTTTGGGTCCATAGTTATTACCTAGATGTCTTCCTCTCTCTCTTTGGATCTCAATACAAAGTTCAACTCGATTCTCTTGGATATCTATTCAATGTAATTCTTTTTGTGGTGTGTTTGTCGAGATCCGATGAATTGTGGGTTTATTATCAAGATTATCTATGAACAATATTTTATTCTTCTCTCAATTATTTTATGCATGATTTAAATACCTTTGCAAGTCTCTTCGAATTATTAGTTTGGTTTGTCCTACTAGATTGATATTTCTTGCAATGGGAGAAGTGCTTAGCTTTGGGTTCAATCTTGCGGTGTCCTTTCCCAGTGACAGCAGGGGCAGCAAGGCACATATTGTATTGTTGCCATCGAGGATAAAAAGATGGGGTTTATATCATATTGCTTGAGTTTATCCCTCTACATCATGTCATCTTGCCTAATGCGTTACTTTGTTCTTATGAACTTAATACTCTAGATGCATGCTGGATAGCGGTCGATGTGTGGAGTAATAGTAGTAGATGCAGAATCGTTTCGGTCTACTTGTCGCGGACGTGATGCCTATATACATGATCATGCCTAGATATTCTCATTATTATTCACTTTTCTATCAATTGCTCGACAGTAATTTGTTCACCCACCATAGAATTTGCTATCTTGAAAGAATCCACTAGTGAAACCTATGGCCCCCGGGTCTATCTTCCATCATATTATTTTCCTATGAATTTGCTATTTCTATCGTAGTTTATTTTGCTATCTTTATTTTCCAATCTATATAAAAAATACCAAAAAATTTATCTTATTATCTCTATCATATCTCACTTTCGTAAGTGACCGTGTAGGGATTGACAACCCCTTTTATCGCATTGGTTGCGACGTTATTGTTTGTTTGTGCAGGTACTAGGCGACTTGCGTGTTACCTCCTACTGGATTGATACCTTGGTTCTCAAAACTAAGGGAAATAATTACGCTACTTTTTTTCATGACCCTTTCCTCTTCAAGGGAAAACCAATGCATGCTCAAGAGGTAGCAAGAAGGATTTCTGGCGCTGTTGCCAGGGAGGTTGCACCAAGTCAAGTTAAGACATACCAAGTACCCACCACAAACTCTTATCCCTCGCATTACATTATTTGCCATTTGCCTCTCGTTTTCCTCTCCCCCACTTCACCTTTGCCTTTTCTTCGCCTTCTTCCCGTACGACCTTTTGTTTGTGTTTCCATGTGCCTTCTATTTGCTTGCATCTTTCTTGCTAAAAAGCTATTGATATGGATCCACTTAAAGTGTTCTACTTGGATTATCTTCGATCCTTATGCGCTCGTGCTGAAACCCCAAATAGCCTAGTTGATGGGAAATCTTTAGATGACCATGTTCATTTTGTGCATCATCGTTTGTCTGAAAATGGGAAGCTCTTATAGTATCAAATAAATAGTTTGCTATGCTATGCTTGGAATCTTTGTGAAATTTATGACTTTACTTGTTGCTCTAAGAACCCTAAAAATACCGTCCCTACCTATGTGAGTTTAATGATAATGAAATCTTATCTTCTTATGGAAAGGGTGTTTATAGTTACTATGATATCGAACAAATTGAATAATTTGTCATTTTTCAAGGTGCTCATGAAGTTGCTTATTTGATTGAAAAGTATGATATTACTCCCTAAAAATATCAAAATTCCGACATACTTAAATATTGCTATGAAAACTATGCTCACAATGCCTATGTTAAGGAATTTATTGAGAGAATGACCGTTGCTTTGAAAGAAAATAATGATATGCATGAATCTATAGATAATTATGATTCCGATGATTTGATTGAAATATCCCTTGATAAACATGATGCTTGCTATTCTTATAGCCATGATGCCAATATTTATGGAGATGAATTTGCTATAGTTCCTTATGTTAAACACGAGATTATTGCTATTGCACCCATACTTGATAGTTCCTTGAATAAAAAGCATGATTGCAATGATTTTACTATAAATTATATTGATGCAAATTGTGCTAATAATATGCAAAACCCTAAGCTTGGGGATACTAATTTTGCTATGTCTACTACTTGTTGCAATGATCATGACTGGGGTGATTCTTCTTATGATCTTGAAAATTTATTTAAGGCCCATGATGAATATGAGATTTATAATAGTGTTTGCAATATTATTGAAAGTGGGTTTGGAAGAGTGTCAACTTTAGATCCCACATATTTGGAGAATATTCAATCTTATGAAATTTTTGATAAAAGTGGGTTTGGAGAGGTCATGACTTTAGTAAATGTTAATCCCACTATTTTGGAAGAGTGTCAACTTCGCATGCATGTGGATCGTGTTGAAAATATTTTATGTGATAGCTATTTTTTTGAATTTTCTTATGATCCCACATGTAATAATTATGAGAGAGGAAATTTTGATTGTAGAAATTTTCATGTGACTAAATTACCTCTCGTTATGTTGAGATTGCTATTGTTTCTTTCTCCTTCCTTGCATATGCTAGTTTTTACTTGTCTTGATTTGTTTGCTTATATAATTCCTATGCATAGGAAGTATGTTAGACTTAGATGTGATTCATATTCTTCATGATGCTCCCTTCGTGTTTCAATTGCTATATTTCATGTGAGCATCATTAAAATTATAGATGCCTAGCTAGGGGCGTTAAACGATAGCGCTTATTGGGAGGCAACCCAATTTTATTTTGTTTATTGATTTTTGTTCCTGTTTAGTAATAGATAATTCATCTAGATTCTGTTTAGATGTGGTTTTATGTTTTTAATTGGTGTTTGTGCCAAGTAGAACCTTTGGGAAGACTTGGGGGAAGTCTTTGCGATCTTTCTGTAAAAACAGAAACTTTAGCGCTCACGAGATTTGCTTCCATTTTTTACTGAGAGTGCGATTATGTTGATTCTTTTTGCAGATGATTAATAGACAAATTACTCACGTCCACAAATTTACTTCAGAATTTTTGGAGTTACAGAAGTATCCGAAACCTACATATTACTACAGACTGTTCTGTTTTTGACAGATTCTATTTTTCGTGTGTTGTTTGCTTATTTTGATGAATCTATGGCTAGTATAGGGGGGTATGAACCATAGGGAAGTTGGAATACAGTAGGTTTAACACCAATATAAATAAAGAATGAGTTCATTACAGTACCTGTAAGTGGTGGTATGTTTTCTTATACTAACGGAGCTCATGAGATTTTCTGTTGAGTTTTGTGTTGTGAAGTTTTCAAGTTTGGGGTAAAGATTTGATGGATTTTGGAATAAGGAGTGGAAAGAGCCTAAGCTTGGGGATGCCCCGGAAGGCATGCCCTCTTTCTTCTTTGTCCATTGGTAACTTTACCTAAGGCTATATTTTTAATCACCACATGATATGTGTTTTGCTTGGAGCGTCTTGTATGATTTGAGTCTTTGCTTTTTAGTTTACCACAATCATCCTTGCTATACACACCTTTTGGAGAGAAGCACACAATTTGGAATTTATTAGAATACTCTATGTGCTTCACTTATATCTTTTGAGCTAGATAATTTTGCTCTAGTGCTTCACTTATATTCTTTAAGAGCATGGTGGTGGTTTTATTTTATAGAAATTATTGATCTCTCATGCTTCACTTATATCATTTTGAGAGTCTTTTAGAAAAACATGGTAATTTTATTTGGCTATAAAATTAGTCCTAATATGATAGACATCCAAGATGGGTATAATAAAAAATATCATAAAAAGTGCATTGAATACTATGAGAAGTTTGATATTTGATGATTCTTTTCAGATATGAAGATGGTGACATTAGAGTCATGCTGGTTGAGTACTTGTGAATTTGAGAAATACTTGTTCTAAAGTTTGTGATTCTCGTAGCATGCACGTATGGTGAACCGTTATGTGTTGAAGTCGGAGCATGATTTATTTATTGATTGTCTTCCTTATGAGTGGCGGTCGGGGACGAGCGATGGTCTTTTCCTAACAATCTATCCCCCTAGGAGCATGCACATAGTACTTTGTTTCGATAACTAATAGATTTTTGCAATAAGTATGTGAGTTCTTTATGACTAATGTTGAGTCCATGGATTATACGCACTTTCACCCTTCCACCATTGCTAGCCTCTCTAATACCGTGCACCTTTCGCCGGTATCATACATCCACCATATACCTTCCTCAACACAGCTACCATACGTACCCATTATGGCATTTCCATAGCCATTCCGAGATATATTGCCATGCAACTTACCACTGTTCCATTCATTATGACACGTTTCATCATTATCATATTGCTTTGCATGATCATGTAGTTGACATCGTATTTTTGGCAAAGCCACCTTTATAATTATTTCATACATGTTACTCTTGACTCATTGCATATCCCGGTACACCGCTGGAGGCATTCACATAGAGTCATATTTTGTTCTAGTATCGAGTTGTAATTTTTGAGTTGTAAGTAAATAAAAGTGTGATGATCATCATTATTAGAGCATTGTCCCAAGTGAGGAAAAGATGATGGAGACTATGATTCCCCCACAAGTCGGGATGAGACTCGGGACCAAAAAAAAGAGGACATAAAACAAGAAAAAGGCCGAAATAAAAAAAATAGAAACAAGAAGAAATGGGAGAAAAAGAGAGAAGGTACAATGTTACTATCCTTTTACCACACTTGTGCTTCAAAGTAGCACCATGATCTTCATGATAGAGAGTCTCCTATGTTGTCACTTTCATATACTAGTGGGAATTTTACATTATAGAACTTGGTTTGTATATTCCAATGATGGGCTTCCTCAAAATGCCCTAGGTTTTCGTGACCAAGTGAGTTGGATGCACACCAACTTAGTTTCTTTTTGAGCTTTCATACACTTTTAGCTCTAGTGAATCCATTGCATGGCGATCCCTACTCACTCACATTGATATCTATTGATGGGCATCTCCATAACCCGTTGATATGCCTAGCTGATGTGAGACTATCTTCTCCTTTTTTTTCTCCACAACCACCATTCTATTCCATTTATGGTGCTATGTCCATGGCCCACGCTCATATATTGCGTGAAGATTGAAAAAGTTTGAGAACATCAAAAGTATGAAACAGTTGCGTGGCTGGTCATCGGGGTTGTGGAAGATTTAAATACTTTGTGTGATGAAGATAGAGCATAGCCAGACTATATGATTTTGTATGGATAACTTTCTTTGGCCATCTTATTTTGAGAAGACATGATTGCTTTGTTAGTATGCTTGAAGTATTATTAGTTTTATATCAATATAAAACTTTTGTCTTGAATCTTTTCGATCTGAACATTCATGCCACAATAAAGAAAATTACATTGAGAATTATGCTAGGTAGCATTCCACATCAAAAATTCTATTTTTATCATTTACCTATTCGAGGACGAGCAGGAATTAAGCTTAGGATGCTTGATAAGTCTCCAACGTATCTATATTTTTTTATTGTTCCATGCTATTATATTATCTGTTTTGGATGTATAATGGGCTTTAATATACCTTTTAATATTATTTTTGGGACTAACCTACTAACCAAAGGCCCAGTGCAAATTGCTGTTTTTTTACTATTTCAGTGTTTCGTGGAAAAGTAATATCAAACGGAATCCAAAATGGAATGAAACCTTTGGGAGAGTTATTTTTGGAACAAACGTGATCCAGGAGACTTGCAGTGGATGTCAAGAAAGAAGCGAGGAGGCCAAGAGGCAGGAGGGCGCGCCAAGGGGGGTAGGCGCACCCCCACCCTCGTGGGCCCCCCGCAGCTCCACCGACATACTTCTTCCACCTATATAGACCCATATACAAAGAAAACATCCAGGAGCACCACGAAACCCTATTTCCATCGCCGCAACCTTTTGTACCCATGAGATCCCATCTTGGGGCCTTTTCCGATGCTCCGCTTGAGGGTGAATCGATCATAGAGGGCTTCTACATCAACACCATAGCCTCTCCGATGATGTGTGAGTAGTTTACCACAGACCTTTAGGTCCATAGTTATTAGCTAGATGGCTTCTTCTCTCTCTTTGGATCTCAATACAAAGTTCTCCTCGATTCTCTTGGAGATCCATTCGATGTAATTTTTTTGCGGTGTGTTTGTCGAGATCCGATGAATTGTGGGTTTATGATCAAGATTATCTATGAAAAATATTTGATTCTTCTCTGAATACTTTTATGGATGATTTAAATATCTTTGCAACTCTCTTCGAATTATCAGTTTGGTTTGGCCTACTAGATTGATCTTTCTTGCAATGGGAGAAGTGCTTAGCTTTGGATTCAATCTTGCGGTGTCCTTTCCCAGTGACAGCAGGGGTAGCAAGGCACGTATTGTATTGTTGCCATCAAGGATAAAAATATGGGTTTATATCATATTGCTTGAGTTCATCCCTCTACATCATGTCATCTTGCCTAATGCGTTACTCTGTTCTTATGAACTTAATACTCTAGATGCATGCTGGATAGCGGTCGATGTGTGGAGTAATAGTAGTAGATGGAGAATTGTTTCGGTCTACTTGTCGCGGACGTGATGCGTATATACATGATCATGCCTAGATATTCTCATAATTATTCGCTTTTATATCAATTGCTCAACATAATTTGTTCACCCACCATAGAATTTGCTATCTTGAGAGAAGCCACTAGTGAAACCTAAGGCCCCCGGGTCTATCTTCCATCATATTATTTTCCTATCAATTTGGTATTTCCATTGTAGTTTATTTTTCTATCTTTATTTTCCTATCTATACAACAAAAATACCAAAATATTTATCTTATTATCTCTATCGGATCTCACTTTCGTAAGTGACCATGAAGGGATTGACAACCCTTTATCGCGTTGGTTGCGAGGTTCTTGTTTGTTTGTGCAGGTACTAGGAGACTTGTGTGTTACCTCCTACTGTATTGATACATTGGTGCTCAAAACTAAGGGAAATACTTACGCTACTTTGCTGCATCACCCTTTCCTCTTCAAGGGAAAACAAACACATGCTCAAGAGGTAGCAGATTCCCATTCATTCTCGGTGATTTACTATCGCACACGATTCATCTCCGTCACCTCTGCGAACCGTGTGTGTTCACTCACACATGCAAAAGGAAAAAAGAAAACCCCCACCCACTTCATTGCCACTCACTCGTCACGGACTCCTCCGCAACTCTACATCTTAAGCTGGACGGTTGTTGGCGGCGGGCATAGGTCGCGCTCCAAACGACACAGGATTTCACCCCTACCTCTTTTCGCCGCCTATCTGCATCGACATTAGACTCTGGTCGAATAGTGTTTTCTGCGGGATTGGGCAAGGATTTTTCTCATGGAGAAGGTAATCAACTTAGCGAAATATTCACTCATCTCTTATCGCAGTCCATCCTTCACTGTTAATCAACCGGCGGAAATTGCCGTGGAATCATTTTTGTTCTAGCTGATTCGTGGGTGTTCATTCATGTGTCCACAGTGCGAGCACAAATTTAGCAACTATGGTCGTGGCCAGTCGGAAACAAAGTTATATCTCACCATTCCGGATGACTTCAGGGAGCGCTCGGTATGTTCAATCTCAACCTACCACGGTCGGCATGGCCTAAATTTGTGAACATATACCGTCTGTTGCTACATTATCATTATATTTGCATCAAATCTTTGTTACATTATCTATTTTTAATTATATATTTTTGTACTTTGCTTTCATCTATATATTGATCTATTCTATCAGTTACTCCCATATTTGCATCTTGCTCTGTTATTTCAATATATCTAATTTACGATCTTAATTTTCATTTCAAGCAGTACATCCCTTGCTTTGAAAGAATAGGAGTAGGAGGAAATCTTGGGCTTTACTTTGTTGATGACTCCTAGGATGTCATATTGACAATGCAGCATGTATTTACAATGACGGTTAGCGTAAAACTTGATAAATATGGTCACTCCTATTTTAATGCAGACCTTCGGAGAAAAATGTCTAAGTGTTATGATCTGAAAGCTGGCAATAAAATTCTAGTGCGTGCACCACAGCCTGGTCTAATTAACATGGATGTTTACTTCCCCAACGTCATCAGTTGATCAAAGTCTGATCGAGGTTAGTGTCCTTTCAACTTTACCCATGCTGTCATATTACTTAGAAAAATCGGGGTATTTATTCTGACTAATTGATCACTATTTAAGCAACCAATTGTGATATCATATTCTGACTCCATTCCTAGGCAGTAACAAATTCTGTTTACCAATTTATGCGCACTATATATTCTTCTGCATGTTATGAATAAATAATACCTTTCCACCTTTTAAGCAGGACATGTTGGATGCATAGTGAACGATATGTATGTTACTAAGCGTACCAAATTTCACTGGAAGGACTTGAAGCTTGTCATAATTTTTTTTGATAATCTGACAGAGATAGCACAAAGTATGAACGCTGGATTTTGGATGGGATTAATTAGACCTATGGTGTACACACTGAACAAGACCAATTGTGTGCACAAAACGCTGGTAAAAATTCTTATTCTAACGTTGATGCTCATAAACTATATATATCTTCAATGATATGTTACAATTGGCTTTTATTCTACATGTCAACAAAAATTGCCCCTTGTAGCAGTTCCTGGATCGATTTCCCGGTGTGGTCGAATTACACTTGTGCTTGCTAATAACGCCAAAGTCATTGCAAGGTACTTCATTTCCCGCAGAAATGGAACCATTCAAATTAACAAGTTCTCGCTTCTTATGGCAATGCATCCATATTGGAAAATTGGAGCATTGTTCTACTCATGCTCTACCAAGGCACATGAGGGCTCTTCCTGTTCATTGACGAGATGCCGAGTCGCCGTGATCAAGCTGCTTCCAGTGGATAGTTGTGGTTGTTGGCCCTCAGCCTCTTAAAATGTGCTAGTTGTTTTCTATATATGTTAAGTATGTAGATATGGACCATATGATTGTCAAAACCGTGTTACGAAGATCCTCCTTTTGTCGAATAGGGTAACCACTATATATATATGTTACTGAAATGTTGTTACCCGAGTTCATAAATTTTCATGGAAAGTATTAGTATCGTACACAGTCCATTGAGTTTAAGCGTGTGCCCGATGTCCAGAAGGCATTTGCATATTAATTGTCCATATTGCAAATTCACACACATGTTAAGATAAGGAAACATATGTGTAACATACTAATCATCGCACACGAGTACTCGCAGACGCATCGTGTGCGATACTCCTAGCCACCGCAAGCAACTAGTTTGCATTTTTCAAAGTTTTTTGTACACACAGAATCACACACGAAGTAACTATATTGACCGTCTATGTTGTAATTTCACATCGCAAACAATTCGTCCGAGTCGGCTGTTTGCCACGTATCACACACATCTTCTTAAGTTGAACTGTTTCTGTTGTGTTCCCTAATCAAAAACAGTTCGCCTGAGTGAACCGTATGCCGTATATCGCACACACATTAATATGGCTGCCCGTCTCATCGCAAACAGTTCAAATGGATTAACCGTGTGTCCTGCATTGCACACACATTGATATGGCTGCCCATTTCTGTTGTTCTGCCTCATCGCAAACGGTTGGAATGGATTAACCGTGTGCCCTGCATTGCACACGCAACTAAAATCTGAACCGTGTTTGATGGCTCCGCCATCGCAAACGTTTTGCACTTTTTTGACGGTTTTTTTACACCACCATTTGCGATTACTACATCACACACGGTTTTGGCAAAGGGTCTGTGATCGTAGTGTCGCGTTAGCAGTATCCTGAAGTAGTGAGTAGCGCAGTTTCCTTGAGGCCATGATGAGACCAAAGAACAACTTTTGCACGCTAGAGCGATCTAGCCCCCTGTAATAAGGAGCTGACAAAGTACACTGGGTGTTGCACCACTTTCTTCCTTGCCATGTCCTTGGGCTTGCTTTCGTTTCCGTGTTCATTACTCTCCGGATCCTTCCATGGCTCTGTCGGTCCTTGCTCACTTTCTGATTCGTCCACTTCCCGCTGTGCCACCAGGGCTGCGCTAACCACTTGGTTGGGTGCCACTAAGTATAGCAGCAACGGCTCTTGCGGTTTGTGGGCAACCAAGGTGGGCACATAGGACAAGTAGGTTTTCAATTCTTGCAAAGCTGCATCTGCCTCTAGAGTCCACTTCATGGGCCTTGCCTTCTTCAAAATTCTAAAGAACAGCAGGGCGCACTCGGCAGACATGGAAATGAATCTACTTAGCGCGGCAATGCGCCCTGTTAGACGCCTCACATCCTTGACTATCCTTGGTGCTTGGATCTGCTCGGTAGCTTTAATCTTGTCAGGGTTGGCTTCGATCCCCCGATGGGACACAAAGAACCCAAGCAGCTTGCTGGAGGGAACTCCAAACACACACTTCTCTGGGTTGAGCTTCAAGTTGATCTTGCGCAGATTGGCAAATGTCTCTTCTAAATCCTGAATAAGGGTTGCTCTGTCCTTGGTATTGACCATAATATCTTCCATGTAAGATTCAATGTTTTTGTGTAGCTGTGCCCGAAACAAATTTGGACTACCCTTGCAAAATTAGACCTGACACTCTTTAATCCGAATGGCATGCAGATAAAACAGTACGTACCACAAGGCGTGATGGATGACGTCTTCTCTTCGTCTTCCTTGGACATGAAGATTTGGTGATATTCGGAATATGCATCTAGAAAGGAAAGCAAATCACAGCCCGAAGTGGAATTCACAATCTCATCAATACGTGGCAAGGGAAATGGGTCCTTCGGGCAAGCCTTGTTGAGATCTATTAAAGCAATGCAAAGCTTCCACTTCCCATTAGCCTTCCGGACTACCACTGGATTTGCCAACCATGTGGGATGTAGCACTCCTCTCACCAAACCAGCTGCTTCAAGTTTCTTGATCTCTTCCGCAATGAAATGCTGCCTCTTGATACGTCTCCAACGTATCTATAATTTTTGATTTTCCCATGCTATTATATTATCAACCTTGGATATTTTATATGCATTTATATGCTATGTTATATGAGTTTTGGGACTAACCTATTAACCGGAGGCCCAGCCAAAAATGCTGTTTTATTGCCTATTTCAGTGTTTCGAAGAAAAGGAATATCAAATGGAGTCCAAACGGAATGAAACCTTCAAGAAAGTTATTTTTGGAACGGAAGCAATCCAGGAGATTTGGAGTAGACGTCAGGGAAGCTTTGAGGTGGCCACGAGGCAGGGAGGCACGCCTGCCCCCCTGGGCGCGCCCCCACCCTCATGGGCCCCTCGTGGCTTCCCTGACCGACTTCTTTCGCCTATATATGTCCATATACCCTAAAAACATCGGGGAGCAGAATAGATCTGGAGTTCCGCTGCCAGAAGCCTCCGTAGCCACCAAAAACCAATCTAGACCCGTTCTGGCACCCTGCCGGAGGGGGGAATCCCTCTCCGGTGGCCATCTTCATCATCCCGGCACTCTCGATGACAAGAAGGGAGTAGTTCACCCTCAGGGCTGAGGGTATGTACCAGTAGCTATGTCTTTGATCTCTCTCTCTCTCTTGTGTTCTTGAGGTGGTACGATCTTGATGTATCACGAGTTTTGCTATTATAGTTGGACCTTATGATGTTTCTCCTCCTCTAATCTCTTGTAATGGATTGAGTTTTCCCTTTGAAGTGATCTTATCGGATTGAGTCTTTAAGAATTTGAGAACACTTGATGTATGTCTTGCATGTGCTTATCTGTGGTGACATTGGGATATTCACGTGATCCACTTGATGTATGTTTTGGTGATCAACTCGCGGGTTCTGCTCGTGAACTTATGCATTGGGGTTGGCACACGTTTTCGTCTTGACTCTCCGGTAGAAACTTTGGGGCGCTCTTTGAAGTACTTTGTGTTGGTTGAATAGATGAATATGAGATTGTTTGATGCATGTCGTATAATCATACCCACTAATACTTGAGGTGACATTGGAGTATCTAGGTGACATTAGGGTTTTGGTTGATTTGTGTCTTAAGGTGTTATTCTAGTACGAACTCTATGATATATTGATCAGAAAGGATAACTTTGACGTGGTTTCATGCCCTACCATAATCTCTTCATTCGTTCTCCACTATTAGTGACTTTGGAGTACTCTTTGTTGCATGTTGAGGAATAGTTATATGATCCAATTATGTTATTATTGTTGAGAGAACTTGCACTAGTGAAAGTATGAACCCTAGGGCTTGTTTCAACGCATTGCAATACCGTTTGTGCTCACTTTTACCACTTGCTACGTTGCTGTTTTTATATTTTCAGATTACAAAAACCTATATCTACCATCCATATTGCACTTGTATCACCATCTCTTCGCCGAACTAGTGCACCTATACAATTACCATTGTATTGGGGGTGTTGGGGACACAAGATACTCTTTGTTATTTGGTTGCAGGGTTGTTTGAGAGAGACCATCTTCATCCAATGCCTCCCATGGATTGATAAACCTTAGGTCATCCACTTGAGGGAAATTTGCTACTGTCCTACAAACCTCTGCACTTGGAGGCCCAACAACGTCTACAAGAAGAAGGTTGTGTAGTAGACATCACCTCTCCAAGGCCTACTGGACTTTCTGCTTGACAGGTCGGGCATGTGGGCAGACAGCACGGTGGTGCTCAATTACCTCCCTGGGAACACCGGGGATATCAGATGGTTTCTAGGCAAACACATTGATATTCTCCCGCAGGAAGGCAACGAGCGCGCTTTCCTATTTGTCATCAAGGGTGGCGCTGATAGTGAAAGTACCATCAATGCCATCCAGCCCTACTGGGACCTTCTTCACTTGGGGCGCAGTGACCTTGGATCTCTTGCTCTTGGAACTCTCCGGCAAGTCATCAACAAGCGCAACGCACTCTGAAGAGGTACGCTTCCCGGACTCCTTGCCAGCGTCCTTGATACCCTTCTTCTTTCCTCTGTCCTCCTTGGCGGGAACTACTGCCGCTGCTGCCTCTGTGCGACTGCGTCCAGGTACATCTTGTCCACACAAATTATAGCAGCCTTCTCGTCTGATGGGATGGTAATGACTCCCACAGGATCAGGCATCTTCAATGTGTTGTAGGCATAGTAGGATGCCTCCATGAATTTTGCCAGGGCTGGGCGCCCAAGGATCCCATTGTGCGCCGGGGGGAGGTCGACCACATCAAGCACAATCATCTCAATATGGTAGTTCAAGTCTCCCCCAAATGTTACCGGCAACATGATCCTTCCCTTAGGATGACTCCTGCCTGGATTAACTCCTTGAAACGTGCCAGTAACCTTTAACTCTTCCTATGCTATCTGTAGTTTGTTAATGACTGCTGAGGAGATCAGAGTCAACCCGACCCCACCGTCCACCAACATTTTTGTGACCTTGAGGTTGCGAATTGTAGGAGAGACCAACAATGGAAAACATCCTACCGCAGTGGTATGGTTAGGATGATCCTCTTCATGAAAAATGATGGGCGTGCTTGACCATTTGAGTGGTTTCCGGTCCTCTGGCGCTGGTTCCACGGTACTGACTTCTCGTGCCCAACGCTTGAGCTAGCGGTGAGTGGTGTGCAAAGATGCACCCCCGTCAATGCACAAGGCACCAATGGCCTTCTGAAACTCCTGCTCACTGGTTTCCTCTTCATTCCCTCCATCACTCTCATCATCACAGGCTTCCTTCTCTCGACCTGTGATGGGTTTTCCTTGGTTCCGGAAGGGTTTGTCGAGGTGATTTACTTCACCGCCTTGGCCCTTACCGCCAGCAATATTCTGACCCTTTTCCTCGTCATGCTTCTCATATTCCGCTCTCTGTCTCTTGACAAGATGCTCAACCTTATAGCACTCTTGAAGGTCTTGGTCTTTGGTCGGATGAATCTTTTAGTACGATCCATCACCTTTCCTAGCCTTCTCAGTAGCCGCGGCGTCCCGACAGTCAGCGCACACAGTTGCCTCCTTGCCGAGGACCTCAGCCTTGGCCTTCTTGCCGGTACTAAGTGTACCCGATCCTTCAACAATCATCGCTGCCTTATCCTTCTGCTTCTTACTGTGCTTCTTGGTCTTCTTCTGATTGGTAGATTCATCATCACCCTCTGAATCGACGTTGGTGCAATCTTCCTCTCCGGGCACCTTCCTTCCCTCCTCCATTCGATCACACTTATCCACCAAGGTGTGAAGCTCCTTCATAGTATTGGGCAACCGTAGATTCATCTTGGAACGGATCTGTCGGTTGTGCACATTGGACTGGAAGGCAGCTATCATAGCTGCTGGATGGATATTTGGGATGTTCCTGTGGACCTTGCTGAATCTCTATAGATACTTATGGAGGGTATATCCTTCCTTCTGTTGGAGAAGCTGCAAGTCGCTGGGTCGGCCTGGCTCTTGATGGCTGCTGGTGAAGGCGGCAATGAACTCATGGCACAGGTCAGCCCATGAAGAAATGGAGTTCTCCGGCAGGGGCATTAGCCAAGACCTCACATTGTACTTGAGAGCCAAAGGGGAGTAGTTGGCAAACACCTTCTCATCCCTTCCTTGGGAAGCTTGAATGGCGATGGTGTAGATGCTCAGAAACTCTGTCGGGTTCCGCCTCCCATGGGTCTTCTCGGGTATCTCTGGCTAGAACATGCGAGGACAACCAACGGACTTTCCGCAGCTCTCAAGTAAAGACAGGGCACCCAACCTCCAAAGGTAGGCACCCACCAATATCAAGCATAGGCTCGTCGACACTGGGACCATCGCACGCGTCCCCCCGCCTATCCTCAGAACCTTGCCATCGGCGTGGATGCGCTCGAGGGTCAGAAGAGGCCATCGCGACACCATCATGTTCTTGATTCTGCTGCGCTCGCGTTGGCTGCCATGATGGAGACTGCACCATGTGGTGGCCCCTTCAGTATGGCCAGCAGCATGAGGCATTGTCATTGCTTGGGGACCTCGTGGCGGGTCAACTCGCTGTGAGCCCCCATCCTCGGCGAAACCGATCAGACTTTGGATGGTGGCACGCCATTCGTCCATTTGCTCGGCCGCTGGCAGAAATCTCAGCAGTAGCTGAGCCAGCGCCATGGGCTCTATAGTAGTACTTGGCATAGGTGATGACAATGTAGATCGTACCGTCGCTCGGCTCCTGATGGCGCCAGCAGCGACAGTACCATGACCCCGCTGTTGTGGGGCGGCCACCTGGATGGCATGGGGGCATGGAGAAGGCGCTAGAGGGCCAACGGCTTCTTTGGGCACAACAACGCGGTCAGCCCGTTCCGAGGGAGGTGCACACGCTGCGGTCGCTCCCGAGGCGGGGGCGGTGATTCGCCCCGGACTGAGCGCCGTTGTTGTGGTTGTGCTTGTCGGTGAGAGGAGGGGGCGCGGACGGAGTAACCCCCTCACCCGTACCTTGTGGAGCATGGCTGTTGGGGTTTTGCTGATGCTGTTCTCCTCCGATGTCACCCGCTCCTGTGGCGATCGCGGGGGAAGTGGTGACGGTGCCAGAGGGATTCCTGGATTAGGGGGTCTCCGGACAGCCGGGCTATATCTTTCGACCAGACTGTTAGACTATGAAGATACAAGATTGAAGACTACGTCTCGTGTTCGGATGGGACTCTACTTGGCGTGGAAGGCAAGCTAGGCAATACGGATGTGTGTATCTCCTCCTTTGTAACCGACCTTGTGTAACCCTAGCCCTCTCCGGTGTCTATATAAACCAGAGGGTTTTAGTCCATTGGACAACATACAATCATACCATAGGCTAGCTTCTAGGGTTTAGCCTCTCCGATCTCGTGGTAGATCTACTCTTGTACTACCCATATCATCAATATTAATCAAGCAAGACGTAGGGTTTTACCTCCATCAAGAGGGCCCGAACCTGGGTAAAACATCGTGTCCCCTGCCTCCTGTTACCATCCGCCTTAGACGCACAGTTCGGGACCCCCTACCCGAGATCCGCCGGTTTTGACACCGACATTGGTGCTTTCATTGAGAGTTCCTATGTGTCGTCGCCGTTAAGCTTGATGGCTCCTACTATCATCGATAGCGATGCAGTCCAGGGTGAGACTTTTCTCCCCGGACAGATCTTTGTGTTCGGCGGCTTTGCACTGTGAGCCAATTCGCTTGGCCATCTGGAGCAGATTGAAAGCTACGCCCCTGGCCACCAGGTTAGGTGAGGAAGCTTAAACTACATGGCCGATATCCGTGGAGACTTGATCTTTGACGGATTCGAGCCTCTGCCTTGTGCATTATGGGGTCACGATGAGTACGATTTAGCCCTACCATCAGACAGTGTTCAGGAGATCGCACCAGGAGCCGCTCCGACCCTCAATTCGGAGCCAGTTGCGCCGTCCATGGACGGGTGGATGCACCCCGCCACGGAGGCATTACCCTCAGCGGCGATCGAGCCGAACATCGACCTTACCTTGCACGAGAGCCGTGTTGTTAAATTGCCGGATCCTTCTCCGGCCACAGACTCCGAACCGCCTGCGCCCGTCCCTATCGAATCTGGCTGGGCGCCGATCATGGAGTTTACCTCCGCGGATATCTTTTAGCACTCGCCCTTCGGCGATATACTGAACTCATTAAGGTCTCTCTCCTTGTCAGGAGGATCCTGCTGAACTGTGTCCGGCAGGACTAGGATGCGGACGACGAAGAAATTCGTAGCCCACCCGCCACCCACTTAGTAGCCACTGTCGATGACTTAACTGACATGCTCGACTTCGACTCCAATGACATCGACGGTATGGACGACGATGCGGGAGACGAAGAGGAACCACTGCCCACAGGGCACTGGACAACCACCTCATCATACGATATATACATGGTGGATACACCCAAAGAAGGCAATGGCGACGAGACAGCGGAGGATGACCCCTCCAAGAAGCAACCCAAGCACCGACGTCAGCGGCGCCGCTCTAAGTCCTGCCAAAGCAAAAGTGGTGATACCGGCACAGGAGGGAATAACACTCCGGATAGTGCCGAAGACAAAAACAATCCCCTCCAGCAAGATTTTGTGTAGGAGGATGGAGGAGCCAGCCCTCCTGAGAGAGCAACAGATGGAGAGGCGGAGGATGATAATTACATTCCCCCTCCGAAGACGAGGCAAGCCTCGGCGATGACGAATTCACCGTGCCAGAAGATCCCGTCGAACAAGAGCGCTTCAAGCGCCGGCTTATGGCCACGACAAATAGCCTTAAGAAAAAGCACCAGGAGCTTAAAGCTGATCAAGATCTGCTAGCTGACAGATGGACTGAAGTCCTCGCGGCCGAGGAATATAAACTCGAGCGCCCCTCCAAGAGTTACCCAAAATGTAGGTTGCTACCTCGACTGGAGGAAGAAGCGTATGACGCGGCTGATCAGCCACCTCGTGGCCGTGATAGAGAGGCATTCTAGCCAAAAGCTCAGCCTGCACCCCGACGCCATTCAAATAAAAAAGCATGGGGAAACATGCCAGACCTGCAAGACGTATTGGAGGACAAAGAAAAACATGCAAGATCGATCTACGGATCACGAGGGCGTGCCACTATGCGGGACGATAAACGTCACGTCGGATACAGTAAAAGTAAATCCGGCCGGGCCAAACACAGCGGGCAAGACCCATTCGAGCTGCGCCGTGATATAGCCCAATACAGAGGCGCCACACACCCCTTATGCTTCACAGACGAAGTAATGGATCATCAAATCCCAGAAGGTTTCAAACCCGTAAATATTGAATCATACGACGACACAACAGATCCTGCGGTATGGATCGAGGATTTCCTCCTCCACATCCACATGGCCCGCGATGATGACTTACACGCCATCAAATACCTCCCACTAAAGCTCAATGGACCAGCGCGACATTGGCTTAACAGCTTGCCAGCACAGTCCATTAGTTGTTGGTAAGATCTGGAAGCCGCATTCCTCGACAACTTTCAGGGCACTTATGTGCGACCACCAGATGCCGATGACTTGAGCCACATTATTTAGCAGCCAGAAGAATAGGCCAGGCAATTCTGGACTCGGTTCCTAACAAAGAAAAATCAAATCGTCGACTGTCCGGATGCAGAGGCCCTAGCAGCTTTCAAACACAACATCTGCGACGAGTGGCTAGCCCGGCACCTTGGTCAGGAAAAGCCAAAATCTATGGCAGCCCTCACGACACTCATGACCCGCTTTTGTGCGGGAGAAGACAACTGGCTAGCTCGCAGTAATAATATGTCAAAGAACCATGGTACTTCGGATACCAAGGACAACAATAGCAGGTCACATCGCAACAAACATAAGCGCCGCATTAACAGCGATAATACTGAAGATACGGCAGCCAATGCCGGATTCAAAGGCTCTAAACCCGGTCAGCGGAAAAAGCCATTCAAAAGAGGCACTCGAGGCCCGTCTAGTTTGGACCGTATACTCGATCGCTCGTGTCAAATACACGGCACCCCCGAAAAGCCAGCCAACCACACCAGCAGGGATTGTTGGGTGTTCAAGCAGGCAGGCAAGTTAATTGTCAAAGACAAAGATAAGGGGCCACATAGCGACGACGAGGAAGAGCCCCGGCAGCCGAACACCGGAGGACAGAAGAGGTTCCCCCCACAAGTGCAGACAGTGAACATGATATACGCAACCCACATCCCCAAGAGGGAGCGGAAGCGTGCGCTCAGGGACGTATATGCGTTGGAGCTAGTCGCCCCAAAGTTCAACCCATGGTCCTCCTGTCCGATCACCTTCGATCGCAGGGACCACCCCACTACTATTCGTCATGGCGGATTCGCCGCACTGGTCCTAGACCCTATCATTGACGGATTTCACCTCACTCGAGTCCTTATGGATGGCGGCAGCAGCTTGAACCTGCTTTATCAGGACACAGTGCGCAAAATGGGTATAGACCCCTCAAGGATCAAACCCACAAAAACGACCTTTAAAGGCGTCATTCCTGGTGTAGAGGCCCATTGCACAGGCTCAATCACACTGGAAGTGGTCTTCGGATCCCCGGATAACTTCCGAAGAGAAGAATTAATCTTTGATATAGTCCCGTTCCGCAGTGGCTATCATGCACTGCTCGGGCGAACCGCATTCGCGAGATTCAATGCGGTACCGCATTATGTATACCTCAAGCTCAAGATGCCAGGACCTCGGAGGGTTATTGCAGTTAATGGAAACACATATCACTCTCTCTGAATGGAGGAGCACACTACGGCCCTCGCAGCAGAAGCGCAAAGCAGCCTGTCAAGGCAATCCACCAGTTCGGCCTTTCAAGACCCGGACACCTTCAAGTGCGCTCGGAGTAATCGGCAACTAGACCACCTGGCACGATCTGAGCTCGCGTAGCAATGCGACCCCCACCCTAGTCCCAGCCAAACGGCGAAATCCGTGCCACGCGTACATAATTACGCATTAAAAATACCATGGGCACAGGTGGGGAGGGGGGCAGAACTATGGCACGCCCCAAGACACGGCTTAAACCGCACTAGGGGCTTCCCGCTTTGTTATTTTTCTCTTTTTCAGGATTTTAATCTCTAGAAACCCTGTCCGGCAGCATGATTGCCGAACACATGATGCAGCAACCAAGGAGGCAGAAAGTTACGTCACACCACGGAATTCCCTGGTGGATTACGATAACGAGTGAAATATTTGCTTTAATATTATTCCTCAGCGTGCCCTTGGAAGGGACATAGTCCTACTTTTTGCTTATCGCACTATCTGTATCATTATGCTTTAACGCACCTTTTTGAATAAACAATGCATAACATTACGATTATTATTGCATTCTTGTTATATATATGTGTTCATTAATAACGCCTTGCAACCATACACTTTGGTACGTCCAATACACCAGGGACTTAAGTACCGCACAACATGGTGTGAGAAGTCCGAACACTTCCACAAGTGCGGCACCCCAAACTTATAGCATTATATGCATCAGCTCCGAATCATGTCTTTGGTCAAATGTTGGGTTTGCCCGGCTCCTATGTTTTGGTACCTTATGTTCCACTCTATCGGCTAAGGTAGCGCTAGGAGAACTACTGCGATTGTGCCCCGGTTCTGCTGGGCTAAGCACCTTAGTAGAGAAAGCTAAAACTGACTGTCATGATAAGGCGAGAGACTTGTCGCTGTTCGGCGAGGTTTCAAGTCCCTAAAGACTTATGCCGCTTAGAGCAAGGGGCCGGCCCTGTCCGGCTTAAAGGTGTGTATCGCGCCCTGAATTTGGCCTTCCGAATACTAGGGGCTTCGCCGAAATTTAAAATTATAGAATTCTATGGCTAGGTGAGAGTGATAAAGCATTATTAGTCCGGTTGCCTTGTTCGTTGTGTTGAGCACCTCCCTCGAAGGACCAAAAAATGGGAACAAGAGTGCTCAGGTTTATCCCGAACACCCCAGCACTCGTGGCATGGGGGCAGAAGCCGAGGACTAGCCATCTCTCATATTGGATAAACAGCCAAACAAAAGGTAATATTTTAAATTCGAACAAGCGTTGCATAGCACATATGAAACAAGTTTTCATCATACAGGATCACACGAGCAAGTTTATTCAAATATTACATCCTTGGAACATTCGTCCGCTACAAGACGGGCACCCTTCAGGACACCCTCATAATAAATTTCGGGGGTCCGATGCTCCATGCCCTACGGCGGTCCTTCCTTGATCAGCTTCACAGTGTCTAGCTTGGCCCATTGCACCTTCACACGGGCGAAAGCCCGGCGTGCACCTTCGATGCAGACGGACCGCTTGACGACCTCCAGTCATGGGTAGGCATCCACAGGCCGCCTCACCAGGCCGAAGTAGCTGTTCGGAAGGGCGTCACCAGGCCATAGCCGGACTATGAAGCCCTTCATGGCCTGTTCGGCCGCCTGGTGTAGCTCGACCAGCTGCTTTAGCTGGTCGCTCATAGACACTGGGTGTTCGGTCCCAGTATATTGGGCCCAGAACAACTTCTCCGTTGAGCTTCCATCCTTGGCCGAGTA
This sequence comes from Triticum monococcum, assembly GCA_034509565.1. NCBI lineage: Eukaryota > Viridiplantae > Streptophyta > Magnoliopsida > Poales > Poaceae > Triticum > Triticum monococcum. The sequence continues at coordinate 392,310,117 of CM067843.1, read as the reverse complement.
AAACTTCGCGGGATCCGACACGCTGCGGGGAAAATCTGCGAATGCTCCTTGAGAGCTCCGGATTCGGGTAAGTAATCAGTAATTTACTTTTACATGCTTGCTTTGCATATAGAATGCCTTAACCGCCGCTATTTTCTTCATCTTGTCGATCTCCTGGAGGGCCTTTTGGGCTTCGGCCCTGGCACTCTTCGCGCTCTCGAGGGCCGCGGCAAGCTCAGACTCTCGCGTCTTCAAGTCAAGCTCCAATGCCTCGTGCTTCGTCACGAGGGCCTGGAGCTCTTGCTGCACCTCGCCCACCCGAGCCTCTTGCCTTTCCCGCTCAGTGCGCTCCTTAGCCGCTTTATCTTCGGCCTTGGACAACGCTTGCTTTAAGGTCACCACTTCGGTCATGGCCCTTGGCAAATTCATGATGATCCTGTCATTTTGCAATCGCATTCTTTTTATACATATCCATAGACTAGGTACTACTTACCTTTGTTCTCCTCGAGCTGCCTCTTGGCAAGGTCGAGCTCGTCCTGGGACCCTTTAAGGTCCTGCTTCAGTACGGCGACCTCCACTGTCAGTGCGGCAGATGCCAGAAGCGAAGCCTGCATATGCATATTGACGTACTTATATTATACTCCTGCGATATTGTTTGATCCTCTGTTCGGATTTTCTTTCTGAACACCGAACAGAGCATCAGGGGCTACTGTCTATGCGGTAATATTTTTCCTATATTTTAAACACTTACCTCAAAGCCTGTTAGAAGGCTCGCACAGGCTTCAGTCAGTCTGCTCTTGGCGGACTGAACCTTCTGGACCACCGCACTCATAATAGTACGGTGCTCCTCGTTGATGGAAGCGCTGCGAAGCACTTCCAGCAGATTGTTCGGTGCCTCTCGATGGACAGGGTTCACCGGTACAGGCATCTTGCCCCTCTTGGAAGGAGGCCGCCCGCCCGAGTCCGGAACCACTAGAGGTTCCGGCGCGGTGTTCGGCTGAGGGCCGAACTCGGAGCCCTCAGGGGCCTTGTCCCCTCTGCTCTCGGAGTCCGGAAGGTCGCCTTGAGGCGCCTCCGGGACTGTCTCCCCTCGACCGGGTGCCTCTTGAGACAATACCTCGGCGTCGTCCGTAGGGTAAGGGGAGGTGGCGGTCGGAAGTGGATCGCTATCCATATCCGACGAGCCCAGGGAGCCCTCCGATGATACATCGATACGGGCTCGTGGCGGCTTGCATAATCATATTCAGCGTTAGGGGAAGCAGTGCAACAGAGGAATGCTATGAGTTAATCTATTATCCGAATACTTATGACTTCCTAGGGGCTTGGCCCTGGGCAGCCACTCGTCTTCGCCGTCGCCGGCGGTGGTAGAACTGTCCGGAAGGAGAGCCCTTCCCTTCTTGGACCCTTCGGCCTCCCCAGTTGTGGCGGCCTTCCTCTTCTTGTCTCCCCCGTCTGGAGGGGGAGCATCTTCTTCTGCCTCCACGTCTTCGGGGGAGGAGTGTGCCGTAGAGTCATCATACGGTGAGTCTGATGACGCATGGCGTCGGGAACTCTTTCGGGTTCCCTTGGCCTTCTTGGTCTTCTCCGGCACCGTATAAGGAGCCAGAATCAGCATCTTCGCCAGGAGAGCGTCTCCTGGGCCTTCGGGCAAAGGAGCCGGACAGTCGATGTGTCCGGCCGTCTCCTGCCAGTCCTGTCAAAGGTACGGGAGCTTAGATCCCGCATATAGTCAAACTATGGAAAACAAGTATCCTGTGAGAGGTAAAACAGCTTACCACGCTGGCTTGGCGCTTCACGCAGAATCCGCGGTCCTCGATAGTGGGTGGGGGAACCTCGGCACTCTTGATAGCACCTTCCAGGCATCTTCGTGAGTTGCGTCGAAGAGCCTGTTCAGAGTTCGGTGCTGGGCTGGGTCGAACTCCCACAAGTTGAAAGCCCGTTGTTGGCATGGGAGGATCCGGCGGATGAGCATGACCTGGACTACGTTGACGAGTTTGAGCTTCTTGTTCACCATGTTTTGAATACATGTTTGGAGTCCGGTCAGCTCTCCCGAACTACCCCAGGACAGGCCCTTCTCTTGCCAGGAGGTGAGCCGCGTGGGGATGTCAGATCGGAACTCAGGGGCCGCTGTCCATTTTGGGTCACGCGGCTCGGTGATGTAGAACCACCCCGATTGCCACCCCTTTATGGTCTCCACGAAGGAGCCCTCGAGCCATGTGACATTGGGCATCTTGCCCACCATGGCACCTCCGCACTCCGCCTGGAGGCCGCTCACTACCTTCGGCTTGACATTGAAGGTCTTCAGCCATAAGCCGAAGTGGGGCTTGATGCGGAGAAAGGCCTCGCACATGACGATAAACGCCGAGATGTTGAGGATGAAGTTCGGGGCCAGATCGTGGAAATCCAGGCCATAGTAGAACATGAGCCCCCGGACAAATGGGTGTAGAGGGAATCCCAGTCCACGGAGGAAATGGGTAAGGAACACTACCCTCTCAAGGGGCCTGGGGGTGGGGATGAGCTGCCCCTCTTCTGGGAGCCGATGCCCGCTGTCGTCGGGCAGGTATCCGGCTCTCCTCAGCTTCTTGATGTGTCCCTCCGTGACGGAGGAGACCTTCCACCTGCCTCCCACTCCGGACATGGTTGGAGAGGATTGAGGTGGGAAATGTGGACTTGGGCGCTGGAGCTCGAGTGTGCGAAAATGGATGAGCAAAGGAGGAAGAAGGCGTGGATGAAAAGGTAAATCCTTATCCCTTTATATGGGCGGACGAAACTATGTGTCCCCACTAGCCTGGTAAAACTCGCTTATCCCCCAAGCGCCATAATCGATGGCGCGGTTGGGTTACCCACACCCGTATTGATGAGAATCCCGTGATAAGGGGACACGATCTCTGCTTTGACGAGACGTGTCAAAAAACTGCCTCGCGTTATGTGGGGGGCTAGTTAAAGGAAACGGTTCGAGTAATCACCGGGCCGTGACATAATATCGTGTTGCCAAAACAAGTTAGCAAATTAGATTTGCGGAAATATTATTCTCTCTACGGTGGTATGTGGAACTTACTTTGCAGGGTTGGACACTATCCTTGTATTCAAATTCTTCCGTGGTATATTCAGAGAAGGAACCCGGCTTGCAATGCCGAAGACAATATTGCGCGCCAGACTCATCGTCAGTGAAGCCTAGTTCAGGGGCTACTAAGGGAGTCCTGGATTAGGGGGTCCCCGGACAGCCGGACTATATCTTTCGACCGGACTGTTAGACTATGAAGATACAAGATTGAAGACTTCGTCTCGTGTTCGGATGGGACTCTACTTGGCGTGGAAGGCAAGCTAGGCAATACGGATATGTGTATCTCCTCCTTTGTAACCGACCTTGTGTAACCCTAGCCCTCTCTGGTGTCTATATAAACCAGAGGGTTTTAGTCCATAGGACAACATACAATCATACCATAGGCTAGCTTCTAGGGTTTAGCCTCTCTCATCTCATGGTAGATCTACTCTTATACTACCATATCATTAATATTAATCAAGCAGGACGTAGGGTTTTACCTCCATCAAGAGGGCCCGAACCTGGGTAAAACATCGTGTCCCCTGCCTCCTGTTACCATCCGCCTTAGACGCACAGTTCGAGACCCCCTACCCGAGATCCGCCGATTTTGACACCGACAGTGCCGCCTGCTCCGACCACGTCCCGAGCAGCGTCCACGTCCTCATGTTCCTTTATGCCCCCAGCAGCATTAGAGGCTGCTGGCGACGAAGCCTTCGAGATTGATGGATGAGACAAAGATGTCGTGGGAAACAACGACCACATATGGGACCAAAGGGTCCCTTGCTAGTTCGGCAGGGGGATGTCACGTCGACAAAGAGCAGACGAGTGTGGGGCAGCACCGCAGAGATCACGCTGGCAATTTTACCCAGGTACGGGCCGCCATGAGGCGTAAAACCCTACTCCTGCTTTGGTGGATTGATGGTGGAAGAGTGGTGGTGGAGTGTAGTACACTTTCCCGGTAGGGGCGGAAGTGGCTATGCGCATATGGGCGTGTGTGTTATCCAACCTTCTAACCATTTCTACGGTTGCCATGTGCCCCCTTTTATAGATTAAGGGGTCAACACAATGGCAAAGTGTTCATTATGCACTGAGAAGACAGCACACAATGCTATCATACCTAACTTTGCAGGCTGACAGGGGCGCATTAAATGCACTGCTTAACATCACGTCGTCGCATGCCCGACAAGCCTTGTCGGGCTTGTATTGCCAGCTCCGCACCTTCTCACTTGACACGTCGTAGGACGGGTGTCATTCATAGGTATTTCCTGTAGTGAAAGGCCTCCATGTGGCGAATGGCTGCCACTTAGTCACTTTGCAGCTTGACACTGCAATGATCGACGACGTGGGTCGTGGCGGGGTAGTTGGTGAGGTGGTTTTGCCATCGTGAGTCCCGGTAGGCCCTGCCAGGACGTCTTGGCTGCTCTCTTCCGAGGGTGACCCCGCCCTTGCCTAGCTGTCCTACCCGGCAAGGGAGGCTTTCATCTTGGTGGCATCTCGCTTCTTTGGCTTGACCTTGGTCCTCTTGAGCTACATGTTGGTGCTTCGAAGATCTTGGTTTCTTGTATTCTGGCGCGGGTTGGTGTTGTGATCTCGTTCTCGTGCATGTGCATAGTCTGGGCAACAGACCTAGGGTTTGTTGCATTGACAAAAGGATGGAAAAGTGAACAAAGGTATTTTTGATATACATGTTATTGATGTGTATTTTACTAGTGTTCGTAGTAACCCCTAGGTATTTGATACCGCTTCAATAGCTAAGATTAGTAACTCGAAACAGGAGTTGCAAAGACTAGTTAAAAGCAAGGTGACGATGTGTGTTGGAAATGATTCCAAGGTTGATATGATCACCATCGCACACTCCCTCTACCTTCGGGATTAGTGTTGAACCTAAATAAATGTTATTTGGTGTTTGCATTGAGCATGAATATCATTAGATCATGTTTATTGCAATATGTTTATTCATTTAAGTCAGAGAATAATCGTTGTTCTGTTTACATGAATAAAACCTTCTATGGTCATACACCCAATGTGAATGGTTTATTGAATCTCGATGGTAGTAATGCACATATTCATAATATTGGTGGCAAAAGATGCAAAGTTGATAATGATAGTGCAACATACTTGTGGCCCTCCTGTTTAGGTCATGTTGGTGTAAAGCGCATGAAGAAACTCCATGCAGATGGACTTTTGGAATCACTTGATTATGAACCATTTCATACCTACGAACCATGCCTCGTGGGCAAGATGACTAAAACTCTGTTCGCTGGAACAATGGAGCGAGTTAATAACTTATTGGAAATAATACATACCGATGTATGTGGTCTGATGCGTGTTGAAGCACATGGCGGGTATCGTTATTTTCTGACCTTCACAGATGATTTGAATAGGTATGGGTATATCTAATTGATGAATCATAAGTCTGAGACATTTGAAAAGTTCAAAGAATTTTGGAGTGAAGTAGAGAATCATCGTAACAAGAAAATAAAGTTTCTATGATCTAATCGCAGAGGAGAATATTTGAGTTACGAGTTTGGCCTTCATTTAAAACAATGTGGAATTGTTTGACAACTCACGCCACCTGGAACACCAGAGCGTAATGGTGTGTCCGAACATCGTAACCGTACTTTATTGGATATGGTGCGATATATGATCTCTCTTATTGAGTTACCACTATCATTTTGGGGTTATGCATTACAAACAGTCGCATTCATGTTAAATAGGGCACCATCTAAATCCGTTGAGACGACACTGTATGAACTGTGGTTTGGCAAGAAACCTAAGCTGTCGTTTCTTAAATTTTGGGGTTGCACTTATGTCAAAAGTATTAAGCCTGATATGGTCGAACCAAAATCGGAGAAGTGCGTCTTCATAGGATACCCTAAGGAAACTATTGGGTACAACTTCTACCATAGTTCTGGAGGCAAGATCTTGGTTGCCAAGGATGGAACATTTTTAGAGGAGTTCCTCTCGAAAGAAGTGAGTGGGAGGAAAGTAGAAATTGATGAGGTAATTGTACCTTCTCTCAATTTGGAAAGTAGCACATCAGAGAAATCCGTTCCTGTGATGCCTATACCAACTAGAGAGGAAGCTAATGATGATGATCATGAAACTTTAGATGAAGTTACTACTAGACCTTGTAGGTCGAACAGAGCACATTCCGCACCAGAGTGGTATGGTAATCCTGTCCTGGAAGTCATGATACTAGACCATGGCGAACCTATGAAGTATGAAGAAGCTATGACGGGCCCAGATTCCGATAGATGGCTTGAGGCCATGAAATCTGAGATAGGATCCATGTGTGAGAACAAAGTGTGGACTTTGGGGGATTTGCACAATGATCGGCAAGCCATTCAGAATAAGTGGATTTTCAAGAAGAAGACATGTGATGATGGTAATTTCACCATCTACAAAGCTGGACTTGTCATGAAAGGTTTTCGACAAGTTCAAGGGGTTGGCAACGATGAGACTTTCTCACCCGTAGCGATGCTTAAGTCGGTCCAAATCATGTTAGCAATTGCCGCATTTTATAATTATGAAATTTGGCAAATGGACATCAAAACTGCATTCCTTAATGGATTTCTTATAGAAGAGTTGTATATGATGCAACTAGAAGGTTTTGTCGGTCCTAAAGTTGCTAACAAAGTGTGCGAACTCCAGCGATCCATATATGGACGAGTGCAAGCATCTTGGAGTTGGAATATACACTTTGATGAGGTGATCAAAGCATATGGTTTTATACAGACTTATGATGAAGCCTATATTTACAAGAAAGTGAGTGGGGGCTTTGTAGCATTTCTGATATTATATGTGGATGGCATATTGTTGATTGAAAATGATATAGAATTTTTGGATAGCATAAAAGGATACTTGAATAAGAATTTTCAATGAAAGACCTTGGTGAAGTTGCTTATATATTGGGCATCAATATTTATAGGGATAGATCAAGACACCTAATAGGACTTTCACAAAGCACATACCTTGACTAAAGTTTCGAAGAAGTTCAAAATGGATTAGTCAAAGGAGTTCTACCCTATATTGTGAGGTATGAAGTTGAGTAATACTCAAAACCCAACCACGGCAGAAGATAGAGAGAGAATGAAAGTCATTCACTATGACTTAGCCATAGGTTCTATAAAGTATGCCATGATTTGTACCATACCTACTGTGTACCTTGCCATGAGTTTGGCAAGGGGGTACCATAGTGATCCAGGAGTAGATCACCGGACAGTGGTCAAAATTATCCTTAGTTATCTAAGAGGACTAAGGAGATATTTGTCGATTATGGAGGTAATAAAGAGTTCGTCATAAAGGGTTACGTCGATGCATGATTTGACACTGATCCGGAAGACTCCGAGTCTCAATCTGGATACATATTTAAAGTGGGAAAAATTAGCTACAGTAGCTCCATATAGAGCTTTGTAGACATAGAAATGTGCAAAAATACACATGGATCTGAATGTGACAGACCCGTTGACTAAACTTCTCTCACAAGCAAAACACAATCACTCCTTAATACTCTTTGGGTGTTAATCACATGGCAATGTGAACTATATTATTGACTCTAGTAAACTCTTTAGGTGTTGGTCACATGGCGATGTGAACTATGGTTGTTAAATCACATGGTGATGTGAATTAGATTATTGACTATTGTGCAAGTGGGGGACTGGAAGAAATATGCCCTAGATGCAATAATAAAGTTGTTATTTTATATTATATTTCCTTATTCATGATAAAGGTTTATTATTCATGCTAGAATTGTATTGATCGGAAACCTAAATACATGTGTGAATACATAAACAAATACCGCGTCCCTAGAAAGCCTCTACTAGACTAGCTCGTTGACCAAAGATGGTTAAGTTTTCCTAACAATAGACATGTGTTGTCATTTGATAATGGGATCACATCATTAGGAGAATGATGTGATGGACAAGACCCATCTGTTAGCTTAGCATAATGATCGTTCAGTTTAATTGCTATTGCTTTCTTAATGTCAAATATATATTCCTTCGACTATGGGATTATGAACTTCCAGATACCGGAAGAATACCTTGTGTGCTATCAAACGTCACAACGTAACTGGATGATCATAAAGATGCTCTATAGGTATCTCCGAAGGTGTTTGTTGAGTTGGCATAGATCGAGATTAGGATTTGTCACACCGAGTATCGGAGAGGTATCTCTGGGCCCTCTCAGTAATACACATCATAAGCTTGCAAGCAAATGACTAAGGAGTTTGTCACGGGGTGATGTATTATGGCACAAGTAAAGAGACTTGTTGGTAACGAGATTGAACTAGGTATGAAGATACTGACGATCGAATCTCGGGCAAGTAACATATACCGATGGACAAAGGGAATTATGTATGTTGTCATAACGGTTCGACCGATAAAGATCTTCGTAGAATATGTAGGAGCCAATATGGGCATCTAGGTTCTACTATTGGTTATTAACCGGAGAGGTGTCTCGGTCATGTCTACATAGTTCTCGAACCCGTAGGGTCCGCATGCTTGACATTCGTTGATGATATAGTGTTATATGAGTTATATGTTTTGGTGACTGAATGTTGTTCAGAGTCCTAGATGAGATCATGGACGTTACGAGGAGTCTCAAAATGGTCGAGAGGTAAAGATTGATATATAGGATGATGGTATTTGGACACCGGAAGTGTTTCGGGATGTACCGGGAAGGAATCGGGTCATCGGAAGGGGTTCCAGGCACACCCCCCGGCAAGTTATGGGCCTTATGGGCTAAAGAAGTGGACATACCAGCCCTAGTGCGCCCCTCCCTTGTTTGGCCAGCCCTAGGGAAGGAAAAGGGGGAGGGATAGCCCCTCCTGCCTTTCCCTCTCATGGGAGAAACGAAGGGGGCGCGACCCTCCCCTGCCTTTCCCCGCACTCCAATTAAGGAAAGGGGGGCGCGGCTTGGGAGGGACCCCAAGTAGGATTCCTCCTACTTCGGCGCCTCTTTTGGCTGGTCCTCCCTCCCTCCCACCTATATATATGTGGGAGGGGGACGCCTAGCATAGACCAGATCAATTTTTAGCCGTGTGCGGCATCCCCCTCCACCGTTTACACCCCCGGTCATATTTTCATAGTGCTTAGGCGAAGCCCTATGGAGGTCACTTCACCATCACCGTCACCATGCCATCATGCCGATGAAACTCATCTACTACCTCAACATCTTGCTAGATCAAGAAGGCGAGGGACGTCACCGAGCTGAACGTGTGCAGAACGCGGAGGTGTCGTGCGTTCGGTACTTTATCGGTTCAAGCGCAAAGAAGTTTGACTACATCAACCATGTTGTGAAACGCTTCTGCTTACGGTCTACGAGGGTAGGTAGACACACTCTCCCCCTTGTTGCTATGCATCTCCATGGATAGATCATTGCATGTGCATAGAATTTTTTTGTTTTCCATGCAATGATGTCGCTTGAAGCTACGTCGGTTTTTCCCCAAAGAGGAAGGGATGATGCAGCACAGCGGTGTTAAGTATTTCACTTAGATGTGAAACCAAGGTTATCGAACCAGTAGGAGAACCAAGCAACACAACATAAATAGCAAATGCACATAAATAACAACTTCTGGCAACCCGACGTGTTAAAGGGGTTGTCAATCCCTTTCGGGGTACGACGCCTCAAGATAGGCAAACGAACATGAGGTAAATTTGTAGTAGATTGATAGACTGAACGCCAAATAAAATAAATAAGAATAAATTGCAGCAAGGTACTTTTGTATTTTTGGTTTAGTAGATCTAAAAATAAAAGCAAAGTAAAAATAGATCGCAAAGGCAAATAATGTGAGAAAGAGACCCCCGGGCCGTAGATTTCACTAGTGGCTTCTCTCTAGAAAAATAGCATTCGGTGGGTGAACAAATTACTTTTGGCCAATTGATAGAACTTCAAATACTCATGACGATATCCAGGCAATGATCATTACATAGGCATCACATCCAAAATTAGTAGACCGACTCCTGCCTGCATCTACTACTATTACTCCACACATCGACCTCTATGCAGCATGCATCTAGTGTGTTAAGTTCATGGAGAAATGGAGTAATGTAGTAAGAACGATGACATGATGTAGACAAAATCTATCTATGTAGAGATAGACCCCATTGTTTTATCCATAGTAGCAATGATACATACGTGTCGGTTCCCCTTCTGTCACTGGGATCAAGCACCGTAAGATCGAACCCACTAAAAAGCACCTCTTCCCATTGCAAGATAAATAGATCAAGTTGGCCAAACAAAACACAAATATCAGAGAATAAACACGAGGCTATAAGAAATCATGCATAAAAGAGATCAAAGAAACTCAAATACTTTCATGGATATAAAAAGATAGATCTGATCAAAAACTCAAAGTTCAACGATCCCAACAAACACACCGCAAAAGAGTTACATCATATGGATCTCCAAGAGATCATTGTATTGAGAATTCAGAAAGAGAGATGAAGCCATCTAGCTACTAACTACGGACGTGAAGGTCTACAAAGAACTACTCACGCATCATCGGAGAGGCACCAATGGAGGTGGTGAACCCCATCCGAGATGGTGTCTAGATTGGATCAGGTGGTTCTGGACTCTGCGACGGCTGGATCAATATTTCGTCGACTCCCCTAGGGTTTTGGGAATATTGGGGTATTTATAGAGCAAAGAGGCGGTCCGGGGGCACCCGGTGGTGGGCAGAACCCACCAGGGCGCGCCAGGGCCTCCTGGCGCGCCCTTGTTGGTTGTGCTCTCCTCGGAGCACCCCCGAGGCGCAGCCAGGACCCATTATGTTCCATCTGGTCCAAAAAAATCTCCGTAAAGTTTCGTTGTGTTTGGACTCCGTTTGGTATTGATTTTCTGCGATGTAAAAAACATGGAAAAACAGCAACTCGCACTTGGCACTAGGACAATAGGTTAGTACCAAAAAATGATATAAAATGACTATAAAAATGATAATAAAACATCCAAGATTGATAATATAATAGCATGGAATAATCAAAAATTATAGATACATGGGAGATGCATCATGAAATGATTCCCAACATGGGACACGCCACGTTTTGTGACATCGCGTTCTTGAGGAGCGCCTGGATCTGCCCAATCCCCTCTCCGGCCATGGAAGCAGAGGGCTGGATGGAATCCTCTATCCGAGTGGGGCTGCCAGATTTTGTAGCGGAGTACTGAGGACTTGATACTTACGAGGATGGTCACTCGAGAAGAGCCGGTGCTTGTGCCGACTGGAATTAGGTTGACGGTATTCACGACCATCTAGCTCCCTCTGACGGCATTCGAGGTGATCGCGCTCGGCCAGGGTGGCCAGGCGAGTCGACTCCATGGCCAACGCCTCAAAGGTTGTCCCGGTGATGGGGGTGTTTAGGAGCTATTCGTTCTTGCGGCAAAGCTCATCTCGCTGCTCCTGGGTGAGAGCCTGAGGCACATACGGCTCGTGGCCCACGACACCATCATCAACATTGCCATGTGACACACCCGCGTGGTCATCCCGGGCATCTGTGTACCCCAGGGGTGCGCGGTGCTTGGAGTTGTCCGCCATGAGAATCTTGGTGGTCGACTCAACACTTTCGCACTCGGACTCCTCAAAGGAATCGCCGAGTGACCCGTCGGAGAGGTCGAGGGCGGGCTCGTCAAATTTGAGAGCCACCACATGCTCCGCTGCGGCCTGGGTGGCCACCGCGTGCTTGATGTAGCACTGCTGCCATGAGCGTCGGGAATGCTTGCGACAACATGCGAAGGGAGGGAGAGCAGTCACTCAGAACGGAGCCGAGGTGTCACACCCTGCATTTTGTAACACTTCAGTTACATTATTAAAGCATGAAAATTTGGACCAACAAAAACTTTTGCATTATTTGGTTTTTAATTGGAGTTGGTCTTCTCTTTGTGCTTTTCAAGTGCTCTTTAAAGTCAACACAACTCCACCCCCTATACTTCATCTCCTTGCCCCAAACTTCTGCCCAATGATCATGCCATGTGTATAGAACAATATAGTATTTTCATACAAAAATAATTTGGCCAAATAGTATTTTCAAAAATTAGTTTTCCAAAAACCCCTAGATTGAGGTTTACACTGCAAGTACCTGATTTGGGGTATGAAAAATATTTCAAAAGGTATATTTGAAACCTATTAGATATAGGATTCCCATAAACCCCAAAAATATAATTTTAAAAGTTATTTTCCTATTTTATTTAAAGGCTTTTTCTTAAGGCCAGAAATGGTCTTTAATAGGGAAAATTTTATTTTATTATTTTAAAAATATTTGAGAAAATTTAGGGAAACTCAGTGGACATATATTTCCCATATATAAGAGTTTCAACACATGGTCATGTTCAAAATATTGGACAAAACCTCCCAAAACCATTTCTGCTCATTTCAAGGATTTGAAATATTTCTACAGGAAATATTTTCATAAAAATCCAAGAAAAATCCAGCAAGTCACAAATGCATATTGTGATGATCTTGCAAAGCCTCACTTCAATCATGGTCATTTTGGTCCACCAAAATGCCCCATAACCCTTTCTGATTAGAACCAAATTTGAGCAAGTTTGTACTACCAAATTTCTCTCCTTGACCCCAACTTTTGTGAGCATGTTCATATGACCAAATGATGACACTACACCAAGTGGTGCATCAAGGAGAATGGTTTTGCATGACTAGATCTACACAAACCCCTTTCTGTTGATTTCTAGGGTTTAGAAAAGTTGCATTGGCTACTTTGCCCAAATGAGCTCAAATTTGGTGGCACACCCTATCTCTAAGTGTCATTCCATCCTGTTAAGTATCATGGCAATTGGAGTTCATTTTCTTGCCCAAACCCTTATCAAACACCTTCTGCCATTTTACAAAAACCACTGTTTTGACCCCTTCCACTATTCTTGGTAAGCTCAACTTTTTACCACAGCTTAATCTAGCCACCTTATACCTCCAGTAGCGATGGCAAGCCCTCAGATCAATTATTTGGGGGTGAAACCCTCACATTCTCTCTCTGGACAGCCCATTTCCACTCTTCTTCTTCTTCTCTCCTCACTCCAGTGGCCATCCATGGCATCCTATGCCCTCTCCCCTTTCTTTACTCCTCCCTAGAGCTACTAGACATGCCAGGGCGCGCCCACAAGCATAGAAAATGGCTTGGCATGCCATTTGGGCGCTCTGGAGCGCGCTACAGTGCGCTCCCGCACTGTAGCCGCCCCCTGCCAAGCACACCCGGCCACCTCGGGCCTCCCCCGTGCGCCTGCCAATGCGCCTCGGCGTCCGCAGCATGCTACGCGGTCGGCCCCCTCCTATTTCCTCCTCCCCGCGCCTCCGCGCTAGCAAACAGAGGCCGCCCGAGCGCGCCAATGGTGCGGCTCACACGCGCGCGCCTCTGGCCCCCCTGCTCCCTCCCTCTCTTCTTTCCCTCGCTCTGGACCGAACCCACGAGCGCCCCAGACACACTCAAACAGGCCCCCGTGACCCGTGGCGACGGCAACGAGCTCGCCGGCGCACAAGTCCACGGTGGGCCATCGCGCGGCTATATAAGCTCACCCCGGGCCGTTCCAGTGGCATCCGCCTCCTCCTCACACCCCCAGGAACGCGCTCGCACCACCCAATCAACCCTGGAGAGCTTCTATGCTCGGGATCGACCGGAGCTCCGCCGCCTCGGTCGACCGTTGATCTCGCGGTACAGCCCCTATCCGCCCCCGCTCTTGCTCGATCTGGAACCACCAGACCTCACTGACCCATTCCCCTCTTTCTCCCGCTCCTATTGCAGCTTGGAACGAGCTAACCAAGCACCTCCCGAAGCTCCTCCGCTGTGCCCCCTCGTCGCCGGTGAACAAGGCCACCCCGGCGGCCAACTCCGGCACCACCCGAACGGCGACACGACAAGGAGTCCGGCGGTGCCACCCGCTCACCTCACCGTGCCCGGAACGTCGCCAGTGAGCTCGCCCCCCCCCCTCTCTGGCCCGAGGTTGAAGACGACGGCTGTGGGGCCCGTCAGTCAGCCTCACATACTGACGGGTGGGCCCCACCCGTCAGGTTTAAAATGCATGCGCGCGCGCACCGGTTCGCTGCGTCGGCTGAAGGCGTATTTTGCCTTTACGCCTTCGACGTGGCAGCCTCGCGTGGGCTGAATCCCCTCTGGGCCTGCTGCACTGTGGCCCTTCTAGCCCAGTTGCACAGTGCTGCTTCCCCCTTTTCTTTTTCTGAATACTTGCAAAAATTCCACAGGATTAAATATTAATCCAAATGCAATAATTCCAACTCCCATATTTTTCTAAAAATCCCACCTATTTAATGGTGTAACTTTCATAAATATCCATCAAACTTTTCTGCACTGTTCAAATTTAAATTCAAATTTGAGCATTTATATTCCCCTCTGAAAATCCATTTCTCCTATTATACAACTCCAAATCCAAAACTAGGAATTTTCCCCTTCTTAGTTTTCCACCTAGTATTTTACAAAAATAAGTTGACATTTTTCTGAGCACTTTGGTTTTTCTGTTTTATTATTGCCTTATTTTCTCGTTATTATTTTGCGACGATAGATTGCGTTGCTGACGAAGGAGTTGGACCAGAAGACTTTGAAGACCCAGAAGACCTTGTTGAGCCAGGCAAGCAGCCCTTTGACCATGTCTATGAAATCCTTTTTATGCATTTCATCTAGCACTTTATTAATGTGGCATCGAAATCATGATGAGAGGGTAGCCACTTTGGTGGGTTGCCTTCATTTCCTGCTTGATGATACTTGCATTGTGGATGACCCTACCTCCTTATGAGGGCTATGCCGGTGGGAGTAGATAGGATGCTAAGTAGTGCTACGCAAAAGGGATGGGAATATGCATGGTGATGGAGACAAAGTATTTTGAAAGGACTTTTCGAAAACCCCGTCGGGTGCCACTTATGCCCGAGGGAGACAATGAGTTGGGTAGCCACTTGCTGATGAAGTGGAGTACCGAGGCGAGTGTGTGTGTTGTTTTTAAAAACGGATTGGTTTAAGTTGCGACCGTTATTCCAACCTTACATGCGCAACCACTCTACCCTTATATGGGAAAGGGCATTATTGATTACCTAGGCCGATACTAGCTTGGAGCCCGCATTACTAGTGATGGGGGAGAGTTGGTGCTCTCTCTCGGGACGGGGTCGTGCCAGGTAGCGCGGCCATGACTGTTTTCACAAGGCACCGGATACACCGTTGTGTCCCCTCTCGGATGCTACGATCTCGAGTGAGTCTCGTATGATGTACATCGTGAGGATACGGAACAACGAGTGGACTCCTTGTTAGTGTCGTCTAGGGAAAGATAGTGATCGGGTGCTTACCCTGGGTACTTGAGGTATCGCGGGTCGTGGATGACACAGAAGTTCCCCGGATCTTGTGGGTAAAGTGTGCAACCTCTACAGAGTGTAAAACTATTCGAATAGCCGTGTCCATGGTCAATGACAGTTGGGTAACCGCTCTTGGGCTACGTCCACATGTTTTCAAACCAGTGTGAGTGTTTGGATAAGTGGGAAGAACCACTCGGGTCAAGTCAAAGGACTTGACATGATTGAGTTGGGTTGGTGCCCACTCTATTTATGTTGATACCACTACTTGGGTCAAGTCAAAGGACTTGACATGATTGAGTTGGGTTGGTGCCCACTCTATTTATGTTGATATCTGTAACCTGTCCTTATGGTTACTTGAATTCTCCTGATGCATGTCTTACAAGTTGTTGAACATGTCATTGCACTCGAGAACTAGCTTTCCGCAAAAATTTACCTATATCATGCATTGTTGTACCTTGAACCAAAACATGGGTTGCTTGCGAGTACATTCAAAGTACTCATTGGCTTGCCACTGGTTATTTAATTGGCCAGGCATGGAAGAACAGGAGTTCGAA
Organism: Triticum monococcum; assembly: GCA_034509565.1. Classification (NCBI taxonomy): domain Eukaryota; kingdom Viridiplantae; phylum Streptophyta; class Magnoliopsida; order Poales; family Poaceae; genus Triticum; species Triticum monococcum. Next base: position 392,294,240 of record CM067843.1, on the reverse strand, counting down.
GAAGAGTTCTTTGAAGACGAACATGCGAACTAGGACGTTTCCCAGTCAGAATGCCTGTAGGGTTAAGGCAGATGGCATGGGTTCTACTTATCGATGAAGATTTCCGCTGCTTATGTTTCATTTGATGTTCAGCCCTTAAGGCTTATCTATGTAAGACTTGACCATAATGGTCATAATTTGTGTAAGATGGTATGTATGGATGTAAGACTCTTGTTATTCAGCTTCTGTGTGTTCAGTGAGCATTGATCTCTAGGATCACTGTACACGTGCATTTGGTGATCACGACTTGTGAGTCGGGGTCCCCACACGAGGGCTGCCAGAGAAGGACACCATAGGATGATATGTGAAAAAGGGTCGCATCACAGACAGGCAGCGCCTCCACGTCCAGTGGGGACTCGTGAAGCCATGTTGAGTCGTCGATGAAGGAGAGTGCCCCGAAACAAATTCCACCGCCAAGTAACATGATGATGAAGAAATCCACCTACGCCATGAAACTTTGCTAGACGCCAAGCCTCATGGTAGGCACCAACTATTGGGGTTACGATCCTGGCAATGAGTAATAGGGGTACGAGTTCAGGCTACGGCACAGGTGTAACACTCAGTATTTAACGAGTTCAGGCCCCTCTTGGCGGAGGTAAGAGCCCTACGTCTCGTGCCCTGAGGCTTGTTTTTATTTGATAGATATGGTTACAAAGGTTGATCGTGCTTGGCTATGGAGGGGGCTGCGGCTTATATAGAGTGCAATGCAGCCCCATGCCTCCCACGTCGCCGGGGCATTAAATGACACTTTATGCAAGGCGTGATGAGCCTCTACTACTGCAGTTACAGGTAACGGGTGCCTTTACTCTATTTAATGGATGATTTAGGATTCCTTGACCATTGCGCTCCCATGTCGCCCGCCTGGCTCCTTAGTCTGAGTGGTGGTTCGTCAGCGGAGTGGCAGGTAGTTGTCCGAGTGCCGTCAAGCCGTCCGAGTGGACTTCCTGATGTATGCATCTGAATGCTAGTATGGTCCAGGGACATAACCATGGTGGTGATGGGCCCCAAGTGGGTCCCAAATGATGGGTCCATGACCCTACCTGTAATAGGTGACCTCATTAGACCCACCATGTGGATTAAAAGTAGAAAGGGTGCTGACATCTTGCATGGTCATGATAGCGAGGCAAGTTAGAAGATCGCCTGTCAGTTTGGTACCAAGGTAGAGGTACGAAGAGAACCATTTTCCTGCTCATAGGAATGAGGCGGACCAATAGGTAAAGTTCTCGTCCTTTGGTGGTTACCGGAATGTCATCAATAGTAGTAAAAGGGTCTTACTGATAGAGTTGTACACAAAGGTGTTTACATAAGCAGGGAAATATTACTGCTTAGATCATATATATCACAAGAAAGAAGGTTAAACAAAACAATGGAAGGGAAAATGTGATTGTCAAATTAAACAGATGAATGGAAAGTAAATGTGATTATACACAAGTATATAGAGTATATCTTGCCCAAGGACAAATAGAGCATGATATATATGATAGGTCAGTAAGCACATATCTATTTACATAAAGGGGCAAAATTACACATGAGGTTTACCCATACAACGGTGCTTGGATAATTGATCAAGAAACAGTTAGCATTGCGATTCCAATGTTCCTTTTGATGATCGGAATACCGCAATCATGCTTCGGGATAGCTTCGACATGGTCAGCAGGTAAAGGGCGGAATTTTGGAATACAAAGGATCCATCATGAACTTCTGGAACAAGTCATACAATTTCTACATGGAAAAGAGGAGGAGGTGGCTAACGGGCCTAGTAACAATTCATTATGATGTACCCAAACATGGATTTCCACAGTTAAGTGGATAAGGTGATAACATTGGACATACCAAAGTATATAATGAAGTATCTTAGAGGACAACATCCACAATTAAACATTGATCGAAAGTGCACCTAGAAATATGGACTTAGTAGCACGATTAATGATAGAATGGCGATTCAAAAACCAATAGACTAAGAATGAAACTATCGACCATTAACTCCAAAGCAATAGGCTTGCTAGAAGTTTTGAATTCACACATCATAGCTCATTTGTCGGTATTCCGGTTAGAAACGACACAGGGACCAAGAAATGAACAAAGATGGAGAGAAGTTTTAATATATCAAGAATTCTTAAGAGGTGGAGCAATTCTCACAGCATCCTTCACATAAAAGATGGTAATACTCCAAGGTAGAGCATAACATAAGTTGGATAGCAAGGAACTCAAGGTACAACACAAAGCATGAAAACATTTGTGTTGGAGGGAAGGCAATAAAGTTTTCAATGATAACACAAATCATCGAGGGGCAAGGATGTTATTTGTCATCAAGAGTTCAATTGATATCCTGGAAGAGCTTGGAATGTTGATGATGATCACAACACATTTGTTGAGAGGTTTCATGAAGATTTACTCGATCGGCGATGACATCAGGTCAAGGGAATGGTGAGGCAAAAGGATATTATAACCATACATAAGATGCAATCTCAGAATCAGAGTTGCCTTTCAAGACAAATAATATGATGTTGAAAGCTCGACGTAATCTTAACGCACTATCGGCATTATGTTCCAGGGATGAAGGACATAGGTAGCATGGTCAAGCTTTAGCATGACGATGATGATGTAATCAACGTACTAGGAATGACATGATCGAGCACAATCTCGTAAGTAATGAAGATTACTAAGAGTTGTTGAATCGCAGTGCAGCCACGATTCAGATATCTGGGTCCTTGAGTGTCTAACAACTCAGAATCCTGGGAAACTTGGAATCGCTAAGAAATAATAATTGATGAAGACTCATAATAAGCAACATGGTTCTATGATATCATCGAGATACCAGAGGGTAATACTCGAAGGTAGAGCAGAATAGAGGCTAGACAGGTCTATTGATCTGCAGAAGACAAGTACTTTAACTTGTTTGAGAAATGGGATCAAAGAAGAACAATATGGTTGGAACCACGATTGCAAAAGACCAAATTCTGTATATAATATGAACTTATACCAAGGCAATAATTAATTTTAAGAGAAACTTCCATGATAAGATCTACATCATGTCCACGGGCATGAACACAAAGTTCAAGGTCGACTCCCACTTCTACAAGGCATAACCTTTCATTCACTGCTCTATTAAAAAAGATTTGAATGTGAAAATCTACCTGGTGAATTACAGGAGGAGTATGACCCGTGAAAACTTTTGGGTTCTAAGAGATGTAGAAAGCACATATACAACCCATCGGGAAATTGTTTGAATCTATACAACACACTTATAGGGGCACATGTACCACCTCGAAGCGGCGTACAGACAACAAGAAGTAGAGGATATATCATTGCTAAAGGCATAGGTATCAAGGGAAGAACTCAAGGTTTTTATAATATGCAAGAACAGTCAGATAATAATCCACCAAAGGATCTGGCAGACCGCAAAGAATCTTCAGCAAGAGCCCACCGTAGAGCTGTTTAGGGAGTACTTTTATCTGAACCGGCAGAACGAATGCACCAATGGTCCAAGATTAGAACTTGGAGGCATCTCAATTCAGCGCCGTCAGTGTGCTATCTTCCCTCTCATCGTCTTACCAAGTCACCCAAAGGACTGGAACCAAACTTGGTTTTATTGTCAGGATATTTGTCTAGCAAACGAGAAGCCTCTGCCGGGTTATCGCCCCGGTCATCTTGACTCCAAGTTCACTCTTCCGGATAAGCTCACCGTTGCTGAACGCAAGAGGCTACTTCCCTCCATCAGAAGAATCAACGCTTTGTTGGGCAATGGTTTAACCGGAGTAGATCAGACCCGCTGCTGGATCTCATGGCGGGTTATTCCATTAGGTCGTCGATCCAAACTGATGTATGAATATGACGGAAGCCCGGACAACTCTCTTCGTTATAGCCCAGTTGAACTCACCGTAGAAGACATTGTTTCAATGTAAACCCTTTTGGTAAATGGGAAATATTAAGATTGTAGTATTGTTGGGTTAAATCCCTTTTGCAAGCTTAACCCGGTGCCAGAAGTAAGTACATTCTGATCTCTTTTTCTTTGTGTTTTGCCCAGCTATTATTATTTTAACACTGATCTTTCTTCTTCTCTTTGCAGGCCAATTCTGACTTTTGGGAGGTGAAATATGACCACAAAGCTGCCAAGAAGGCGAAAGCCGCCACCATGAACACCAAGAAGACGACCCGGAAATTGAAGAAGAAGAAGAAAACCACCGTTGAAGATTTAATGAAGCTTGATGACATGTCTGACTCGGAAGTAGCCCTTGATTCCCTTGGCCAATTTTTTAACAATCTTCTTGACACTGATCCTTACCAGGATGACACTGGGCCAGTCAGGCCGGGGAAGCAGAGGTAACTATCATTTCCTCCGACTCAGAGCCCTTACCAAGACACAAAGTTCGATGAGTGATCCATAAAGTAAGGTTTTCTAACCCCTTAGATTACTTGTATCCCAACTTTCATTTGAAAAAGCAGCAACATGAAAGCCACCGTGAAGCTGAGATTGAAGATGAGCCGGCTGTCGACCTTCAACAGACCCCTCGGAAACGCCCGAATGAGGTTTACTTTTACTATCCTTAACTTGTTTTAATGAATCCTGCTCATTGTATTCTTTTTAAGTCCTTTCTTTTACCTTTTCAGGAGGTGTCTCGTTCTTCAGGCGACTCATCACAAACACAAATTCTGGCTTTGAAGACTGCTCCTGGGTAATCAGAAATCCTCTTTTCTTCCGGGTTGATCAATTGTATCTTGATGCTGACTGTCCTATAATATATACTTTTTCTTTAGCGGCCAGGCTAAATCCAAGAAGGCGAAGGTAACAAAACTGGCGGAAGACCCGCCAGTACTAGCATCTGAGCCGGCTAGGCTGCCTTCTCCATTAACTGCCTCCCCAGAAGACCCGCCTATTATCAATGAAGCAAATCCTTCAGAGCCGTCCCTTGACAAAGCCACTATGAATCCTTCCATAGTTGGACCGTCAAGCTCAACTGGCCCACCGTCTCCACCAGTTCAAGATGTTCAAATTACTGGGAGCCGCTTTGTTGAGCCGGGGAACCCAATGGTGTTGGCTCGGTGCATAGCTAAGCAAGAAGCATTAGAGAGGCAGAAGGTTCGCTTTGATGTTGCCAACTACGACCGTCTTAATGCCAGTGATATCTTATCCGGCTATCTCAGTCATGTACACTCTAGTCGTGAGTCTGAGATCGAGATGGTCAAGCAGCTTCAGTTGAAATATGAGGTACATTGTTTCCGGTTTACCAATATTCCTTTAGCCCCCAAGTCTATAGATTATGAGAGAAACGGAATAACATGTAGACTTAAAATATAGGCCGAGACCTTTACCTCTGAATCTTTGCCTAATATTGATAGAACAAGACTTCACCCATAGTCCCCAAGGACCGGTTTATTTTGATCATTAATGAATCAGTACTTCAGAATTTAAAAACATCTGCAAAGTACTTAACATTCCGGTTTATCATTGATAAACTTGCTGAACTGCGTACATTAGCCCCCAAGTGCCAAGTGATGTTACTTTGTAAAGGACTTGGGACTTCAAATATGTTGGCAGAGTCGAAAAAATTTGATTTGGCATACATTAGCCCCCAAGTGCCAAGTGGTTTATTCGTAAAGTACTTGGGACTCGAATCTTGAATTTGGATACTGGAATTTAAAACCAAGTCTTGACTTCTCTGAATGTTTCACAGAATGAATTGTCTGAACTAAACTCTCAACTGACTGACGCAAAGACCCGGCTAGCGAGTCAGGAGTCAGAAATCAAGTCTTCCACCTCCAAACTGCAAATAAGCCTTTCTGAAATAGAGAATTTGAAGACCAGCTTTGCTGCCAAAGAGAAAAGTTGGGAAGATGAGAAAACACTTCTGACCCGGCGAGCTGAGACAGCCGAAACAGCTCTGGAAGAAATATCAACTAAGCTGAACGGTTTAAAGGGTCGGGTGTCTCAGATGGTCACTGCTATCTTTGGTAAGCTGCCTTGTTTTGACCTTTCGTGTATTTTATGCCAAACCGGAGTATAATCCGCCAAAAGATCCGTTTATTAAACTGAAAGCAGTATACACTCTGGTTGAACAATTATATATCGGCGCACAACGGGCTCTGACTGCCATATCTCCTGCTAATCAAGGACCCAACCGGCTCAGTGATGTCCTGAAGAAGTTGTCCATCCTTCCTGCCCGGTTCCAAGAAGTTAAACGCTCCTATGCGCGAGCCGGAGCTTTGACTGCTCTAAGCCGCTCCAAGGCTTGGGTGCCAGACCTAGACCCGGCAGACGTAGCAAGGGGCTATCCTACCGTGAAGGAGGACGGGTCTCCTTTTAGTCAGGATGATTTCATAGCATGTGTCCGCGAAGTCCGGCCCAGGCGACTAGTCTTGGAGATGACACCAATGTTGACAAGTACCAGCCGTGTTTTGATAGTGAAAATAAGAAGATGGCCACTCCTTCATACAAAGTAACAGATCTGATCCCACCTGTGAGAGAAGATACCTTTGCCCCGGAAATTGACCTGGTCGGCCTGATTGACGACGAAGACAATTTTGTCGCCATGAACGGCTTTGATTGGTCAAAATCCAACTTCCAGAAAACAGAAGGTGGTGAACCAGCGAGGGAGGGACAATGATCATCTTCATAGGCTTATAAAGTCTTGTAATAACTTTACTTGCTAAAACACCGCATGTTTTCTTATGCCATCGTGCATAAAGTACTTCTATGTGAATCTGCTTCCAGATGTCAATGTATGCATCGTTTAATGTTTGTCTCTGCAATGGTTGAACCATGTTCCTGTGAATACAAGGAAAAGACTGGCAAGGCGGTTTAGAACCAACTAGGCTTAAACACCTAATGTACAACCCATAAATTTACCTCAATAAGAAAAACAGAGACAAATGTAAATAAAGGATAAGGTTTAATACTAACTCTTGAGTTAAACACCTAACGTTGTGTTGTCCAATAATTGAGCCGACGAAGAAAACCAGGCTATCTTATTTGTAATATTGAAACAACAGAAACTCAAAGGCAAGCAACAGATAATAAACATAATTTTAAATCTGTATTCAAAAGGTTGGGGGTTTTTGATACGAATACGATCAGTAAACCGGACCAAAGGGGTTAAGCTAATGTTTGAATACGACCATATAGCCCCCAGTGGCTTTGGCGTTGCACCGATCAAGAGGGTACCGATAGCTATGTTCTCTTTGGTTCGAATACGACCTATGTTTGAACAGGAAGCCCCCAAATGACCTTGAGAGGTTTTTAACGACCCTGATTCGAATACGATCCAAGTCGGACTCAAAAGGGGTTAAGCTATGATTCGGATACAAACAAGTAGACCCCAAGTGAGTTTGGCCTTGAGCCGATCAAGAGGGTTACAACAGCTATGTTCTCTTTGGTTCGAATACGACCTATGTTTGAACAGGAAGCCCCCAAGTGACCATGAGTTTTGCAGCTAGATTCGGATACGATCATGAGCTGGACCAAAAAGGTTAAACTTGATTCAAATATGATCAGCTCCTTAATAGTCATTTGTAAGAAATAATAAAGATGTATAGTCCGTGAAAAGAAAGGAGACCGATGGTCTTACTTTATTGCTTATCATAGTATATACAATGTGAACGTATGTACATGTTGAGAGTCGGTGGCTCAGGTGTAATATGGTCGAAGTTGAGCAATGTTCCATGGCCGGCAGGTCTCCTCTTCCGACTTACGTGAGTCTGCATGCTCTCGAACATCAATGAGGTAGTAGGACCCATTGTTTAAGTTTTTACTGACCACAAAGGGTCCTTCCCAAGGTGGGGATAACTTGTGTGCATCTGAAAGATCTTGGATGAGCCGGAGCACCAAGTCGCCTTCCTGAAAAGTCCTGGACTTAACCCGGCGGCTTTGATAACGACGCAGGTCCTGCTGATAAATTGCTGACCATGCTGCTGCTAAGTCTCTTTCTTCATCCAACAAGTCAAGCGCATCCTGTCTGGCTTTTTCATTGTTAGCTTCAACATAAGCCGCCACACGGGGCGAGTCATGATGGATGTCACTGGGCAATACTGCTTCTGCTCCATAAACCATGAAGAAGAGTGTGTAACCCGTAGACCTATTGGGTGTAGTATTGATGCTCCATAACACTGAAGGCAACTCCTCCACCCAACAACCCGGCGTTTGCTGTGAAGGAACCATAAGCCGGGGTTTTAGCCCTTTCAGGATTCCCTGATTGGCTCTCTCAGCTTGACCATTGGATTGAGGATGAGCTACAGAAGAAACATCAAGCCGGATGTGCTCTCGCTGACAAAATTCTTCCATAGCCCCTTGGGATAGATTAGTGCCATTGTCTATGATAATACTGTGTGGAAAACCGAAACGGAAGATTACTTTTTTCATGAACTGAACCGCCGTGGCTGCATCACACTTACTCAGAGGCTCTGCCTCAACCCATGTGGTGAACTTATCAACAGCCACCAAGAGATGTGTCTTTTTATCCTTAGACCTTTTGAAAGGTCCTACCATGTCAAGCCCCCAGACTGCAAACGGCCAAGTGATTGGAATCATCCGGAGCTCTTGAGCCGGCACATGTGCTCGTTGTGCAAATTTTTGACATCCGTCACATCTACTGACCAGATCTTCTGCATCAGCGTGAGCCGTCAACCAGTAAAAACCGTGACGAAACGCCTTGGCCACTAAAGATTTTGACCCGGCGTGATGACCACAATCGCCTTCATGGATCTCAGGAAGGATTTCTTGACCTTCTTCGGGGGAAACACACCGTTGAAACGCTCCGGAAACACTGCGATGAAATAACTCTCCATCCGAAATCGTCATGGACTTAGATCTCTGGGTTATCTGCCGAGCCAGAGTCTCATCCGCTGGCAACTCGCCCTGGGTCATGTAAGCCAAGAATGGCACCGTCCAATCTGGGATGACATGAAGAGCCGCCACCAACTGCGCCTCCGGGTCAGGAACATCTAAATCTTCTTCTCTGGGCAACTTGACAGAGGGATTATCCAAAACATCTAAAAAGGTGTTGGGTGGTACCGGCTTATGCTGAGATCCCAGCCGGCTTAAAGCATCCGCTGCTTCATTCTTTCGACGGTCAATGTGTTCCACCTGATAACCTTTAAAATATCCTGCAACAGCATCGACCTCTCGGTGATAAGCCGCCATGAGAGGGTCTTTGGAATACCACTTGCCAGATACTTGCTGAGCCACTAGATCTGAGTCACCAAGACATCTGACCTGGCTCAAGCTCATCTCCTTTGCCACTCGAAGACCATGGAGCAATGTTTCATACTCTGCTGCGTTGTTAGTGCATGAAAGCATCAACCGTAACACATAGCAAAATTTATCACCTTGTGGGGAAGTTAATACGACTCCAGCCCCCGAGCCTTCCAATTGCCTGGATCCGTCAAAATGAATAGTCCAATATGTGTTGTCTGTCTTCTCTTCTAGCATCTGCATCTCTGTCCAGTCATTGATGAAGTCAACCAGGGCTTGAGACTTAATTGCAGTACGTGGAACATACTTCAGCCCATGAGACCCAAGCTCAATTGCCCACTTGGCGACTCGCCCTGTGGCTTCTCTATTTTGAATAGTGTCCCCCAAAGGAGCAGAGCTGACCACAGTGATTGGATGTCCCTGAAAGTAATGCTTAAGCTTCCGAATTTCCATGAACACCCCATAAACAAGCTTCTGCCAATGTGGATATTGTTGCTTAGATTCAATTAGCACTTCACTAACATAATAAATCGGCCGCTAAACCGGATGCTCTTTACCAGCCTCCTTGCGCTCTACCATAATAGCCACACTAACAGCCCGTGAGTTGGCAGCCACGTATAACAATAGCGGCTCTTTCTCAATTGGAGCAGCTAGGACCGGCGGCTCAGCCAGTTGTGCCTTCAGATCCTCAAAAGCGGCGTCCGCAGCATCTCTCCAAACAAAAACATCCGTTTTCTTCATCAACTGATACAGAGGCATAGCCTTTTCCCCTAACCGGCTTATGAACCGGCTCAAAGCGGCCACACGACCCGCCAGTTGTTGAACATCATTGACACAGGTTGGTTTGGCTAGAGATGTAATTGCCTTGATTTTCTCTGGGTTAGCTTCAATACCTCGGTTAGACACCAGAAAACCCAAGAGCTTGCCGGCTGGCACTCTGAAAACACACTTGGCCGGGTTATGCATCATCTTGTAAACCCGAAGATTATCAAAAGTCTCTTTTAGGTCTGTGACCAAGGTTTCCTCTTCCCTGGATTTCAGCACTATATCATCCACATAGGCATGAACATTGCGCCCAATTTGATTGTGGAGACAATTCTGCACACACCGCTGGTAAGTCGCGTGGGCACTCTTAAGCCCAAAAGGCATAGACACATGGCAGAAAGCCCCAAAAGGAGTTATAAACACTGTCTTCTCTTGATCCTTGACTGCCATCTTAATCTGATGATAACCGGAGTAAGCATCTAAGAAACTCAACCGTGCGCAACCCGCCGTAGCATCCATGATCTGATCAATACGGGGAAGAGCAAAAGGATCAGCCAGACAAGCTTTGTTCAAATCTGTGTAATCCACACACATACACCAGGTGCCATTCTTTTTGAGTACAAGCACCGGGTTAGCTAACCATTCTGGGTGAAAGACCTCCACAATGAACCCGGCTAAGAGCCGAGCCACCTCTTCTCCGATGGCCTTGCGCCTTTCTTCATTGAACCGCCGGATAAACTTTCTAACAGGTTTAAACTTTGGATCGATATTAAGAGTGTGCTCAGCGAGTTCCCTCGGGACACCCGGCATGTCTGAAGGTTTCCATGCAAAGATGTCCCGGTTCTCACAGATGAACTTGATGAGCGCGCTTTCCTATTTCGGATCCATGTTTGCGCTGATGATGAACTGTTTGGATGAATCGCCAGGCACAAAGTCAACCATCTTAGTGTCATCAGCTGATTTGAATTTTAACTCTGGCTCATGCTCTGTTGTTGGTTTCTTTAATGACATCATGTCCGCCGGGTCAACATGATCCTTGTAGAATTTCAACTCCTCTGTTGCACAAACAGATTCAGCATAGGCAGCATCCCCCTCTTCACATTCCAAGGCTATCTTCTGGCTCCCATGGACTGTAATGGTGCCCTTGTGACCCGGCATCTTGAGCTGCAAATATACATAACACGGCTGAGCCATGAACTTGGCATAAGCCGGCCGCCCAAACAAAGCATGATATGGGCTTTTGATTTTAATCACTTCAAAGGTTAATTTTTCTGCTCTGGAGTAATACTCATCCCCAAAAGGCTACTTCCAGCTCGATCTTACCAACTGGGTATGCCGACTTACCAGGTACCACACCATGAAAATAGTGTTGGACTGTTTAAGATTTTTATTCGTCAATCCCATCGGGTGAAACGTCTCATAGTAAAGGATGTTGATGTTGCTGCCTCCATCCATGAGTACCTTAGTAAACTTGTACCCACCAACATGAGGTGCCACTACCAAAGCCAAGTGACCCGGATTATCAACCCAGGGCGGGTGATCCTCTCTGCTCCATACAATAGGCTGCTCCGACCAATGTAAATAACATGGAATTGCCGGCTCAACAGCATTGACAGCCCTCTTATGGAGCTTCTGGTCCCTCTTACATAGACTTGTAGTAAAGACATGATACTTTCTGCTACTCAACTGCTTCGGGTTGCTCTGATAGCCGGATTGCTGTTGCTGCTGATTCCCTTGGCCGTGTTGCTGATTATACCCTCCTTGGTGACCAGGATAACCCTGACCGTGAAAACCTCCTCCGCTTGAACCGGCGCCCGGCCTTGAAAGCCACCTCCCCCTGAGCCGCCACCTGGGCAGTGACCCCCATCAAATGCATTTGAATTTTTAAATGCCTTCATGATCGTGCAATCCTTCCACAAGTGGGTGGCTGGTTTCTCCCGGGTGCCGTGTTTTGGACAAGGTTCGTTCAACAACTGCTCAAGGGTGGGGCCTGACCCGCCCGGTCGAGGGGGTTGTCTGCACTTGCGCCGCTGATTACCACCCTGCGCATTGGTATTGGCAACAAACCCATCAGCCTTACATTTTTTACCTCCTTGATTCACCGGGTTATGCTGGTGACCCTTGCCATTGCCGTTCTTCATTCCCTCTGTTGCCTTTTCTTCGTCAGACACTGGGTCTTTGGTGGTATCAGAATCAGCGTACTTGACAAGAGCCGCCATCGACGTTCCCATGTCATTACAGTCACGTTTAAGCCGCCCCAACTTCTGCTTTAGAGGTTCAAAATGGCAATTTTTCTCCAACATCAAAACTGCTGAGCCGACATCGATCTTATCAGATGAATGTATTATCTCCTTGACCCGGCGCACCCAATGGGTTGTAGATTCTCCATCGTCTTGCTTGCAATTGGTCAGGTCCACAATCGACATTGGTTGCTTACATGTATCCTTGAAGTTCTGGATGAACCGCGCCTTTAGCTCTGCCCATGAACCGATAGAATTGGGTGGCAATCCTTTCAACCAGGTCCGAGCCGTTCCATCCAACATCATGGTAAAGTACTTGGCCATTGCAGCATCGCTAACCTCCAACAGCTCCATAGCCATCTCATAACTCTTAATCCAAGCCCCCGGCTGTAAATCAGCCATGTAATTAGGCACCTTATGAGGCCCCTTGAAATCCTTGGGCAACCGCTCATTGTGTATGGCTGGGACCAGGCAAGGTATGCCTCCGGTTCTTGTGGCCACTCCTGCCTCAATCGAGGTTGCTGGATAAGGCGGAAAGGTTTGGTGAGCCACTTGCTCTACTGCTATCTGAGCCGCCTGTTCCGCCTCTTGACGAATCCTCTCCTGATCTGCCAAGTTAAGGGCTCCAGCCCGCACCGGCTCATGCCTATATGGCCGGTTGTGGCGTTGAGCGTTACTTGACATTTCTGCGGACTCTATGTTCCTACTGTAACTTGGGCTCCAGCTTGGGCGAGGGGTTGAATGAATCCCGTCTCAACTGTAGGAGTATGCATCCTGCTGGGCCAAAGCTGTCTGAAGTAGTTCTCTCACCCTCCGGGTTTCAATGGCTGCGGGCGAGTCGCCTTCCATTCGGAGAGCTGCCAAACGAGCCGACGCTGCGATGAGGTTTTCCATAGGGTTGGAGAAGTGACCCGGAGGTGTTGCTACATAACAAGGAGGAGCTGTATTTATACGAGGTGGCTCCATGGTCCGTGGCTAAACCGGTGCACCGGGTGTCGCGACCCGGCTTACCTCCGGCGGGTTGCTTCCCCCAGCTCCAGGTGTATGGAACAGGTTCCTTGGATCCAGTGCTAGAGGCAGACGGGAATGAGTTTTCTGATGCCTCCTCCTCATGACCTTGTTCGATGCATTAAGATCCAACGAGAGCCGGAAAGTTTCTGCTTAAAGCTGCTGGGCACGAGCATCCGGAGCTGCTCGTTCTTCTGCCATCCGGGTTTCCTCCGTGGCTTGATTTTCCTTAGCTTGCACCATCTCCTCCTGCATGCGTGCCACTTCTGCATCATGCTGGGCTTTATCCGCCGGTTCTACCACAGCGGTTAACAGAGTTGTCAGTTTATCCATGAGGTCCATTAGAACCTGAGCCAGGGGGCGCGCGGGGTCTCCTGACTCGGCAGCTGCCGACCCGGTGACTGCTGCTGTCGCTGCGGTGGAGTTCTGCCCGGTTGCGTCCCTGCCATGAAGACTCCGGCCCAATTCGGCGGCTCAAGGGGGTCCGGAATACTGCTGCCATCGGAAGAGCCCCCGAGCATGCCGTCTTGCAATTGGTACAACGAGTCCGTCTTACCTGTTGATGATGCAGTATCAGAGCAGATGGCCGTCTCCCCGCCTTCCATCGATCCTTCGGAGTATTCGCCACCATGGACGCAGCTTACGAAAGCATGCTTCACAACATATTGAACACGGGCGGACCCGGCGCGCTGAGCCGTTTTGATGAGGTTGGTGTGGACGTTCGGCTCAGGGCCTGACTCGCCGATCCGGCCGATGAAGACGTGAATTCCGCCGAAGGGTACCCGATATCCGTACTCAATCGAGCAGGCCTCGGAGCCCTAGCCTTCGTCATCGATGTAGAGTTTGCCGCGATGACTCTTGGTCATCCGGCCCACAGTGTATCCCTTGAGTCCTTCGAAGTTGCCATTCAAGAACTCAAATCCACCATGCGCTGGCCCCACGGTGGGCGCCAACTATCATCGAGTTGTCACGGCAGATATCCTAGAGCAAGGACTTAGTCGTATGGCCATCGCACTAGGAAGCTTAAAGGGGTTAATCGGGACAAATGACACAAGAGAGTTTTTATACTAGTTCGGCCCCTTTCGATGAAGGTAAAAGCCTATGTCTAGTTCAGATTGGTATTGCTGAGGTTTCGATCTCCAAGAGGCTCAACTCGCCGGCTTGGTTATCGACTTGGTTGTTTCTTGCCCTAAACCGGCACCGGGTCGTCCCCTTATATACACGGGTTGACGCCTGGTGGCCTACAGAGTCCTGGTCGGCTAATAACCATGTCCGGCTCGGTGACTTCCCTTACATGCCTTTCCTTACAAACGGCGGTTTATAATATCGGGCCTTAAGCCAGCCGGCCCCCAGGCCTTTGGGCCTTCTATATGTTTCATAAACTACCATCTTGAATGTATATTGGGCTTCTTATGTAACCCGCCATTAGGGCTGACCCGGCCCCTCCTGGGCGGGTCATATTGGTAGTAATATCCCCAACAAGTTCTGGAATACCTGAGTTTCGCCGACATCAAAAATCTCTTTTATGCAGTTGTTGGTGAGATAACCTCGACGCCACCCAGTACTGGGGCGGGAGTTCGGGAGTATTGCCATAACTCGTACAACGGATGCTTTTTGAAGGTTGAGGTAAATGATTTCGGAAGGTTTCTTGGTTATGTGTTAAAGGATGGATACAAGTGGATGTAGGATTTGCTAGTTTTGGGTGAGATATTATGCTTCCCCTGTATCCCCAACACCAGATTGCATAACCGGGAAATTTCGGGAGTTTCATAGGTGGGAATTCATGTAGCTCTAGTATTTCTTCCGCGGATATTTGGTTTGTGATTGGGTAATCCTCACCAAGTATTTGTTCATGTCCGTACCTTGTTGTTTTATTCATCTACCTCTATCTAAGTGGCTTCTCAATTTATGGAAGTGTGACCATTTAATTTGGAATTCATTCATTCAGTCTTGTTCGAATGCTAAGGCCATATGCTGCAATTTCGATCCATTTGATTCATCTTGAATATATGTCTTTCAAGATGTTAACGGATGTCACCCTCTTCAGGATGGCTCCTCGAACGCGTCTGAGTCCGGATCCGCCGCCACCACCTCCACCTCCGGAGGCATGGCAAGCTGTGATGGCCGCTACCAATGCCAACACGCAGCTGATTATGCAACTCTTGCAAGAGCGCAACCAAGGAAATCAAGGCAATGGCAACAATCAAAATCAGTTTGCTACACTCAACCAGTTCCTCGCAAACCAGCCAAAGACCTTCAGTAACTGTGTCGAGGACACAGACGCTGATGATTGGCTCGTGGATATCTACAAACATTTTGAGTGCAGCAACGTCAGGCCTGAGGACTTTGTCAAGTTTGCCTCGTTCCAACTCAAAGACCAAGCTGCAGAGTGGTATCAACAATACAAAGATTCCAGAGGAGGTCGTGTGATTACCTGGGATGAATTCCACCAAGACTTGAGAGCTCACCATATTCCTCAGAGTGTTGTTGAGAGCAAGCGTGAGGAGTTCCGCAATCTGAAGCAAGGCAGCTTGTCTGTTTACCAATACAACATCCTGTTCCAGAAGCTCGCTCGTTTCGCTAAGCAAGACGTCCCTGACGAGAAGAGCATGATTTATCAGTTCAGAGGTGGCCTCAGAGAAGACCTGCAACTAGCTCTTGTGCTTTTTGAGCAGAAGAAGTATGATGAGTTCTACAATATGGCACTAAAGCAAGAGGCTGCTCAGCTCAAGTGCGATGCTTCAAAGAAGAGAGTCAGGGATGCAACTCCTTCTTCCTCAACTCAAGTGGCAGCTTAGCAGCAAAAGTATTGGTTGCCTCCTCCTCCTTCGTTCCGTCAGCCTTATCAGCAGAAGAGCAAATGTGGCAATGGATCTTCCCACCCACCCAACTCAGGCTTTTAGAACAAGACTTCGTCTCATGCTCCAAGATCAAGTGCTCCGCACGTGCAACAAGTGTCAGCAGAAGGATCACTATGCAAACAAATGCTTCAATCAGAGGTGTCTTCCTCCTCCTCCTCCTCCTATGAGATCTGCTAGCAATGCAGTGGTCAAGCATAATCCCAAGCATGCTAAGGTCAACTTGTTGAACGCAGCTCAGGTAGAGGACTCGTCAGAAGTGATCATGGGTAACCTTCCTGTTAACGATATTCCTGCTAAAGTTCTTTTTGATACTGGTGCATCGCTTTCTTTCATTTCAAGACCTTTTGTTGCCAAGCATGAGTTTGTGACCGAAAAGATTCCTTTCCCGTTGAAGATTGTGTCCCCGCGCAAGCAAATGACACTAACAATTGCGTCCCGGATGTTACTATCACATTGGGCGACTATAAGTTTCTGTCCTCTCCAATTGTTCTTGGTAACTCGGATATTGATCTAATTCTCGGAATGGACTGGCTTTCTAAGTAAAAGGCTCAGCTTGATTGTGCTGCCAGGCAGATTCAATTGACACACTCGTCCGAGGATGTGATTGTCTTTGCCGCTCATGACGATACCATTTGACTCTTTTCTCTCAACGACAAGGGCGAGTTGGATGCCATTTCTCAGATTCCAGTCGTTTTTGAATATCAAGATGTCTTTCCAGAAGAGCTTCCAGGAACGCCTCCTCACCGGCCAGTTGAATTCGTCATTGATCTTGAACCTGGCACGGAACCTGTTTGCAAATGTCCTTACAGGCTTGGACCAGAAGAGTTGAAGGAGCTGAAGAAGCAACCCGATATTCAAGAGCGTATGGGTCTCATCCGACCAAGTTATTCTCCATGGGGTTGTGGTGTTCTTGCTGTCAAGAAGAAGGATGGAACGGACCGACTTTGTGTCGACTACCGTCCATTGAACAAGAAGACCAACAAGTACCCACTTCCCAACATCAACGAGCTTTTTGAACAACTCAAAGGTGCTAAAGTATTCTCCAAGCTTGACCTTCGTATGGGCTATCATCAGATTCGCATTCATGAACAAGATATCCCCAAGACAGCATTCAGGACAAGCTATGGTTCCTATGAATACACTGTCATGTCTTTCGGCCTTGTCAACGCTCCTCCAACATTCTCTCGCATGATGAACTTCATCTTCAACCCCTACACAAATGACTTTGTCTTGGTCTATCTCGATGACATTTTGGTCTTTTCCAAGAACAAGGAGGATCATGCCAAGCACTTGAGATTGGTGCTGGACAAACTCAGAGAACATCAGTTCTATGCGAAGTTTTCAAAGTGCGAGTTTTGGATCGATGAGGTTCTCTACCTTGGACATATCATCTCCGCCAAGGGCATAGATGTTATTCCTGAGAAGGTGTCTACAATTGTGAATTGGGAACCGCCTGAGAATGTGAAGCAACTCCGCAGCTTCCTTGGACTCGCAGGCTATTGTTGAAGGTTCGTTGAGAATTTCCCTAAGATCGTGAAGCCTCTTTCCAACCTTCTCCAGAAGCATGTGAAGTATGTCTGGACGCCTGAATGTGACATCGCTTTCAACACTCTCAAAGAGAAGTTAGTCACAGCTCCAGTTCTGACTCCTCCTAATGAATCCAAACCATTCGAGGTTTTCTATGATGCTTCCCTGCAAGGTCTCGGTGCTGTGTTGATGCAAGATAAGAAAGTTGTCGCCTATACCTCTCGCCAGTTGAAGCCCAACGAAAAGAACTACCCCACTCATGACCTCGAAGTTGGCGGCAGTTGTCCATGCTCTTTTAACATGGAGACATCTCTTGTTGGGAAGAAAAGTGTACATCTTCACTCAGCCCAACCTCAACCTTAGTTAGACTCGTTGGGTCGAGATGATTTGTAACGCCCCATGACCGATGTGCCAGGTGTCGTCCTGTTATTCGCTGTTATTGCCTTGTCATTGCTTGCGTGTCATGCATTGCATATCATGTCACCATGTGCATTTCATTTGCATACGTGTTCGTCTGATGCATTCGAGCTTTTTCCCCGTTGTCCGTTTTGCATTCCGGCGCTTCGTTCTCCTCCGGTGGTCATTTCTGCCTTTCTTTCATGTGTGGGGATTAAACATTTCCGGATTGGACCGAGACTTGTCATGCGGCCTTGGTTTACTACCGGTAGACCGCCTGTCAAGTTTCGTACCATTTGGACTTCGTTTGATGCTCCAACGGTTAACCGAGGGACCGAAAAGGCCTCGTGTGTGTTGCAGCCCAACACCCTTCCATTTTGGCCCAAGACCCACCTAAACCCCTTCCATCCCCTCGGTCGTTCGATCATGATCGTGTGGCCGAAAACCGCACCTCATTTGAACTCTCCTAGATCCCTCTACATATAAATATGTGATCCCCCTCCGAAATTCGCGGTCAAACCCTAATTTCTCTTCCCCTCTCGTCCGCCGAACATGTCCGTCCCGGACGGACGAAAATCGCGCTGCCCACCGCAGCCACTCCGCACCCGCCACGTCAGCGATCGCCGCCGTCTCCACCGTGCGGCCCACGGAGCCCAGATCGGGCCCGCGAGGGCCCATCTTCGCGCGCCGCCGCCCCGCGACATTGTCCCCGGTTGCGCCTCTCCTGCTCTTCGCGCGATGCCGCTCCGGTCGCCGTCCGGCCTCGTTGTTGCCGGATCCAGGGGCGCCATGCCCGGATCCGCCTTCCGCCGTCGCCAGCTCGCAGCTCCGGGCCGGATCCGGCGAGATCCGGCCGGGCAACCGAACGCCGCGCCACCCCGCTCCTCTCCGGCGCCCCAAGCTCCTCCGACCGCCGTCCCCGCCATTTCCGGCGAAGTTCCGGCCAGATCCGCCGCCGTCCTCGTTCTCCGCGCCGTGTTGACTTTTTCCGCGGGGTGAGAATTCCACTAAGTCCTCGTGTTTTCCACGTTTCATATGCACATGTTCATCGCCTCGTAACTTTGCATCCATAGCTCCAATTCACGCATATAGCAAATCAAAATGTTCGTCTTAGAGAGTACATCATTTCATTCCATTGCATCATTTTCATTTGAGTTCATCTTGATGCCCGAAATGCCGTTAGAAGAGGGCTACTTGAGTTAATTGTCAGATCTGCTACTCCATGTTAGACTTTTGTTATTTTTGCCATGATTATTGTGTGCATGTTATGACCTGATGCTCTACATATGTTTTGTTAAGGGTTTTTTTCATCTTTCCAGAGGTGCAACCCATGTATTTTTGTGATGTGTTTGGTGACTAGCACAAGCTTGCCAAGTGAGGCACTTGGTAATTCTGTTTTCAGGGACTTAGCATTTCCACCAAGTCCTTGAGCTGTTTAGTTCATGATGCCATATGTTCATGTTGTTTCCTAGTGATCCGTGCCTCTTTTGAGGATGATCAGTAAGGATGTTTTGTTAATTTTGTAGTGCTCTATCCATCCATGTCTTTGATTGTATTTATGGAGCACCCTAGCTTGAGTCAATCGAGCCCTACTTTTGCTACTTTGTGAATCTTGGCAGATTGTCAACTTGTTTGCAATTTTGCTGATGATGTTATAGTTGATCCGTGCATGCCATGTTATTGTTCTTGCCATGTCTAGCTCGCATTTTGTGTTTTCTAGATGGATGCATGCTTAGCTTTTCATGACTTGCACCGTAGTGAGTGCATCGAGCTCGTAAACATGCCTACTTGATATCTGTTTTTAGCATGTCCCAGTTTTCCCTAAGTCTGAAAACTGATTATGTTTTTGCTATGTTCTCATGCTTGCAAATGTATTTTGTGATCCCTTTTGGCTCAAGGTCACTAAGGGACTTTTGTTAAGCTCTTTGAGTAGCTCCATGCCATGCTTTACTTTTTCATGTTCAGGTCCTGTAGCATGTAGTTTTGTTGCTCCGAAGAGGGCTACCTGATCTGAGATTCCAGACAAGTGTTAATTTCACTAAGTCTGAGATCTGTTTACCATATGCATTTTTGCCATGCTTGTTTGAACCTGTTAATGGATGAATTATCCGTAGCTCAGTGCTAGACTTTTGTTAAGCATCTTGAATGCATCCCTGCCATGTATTTTGTTGCCATGTTTGGGTGCTGTAGCATGTTCATCTCATTACATTTAGATGGCTACTTGCTGTAAATCGCAGACCGGTGCCATATCTGAATTGCTTGCCATTTCCAAACCGTAACTCCGATTCCGGTGATCTTTATATCGTTTTCAAGCGATTTCATCTCATATTTCCAGTGGCACTCTTGGATTTCCAAGTTGAGGCCAAGTTCATTCATTCCTTTGCAAATCATGCATATGCATCGCATCCCGCATCCCGCATATCATACCATGTTCATGTGTTGGTTGTTGACTATGTTGTGTGCTTCTTTTCCGGTGTTTGCTTCTTCGGGTTGGTTCCGGTAATGTCGTGTTTGTGAGGACCCGTTCGTCTATGTCCGTTTATCTTCTTCATGGACTCGATTCTTCTTCCTTGCGGGATTTCAGGCAAGATGATCATACCCTCGAAATCACTTCTATCTTTGCTTGCTCGTTGCTCGCTCTTTTGCTATGCGTATGCTGCGATACCTACCACTTGCTTATCATGCCTCCTATATTGTTGAACCAAGACTCTAACCCACCTTGTCCTAGCAAACCGTTGTTTGGCTATGTTACCGCTTTGCTCAGCCCCTCTTATAGCGTTGTTAGTTGCAGGTGAAGATTGAAGTTTGTTCCTTGTTGGAACATGTTTACTTGTTGGGATATCACATTATATCTTATTTAATTAATGCATCTATATACTTGTTAAAGGGTGGAAGGCTCGGCCTTATGCCTGGTGTTTTGTTCCACTCTTGCCGCCCTAGTTTCCGTCATATCGGTGTTATGTTCCCGGATTTTGCGTTCCTTACGCGGTTGGGTTATAATGGGAACCCCTTGACAGTTCGCTTTGAATAAAACTCCTCCAGCAAGGCCCAACCTTGGTTTTACCATTCGCCACCTAGCCTTTTTCCCTTGGGAGTCGCGCATCCCGAGGGTCATCTTTATTTTGAAACCCCCCGGGCCAGTGCTTGTCTAAGTGTTGGTCCAAACTAGAGCCCCTTGCAGCGCCACCTCAGGGAAACTCGAGGGCTAGTTTTAGTTGTACGGATTGCTTATCCGGTGTTGCCCTGAGAACGAGATATGTGCAGGTCCTATCGGGATGTCGGCGCATCGGGTGGTCTTGCTGGACTTGTTTTACCATTGTCGAGGATGTCTTGGAGTACCGAGATACCGAGTCTGATCGGAATGTCTCGGGAGGAGGTCTATTCCTTCGTTGACCGTGAGACCTTGTCATGGGCTTAGTTGGGACACCCCTGCAGGGATTTGAACTTTTGAAAGCCGTGCCCGTGGTTATGGCCAGATGGGAATTTGTTAATGTTTGGTTGTAGAAAACATGAAGTTGACCTTAATTAAAATGCATCAACCGCGTGTGTAACCATGATGGTCTCTTTCCGGCGGAGTCCGGGAAGTGAACACGGTGTTGGAGTTATGCTTGACGTAGGTTGTTCTAGGATCACTTCTTGATCATACTTTTATCGACGGTGCTTTTCCTTCTCTTCTCGCTCTCATTTGCGTATGTTAGCCACCATATATGCTAGTCGCTTGCTGCAGCTCCACCTCATACCTTTACCTTACCCATAAACTTAAATAGTCTTGATCGTGAGGGTGCGAGATTGCTGAGTCCCCATGGCTCACAGATACTTCCAAAACCAGTTTGCAGGTGCCGATGAGTTTGTGCAGATGACGCAACCAAGCTCAGGAGGAGCTCGATGAAGATCGTGTCCTTTGTGTTGTTTCGTTCTAGTTGATTAGTAGTGGAGCCCAGTTGGGTTCGATCGGGGACTGTGTCGCATTTGGGGTTCTTCTTTTATTTTGGTTCCGTAGTCGGACCTTGATTGTAACTGGATGATGTAATGCTTTATTCATGTAATTGTGTGAAGTGGCGATTGTAAGCCAACTACGTATCTTTTCCCTTATGTATTATATGGGTTGTGTGAAGATTACCTCACTTGCGACATTGCTTTCAATGCGGTTATGCCTCTAAGTCGTGCTTCGACACGTGGGAGGTATAGCCGCATCAAGGGTGTTACAAGTTGCTATCAGAGCCTTCCCCGACCTTAGGAGTCCCATTGCTTGATCGTTTTTAGCAGCCGAGTTGTGTCTAGAAAAATGTTTTGAGTCATTTAGGAATTATATATCGGAGAGTTTAGGAATTCTTTTTACTTCCCAGTCTCCTCATCACTCTGGTAAGGCATCCTGGCGTAGAGTTTTGACTCTTCTCTTCTCAAATTTCACTAAAAAAATTTGTTAGGATCACGCGGGTATCCTGGAATCGTTCCGATGGTTTTGTGACGAGAACATTGTCTTGGTGCCTCCTATCAGGGATTTTGTGGAAGTGTCCCGGGGAGTTGAGCTCTGAGGTGTTGTCGTCATAATTTTATCGTTGTAGTTCTGGAATACCTGAGTTTAGTTTCGCCGACATCAAAAATCTCTTTATGCAGTTGTTGGTGAGATAACCTCGACGCCACCCAGTACTGGGGCGGGAGTTCGGGAGTATTGCCATAACTTGTATAACGGATGCTTTTCGAAGGTTGAGGTAGATGATTTCCGAAGGTTTCTTGGTTATGTGTTGAAGGATGGATACAGCTGGATGTAGGAATTGCTAGTTTTGGGTGAGATATTATGTTTCCCCTGTATCCCCAACACCTGATTGCATAACCGGAAAGTTTCGGGAGTTTCATAGGTGGGAATTCAAGTAGCTCTTAGGATATCTTTCTGACAGATGTATGATATGAAATTGGGGTTCGATGTCTAGTAGTCCGCCTATTCACGGTCGGTTTTACAGTGGTCTCGTTGTGTCTTAAAGAGTCCTTAGCTATGCCGACTCGGGGACGCTTCGTATGTCATGTGCACTGCCTTGTACATGATGGTGTTGTATGATCGAGCCCGTGTAGGCCCCACCACGAAAACTTCAGGCGAAATCTCTATCATATGTTTGTTCTGGCTTATTTTGCAAGCCAATCCTTTGTTTTGTTTTGAGTTGTGGTATTCGAGTTGCTTCAATGTCAAGAGTTGATTCCATACCTTCCCCAAATGGTGTTCTCATATTCCTATGTGAATACTAATCCTTCTCGATCATTGAGTTTGTCATGTCAATCCTTTTCAACCGGTGTGCTTCTCTTCAAGTGGATCCGATTACTTCAACATTCACAAGATCAAGTATCAGTTCTTCTCAACGTTGTTTGTGTCATCCATCTCCAAGTTGCCTTTGTTTTTCCCGCCCTCCCTCCCTTGTTTTCTTTAAGGACTCAGATTTCTTAATCGAGTATCCATCTTATTGATGTGAAGCCTCTCTATTCTTTTCCTTCAATGTTCGTATCCGGTGATTCTCATGAAGATACTAACAGAGCTTCTAGTTCATCATTCTTCGTTTCTTTTATCTTCTCCGGTGGTTTCAAGTCAAGCTTTGTTGATCATATCTTTTCCTCATTTCAATGCTTACTTATGCCAGTGCACCTCTTAATCTTCCCCGCTTGCCATTCAATTGTTCCAGAGTGCTCAAGATATCCCGAAGATTCGCGCTTACACTCTGCTTTCGTTCAAGCTCAGTCAAGGTTGTTATCTCATTCTAGCCGTTTAATTCAACCGGTGCAATCTCTCTTTTAATCATTTCAACGGTGTTTCTCTTGAGTGGGCCCTAACCCACAGGTCTTTTTCCAGGATCTTACCTGACTCTTCTAATTTTACCAGAGTTATTCTCAAATTCATTTAAAAATTGACGTAAGAATGAATAGTCATCAGTCAATTACCTTTCTCCAAGATCTTTCAATTTTTTTTTCATCGTTGGCTCAACCTTTCCATTCTTCATTCCGGAGTGCCTCAACAATTCATGGTGGTGTTTCTCGTCGTCATTCTCGGATTTTGAAGACCGAAGAAGAGTTTTCCTCCATATCTTGCTTCATTCTCTTCAAGATTCGTGGCTCTAGTTTGTTGCCATCCTCTCATAATTATTTTTCGATCGTGAGAATTCTTTTCACCCATCCGGAGAATTTCATGAGTTGTTTCCATTTCTTTTCCCCGAAGCCCATCATTTAAGAAGACTTATTTATACTCAGCTTTCAGCTATGGTTCTCCAAATCTTACCGGTGCTTCGTTCAAGTTTTCTCTAATCAGTTCGTGATCCCTTCGTTCTCATGTACCTAGTTTCTCTCAAGCATCTCCGTTCATCTGCAAATTCTCCCCGGTGTTTCTTTATATTCTCTTCGTTCTTTTTCAATTCTCACAGTGGTTCGCTCAAGATTCTTCTTCTTCATTTATCTTATCAGTTTATTCATTGTTTCAATTCTTACGGTGGTTCATTGAAGACGTTCTCAAGTTTTGATATATCTCTTTTAATCCTTTCTACGAGAATAAGTAGTATGCCAAATCCGTTGATTGTCATCAATTTAAATTGGTGATGGATAAGCATAATGTAATTCTTATTCTTGTTTCATCCTAAGTGATTAATTCTTTATTCCGGAGGCTCATCAAATTATCGGTTTCACTTGATTCATTTTTCTTTCACGGAGTCCCAAGATCTCGCAATTATTTTATCACGGAGATCTCTATCTAAATCATTGCGAGGCTTCAATCTTATTCTTTCCATCAGTCAATTATTTTGGATCATTCTTTTATTACCGGAGTTCTTCATGAAGGTTCTACATGATGGTTCATCAAGGATTTCATTCCTTCTCGAAGTGTTCATCAACATTCTTTTCTAAGGAGCTCAAGTATTCTTCATCTTGCATTTTAAAGTGTAATTCTTTCTACCGTGTCATTTGAGGTGGTATTATGTCATTCTTGATAATTTGAGTTCATGTTTCATGATTCACATGTTGTTAAGAATGAGATATTTTAAATCCATCAATCTTGTCTTTGGAGTTATCTTGGGTTATATTTTACCTAAAGCCTTCCCTAAGGTTTGTTGCTATTGTGATGTGCATAATTGACCCAAGTTCTTCATTTATCCTCCCGGTGAAATAGTTCCTCGTCTTCTTGCTCTTATCTATCCAATTCTTTTCCCGTGAGTGGCAGGTTGTCACCTCATAATTTGGGATGTATTCCATAAGACCATATCAAGCTTATTCTTCTCATTGTTGGTTTTCCAACAATTCCGTTCGACCCTTCCCCTAAGGATGCCTCTTCAAGCTATTTTGTGGCAGAAGTTGGCATTTTCTTCTCAACTCTCCTATTTCAATTATCTACTCCCTCCGTCCGGAAATACTTGTCATCAAAATGGATAAAAAGGGGTGTGTCTAGAACTAAAATACATCTAGATACATCCCCTTTTATTCATCTTGATGACAAGTATTTCCGGACGGAGGGAGTATATTCTATTCTTTCGTTCCGGAGGCATTGTGATGTTGCTCTTTTCAACACATCATCTCGTTTGTGAGAGATCATGTTCTTTTCATGATTGTCCATTTAACCGGAGTGTCGTGCCCTCTTTTCAAGTTACATCATCTTATCAAGTTTTTTATTCAATTCCTCTCTTTTCAACCGGAGTGTTGCCCGAATTTGGTCTTCCTTGATCCCCTTCCTTAACCGGAGTGTTTTCTATATATATCTTCCCTTCAACCTCAAGGTTTTCGCAATGTTCTTTGTCCCTCTTTTCTAACGGAGTGTTTTTCAACTTTGTTCACCTTTGTTGTATTCTTTTCTCGAAATGGCTTAACCTCTCAAGGTCCTTGGTTTCACTCGTTTGTCAAACGAGCAACTTAGTTTTACATCTTCTCTTTCTCTTCCGTTTTAACACCGGTGCCATTCTAGATCTCGGGACGAGATCCTCTCGTAGTGTGGAGTGTTGTAACGCCCCATGACCGACGTGCCAGGTGTCATCTAGTTATTCGCTGTTGTTGCCTTGTCATTTCTTGCGTGTCATGAATTGCATATCACGTCATCATGTGCATTTCATTTGCATACGTGTTCGTCTCATGCATCCGAGCTTTTTCCCCGTTGTCCGTTTTGCATTCCGGCGCTTCGTTCTCCTCCGGTGGTCATTTTCGCCTTTCTTTCATGTGTGGGGATTAAACATTTCCGGATTGGACCGAGACTTGTCATGCGGCCTTGGTTTACTACCGGTAGACCGCCTGTCAAGTTTCGTACCATTTGGACTTCGTTTGATGCTCCAACGGTTAACCGAGGGACCGAAAAGGCCTCATGTGTGTTGCAGCCCAACACCCTTCCCTTTTGGCCCAAAACTCACCTAAACCCCTTCCATCCCCTCAGTCTTTCGATCATGATCGCGTGGCCGAAAACCGCACCTCATTTGGACTCTCCTAGCTCCCTCTACATATAAATATGTGATCCCCTCCGAAATTCGTGGTCAAACCCTAATTTCTCTTCCCCTCTCGTCCGCCGAACATGTCCGTCTCGGACGGACGAAAATCACGCTACCCACCACAGCCACTCCGCGCCCGCCACGTCAGCGATCGCCGCCGTCTCCACCGCGCGGCCCGCGGAGCCCAGATCAGGCCCGCGCGGGCCCATCTTCACGCGCCGCCGCCCGCGACGGCGTCCCCGGCCGCACCTCGCCTGCTCTTCGCGTGACGCCGCTCCGGTCGCCATCCGGCCTCGTCGTTGCCGGATCCGGGGGCACCATGCCCGGATCCGCCTTCCGCCGTCGCCAGCTCGCAGCTCCGGGCCGGATCCGGCGAGATCCGGCCGGGCAACCGAACGCCGCGCCACCCCGCTCCTCTCCTGCGCCCCCAAGCTCCTCCGGCCGCCGTCCCCGCCATTTCTGGCGAAGTTCCGGCCAGATCCGCCGCCGTCCTCGTTCTCGACGCCGCGTTGACTTTTTCCGCGGGGTGAGAATTCCACTAAGTCCTCGTGTTTTCCACGTTTCATATGCACATGTTCATCGCCTCGTAACTTTGCATCCATAGCTCCAATTCACGCATATAGCATATCAAAATGTTCGTCTTAGAGAGTACATCATTTCATTCCATTGCATCATTTTCATTTGAGTTCATCTTGATGCCCGAAATGCTGTTAGAAGAGGGCTACTTGAGTTAATTGTCAGATCTTCTACTCCATGTTAGACTTCTGTTATTTTTGCCATGATTATTGTGTGCATGTTATGACCTGATGCTCTACATATGTTTTGTTAAGGGTTTTTTTCATCTTTCCAGAGGTGCAACCCATGTATTTTTGTGATGTGTTTGGTGACTAGCACAAGCTTGCCAAGTGAGGCACTTGGTAATTCTGTTTTCAGGGACTTAGCATTTCCACCAAGTCCTTGAGCTGTTTAGTTCATGATGCCATATGTTCATGTTGTTTCCTAGTGATCCGTGCCTCTTTTGAGGATGATCAGTAAGGATGTTTTGTTAATCTTGTAGTTCTCTATCCATCCATGTCTTTGTTTGCATTTATGGAGCACCCTAGCTTGAGTCAATCGAGCCCTACTTTTGCTACTTTGTGAATCTTGGCAGATTGTCAACTTGTTTGCAATTTTGCCGATGATGTTATAGTTGATCCGTGCATGCCATGTTATTGTTCTTGCCATGTCTAGCTTGCATTTTGTGTGTTCTAGATGGATGCATGCTTAGCTTTTCATGACTTGCACCGTGGTGAGTGCATCGAGCTCGTAAACATGCCTACTTGATATCTGTTTTCAGCATGTCCCAGTTTTCACTAAGTCTGTTTTGCTATGTTCTCATGCTTGCAAATGTATTTTGTGATCCCTTTTGGCTCAAGGTCACTAAGTGACTTTTGTTAAGTTCTTTGAGTAGCTCCATGCCATGCTTTACTTTGTCATGTTCAGGTCCTGTAGCATTTAGTTTTGTTGCTCCGAAGAGGGCTACCTGATCTGAGATTCCAGACAAGTGTTAATTTCACTAAGTCTGAGATCTGTTTACCATATGCATTTTTGCCATGCTTGTTTGAACCTGTTAATGGATGAATTAGCCGTAGCTCAGTACTAGACTTTTGTTAAGAATCTTGAATGCATCCCTGCCATGTATTTTGTTTCCATGTTTGGGTGCTGTAGCATGTTCATCTCATTACATTTAGATGGCTACTTGCTGTAAATCGCAGACCGGTGCCATATTTAAATTGCTTGCCATTTCCAAACCGTAACTCCGATTCCGGTGATCTTTATATCGTTTTCAAGCGATTTCATCTCACCTTTCCAGTGGCACTCTTGGACTTCCAAGTTGAGGCCAGGTTCATTCATTCCTTTGCAAATCATGCATATGCATCGCATCCCGCATCCCGCATATCATACCATGTTCATGTGTTGGTTGTTGACTATGTTGTGTGCTTCTTTTCCGGTGTTTGCTTCTTTCGGTTGGTTCCGGTAACGTCATGTTTGTGAGGACCCGTTCGTCTACATCCTTTTATCTTCTTCATGACTCGATTCTTCTTCCTTGCGGGATTTCAGGCAAGATGATCATACCCTCGAAATCACTTCTATCTTTGCTTGCTAGTTCTCGTTCTTTTGCTATGCCTATGCTGCGATACCTACCACTTTCTTATCATGCCTCCTATATTGTTGAACCAAGACTCTAACCCACCTTGTCCTAGCAAACCGGTTTTTGGCTGTAGTTGCAGGTGAATATTGAAGTTTGTTCCTTGTTGGAACATGGAGATGTTGTTCCTTGTTGGAACATGTTTACTTGTTGGGATATCACAATATATCTTATTTAATTAATGCATCTATATACTTGGTAAAGGGTGGAAGGCTCGGCCTTATGCCTGGTGTTTTGTTCCACTCTTGCCGCCCTAGTTTCCATCATATCGGTGTTATGTTCCCGGATTTTGCGTTCCTTACGCGGTTGGGTTATAATGGGAACCCCTTGACAGTTCGCTTTGAATAAAACTCCTCCAGCAAGGCCCAAACTTGGTTTTACCATTCGCCACCTAGCCTTTTTCCCTTGGGAGTCGCGCATCCCGAGGGTCATCTTTATTTTTAAACCCCCCGGGCCAGTGCTTGTCTAAGTGTTGGTCCAAACTAGAGCCCCTTGCAGCGCCACCTCGGGGAAACTCGAGGGCTGGTTTTACTTGTATGGATTGCTTATCCGGTGTTGCCCTGAGAACGAGATATGTGTAGCTCCTATCGGGATGTCGGCGCATCGGGTGGTCTTGCTGGACTTGTTTTACCATTGTCGAGGATGTCTTGGAGTACCGGGATACCGAGTCTGATTGGAATGTCTCGGTAGTAGCTCTATTCCTTCGCTGACCGTGAGAGCTTGTCATGGGCTGAGTTGGGACACCCCTGCAGGGATTTGAACTTTCGAAAGTCGTGCCCGCGGTTATGGGCAGATGGGAATTTGTTAATGTCCGGTTGTAGAAAACATGAAGTTGACCTTAATTAAAATGCATCAACTGCGTGTGTAACCGTGATGGTCTCTTTTCGGCGGAGTCCGGGAAGTGAACACGGTGTTGGAGTTATGCTTGACGTAGGTTGTTCTAGGATCACTTCTTGATCATACTTTTATCGACTGTGCTTTGCCTTCTCTTCTCGCTCTCATTTGCGTATGTTAGCCACCATATATGCTAGTCGCTTGCTGCAGCTCCACCTCATACCTTTACCTTACCCATAAGCTTAAATAGTCTTGATCACGAGGGTGCGAGATTGCTGAGTCCGCGTGTGTAACACCCCGGATATGACTTTCCCAATATTGTAATCCAACTCTTGCCGTTTCCGGCTTTAAGTTAATTTAGTTTCTCGGGTTCGGGTCTTTGGCTCCGTGTGTTGTTATCTTTGTCATGCATCTCATATCATGTCATCATGTGCATTGCATTTGCATACGTGTTCGTCTCTTGCATCCGAGCATTTTCCCCGTTGTCCGTTTTGCATTCCGGCGCTTCGTTCTCCTCCGGTGGTCATTTCTAGCTTTCTTTCGTGTTTGGGGATTAAACATTTCCGGATTGGACCGAGACTTGCCAAGCGGCCTTGGTTTACTACCGGTAGACCGCCTGTCAAGTTTCGTATCATTTGGTCTTCGTTTGATACTCCAACGGTTAACCGAGGGACCGAAAAGGCCTCGTGTGTGTTGCAGCCCAACACCCCTCCATTTTGGCCCAAAACCCACCAAACTCTGCTCCATCATCTAGATCGTTCGATCACGATCGCGTGGCCGAAACCGCACCTCATTTGGACTCTCCTACCTCCTTCTATGCCTATATATAGACCCCTTCCCCAAAATCCGGACCCCCTCGTCAAAACCCTAAAAATCCACCTCGCGCCGCGCCGGATGTGTCCGTTCCGGCCGGACACGCCGCCGCCGCCCGCCCGTGCCTATCAGACGCTGCCACGTGGCATCCGCTGCCGCCTCACACCACGCGGCCCGGGAGCCCACGGCCGGCCCCCACGGCCCGCTTCCCGCGCCGGCTTGCGCCGCCTTCCCGCGCCGCCCCACTCCAGTGGCCGCCGCACGAGCCGCCCCGGCGCCCAGCCGCCGCAGCCGCCCGCTCCGGAGCCCGCGGTGGACGCCGGCGAGCTCCTCCGACTCCGGCGACTCCGACCTCCTCCTCTCCTCGCGCCCGGCAAGCTCCACCAACTCCGGCCGCCGTCGTCCTCGTCTCCTCTGGCGAAGCTCCGGCGTCGGCCATCCTCGGAGGGCGTGCCACGATCCAGATCAGGGCGTCTACGGTGAACCCTAATTTTCGCGAGGTTGTTTTTTTGTCTAAGTCCCAAAATTGTAGATCCATGTGCTCATGTTCGAGGCCTCGTAGCTTTGCATCCGTAGCTCCGATTCATGCATATAACATATTAACATGTTCGCCTCAGAGAGTACATCATTTCATTCCATTGCATCATTTTCATTAGAGTTCATCTTGATGCCCGAAATGCTGTTAGAAGAGGGCTACTTGAGTTAATTGTCAGATCTGCTACTTCATCTTAGACATTTGTCATTTTTGCCATGATTATTTTGTGCATGATATGCCCATGAGTTCTACATATGTTTTGTTAAGGGTTTTGTTATCTTTCCAGAGGTGCAACCCATGTATTTTTGTGATGTGTGTCGTGCCTAGTGCAAGCTTGCAAAGTGAGGCACCCGGTAACTCTGTTTTCAGGGACTTAGTAATTTCACTAAGTCCTGGGATTGTTTATCTCATGATGCCATATGTTCATGTTGTTTCCTAGCGATCCGTGCCACTTTTGAGGATGATCAGTAAAGAAGTTTTGTTAATATTGTAGTGCTCTATCCATCCATGTCTTTGTTTGCATTTATGAAGCACCCTAGCTTGAGTCAATCGAGCTCTACTTTTGCTTCGTTGTGAATCTGGGCAGATCGTCAACTTGTTTGCGATTTTGCCGATGTTGTTGTAGTTGATCCGTGCATGCTATGTCATTGTTCTTGCCATGTCTAGCTTGAATTTTGTGCCTTCTTAATGGATGTATGCTTTTCTTGCCATGACTTGTATCATAGTGAGTGCATCGAGCTCGTAAACATGCCTACTTGAGTTATGTTTCAGCATGTGTCAGTTTTCACTAAGTCTGAAAACTGATTATGTTTTTGCTATGTTTGTGTGCTTGTTAGTATATTTTCGGATCCCTTTTGGCTCAAGGTCACTAAGGGACTTTTGTTAAGCTATTTGAGTAGCTCCATGGCATGTTTTACTTTGCCATGTTCAGGTCCTGTAACATGTTGTTTTGGTGCTCCGAAGAGGGCTATATGATCTGAAATTCCAGGCAAGTCTTAATTTCACTAAGTCTGAGATCTATTTTACCATTTGCATTTTTGCCATGCTTGTTTGAACCTCCTAATGGATGAATTGGCCGTAGCTCAGTGCTAGACTTTTGTTAAGCATCTTGAATGCATCCCTGCCATGTATTTTGTTGTCATGTTTGAGTGTTGTAGCATGTTCAACTCATTGCATTTAGATGACTACTTGCTGTAAATCGCAGACCGGTGTCATATTTGAATCGCTTGCCATTTCCAAACCGTAACTCCGATTCCGGTGATCTTTATATCTTTTTCAAGCGATTTCATCTCTTCTTTCCAGTGGCACACTTGGTTTTACAAGTTGAGGCCAGGTTCATGCAGTTCCTGTCATATCTTGCATATGCATCCCGCATAGCATACCATGTTTGCATCATCTTGTTTGGTCCTTGCACGTGGTTGATTGTGTTCTGGTTGCTTGTTTGTCTTGCTTGGGTAGAGCCGGGAGATGAGTTCGCTAACGAGGAGCCCGTTGAGTTTGCTTTCGAGGATCCAGTCAACTCTAACAACTTTGCAGGCAAGATGATCAGACCCTCGAAATCACTACTATCTTTGCTATGCTAGTTTGCTCACTCTTTTGCTATGCCAATGCTACGATGCCTACCACTTGGTTTCAAGCCTCCCAAATTGCCATGTTCAGCCTCTAACCCACCATTGTCCTAGCAAACCGTTGATTGGCTATGTTACCGCTTTGCTCAGCCCCTCTTATAGCGTTGCTAGTTGCAGGTGAAGATTGGAGGCCGTTCCTTGTTGGAACATTTATTTACTTGTTGGGGTATCATTATATTGCCATGTTATCTTAATGCATCTATATACTTGGTAAAGGGTGGAAGGCTCGGCCTCTCGCCTAGTGTTTTGTTCCACTCTTGCCGCCATAGTTTCCGTCATATCGGTGTTATGTTCCCGGATTTTGCGTTCCTTACGCGGTTGGGTTATAATGGGAACCCCTTGATAGTTCGACTTGATTAAAGCTTTTCCAGCAATGCCCAACCTTGGTTTTACCATTTGCCACCTAGCCTCTTTTTCCCTTGGGTTTCCGGAGCCCAAGGGTCTTCTTATTTTAAACCCCCCCGGGCCAGTGCTCCTCTGAGTGTTGGTCCGACTGAGCTGCCTGCGGGGCCACCTCGGGGAAACTTGAGGGTTGGTTTTACTCGTAGCTAGTCTCATCTAAGTGTGCCCTGAGAACGAGATATGTGCAGCTCCTATCGGGATTTGTCGGCACATTCGGGCTGTGTTGCTGGTCTAGTTTTAACCTGTCGAAATCTCTTGTTGTACCGGGATACCGAGTTTGATCAGAATGTCTCGGGTGCAGGTCTATTCCTTCGTTGACCGTGAGAGCTTGTCATGGGCTAAGTTGGGACTCCCTTGCAGGGATTTGAACTTTCGAAAGCCGTGCCCGCGGTTATGGGCAGATGGGAATTTGTTAATGTCCGGTTGTAGATAACTTAAACCTTAACTTAATTAAAATGAATCAACTGAGTGTGTTACCGTGATGGCCTCTTCTCGGCGGAGTCCGGGAAGTGGACACGGTGTTGGAGTAATGTTTGTCGCAGGATTTCTCTCTTTAGTTATGCGTTCGCGCTTTGCCTTCTCTTCTCGCTCTCTTTTGCGAATAGGTTAGCCACCATATATGCTAGTCGCTTGCCGCAGCTCCACATATATTTACCTTACCCTACCTATTAAGCTTAAATAGTCTTGATCGCGAGGGTGCGTGATTGCTGAGTCCTTGTGGCTCACAGATTACTATTACACCAGATGCAGGACCCGATGATACAGCTCCAGATGGCGCGTTTGAGCTCAAGTGGGAGTATGACGAGGACTCTCAGCGTTACTATGTTTCTTTTCCTGATGATAAGTAGTGGTGCCCAGTTGGGGTGATCGGGACCATGTCTCTTGTTGGGTTATCTTTTATTTTGGCGCCGTAGTCGGGCCATGAGTGTTTGGATGATGTATGTTATTTATGCACTTGATTGACGTTGCGAGTGTAAGCCAACTATGTTATCCCTTTTATTCATCTTTATTACATGGGATGTTTGTGATGATTGCCTGACTTGCGACATATGCCTTCAATGCGATTATGCCTCTAAGTCGTGCCTCGACACGTGGGAGACATAGTCGCATCGAGGGTGTTACACCGTGGCTCATAGATACTTCCAAAACCAGTTTGTAGGTGCCGATGAGTCCGTGCAGATGACGCAACCAAGCTCAGGAGGAGCTCGATGAAGATCTTGTCCTTTGTGTTGTTTCGTTCTAGTTGATCAGTAGAGGAGCCCAGTTGGGGTCGATCAGGGACCATGTCGCATTTGGGGTTCTTCTTTTATTTTGGTTCCGTAGTCGGACCTTGATTGTAACTGGATGAGGTAATGCTTTATTCATGTAATTGTGTGAAGTGGCGATTGTAAGCCAACTACGTATCTTTTCCCTTATGTATTATATGGGTTGTGTGAAGATTACCTCACTTGCGACATTGCTTTCAATGCGGTTATGCCTCTAAGTCGTGCTTCGACACGTGGGAGATATAGCCGCATCAAGGGCGTTACATGATTCAAGAGTATAATCCGAGTATCTAATATACTCCAGGCAAGGCCAATGTCATTGCTGATGCATTGAGCAGGAAGGCTTACTGCAATGGTTTGATTCTCAAGCCCTACCAACCAGAGCTTTGTGAAGCTTTCGGAAAACTTAATCTCCAAGTTGTTCCTCAAGGATTCCTTGCCAACCTCCAAGTCTCTCCTACTTTGGAAGATCAGATTCGCAAGGCTCAACTTCCTGATGCTATGGTGAAGAAGGTGAAGATTGGGATTGCCAAGAGCCAACCCAAGTACAAGTGCTATTGCCTTGATGACAAGGATACTCTATTCTTTGAGGATCGCATTATTGTTCCTAAGGGTGACCTTCGTAAAGTCCTTATGAACGAGGCTCACAATTCACTCCTCTCTATTCATCCCGAAAGTACAAAGAAGTACCATGACCTCAAGCAGTCGTATTGGTGGACTCGAATGAAGCACGAGATTGCTCAGTTCGTAAATGAATGTGATGTCTGCAGAAGAGTGAAAGCACAAGACCAACGATCAGCTGGTCTCCTCCAACCTCTTGCCATTCCAGAATGGAAGTTTGACCATATTGAGATGGACTTCATTACTGGATTTCCAAACTCCAAGCGTGGCAATGATGCTATCTTCGTTGCCATCGACAAGATCACTAAAGTGGCTCATTTTCTTCCTATCAAAGAATCTATCACAGCAGGTCAGTTGGCAGAGCTATATACCTCCAGGATTGTCTCTTTTCACGACATTCCGTAGTTGATATCTTCAGATCATGGAAGCATATTTACCTCTAAGTTTTGGGATTCCTTTCAGAAGGCCATGGGCACCAACATTCGCTTCAGCACAGCTTTTCATCCTCAAACTAGTGGCCAAGTCGAGCGAGTCAATCAAATTCTTGAAGATATGCTCAGGGAATGTGTCATTTCTTTCTGTATGAAGTGGGAGGATTGTCTTCCATATGCCGAGTTCTCCTACAACAACAGCTTCCAAGCGAGTTCCAGCAAGGCCCCATTCGAGATTCTCTATGTCAGGAAGTGTCTACTCCTCTTAACTGGTCAGAGACTGGTGAACGCCAACTTCTTGGCAATGACTTGATCACAGAGACATAAGAAATGTGCAAAGTCATTCGTGAAAATCTCCAAGGCGCGGAATCGCGCCAGAAGAGTTACTATGATAGCAAGCATCGTGACTTGGCTTTCGAGATCCGAGACCATGCCTACCTCCGCATCTCTCCAATGAAAGGTACTCGTCGCTTCGGTATCAAAGGGAAGCTTGCCCCTAGATACATGGGTCCTTTCAAGATCATTGGCAAAAGAGGCGATCTCGCCTATCAACTTGAGCTTCCGTCCAACTTTGCAAATGTGCACAACGTGTTTCATGTGTCTCAGCTTCGCAAGTGTTTCAAGACTCCTGACCGCACCATCAACTTTGAAGAGATTGATCTCCAAGAAGACCTATCTTATCATGAGCATCCCGTTGCTATTCTTGATGAAATTGAGCGCAAGACTCGCAACAAGTCTACTAAATTCCTGAAAGTGAAGTGGTCACCTCATTCCAACCGTGAAGCCACCTGGGAACGCAAGGACCACCTCCGTTCCGAATATCCGGAGTTTTTCTAGTCCTAGATCTCAAGGCGAGATCCTTTCGTAGTGGTGGAGTGTTGTAACGCCCCGTATGTAACTTGCCATATTTGTATTCCAACCCTTGCCATTTTCTGCACTAAGTTATGATATTCCCTCATGGTTGGGTTTTGTCTTTGTGTTGCTTTTGTCCTTGTCATGCATCTCATATCATGTCATCACGTGCATCGCATTTGCATATGTGTTCGTCTCATGCATCCGAGCATTTTCCCTGTTGTTCGTTTTGCATTCCGGCACTCCTACGTCCTCCGGCGTCCCCTTTTGCCTCTTTTCATGTGCGGGTGTTAAAAGTTCTCGGATTGGACCGAGACTTGCTAAGCGGCCTAGGTATACCACTGGTAGACCGCCTGTCAAGTTTCGTGCCATTTGGACTTTGTTTGGTACTCCAACGGTTAACCGAGGAACCGTAAAGGCCTCGTGTGTGTTGGAACCCAACACCTCTCCAAAGTGACCCAAAGCACAGTTAAACCTCCTCCATCCTCTCGGTCATTCGATCATGATCGCGTGGCCGAAAACCGCACCTCATTTGGAGTCTCCTAGCTCCCTCTACCTATATATATGTGCACTTCTCCAAAAATTCCGGGCAAAACCCTACCCTAACCTCCCTCTACGCCGCCGGACGTGTCCGTTTCGGCCGGACACACCCCCGCCGACGCTCGCGGCCAGGTGGCACACTGCAGCTCCTCCGCGCCGTGGCCCGCCAGGCCTGACGCCGGCCACCGCGGGCCCGCTCCTCTGCGCCCGCCCGCGCCCGCCCGCCACCGCGCGCCTCCGCCGCCTGCGTCGCGCCCCACCGCCCGAACCTCACCGCGCCACCGTTCTTCCTCCTCGCCGGCCGCCGTGCTTCGCCCCGCCTCCTCGCGTCTTCCTCCGGCCGCCACCCGAGTCGCCAGTGCCGGCCGCCGCCTCCACCGCAGATCCGGCGACCCCGCGTCGCCCGCTCCAAGCTCCGGCCTCCTCCCTGCACTCCGGCGAACTCTCCAGTCACGTCGGTTCGCATGCCCACCCGATCTGGATACGGTGCTACAGTAAACCCTAGGGTTGACTTTTGCCTCTCTCTAAGTCCCCAGTTTTTTCATATTTTTAGCATTGTTCATCGCATCATAACTTTGCATCCGTAGCTCCGTTTTGGGCGTGTAGCATATCAAATTGTTCGTCTGGATGTGCACTTCGTTGCATTCCATTGCACCATGTTCATTTGAGTTTATCTTGATTCCCTAAATGCTGTTAAAAGAGTGCTATGTAATGTTAGGTTCTGATTCTTAACAGATTATGGACATTTGTCATTTTTTGCCGTGATTAATGTGTGCCTCCTATGAACTTGAGCCCTACCTGTGTTTTGGGCTATGCCATGCCATCATTACAGGGGTGTATGCCATGTATTTTTGTGATCATTGTGGTGACTAGCACAATCATGCCAAGTAGCTCTCGTGATGTTGCTGATTTCAGGGACTTAGATTTCTTCCATGTCATTTCCCTGATGATATTTTTATGGCATGTATTCTTGTTGGTACCGAGTGATGCATGCCTCTTTTGAGCATGTTCAGTAAGGATCATTTTGAGATATTGTTGTGCTCTATCCATCCATGTCTTTGTTTGCAATCATGGAGGACCCTAGCATGACTCAATCTTGCTCTACTTTTGCTATAAAATGTTCCTGGCAGATTGTTTACATGTTAATCAATTTTGCCGAGGTTGTTGTAGTTGATCCATGCATGCTATGAGAGTGTTCTTGCCATGGTTAGCTTATTGATCATGTCTTCTTGCTGGGTGTATGCTTAGTTTGTCAAGCAATGCCTTGTGGTGAGTGCATCGAGCTCTTAAACATGCCTACATAACTCTGTTTTTGACATGCTCAGTTTTCTGCTAAGTCTGAATCTGTTAACGAAACTTGTTATGTTTACATGGTTGCCATTGTATCTTCTAGTCCTTTTTGGCTTATGGTCAGTCAGACACTTTTGTTATATGCTTTTAGTAGTTTCATGCCATGCCTTTCTTTGCCATGATATGTTCATGTAGCATGTTGTTATCTTGCTCTAAACATTGCTTCCTGATGTTAATTCCTAACATGTTATTTTCACCAAGTCTGTGAACCTGATATCTTTTGCACTTTTGCCATGCTTGTTTGAACCTGCTATTGTGTGATTTAGCCATAGCTTAGTGTTCGTATTTTGTCAAGCATCTAGAGTGGATCACTGCTATGTGCTTTGTTGCTATGTTAGAGTGTAGTAGCTTATTGTTCTTGATGCATTTAGATGGCATCGTGCTGTTAATCGCAGTTTGGTGCCATTCTTGTTTTGCTTGCCATTTGCAAACCGTGCATCCGATTCCGGTGATCTTTAGATCGATTTCGACTGAAATTAACTCATCTTTCCAGCGGCACTCTTGGTTTTCCAAGTTGAGGCCTGGTTTAATCTTTTCCTTCCAGAGCATGCATATGCATTTCATATCACATCCCGCATATCATGCCATGTTTTGCATCATGTTGCTTGTGCATTGCACGATGGTTGATTGTGTCTCCCTTTGCTTGTGTTCTTGCTTTGGGTAGAGCCGGGAGATGAGTACGTGATCGAGGAACCCATTGACAAAATTCTAAGCAAGTTTCATATCTAGCCAGTGCCGGCCGCCGCCTCCACCGCAGATCCGGCGACCCCGCATCGCCCGCTCCAAGCTCCGGCCTCCTCCCCGCACTCCGGCGAACTCTCCAGTCACCTCGGTTCGCATGCCCACCCGATCTGGATATGGTGCTACAGTAAACCCTAGGGTTGACTTTTGCCTCTCTCTAAGTCCCCAGTTTTTTCATATTTTTAGCATTGTTCGTCGCATCATAACTTTGCATCCGTAGCTCCGTTTTGGGTGTGTAGCATATCAAATTGTTTGTCTGGATGTGCACTTCGTTGCATTCCATTGCACCATGTTCATTTGAGTTTATCTTGATGCCCTAAATGCTGTTAAAAGAGTGCTATGTAATGTTAGGTTCTGATTCTTAACAGATTATGGACATTTGTCATTTTTTGCCGTGATTAATGTGTGCCTCCTATGAACTTGAGCCCTACATGTGTTTTGGGCTATGCCATGCCATCTTTACAGGGGTGTATGCCATGTATTTTTGTGATCATTGTGGTGACTAGCACAAGCATGCAAAGTAGCTCTCGTGATGTTGCTGATTTCAGGGACTTAGATTTCTTCCATGTCATTTCCCTGATGATATTTTTATGCCATGTATTCTTGTTGCTACAGAGTGATCCATGCCTCTTTTGAGCATGTTCAGTAAGGATCATTTTGAGATATTGTTGTGCTCTATCCATCCATGTCTTTGTTTGCAACCATGGAGGACCCTAGCATGACTCAATCTTGCTCTACTTTTGCTATAAAATGTTCCTGGCAGATTGTTTACATGTTAATCAATTTTGCCGAGGTTGTTGTAGTTGATCCATGCATGCTATGAGAGTGTTCTTGCCATGGTTAGCTTATTGATCATGTCTTCTTGCTGGGTGTATGCTTAGTTTGTCATGCAATGCCTTGTGGTGAGTGCATCGAGCTCTTAAACATGCCTACGTAACTCTGTTTTTGACATGCTCAGTTTTCTGCTAAGTCTGAATCTGTTAACGAAACTTGTTATGTTTACATGGTTGCCATTGTATCTTCTAGTCCTTTTTGGCTTATGGTCAGTCAGGCACTTTTGTTATATGCTTTTAGTAGTTTCATTCCATGCCTTTCTTTGCCATGATATGTTCATGTAGCATGTTGTTATCTTGCTCTAAACATTGCTTCCTGATGTTAATTCCTAACATGTTATTTTCACCAAGTCTGTGAACCTGATATCTTTTGCACTTTTGCCATGCTTGTTTGAACCTACTATTGTGTGATTTAGCCATAGCTTAGTGTTTGTATTTTGTCAAGCATCTAGAGTGGATCACTGTTATGTGCTTTGTTGCTATGTTAGAGTGCAGTAGCTTATTGTTCTTGATGCATTTAGATGGCATCGTGCTGTTAATCGCAGTTTGGTGCCATTCTTGTTTTGCTTGCCATTTGCAAACCGTGCATCCGATTCCGGTGATCTTTATATCGATTTCGACTGTAATCAACTCCTCTTTCCAGCGGCACTCTTGGTTTTCCAAGTTGAGGCCTGGTTTAATCTTTTCCTTCCAGAGCATGCATATGCATTTCATATCACATCCCGCATATCATGCCATGTTTTGCATCATGTTGCTTGTGCATTGCATGATGGTTGATTGTGTCTCCCTTTGCTTGTGTTCTTGCTTTGGGTAGAGCCAGGAGATGAGTACGTGATCGAGGAACCCATTGACTACGCTTACGAGGATCAAGTTTACGTCAACTCGGAGAACTTTGCAGGCAAGATGACCATACCCTCGAAATCACTTCTATCTTTGCCTGCTAGTTGCTCGCTCTTTTGCTATGCCTATGCCGCGATACCTAGCACATGCTTTATCATGCCTCCCATATCGCCATGTCAAACCTCTAACCCACCTTGTCCTAGCAAACCGTTGTTTGTCTATGTTACCGCTTTGCTCAGACCCTCTTATAGCGTTGCTAGTTGCAGGTGAAGATTGGAGTTTGTTCCTTGTTGGAACATGTTTATTGTTGGGATATCATTATTATATCTTGTCTATTTTAATGCATGTATATACTTGGTAAAGGGTGGAAGGCTTGGCCTTATTCCTGGTGTTTTGTTCCACTCTTGCCGCCCTAGTTTCCGTCATACCGGTGTTATGTTCCTTGATTTTGCGTTCCTTATGCGGTTGGGTTATAATGGGAACCCCTTGACAGTTCGCCTTGAATAAAACTCTTCCAGCAAGGCCCAACCTTGGTTTTACCATTCGCCACCTAGCCTTTTTCCATTGGGTTCCGCGGACTCAACGGTCATCTTTATTTTAAAACCCCGGGCCAGTGCTCCTCTGAGTGTTGGTCCAAAACAGAGCCACTTGCAGCGCCACCTCGGGGAAACTTGAGGGTTGGTTTTAGTTGTACGTAGTGTTCATCCGGTGTGCCCTGAGAACGAGATATGTGCAGCTCCTATCGGGATTTGTCGGCACATTCGGGCGGCTTTGCTGGTTTAGTTTTACCATTGTCGAGATGTCTTGTAACCGGGATTCCGAGTCTGATCGGGCCGTCCTGGGAGAAGGAATATCGTTCGTTGACCGTGAGAGCTTGTGATGGGCTAAGTTGGGACACCCCTGTAGGGATTTGAACTTTCGAAAGTCATGCCCGCGGTTATGGGCAGATGGGAATTTGTTAATGTCTGGTTCTATATAACCTGAAACTTAACTTAATTAAAATGGATCAACATCGTGTGTAGCCGTGATGGTATCTTCTCGGCAGAGTCCGGGAAGTGAACACGGTCTCGGGTTATGCTTGAACGTAAGTAGTCTTGGATCACTTCTTGATCATAGATTCTCGACCGTGCTTTGCCTTCTCTTCTCGCTCTCATTTGCGTATGTTAGCCACCATATATGCTAGTGCTTGCTGCAGCTCCACCTCATACCTTTTCCTTACCTATAAGCTTAAATAGTCTTGATCGCGAGGGTGTGAGATTGCTAAGTCCCCATGACTCACGGATTCCTTCCAAAACCAGATGCAGGTGCCGATGATACCGTTCCAGGAGATGTGACTGAGCTCAAGTGGGAGTTCGATGAGGACTCAGGACGATACTACGTTTCCTTTCCAGACGATCAGTAGTGGAGCCCAGTTGGGGCGATCGGGGACATTATGCATTTGGGGTTGTCTTTATTTTGGTTCCGTAGTCGGACCTTGATTGTATCTGGATGATTGTAATTCTATTTATGTTATTGTGTGAAGTGGCGATTGTAAGCCAACTATGTACCTCTTTCTTATTCAGTACATGGGATGTGTAAATATTACCCCTCTTGCGACATTGCCTACAATGCGGTTATGCCTCAAAGTCATGCTCCGACACGTGGGAGATAAAGCCGCATCGTGGGTGTTACACTGTGCTCATGGAGAGGACATTTTGAGGACTCCAACATTTTAGTGAAGGCCTTTGCAGATTCCTCCATCTCCTCGTCCGAGTCCCGAGCATCGTCAAAGTCTTGCACCATGTCTACGGTCCGGGTACCATGCTCCGTGGTGCGACGACGAACCACCTTGGCTCTGGCACGTTGGGCAGACTCACCATGTCATGTCCAGAGTGTGTAATCAGGCGGAAAACCAAACTTCTGCATGTCTTTACTCATTTCAAGCTCGTGCCTCTTTTTATAGTTGTCGCACCAGGCACAGGGGCACCGGCTTTAATTCCTGGCCATTTGCAAATGCGGCTCTAACAATCCCCTTGGTTTTTGTTAACCATTCCTCAGTCCAAACTTTCTGACTAGTGTAACCGGTGTAGATCCATGCATGATCACTCATATTGACTTCTTACTAGACACACAAGAAATATGTACATAATTAAGAAAACCATATCCATTAGTTAATGGAGTTTGTCAGTTTTATTACGTCCATGCAACCTACATGCTAATAGGTAAAGAGAGGTCCTAATCCCACCCAAGTATGTGTAGATTGGGTTCTTTTTCCCATGCTCTGCTCCGGATCCGACGCAAAATTTCGGCAGCACCTCCCCGTTGTTCTCCTAATACACGTCTCGGCAATAAGCAGAGAGGATGTGTACCCAGAGAACAACAAGGAGGCACTGACGAAATTCTGCATCGGATCTGTAGCAGAGCATATGGGAAAACGAACCCGATCTACACATACTCGGGCTGTCCATCGATAACGTTGGACAATTCAAAAGAATGACGATTATAAATATGCAAATGCATGCATATTTATAGATGTAACCCTTTCGAACAAGAGACGCATAGTGGTTACGCATACTGATGATTGACACCTGTAACTAGCAAGTTTCATCGGCACAAAGACCGGAACATAGCAAATGAAGGGGGGAGGAGGAGATGTCATTTGTGCTCACCAACAAACACAGGGGTGGTGCTCGTCGAACACTAGACCCTCGTAGAGACGAAATAACTACACATTTAAATCGAAAGATGAGTAACATAGCAAGTATTCGACACCGATGGCCACATGTACCTCGCACTGACGATACTTGCTATTTACGGTACGATCGACACCAAGGACCCCCTAACCCGCTTGTCCCCGGGTAAACTAAATAGCAACTACCATTGGTCCAAGTTACATGAGGCGGTTAGCGTTGAACACTAGATCCACATCCCAGAAGTGAAGCCGGCGCCAGGCGTCCCGCAACAATAGTTCTGGTGGCTGATGACGGTCGAACACCTTGGCGAATTTGTCTGGCACCCTCTGCGATGAGGATTAAAGCCATGTTTTGAAATTTCAAACAACCAAACCGACTTGAGTTAGTTTGGGTGTTTCAAGTTTCAGCACTTAGCTTTGAATCTTCATCTCTGAGGCTGCCAGACAAATTCGCCATGGTATTCGACCGCCATCGACACCGAGAACTGTTGCTGCTGGACGCAGGACCCCTGTGTCACTTGTGGGACGTGGATGTATTATTCGACACCGACGGCCACATGTACCTCGCACTGACGATAGTCGCTATTTAGGGTACCATCGACACCGAGGAACCCCCTAATTAACATGCTCGTTTCCGGGTAAACTAAATAGCAACTACCATCAGTGCAAGTGACATGAGGCCGTCGGCGTTGAACACTAGATCCACAACCCAGAAGTGAAGCCGGCGCCCGGCGTCCCGCAACAATAGTTCTGGTGGCCGATGAAGGTCGAACACCTTGGCGAATTTGCAATGGTGTTCGACCGCCATCGACACCGAGGACAATTACTTTGGTACGCCGGACGTCGGCGTCACATGTGGGGCGTGGATGTAGTGTCGGGGTGTCTTTTTCTTCTTCTTCTTATTTCTCTTTTTTCCTTTTCTTCTTCTTCTTCTTCTTCTTCTTCTTCTTCTTCTTCTTCTTCTTCTTCTATTCCTTCTCCTTCTTTCTTCTCCTCCTCCTCCTCCTCCTCCTCCTCCTCCTCCTCTTCTTCTTCTTCTTCTTCTTCTTCTTCTTCTCCTTTTTCCTCTTCTTAAACCTAGCACTAACCTAAAACAAAACCAGGAAAAAACTACACCTAAACCTAGCACTAACAAAAACCTAAAAACTCAAAACTACACCTAAACCTAGCACTAGCCTAAACCTAAAAACTCAAAACAACACCTAATTAAGCCTAGCACTAACCTAAAACAAAACATGAAAATAGAGAACAAAGAAATAGGAAAAAAAACAGAAAAAATTACCTCTTGCTTCGGCGAGGTCGGACGGCAGCGGGGCGGGGCGGCGCAGGGACCTCGGGGAGGGGTCCGGCACTGGGCCGGCCCGGCGCAAGCCTCTCCAGCGATGGGGCGTGGCGAGGCGACAGGGTGCGGTGGGGCTCCTATTCATGGGGGGGGGGAGGAGGGCTGGAAGGCAGCGGGGGCTGGGTCCAGGGGGCGGGGCTGGCCGGCGGCGGCGACAATGGCGACAGAGGAGAGAGGCGGGCGAGCGGGAGGGAGAGAGAAAGATAGATAGATAGATAGATAGATAGATAGAGAGAGAGAGAGGAGATGACTCGGCCCGTTAAGTGGGCCTTCTTTGCCGTCTGCTC
This sequence comes from Triticum monococcum, assembly GCA_034509565.1. Lineage (NCBI taxonomy): Eukaryota > Viridiplantae > Streptophyta > Magnoliopsida > Poales > Poaceae > Triticum > Triticum monococcum. The sequence goes on along the minus strand of CM067843.1, from coordinate 392,249,609 downwards.
GCAGACGACAAAGAGGGCCATCGTTAGGGCTGGCCCATGTCTTCTCTTTGCCGTACCCAAGCGGATGGCAAAGCAGTAACATTGCCGTCTGCTAGCAGATGGCAAACTAGTCACCTCTTTTTCCGTCCACTAGCAGACGACAAAGAATCTGAGCTAGCCACATTGTGCCCTGTGGGGCCCACCTTGCTCTTTGCTGTCTGCCGTCTAGCTCTTTACCGTCAGCTGGTCGATGGCAAAGAAGAAGCTGATGGCAAATAGCATTTTTTCCATCTGCACTTTCTTTGTTGTCCGCTTTGTGGAAGCGTACGGCAAAGAGCCTCTTTGCCGTCAGCTGGCAGACAGCAAAGACATGGCAGACGACAAAATCCCAGATTCCAGTAGTGTATGGATGAAATCAGTTCAGTTGATGGAATCAACGTTCTTCTTGGTTTATTGGACCCCTTCGTAATTTGTGTTAAATTTTGACCAAAGGTTTAACTAACAAAATGTTAGTGCAGGTCAGCAAAAAATATATCGTTGGATGGGTATTCGAGCATAGTGTTCAATGATATAATTTTTGGTGACATGCATAAACATTTCTTAGTTAAATATTTGGTCAAAATTTGGTAAAAATTACAAAGGGGACCAATAAACCAGGACGGAGGTAGTACGTCAATCTCACACGGTTCCCAAAATGGGAACCGTGTGCAATGACTTTCATTTTGCTTGTTGCGCCAATCACACACAGTTGGTGCTAGCAAACGGTCGCCTCCAAAATTCTTTGTGGGACAGAAAACCCTCACCACCCAATTCAAAAAAAGGAAAAAATAAAACCCTCACCATCCCCACGTCACAAAAACCCTCACCCCGCCCACCACCCCCTTCGGTCCGCATTCACACCTGCACAAGCTCCTCCGAGTCTATGCATGGCACCGCCTATTGCGGCGGTAAACACTTAGATCGATGCTTGCTACCGCTAGTCTACCGGCAAAGCCCACCGTATTTCGCTACTTCTGCTTGCCGTCACCCATCGCCATCGACTTTCTCGACGCTACTCGTGGTTGACCTAGCTCCGCTCGGTTGGGGAATGTGTCGTATCGAGGGTTCTTTTCCATGGACAATAAGGTAACTAATTTAATGAGATATTATCTCATCTTTTATCCTAGTTCATCTGCCTCCTTTAATCACCCGACCGAAATCGCCGTGAATTCATTTTATTCGAGATGATTTGAGGGTTTTCTTCCATTCATAGTGTGTACAGTGCGCGGACTCATCAAGACCTTGCGGCCTCCGCCAGACATTCCATCTCACCGCTAGACATTTTGCCTTGCGGTATGTTCAATCTCACCCTAAATCGGTTGGCATGCCCCACTTTCCTGAACATATTCTAAATATTACTACAATTGGATAAGAGGTGCCACATGCACCATATACGTGAAAGGGGATTTTTCCCCTCTTCTTTCTATATTAGGCAAATTAATGATGTATTGTTCTTTCGATTACTCTCATATTTCCATGACATCATGTTTACCCTATCTATTTAATTATAATTTTTTGTCCTTCGATTTCGACTTCTGTATAGTTCTTTCAATTTGGGGCCATATTTGCATGTTACCATATTTTCTTTAACAATTGTACCATTTTCTGCAGCGCGTCCCTTGCTATGCAACAGAATCTGTAGTGCACAATCTTTCCCTTTAAATAAATCAAGACAGTCGGGATGTCATACTACACACAAACCATGGATGTACAATCGTTGCTACTGTAAGACTTGATGAACGTGGTGACTCCTATTTTAGCACTGACTTTTGGAAATAAATTGCTAAGTTTTATGAACTGAAAGCTCGCACTAGAATTGCACTGCACATAAAAGGGCTTGGTCATGAGATACATGGTAACTTCCCCGACGATATCATCCGTCCAGACTTTGTTCGAAGGAAGTTTTCTTTTCAACTATCTACATGTTGACTTACCCAGCAATATCAAATGAATTGTGTAGTATTTAAGCAACCAACTGTTATTCCCTTTTCTTACTATATTCCTACCGAATAACTTCTAGTTACCACGGAAACTAGGGCGGCAAGAGTGGAACAAAACACCAGGCATAAGGCCGAGCCTTCCACCCTTTACCAAGTATATAGATGCATTAATTAAATAAGAGATATTGTGATATCCCAACAAGTAAACATGTTCCAACAAGGAACAACATCTCCATGTTCCAACAAGGAACAAGCTCCAAATCTTCACCTGCAACTAACAACGCTATAAGAGGGGCTGAGCAAAGCAGTAACCTAGCAAAACAACGGTTTGCTAGGACATGGTGGGTTAGAGGTTTGATATGGCAATTGGGAGGCATGATAAGCAAGTGGTAGGTATCGCAACATAGGCATAGCAAAAGAGCGAGCAACTAGCAAGCAAAGATAGAAGTGATTTCGAGGGTATGGTCATCTTGCCTGAAATCCCGCAAGGAAGAAGAACGAGTCCATGAAGAAGACAAACGGGCGTAGTCGAACGGGTCCTCACAAACGCGACGTTATTGGAACCAACCCGAAGAAGCAGCACCGGAAAGAAGCACACAACATAGTAAACAAACAACACGTGGACATGGCATGATGCACAACCAAGCATGATGCATGTCCGGTTTAATGATACATGGCATGGCATGGCAAAGTGCACAAGCAATCCAACAAATTAAGTTGAGCTCAATATGCATATTGACGAAACACCACGACAAGTTATTTAGTTCTCTCTCGTTTATGTACTCAACAATATTAAATGTTGTTAGCATGGCAAGAGGGTGAAGCAAAGCAAAACTACCTATCTAGTCAAGTTTAAATGAGGCCGGGAACAACGAACAACAATTCCGAAAAACCTCATATGCATATATTAGGTTTGGTACTGTTCTGCCCTAAACCATAGTTTATAGTTGTTAAACATGCAAAGTGATGCCTCCATGTTAAACTATGCAAAATTCTACCCCATTTACATATAAAGTTTATTAAAATTAGAGCTATGGTTATTTGGTTATGAATTAAAGCATTTTAAGATGGCATAGGAGCAAATTGAATCAAACAGCATTTTAAACTTTTCAAACATAAATGAAAGTTGGATATTGTGAATCTAGACAAAATTCTAAGCAAGTTTCATATATAAATCATTTTAAACCGATGCACCAATTGAAAGTTATTATATGCATGTTGTTTAGGGGGTTTCCTGCAAAACTGTTGTCTCTGGAATAATAGACAAATCGCCAGCAAATAAAAAACACTCCGGGGCCAAAACTGTGGCGGACTGGGGCTCACCATGGGCCAAGACCAGTCAGTAGAGGAACTGGTAGGCTGCCAGCTGGGCCGAGGCGAGGCCGGCCCAGGCGCGCGCGGATCTGGCGGTTGAGCGGGTCAACGCGAGCGGGCGAGGCGCTTGTCCTCTGTTCGGGGCGGTTGTGCGCTGACTCTCTGCTCCTCCCGCAGCGGGATGAAGCAGGGGCACGGCGATTGGCGAAACGGGGCAGCAGCGGCCGATGGAGCTTCACGGGCAGGCGAGGTGGAGGCTGCCGGGAGCGGAGCAGTACGGCACGGCACGGGACATGACGGGGGAGCGGAAGCAGATCGGACGGCAGCAGCAAGGTGCTTGGAACTCCATGGCCATGGCAAGGCCTCTCGTCACCTGGTGCTCCGGTCGGCGAGGTCGAGGGAGGCAGAGACGGTAGGGAGGGAAGATGCTGCTCGGTTCCTGCAGAGACATGGGAGAGAGAGGGGAAAACGCTGTGAGAGAGGGGCAAGGGAGGAAGAAGAGTGAGGGAAGGAGGCAAGGCAGGGCGCTGGGCCTGTGGTCGCTGGCGGCGACGCTTGCAGGGAGGCTCGGCGGTTGGGGAAATGATCCGGGCGGCGAGGAAAAGCTCGATGAGGCAGGGGCTTGGCGTGGGCTTGACGGGGTTCTGCTAGCATTGCAAGATGTGGTTGGATCTAGGCGAGGAGGTGGATTGGATCTGGGTCCCGAGGAAGATGCGGTAGGTGGCGGCGGCTCGACGGGACAAAGTCCCTAGATTTTAGGGTTGCTGCCTAGGGGATCGGTCTATATGTAGTAAGTGGATTTTTGGAGAGGGGAATTTGGTCCCTCCGATCTTAATCGGACGGACGGAAAAAATAGGTTAGGTAGCCCAAAGAGAAAAACGGAGACGTTTTGTTGATGTTTGGGGATGATCCAGACCCAACGGTGACGACTCCCGGGTCGTGTCCAGGACAGCTTTCGGGCGCGCGCGCGAGGAGGGCCGCGGGTTGACGAGAGAGGTTAGCTTGGACCTGGCGGTAGGTAGTGGGCTGTAGATGGTCTCGAGCTGAGAGAAGAGAAGAGAGGGAGGCCCGGCGACTGTTTTCGGAGACCGAAAACGTCCGATGTTAGACCGGCTATACTGCCGCTATAGTGAATCGTTGGGGCGTCAAACAAACTCCGATTGCGATGAAACTTGGCAGGCGGTCTACCTACACTATAACAAGACTGCATGCCAACTCTCATCCCATTCCGAGAACATTTTCCGGCCACTTATAAAATACTATTTCGGACGTGCCGCGGGCGCCTGCAAGTGTGGTTGGGCTCAGAACGGACAACAGAGAGAACTCGGAGAACCCGGACGAATGCAAGTTTCAAAACATGATGATGCAATGCACATGATGACATGATAAGATGCAACACGCAAGCAAATGACATGACAACGTCAGTGAATAACTGGAAGACACCTGGCACATCGATCTCGGGGCGTCACAACACTCTGCCACTACGAGAGGATCTCATCCCGAGATCTAGAATGGCACCGGAGGGAAAAGGAAGAGGAAGAGAGGAGGTAAAATTAAGTTGCTCCTTTGATAAACGAGTGAAACCAAAGAACCTTGAAAAGGTTAAGTCATTTCAAGAAAAGAATACAACGGAGATAAATGAAGTTGAAAGCACTCCGTTTGCAAAGAGGAACATGGAAGAACAACTTCAATCAACACTCTGGTTGGAAAGATATGCAAGGCTTGATAAAATGAACGAACTTGAGCATCGAGCACACACTCCGGTTAAATGGATAGGCATGACAAGAACATGATCTTTGGCAAAACGAAAAGATGGGTTGAAAAGAGCAACATCACAATGTCTCCGGAACAAAAGAAGAGAAGACAAATAATTGAAATAGAAGAATGGAGAAGAAAATGCCAACTTTTGTCACAAAAGAGCTTGAAAAGGCATCTTAATGAGAAGGTTCGCACGGAGTTCTTAGAAAACCAACAACGAAAAAATAGTAAGCTTAATATGGTCTTATGGAATACATCTCAAATTATGGGGTGACAACCAGCCACTTACGGGAAAAGAATTGGATTGATATGAACGAGGAGACGAGAAACTTATTTCACCGTGAGGGTAGATGAAGAACTTGGATCATATATGAGCACCATAAATAGCAACAATCCTTAGGGAAAGCTTTAGGTGAAATATAACCCAAGGTAACTCCAATGACGAGATTGATGGATTTAAAATACCTCATTCTTAATAACATGTGAATCATGAAAACATGAACTCAAGTTATCAAGAATGACATAATACCACCTCCAAAGATACGGTAGAAAGAAATTGCACTCCGGATTGCAAGATTAAGAATGCTTGATCTCCTTGGAAAAGAATCTTGAAGAACACTCTGAGAACGCATTGAATCCTTGGTGAACCATCATGTAGAACCTGCATGAAGAACTCCGGTAATGAAAGGATGATCAAACGAAAGGAAAGATAAGTAGAGAAACACAAGGTGAAGCCTTGCGATGATTGGATGAAGCTCTGCGACGAGATAAGTTGAAACTTGGAACTCCGGAAAAGAAAAGATGAATCAAGTGAAACCGATTATTTGAAGATCCACCGGAATAGGGAGTTGAATTTAGTCGATGAAACGAGAATAAGAATTACATTATGCTTATCCTTCATCAATTAAATTGATGACAAACTATGGATTTGGCATAGTACTTATTCTCGTAGAAAGGATTAAGATAGATATAGTGCAAACTTGAGAAGGTCTTCAATGAACCACCGGTAGAATTTGAAAACAGCGAAAGAATTGATACGAAAAACAAGGAAGAGAGATCTTGAATGAACCACCGTAAGAATTGGAAAAGAACGAATAAAGCATGAATAAACACCGGGAAGGATTAGCAAATGAGCGAACGTACATTAAAGAGTTAAGATACATGAGAACGAAGAGATTACGAGCTGATTGGAGAATCCTTGATTTAAGTAGCGGTATGATTTAGCGTATGAGAGCTGAAAGCTGGAATGAATAAATCTGAGATGATGGACTCTGGATGAACAAACTGAAAAGACTCCTGAGTTGCTCCGGATAGGTGAAAATAAATCTCACAACCGAAGAGAATTATGAGAGGATGGCAACAAGCTAGAATCACGAATCTTGAAGAGAATGGAGCAAGATTGAGAGAAAAGTCTTCTTCGGTCTTCAAATGATGAGAAAGACGACGAGAAACACCACCGTGAATTGTTGATACACTCCGGAATAAAGAAGAATAGAAAAGTTGAACCAATGATGAAAAGGATTTGGAAGATCTTGGATAAAGACATTTGCCTGATGATAACTCAATCTTACGTCAAACTTTGAAAAGAATTTGATGATAGCTCCAGTAAAATAAGAAGAGTCAGGTAGGATCCTGGGAAAAGACCTATGGGTTAGGGCCCACTCAAAAGAAACACCGTTGAAATGATTTAAAAGGAAGATTGCACTGGTTGAATTAGTAGGCTTGAATGAGAGAACATCCTCGAAAGATCTTGAACGAATGCAAAGTGGAAACACGAATCTTGGAGATATCTTGAGCACTCCGTAACAAATGAATAGTGAGAAGTGAATTATTATGAGGTGCACCATTATGAGAAGGCATTTGAAGCAAGGAAAATAATATGATCAACACAGAAAACTTGAATCCACTCGAGAAGAAAAAGGAACGAAGAATGATGAACTTGAAGCTCCCTTAAAATCTTCATGAGAAACACCGGGTAAGAACATTAACGGAAAAGGAATGGAGAGACTTCACAAGAAAATAAAGGATACTTGATTAAGACATCGGATTCCTTGAAGAAAAAGGGTGGGTGGGCGAGAAAACAAAGGCAACTTGGGGACGGATGAAACAAACACCGTTGAGAAGAACTGATACTTGATCTTGCGGATGTTGCCATGATCGGATCCACTTGAAGAGAAACACACCGGTTAAAAAGGATTGACATGACAAACTCGATGATCGAGAAGGATTAGTGTTCACATCGGGGTATGAGAACACCATTTGGGGAAGGTATGGAATCAACATTTGACTTCGAAGCAACTCGAATACCACAACTCAAATCAAAAACAAAGGATTGGCTTGCAGAATAAGCTAGAACAAACATATGATAGAGATTTCATCCGAAGTTCTCGTGGTGGGGCCTACACGGGCTCGATCGTACAACACCATCATGTACAAGGCAGTGCACATGACATACGAAGCATCCCCGAGTCGACATAGCCAAGGAATCTTTAAGACACAACGAGACCACTGTAAAACCAACCGAGAATAGGCGGACCACTAGACGTCGAACCCCAATTTCATACCATACATCCGTCGGAAAGATATCCTAAGAGCTACTTGATTTCCCACTTATAAACTCCCAAAACTTTCCGGTTATGCAATCAGGTGTTGGGGATACAGGGGAAGCATAATATCTCACCCAAAACTAACAAATCCTACATCCAGCTATATCCATCCTTCAACACATAACCAAGAAACCTTCAGAAATCATCTACCTCAACCTTCGAAAAGCATCTGTTATACAAGTTATGGCAATACTCCCGAAATCCCGCCCCAGTACTGGGTGGCATCGAGGTTATCTCACCAACAACTGCATAAAAGAGATTTTCGATGTCGGCAAAACTACTCTGAGGTATTCCAGAACTGCAACGATAAAATTGTGACGACAACACCTCGGAGCTCAACTCCCCGGGACACTGCCACAACCCCTAAATGACAGGAGGCACCAAGAACAATGTTCTCATCACAAAACCATCGGAACGATTCCAAGATACCCGCGTGATCCTAAAAAATTTAGCGAAATTTGAGAAGAGAAGAGTCAAAACTCTACGTTAGGATGCCTCACCAGAGTGACGAAGGGACTGAGGAGTAAAAAGACTTCCTAAATCTCCGATATATACAATCCTGAATGACTTAAAACGTTTTTCTAGACTCAACAATGCCAGCGATTCGATCAAGCAGGGGGCTCCTAAGGTTGGGGAAGGCTCTGATTACCAACTTGTAACGCCCTCGATGCGGCTATATCTCCCACGTGTCGAGACACGACTTAGAGGCATAACCGCATTGAAAGCAATGTCGCAAGTGAGGTAATCTTCACACAACCCATGTAATACATAAGGGAAAGAGATACATAATTGGCATACAATCGCCACTTCACACAATACATGAATAAAGCATTACATCATCTAGATACAATCAAGGTCCGACTACGGAACCAAAATAAAAGAAGACTACCCCAAAAGCTACAAAGATCCCCGATCGTCCCAACTGGGCTCCACTACTGATCAACTGGAAACGGAAACAACATAACGAACATGATCTTCATCGAGCTCCTCGAGCTCGGTTGCGTCAACTGCATGGTCCAACAGCACCTGCAAACTGGTTTTGGAAGTATCTGTGAGTCACGGGGACTCAGCAATCTCACACCCTCGTGATCAAGACTATTTAAGCTTATAGGTAAGGTAAAAGGTATGAGGTGGAGCTGCAGCAAGCGACTAGCATATTTGGTGGCTAACATATACGCAAAAGAGAGTGAGAGGAGAAGGCAAAGCACGGTCGAACAACTATGATCAAGAAGTGATCCTAGAACAACCTACGTCAAGCATTACTCCAACACCGTGTTCACTTCCCGGACTCCACCGATAAGAGACCATCACGGTTACACACTTGGTTGATACATTTTAATTAAGGTCAACTTCAGGTTTTCTACAACTGGACATTAAGAAATTCCCATCTGCCCATAACCGCGGGCACGGCTTTCGAAAGTTCAAATCCCTGCAGGGGTGTCCCAACTTAGCCCATCACAAGCTCTCATGGTCAAAGAAGGATATTCCTTCTCCCAAGACATTCCGATCAGACTCGGCATCCAGGTTACAATACATCCTCAACAATGGTAAAGCAAGTCTAGCAACACCACCCGAATATGCCGACAAATCCCGATAGGAGCTGCACATATCTCGTTCTCAGGGCACACTCAGATGAGCTCTCCATACAACTAAAACCAAACCTCGAGTTTCCCCGAGGGGGTGCTACACAGGGCTCTAGTTTGGACCAACACTCAGAGGAGCACTGGCCCGGGGGGGGGGGAGTTAAAATAATGATGACCCTTGAGTCTGCAGAACCCAAGGGAAAGAAAAGGCTAGGTGGCAAATGGTAAAACCAAGGTTGGGCATTGCTGGAGGAGTTTTATTCAAGGTGAACTGTCAAGGGGTTCCCATTATAACCCAACCGCGTAAGGAACACAAAATCTGGGAACATAACACCGATATGACAAAAACTAGCGCGGCAAGAGTGGAACAAAACACCGGGCATAAGGCCGAGCCTTCCACCCTTTACCAAGTATATAGATGCATTAATTAAATAAGAGATATTGTGATATCCCAACAAGGAAAAACATCTCCATGTTCCAACATGGAACAAGCTCCAAATATTCACCAGCAACTAACAACGCTATAAGAGGGGCTGAGCAAAGCAGTAACATAGCCAAACAACGGTTTGCTAGGGCATGGTGGGTTAGAGGTTTGACATGGCAATTGCGAGGCATGATAAGCACGTGGTAGGTATCGCGGCATAGGCATAGCAAAAGAGCGAGCAACTAGCAACCAAAGATAGAAGTGATTTCGAGGGTATGGTCATCTTCCCTGAAAACCCGCAAGGAAGAAGAACGAGTCCATGAAGAAGACAAACGGGCGTAGTCGAATGGGTCCTCACAAACGCGATGTTATCGGAACCAACCCAAAGAAGCAACACCGGAAAGAAGAACACAACATAGTAAACAAACAACACATGGACATGGCATGATGCACAACCAAGTATGATGCATGTCCGGTTTAATGATACATGGCATGGCATGGCAAAGTGTACAAGAAATCCTACAAATTAAGTGGAGCTCAATATGCATATTGACGAAACACCACGACAAGTTATTTAGTTCTCTCTCGTTTATGTACTCAACAATATTAAATGTTGTTAGCATGGCAAGAGGGTGAAGCAAAGCAAAACTACCTATCTAGTCAAGTTTAAATGAGGCCGGGAACAACGAACAACAATTCCGAAAAACCTCATATGCATATATTAGGTTTGGTACTGTTCTGCCCTAAACCATATTTTATAGTTGTTAAACATGGAAAGTGATGCCACCATGTTAAACTATGCAAAATTCTACCCCATTTACATATAAAGTTTATTAAAATTGGAGCTACGGTTATTTAGTTGTGAATTAAAGCATTTTAAGATGGCATAGGAGCAAATTTAATCAAACATCAATTTAAACTTTTCAAACATAAATGAAAGTTGGATATTATGAATCTAGACAAAATTCTAAGCAGGTTTCATATATAAATCATTTTAAACCGATGCACCAATTGAAAGTTATTATATGCATGTTGTTTAGGGGGTTTCCTGCAAAACTGCTGTCTCTGGAAAAATAGACAAATCGCCAGCAAATAAAAAAACACTCCGGGGCCAAAAGTGGGCGGACTGGGCCTCACCATGGGCCAATCCCAGTCAGTGGAGGAACTGGTAGGCTGCGAGCTGGGCCGAGGCGAGGCCGGCCCAGGCGCGCGCGAATCTGGCGGTCGAGCGGGTCAACGCGAGCGGGCGAGGCGCTCGTCCTTTGCTCAGGGTGGTTGGGCGTTGACTCTCTGCTCCTCCCGCAGTGGGACGAAGCAGGGGCGCGGCGATTGGCGAAACGGGGCAGCAGCGGCGGATGGAGCTTCACGGGCAGGCGAGGTTGAGGCCGCCGGGAGCGGAGCAGTACGGTGCGGCGCAGGACTTGACGGAGGAGCGGAAGCAGATCGGACGGCAGCAGCAAGATGCTTGGAACTCCATGGCCATGGCAAGGCCTCTGGTCACCTGGTGCTTCGGTCGGCGAGGTCGAGGGAGGCAGAGACGGCAGGGAGGGAAGATGCTGCTCGGTTCCTGCAGAGACATGGGAGAGAGAGGGGAACACGCTGTGAGAGAGGGGCAAGGGAGGAAGAAGAGCGAGGGAAGGAGGCAAGGCAGGGCGCTGGGCCTGTGGTCGCCGGCGGCGACGCTTGCAGGCAGGTTCGGCGGTTGGGGAAATGATCCGGGCGGAGAGGAAAATCTCGACGAGGCAGGGGCTTGGCGCGGGCTTGAACGGGGTTCTACTGGCGCGGCGAGATGCGGTTGGATCGAGGCGAGGAGGTGGATTGGATCTGGATCGTGAGGAAGATACGGTAGGTGGCGGCGGCTCGATGGGAAAAAGTCCCTAGATTTTAGGGTTGCTGCCTAGGGGCTTGGTCTATATGTAGTAAGTGGATTTTTGGATAGGGGCATTTGGTCCCTCCGATCTTAATCGGACGGATGGGAAAAATAGGTTAGGTAGCCCAAAGAGAAAAACGGAGACGTTTTGTAGATGTTCGGGGATGATCCGGACCCAACGGTGACGACTGCCCGGGTCGGGTCCGGGACAGCTTTCGGGCGCGCGCGCGAGGAGGGCCGCGGGCTAACGAGAGAGGTTAGGTTGGACCTGGCGGTAGGTCGTGGGCTGTGTAGACAGTCTCGAGTTGAGAGAAGAGAAGAGAGGGAGGCCCGGCGACTGTTTCCGGAGACCAAAAACGTCCGACGTTAGACGGGCTATACTGCCGCTATAGTTTATCGTTGGGGCATCAAACGAACTCCGATTGCGATGAAACTTGGCAAGCGGTCTACCTACACTATAACAAGACCGCACACAAACTCTCATCCCATTCCGAGAACATTTTCCGCCACTTATAAAATACTATTTCGGACGTGCCGCGGGTGCGTGCAAGTGTGGTTGGGCTCAAAACGGACAACGGAGAGAACTCAGAGAACCCGGATGAATGCAAGTTTCAAAACATGATGATGCAATGCACATGATGACATGATAAGATGCAACACGCAAGAAAATGACATGACAACGTCAGCGAATAACTGGAAGACAACTGGCACATCGATCTCGTGGCGTCACAGAACAAAAGGTGCTAACCTTAAGAAACGCTACTTGCTAGCACCTCCCCAAGCGACGCCAATCCCATCCAGATCAGTGGCGTCGGCGGCCCGATGCAGCTGCCCCACTAAGAGCGCGGCGCGAGCTCGGAGGCTCGTAGCTGTCATTGCTCGTCTCCGGGGTCGCGAGGAGTTCGGGGGAGCCGCGAAAGACCTCAGTCCCTCTGCTGCTGCCTGAGGAGCTGCAGGAGGACCAACGGGCGGGGCTAGTCCTCGCCAGTTCGTCACCAGTACTGCTTCCCTTAGGGAAGCTTTCCAGCCGGCATCCTTCTGCATCAAAGACCTTGAAGAACATCAAGGAGGCGCCGTCGTATTCAAGATGGATCACCAAGGCATCATCCATGCGACAGACCCGGACAATCTCACCCCAGCGCCGGGTCATGAAGACCTTGCCCGGAGCGACGACCGCGACCTCCGCTCCGGTTGCAGGGGTGCCACAGTCGGCGTTCTGCAGCCAGAGCTCTAGGGCCCTGCTCGGCGGCATCTCGAAGCAGAAGGAGGGAGGAAGGCGGATCCACGAAGTTGGAGGCATGGCGGCGTGGACCACAAGCTCACGAGAGGAGCGCTCCGCGTGGACTCCAGGGGGAACGACGCGCACCACCGTGACTCGCCGGCATCGACGATGACGCTGTCGGTGTTGCTCGGCGCCCTCCCCCCTGGGGCCTACGACGCGGGCGTACAAGGGCACCGGAAACCTAGGCGGCGGCTGCTCGTACCACGGCCTCGACACCACCTTCCAGGCGCCTTCGTCCCAGTGACAGAGGATTGGCCGCTTCTTCGGCGGGAGGGGGTCAGGACCCTCTCTGGGGGCATTTCACTTCTCCTCAGCTAAAAACCGGCGGATCGGTGCCATTGGTGCAAGAGGAAGCAAGGACGAGGAAGAAGAAGAGGAGTAACGGAAAACGATGGACTGAAGGGGCTCGCCCAACCCCGTACTTATAGCCGGAGGAGGCCCACCGCCGAGCACCACGATCGTAGGTAATCATGACCGGTTTCTCTACATGCAGGGACTTGTCACGTCGTGCGGTTGACGAGGTGTCGTGGGAGGCACAGACGCCCACGTCCAATCAACCACCACGCGGCGCCCAAGGCCGCAGGCTGTTAGGGACCGCGGTGCTTTGCGCTTGCCCCTTTGCTTCTCTACTAAGCCAAGCATGCGCGCGCCTTGGGCCCAGGGGCTACTATCGGCGTTCTGGGAATGGGGGTCCCCAAACTTGCCTGCTGCAGCCTGCGGCATGGCTCAAGTGGGGGCCCAGCACGGTCCATCTTCATCAACGCAAGCTCAAGACCCTCGCGAGGGGCCAAGCCTCGCGGGGCGGACGACAGGAAGCTTCCTCAGAGGCAGCCTCATCAGGCAGGCTCGCGAGGAGGCGGAGAGATCAAGGCAAGGGTACCTCGCGAGAATCCCATGACACAAGCCATGACAATCAAGGCTAGGTGGGCGCCGGCCTGCACAGGGTCCTTGTTTCCCCTTTGGTGCAAAGGGGGCAAGCACAGGCCAAGGCATCGGGCAAAGGTTGCCATTCCGGTGCAACGAGACCAAGACTAGTAGAGCGGCAGGACGGAGGTCACCGTGGAGCCCAAGACGGCATCATCACCAGTGCTTTTGGCAGCCGAAGACCACCTTTGGTCATGATAACTTGTACTAGATGTTCCCTTTCAAAATGGCCAATTGTTGGCGCCCTTCCCGCTCAATTATTCGGGGAGAGGCCCAGGGACTCTATAAATAGAGCTAGCCTCCACAAAGGAAGGGGGACACCCAGAAGAGAGAGAGACGGGCAGACAGACATCTAGACACCCCGAGAACATCGAGAGATCTGGTAGAACCCTAGCAGAGAGAGAAAGAGAGGCGACGAAACTCACCCTAGCAGTTCATCGCACCAGCTCAAGAACACCACCCGTGAGGCTGTTCTTCCCTTGTACTATTCATTATCAGCCCCTGAGGCAATCCACCACACCACACACTGGAGTAGGGTATTACACCACAACGGTGGCCCGAACCAGTATAAACCTCGTGTCTCTTGTGTTGTTCATCGTTTTCATCTTAGTTTGCACGAGAGGATCAGACGTAGATCGGTAGGGGAGAGATCTCCGTGCGCACCCCAGTGTTCGAACCTCAAGGGTCTGCCGGAACCCGAAATCCGACAGAACATAACTGAGTTTGTCGCCTCTTGGGGACACTAGGACTACTCCAGCACCAGAACCATTCAACATCTTAGATCCATCAAAGAACATGGTCCAGTGTTCTGAGTCAACTTGAGTCGGCTGCTGTGGCTCAATCCACTCGGCCAAGAAATCTGCAATTGCTTGAGACTTAATTGCCTTTTTTGCTTCAAACTTGATATCCAGAGAGTGAATTTCAATTTCCAACTTCGCCACTCAACCTGTTGCATCTCGATTGTTCAATCTTTCGGACAATGGAGCGTCGTTGACGACTGAAATTGAGTGGCCTTGGAAGTAATGTGCAACTTTCTTCACAGTCAAGTAGATTCCATAGACAAGCTTCTAGTAATGTGGATACCTTTGCTTGGACGGAGTCAAGACTTCAGAAATGTAATACACTGGGTGTTGCGCTTTATAGGCCTTGCCTTCTTCTTCTAGCTCGACTGTGAGCACTGTGCTGACAACCTATCTAGTGGCTGCAATATACAACAATAGAGGCTCTTTGCTGACCGGAGCAGCAAGCACCGGCTGGATGGAAAGAAGAGCTTTGAGCTCGACAAACGCTGCTTCAGCTTCAGGAGTCCACTCGAATGTATCAGACTTTTTCATCAGTCGGTAAAGAGGCAATGCCTTTTCACTGAGATGAGAAATGAATCGACTTAATGCAGCCAGACAACTTGTGAGCTTTTGAACGTCATGCACACGCATATGGCATTTCATTCGGAGAATTGCTCCAATCTTTTCTGGGTTTGCATCAATCCCTCGTTCGGAAACAAGAAAATCGAGTAACTTCCCTCCCGGGACTCTGAATGTGCACTTCACTCGATTGAGCTTGATGCCATTTCTTCTTAAATTGGCGAAGGTTTCAACGAGGTCAGTCAGCAGGTCGGAACTCTTGCGTGACTTGACCATGATATCATCCATGTATGCTTCCACATTTCGACTGATTTGAGTGAGAAGGCACTTCTGGATCATGCCCACAGAGTCGATTAGTCGAATTGCAGACTCAGGGATTTCTCCCTCCAGCGTATATGGTTCCCGTCCGAGCCGAGCTCGCCACCTACAATGGCGGGGAGCAAGTGGAGAGCTTCCCCAGTCCCTCTACGGGGGAGCGGGTGTGCCTTGTTCCTTACTTATTAAGGGGACTCGGATTTCCAATTCATCCGTTCCTCCGCGGGCTCCTGGAGTTTTACGGCCTGCAACTGCATAATTTCACCCCTGCTTCCATATCACACATCGCCGGCTACATTGCCCTTTGCGAGTTATTCCTGGGCTGCGAGGCTCATTTCGAGCTGTGGAAGAGGCTATTTTGCCTCGTCCCTTGCACACAGAAGGGGTCACTTTACCAAGTGGGCGGAGCCAAAATATGGCGCATCGCCAAAACCGGATACCTGTCCGGTACTCCGAAGAAGACATCCGAAGACTGGCCTTCGGAATGGTTTTATATGGAGGACCTCCCTCTTCTGGACCCTGTTCGGCGGGGTCTTCCTGAGTTCAACAATGCTCCTCTGAAGAAACGCCAAAACTGGCTCCCACGGAGCCCCCAGGAGGAAGACAAAGGAGAAGTCCTTTACTTGATGAACCGGATTAAAGCACTAGCTCAATCAGGATTGACAGTAATCGAAGTTATGTCAATATGCATAATGCGGGGAGTGCATCCACTTCAATATCGAGGGCACCCCATGTGGTGTTTTAACGGGGAAGATGATGTCACCCGTTGCGGGCGTAAGGGACCGAACTCCACCGCTGCTTTAGCAAAAATTCTGTCCGAGTTGTTCAAGGGAGAGGAAGAGGAGTTCATCCGCATCAAGCCACGGGATGGATTCTCCATGTACAACCCTCCAATCTAGGTGAGTTATATCTCCTTACTCCCATTCTTCCCGCATTTTTTGTCGTAGGTACTTACCTTGCCATTTTATGGCAGGAACTACGAAAAGCTGTAAGGGAGGTCAATAGCCCATCTCCACAACCAGAGGACCCTGACCGGGCCCTCAGTCACGGACTCGAAGAAGATTCGGACATATTCGTGGAGCTGATAGACAGGCAGTTCTATCAATTGAGCTGTGATGACGGCATGGTGGCCATTACGGCCAACTATCCCGGATTGCTCCCTGCATCGCACGTAAGAAAAACCAAAATCCCAACTCCAAAAACTAGGATCCCCCTTTAGACACTTCACCTACCATATATATATGGTGTTTTACAGGGAAGGCATTCGGGACGCTGTGCGGAACCCGCAGCAAGTCGCCAACAAGAGGCACCATGGTCGGGTAGGGCAAAAAGGAAGGCGGTCAGGACGGAGACGCCAGCGCAGAGGTATGACAA
This sequence comes from Triticum monococcum, assembly GCA_034509565.1. Taxonomy (NCBI): domain Eukaryota; kingdom Viridiplantae; phylum Streptophyta; class Magnoliopsida; order Poales; family Poaceae; genus Triticum; species Triticum monococcum. The sequence goes on along the minus strand of CM067843.1, from coordinate 392,232,840 downwards.
AAAATCCCGCTCCATGGCTATCGTCTTTCTCAAAATGTAATGACGTCCCATGTTTAATTAATAGAAAAAACGCTCGCTGGAATATGTCCGGAGAGGCTGCTGATCATGCTTCCACCAGTCGGGCTCCAGGGCCGGACATAGAGGTGGAAGCTGACATGGGGCAGACGCCGGATACTCCTCCTACAGAGGATGCGGATAGACTGTCCGCTACAAATTCAGAAGTGGAGTGCGCCATGAATCATAGGCGTCGCTGGGCCGTACTCCGTGACGCTTGCTTCTCAGCAAAGGCATTTGATGCCTTCAATTCTGGAGACGCGTACCTTTGTGCTGCTCAAAATGGTCTAGCCAGAGCGACGGATCAGTATGTAAGGGATGTACGGGTAAGTAAATCTGACGATTATATCTATCAGTAGCCCCTGAGACTTGAAATAGTTGACGCAACTGATTTAAGGATCAATATTTGTGTAGGTTCTTACCGAGAAGAATCCCCAACTGTCTCAAGAGCTGGACGAGTGCAAGGCCGAGCTGGAAGCCGTTGTTGCCGCATTGAAAGAGTCCAAAAAGGGTCCCCCTGGTAACTCTTTTGTCTATTGCAAACAATATCAGTACCAGGTAGTATGCGGCGTACATGCACACCTAACAATAGATGTTGCAGGTGGCCCCGGAGTGAATCCGGAGGTCGTGGAGGCGGATACGGCATGTGATGATCGACAGCGAAACGCTGGCGAGCGCGTGCTGACGCGAGTCAGGCAGGAGAAAAACGATATCCAAGATGCCAATATCCGGCTAGGCGCAGAACTGAAGGATGTCCGAGCCTAGCTTGCAGACTCTGTGAAGGAGAATAAACGGCTTCAGCGCGACATTTTTAGTAAGTGCTTGAACGAACTTTTTAAAGGAGTTCGGCAAAGAAGCCAGCTAACAGTGTTATATCTGCAGGTATGCTGAATTGCTGACGGGTCGTCCCCGGAGGAGATGCCTGGGTCCTTGGGTGATCTTCTGCCAGAGCTCTCACAGCTGCAGGAACAAGTTCGACAAGTGATGCAGAGTATTGCCCAAGCCTTGCGGCCGTCCGCGTCCCCGCCAAGAGGCATGGGGAGCTTATAGAGAAGCTGAAGGGAGCACGGCGGCGCTTCCGGTTATGGAAGATATCGGCCTGTCGACAGGGTGCATGGGAAGCCTGGGCTATGGTGAAGACACAATACACCAAGGCTGACCCAAACCACATGGCCGAGGTCGGACTTGTGGGGCTCGACGGGAAAGAAATCCCTGTCAGTTTAGTGTATGATCAAGTAGAGTTAGGCACAAAGTATTCCCAACAGGATTGTAGGCTAGACAGCCTGTTGGATGGTATAGAAGAAGAATTTAATCAGTCTTAGTGACTGTGTAATTCAAGTGACATATGAAATGTCCCTAGCCAGATTGTGAATCATTTGTCATGGCGGACCTTTTCGCGTCGACCTCTGGACCCGATAGTCCGGAGTGTATCTGAATACCCACTCGGTTGTATAAAAACCGGGGTACGCATGGAAACCAGGCGTAGGGGTCATAAGTGCTTGAACAGACAAGTACCCAACTAGCTATGTTATATTACATGGGTAGTAAGAAACATTTTCTAGGGAGAATAGTTCCGTTAAGGGTTCCTTTCCCTGGGTACGCATGCCCTAATGTGCATGTTCGGACTACGAGTCGCAGGTTAAAAACATCTGGGGGCGTGTAGTAATTTAAATGAAAGTCATATTTTATTCACCGACCGAATATTCTCTTAAGAACGCTAGCTTTCGGCTTCACCCAGTCTGAGGTACACATTCGGCTGACCCGGCAGTAACAATCGCAGAGGTGCTCCCGTTATGCCCTAGTCGAATTAATGGGAACGTAGGGCATAAACATAAGAGCCAGGCAACCCAGCTTGGCCAAAACTTAAGTCATATCGATGCATATAATGGTGAAAAAAGGTACATGCGGAAGAGTGACACATGTGCGGGGCATGAAGCCCGGAAAAATAATTAGATTAAGCTTCTGTATAGGAAGCCCCCAGGTATATTGAGCGCGGTTAGCGCGTCAAGATTGTGTAACGAAGACACAGGTTTAGCCCTTTAGGTCTTTGAAGAGAAAAGAGAGAAAGAAAGTGGAAAAAACAGATGTGCAAAAAATTCATGGAGGTAAGGAGACGAACATAGAGTCCGGCGCTAGGCGTAGAATCTTCGGAGTCTGGCTGCGTTCCATGGGTTTGGCTCGATTTGGTTATTCGATGCATCCCACAGACGGTACGCTCCACCGGTCAGAACCTGGTCGATAATGAAGGGACCTTCCCATTTGGTCTTGAGCTTGTTCTTTTTATTCTCCGGCAGGCGCAGAACTAGTTCACCAACATTATAGATTTTGTCCCGCACTTCTCTGCTTTCATACCTTCGAGCCTGTTGTTGATAGAATGTGGATCGGGCTTTTGCCACATCGCGCTCCTCCTCCAGGGCATCCAAACTGTCCTGCCGATCGAGCTCGGCCTCTCTTTCTTCGTACATGCGCACTCGAGGTGAGTCATGAATTATGTCGCAAGGCAGTACCGCCTCAGCGCCGTACACCATAAAAAACGGTGTGTATCCGGTAGTGCGATTCGGCGTGGTCTGCAGCCCCCATAGTACGGAGTCGAGCTCTTCTACCCAATGGGTGTCTGATTCCTTTAAGGACCGGGCTAATCTAGGTTTAATACCATTCATGATAAGACCATTCGCGTGTTCGACTTGACCGTTAGTTTGCGGATGATAGACAGAAGCATAATTGAGCTTGATGCCCATGTTGCTGCACCAAAGTTTAACCTGGTCGGCTGGAAAGTTTGTGCCGTTGTCAGTGATGATGCTATGGGGAACGCCATAATGGTGTACAACCTCGGATATGAAGTCTATCACCGGTCCGGATTCAACCGTTTTGACAAGTTTGGCTTCTATCCATTTGGTGAATTTGTCCACCATGACCAGTAAGTATTTTCTCTTATGGGTTCCCCCTTTGAGGGGTCCGACCATATCGAGCCCCCAGACCGCGAAGGGCCAAGTAATGGGGATGGTTTGGAGGGCGGTAGGTGGCATGTGGCTTTGGTTTGCAAAAAGCTGGCAACCAACACAATGTTGAACCAGATGTTGTGCATCTGCCCGGGCCGTCGGCCAATAAAAACCTGTATGGAAGGCCTTACTTACAAGGGTCCGGGCTACTGCGTGGTGGCCGCCGAGTCTGGAATGGATTTCTGCCAAAAGCTTCCGCCCTTCCTCTTCGGAGATGCACCTTTGAGGACTCCGGTTGTGCTTTTCTTATAAATCTCTCCCTCATTGACCTTGTGGGCTTTAGATTGTCGCACTATGCAGCGAGCCTCATTTTGGTCCTCGGGTAATTCCTGTCTAGTTAGGTAGGCCAGAAATGGTTTTTTCCATGGGGCGATGACGACCATTATCGCGTGGGCAGACGGTGTTATTTCGGTGGTAGAGCCTCCGATTGTGTCAGAGTATTCGGTATCTGGGGTTGTGGCCGGGTCCGGACTAACTTTGCCGATGTCCCCTTCCCATACCACTGATGGTTTAAACAGTCTTTCCAGGAAGATGTTTGGTGGGACAAGGTCGTGTTTAGCGTCGATATGAGCTAGGATGTCTGCTACCTGGTTGTTTTCCCGAGCCACATGGTGGAAGTCTAGCCCCTCAAACCGGGCTGACATTTTGAGGACGGCGTTGCGATATGCCGCCATTTTCGGACCCTTGGCATCAAAGTCTCCATTTATTTGGGATATTGCGAGGTTCGAGTCCCCACACACCTCTAGGCGGTGGATGCCCATGGAAACTGTCATCCAAAGGCCATGTAGTAGGGCCTTGTATTCGGCTGCGTTATTGGAGTCCATATATTGTATTTGGAGCACGTATTGCACCGTGTCTCCAGTGGGGACGTCAGGACGACGCTAGCCCCTAGACCAGCCAGCATTTTAGAGCTGTCGAAGTGCATGATCCAATTGGAGTATGGGTCGTACTCTTTAGAGAGTTCGGCTTCTGTCCATCAGGCTACGAAATCGGCCAGTACTTGTGACTTAATGGCTCGTCGTGGCTTATATGTTATGTAGAACGGGAGGAGTTCAATGGCCCATTTGGCAATCCGCCCGTGGCATCATAGTTGTTTATTATGTCATTGAGTGGTACTTCGGATGCCACCGTGATTGAACACTCTTGAAAGTAGTGTCATAGTTTCCGAGATGCCATAAATAACGCGTATGCTATATTTTGGTAATGTGGGTACCGTGATTTGCATGGGGTGAGGATGGTGGATACATAATATACCGGCTTTTGAAGCGGGAATTTATGTTTGTCCGTCCGTCTCTCGTTCGAAGACGAGCACTGCGCTTACAACTTGGTGAGTTGCTGCTATATATAATAGCATTGGTTCGCCAACAGTTGGCGCAGCCAGGATTGGGTTGCCGGCCAGGATGGCTTCGATTTCTTCCAGTCCAGCCTTGGTTGCGTCCGTCCACTCGAAGTGTTCAGTGCACCTAAGAAGGCGATAAAGGGGAAGTGCCTTTTCTTCTAATGGGGAGATAAAGCGGCTTAAAGCCGCCACGCATCCAGTCAATTTCTGGATTTGCTTAAGGTCAGTTAGGATAGCCAACTGTGACAGAGCTTGGATTTTAGCTGGATTTGCTTCAATTCCTCTACTGGAGACGATGAAGCCCAGGAGCTTTCCAGCGGGGATGCCGAAGACACATTTTTCCGGATTGAGCTTAATGTCGTATGTTCGGAGATTGGTGAACGTGAGCCTCAAGTTGTCTATTAAAGAGTTGACGTGTCTGGTTTCAATGACCACGTCATCTACATATGCCTCCACAGTCTTGCCGATCTGCTTTTCCAGACATGTCTGGATCATGCGCTGATATGTTGCGCCGGTGATTTTGAGCCCAAAGGGCATTGTGTTAAAGCAGAAGGGGCCGTATGGTGTTATAAATGCTATTGCGGCTTGATCAGACTCCGCCATCTTAATCTGGTGGTAACCAGAGTATGCGGCGAGGAAGCTCAGTGATTCGTGTCCTGCGGTAGCGTCGATGATTTGATCGATGCGAGGGAGTGGGAAGGGATCCTTTGGGCAAGCCTTGTTAAGGTCTTTGAAGTCGACACATAGGCGCCAGGATTTGTCCTTCTTTGGTACCATCACCAGGTTTGCTAGCCAATCTGGATGTTTTATTTCTTTAATGAATCCGGCTTCCAGTAGCTTGGCCAGCTCCTCTCCCATGGCGTGTCGCTTAGGTTCAGAGAAACGTCGAAGAGTCTGCTTGACCGGCTTGAATCCTTTTAGAATATTAAGGCTATGCTCGGCCAATCTGCGTGGGATTCCTGGCATGTCTAAAGGATGCCAGGCGAATATGTCCCAATTCTCGCGCAGAAACTCCCGTAGTGCGGCATCTACAGCGGGGTCTAAGTGTGCCCCAATGGATGCTGCTTTTGTAGGGTCCATTGGATGGACTTGGAATTTAACTATTTTATCCGCTGGTTTAAAGGAGGTGGACTTGGATCTTTTGTCTAGTATCACGTTGTCCCTGTCCACCCTGCAGCGCAGCGCGGTTAACTCCTCCGCCACAAGGGCTTCGGATAATGCCTCGAGGGCTAGTTCGGCTATTTTGTTCTCAGTGCGGAGTGCTATGTCCGGATCACTAGCTAGAGTCATAATTCCCTTGGGTCCGGGCATTTCGAGCTTCATGTGCCCGTAATGGGGTATGGCTTGAAAAATCGTGAATGCCTCCCGCCCTAGAAGGGCGTGGTATCCGCTACTAAATGGGGCCACTTGGAATGTAATTTCTTCGGACATATAATTCTCCGAAGTGTCGAATACCACATCAAGTGTGATTTTCCCAGCGCAACGTGCCTCCCGACTAGGGATGATTCCTCGGAAAGTCGTACTGCTTTGCTCAATACGGTTTCTGTCTATGTCCATCTTTCGGAGAGTTTCCTCATAGATGAGGTTTAATCCGCTGCCGCCATCTGTGAGCACCTTAGTGAGCCGAAAAGCCATCCACAATTGGACTGAGGACCAAAGCGGCTGGTGCTCGGGCTGTTCGGAATTTAGGTTCGTCACTGTCGTTGAAGGTGATAGCTGTGTCACTCCATGGAGTTATTGCTGCCACGTGGCAGACTTTGGCAAGGCCGCGGAGTGCTCGCTTACGCCTATTATTTGAGGCGAAGGTCTCAAAGACTGTTAGTACTGTGTTGTTATCCGTGGGGAGGTGCTCTGAGGTATTTTGAGTGAGAAGATCCTCACCGCTTTTGGCCACCTGCCGGAGTACCCAACATGCTCAAAGGATGTGTGTTGATATGGTATCCACTATACTATGGATTTTGCAGGGCCCGTTGAGCCATCCCTCCAATACGGTTGTCGGTGTTCTGGGAACGGGGGTCCCCAGACTTGCCTGCCTGCGGCCTGCGGCGTGCCTCAAAGGGGGGCCTAGCACGGCCCATCTTCACCAACACAGACCCCAGACCCTCGCGAGGGGCCAAGCCTCGTGGGGCGGATGACGCGGAGCTTCCTCAGGCACGGCCTCACCAGGCTGGCTCGCCAGGAGTTGGAGAGATCAAGGCAGGGTACCTCACGAGGTGCCCGTGACGCAAGCCATGACGGCCGAGGGCGCCAGGCGGGTGCCAGCCCGCACAGTGTCCTACTTTCCTCTTTGGTGCAAAGGGGGCAAGCGCAGCCGTGGAGTACCGAGGCATCAGGCAAGGGTTGCCATTTCGGTGCAACAAGACCAAGACCAAGAGGACTGCAAGATGGAGGTCATCGTGGAGCCTAAGACGGCGTCACCACCAGAGCTTTGTGCAGGCGAAGACTACTTTTGTCAGGATAGCTAGTACTAGCTGTCCCCCTTCAAATTAGCCCGCCATTGTTGGCTCCCTTCTCGCTCAATATTTGGGAAGAGGACCAGGGCCTCTATAAATAGGACCAGCCACCCACAGGGTAGGGGGAGAGCCAGAGAGGTTAGAGAGAGGTTTAGAGAGACAAAGAGGCATAAACAATAGAGAGAGAGAGAAGGGTGACTGAGCTCCTCCCAGCAGTTCATCGCCCCAGCCAAGAACAGACCCTCGCGAGGCTGTTCTTCCTTGTATTGTTCATCATCATCAGCCCAAGAGGCAATCCACCACACCACACACTAGAGTAGGGTATTACACCACAATGGTGGCCCGAACCAGTATAAACCCTGTGTCTCTTGTGTCGTTCTTTCCATAGCTTAGATCTTAGCGAGGCAGAGGGGTGTAGGTAGGTAGGAGGCGAAATCTCCGCGCACACCCCAGTGTTCGAACCTCAAGGGTCTACCGGAACCCGAAATCCGACAACGGTTCCACGCCCTGTAGTGGGATTTTGCTTCTTTGTAATTGAGTCAGGCGACTTATAAGAGTGCGCCCTTTTAGTTCAGACCGGGGGTTTTGTCAGGGCCGGATTATCCCAAAATTGCGTTTGGGTTTTCCAGGCACTCTCCATCGCACAGTATTTCCGTACAATGTTCGCCAAGTCAGTGAAGTGTGCTACGTCACGACGACTTATGGCGTTGAGGACTCCCATGTCCATGCAATTGTTGCAAAAGAACTAAATTGCATCTTCCTCGCGACAGTCCTTGACCTTGTTCATTACAAGGAGGAATCTGGCCCAATAGTGATGTACTGTCTCTTGGGGCGCTTGCCTAATATGGGAAAGATAGTTTGTATCAGGGTGGGTGGGTGGATTTAAGTCTATTCCTTGACCCAATCCGTGATCCTGGTGCAGGGGAGTTTCTGATCTTGGAAGTTCGGGCTCCGGGATATTGCCCTGCGGGTTTGGTGTGCGGCCTGATTCTGGATTCAGGGTTAGGGCGGCGTCCTCCCGCGAGCACGTATCTTGTTCGAAGAGCTCGGGAATCCGGACATAGTTCGTCCTCAGGATAGAGGGAGAATCACCGCATTGCTCATCCACCACCGCTATTTAATGGGTGACCGGCGGCGAGTTAATCTCCCTTTGGTCGGGTTTAAGCCCGATCCGATCGTAGTCCGTAGTGACTCCCAAAGCGGCAATGCGATCCAAGAGCTCATTCAAAGAGGAGAGCTCCATCGGATCCATCTGCTCGACAAATTTTGGGCCGATGTGGAGGCTATTTTTGATGACTCGAGAGGTTATCGTCGGTGCAGCGGCCGAGCAGGCGGTCATGACGAAGCCGCCTAGTCGGAGAGTTTGGCCTATAGCCAGGGCTCCCCCAGAGGTGATGTTGTCCTTGACAACGAGGCGATCCATCTTCCTTATGATGACGACACGGTGGAACTCTCAATGAAAGCACCAACGTCGGTGCCAAAACCGGCGGATCTCGGGTAGGGGGTCCCGAAGTGTGCGTCTAAGGCGGATGGTAACAGGAGGCAGGGGACACGATGTTTACCCAGGTTCGGGCCCTCTTGATAGAGGTAATACCCTACGTCTTGCTTGATTTTTCTTGATGATATGAGTATTACAATAGTTGATCTACCACGACATCGGAGAGGCTAAACCCTAGAAGCTAGCCTGTGGTATGATTATATGTTGTCCTACGGACTAAAACCCTCTGGTTTATATAGACACCGGAGGGGGCTAGGGTTACACAAGGTCGGTTTACAAAGGAGGAGATATACATATGCATATTGCCCAGCTTGCCTTCCATGCCAAGTAAAGTCCCATCCGGACACGAGACGAAGTCTTCAATCTTGTATCTTCATAGTCCAACAGTCCGACAAAGGATATAGTCCGGCTGTCCGGAGACCCCCTAATCCAGGACTCCCTCGGACGCGTTCATCGAGTGCCGACTAGAGATTCTCCAAACAGGTACACTCAGCCAAGGTGGCTAAGCACGTAGCCTCCAAGGCCCGAGCATCAGAGGTCTCCCCAACGATGGGGGTCGTTTCAGCGATGCAGCTCCTCCCTTTGCTCCATAGTGAGGGCTTGGGGATAGTATTCGTCATGATCACGCGACAGATCACTGCTGCCCTGAAGAAATCTAGGCGAACTGCATTGGGAGTCGACCATGAGGACTTCCGCCTCAGGGTCATTGCTCTCACACTCGGAAAGAGTGTCTGAGTGACCACTCGATAGGTCGAATGATTTGTAGAGAGATTCGTCGGGCTCGATTGTTGCGACTTGAGGGGTGGTCGACTGGTGAGCCACCGCATGCTTCACCCATCATTGAAGCCGCAAATGACCAGATCACTTGTGATGGTGGACTGCGGGGGGTGAAGACACAACGGGAGCCAATCGATATTGGGTCGATGGCTGCCGTGGAAGTACACAGTAGGCACTTGCGTGAAAGTGCGCCGCCCTGTAGACGGGAAGGGCCTCGATGTCGATGGGGGCTTCCTGGAGCCAGGTAGAGTCATCGGCGATGAAGACGAGTGCCCCGATTCGTATCTCGTGGCCCAAAGCCAAACCACCACCGAAAACCATGTTGACAGAGAACGAAATTCGCCACCTCACCGAAAGTCGCTTAGACGCCTGCCCCATGGTGGGCACCAACTGTCGTGGGAATGAGTCTGATAGTAAGAGTAGGGGGTACGTAGGAGAAGGCAGTGTCCTAGCTACGGTGAGGGTGTACACACAAGTTTACGAGTTCAAGCCCATCTCGGAGGAGGTACAAGCCCTATGTCTTGGTGTTGCTGAGGCTTGTCGACTGGATATGTGTTGAAGTTACAAGGGGTGTGACCCCTTGTGCCATAGGGGGTGGCTTTTATATAGTGTGCTAGGCCCCTCACTGCCCTTGATTACACAGGGTTCAATGTGAGTTAAGACTGGAACGTTACTGGTAACGCCTACTATTAATGATCTTTATGGTGAAGGAGTGAATGCCTGACCGTTGCCATCCTGGGGTGACTTTAGTCCTTCTATACTCCAAGTGATTCTTTTGTATGGTCGAGTGATTTTATCGCTGTCGAGTGGAATTGGGATATCTGAGTGGAATCTTCTATCGAGTGGATCATACCTTAGGGTGATTTCAGTCGGTATCCTCTGCTGAACCTTGTAAGTCTTGGTCTCGTAGGAAGTGTCCTTGGGTAGGGTGTCTGGGTTAGTCCTAAGACCCTACCCTAGGTACATGTCATTATATCAGCGGTTAGATAATACGTAAACCCCCACTTCAATTGGCATTTCCTATTCTCTACATACCCCGCTTAAGTGTCCACCAACTTCATCGTCCCCAGCAAGCCATGCTACACACTGGCACACACTTTGCAGCCATGTCGAGCGACAGCGAGGACGATAGTTCGGCCAGTAGTCTGGCGCAGGATCATAGGTCAACGTCGGAATCATCCCACTCGTCTTCCATGAGTCCAGCGTCGAGCCCAGAGCTCGATTATATCCAGATCATGGAAGGGCCGTCGCCTCCGTAGTCTTCGGACAACAACTAGACAGACGAGGAGCCGTCGGAGAATGAAGAATAGAACAACGATGATGAGGAGGAGCAATGGTCGAATGAGGAGGATGACGACGACAGCAACGACGATGACAACGGCGGCATCGATGAAATGCCAACAGTCAGCGACAAGAAGCTTCCTCGCCAAGATGATGTCACGGGGACATCCAACAACAACAACAACAACAACAAGAAGGAGTAAATTAAGCAGACTGTATATATCTTTGTTTCCGTTCGCTCATATTAATTTGCTATCTCTGTTTATCCTGTCAATCTCATCACAGACGGTTAGTAATACATATTCGACAGAGATCTTCTACATTATCGCCCATATGTTGGTTTGTTGAACTGTGTGCCCTGATGAGCACACAATTCACAAAAAAAGACCATATGGGCTGTCTATAATGATCGCACACTATTCTTATTACCGACCTGTTTGCATGGTATCACACACATCTTGTTACACCGACTCATTTGTGTAGACCTCGATCATCGCAAACGGTTCATCGAATCGAACTGTATGTCGTATATGGCACACACCTTGATCTGGCTGCCCGTTTCTGTTGTTCTGTCTCATCGCATATGGTTCATATGGATCAACCGTATGCCCACCATCGCACACGCAACTAAAATCTGAACCGCGTTTGATGTATCATTCATCGCAAATGTTTTGCGTCTTTTTTGATGTTTTTTTACATCACTGTTTGTGATTAATGCATCGCACACAGTTTCAACGAAGTGTCTCTGATCGTAGTGTCGCATTAGCAGCAACCTGCAGTAGTGCAATCAACAACTTGAGCAAGAGGAAGTAAGACTTACGATCTCGTCCTCTGCCGCGTGCAATGGCCATCTTGTCTCAAGCTGATGAACCACATTACAAAACTTGATGACATTGATCTGGATAGCGTGCCAGCGATATGACAATGACCTCACGTTCCGTGGTTGAGTGATGTACGTGTCGTAGGGTGCAATGTGCTTTCGTGTGGGAAAGTTTTCATGCACTTGCTCCCGTAAGGGATCCCCTTTGCTCCTGCCTATGAAATCCGCGGATACGACCAGCCACGCATCGCACAACAACTCATCCTCCGTGGTTGAGTAGCTCACCATCCTTCGTACTCTAAAAAAGACATAATATGTGAAAATAAGCTCAATGGCATTTGACTGAACACATGTTGGGTGTGGTGACGGTGTCCTAAACTAAGGGGTTCCGAGTCGGCTCGTAATCCCCAGGCTGGGTTTGTGGGACTCACTCTCCATCGGATGGACTCCGGAATCTACACGCCTGGACATAATCAATACGACATCTTCCAAAGACTTGACGTACACTCCAAGACATCTCCTACTGCCTCCTTGTGATCCCCTAGAAATCGACCATGTAACCCTATATGCCCTGCCAGGCATGTATATAAGCTAGACAGTTTAGCCCGTAGAGGGGACTGAATCACAATTAATTTCACCTAGTCCTAGGGTTAGAACACAACTTACAATCTCGAGGTAGATCAAGATTGTACTCAATACATCATCATCAATATAACAAAATTAGGACGTAAGGTTTTACCTCCATCAAGAGGGCCTGAACCTGGGTAAACATCATCTCCCTTGTTCCTGTTACCACCGAGGAGATCCATAGCTCAGGACCCCCTACCCCGAGGTCCGCCAGTTTTGACACCGACAATGGTTCTTTCATTGAGAGTTCCTTTGTAATATCAAAAAAAGGATCGACGACTCATTTCAGACTAATTGCGGCGCCGACTATGGGAATATATATGCCCCTGGACTACTTTTTGTGTTCGACTGCATGATATTTTGCGCTGACTCTACAGGTCATCTGGCCTTTGTCAAGAATGATGCCCCAGATTAGATCGTGACTTTTGGACGCTTGGAATACACCACAGATTCCTGCGGTGAGCTCGTCCTGTTAGGCTGGATGCCCGGCCGGATTGAGGGCATATCAGACATCGGAGGCTCGACTCTGGAACCGATCTCCTTCGAGGATGTCAGATCAGGATCCCCGGCAGCGCCCGAGGAACTAAGTATATCAACCTTGGGTGATCTAGTCTCTGCGTCAAGCCCTGACGCTAGTCCGCCTCAGATATTACATCGGATTTACAACCGACTCTTGTGCCAGATCCGAAATCAACTTCGGATCTTCATCGTGCTGAAGATGTGCCAGCATATAGGCCTGGTGTATCTTGAGTTAGCCCTGCCTATAGCCAGGCCATGAACCCCGCGGAACTATCTTAGCTACACAAGATGCTCAACCGCATCCAGAGCTTATCCATCTCGGACGGTCAGACTTTAGTGTATGACAAGATCGTACTTAAAGCCGATGACGGGGAAATTTACGTCCGACCCACCACCCACATAGTCGCCACACACGACGATTTAACCGATGTGTTAGACTACTAATAGGCTACCAACATGGATGAAGATGTCGAACCCCTGCAGAAAACACTCCGTCGGTGGTAAACACTAGCAAATGGATGAAAACGTCTAGATAAGATGTGTACATGGTTGATACTCCCAAGAAGCCATCCAGACGTTGGCAAAGATGCAGAAGGGAGACTACCGAGGAACACTACGGGAACAATGCCATCGCCGACAACAACGACGCTGCAGCCGACGAGGCTGGAAACCCCAGAGAGGATTTTCATGCCTCCCAGAGCGACATGCCAGCCCTGAAGGAAAGACACAGACCCCGATGACCTCTTTGAAGTGGCTGATTACAACTACTTACCTGAATCCCAGGAGGATGAGAGCATCGGTACCAAGGACTATATTGTCCACAAACACCCTTTTGAGTAAGAACGCTTCCGGGGGCGCCTCGTGGCCACCTCTCGAAGCATGGAGAGGAATCAGCAGCAGCTGCAGGATAATGAGGATGCACTAAACGAAAAGTGGGTCATAATTCTCTGGGCCAAGCAAGACCTCCAAGAATGGTGATGTAGCACGCCTAAATCTTATCCGCGCACATGTTTGCTACCTGAGTTCGATGAAGAACTAACTGACAATGTTCCTTTAATGCGTGGACGAGTGGATCAACCCGACCGACCCCCTAGAGGGTGCGACAGGCCAGTGTGGAAAAATTTCCACAACCAAACCGCACGCCGTCATGGCAAGGACCCTCTTGATTACATATAACCTCACGACGCTTGGCGCCATATAGAGGCAAATGGGGTGCCACTTCGGACCATTGTGGTGTAATACCCTACTCCAGTGTGTGGTTGGTGGATTGCCTCTTGGGGCTGATGATGATGAACAATACAAGGAAGAATAGCCTCGCGAGGGTCTGTTCTTGGCTGGGGTGATGAACTGCTAGGAGGAGTTCAGCCACCTTTCTCTCTCTTCTCTCTCTCTCTGCTTGCAAACCGAATGAACCAAACCCAACCCCCTGCTATGTGGGTGGCTGGTTCTATTTATAGAGGCCCTGGTCCTCTTCCGAAATATTGAGCGGGAAGGGAGCCAACAATGGCGGGCTAATTTGAAGGGGGACAGCAAGTATCAACTATCCTGACAAAAGCAGTCTTCGCCTGCGCAAAGCTCTGGTGATGACGCCGTCCTGGGCTCCACGGTGACCTTCGTCTCGTAGTCCTCCTGGTCTTGGTATCGTTGCACCGAAATGGCAACCTTTGCCTGATGCCTCGGTACTCCGCAGCTGCGCTTGCCCCCTTTGCACCAAAGAGGAAAGGAGGACGCTGCGCGCGCTGGCACCCGCCTGGCGCCCTGAGTCGTCATGGCTTGCGTCACAGGCACCTCGCGAGGTACCCCGCCTTGATCTCTCCGCCTCCTCGCGAGCCATCCTAACGAGGCCGTGCCTGAGGAAGCTCCATGTTGTCTGCCTCGCGAGGCTTGGCCCCTCGCGCGGGTCTTGAGTCTTGTGTTGATGAAGATGGGCCGTGCTGGGCCTCCTTTGAGCCACGCCGCAGGCCGCAGGCAGGCAAGTCTGGGGACCCCCGTTCCCAGAACACCGACAAGGTCGGCCTCGGGGGTCCACTCGAACGGACCCTTCTTCTTCATCAGCCTGAAGAACAGCAAGGCGCACTCCCCCAACTTGGGGATGAAGCACCCCAGCGAGGTCACGCAGCTTGCAAGCTTTTGAATCTCCTTGAGGTTTTTGTGGTGGGCTCATGTCTTCGATTGCCTTGACCTTCTCCTGGTTGGCCTCGATCCCCCTGTGGGACATGAGGAAGCTCAGCAGCTTGCCGGAAGGAACACCAAGCACGCACTTCTCCGGGTTGAGCCGCAAGTCCACCTGGCGCAGGCTTGCTAAGGTTTCCTCTAGGTCCTCAATCAAAGTTCTTGCCTCTTGAGACTTCACCACAATGTCGTCGACGTAGGCCTCAGCGTTTCTCCCGAGCTACCGCCCCAAGGCAATGTGCATTAGTTGCTGAAAGGTCGCTCATGTGTAGCGTAGTCCGAATGGCATGCAAGTGAGTATACCCCGCATGGGGTCAAGGAAGTTGTTTTCTCCACATCTTCCACCGCCATCTTGATCTGGTGGTAGCCTGAGAAAGCATCCAGGAAACATAGCAGATCACACTCGGCGGTGGAGTTGACAATCTGGTCGATGCACGGCAGTGGGAATGGGTCTTGAGGTCAAGCCTTGTTGAGGTTGGTGAAGTTGACACACATGCTCTCCTTCCCTCCTTTCTTCGGCACGACGACCGGGTTCTCTAGCCACTCTGGGTACCGGACCTCGCGAATGACACCCGCTGCCACCAGCTTGCGGGTTTCCTAAACGATGAAGGACCACTTCTCCGTGGATTGTCACCTCACCCTCTGCTTCATAGGGCGCACGTTGGGGCATACTCTCAGATGATGCTCAATTACTCTTCTCGGGACCCCAACCGGTTGCTTGGGCTCCTAGGAGAATACTTCCTTATAAGCCCGCAAGAAGTCCACCAACTCCTTTTCTTGATCTGGATGAGATCTGTGCCTATGGTAAAGGTAGCGCCACAGGCCCTGTCCGCGTCGACTGGTATTTGCTTCGTCTTGGCCTGTCGTTGAGTGAATAAATGGTTTTTCTTGGTCGGCGCAGCCCCCTTGGTCCTGGACACGGCCTTGTCGGCCGGGCAAGCTACCACCATGGCCCTGAGGGCGAGTTTGAGGGTTGCCAAGGCTTCCTTGGTTTCTCTGACCACGGTGAGGATGCCCTTGCTTCCTGGCATCTTCATGAGGTTGTAGGCAGGATGGGTAGCAGCCATGAACTAGGCCAGCACCGAGTACCCGAGGATGGCATTGTATGGTAAGCTAATGTGGGCGATGTCGAAGTTGATTAGCTCGGTGTAGTAGTTGTCGCGTGTGCCGAAGGTTACGGGGAGACGGATCTGCCCCAGGGGGTTGGAGAAGCCGCTGCCGACTCCGGAGAAGGGCTTGCTAGGGCGGAGCCGCTCCAGCGGCACATGAAGGAGACTAAAAGCCTCCACGGAGAGCACGTTGAGGCCGGCGCCGCCGTCGATGAGGGTCTTGGTGATGGCTACGCTGCAGATGGTGGGTGTGCAAAGCATCGGGAGCACGCCCGAACCAACGGTGGTGATTGGGTGATCCCTCAAGTCGAAGGTCGGGTCAGCCTTGGGCGACGCCCAACCTGGGGGAGCCCCCTGCCACATGGAGGCGGCGCCGATCTGGCGAAAGAACGGCTTGGTGTGATGGTCCGAGGGCGGCGCCTGCGAGCCACCGAGGACAGGGGGTGCTGGTCCCCCGAAGCGCGCGATGAAGAGGTCACACAGCTCCTCCCAGGAGGCCACAGAATATTCTGGCAGATGGAGGAGCCAGGCGTGCAGCATGCCAGCAAGGGCATTGGGAGCTAGTTGTCCATGACTTTACCGTCGCCCCCGGCCTCCAAGACGGCCTCCTCGTATGCGAGAAGGAAGGCTGTCGGATCCGCCGCACCATCGTAGTGGGGCGGCATCTCCGGCTTGAACATGTGCGGCCACCGCATCCGCCGCTAGGCGGGGGTGAAGGCCTAGAGCCCCATGGCGCTGTGGAGGGAGCCTATCGATGCAGTCGGAGAAGCGGCGGCGGCGATGAGAGCCACTTGGAGCGGCGAGGCCGTCGGGGGCAAGCTTCGACGCACCCCAACCTGGCGCATCAAATGTTGGATTTCGGGTTCCGGTAAAACCATTGAGGTTCGAACACTAGGGTGCGCACGAAGATCTCTCCCCCTCTCTAGCTCGCACACGCCATGATCTCACGGCCTAGCTCGACGAACCCAGAGAACAAGAGACACAAGAGATTATACTGGTTCGGGCCACCGATGTGGTGTAATACCCTACTCCAGTGTGGTGTGGTGGATTGCCTCTTGGGCTGAGGATGTAGAGTTACAAGGGAAGAACGGCCTCCTGAGGGGAAGTGCTCTTGTGCTTGGTGTGTGTGGTCGAGGATTCTCCCTAAATGAGCCGAGCCATTTCTATGGTGGTTGCTAGTCCTAAATATAGAGGCCCTGGTCCTCTTCTCAAATATTAGGCGGGAAGGGATCCCACAACGGCCAATTTGAAGGGGGCGGCTAGTACAAGCTATCCTGACAAAAGTAGTCTTCGTCTGCCAAAGGCTCTGGTGGTGACACCGTCTTGGGCTCCACGGTGACCTCTGTCCTGCTGTCCTGCTGGTCTTGGTCTCGTTGGACCGATATGGAAACCTCTGCCTGATGCCTTGGGACTCCTCGTCTATGCCTGCGTCTTTAGCACCAAAAAGGAAATGAGGACACTACACACGCTGGCGCCCGCCTCGCTCCAGTCGTCATGGCTTGCATTATAGAAACCTTGTGAGGTGTCCCTTGCCTTGATCTCTCCACCCCTCACGAGCCAGCCTGGTGAGGCCGCCCCTGAGGAGGTCTTGCGTTGTCCGCCTCGCGAGGCTTGGCCCCTCGCGAGGGTCTTGAGTGTTTGCTGGTGAAGATGGGCCGCATAGGGCCGCTGGTGGAGCCATGCCACGGGCCGCACGCAGGCAAGTCTGGGGACCCCCGTTCCCAGAACACCGACAGATTCCTTATCAAAAAGAACCAGATTATCGACTGCCTCGATGCCGAGGCCATTGCGGCATTTAAGTAGAATATCCGAGATGAATGGCTCGCCCGCCAGCTCAGGCAGGATAAGGCGAGGGCCATGGCGGCCCTCACCTCACATATTGTTGTATGGTAGAACCCTTAGTGAAGATCTTTTCACACTTGGAGGGGAAATGTCGATGAACACAAGAACACAAAGAGGAAATTCACTCAAACAAAAATCCAATCACACATCCACTAGAATAGCATAGTTGAGATCCACAAGAATACAAGACCAATCCAAGGAAACAAGCACAAAGGTAAGGTTCTTCCCACTCCTAAGAAGGTGCAGTCTTGACGATAGTCTTCTCCAAGACGAGGACTTGTTATCCATTTGGGATCCTCTCCTAAGAGGTCTAGATCTCCAAGAGGAGTGGTAGAAGGAGCGAAGCTCTATCAATGTCTCACTTATACTTTTCTACCCCAACAAATGACTTAGACATGGAATAGATAGCTAGAGGGAGGAAGGGGGCGACTTGGGAGGCAAGAAAGATCATCCACGGTCGAATCCTGGGAGGGTCACATGCACGGGGTGCTATGGCGGCTAGGGCCTGTGCTCATGGGGTATGATGGCCGTGTGCACGGGGGGCGTATCTCACTTACAGAAGCCTCCTAGGAGGCCCGTGCGCATGGGGTCGCTTGGGACCTGCTGTCTTCGTCTTCTTGAACTCGTTCTCCTTCCTCATGTACTTGGGGTGCTTCTCCTATTCCTTTGGGTGTCCCTTAGCTGCTTGGTGGCATTGGTCTTCGTACCTGAAGACACATAGTGATAGAGGCGAGGGTGTCCCGATCTTTCGATGAGATGATAAATATCAATTTGGTGGAGACGAATTTGATGAACCGACTACAAACGTGCACGACGTTGTGCCTTAGCAATCGCTAAACCAATCTCCTGAGGTTACTGCGATGCTGGAAGCACGGTCAGCCTGACCATGAGGGTATATTTCCTGCGAGCAAATGAAGAACAAGCAAGAAACTAAGATTGCAATCTGGATATTGCAAATAAAAGAGGAAAGCTTTATTAATGAAGGTGGGGTTCTGTGACGTCCTGGTCTGGTCGTTGAACGCAAATGAAGTACGCGAACTTGCAGCTATGGCGAACTTTTAATCTAAGCAAAACCCAAGGAAAAAGCTACTAGATGGATCTATTTATATAGGAGCAAGGGGTGGCGGCCAAGGAGGTGGAATGACGTTCCGAGGCAGCCTAAAACCAAGCCTAGGTCGTACAAGGCTCATGGGCCCAAGTGGAGGTGATGCAACACCTTTGGACTTGTTGTTTGAGTCGGATTCTGCTGCAGTGTCAGATTGTTTCATAGATATCTCAATGCTCCGGACGAATTTGAAGGTGAATCTAATTGGGTTGGAAGGAGCACGAAATCTACTTTCCAACAAAAAAAAGAATCACCCAATTCGGAGTCCGTGTGAAAAAGTTGTTGGTGTTTTGAGTCAGGTATGTTTGTGCAGTCCGAATCTGAATCCAAAACTTAAGAAACTTGGACTCTATCTTCTCTTGGCCCAAAAGTGACGTGAGAGGACTTCTTGAATAGAACCTAAACTTCTCCTTTTCCCTTATCTTCATATGTGGATTGTACAAATGTCACACACACCTGCAATTAGACAAAACACAAAAGTGTGTGAAGTATTTTTTGCTGTGGATAACATAAATAGATTATTGAATAGTTTGCACTAGAAATCACCTGACAAATATGCATGTATGCAATATTTTTGGTCGTATCCAAGGTATTCATTTCCTCATCATCCTCCCCTTCTTGAAAACAAATCCGTCCTCGGCGTTTCTTAATCTAAAATGTGGCTAACAAAAGAGACTAGGTGTACGTGTTGTATATGTATATGTCATCCATTTTTACTTCCCTTGATTTTTGCACATATGACACATGTATACATGAGTAACTTTCATAGATCATAAAATATAAGGCCAAAATATTATCATAAGTAGAAGGCATGAAAATATTGCAACTCAGTTTGCACATATAAGTGAAGCTCTTATTCATATCAAAAGATTGACAATATTCATTATTAAACCATCCCAACGTTGGTGAATAAATCTTACGTGCATCAAATTTACATGTGACAACATGCTTAAATAAGCAAACATATAATAAGTCATTGGACGCAGAATCATCACCAAGATTAGAGGTCATATCAAAATGATTAAACATTGGTTCTTTTGCATCAACAGTTAATTCAATGGGTGCACTCAAAATTGTTGGTATTTCAGTTGTTTGATCACACGGCAAAGTCAAATTATCAACATAGTACTCTAAAATAGGTGGTACGATCAAAGTAGTGGGTAGCTCATCAGATGGTGCATTCAAATTGACAAGGCATTCATCATTCTCATGTAGAGATGGAAGATCAATACCTTTGTCATTACCTCTTATGATCAACTCAGATGATGTAGCGACTCTCGGGGGCGATGTGTCACATGGTGGAGGTGATGTAGTCCTCACAACAATGGATGTGGTTGTCATAGTATGCCTAGCACTTGAAGGAATAATCATATCAACTCTTGGAATGTGCACCGTGCGCTTGTTCTCCTCGTGGGCAACACGTCTTTTTATTTCCTATTCAGCTTTGCAAGCAAGACAAAACAAATGGTCCATATGATAACACTCTTCATGAATTAATATCTCTTGAATATAACGGTTTAATCCTCCCCAAAATCTATCCATAAAATCATCGTCACTTTCTTCTAGAGAGGAATGCAACAAGGTAGTTTGTAAATCATCATAATATTTTGTTACAGTGTCACTAACTTGTTTTAAATGTTGCAACTTCTTAATCATGTCGCGAGTATAATAAGCGAGTGTCGGCGTTCTGGGAACGGGGGTCCCCAGACTTGCCAGCCTGCGGCGTGGCTCAAAGGAGGCCCAGCACGGCCCATCTTCATCAACACAAGACTCAAGACCCTTGCGAGGGGCCAAGCCTCGCGAGGCGGACAACACGGAGCTTCCTCAGGCACGACCTCGTTAGGATGGCTCGCGAGGAGGCAGAGAGATCAAGGCGGGGTACCTCGCGAGGTGCCCGTGACGCAAGCCATGACGACTCAGGGTGCTAGGCGGGTGCCAGCGCGCGCAGCGTCCTCCATTCCTCTTTGGTGCAAAGGGGGCAAGTGCAGCTGCGGAGTACCGAGGCATCAGGCAAAGGTTGCCATTTCGGTGCAACGAGACCAAGACCAGGAGGACTACGAGACGAAGGTCACCGTGGAGCCCAGGACGGCGTCTTCACCAGAGCTTTGCGCAGGTGAAGACTGCTTTTGTCAGGATAGTTGATACTTGCTGTCCCCCTTCAAATTAGCCCGCCATTGTTGGCTCCCTTCCCGCTCAATATTTCGGAAGAGGACCAGGGCCTCTATAAATAGAACCAGCCACCCACATAGCAGGGGGTTCGGTTTGGTTCATTCGGTTTGCAAGCAGAGAGAGAGAGAGAGAAGAGAGAAATGTGGATGAACTCCTCCTAGCAGTTCATCACCCCAGCCAAGAACAGACCCTCGCGAGGCTGTTCTTCCTTGTATTGTTCATCATCATCAGCCCCAAGAGGCAATCCACCAACCACACACTAGAGTAGGGTATTACACCACAACGCTGGCCCGAACCAGTATAAATCTTGTGTCCCTTGTGCATTTCTTTTAGTAGTTTAGATCTTTGCAAGGCGGGGAGGTAGAAGGCGTAATCTCCACGCGCACCCCAGTGTTCGAACCTTAAGGGTCTGCCGGAACCCGAAATCCAACATTTGGCGCGCCAGGTAGGGGTGCGCCGGAATTCGTCTTCCACCGCTCCGTGCCCCGTCGCGTCGTCATCACCATGCCCGGCGACCAGGAGGGCAACCCCGACCCATGGGCTGCGTGGCCCGCCCGCGCGGAACCACTCTCCTCAAGCGACCCCGTGCCCCAGGAAGCTCGCGGTCAGCAGGGCGCTGCGGGCCACGGGCGATGCGGACAGACTTCGACAACTCTTACGCCGCGGCAGGCACGGTCGGCAGCAAGGGCTTCCAATCATGCCGCGACCACGACACCGTACACCCGCCGGGAGCAGGCAAACTCGAAGGCCGCGCTCATGGTGGCCCGGGAGCTGCTGCGGTGCAGACTGCTGGAGGGCGGCCACGACGTGCTGTTGGAGCGAGTGGCGGAGCTCCTGGGCTTCGCCGCCTCGGGGGCTCACCCCTTCTCCACCCAGCTCCCATCTCAAGCCCAGGGCGACCCGCGCGGGGGCTCCGCGCGCGCCCGCAGGCTCCAAGGCTACGCCGACGCCAGCGAAGCTGTCAGCACCGGATCGGCGGCGGCACTGCCCCCGCCCCCGGCCCACGAAGAAGAAGGACTGAACGCGACTCGCAGCCCCAGCGGGCTGCCGCGTTACCACCCCGCAGTGGGCGTGACAGGCGGGACCGCGTGGCATGCGGGGCATCACGGCATGGCGTTCGGGATGACGGCGTCGGAGGAATACGTGCCCCTCGTGATGGACCAAGGACACGCTCACGAGAACGGACAAGGCTCACTCCTCGGCCCAAGCTGGGGGGACGAGGCACTGGAAGCTGAGCCTTTCCAGGGGCCCCAGAACGGTCCCGCTGGCCACGCTGGAGGCAACGATTATCAGGCACCGCTAATTCTTCAGGAGCAGGTATACGCTAACCATGGATTGCAGGAGGTGCAGGTCGCCGCGGCAAGCAGCTGCCCCGCTCCCACAGTCTGCTACCCTTCGGGAGGAGGGCGCAGGGGGCTGCAGGAGAGGGGCCAAGATCCGACATCACCACCGTGGCATTCGGAGCAAGGCGTTCTCAGGAGGTAGGCCCTCTGCTAGGGAGGTGCCTCAGGGCCTGCCCCTGGCGGAGGACCCGTGGTCGTCGGGGGAACCGCTGGCGACTGCTCTACCCCATCGGGCGGCGTCCTGGGTTCCGGTCGTTGCTGATGGCACTAGAGTGTGGCGCAAGGCGGGGCCCTTGTATGGCAATATGAAGCAAGGCCAGTACCTGTGAAGAAGGCCCAGTGCCTGTGAAGCTCGCCGCCCCGTGACACTCTCACGTAATAATGA
This sequence comes from Triticum monococcum, assembly GCA_034509565.1. Lineage (NCBI taxonomy): Eukaryota > Viridiplantae > Streptophyta > Magnoliopsida > Poales > Poaceae > Triticum > Triticum monococcum. Next base: position 392,210,348 of record CM067843.1, on the reverse strand, counting down.
GTGGGGCTATACACGCCTCGGAGTCTCAGGGGTGACGGCCTCAGGCCCTGGGGCTCCCTCCCACGCCCAGTGGACAGCACTTAGCTCCGCGCTGGTGAGAAGACGTCCAAGACTAGATTATGTGCCGGACGCGGCCTTTTGTCTGCTTTCATTGCCTTTCCCTTTGGCTGTAGCTTTCCCCCTGCTGGATTTAAGTTGGATTTGAATTTGAGATTTGCGTGTGTTCGGGGAAGGGGTGCTTATTCTCGCTCGAGCCATTTCTCGTGTTCTGGTTACCGCTTCGCCACAACTGCCTCCCCTTGCGAGCCCCTCGCGAGTCCAGTTAGGCCTGGCTCGTGCGCAACCCAAAATGCCGATGTTGCTCCCTCTCGGGAGGATCTTCGGGTGCCTGCGGAGGTTGCCCTATTCGGAAAAGGCCCAGAGCCTGTGAAGCAAGGCGAGTGCCTGTGAAGCTATCGCGTTTTGGAAAAGGCCCTGAGCCTGTGAAGCAAGGCGTGTGCCTGTGAAGCTATCGCGTTTTGGAAAAGGCCCAGAGCCTGTGAAGCAAGGCAAATGCCTGTGAAGCTATCGCGTTTTGGAAAAGGCCCAGAGCCTGTGAAGCAAGGCGAGTGCCTGTGAAGCCGTCGCGTTTTGGAAAAGGCCCAGAGCCTGTGAAGCAAGGCAAATGCCTGTGAAGCTATCGCGTTTTGGAAAAGGCCCAGAGCCTGTGAAACAAGGCAAATGCCTGTGAAGCTATCGCGTTTTGGAAAAGGCCCAGAGCCTGTGAAGCAAGGCAAGTGCCTGTGAAGCCATCGTGTTTCGGAAAGGGCGCGGAGCCTATGAAGCAAGGCGAGTGCCTGTGAAGCCATCACGTTTTGGAAAAGGCCTAGAGCCTGTGAATAAGGCAAATGCCTGTGAAGCTATCACATTTTGGGAAAAGGCCCAGAGCCTGTGAAAAGGCCAACGCCTATGAAGCTCCCCGCCGGCGACTCTCATATCCCATAGATTCAACTAAAGAACACCCCAGATGTCACGCCCTCCCACAGGTTGCTTTGGGGCTAGCGCAAAACAAAGGTAAACGAGCCAGCCACCAGGCGCGGGCGCTCGTGCAATATGACAACCACTAATATGATGAACACAGGTTTTACATGAGGGGCTTCCCCTCCCAAAATGCTCTCACAGCCATCAGGTCAAAAGCCTGAGTTCTATTCATGCAGGGTAAAAAAACAGGAGCGATACACACTCAGTCGGACCAATCCCCCAATGCGTCCTCGGAAGCACCTCCCGAGCCGTCGCTGGCATCGCCGAACTCGCCATCGTCATCTGCGTCGCCACCAGCGGCGCCAGGGCCGTTCACCGCACCGCCCACGTCAGCAGCCACGATCGCGTCGTCATCATCCGAAGCGAAGGCCCTGACCAGGGCGTCCACGTTGTCTTCCACCCAGTGCACCAGGTCGCCTCGGACGGCCTGGGGAACTGGGGCGATGATGGCGTCAAAATCGAAGTGTGAATCCATGTTCAGGAGATGACTAAAGAGACGGGAAAAGGCGCGCCCGAGCAGGGCGCGGCTCCTCTCCTCCACCAACCTGTCGGCCCTGCCGACCGCGCCTCCAGCTGCGTCACCACGGCAGTGAAAAACTGAAGGTTGCCAGCATAGTTGGATCTGTGCGGCTCGCCAACAGCCGCCTCACAAATGTTGCCCAAGGCTGCGCTAGCCCTCTCCCAGAGCGTAGCGAGCACGGGGCCGTGCATGTGCTCCAGGACCTGCTGCTGACATATCTCATCCATGTTCTGGCGCGCGACGCCCTCAGCTTCCTCCACCCGCTGGCGAAGACGGAGCACCTCGGCCTGGGAGGCGGCTAACTCCCCTCGCGCTACCTCAAGGGCGGCCCGGGAGGCGTCGGCCAGCCGCGTCGCCTCCTCCCGCTTGGCCCTCAAGACTGCGGTCCTCCCTTCAGCTTCGACCCGGATCAACTCCAGCCTCCTCTCGAACTCGCACTCGAGGTCTTGGCGCGCCATCGCCACCCGACGTCCGACCTCCTCTAGGACACGAGCTTCCCATGCGGCGACATCGTCCTCCGCCTACATCACCAAGCGCTCCCTCGTCTCCAGCCGCTCGTACTGGCGGGTGCGCTCGGCGGCTTCCAGCGTCAGGGCTTCTTCACGCTTCTGGAGCTTAGCTGGGTCGCCGGAGGCCACCCGCATCGACGCAAGGGGCAACTCGTGCAACTCCGCTTGCTCCTCAAGTGAGTGGCACCAGGCCAGGAGCTCACGAGCCCGCTCCTCCGCCACCTCTCGCAGCCAATCAGCTCCCCGGGCCTCCTCGGCGGCCTTGGACCGGGCCACTCGAGAGGCCTCCAGTGACGCCTTCGCTTCTTCATCATCAAGATCACGCTGACGGCGCGCGAGGGCGATGGCGGCCGCCAGCTCGCGCCTCCCTGCAGCCAGGCGCAGGCCCTCAGCCTCCAGGCGCGCGTCTTCGTCAGCAAGCTCCTCCCCAAGCAAGTTCACCGCGTCGGTCGCCCTTCGAAGGAACCCTTGGCGGCGAGCGCGGCGCTCCCGGGTGCGCTCAAGCACTTCTTCCACACCATCATCCGCCCCAAGCAAGCGCTGGGGGCCACGAATCATCGTTCCTCCGGGCAGGGGGCTGGGGGCAGGCACCCTCGTGACGGCCGGGCGCGCCGCACCAGAAGCCCAGCCTAGAGCCAGCCCGTCTCCAGATGAAGGGCGCAGTGGGCGCCTCAACTAGTCGCAGTCCACGACCAGACGAGAAGCCCACGGTAGACTGGCTATCCCCCGAGAGGGCCCGCGAAGGAAAATCGGGGGGAATGGAGGGCCGCGGTGCACCTCGGGATGTTCCACCCCTTCAGTCGCCCTCACCACGAGGGCAGAGCTGTTCGGAGCATTTGAGGACAGTAGAGGGGGCGAAGCCAAAGGAGGCGGCACCTCTGCTACTTCCGCGAGCTCGGCCGGAAGGGGCCTGCGGAGCAAGGATCAGTGAAATCAACAAGAGGATCAGAAGCCAGAGAGGGAGAAGACTTACTCGTCAGTGGTGAAGTACTTCCTGCGCTTCAGCACGCGACAAGGGAAGTCATCACCCAGGGCCTCCCTCTTCCTCCGGAGGGCCTCAAAATCCACGCGGAAGCGGCCTAAGAGAAGAGCACAAGGATCGACCTGCGACGAAGATGGAGCATCAGAGCGATCTGCATCAGGGGCGCCTGCCTGGCGCGTGCCGTCCATCACCTCGCCAGAAGACGCGGCTGGGGCCTCCGAGGCCTCAGCCCCGGGCGCTGGGAGCAGCTGCTTGCCACCTTCAGCCACAGCGGCACGGGTCCCAGGAGCTGTCCCCTCGCGAGCATCACCCGGCGCTGCCACCTCATCAGGAGCCCCCTCGGCCTCCGGCGCCTCCTGCCTCCCTGCTCCGCCACTTGAGGAGGAGTCTCCTTGGCCGATTGGAAGGGCAGTCACCACCATTGGATTCTCGCGAGGTCCCTGGATGCCGGTGGGGCGCAGCCCCCACTCATCAAAGACGGGCATCTGCTTCACGAAGTTGTCCCTGCTCTGGCAGAGATACAGCAAGGCCCCTCCCTGCCGGACGTTGCCGGGGTTGGGGTCCCCGGCCAAGGTCAAGAGCGTCGACTTCAGCGCCGCGGGAGCCAGGTCCCCTTCCTGGAGCCTCATGCTATCCTCGCGCCCACGAAAGGCCCACATCCGGCGAGAGTGGCATTGAAGGGGAGCAACATGGCATAACAGAAACTCCTTCACCACCTTGGGTGCTGTCACGCCGAGCTTCCTCAGGAGCGTGAAGCGGCTCCAGACGAAGACGAGCCGGGGGCTCTTGTGCGTCTCCTGGCCCCAACCCGAATTGGGGAGAGCAGGCGAGGTCGGCTCCGATAGCAGGGGGCTGGGCACCCTTGCGTCCACATACAACCACCGCTCGCGGAACCCAACCGCAGGCAGGGGGAGTTTGAAGTCAATCCCAGAGGCCTCAGTCTCAGGCTCGGTAGCAAAGCTCACGCATGCCCAGCATTGGGAAGGGTCGACAAGGTGCAGCGAGAAGAAGTGGCGCAGCAAGGCAACTAAAGGAGGGATGCCCACCATGGCTTCACAAACGAAGGCGAAGACCAAAAGGAGGGTGATGGACTCAGGACTTAGATGCATCATGTGGATCTGATAATGGGAGAGCACGGCATTGAAGAAATCAGAGAAGGGGGGGAACCAGACCCGCCCACAAGGCGTCGGTAAAACAAGGGACCTCGGTTGCTATCCTGTCGATGGAAAGTGGGACGCGGGCCAAGCCGTCGTCCTCCCGCACTCATTGAAGACGGTGGCCAGAGCCAAGCTGCCCCTGCCCAGGCACTCTTGATTGAGTACGGTCGACTGGCCGACGGCGGGGGCCACCGATGGCGGCGCACAAGAAGGAGGCATGGGTTTCTCCCCTCTCTCCTTCCTCGTCGGAGTCATGGCGATGGGAAGGAGGGGGAAGATTCGAGATTGGATTGGAGGCGGGAGCAGGCGTTCGAAGGAAGGAAGAACAAGGTACGCTCGAGCAACAGGAAGGGGAGCGGCTGTGTGCAACTACAAGTCCGCCTAGCAGGGCGCAGAATAAGGGGGCGTGGGGGAATAGTGCCGCCCACGTCCCATCAACCGCCACGCGGCGCCCAAAGGCCGCAGGCTGTTAGGGCGAGCGGCGCTTCGCCCTTGCCCTTTCTCCTCTCGGCACGGCCAAGCCTGGGCACGCCTTGGGCCCGGGGGCTACTGTCGACGTTCTGGGAACGGGGGTCCCCAGACTTGCCTGCCTGCGGCCTGCGGCGTGGCTCAAAGGAGGCCCAGCACGACCCATCTTCATCAACACAAGACTCATGACCCTCGCGAGGGGCCAAGCCTCGCGAGGCGGACGACATGGAGCTTCCTCAGGCACGACCTCATTAGGCTGGCTCGCGAGGAGGCGGAGAGATCAAGGCGGGGTACCTCGCGAGGTGCCCGTGACGCAAGCCATGACGACTTAGGGCGCTAGGCGGGTGCCAGCGCGTGCAACGTCCTCCTTTCCTCTTTGGTGCAAAGGGGGCAAGCGCAGCCGCGGAGTACCGAGGCATCAGGCAAAGGTTGCCATTTTGGTGCAATGAGACCAAGACCAGGAGGACTACGAGACGGAGGTCACCGTGGAGTCCAGGACGGCGTCATCACTAGAGCTTTGCGCAGGCGAAGACTGCTTTTGTCAGGATAGTTGATACTTGCTGTCCCCCTTCAAATTAGCCCGCCATTGTTGGCTCCCTTCCAGCTCAATATTTGGGAAGAGGACCAGGGCCTCTATAAATAGAACCAGCCACCCACATAGCAGGGGGTTCGGTTTGGTTCTTTCGGTTTGCAAGCAGAGAGAGAGAGAGAGAGAGAGAGAAGAGAGAAAGGTGGCTGAACTCCTCCTAGCAGTTCATCACCCCAGCCAAGAACAGCCCTCGCGAGGCTGTTCTTCCTTGTATTGTTCATCATCATCAGCCCCAAGAGGCAATCCACCAACCACACACTGGAGTAGGGTATTACACCACAATGGTGGCCTGAACCAGTATAAATCTTGTGTCCCTTGTGCAGTTCTTTTAGTAGTTTAGATCTTTGCGAGGCAGGGAGGTAGAAGGCGTAATCTCCGCGTGCACCCCAGTGTTCGAACCTTAAGGGTCTGCCGAAACCCGAAATCCGACAGCAGAAACGAAAGTATGTCGCATGGCAAGTTTCCAATCATCCCAAGTAGTAGGTATAAAATCAGGGTGTAACTGGCAATATTCACTCCACCAAACCAAAGCATAACCAGTGAAAGAACCAACCGCAACCTTAACCTTTTTATGTTCATCAAAATTATGGGAAGAAAATATATTTTTTATGTTGAACTCCCATTCAATATATAAAGCAGGTCTAAAACGGCCATTAAATGGTGGTATAGATACATTAACCTGGTCATGTGCATTTGGATGTTTGTGCACCTCTTGTGACGGTTGTGGTATTTGCAAAGGTGGTGGTACATCTCCCACGATCGACAAAGCCCATGAATTGACTCTGGATCCTGTCATGATTAGTAGAAACAAGAAACCGAATCCAAAAAAAATATTCCTATGAACTACTTGAAAGTAGTGGTAAAACGCTCACAGTATAGCAAATCTCAATATCTTACAAGTTCTTACCATGCGGCAGGTGGTGGTCGACAACCAGCGGTGTCAAATACTTGGACTCTATCTTCTCTTGGCCCAAAAGTGACGTGAGAGGAATTTTTGAACAGAACCTAAACTTCTCCTTTTCCCTTATCTTCATATGTTGGTTGTACAAATGTTCCATAGACCTGCAATTAGACAAAACACAAAAGTGTGTGAAGTATTTTTGTTCTAGATAACATAAATAGATAATTGAATAGTTTGCACTAGAAATCACCTGACAAATATGCATGTATGCAATATTTTTGGTCGTATCCAAGGTAGTCATGTCCTCATCACATAGCATGTTTTGGTGAGGTAGCATCCAAGTTCCATTTATATCCATATCGATCTCAAGTAGGAGTGAGTTGACATCGGTTTCGATGGCGCGTGATTGAGCTCTTGTCATAGGTCCACATGGTGCTTGATATGTTGGTGTAGAGTCCGTGGGGATGATGGAAGGATGCTTTGCATCATGTCCCCCCGTTGGGAGAGATCCGTCCTCAGATCGTGATCTTCATCACAATAATATGGAGCAAAGTCCTTGACGTTGAAGATGCCTCTTACATTGTACTTGTCGCATGGGATGTCGATCTTGTAGGCGTTGTCATTGTAACGGAGAAGCACTTTGAAGGGTCCATCGGCTCAAGGTACTAGCTTGGACTTACGCTCGTTGGGGAAGCGGTCCTTGCGGAGGTGTAGCCATATGAGATCGCCCAGATTGAACACCATGGGGGTCCTGTTGATGTTGAGATTGGTGGTGAGGCAGTGGACTTGACACTCGATCGTGGACCTTGTATCTTCATGCACCTTCTTGAGATTAGTTTCTCTTGCACTTGCATCCATGTTTGCAGGTTCTTGGAGGTGTAGAGGAAGGATGTCCAAGGGCGACAAAGGGTTGAAGCCATAGACGACCTCGAAGGGGGACTTGCTAGTAGTAGAGTGTCTTGTGCAGTTGTAGGCGTACTCGGTGATTGGTGAGCACTCCTCCCACTCCTTGATGTTCTTCTTGATCAACATGTGTAGGAGAGTAGATAGCCTCTAGTTGGTGACTTCCGTTTGGCCATCGATTTGGGGATGATAGGCTGTCGAGAATAGTAGCTTGGTGTCGAGCTTGGCGCATGGTGTCTTCCAAAAGTAGCTTAGGAACTTGACGTCACAGTCCGACATAATGGTCCTCGGTACTCCATGCAACCTCAAGATTTCCCTACAAAAAGATTTGCAACATGTGAAGCATCATCTATCTTATTGCATGGGATGAAATGTGTTATTTTAGACAATTGGTCCACAACAAAAAATATGGAATCCTTTACATTTTGAGTCCTAGGTAATCCAAGCACAAAATCCATGCTAATATCTTCCCATGGTTGATACAGAATGGGAAGTGGCATCTATAAACCATGAGATTGAACGTGTGACTTAGCTTTGCGGCATGTAGTGCAACATAATGGAACATCTTTGGCGAAAATTTCTTGAAGGAGAGTGTAGCAAAGGTTTTGTCGCATCCGAAATGTCCCATAAGTCCTCCACCATGAGCCTCTTGAAAAAGTAACAAACAAAGAGAAGACTCGGGTACACAAAGTTTGTTAGCGCGCATAAGATATATGTCCTTAAGGTAATAATTCTACCAACAAGTGTTAGCAAGACATTTGGCATAAGGATCGCAAATGAAGGATCATGTACATACAGATCTTTAACATGCTCAAAGCCAATATGTTCAATTCGAGTTGAGTAACTAACATGCACTTGCGGGAAAGAGGGTCCACCACAACATTCTCTTTACCATTAATGTACTTGATCACATAAGGGAAAGATTTCATAAATTCACTCCATTTAGCATGCCGTTTGTTCAACTTGGTTTGTCCTTTAATTTATTTAAGTGTTTCATGATCGGTATGTATGACAAATTCATGTGGGTGAAGATAGGGTTCCCAAACATTCAATACTCACACTAATGCATATAATTCCTTGTCATAGATGGGATAGTTAAGTTGAGCACCGGAAACTTTTTCGCTAAAATATGCAATGGGTCACTTTTCTTACATCAAAACTCCCCCAACACAATTTCCACTAGCATTATAATGGACCTCAAAAGTTTTATCAAAATTAGGCAATGCAAGAATCGGTGCATGTGTAAGAAAAAAATTAAGCTCATCAAAAGCGGTAGATTGAGAGGGTCCCCAAATAAAGGGTGCATTCTTCTTACTCAAGGCATGCAATGGTGATAAAATGGTGCTAAAGTCCTTAACAAAGTGACAGTAGAAGCCTGTGAGGCCAAGGAAACTACGCACTTGTTGCAAATTTGTGGGTTGTGGCCAAGTTTTAATTGCTTCAATTTTAGATTCATCAACATGCACACCCTTAGAAGACACAACAAATCCCAAGAAAACAAGGTTGTCAACACCAAAAATGCATATCTCGGTGTTAGCATGAAGAAACTCGTTTCTAAGAACTTGCAAAATGTCCCTAAGATGGGTGACATGATCTTCTAGCGATTCGCTTAACACAAGGATATCGTCAAATTAGACAACAACACATATGCCAATGTATATTCGAAGAACATAGTGCATCACACACATGAAAGTGTCGGGTGCTTCCCATAATCCCATAGGCATAACTAACCACTCGTATAAGCCAAATTTAGTTTTTAAAATGGTTTTCCACTCATCACCTTGTTGAATGATATTTTGGTAATAGCCTTTTTTAAGATCAATTTTTGAGAAAATGCTAGCATCGCTAAGCTCATCTAACATATCATCAAGGTGTGGAATTGGGTGTCTATGGAGAACGGTGATAGCATTTATGGGACGACAATCGGAACACATGCGAAAACTACCATCTTTCTTAGGCACAATAATAACCGGAATGGCACAAGGGCTCAAGCTTTCATGAACATGTCCATCGTTAGTGAGGTGTTGTACTTGCGTTTGTATCTCCATAGTTTCTTCGGGGCTGACGCTATATGGAGCCTTGTTAGGTAATGGTGCATCGGGGATGAGGTCGATATGGTTCTCGATGGCACGTAGTGGTGGAAGGCCATGAGGTAGCTCATCGGGAAATACTTCTGTGAATTCCTGCAAAAGACTAGACAATACTAGAGGTAGATGATTAGATGTGTTAGTCCTTGCCGCTTCATCTTTGCACACTAGGACATAGTGTATGACATTAGATGGGTTCTCACACACTTCTCTCATGTCTATTTTTGTAGCTAAAAGCACTAAGTTTTTCTTGTCGCTCATCGTGGAAGCACTCATTTTTAGCTTGTGGCGCTCACTCTCATTTTGGTAGTTCACTCTCTCACTATTCTCTACATGATGGGTGGATGCTTGTTTGTCGGCGATCACTTGACTTGGTGACATACATCGTAACACGTACTCCTTGCCCTTCATCTTGAAACTATAGTGGTTGGTTTGCCCATCGTGGGTGACGCCATGGTCGAATTGCCAAGGTTGTTGTCGGATTCAAGGATCCGCGGACCCAAGAAAGGTTCAAACTCTGGGTGTGTATGAAGAAATCAACCAATCCAGCCTACCAGCCCGTCGCCCCACGGCCTAGCTCGATTCGCACGAACAAGGATGAAGATGAACACGGCAGTTTACCCAAGTTTGGGCCACCTTGCAGTGTAAGACCCTACTCCTGCTTTGTGGTGGATTGGCCTCACAAGGGGATGAGGATGAACTAGTACATGGGATGAACAACCTCGCGAGGTCTATGGGTGAGGGAAAATGAGTTGATCCCCTCTACAGTGGTGGCTAACCTATATTTATAGTGGCCACTACAAAAAAATACACTTCCGTGATGATACGTGTTTGTCATAGTAGGTCACGTTTTCTGTCATGCATGTACATCTTTGACGATTTTATGATAGAATCGAGATAGTCATATCTGTGCTGTCGTAGAAGTGTTCCATGACATTACCAAAATTATCATCACGGAAGTGTCCACTTCCATGACGACAAATCGCGCGTCTTAGAAGTGCTTTAGTTAGGGTGACCGACACGCGGCATTGATACGTCTCCAACATATCTATAATTATTTATTGTTCCATGCTATTATATTATCCATCTAGGATGTTTTATATGCATTTATATGCTATTTTATATGATTTTTGGTGCTAACCTATTAACCTAGAGCCCAGTGCCAGTTTCTGTTTCTTCCTTGTTTTTGAGTTTTACAGAAAAGGAATACCAAACAGAGTCTAATTGACGTGCCAATTTTTGATGATTTTTTATGGACCAAAAGAAGCCCTATAGTAATAGAGCTGGGCCCGAAGAGTCCTGGGCCGTCCACGAGGGAGGGGAGCATGCCCTACCCCCCCCCCCCCAGGGCGTGCCTCCCTATCTCGTGGACGACTCGGGCAGCTCTCTGACTTGTTCCCGACACCAAAAATTCCTATAAATACTGAAACCTCCAGAAAATAACCTAGATCAAGAGTTCTGCCGTCGCAAGCCTCCGTAGCCACCGAAAACCAATCTAGACCCGTTCTGGCACCCTGCCGGAGGGGGGAATCCCTCTCTGGTGGCCATCTTCATCATCCTGGCGCTCTCCATGACGAGGAGGAAGTAGTTCCCCCTCGGGGCTGAGGTTATGTACCAGTAGCTATGTGTTTGATCTCTCTATCTCTCTTGTGTTCTTGATTTGGCACGATCTTGATGTATCGCGAGCTTTGCTATTATAGTTGGATCTTATGATGTTTCTCCCCCTCAACTCTCTTGTAATGGATTGAGATTTCCCTTTGAAGTTGTCTTATCGGATTGAGTCTGTAAGGATTTGAGAACACTTGATGTATGTCTTGCATGTGCTTATCTGTGGTGACAATGGGATATTCACGTGATCCACTTGATGTATGTTTTGGTGATCAACTTGCGAGTTCCGTGACCTCGTGAACTTATGCATAGGGTTTGGCATTCATTTTCGTCTTGACTCTCCGTTAGAAACTTTGGGGCACTCTTTGAAGTTCTTTGTGTTGGTTGAATAGATGAATCTGAGATTGTGTGATGCATATCGTATAATCATACCCACGGATACTTGAGGTGACATTAGGGTTTTGGTTGTTTTGTGTCTTAAGTTGTTATCCTAGTATGAACTCTAGGATAGATTGAATGGAAAGAATAGCTTCGTGTTATTTTACTACGGACTCTTGAATAGATTGATCAGAAAGAATAACTTTGAGGTGGTTCCGTACCCTACAATAATCTCTTTGTCTGTTCTCCGCTATTAGTGACTTTGGAGTGACTCTTTGTTGCATGTTGAGGGATAGTTATATTATCCAATTATGTTATTATTGTTGAGAGAACTTGCTCTCGTGAAAGTATGAACCCTAGGCCTTGTTTCCTAGCATTGAAATACCGTTTTCGCTCACTTTTACCACTTGTTACCTTGCTGTTTTTATATTTTCAGATTACAAAAACCTATATCTACCATCCATATTGCACTTGTATCACCATCTCTTCCCTGAACTAGTGCACCTATACAATTTACCATTGTATTCGGTGTGTTGGGGACACAAGAGACTCTTTGTTATTTGGTTGCAGTGTTGTTTGAGAGAGACCACCTTCATCCTACACCTCCCATGGATTGATAAACCTTAGGTCATCCACTTGAGGGAAATTTGCTACTGTCCTACAAACCTCTGCACTTGGAGGCCCAACAACGTCTACAAGAAGAAGGTTGTGTATTAGACATCAGGCATCCACCGTAACGGGTCGCCGTTAAGCTATCGGGTCCGGTTTTGGATCCGATAACCCGTTAACAGCCCAAACCAATGAGGATTTTCTGCGTGTAAAATTGTCATTGGCCGGAGGAAACATGTGTTGGCTCATAGTTGGGACAGATGTCATCCATTCATTGGACATGAGGCTCCTATGATACGTCGACACATGGCACGGCCCAACAAAGGCCCATTCCAGTGAAAAGGCCAGCCCGTTTGACTTGGTCAAAAGGTAACGGGCCGGCCCACGGAAAGCCTGTTAACGTCTTGTTCGTATATAGCCAATTTATGGCCCGCTAACTCACGACGCATTACGGCCTATCAGAATTAAGCCTAGTAGCTTCATCTGGGTAGTCCAATATGATTCCATCCCATTGTAACTTCTGGCCCATGTATGGTCCATGATGTCTTTCGGCCCATTCGAGGCCATTTGTAACTCTTGGCCCATTCATGGCCCATGGTGAATCTGGCCCGCAATGAACAGTGTACCGCTTTATACCCATTAATGACCAATTATTCCATTGGGCCGTTTCCAACCCGTGTTATCTTTCGGCCTTATAAGGGCCCATTTATTCTTGGGCTTATTTCCAGCATTCGGTTACTTATGGCCCGTTACTGGACCTTTCTACTTGTGGGCCAAATTCAACCCGTGGTTACAATCGACTCATTTGTGGCATATTAATCCATTGGGCCGTTTTCATAGTGTCACCAAATACGGCCGATTAACGACAGCCCGTTATGCTCGGCCCATGAATGGACAATTCCAAATCTAGCCCGTTTACGGCCCATAATGCGGTCTGTTATTGGCCCATGTTTGGCTGATCTATCGTACGGCCCGTAGAAGGCCCATTGATGCTACGGGCCGTATAAGGCCCATTGATGCTACGACCCGTAGAAGGCCCATTGTTTGTGCGGCCCTTAGAAGGCCCATTGTTTCTACAGACCGTAGGAGGCCCATGGTAACTACAGTAAATATGTAGCCCATGGTTATTGTGGCCTAGTTTTAAAAAATAGGTTATTGTGGCCACTAGCAAACCACGGAAAAAGAACAACACTAACTACAAGCAAACAAATAAACAAGACAAAAAGGAAATAAATAAATAAGCAACTTATGCTAGGTTGTCACGGCTATTACAGATATTACATACACTAGGCATCAAAGTACGCCACCAGTGCAAATATAGGGAACAAAGCAGCATATCATATACACTGGTTGTCATAGTTCATGACCAGTGCAAATAAACACCGCAGCAAAACAAGTCCAGAACTGAAACCACTTCAGAAGAGCTCAAGAAACAATATCCTGGGTACCCATAATGTTGGCAAGATTCTTAGCAAGCTTATTAACTTTCTCTTGTGTGGCGCTTAAATCCTCCAGCGCTTGCTATTGCACCAGAAAGTATGTATTTGAATTCTCCAGGTACTTCGTTAGTCCTTCAGCTTCCTATCGCAGCACATCTGATCGATGTCTTTGGACTCGAAGTTGAGACTCAAGAAGATGAACTGATTCAGGCAGAGAGTTCGAAGAGCTTGTGCCAGCAGTAGTGGCTAGTAACTCGAACACTACATCAAGACAGGACTTTTGGGTTCTCTGACTGTCGTCAGGATAGTTTTTATCAGCTTTCTTGGAGACCAACAAGGATGTCTCACTATCTAGAACCTTATCTGCATTACTTCCTTTACCATTGCATAACGGGGTACTGTTCTCCAATATTTTGTCTGCATTCTAAAAGATAAACAAGCAGACACATCATAGGTTTACCATGTTGTATATGAAACTCATTTTGGTAAATCAGTTTAGTAGTAAAGTGGACAGGATAACAGCATGAAACAAACATATATCTATGTACCATGGTCACTTTATGGTCTATATCATTCTAGTTTTTGTTGCCAAATCAAGATAGAGACACAGTTCAAATAATATTTGTTCAAGACAAGCAGAATAGACAGAATATAAGTGTGGGAAACTATAGAGTAATAACAACACTTGTAATGTGCATGACATGAGAACATAACTGTTTATTCAATTGAAACTGAAATCAACATAGAGCAAGTTACAACAACAAGCCAGTTAAAGAAATAGGTTTAAAACATACCTGTTGCGCCATTGGAGTTTCAATTCCATCCTTCAAATTTGAAAATAGTTGGTATGAGTAAATACAGTGATGCAAGAGCAAAGGAGTATGAACCATAGCTACAGAACCTGAGCTAAGAACAATTCTTCTTCTCCTTTAAGCGTTGAGTTAGGATTCAGAGTGGTGGTCCTTGTGCTTTGGGCACTGCAGTTCCCTTACTAACTACTCGTGTTTGGCTGCTCTATGGTGGAGACGGTGTTGTGTCAACTAGAACTGGGTTACTATCTGCTGGGGTTGGGGTTAGAAGGGGTGTAGATGGTTCTTTGTCCAACTAGGTAGGGGTACAATCTGCGAGAGTTTGGGTTCTGTGTGGTGGGGCTGGTTCTTGGGCAAGTACAACCGTGGTTCTATCTGCATCAACTGGTAGCACTATCTTTTCTAAAGACCGTGTTGTTACTCCCTTAGATACTACCATCACCCTCTCCAATTCAAATGGCTGATAAACAAGAAAAGTAATTGAATGTATAGACATTGTATGATAGATTGGTGCAATGGATAGTGGGGAATAAAAGAGGGCATGAAATAATTCACATTTATGTTGTCTAACCAAATAGGATAGCATGACACAATTTCACATATATGATGGCTAACTAAACAGGATAGCATGAGACAATTTCACATTATGATGGCTAAATAAAAAAGATGGAAAGACGTAGTTCAAAATATGATGACCATGTAAACAGGATTACATGATATAACTATATAATGTGTTTATTAAATAGGTTGGCATGCCATAATTCACATACATGCCGCCTATGGAAACATGATAGCATGATATACTTCATAGATAGAATGACATAATTCAAAATATGATGACTGTAAACACTAAACAAGATGAGATGATATAACTATATGATGTCTTTATTATATGGGTTTCCATGCCATAATTCAGATAGATGTTGTGTATGTAAACATGATGGCATAATATAACTCAAATATATGATTTATATATTAAACAAGTAAGCAGATGGCAATCCATATATGATGTAAAACTAAGCAATGCAAGACAACATGCATGACATGGGTAATATAACCCTGCCAAGTTTGAGCATAGACCTCAGGGGGAAATAGGACTGGTCATCAGTCTCTGAGTCCTCCTCTGAGGAGCTCTTTGTACCCAGCAAGATGTCTACTTCAGCAGGTAGCATTGTCTGCTCTGAATACCTTGTTTTCACTCCAGATACTTCCATCACCACTTCAAATGGTCGATGCACAGGAAGAGTAGTTGAATATACAAACGTTGTCGATAAATGGAACACGTAATACAAAAATGATAGCATGATATAATTCACAGACATGTTGATTGGCCAAACAGTATGGCATTGCATAATTCACATATATAATGCCTTTGCAACAAGATAACATTGCATAATTAACATATATAATGTCTTGCAACAAGATGGCAATGCATAATTCACATAGATGATAATTAGACACTAAACAGGTGGCATTCACACAAAGCATGTCTAAACTAATAAAATGACATAGCAATGCAAGACACCATGTGCACGATATGAGCAACATAACCCTGCCAAGTTAGTGCATACACCTCGGGGGGGAATAGGACTGGTCATTTGTCTCTGAATCCTCCTCTGAGGAGCTATCCGTAACCAGCGAGATATGCGCTTGGTCAGATAGCATAGTCTGCTCTGAAGACCTTGTTTTCAATCCAGAATTTTCCATTGTCGTGTCAAATGGTTGATGCACACGAAGAGTAGTTGAATGTACAAATATTGTTGACAAATGTAATACGTAACAAAAAAAGGATGATCTAATATAATTCACATATAAGATGACTGGCTAAGCAGGATGGCATTGCAAAATTCACATATATGATGCCTGGCTAAACAAGATGGCGTTGCATAATTCACATAAACGATGAATAAACTAAACAGATGGAATTCAAACAAAGCATATCTAAACTAAGTAGTTGACATATTTGATGTATAAAGTAAGCAATGCAAGGCACCATATGCATGATATAACAAACCTCAGCATGCCAAGTTAGAGCGAAGACCTCAGGGGGTAAATAGGAGTGGTCTTCTCCTTATGAATCCCCCTTAGAACAGATATCTTCCTCTCAATTACAATCCAAAATGGGTGGAGGGGGCTGCCTTTGCGCCTACCATGGAGTGACGTATGCATGAAATTTTATTGCCACGGAAGGCTCATCTCTTTTTCTCTACATGTTCAGTTCCATTGTGTACAATAAGTGACATGCGTAGGAAAAAAAACATAGTGAGATTATGTAAGGAGTGCATGCAGAAATCCAGAGTGATGGTAGCAACCTGTGGATAGACCCAAAACCAATGATAGCAGGTAGATAATGTCTTCAGTTAAAAAAATACAGATAATGGCTTCTTTACTGTTTGTTTCCCACCCAACATAAAATTCATACTAGACACTAGAGATTAACCAGATAGTAGATAGATATTATTGATTGCGGCCCCAATAAGTACCCCACAACCATTTAAAAACTCAAGTTTGACCATTAGTTTGGAGCTAACTTAGAGTCTAATCAGTGAACAGGACAATAAAGTAGCATGTAATATTAAGCGATCCATAACGTAAGCAGATACGAAAGAGTGCAACCTCTCTTGCGGACCCGTGTAGTCCTCGAGGTCATCTGCTCAGCTGATGATTGTAATGCAGTTGTCATGGCTGCCCGCGGTGGGGAAGAAGATCTGAGGCGACAAAAGACAGTCTGGTGGCCGGATCCCTGCTGTGCTGGACCCTTCTATCATTGGAGCAGCTTAGCTAGGGTGGACGACGGCGCAGCAGGAGCGGGACAAACCACACAAGGTTTTTTTTAACAACTATCTATAAGAGAAGTAATTCTGTAAGGGCTCGTTTGAATTGGAGGAGTCTAACAACGCAGGGATAGGAAATGCACTGTAATAGGATAAGAATGCACGTGCAAAACAAAGAATTTAAAAACACAGGATTTCTGCCAATCTGGGTGTTTGGTTCAAAAGAATTGGAAGATCACAGGATGCAAAGAAGCATGGTGAGATTAAGTCAAACCACAAGAAAATGTACGGTTATAATGCTATTATTCTACTATCTCTTAGTCTTGTGCTTCATGAATAGGAATTTAACAAGGAGGACAAGTGGATATTAAAATTCCTACGGTTTCTCTTTCAAGGAGACACTAAAGGAACAAATCCTATAGTTTTCCTTTACTCCATTCCTTTGACCCAAATGCATGAATAGTAGTACCATAGGAAACTTTCCAATTCCTATGTTTTTCCTTCACTTTTCCTTTCAAGCACTCGCGATTCTAGTAGGCAGGCTTGAGCAAGGAAAAGCCTACACTCAAAAATATTTGTGTGCTACTTCTACTTTGGACCCAGGCCACTGCCCTACTAGCTCAACTCCCAGGCCCATTGACAAATGCACAGCTCAAACGCGCAGGGATAAATAATGACGGCGTTAAAGAGAGTCCATCACGGATAGCTAAGTTGCCTGGTACCTCACTGCTTGTCATATAGTAGGAGAAACTAATCGTATTTCATGTAACTACGTGTGCTTAGTGGACAATATATATAACATGTAGAGTAAAAAAGAGATGCAACTAGTGTACAACCTCTTTGACGAAGCCATGCCAATCTCAGCGTGATTGGGTTGGTCGGTGAGGATGATCCGGCTGACTTGGCTGTCGGAGGAGGGGGAGAATATCTTAGGCATCTTGAGATGGAACCCGGGGTACTGCTCCATTGTGATGGAGGGTTTCGCCGTTGGAGCAGCTCCAGTGAGTTCTTTGACATCGAGGTTGAAGCAGGATAAGAGAGACAATGTTAACCTGGGTGGAATTCTAATAGCATCTTCAAGAGATGACGCAAAATACATAACCACAAAGTTCTAGATGTAAAATACATCAGCCGCTCATCTCTGAACTTAACTATGAAACTGAATTTAACTGTAGAAACTGAACTTAACTGTCGAAACTGAATTTTGCTATCGAAACTGAATTTTACTATCGAAACTGAACACACTAGTAGCAGAAAAGCATTAGCAGCAGCGCGTGCGAGAGCTGGGGCAGCTGGTCATGTAGCAGTTCATCTTCAACCTCCACCCCCCTGAGCCGCCAGCCACCACCGGCCAAATCGACACTCCCCGCCACCCGCGACCGGTGGTGCGCTGCCCCGCCCACCCTGTAACAACTCCCCACCGCCGGTCCGCTGCCGCCCTGGCCATCCCTCCAGCCCCCCCCATGCCGAGCTTTTTCTCCGGCGATCCCCACGCCACCGCCCCACCACCGCCAGCGACCACCGCGCCCACCCTGAACCCTAAGATAGATAGTAGGGCACCTCTCCGATGAACCGCCCTCCCCGCTGTGGCTGGTTCTTCCATAACTCCGGCAAGCCCCCTCACCCCCTAAAAATCGACTGACCCAAAAGTCAATTCAGTCAACTGAAGTGTAGCTAAATTGAAACAGCATCGCAAGCAAGAGCAAGAGTGACAGCAGCAGCGCGAGCAGGAGCAAGAGCAAGAGTAGACTAGGCAGGGGACCGGGAGCAAGAGCAGAGCAGCAGAGCGAGCGAGAGCTAAAGCAGCAGCAGCTCCTACTGATGTGGATATCACCGCCGAGGGAGTGACACCATGGAGGAAGTGGGCCGCTGACGACACCGTGGATGGAGCCACACCATGTCGTCTCGGGACCGAGCTATGGCAGCACCATGAGATTGAATCAAGAAGAAAATACGACGATTGGTGTACAATCTCTTTTGTGGCGTCGATCAGCCCTCAGCTTCATCTGAGGAAACGGTGATGATGCTGCTCTTCCGGTGGTATAGGTGAAGATAGTGGTGTGGGAATGGAGGTGGCTCAAAAGACGAGGGGAGCATCGGCGCAGCTCCTTGGAGGTGGAGGACGGGGTGGCTGAATCGGCGGACGACGAGATCGATGACGGATCCTCATCCGGTACGGTGGATGAGGGACATCGAGGTGTTGCTATGGACGACGTCGGCCGGGAAGAGGCTCCGGCTGGGTGGCAGAGGGAGGAGGGTGTGGGGCTTCGCGGGTTTTCGCAGCCTCGGTGTACGACTGGGTAGGCTGATGGGATGGGAGTGGGGAACCATGGCTAAGGGACGCGCTTGTCCAAAATGTGTGGTAAGTTACTAAAGTACCCCCACCGATTTGAGCTAGGCGGTTCTTTCGGTTCGGGGGTATCACGGGCATTTCGCATGTCGGGATTTCGCAGGAGGTGGGAGTTTTCACGCGCATTGTAATTGTGGGATAGCAAGGCACGGGTTGAGATGGAGGGAGTTTTCGGAGCACAACAAGACAAAGATATATCTTTAATATTTCGGGGTAACAAGGTGCGAGTTGAATTTTCTGGACAAGCCTAACATGTAATGTACCAAATCAATTCGCAGTTCTATCAACGAAAAAAAGAAATCAATTCGCACCACACAAGAGATTCTAGTACCGTGTACTGTACAAAATCAATTCGCACCAGAAATGCCATTCAAAACATTGAATTGATGTTATGTCCAATTAAAATATTTCGCTACGTGTATAATGCACGCAACCTGCTATTCAAATGAACATTTTACTGCATTCCAAACGTATATACTACCGCTTCAATATGAACTAAATTTGAATTCATTTCTCTATTTGAATAAGATCTACAGTAATGATTGTTGTGAAGTCAAACCATTTGAATTCGTTTCTCTATTTTAATAAGATCTACAATCATCATTATTGTCAAGGTAAAGCATCATTTGTGTATTATCTTCACAACACACTACATGATTACTGTCGAGTTACATATGAACTATGTGTACTATATGAACTCGAACTCGATTTTTGAATCCACTTTTTGTTGATTTCAAATCACAGTACATTTCAAGCTCTAGCTCGATCTTCACAGCACATCACATAATGTATGGTGCCCCTCCCCTACACCTACAAGTATTTAGATGTGAGTTGCAAACGCCACACATTACCACAAATTCAAATAAAATGTGAGATTGTTCGATATGTAGTATTGTTTAGATTGTTCGATATTTAGTTGTAAGCTGCAAACGCCACACATTATCAAAAATTCAAATAAAATGTGAGATTGTTCGATGTATAGTATGGTTTAGATTGTTCTACATTTAGCTGTGAGTTGCAAACGCCATGTATTTATCACATTATGGCATAACACGTGCAAAACCACAACACGCGTATCACCGCTATATTCATGCATGCATATGTTTATAACACTATAATCTCCTATTCAAATATATGAATCCACTTTCATATCAAATTACGATCTTTGTTAGTCTCTTATACCCACACAATCCTCTAACCTATGTAGCATGCACACGCCCTCCTCGCCCTCCCCCTACCTCAGCATTCTATCCATCGCGCACATTCATTTTTTTCTTTAGGTCGTTCTCGCACAGTCTCCACAACTCCTTTCCGACACACACTGATCGATAAACCTCTCTAGCGATGTCTGCCTACAACATAAACACGCACCTTCTATCTCCTTTTTGTGTCCATGCCTCGTGTCTCTCATACAGTCCCACACACGTGTAAACTCTCGCCCCTCTTTTCATCGATCTCACAATCGCACACTCCTCCCCCTATCTAGCTAGTAGCTCGGCCTCTCGCACCACCTCCTAGCTCCTTTCTTTCTGTCTATCCGTGTCGTTGGGCCTTATTTGCCTCTAACAAATGGATGTATACCGACCGATCTCCCGCTATACATATAGCTAGCTAGGTCCTTATAACTCTTTTTTTTTCATGCGCCGATCGATCTACCTCATTAGTTATGTCTCTCCCTTCCTCCGACAAACAACAATTGATCTACCGATCTAGTTAGGTTTGCTTACCAAACACATGGTTCCCCTTCATCATCCATGCATGCGTCCCGACACATCTATCACGCACAGGCACACACAAAAACACATCCCCAATCTTATTGATAATATTGCAGTTCTACCCTCGGTTTGTCTAGTAGGCCTCTCCCACCATCTTTGAGAAAGCAACTGCATCACCCATCCAGCACTCTACCCCTCTCCCTCCCCCTCTCTCTCTCCTCTCTCTCTCTCTCCCTCGCTGTCCCAACCTATTTCCCATCCTTCAGTTATGTATGGATGTCGACCGATCTCCCTCAAGACATAGCTGGGTCTCTCCTTCTCCACACATATACGAGTCATTCTACCTATCTAGTTAGGCCTCTGCCTCCCCCTCCCCTCCACACACCAATACATCGAGCGTGCTAGTCATGTCTCCCTGCCATGCACAAACTTGCCCTATGCCCACTGACGTTCCGGTAGGTCAGTCGCCCTATATCTTTGACTTGCACACACACAATTTCGATGGCTCTCTTCATCGATCTCGCACTCACCCACTTGATCCTCTCTTCGACTCTATCCATATCTATGAGCCCTCCCTCTCTTCTTGTGGATCGCCCCCTCTATATATGATATAGATCGGCCTCTAATTCACACACATTGCATGTGTCAAATTTTTGTTTGAGATTGTCAGATGTGGGGTTCCGGCAAACCCTTAAGGTTCGAACACTGGGGTGCGCGCGAAGTATTTTCCTCCCACCGATCTACGCCCTAGCTCGCTAAGATCTTGCGGATGAACTTGACGAACTCACAACACAAAAAGACACATGATTTATACTGGTTCGGGCCACCGTTGTGGTGTAATACCCTACTCTAGTCTGGTGGTGGTGGATTGCCTCTTGGGCTGATGATGAATAATACAAGGGGAAGAACGGCCTCCTGAGGTTGAGGTGTTCTTGTGCTTGGCTACTTGTGTGTGTGGGGTTGATCTCCTCCCCCTTTGCCTATGGTGGTGGCTATTCCTATTTATAGAGGCCCTGGTCCTCTTCCCAAATATTGAGTGGGAAGGGAGCCAACAACGGCGGGCTAATTTGAAGGAGGACAGCTAGTACAAGACATCCTGACAAAAGTGGTCTTTGCCTGCCAAAGGCTCTGGTGACGCTGTCTTGCGCTCCACGATGACCTTCGTCTGGCCGTCCTTCTGGTCTTGGTCTTGTTGCACCGATATGGCAACCTTTGCCTGATGCCTCGGTACTCCTCGCCTACGCAGGCCTCCTTAGCACCAAAGAGAAAACAAGGACGCTGCACGCGCTGGCGCCCGCCTAGGGTCGATCGTCATGGCACACGTCACGAGAGCCTCGTGAGGTTTGCCTTGGCTTGTTATCTCCGCCCCCCATGAGCCTTCCCGACTAGGCCACTCCAGACGACGTCTTGTGTCGTCCGCCTTGTGAGGCTTGGCCCCTCGCGAGGGTCTTGGATGCATTGTTGATGAAGATGGGTCGTATGGCCTGCTGCCTTCGCCATGCCGCGGGCCGCAGGCAGGCAAGTCTGGGGACCCCCGTTCCTAGAATGCCAACAGTAGCCCCCGGGCCCAAGGTGCGCTTGGGCTTGGCTTCACGGCGAAGCCAAGAGTCAAGTATGGAGCACTACGGGCCCCCAAAAGCCTAGGGCCTCGGTTGACGCGTGGTGGTTGATTGGACATGGGCGTCTCCGCTTCTCCCCGCTGCCTCGGCAACTACACGACTTGACAAGTCCCTGCGACATGCAAGGAAAACCATCATTACCTGCGATCGTGAGAGGTGCCGGTTGGCCTTCTCTTGCTATAAATGGGGAGGGGGGCTGAGCCCCAGTTGCCCATCTACGAGACTCCAGAGATGAGCGGTGACAGCTACGTGCCCCCGAGCTCTCGCCGTGCTCGGAGTGGTGTTGCCGCGTTCGGCCGTCGCCGCCGCTGATCTGGATGGGGTTGGCGCCGGCCTCCCATGGCCCACTGTTGATGATGGCGTCTCCCATGGGGAGGTGTAGATAGGATCCTCCTTAGTTTTAGCTTTTGTTTCCTGTGAAGAATCATGAAGCGCCCCGTGGGGGCATGTAACGGTCTGTAATGTCTTTTGTGCTTGTCTTCCCTGTTATGAAGATTTGATGAACGCGCGTCCCATTGAGGCCCGGTCCCCTCTTCTTTCCTCGTGATAGCTTGTTGCTCTATGCCGACAGGTCCCGGTCCCCAGGCGGGCTACAGCCGTCGCTGGTATGACAGGTCGCGTGCCGTGGTCAAGGCCAGGAGGTGTGCGGCCCGAGGTCTAGTAAGAGCCCCTGAGGCGCGATGCTCAGGAGGCCCCCCTTAGCGCTCAAGCGGCCATGGTAAGGTAAGAAAGGGAGTTGACGTGGCCGCAATGGGATTGCGGCAAGGCGTGAGTGTCCATAAGGACCAGACATTTAGTCGATCCGAGGGCGAGACTTATCTTGTGAACTTCGTGGCAGTTCCTAACGCTGCGCTGGGGCTGCGCGCCAACTTGTGCGGCATAGCCAGGCCGGCCCATACAAGTTTCCCTCCTCCCATGCTCTCCTTAGTGCTCTGCGTCCTCAGGTCCCGGCCCTCGAGAGAGCTCATCCGCCGGTGGTATGCCAGGTCGCGATGCCATGGTCAAGGCCAGGGGTGAGGGCTGGAGAGCCAGTAAGAGCTCCTGAGTCGCAATGCTCAAGAGTCCCCCTTTTAACGCGCAAGCGAATTGCACGAGAGAAAAGGAGACTCGTGGTGCCGCCTGCTATCCTCTCCGCGGGTTCCCTGTGAACAGGCAAAAGAAGAACATGGTTTGCCGTTACAGCCGTCAGCCTGCCGCTGGTTGGTCCGGATGAAGTGAAGGCAGTGGGGGCCTGGTGAGGTGACGTGCGCGGGGCATGCCGCGAGCTAGAGCTCGACCGCTCAGATTTGTCGACGTGGCAGGGATGGACCCATGCACCAGCGCCATGCCTGTGAGGAGGCCCTGTGGGAGGCGATGATCGAGCAGGTGATAAGCATAGGTAGGTTTAGCAGGGAAGGCAAATCAGCTTGGGTGAATGCAGGAAGATACATTTCACTGTGTCCGGCCCGAGCGGCTTGGGGATGATGCAGCCCGAGGGGCTCCCCCAGCTTAAACGAGCTTGGAAGATGTCACCTTGTTCTGTAGACGAAGAAGAGTTGGTGCAGCTAAAGGCATGCGTCGAAGAAATGACTCCTCATGAGTCACCGGAGCCCTGAGCCTCGGGAGGCTTTGGGGGCTTAGGAGGATCCCTGAAGACCATCTCCGTTCCCTCCAGGACAACGCGGTACCTGGCCTCTCGAGCCGCCAAGTCTCACCGCATGGCGTGCTGATAGGCCGACGCCATGCTCAGCAAGCTGAACGGCATGCGAACGTAGCTGTGTGGCGGGCCCATGCAACGGCCCACACGCAAAGGCCAGAAGCGCTCCTGAGACGTGGCCTTGTTGAGCCCTGGGATGTCGATGCAGGTGCGCAGCTTAGCACCCTCGCCTGTCGCCACGCATGGCTCTTGCGTCTTGCAGTTCCTGTGCGGTCTTGGCGATGAACTCCTGAGCGGTGGGCACCCCTTGCCCTGCGTTCTCCTGAGGAAAACGTGCCGCATGGCATGCCTCCAAGTGGTTCCCAAGCGCCTCCTTCGTGAGACTGGCAAGGCCCAAGGCCCTCTAGAAGAGAACCCCCGAGCCCTACCCGAGGAGGGCACCAGGCGCGCCTTCCTACGCGATGGAGGGAGGCACCCCTGGGACGGACGCTGATCCTGATGAGGCTCCTGCCGCGACGCCATCCTCCTGAGATCTTGCGCGGCACAGCTGCTTCTTCTTGGGGATGGCCTCCGGAGGGCCCTCACTTCTGCTGTCGGGGTCGTCGATTGCTGCATCTTGGAAGGTGCACTCGAGGGAGCACACCGCATCCCTTTCTTCACATGGGACTGTGATGACCCCGCCGCTTCCAGGCATCTTGAGGACGTTGTAGCCGTGGTGGGTGACCACCATGAACTTTGCCAGGGCCGGATACCCGAGGATGGCGTTGTACGGCAGGCCGATGTGCGTGGCGTCGAAGTCGATGAGCTTGGTGCGGTAGTTTTCGCGTGTGCCGAAGGTGACAGGCAGGCAGACCTGCCCTATCGGAGAAGCTTGCTTAGTATGTCGTCTCCCCCGCTCATGGGCGCGGTGGCTCATAGGACGAGGTGAAGCTTGCTTACTAGTACGCCTTACGCCCGCTCCCTCGCCCACGCATGTGGTGGCTCGTAGGATGAGGAGGAAATTTTACTACTCCCTCCATTTACTCCTCGTCCCTACCTTGGTTAGAGACATTACCATATCGTTTGGAATATATGTCCTTTAGTAGATTTCAATATGAACTACTCCACTAGTACATACTCCAAACACCGATGTATATAGACATATTTTAGAGTGTAGATTCACTCATTTTGCTCTGTATGTAGTCCATATTGAAACAGACATAATAGTACGCACTCTCCCTCACCCCTCGACCCTCGCCCACGTGATGGACGTGCAGTAATTCATTCGGTCTCATATAGCTAGAATGATATATACTGCACTACCATTATTGCTCGACTTCCTGAAGATGCGAAGAGCCAATCGCAAGGTTAACATTTTGGAGATGCCAAGCGCAAGGTTTATAGGAGAACGATAAGTAGTAGTACTAGTAGTACATACCATTGGTACGTACTGTACGAGGAAGAAGGCAACAAGATGTATGTTTTGCGTGACAGTCTCTTCTTACAGGACGTGCTAGACCTAGTGGACCTCATTGTTGCAATGGGACTACTCCCTATCATAGATGGCCCGATTCAGAGTTGTGGGCAGCGGGCATAATTCGAAGCTGCTTAGTCTTAAACCTCATGAAGAAGTCCCATCGAAAAGAATATCCATCCTCTACACGTGCTCCTATGTAAAATGAGTAAATGAGACAAAAAGAGGAAGTGACAAACTAAAAAAAATCACCAGCCTTAGATCCAGCTCTATTGTATCAGTGAATGATATTTCTATGTCGTGATTGACATGGATATATTATTAACATGCTATGGAGGTAGAAGCGGAATTTTATTTATTCGCGGAGGTTGCAGCGGTTGGATATTCAATGAGTGAAATGATGGTTGCTTCCTCTGTCAAACATAGAGAAAGGTGGGCCTCGTGATTTCATGGCTTATTAGTTATTATTACTGCCTATACTATTTGCCTATGCACGTAGTACAGTAGTGGGCTATACTTTTAATAACCATGCTCGAAGAGAAGAGGTGCATGCACCCATGCACATAGTGTACTAGTAGCACTCTTTGCGTCTTTTGCATCTTCCCCAACCACACACGTGACATGGTGGAGCTCATTTCTGTAAGATGATGCAGCCCACATGATAATTTGACGCGTCTATTAGTAGTTACTCACTTATAAATAATGGACGGTCGGGAACCACGCACGAACTGTGTCGCGTCATTTATAAATAAAGTTTTTTTCTTCAGTGGCACGTACGCAATATAAATAGGTTCATATGGAGAGAAAAGGAAACCGCTCCACTATATAAATAATGCAAGACGAGCCTACACGGTTGCTTGCTGGGGTTGCTCTCTTCACACTCTCTCTCACAAAATGACTAGGGCCACATCTCTAACATCCGGGCAGATCACGTCCGCTGGGGGAAGGGGTGGATGCTTAGTGTAGATGTGGTCGCCGTCGCCGACGGTGAAAACCCACTGTCGGCACATCCCGATCAGGGGTCCTCGTCGTTCTCTCTCACAAATCCGGTGAGGTTGCCTTTGTCCCTTGCTCACTGCCACCACGTGGGCAGTTGCCACCTCCCACCGCCCTCCTCTAGGTCGAGCTACGTCCCGACATCCCTCACGTACAACTTCCTTTACAGACGGCTTGCACCATTGTTCCAGTTGCCCACATCAGTCCATGTGGATATTTCTCTACTTCTTTGCCCCACACATACCTCTATTGGCTTCTACATACTGCATTTGTGATGAGTTTATGCCTCATCAACTAGTCCCAGTAATCTTATTCTAATCACGCTTCTTCAATTTCCTTGCAACATGGATGCTCATCTCGATTTTGGTGAAACTGCACAAAATGATCCGATGGTCAAAGGGTTGCAAACTTCATTTCTTCGGAAGCTCGAAAGTTGCCAGCAAATTAAAGCCTGTTTAGGGTTTATGGTTACTGGGCTAGGGACTACATGGATCATTTTTTTCTTTAGCTGTCTCTGTTCCAAAATAAGTGTCAACTTTAGTAGTAGTACAACTTTGTACTAAAGTTTGCATAAAGTTGAGAGACTTATTTTGGAACAGAGGGAGTACATATTGGCTATGATCTGTCAACCATTGAGATGCAATAGCATGCATGTTAGTCTCCTTTGTATTTGATGGAATGTTGCAACGGGCAACCTTGGACGCGAGATACATGAAACAGAAGCTGGAAGCTTAATAGCATTGTACAAATTTATCTCGCTGAGAAATTACAGTACGTACTATACTAATACTATGTACAGAGTTAGGTGTCGCACGGTGTCCAGAAATTATAGTGATAGTGTGAGGTGGACATGTAATCACTGAGCATGCGTGTTTTCACTGCTTTCGCACTCCTCCGCTGTAAGAATGGCGAAAATTGTAATCTGGTAGTATCTCCTTTCGCCGAAAGCGTGGGACATCAAGCGGTCGTACCACCTCAGTAATAATGACCAATGAGCCATCAAATCACATAGACGCAGCAGTAAGTTGGACGAACAAAGCAACCGCCACTCTTAAATCCGCTTCTCCCTTCAACGTAGGCGCCAGTGAGAGGCCGCGTACGCTCTACACGGGCATGAATGCGGCACTGATTCTTTGTAGCGGCACTGACCGTTTCGGGCAGGAAGCGCGCGGGGGTGATGGAGGGGCTTTGGGTGGGCTAGGCTGGTCAGGAGCGGGCGTGGCAGCTGTCCGCCTGTCCCGACCGGACACCCGGAAATGAGGGGATACACCGAATCTCATGGCTAAATTGTACACTACACACCATCTCTCTGTAGGAGTAGGTCGATGTGTCGCTCTCTCTAACACACACATGTTGTTAAACACACACACAGACACACAGGTTCATAGAATAGGAATATCGTGCGAGTACGAAGCCACGGGAAGTGAGATACAAATGGAGTACGTACAAGAAGAGAAGAGGTGACGAATATTCCATCAAACCTGGACTGAGGAGTAGTACTCCCTTCGCCTAGGTGTTAAGTCATCTAACGAAAAATCAGATATTCCGAAAATGTTTAGGCATCATCCATTAACTTCGCATCTCAATCCCCTCCCGGCCTCATTGCTAGCGAGCGTTGTTACTTAGGGAGCGTTTGGATCCGACAACAAACTTCGCAAAAAAAATTGGTGACCCACTCATGACAATGATTTTCATAGGGCAAGGCTAGTAAGAAAAAGAACTAAACCGTTTGACCAGGCAAGGTTGGCAAAGCAAAAGCTGGCTAGTTGGGCTAGCCGAGCAATTTCCTTACTAAGGCTAGCCATAGTGGGAGTAACCTAGGTAGTAACATAGCACATCCCAAGAAAAAATTGCCTATGTGGCATGGAGTTAATGAGGAAATAGATGCTTGTGGTAACATAATATGGCTAGTGTTCATGTTATAATAAGGATTCACTTAAAATAGTAGGTGAGCGAACAGAGGGATCAATTGTATCAGGTAAGATACACCACTGGCGCTTTTAATTTTCTTACTAATTTGTTTGTTTCACCCTCTGACTAGTGGGACCCAACGTACTATGTGGAGAGAGGTAAGGTGACTAAGGCTGCATTATTTCTGTACTACCAACACTGCTTTAAATCCCAAAATTCCTTACCACCAAAGCCACATGACATGATTATGATTTATATCCCAATGACTCCCACGCAAAAAAAACACGGCATGCTTGTCACACGAATGCAGGAATGTATAAAAGGTTATTTTCCTCTCGTTAAACATAACGTGAGGTTGGTGTAGCTGGTTAGCCTGTTCGCTCATCAAACTTGAGGTCTCGGGTTCGATAACCACAATTGAGCATAATTTTGTTTTTGTTCGACTTCTTTCTTCCACCCAATGATAGGTAGGCCCCGCATGACAGAGAGAGAAAGTGATCTGGGGTGGTGCCTAGAGGATTCCTTGACTGGTCAAAATGGATGGATACGAAGCTATTTGATCTCGTAGTGACCGTATAATCACCTCATCACGTATACGTTGCAGCCTCAGTGCTTGCTTTCTAAGGGTTCACACTCTTCACACTCTCTCTCCACTATATATATACACGATGGAGCCTCAACGCTTGTAGTTGCTCTCTTCACACTCTCTCACCCTCTCCAGATCTAAACAAGACTTCATTGGCCTCTCTCTCCCCCCTCACCGCTGGTCAAAGAGCCGGCAGGATCCGTCCTCCAGGAAGGGAAGGAGGCTTAACGCTGTCGTCGTCGGTGAGGGAGGGAATCCACTACCGTCGCAGCTGTTCTCTTTCACCTAGTGGCGGAGCGGTAGGGCTTCCGACACCTTCTTCCTCGCCGCCGTACATAGTGTGGGCAGAACGGCCACCGGTCGCTCACCGAACCACTCCCGAAGAACTTTAAGGTATATTTTACTTATTCCACATGCATTGTTGTAGCTTCATGTGGGCTTTTTCCACTTCTACACTCGAATCTAGGTATTGGATCAAACAGGAAAGTAGTGGGGAAAGTTGTATAGCATGAATCTAGGACGTGGTTCAAAGATGAAAGGAATAGGGGAAAGTTGTGGGGAAAGTTGTATAGCATGAATCTAGGACGTGGTTCAAAAAGGAAAGGAAGGGGGAAAGTAATGGGGAAAGTTATATAGCATGAATCTAGGACATGGTTCAAAGAGAAAAGGAATGGGGGAAAGTAGTGGGGAAAGTTGTGTACCATGAATCTAGGACGTGGTTCAAAGAGGGAAGGAAGGGGGAAAGTACTAGTGCAGACTAGCTATCCAGCACCTACGTTGGTCAAAAAGGGAAAACAGTGCCAAATGCAGTATGCACATCTGTAATGAACTGATCTTTTTGTTTTGGGGGACAAGGCTGCAGAGTTTGAGTAGGACTAGATTTGTTGCGCTCACATCGGGAAAGGTGTCCAAAGATAACAAAACTGGGACCAACACAAATATGCTCCTTGGTTGTTTGTTCTTAGTTGCAAGAAACTGTGCATCACCCCTTCATACATCAGTACATGCACATGGTGCTGGTGCGTCCGCTGTCCCATGCAACTCTTTAGATGTTGTTAATCTAAGGCCCTGTTTGGTTAAAAAGTCCTAGGACTTTAGTCCCAACTAAAAAGTCCCTAGTCCCTACCTGCTTGGTTCCAGGGACTAAACATGGATTAGAGGTTATTTAATGACATGCTAAAAGACCATGTTACCCCTAGTAATGAACAAATAGAGATAAGGTCCGATGCGGGGTAGGGGCAACTATTGGAAAAAGTCCCAAAAAGACTCTCCCTCAGGGTCTTCTTTCTTTAGTCCCAGATGCCCACTTTTAGTCCCTAAAAGTCCCTCTTGTTTGGTTTAGATGGGATTGAAAGGGACTTTTTTAGTCCCTACACCAAAAAGTCCCTGTAACAAACACCCTCTAATAATGCCACTGGAAAATTGATGCAATGCCACAGTTAAAAGCAAATTACACTGGAAAATTACATGCTTTCTTTCCCATTTAGATAAGTTAGATGCTTCTTTTTGTTGGCTTCTGTGTCATCCACCGTTATTGACCACTAGTTGTTTCCTCTGCACCTCTGTGTAAAAAGGGTTATCTACTCCACCTCGTTGTTATTGTGACCTTTTGTTGCACTACACAAAACACTTTTGTTTTAAGAGTGTTTTGTGATGTTCAACCAAAATGTCACACCGACAACATTGCTTGATTGCTTGATCTTAGTGGAATTGCACAAGAGGAGATCTTACTTCCTATCCGTGTTGGCAAATTTGGTTCAGATCTTCTTCTTGTGAGTAATTTGAATTTCGCGTCATGAGAGGTCAGTACTAGACTTATTTCACGTGATTGTGCAGTGTGCTTTCATATGTTGTACTACTTGTACGGTAATGTTGCTTGATTTTATTGAACTGCACAAATGGAGACAAGACTTCCAATCTGTATGTGCACCGTAATATCCCATCAAGGTAAGATCAGGATATTTCACAACTATTGGCATGTATTTTGCCACTTTCATTAGAAAATTAATGTTGTTGTTTAGTACTATACTTGTGCTCCCTAATTGACATGACTAATCTTACATTGAAGGCGAATCTTGTCTGTTATTGAACCAAGTGATGAAGGGGGAGAACAAGCGGAAGAAAAACAAAAATCAACTCCCGGTGCTGTAATGAAGCACTGGAACTGTGATGACACAAGTAATGATATAGTTTTGCATCTTAATTTATTGCTATGGCTGGAATGAGCAATTCTTTTGCCATTGATTTGATGTCACTCTTAATGTAATATGTAATTATCTCTACTTGTGCAAACAGGGATCTAATTTAAAGATACCATATATTTTAGTGGAACTGCACAAGAAGATGTTGGAAACATTAAACTAATCGAGGAGTATATAGTAAGCATGGCAACCACAGTAGATAATAACAGATGGTTCCGGAGAAGTGCTTGATATGTATGCTCTACACAATAAGCCTCCAGACAAAGGTTGTTACTCGCCCACGGATTTCATCCATATTATTGAGCTTTGTCATCTCTATTGGTGTTGTGCTACTGTTTAGAAACTATCACGAGAAAGTGGTATTGTCCTTGAGAAGTGCTTCATCTATGTTGTTCTAACTATTTCCTTTCCTTTTTTCAAGCAAATAGGGATGCTAGCATTTAGTTGTCCTCTTGTCTTTGCACAACAAGATCATCCTCCTTTGAAGAAGAATATGGAGTACGTGAAGTGACTAGTTCTTATTACGCCAGGATGAAGAAGACCTGTCTATCTTCTCATTAGAAGGAGCAGTTGAAGGATCGTTACATTACTCCCCACAAGACCAAACTAACTTCAGCTTCGAAGGACTGACAGATCTCCATATTTTTTGCTGTGATGCGCAAGAACAATGTTGTTCTAGGATTCTTTCTAGTGAGTTCCATTTTTTAAAAGTGTGCTCTACATGGACCATGTAGGTGCCTGTTTAAACTGTCAATTCATAGTACAAATTGCTTTATACTAATCACTTTTTTGTATTTTTGCAAACAGGGGTGCTCAACTTGATTTCAATGGGAACTGCACAAAATGTTCATGAATACATCGAATCCTTCATTTCCACCACAAGAAAGAAGGTGCCGATATGTTCAAGGCGTTGCAACATATAAAGGTGAAATCATGCAAGCTACGCACGAATTTGGTTGATTTTGGTGGAACTACACAAAAAGAACAGCTGGTTTATTTAGCACGAGGTGCCATGTCAATGTCCGAACTGATGGCAAACCCTGCCCATTCCACAATCATAGGCATTTGATATTCTGGAATGGGAAAACCTTGTCAAAGTTTGCTCATTGATGTATGCAAAACAACACGCATTTGACATTTTGGAATGGGACAACCTTGTCAAATTTTACTCATTGATGTTAGCAAGAAGACATGTGTCGGATTTCGGGTTCCGGCAAAACCCTTAAGGTTCGAACATTGCGGTGAGCACGAAGATCTCTCCCTCACCGATCACGCCCTCACACACTTCGCGATTTCTAAAGCTAGCTCGACGAACTCACAACACAAGGGACACAAGATTTATACTGGTTCGGGCCACCATTGCGTTGTAATACCCTACTCCAGTGTGGTGGTGGTGGATTGCCTCTTCGGCTGATGAAGAAGAGTACAAGGGGAAGAACAGGCTCCTGAGGAGAGGTGTTCTTGTGCTTGGTGAACTTGTGGTTGTTCGGATCTCTCCCCTTCTCTCCCCGTCCTGTTGTGGTGGCTAGTCCTATTTATAGAGGCCCTGGTCCTCTCTCCAAATATTGAGCAGGAAGGGAGCCAACAACGGCCAATTTTGAAAGGGGACAACTAGTACAAGTTATCCTGACAAAAGGTGGTCTTTGCCTGCCAAAGGCTCTGGTGGTGACGCTGTCTTGGGCTCCATGGTGACCTCCATCCTGTTGTCCTGCTGGTCTTGGTCTCGTTGCATCGATATGGAAACCTTTGCCTGATGCCTCGCAACTCCTCGCCTGCACTTGCCTCCTTAGCACCAAAGATGAAACAAGGACACTGTGCGCGCTGGCGCCCGCCTGGCACCCGCCTGGTCTCGATCGTCATGGCTCATGTAATTAGAACCTCGCGAGGTTTGCCTTGCCTTGATCTCTCCGCCCCTTGCGAGCCAGCCTGGTGAGGCCACTCCTGAGGAGGTCTTGTGTCATCGCTTCGCGAGGCTTGGCCCCTCACGAGGGTCTTGGATGCTTGTTGGTGATGATGGGCCGTACAGGCCCACTCGCAGAGCCATGCCGTGGGCCGCAGGCAGGCAAGTCTGGGGACCCCCGTTCCCAGAACACCGACAGTAGCCCCCGGTGCCAAGGCGCGCCCGGGCTTGGCTTAGAGGCGAAGCCAAAGGGCAAGTGCGAAGCGCCACGGGCCCCAATAGCCTTCGGCCTTGGTCGACGCGTGGTGGTTGATTGGACGTGGGCATCTCCGCTTCCCCACGCTGCCTTGATACCCGCCTGGCTAGGCAGCCACTGCGGTCTACACGGTTTCCCTCGCTCTGTTGCCGCGCACTCTCCAATTCGTTCGCCTCCCCGTAGCTCAGCCTCTCCCCTTGATCCGATCTGAGCTCAATCCTCCCATCGCCATGGCACCCGACTAGTCAGAGAAAGGGAAGAGTCCCCTGTCCTCCGCCGAGCTACGCCCGGCCGTCGAGCCTGTCGTTGGCAGGTCACTGGTGCTCAACCAAGAAGCCATGGACAATGTGCGCCCCATGCTCGCCTCCAGCTTCAATGAGTGGGGGAGGACGGTGGCCTGGCCTACATCTCATGCTCGTTTCGACCGGACAGCCACCGAGGTCCCATTCTTCATCGACGCCCTTTGGGCTGGCTTGGTTCCTCCTTTCTCCGCCTTCTTCAATGTCGTGCTTGCGCATTATCAGATCCACATGCTACACCTTGATCCCCAATCCGTGACCCTTCTCGCCGTCTTTGCCTTTGTTTGCGAGGCCATGGTAGGCATTGCTCCTTCCGTGGCCCTTCACCGCCATTTCTTCTCGCTGCACCTGATTGATCCCCGACAGAGCTCAGGATTCCTAAGCTTTCAGGTCGTGGCGGCGACAGCCGGCGCGGGGATTGACTTCGAGCTCCCACCATCCACGAGTGGGTTTCGGACACGATGGGTATTTATTGATGTCGGAGTGCTCAGCCCCCTGCTCTCTTCTCCGTCCGCGCCCGCCATTCCCAACTCTGGTTGGTGCCACAAATTGCTCGCCGATTTGCGCCTTGCCCCCGTCTGGCTCAGGCTGAAGAGGCTCCAGGACCTTGATGTGAATGCGCCTATGGTGGTGAAGGTGTTCGTCCAGCACCGAATCACTCCGCTTCAGCGCCACTCTCGACCAATGTGGGCTTGCTCAACAACAAGGACCACATGAGACTTTAGGAGGCCGGGCTCCCCCGTGAGGCACAATGAATGGTGCTCGAGGTCCTGATGGGCGTCCCGTTGCCAGACGACATGCCAAGGAAGAGCTTCCTTCTGTACCGCTGCTTCAACAAGGCGACATTTGCGGAGCAGATGCCCTCCTTCGATGAGTGGGGGCTGTGTCCAGTCGGCCTCATGGGGCCCCGTGAGAACCCCATCATCATGGTTCCTCTTCATGCCGCTGGCGTCAAGCTCGCCCCAAGTGTGGATGCAGGGGGCGAGCACCGCTGGGGGCCGATGGCGAAGGTGCCGAGATGTTGATGCCGCCCAGGGCTCCCGAGGCATCGTCCTCGGGAACTCGTGATTCTTGCCCCCGGGCGGCAGTTGAAGGGGCGATGCAGCCTGTGTCTCCCGAGGCCAGGGCTCCTAAGACCTCGGCGGGTCGCTGTGAGGCAGAGCTCGACAGCTCCCCTCAGCTTGGCGCTCCTGATGCTGCCCCTTCAAGAGCTTCTCCAGCTGCGCCTCGTGTTGGCCCCCATGTCCAGCACTTTGATCGGCTTTGCATGTCCCCATGCAGCGGCACCTTCAGGCCATTAAAACAGAGAAAGTACATCGTCGTTGATAAGTAAGTACCTTATCTTGGGGATTCTCCGCGTGTTGCTTCCCTTCCTGACGATATGTCTTCAGGATCCCTTCGGCCAAGGCCGCATGATCCGTGAGAAGCAGCTTCCTCTCGCCTCGTTTCTCCCGCTAGACTCAAACGCTGCAAGCCCGTGCGCTGCTCACGGTGTGGAGTCAACCAGGGAAGCCAGCCCGTCGACAAGGCGTCTCGGGCTCGTGCCTTCGCCGTCTCTCCTTCGCGGCCTTGCCTGGAATGCAGCAAGAATACCAAGGGTTCCTCCCCTGGCCATGGACGGCGGCTGGATGGCTTCATTCTTGGGATCCTCTTCAAGCAGCAGGCCTTCACTCGTTCGGTTCCTCGCGAGGCCTGGCCCGCAACTGGGTGGGTGCCTGCCCCTGCTTCGGGCCCCATATGTAGTCCCCATGGCGGAGGACCGAGTCAGCAGCATGCTTGAGTCGGTGCTAGAAAGGAGCGTCATCCACCACGAGCTCTTTCAGGAGGCGATGGGCGCGATGAACCGGCTTGGTGAAGTGCTCGTGGATGTGGACGCACATCTAGTGGCCGAGGGTCTTCAGCTGGTGGAGGAGCGGCACAAGTTGAAGGTGGACATCAACCTCGGGCGCCACCAGCGCAAGCTTGATAACACGAAGGCTGAGGCATCCCTCGCGACCTCTTGCAAGGCCTTCTCTCGAGCCTTGGAAGAAGCTCGGGAAGCCGACCACCACCGTGATATCGCAGAGAAACGTACGTGGGAGCTCCAAGCCTGGAGCGCCTCATTGGAGCAGCAAGTGGAGGCGCGCAGAGCCGCCCTGGCGTCTATGAGGGGGATGCCCTTCGAAGAGGAAGAGATCCAGAAGCGCGAGGAATCATTGGCGCCGGAAGCCATGGAGCGCATCCTTGAGTTTGAGCGAGTAGAGACGAGGGAGCGTCAAGTCACCCAAGCGAAGGATGCCATTGGCCCGTGCGAGGCCAAGGCCCAAGAGGACGTCGATTGCCGGGTGGCCAAGGCTCGCGTGGATCTCGAGGGCAGGTACGACCTGAAGCTAAAGCTCGTGGAACCTGAGGCCACTGGTAGGACTGCTGCCCTCAAGTCCAGGTTGACCGAGGTGGAGCGACGCGAGGAGGCTGCCACAACTGCCCTGGTCTCAACACAGATCGAACTAGCATCCGCCCGCGCCGAGCTGCTCCCTCTTCAGCAACGGGTCGCTGGCGCCGAGTCCGTCACGCGACAGAACAGGGAGGAAGTGCTTCAGCAGCGGACACTGGAGCGCGTGCACGCCCCCATGCTCCAGGACCTCGGGAACAGGGCCAATATCGCCCTGGGCCACATCTGCGATGATAATGCTCCTCATCCCCATGCGAACGACTACACCAGCCACCTCTGCTTCTTCACCGACGTGGTGGCACGCTTGGAGAGTCGTTCTGAGAGAGCTCGCCAACTTGTTGAAGAGAAGAGCCGTGGCCTGCTCGGGCATGCGTTCCCCCGCGTCTTCAGCCATATCCAGAACACCGACCCCAACTTCAACTTTGACGCCGCCATCGCTCCCGTACCCGAGGCCATCCAGGGTGACCTGTCGCGATGGGTGGAAGACAATGTGGACGCGCTAGTCAGGGCCTTCACTTCCGATGACGATGGGGTGGTGGTCGCGGCGGACGCGGGCGACGGCGGTGATGGCGGCGCTGGTGGAGGTGATGGTGATACCAGCGATGGTGGCAGCGATGCCAGTGACGCGTATGAGGGCGATCAGGGGGATGTGGCGAGCAACACATCTGACTGATCCTATGTTTCTCGGCTATTTGTCCTGCACACAGAAGCTCGGGCGCAGCCCTTAAGGTTGTAAGAGCATTTTTGGAGGGGAAGCCCCTCATGTAAATTTACTACTGCCTCTATCTTGTTAGGTC
The DNA here is from genome assembly GCA_034509565.1 of Triticum monococcum. Classification (NCBI taxonomy): domain Eukaryota; kingdom Viridiplantae; phylum Streptophyta; class Magnoliopsida; order Poales; family Poaceae; genus Triticum; species Triticum monococcum. The sequence goes on along the minus strand of CM067843.1, from coordinate 392,173,445 downwards.
GAGTTGAATATGTGTCTTCGTCAACTCGCGTATCCTGGGGCAAAGTTGTTGTCGCGGTTTACCTTAGCCTGGATGAGCCCCAAACTGGCTCGTGAGGTTACAAGTTTCTGGGAAACTCCTGAGGAACTCGTCGAGATGCCCGAGGGGGCTGCGTGATAAACAAGCGCTAGTCGTGGCGTGACATGCGTGTGGCGCGTGTGCGTCATGCCCAGCCCCCTCATGAGGGGCCCGCGAGGGGAAAGCAACAGGCACGAACTCCGAAATAAGGCAAGAACCAGACAACAAGAAATTGTTTGAACGAGAAAAGGCACCCCCACGCGCATCAATGAAAATTCAACTTCAACCTAAATCCAAATCCAGAAGGCAGGGTTACAGAAAAGAGATCCAAAGCAAATGGCCGCGTCTGGCACCTAGTCTATGAAGGAAATATGCCCTAGAGGTAATAATAAAGCTATTATTTATTTCCTTATATCATGATAAATGTTTATTATTCATGCTAGAATTGTATTAACCAGAAACATAATACATGTGGGAATACATAGACAAACAGAGTGTCGCTAGTATGCCTCTACTTGACTAGCTCGTTGATCAAAGATGGTTATGTTTCCTAACCATAGACATGAGTTGTCATTTGATTAACGGGATCACATCAGTAGGAGAATGATGTGATTGACTTGACCCATTCCGTTAGCATAGCCCTTGATCGTTTAGTTTGTTGCTATTGCTTTCTTCATGACTTATACATGTTCCTATGACTATGAGATTATGCAACTCCCGTTTACCGGAGGAACACTTTGTGTGCCACCAAATGTCACAATGTAACTGGGTGATTATAAAGGTGCTCTAAAGGTGTCTCCAAAGGTACTTGTTGGGTTGGCGTATTTCGAGATTAGGATTTGTCACTACGATTGTCGGAGAGGTATCTCTGGGCCCACTCGGTAATGCACATCACTATAAGCCTTGCAAGCATTGCAACTAATGAGTTAGTTGCCGGATGATGTATTATGGAACGAGTAAAGAGACTTGCCGGTAACGAGATTAAACTAGGTATTGAGATACCGACGATCGAATCTCAGGCAAGTAACATACTGATGACAAAGGGAACAATGTATGTTGTTATGCGGTCTGACCGATAAAGATCTTCGTAGAATATGTAGGAGCCAATATGGGTATCCAGGTCCCGCTATTGGTTATTGACCAGAGAGGTGTCTCGGTCATGTCTACATAGTTCTCGAACCCGTAGGGTCTGCACGCTTAACATTCGTTGACCATATAGTACTAGATGAGTTATGTATGTTGATGACCGAATGTTGTTCGGAGTCCGAGATGAGATCACGGACATGACGAGGAACTCCGGAATGGTCCGGAGATAAAGTTTGATATATGGGATAGTAGTGTTTGATCTCCGGAAGGGTTCCGGAATTCACCGGAAGGGGTTCCGGATGTTTCCCGAAATGTTTGGGCACGAGAACACTTTATCTGGGCCAAAGGGGACAGCCCACGAGGCTTTTGGGAAGTGCAAAAGGAAGTTTTGCGGAGACCAGAGGCTAGACGCCAGGAACTGGCGTCTAGGGGGTAGACGCCGGGAACCTTGGCGTCTAGCCCTGGAGTCCGAGAAGGACTCTTGCCTTTGGGGTGAAACCCACTTTGAGGAGGCTTTTACTCTAAGTTTCGACCCCAGGGCTAGCACCAAAGACACATCAAGAAACACCAAGCCGTGTGCCAGCAACCCCGTCCCCTCTAGTTTATCCTCCGTCATAGTTTTCGTAGTGCTTAGGCGAAGCCCTGCGGAGATTGTTCTTCACCAACACCGTCACCATGTCGTTGTGCTGCCGGAACTCATCTACTACTTCGCCCCTCTTGCTGGATCGAGAAGGCGAGGACGTCACCGAGCCAAACGTGTGTAGAACTCGGAGGTGCCGTGATTTCGGTACTTGGATCGGTCGGATCGTGAAGACGTACGACTACATCAACCGCGTTGATATAATGCTTCCGTGAACGGTCTACGAGGGTACGTAGACAACACTCTCCCCTCTCGTTGCTATGCATTACCATGATCTTGCGTGTGCGTAGGAAAATTTTGAAATTACTACGTTCCCCAACAGTGGCATCCGAGCCTAGGTTTTATGCGTTTATAATATGCACGAGTAGAACACAAGTGAGTTGTGGGTGATATAAGTCATACTGCTTACCAGCATGTCACACTTTGGTTCAGCGGTATTGTTGGATGAAGCGGCCCAAACCGACATTACGCGTACGCTTACGCGAGACTGGTTTTACCGCCGTGCTATGCATACAGGTGACTAGCGGGTGTCAGTTTCTCCAACTTTAGTTGAATCGAGTGTGGCTACGCCCGGTCCTTGAGAAGGTTAAAACAGCACTAACTTGACAAACTATCGTTGTGGTTTTGATGCGTAGGTAAGAATGGTTCTTGCTCAGCCCGTAGCAGCCACGTAAAACTTGCAACAACAAAGTAGAGGACGTCTAACTTATTTTTGTAGGGCATGTTGTCATGTGATATGGTCAAGACGTGATGAGATATAAGTTGTTGTATGAGATGATCATGTTTTGTTGAAGTTATCGGCAATTGGCAGAAGCCTTATGGTTGTCTCTTTATTGCATAAGATGCAAGTGCCAAATAGTTGCTTTACTTTATCGATATGCGATAGCAATAGTTGCAAGAGCAATAGTTGGCGAGACGACCATGTGACGACACATTGATATAGATCAAGATGATGGAGATCATGGTGTCATGCCGGTGACGATGGAGATCATGACGATGCTTTGGAGATAGAGATCAAAGGCACAAGATGATGATGGCCATATCATGTCACATATTTTGATTGCATGTGATGCTTATCTTTTATACATCTTACTTTGCTTTGTTTGACGGTAGCATTATAAGATGATCTCTCACTAAATTTAAAGATAAAAGTGTTCTCCCTGAGTATGCACCGTTGCCAAAGTTCGTCGTGCCCAGACACCACGTGATGATCGGGTGTGATAAGCTCTACGTCCATCTACAATGGGTGCAAGCCAGTTTTGCATGCGCAGAATACTCAGGTTAAACTTGACGAGCCTAGCATATGCAGATATGGCCTCGGAACACTGGGACCGAAATGTCGAGCGTGAATCATATAGTAGATATGATCAACATAATGATGTTCACCATTGAAAGCTATTCCATTTCACGTGATGATCGGTTATGGTTTAGTTGATTTGGATCACGTGATCACTTAGATGATTAGAGGGATGTCTATCTAAGTGGGAGTTCTTAAGTAATATGATCAATTGAACTTTAATTTATCATGAACTTAGTCCTGGTAGTATTAGCATATCTATGTTATAGATCAATAACTCGTGATGTTGCTCCCCGTTTAATTTTATATGTTCCTAGAGAACATTAAATTGAAAGATGTTAGTAGCAATGATGCAGATTGGATCCGTGATATGAGGATTATCCTCATTGCCGCACAGAAGAATTATGTCTTTGATGCACCGCTAGGTGACAAACCTATTGCAGGAGCAGATGCAGATGTTATGAACATTTGGCTAGCTCAATATGATGACTACTTGATAGTTTAGTGCACCATGTTTAAACGGCTTAGAATCGGGACTTCAAAGACGTTTTGAACGTCATGGACCATATGAGATGTTCCAGGACTTGAAGTTAATATTTCAAGCAAATACCCAAGTTGAGAGATATGAAGTCTCCAACAAGTTCTATAGCTAAAATATGGAGGAGAATAGCTCAAGCAGTGAGCATGTGCTCAGATTGTCTGGGTACTACAATCGCTTGAATCAAGTGGGAGTTAATCTTCAGATAAAAGAGTGATTGACAAAATTCTCTAGTCACCATCACCAAGTTAGTAGAACTTCGTGATGAACTATAATATGCAAGGGATAACGGAAACGATTCCAAGCTCTTCGTGATGCTGAAATCAACGAAGGTACAAATCAAGAAAAGCATCAAGTGTTGATGGTAAACAAAACCACTAGTTTCAAGTAAAGGGACAAAGGGAAGAAAGGGTAACTTCAAGAAGAACGGCAAGCAAGTTGCTGCTCAAGTGAAAAAACCCAAGTCTGGACCTAAGCCTGAAACTGAGTGCTTCTATTGCAAAGGGACTGGTCACTGGAAGCGGAACTACCCCAAGTAATTAGCGGATAAGAAGGATGGCAAAGTGAGCATAGGTATATTTGATATACATGTTATTGATGTGTACTTTACTAGTGTTTATAGCAACCCCTCAGTATTTGATACTAGTTCAGTTGCTAAGAGTAGTAAACTCGAAAAGGGAGTTGAAGAATGAACAGAGACTAGTTAAGGGTCAAGTGACGATGTGTGTTGGAAGTGGTTCCAGGATTGATATGATCATCATCTCACACTCCCTATACTTTCGGGATTAGTGTTGAACCTAAATAAGTGTTATTTGGTGTTTGCGTTGAGCATAAATATGATTGGATCATGTTTATTGCAATACGGTTATTCATGTAAGTTAGAGAATAATTGTTGTTCTGTTTACATGAATAAAACCTTCTATGGTCATACACCCAATGAAAATGGTTTGTTGGATCTTGATCGTGGTGATACACATATTCATAATATTGAAGCCAAAAGATGAAAAGTTAATAATGATAGTGCAACTTATTTGTGGCACTGCCGTTTAGGTCATATTGGTGTAAAGCGCATGAAGAAAATCCATGCTGATGGGTTTTTGTAATCACTTGATTATGAATCAGTTGATGCTTGCGAACCATGCCTCATGGGCAAGATGACTAAGACTCCGTTCTCCGGAACTATGGAGCGAGCAACAGATTTGTTGGAAATCATACATATTGATGTATGTGGTCCGATAAATATTGAGGCTCGTGGCAGGTATCATTATTTTCTGATCTTCACAGATGATGAGAGCAGATATGAGTATATCTACTTGATGAAACACAAGTCTGAAATGTTTGAAAAGTTCAAAGAATTTCAGAGTGATGTGGAGAATCATCGTAACAAAAATAAAAGTTTCTACGATATGATCGCAGAAGTAAAATATTTGAGTTACGAGTTTGGCCTTCAGTTAAAGCAATGTGAAATAGTTTCACTACTCACGCCACCTGGAACACAACAGTGTAATGGTGTGTCTGAACGTCATAACCGTACTTTATGAGATATAGTGTGATCTATGATGTCTCTTACCGATCTACCACTGTCGCTTTGGGGTTATGCATTAGAGACAGCTACATTCACGTTAAAAAGGGCACCATCTAAATCTGTTGAGATGACACCATATGAAGTATGGTTTAGTGAGAAACCTAAGCTGTGTTTCTTAAAGTTTGGGGTTGCAGTACTTATATGAAAAAGTTTCATCTTGATAAGCTCAAACCCAAGTCGGAGAAGTGCATCTTCATAGGATACCCAAAAGTAACTGTTGGGTACACCTTCTATCACAGATCTGAAGGCAAGATATTTGTTGCTGAGAAAGGATCCTTTCTAGAGAAGGAGTTTCTCTCGAAAGAAGTGAGTGGGAGGAAAGTAGAACTTGATGAGGTAACTATACCTGCTCCCTTATTGGAAAGTAGTTCATCACAGAAATATGTTCCTGTGACTACTACACCAATTAGTGAGGAAGCTAATGATGATGATCATGTAACTTCGGATCAAGTTACTACCGAACCTCGTAGGTAAACCAGAGTGAGATCCGCACCAGAGTAGTACGGTAATCCTGTTTTGGAGGTCATGTTACTTGACCATGACAAGCCTACGAACTATGAGGAAGCGATGATGAGCCCAGATTCCGCGAAATGGCTTGAGGCCATGAAATCTGAGATGAGATCCATGTATGAGAACAAAGTATGGACTTTGATTAACTTTCCCAATGATCGGTGAGCCATTGAGATTAAATGGATCTTCAAGAGGAAGACGGACGCTGATAGTAGTGTTACTATCTACAAAGCTAGAATTGTCGCAAAACAATTTTCGACAAGTTCAAGGTGTTGACTATGATGAGAGTTTCTCACTCGTATTTATGCTTAAGTTTGTCTGAATCATGTGAGCAATTGCCGCATTTTATGAAATCTGGCAAATGGATAAACAAAACTGCATTCCTTAATGGATTTATTAAAGAAGGGTTGTATATGATGCAACCGGAAGGTTTTGTCAATCCTGAAGGTACTAACAAAATATGCAAGCTCCAGCGATCCATCCATGGACTGGTGCAAGCATCTCGGAGTTGGAATATACGCTTTGATAAGTTGATCAAAGCATATAATTTTATACAGACTTGTTGTGAAGCCTGTATTTACAAGAAAGTGAGTGGGAGCACTACAGCATTTTTGATAAGTATATGTGAAAGACATATCGTTGATCGGAGATAATGTAGAATTATTCTGTAAAGCATAAAGGAATATTTGAAAGGAGGTTTTCAAAGAAAGACTTCGGTGAAGCTGCTTACATATTGAGCATCAAGATCTATAGAGATAGATCAAGATGCTTGATAAGTTTTTCAATGAGTACATACCTTGACAAGATTTTGAAGTAGTTCAAAATGGAACAGTCAAAGAAGAAGTTCTTGCCTGTGTTACAAGGTGTGAAGTTGAGTAAGACTCAAAACCCGACCACGACAGAAGATAGAGAGAGAATGAAAGTCATTCCCTATGCCCTGCCATAGGTTCTATAAAATATGCCATGCTGTGTACCATACCTATTGTATACCCTGCCCTGAGTTTGGCAAGAGAGTACAATAGTGATCTAGGAGTAGATCACTGGACATTGGTCAAAATTATCCTTAGTGGAATAAGGATATGTTTCTCAATTATGGAGGTGGCAAAAGGTTCGTCGTAAAGGGTTACGTCGATGCAAGTTTTGACACTGATCCAGATGACTCTAAGTCTCAATCTGGATACATATTGAAAGAGGGAGTAATTAGCTAGAATAGCTCCATGAAGAACATTGTTGGCATAGAAATTTGCAAAATACTTACGGATCTGAATGTGGCAGACCCGTTGACTAAACTTCTCTCACAAGCAAAACATGATCACACCTCAGTACTCTTTGGGTGTTGATCACATAGCGATGTGAACTAGATTATTGACTCTAGTAAACCCTTTGGGTGTTGGTCACATGTCGATGTGAACGATGGGTGTTAATCACATGGTGATGTGAACTATTGATGTTAAATCACATGGCGATGTGAACTAGATTATTGACTCTAGTGCAAGTGGGAGACTGAAGGAAATATGCCCTAGAGGCAATAATAAAGCTATTATTTATTTCCTTATATCATGATAAATGTTTATAATTCATGCTAGAATTGTATTAACCAAAAACATAATACATGTGTGAATACATAGACAAACAGAGTGTCACTAGTATGCCTCTACTTGACTAGCTCGTTGATCAAAGATGGTTTTGTTTCCTAACCATAGACATGAGTTGTCATTTGATTAACGGGATCACATCATTAGGAGAATGATGTGATTGACTGGACCCATTCCGTTAGCATAGCACTTGATCATTTAGTTTGTTGCTATTTCTTTCTTCATGACTTATACATGTTCCTATGACTATGAGATTATGCAACTCCTGTTTACCGGAGGAACACTTTGTGTGCCACCAAACGTCACAATGTAACTGGGTGATTATAAAGGTGCTCTACAGGTGTCTCCAAAGGTACTTGTTGGGTTGGCGTATTTCGAGATTAGGATTTGTCACTCCGATTGTCGGAGAGGTATCTCTGGGCCCACTCGGTAATGCACATCACTATAAGCCTTGCAAGCATTGCAACTAATGAGTTAGTTGCGGGATGATGTATTATAGAACGAGAAAAGAGACTTGCCGGTAACAAGATTAAACTAGGTATTGACATACCGACGATCGAATCTCGTGCAAGTAACATACCGATGACAAAGGGAACAACGTATGTTGTTATGCGGTCTGACCGATAAAGATCTTCGTAGAATATGTAGGAGCCTATATGGGCATCCAGGTCCCGCTATTGGTTATTGACCAGAGAGGTGTCTCGGTCATGTCTACATAGTTCTCGAACCCGTAGGGTCCGCACGCTTAACGTTCGTGGACGATATAGTACTAGATGAGTCATGTATGTTGATGACCGAATGTTGTTCGGAGTCCGAGATGAGATCACGGACATGACGAGGAACTCCGGAATGGTCGAGAGATAAAGTTTGATATATGGGATAGTAGTGTTTGATCTCCGTAAGGGGTTCCAGATGTTTCCCGAAATGTTTGGGCACGAGAACACTTTATCTGGGCCAAAGGGGAAAGCCCACGAGGCTTTTGGAAAGTGCAAAAGGAAGTTTTGCGGAGACCAGAGGCTAGACGCCAGGAACCCTGGCATCTAGGGGGTAGACGTCGGGAACCCTGGCATCTAGGGGGTAGATGCCGGGAACCCTGGCGTCTAGCCCTGGTGTCCGAGAAGGAATCTTGCCTTTCGGGTGAAACCGACTTTGAGAAGGCTTTTACTCCAAGTTTCGACCCTAGGGCTCAACATATAAATAGAGGGGTAGGGCTAGCACCAAAGCCACATCAAGAAACACCAAGCCGTGTGCCGGCAACCCCGTCCCCTCTAGTTTATCCTCCGTCATAGTTTTCGTAGTGCTTAGGCGAAGCCCTGTGGAGATTGTTGTTCGCCAACACCGTCACCACGCCGTCGTGTTGCCGGAACTCATCTACTACTTTGCCCCTCTTGCTGGATCGAGAAGGCGAGGACGTCACCGAGCTGAACGTGTGCAGAACTCGGAGGTGCCGTACTTTTGGTACTTGGATCGGTCGGATCGTGAAGACGTACGACTACATCAAATGCGTTGATATAGTGCTTCCGCAAACGGTCTACGAGGGTATGTAGACAACACTCTCCCCTCTCGTTGCTATGCATCACCATGATCTTGCGTGTGCGTAGGATTTTTTTTCAAATTACTACGTTCCCCAACAATCTAGTCTTCTTGTCTTCTCACCAGGGTGGAGCTATGTGCTGCCACTAGGACGTGGGAGGGAGCCCCCGAGGCCCAAGGGCGGCACTCCTGAGACTCTGGGGCGTGTACAGCCCCACTCATTATTACGTGAGAGTTTCATGAGCGGAGACCTTCACAGGCGTGAGCCTTACTTCATATCGCCAGATGAGGGCCCCGCCATGTGCCTCCCTCGACCACCGTTGGTGGCGACCGAAGACCAGAACGACACCAAGGGGCAAAGGGGACGCCAGTGGCGCACTCGGCGACCACGGGTCCTCTCCTGGGGGAAGGCTCGCCAGCACATCCCCAGCAAAGGGCCTACCTCTGGGCGATGCCTTGCTCCATGCTACGCAGGGAGGGGCCTTGCTCCTGGCCCCTCCCACACAGCCCCAGTGAGCCTCTCCTGGTGAGACGGATACCGCCGCACTGGAACCATCGTCTAGCGTTGTGACCAAGTTCACTTGCGATTCATGGTTAGCGTAAGCCTGCCCCTGGGAGATTAGTGGTACCCTGTAGCTGTTGACGATGGCGTGGTTGATGGGGTTCTTGGGTGGCTCCTGGAAGGCCTCAGCTCCTAACGCCTCCTCTTCCCAGCCCAGATCGAGGAATGAGCCGGGGTCATCTTCTGGCGTGTACTCCTGGTACATCATGCGGGGCACATAGGCCTCTGAGGCTGTTGCCCCGAAGACCTAGCCGAACTGCCCCACGCTCCATGTCGCTGGGCCCATGATGTCATCCTAAGGATGGTGGGGTAGCGCCCCGCTGGGGCCAAGTGCGGTGACGCTCGTGCCTGCACCCATCTGGGGTGGTGCGGGTGTGATGGGGCACCGTCCGCCGTGGATCGTGCTGGTGTCGACGAGGCCCCGGGCGCACTCGAGGGCACGTGGGCGCGGCGAGGCCTGCCGTGGGATCCGGCCGCTGCCTGGAGCATGAGCTGGTAGCAGAAGGGCAGTGCTCCCGTGGCTGCTGCGTCCAGTAGCTCAGCGATGCATTCCAGCAGTGCATCCCGATCGCTCTTCATCAGCCGGCACCGCAGCAGCTCCCGTGCTACCATGAGTGCAGCCCGCATGTTTGCCTGCTCCCTCCGGGTGTGCAGCGCTATCGCCGTGGCATGGCTTGCAGCCCTTGCAGCAGCTCGCGCCTGTCGTGGTGTGAGGGTGGCCGGCATATGGCCGCGCCGCCCGCGCCCCGCGGCGTCAGGTGGCGCTCGTGCCGCCTGGAGCGCAGGGTTGAGGTCTTCCTGGGTATGCGGCGCCGCTCGGGCTGGCCAGGCTGCCTAGCGATCGGCGTTGGTCCTTGAGTCGCTGATCATCGGAACTGCGGAGCGTCGGTGGATCGACTGGCGGGAGAGAGGCTCCGGCGCACCCCTACCTAGCGCGCCAAATGTCGGATTTTGGGTTCTGGCAAAACCCTTAAGGTTCGAACACTTGGGTGCACGCGAAGATCTCTCCCTCACCGATCATGCCCTCACACACTTCGTGATTTCTAAAGCTAGCTCGATGAACTCACAACACAAGGGACACAAGATTTATACTGGTTCAGGCCACCGTTGCGGTGTAATACCCTACTCCAGTGTGGTGGTGGTGGATTGCCTCTTGGGCTAATGATGAACGGTACAAGGGTAAGAACAGCCTCCTAAGGAGAGGTGTTCTTGTGCTTGGTGAACTTGTGGTTGTTCGGATCTCTCCCCTTCTCTCTCCCGTCCTGCTGTGGTGGCTAGTCCTATTCATAGAGGCCCTGGTCCTCTCCCCAACTATTGAGCGGGAAGGGAGCCAACAACGGCTAATTTTGAAAGGGGACAGCTAGTACAAGTTATCCTGACAAAAGGAGGTCTTTGCCTGCCAAAGGCTCTGGTGGTGACATCGTCTTGGGCTCCACAGTGACCTCCATCCTGCCGTCCTGCTGGTCTTGGTCTCGTTGCACCGATATGGAAACCTTTGCCTGATGCCTCAGAACTCCTCGCATGTGCTTGCCTCCTTAGCACCAAAGAGGAAACAAGGACAGTGCGCGCTGGCGCCCGCCTGGTCTCGATCGTCTTGGCTCACGTCATTGGAACCTCACGAGGTTTGCCTTCCCTTGATCTCTCCGCCCCTCGCGAGCCAGCCCAGTGAGGCCACTCCTGAGGAGGTCTTGTGTCGTCCACCTCATGAGGCTTGGCCCCTCATGAGGGTCCTGGATGCTTGTTGGTGAAGATGGGTCGTACATGCCCGCTCGCAGAGCCATGCCGTGGGCCGCAGGCAGGCAAGTCTGGGGACCCCCATTCCCAAAACACCGACAACATGTGTTTGATATTTCCGAATGGGACGCCCTTTGCTGTCAGCTGCATCGATAGATTTTTCTTTATCCTTTAGTTGTGAAATAAATATTGGCTTTGACATGTGAATCGCTGAGATGCATAATCATTTATTGTTTTGAATGTTCTCTATGAATTGCCAGGCCTGTGTGTTTGATTGCAATGTACAGGAATGCTAAAAAGCTGCTCAAACTCTTTGTACTCCCTCTATTCCTTTTTACTTCCCATATTATATTTCTTTCAAGTCAGTTGATTTTACATTGTGAATGTTCATACTTTTTCTATAAGATTGGTCAAAGTAGAGATACTTTGATTGCAGACAAAGCTTGTATACGGACTAAAAAGGACCGAGGGAGTACATGTGAAACTGCTGCAAACGAGGTGATCACCCTGGGAATAATGTTAATACGTATTGTTTTGCATGTTCATCCAATGCCAGTGATACAAGAATTTGAACTAATTAAATTAAATTCATTCATACACGGTCGGATTTCATATAAATATGCCGGATTTCATTACATTTCATACATTCTTCAACTAAAAAGGGGTGCGCTGGAGGTATAATTAATTAACCGAAGATACCCACCTATGTCCGGCTGAGCCGAACAGAAGCTTCTTCTCCAGCGGACAGAGCTTCAATGACTTAACTGCAGGTGCAGTTGCGTAACTGACATGTGGCCCAGATGCCTGTTGGGCCCATGTGTAAGTGACCGAACTACACCAGCAGTTAAGTAATTGAAGCAGCGTCCTTCTCCAACATAGCTCTCTGGCACCACATCACCGCCAAGAAGCTAATCGGCCGTCCATGGTCAACCCGCCTAGTTTGGCTTCAACCGGAGGGTAGCAGCGGTGGCCTTACTTGGACACGAGCGGCGGCGACCTATCGTGTTCTACTCTTCCTCGTTTTCTGTGTGGCGCGGCCTTGTTGGCAGCGAGGCGGAGCCTCGACAGAGCTGGCGATGTCCTCTGTCTCATTGCCGGTGGGGTGGAGCCTCGGTGGAGCGGGTGAAATCCTCCCCCTCATTTCCGGCGGGGCGGGGCATCGGCAGAGCCGGTGGTGTCCTCTGCCTCATTGTTGGCGCCACGGAGCCTTGCCGGAGCGGGGCCTCATCAAGGCCAGTGGAGCGGGGACCCGTCAGAGTCGGCATTGTCCTCTGCCTCGTCCTTGGTCTCGCCGAACAGTGCCTCGCGCACTTCATCGCCCTCTTTGTAGGCAGCCACAGCCTCCGCCACCTGCATGCGGTACCGCTAGCGCTCGAGGAGGCCCTCGCGGGCGGAGCGGTACGAGTCGAGCAGCGCCTCCTACTCCGCCCGCTCCGCGGCGATCTGCTCCTCCGCCTGCAGGTGCTCCTGGAGGAGATGGTGGTTGTAGGCGGCGTCGGCCTGGACCTCCGGGAACTACTCCTGGCGATTCTTTCTCACCGTGTCCATGTATTGGGCATGGGCCTGGCCGATGGTCATGGTGCAATGCACCGGCGAGGATAGCACGGAGGAGGGGGCTGGCGCTGGATCGTCGACTACCATGTTCTCCATTGGGACATCGTCATCCTCTGGCTGCCTGCCAGCTTGGTCCGTCGTCCGCCCATCCTGAAGAGCGCTGCAGCGCGAGGTAGCCATGGTGGGCTGTAGTGGTGTGGACAAGAGAAAGGGAACAGAGGCGGATGACTGCGGCTATGGCCGGCGAGCAATTTTTATAGCAATGGTGGGCGGCAGAGGGACGAACATGTGTCACCAGAGTAGCCGCCTCGGCAACCACGTATCATTAATGTGGGCGGCAGACGGATGGACGGACGACACTTGTGTCGTTTGAAGGCGGAGCAATCGACTGCACCGGGAAGCAGGACGGGTGGCGCTGGCCGTTTCAGGAGGAAAGCGCACATAGGTGAGGGAGGCGGTCTGGGTGGGCGAGGGCACTCAGACTCGTGCTTGGCAGCGGGTCAGTCGTCCTTTGAGTTGTTGCGCTTGTCGTGGTGCCGCCATCTCGCATTGTCAACATGGTCAACGGACATGAGAAATGAGGACACGACTTTACTTAGACAGGATGACAGTAGGGACCCACCAGGGCCATAGCCCACGTACGGAAGTGCCTCCTTATTATATACAACTATAATTTTTTTTGCTTCCTCCTGGTTTCCTGACATCATGGTCCCACACCATTGTCAACCTATGTAGCCAATAAACGAGAGAATTGCACAATGAGTGGCCGACAGCTGGGACCAAGCAGCTCGAGCAGTATTTGTGTTTTTGAGGTGTGAGCATTGCAGAGTTTTTCTTGAGCGATGTTTTCATTGTTGTTTAGAGGAGAGCAGGGTATTAACTGGGCAGGCTGTGGCCCCTCTAGCCCAGGCCAGATATCCAGCCCAGATATTAATTCTTTTTCAAGCTGAAAATGGCTAGCCTAGCTATACTTTTCTTTTTTGTGGAAGACCCAGGCAAGGTCAACTTGTTATTCTCCGCCCTGCTGGGCTGCAAATCTTTCCTAGGAGGGATGCATTAGGCTTAACAAGAAAATGGCCTTTCAGAAATAATAAATGAGATGTAATTATAAAAACTAGGCAGTAACTACAAAAAATGCACCAAACACGTAATTATTTTATAAAATATTATTTTTGGATTTTGAAAATTTTAATTTCATTAATTGTTGCGCACACAATATTTCGCTGGATTTTTATGTAATACAAATTTATATTGAAATTGTCTTTAATCTGACTAGAAATTTCGGGATAAAAATATTTTGGATCCCATCAAAATGTGGGAAATTTTACTGAATTCTAGTTTGAGCGGTTGGTTGAAATTATTAATCGTTGTCCTAGCTGGAAAATGGGTTATATTTTTAACAAACTATAAATGGGTTGTATTAAATTCCACTAGAATTGAAAAATGGGTTGTACATTCTTACAAATTGCAAATGGGCTATAAGTTCTCTGCCACACACTTGTGGGCCTACTAAGTTGACGCGTCCCCTCAAAGAAAAAAGTAAGTTGACGCGTATGCAAGGCTTTGTCAACTTATAGTCAACACACGGTTCTAGCAGTAGTGGCCGTTGGATGTCCATCCAATGGATGCCGTGCTTCTTCTTCAATCTCGGATATTCTAGCTTCAGCCGCCCAAAAAATGGTTCCTCCCCCTGACATCTTGGCGCACCGTTTCGGAGGCTGACCTGTGGGCCTACTAAGTTGACGCATACCAAGGGCTTTGTCCACTTAGTCAATATAAACGATTCTAGCTGTAGTGACCGTACGATGTCCATCCAACGGCCGTCATGCTTCTTCAACCTCTGGTCTTATTGCTTTAGCCCCCCAAACCAGCATCGACCGTGCAGCCTGCTTCTACCTTCCGTGTCCGGCTGTGCTGCCACCGCTGGCCATGCCATCCCTCTATACTCACCAGACCTCCTATTATTCTCCGACGAGCACAGACTCACACCGCAGCCGAAGCAGTCAACCCACGTACTCCCCTCCGCGTGGGCATCCACTTCCGCGTCTTCCCCGAATCCGCGTCGTTCCCTTCCTAGGCCTCGTCGTCGTCCACCACCTTGGTGCTCTCGATGCGGTGTGGTCAATGTGGTCAACAAAGGACAACCATCGAAAGAGGACTTTAGGCGGTGAGGCTGACAACTGGACCCACCAGCTACATCTTCGAACACAAGGAAGTGCCTCCATATTACTCGCAAAATAAAAATGATTCCTCCCCCTGACAGCTAGGACCGAGCAGCTATTTCTTCACATGCAAGGAAGTCCGTCCTTATCCTCCCTGACCGCTAGGACCCACCTGGTCAAAGCGTACATAGCGTTGTCTGTCTGGTCGCGAACGTGTATGTACATACTAAGTGATCGGTCTCTCTGCAAGTATGAACTGTGGCCGAGTAAGTAGTGGCACATGTCATAGTACAGCCCACCACATAGCAGTTCAGGCT
Organism: Triticum monococcum; assembly: GCA_034509565.1. Classification (NCBI taxonomy): domain Eukaryota; kingdom Viridiplantae; phylum Streptophyta; class Magnoliopsida; order Poales; family Poaceae; genus Triticum; species Triticum monococcum. The sequence goes on along the minus strand of CM067843.1, from coordinate 392,158,275 downwards.
CTCCCGTCTAAACCATGTACACATACATACAGTAACACGCCAAAAAATATGGCCACGTACGTACATACGGGCGGGGTCTCGAACGCCTACTCGTGGATACATACTGCCAGGGCTCGTGTACATGGCTAGGTCGGAAGGGAGAAACTTCTTCATGTTCATGGGGAGGCAACGGAATGCGTCGTGTTCATCGGGAGACAACGGAATACGTTGTGTTCATCGGCAGCCAAACCGGCTTGGACAGAACAGCTGATCAAACCGAGCCCTGGCGTACCGCAGGACGGAGGAAACGGCCTTGTGTTTGACCGGCCACAGTCAAAACAGGATCCTGTTCATCGGGAGGGGTCTGGCGTGCCGCAAAACGGAGGAAACAGACTTCTCTTGGACCTCCTACGGTCGAAACGGGGTCCTGTTGATCGGGACGGGTGTGGCGTACCGCCAAATGGAGGAAACGGACTTGTGTTGGAGCGCTACGGTCGAAACGGGGGTCCTATTCATCGGGAGGGGTGTGGCGTACCCCAAAACAGGACTCCACGGGGATACTGCTCATCTCCACCGTCGACCTCCTCCAGCCTCCACCTGCGACTGTTCATCCATGGGCTCCTGTTCATCCAGCCTCCACCGCTCCTCCACCGGCTACTGTTCAACCAGCCCTCTCCACGGGGTCCTGTTCAACCACCCCTGCACAGGCTACTGTTCATCCAACCCTCCACCGACTGCTATTCAACCAGCCCTCCATGGGGTCCTGTTCATCCATCCCTCGACGGGGTCCTGTTCACCCACCCCCAACCGGCTCGATCGGGGTCCTGTTCGTCCAGCGGGAACACCACGGGGTCCTTTTCATCCAACCCCCCACCGGGAATTGTTAATCCACCCCCCCCCCAACAACAACACTTACTGTTCATCCAGAGCAGAATCGATCGGCTTCAGTTAGCAGCAGTAGCGAAGGAATCGCTCGATCGGGTTCAGTTAACAGCCATCGATCGATCGCTCAGGTTCAGTAACACGTAGCCTGCAGTGCAATCGCTCGGATTCAGTAGCCGAATGCCTCTCTCGGGTTCAATTAGAGCGCAATGCCTCGCACACACGCGTGTATGTGTAGGAGAGAAATGCGAATCGCTAGGTCCCCGACCACCCACCATAACTGGGAACTCTCCGATATTTTCCTCGCCCTTGCTTCTACCATGGTTTTGCCATCATGGACGGCCCAAAGAATGTCATGCAGCTGTGTCTCCGGCCCGCCCAGGACGAAAAGCCCATTTTCTGTCATGATTTTTGTCATAGAAGTAGGAGCCCACCACATCTATGATGATACCGGGTTTTGTCACAATATCGTTCAGCCCAAAATGCACGGATGTGTCTTTTTTGTAGTGGGCCTCGGTCCTCTTCCCCCAAAACATAGGAGGGAAGGGATCCCATAGTAGCCAATTTGAAAGGGGACAAGTAGTACATCTTATCCTGATGAAAGGTGGTCTTCGTCTACAAAGCTTCTGGTCGTGACACAGCAGTGGGCTCAGCAATGACATCCATCCTGGCGTCTTGGCGTTCTTGGTCTCTTTGTAGCGGAATGGAAACCTTTGCTAGATTAAAAGCATGTCCTTGCCTACTTAGCACCAAAGAGGAAACTTCCTTCTCTACGCCCTCTGGTGTCCGCCTGCCTTGGTCATCATGGCTTGCAGCATGGAAGCCTCATGAGGTGCGGTACCTGCATAGAAATCTCCACTCCTCGGGAGGCCCCCTGGGGAGGCCGCTCCTTCGGGAGGCCCTAGTGTCGTCCGCCTCACGAGGCTTCGCCCCTGTCTAGGGTGTTTCCTTGGCGGTCTTGTAGATGGGTCGTACCAGGCCGTCGATGGAGGCACGCCGTGGGCCGCAGGCTGGCAAGTCTGGGTACCCTGGTTCCCAGAATGCCAACAGGAGCCCCCGGTCCCAAGGCGCGCTCGGACTTGGCTTCGAGGCGAATCCCCACGGGCCCCAGTCACCTACGCACCAAGCCGACACGTGGCGCTTGATGGGACGTGGGCATCTCTGCTTCCCCACGCCGCCTCCGCAACTGCCCGAGCTGAGAAAAGATTGGCGCCCGCTACTGTGCCATCGGTGCTTGGGGCATGGGAGGCCGCCGGTTAGCCTTCCTTCGCCCATAAATGGGGGGGGGGCAGAGCCCCCAGCCCATCTTCATCTTCTCGCTGGTCACCCCTTTTTCTTCTTGGCCGTGCTGCCATTTTGCCAGGGCAGCCATGGCGCTGGTGAGGAGGTTCTCCGCCGCGGAGAAGGGAAAAACCCTGCAGGTAGAGTCGGAGTTGCTCCCGCTGAAGAAAAGGCGTGATTGCCCTCGCGAGGCCACCGCACCGCTCATGGCCGCACAACCTTGGCACGAACGCACCCCGCGCGGATTTCCCTGTTAGTACGGACATCCGCAGCTAGGTCCCGTTCACAAGAGCGGCCACGGGAGTCATGGAGGACGAAGCCGGGAAGGAGAATAAGAGAAGACCGTGCGACCACCCTTCCCGTAGGCCCATGCCGAAGCACGGCCCGCGAGTTCATGGTGTGGGCAGCGACACCGCCACGCACATGGATCTGGCTCTCGCGGTCCCTGGCAGGGGAGATACCGTCGAAGCGGCCTGTCGAGTAGTGGCTGCAGCACAATGGCTGTTGCAGCCAAGCTTCAGAGGCAGAGGTCGAGGCCGTCTACTCTGGCGACGTCTTCATGAACCGGGGATGGGGCATGATCGCCCGCGCCTGCAACTCGGAGGGGACGCATGCCATCAACTTTGAGTATGACAGGGCATCGATGCTCTTCTTAAATGTCTTCGGAGAGGATAGCCGACATCTGAAGTGATGCCCTAGAGGAGGCGATCAAGACGGCGACCCCCCTTCGGGCCAGCAAGGCCGCGAGGCCCCTGGCAGTGAACTTGCCCTTGGCCTTGTCCGTGATTCCTCCAGCAGCAGCGCTTCCTCCAAACCAAGCTCAAGCGACGACGACTACTATAAGCCGCCGCGTCGCGGCGCTCGGGCTTAGGGGAGGAATTGCGCCGGCCAGGCATCATGGGTGACGCTGCCTGGGTTGCGATCCTTAGGAAGTCCTTTCCTTTGTTTCATTTCTGCGAAAAAAATCATGAGGGGCCCCACGGGGGTGTGTAATGATCTTGACACTTTTGCCTTAATGTTAGCGTCCCTAACTTATGTTGTGTTTGCATCTCTTGCATGGGCGCGGTTCCCCCCTTTTTATTCTCGCGGTAGCTTAGTGCTCTACGCCAACAGGACCCAGTCCCCAGGGAAGCATCGTCAGTCACTGGTATGCCAGGTTGTGATGCCGTGGTCAAGGCCAGGAGGTGAGCGGCCCGAGGTCCAGTAAGAGCCACCAAGGTGCAATGCCCAGGAGGTCCCCTTTGGTGCTCAAGCGGCTCCCGAAGGACTGAAAGGGAAGTTTCCTTGATCAAGCAAAATTGCAAGAGACAAAAACGCCGATTATGGGGTTCACGCATGGGTGTGCGAGGCAACTTATCTTGGTGAGCCTGTGGTGGCTTCCTTGCCGTGAGGGTGAGCTTCTTGTGCGATGTTAGGTTGCGTCTTTCTCCTGATGGCGCCCCCGCAGGGCTCCTACCGACTCCATCTCTCACACTCATAAGGGTGCTCTACGTCCTCGGGACCCGGCTCTCATGCGAGGCTCGGTTGCCGCTGGTATGCCAGGTCACGATGCATGGTCAAGGCCAGGGGGTGAGGGCCCGAGAGCTGGTAGGATCCCCTGAGGCACGGTGCTCAAGGGCGCCCCTTTAATGTGCAAGCGACTTGCGCGAGAAAAGAGTGGCTCGCTCTGCGGGGGTACCTAGGAGGGGTTGCGCACCATGGACGAAGCACAACGTCCTTCCATGGTGGCGAGGTGTTGGCGAAGCCGCTCGTGGTCCTGCCTCCGGAGGTTCCTGCGAGTTAGTCATCAAACACAAAAGGCAGCCGTGCTTGCAATCCTGCCCGTGATCTTTCCACGAGAAGACGAATGCACTAAGGACCTAGTGAGGTGACGTGTGCGGGGCCGGCCACGAGCCAGAGCTCGGTCTCTTAGGTTTATCAGCGCTACAGGGACGAACCCAAGCACAAACGCCATGCCAGCAGCCCCCCTCGTGGGACGAGCAAGAGGCGGGTTGGCAACATGCGGGGATCACGAGAGGTTACTCCATAGATGACGGGTCGACAAGCGTAACGTTAACAACCATAATAACTTGAGCATGCATAACTAGTCCAGAGTACATGAATAAAAATGATGCAACTATGAGGATGGGCCCTAGCAGCCTGAGGATGATGCAGCCCGAGAGGCGCCCTTAGTTGAACAAACCAAAAAGTCACCTGGCACCTTCATTGTAGAAGCGTTGGAGTAGCTGATGGCGCGTGCTGCAGAGATCGCTCCTCATCGGCCAACTGATGTCCACTACACAAGCTACTTCTTGTAGACGTTGTTGGGCCTCCAAGTGCAGAGGTTTGTAGGACAGTAGCAAATTTCCCTCAAGTGGATGACCTAAGGTTTATCAATCCGTGGGAGGGATAGGATGAACATGGTCTCTCTCAAACAACCCTGCAACCAAATAACAAAGAGTCTCTTGTGTCCCCAACACACCCAATACAATGCTAAATTGTATAGGTGCACTACTTCGGTGAGGAGATGGTGATACAAGTACAATATGGATGGTAGATATAGGTTTTTATAATCTGAAATTATAAAAACATAAAGGTAACTAATGATAAAAGTGAGCGAAAATGGTATTGCAATGCGTTGAAACAAGGCCTAAGGATCATACTTTCACTAGTGCAAGTTCTCTCAACAATAATAACATAATTGGATCATATAACAATCCCTCAACATGCAACAAAGAGTCACTCCAAAGTCATTAATAGCGGAGAACAAACGAAGAGATTATTGTAAGGTAAGAAACCACCTCAAAGTTATTCTTTTCGATCAATCTATTGGGCTATTCCTTTAAGTGTCACAAATAGCCCTAGAGTTCATAGTAAAATAACACCTTAAGACACAAATCAACCAAAACCCTAATGTCACCTAGATACTCCAATGTCACACCAAGTATTCATGGGTATGATTATATGATATGCATCACACAATCTCAGATTCATCTATTCAACCAACACAAAGAACTTCAAAGAGTGCCCCAAAGTTTCTACCAGAGAGTCAAGACGAAAACGTGTGCCAACCCATATGCATAAGTTCAAAAGGTCACAGAACTCGCAAGTTGATCACCAAAACAAACATCAAGTGGATCACGTGAATATCCCATCGTCACCAAAGAAAAGCACATGTAAGACATACATCAAGTGTTCTCAAATCCTTAAAGACTCAATCCGATAAGATAACTTCAAAGGGAAAACTAAATTCATCACAAGGAGATAGAGGGGGAGAAACATCATAAGATCCAACTATAATAGCAAAGCTCGCGGTACATCAAGATCGTGCCATATCAAGAACACGAGAGAGAGAGAGAGATCAAACACATAGCTACTGGTACATACCCTCAGCCCCGAGGGTGAATTACTCCCTCCTCATCATGGAGAGCGCCGGGATGATGAAGATGGCCACCGGTGATGAATCCCCCCTCCGGCAGGGTGCCGGAACAGGGTCCCGATTGGTTTTTGGTGGCTACAGAGGCTTGCGGCGGCGGAACTCTCGATCTAGGTTATTTTCTAGAGGTTTGGGGATTTATAGGAGAGGTTGGCGTCAAGAACAAGTCAGGGGGTTCTCCGAGTCGTCCACAAGGCAGGGGGCACACCCTCCACCCTCGTGGATGGCTCGAGACTCTTCTAACCGAACTATTTTACTCTGGGGGCTTCTTTTGGTCCATAAAAATCATCAAAATTGGCACGTCACTTGGACTCCGTGTGGTATTTCTTTTTTGTAAAACTCAAAAACAAGGAAAAACAGAAACTGGCACTGGGCTCTAGGTTAATAGGTTAGTCCCTAAATATTATAAAATAGCATATATATGCATAAAGAACATCCAAGATGGATAATATAATAGCATGGAACAATCAAAAATTATAGATACGTTGGAGACGTATCAAGCATCCCCAAGCTTAATTCCTGCTCGTCCTCGAGTAGGTAAATGATAAAAACAGAATGTTTGATGTGGAATGCTACCTAACATATTCATCAATGTAATCTTCTCTATTGTGGCAAGAATATTGAAATCCATAAGATTCAAACAAAAGTTTATTATTGACATAAAAAACAATACTTCAAGCAAACTAACAAAGCAATCATGTCTTCTCAAAATAACATGGCCAAAGAAAGCTATCCATTCAAAATTATATAGTCTGGCTATGCTCTATCTTCATCACACAAAATATTTAAATCATGCACAACCCCGATGACAAGCCAAGCAATTGTTTCATACTTTTGATGTTCTCAAACCTTTTCAACTTTTACGCAATACGTGAGTGTGAGCCATGGGCATAGCACTATAGGTGGAATAGAAGGTGGTTGTGGAGAAGACAAAAAGGAGGAATATAGTCTCACATCAACTAGGCGTATCAACGGGCTATGGAGATGCCCATCAATAGATATCAATGTGAGTGAGTAGGGATTGCCTTGCAACGAATGCACTAGAGATATAAATGCATTAAAGCTCAACAAAAGAAACTAAGGGGGTGTGCATCCAACTTTCTTGCTCATGAAGACCTAGGGCATTTTGAGGAAGCCCATCATTGGAATATACAAGCCAAGTTCTGTAATGAAAAATCCCCACTAGTATATGAAAGTGACAACATAGGTGACTCTCTATCATGAAGATCATGGTGCTACTTTGAAGCACAAGTCTGGTAAAAGGATAGTAGCATTGCCCCTTATCTATTTTTCTCTCTTTTTTTCTCTTTTTTTTGGGGTGGCTCTCTTTTTTTGGCCTCTTTTTTTTATTTTTTTATTTTTCGTCCGGAGTCTCATCCCGACTTGTGGGGGAATCATAGTCTCCATCATCCTTTCCTCACTGGGACAATGCTCTAATAATGATGATCATCACACTTTTATTTACTTACAACTCAATACTTAGAACATAATATGACTCTATATGAATGCCTCCAGCGGTATACCGGGATGTGCATTTTATCAAGAGTGACATGTATGAAAGAATTATGAAGGGTGGCTTTGCCACAAATACGATGTCAACTACATGATAATGCAAAGCAATATGACAATGGTGGAGCGTGTCATAATAAACGGAACGGTGGAAAGTTGCATGGCAATATATCTCGGAATGGCTATGGAAATGCTATACTAGGTAGGTATGGTGGCTGTTTCGAGGAAGGTAATGGTGGGTGTATGGTACCGGCGAAAGTTGCGCGGCACAAGAGAGGCTAGCAATGGTGGAAGGGTGAGAGTGCGTATAATCCATGGACTCAACATTAGTCATAAAGAACTCACATACTTATTGCAAAAATATATTAGTCATCGAAATGAAGTACTACGTGCATGCTCCTAGGGGGATAGATTGGTAGGAAAAGACCATCGCTCGTCCCCGACCGCCACTCATAAGGAAGACAATCTATAAATAAATCATGCTCCAACTTCATCACATAACGGTTCACCATACGAGCATGCTATGGGAATCGCAAACTTTAACACAAGTATCTCTCAAATTCATAATTACTCCACTAGCATGACTCTAATATCACCATATTCATATCTCAAAACAATTATAAAGTATCAAACTTCTCATAGTATTCAATGCAGTTTATATGAAAGTTTATATTATATCCCTCTTGGATGCCTATCATATTAGGACTAAATTCATAACCTAAGAAACTTACATTGTTGTTTAGATACTCTCAAAATAATATAAGTGAAGCATGAGAGTTAAACAATTTCTTCAAAATAAAACCACCGTCGTGCTCTAAAAATATATAAGTGAAGCACTAGAGCAAACGACAAACTACTCCAAAAGATGTAAGCGAAGCACAATGAGTAGTTGAATAATTATGTAACTATGTGAAGACTCCTTCTCATAAATAAAATTTCAGATCTTAAGTACTTTATTCAAATAGCAAGCAAAAACAAAATAAAATGACATTGCAAGTATAGCACATATCATGTAAAGAAGCAAAAACTTAGGCTCAACCAAAACTGACCGATAGTTGTTGAAGAAGAAAGGTGGGATGCCAACCGGGGCATCCCCAAGCTTAGATGCTTGAGACTTCTTGAAATATTGCTTGAGGTTTTGTGTCTCCTTAATTCCATCATATAACGGTTTCCCTAAATCTTAAAAACTTCATCCACACCAAACTCAACAAGAACTCGTGAGATAAGTTAGTATAAATCCATGCTAAACCTTATCATTCTCTACTGTAGAAAATCACTAAAATTATTATTTAACATTGCCTACTAATTGCCTTTGCATATTTAACACTCCTATCCTGAAATAGAATCATTAAACAAGCAAACATATGCAAACAATGCAAACATAACAGCAATCTGTCTAAACAGGATAGTCTATAAAGAATGCAAGAGTAATCATACGTCTTTAACACCAAAAATTCTGAAAAATTACCACACTGTAGATAATATGTTGTTACTCATTGTGTAATAATTTCAAGATTTTATCACGTTCTGACTATTCACAAATATTCAAAACATAACAACAAACATTTTGTTTTTAAAACAGCAACATACGGACTTGCAAAATAAGCATGGTAAAGACTACACTTGACCTTTTTTATTTAAGTAAAAGATGCAAAATATTACTCTAAATAACAGAAAGCAAATCCTAATAAAAGAAAATGATGCTCCAAGCAAAACACATATCATGTCGTTAATAAAAATATAGCCTCAGGTAAAGTTACCGATAAACAAAGACGAAAGAGGGGATGCCTTCCAGGGCATCCCCAAGCTTAGGCACTTGGTTGTCCTTGAATATTACCTTGGGGTGCCTTGGGCATCCCCAAGCTTAGGCTCTTGCCACTGCTTACTTCGTAGTCCATCGAATCTTTACCCAAAACTTGAAAACTTCACGACACAAAATTTAACAGAAAACTCGTAAGCTCCGTTAGTATAAGAAAGCAAATCACCACTTAGGTACTACCAAGACAAGATTCATAATTTTTGTCACATGATGCCTATTGTACCATACCATTTCTACAATTTATATTAAGCAATATAAGCCATAGAAACTAGAAAACAAGCAAACTATGCATCGAAAACAGAATCTGTCAAAAACAGAACAGTCTGTAGTAATCTCTAACTCTCGAATACTTCTATAATTCCAAAAATTCTGAAAAATTAGGAAAACCTGAGAAAATTGTTCATTAATCATTATCAAAAAGAATCAGTATTTTATCGCGCTTCTGTTAAAAATAAAAACTAATCTCCTGGGTGCAAATGTTTCTATTTTTCAGCAAGATCAAATCAACTATCACCGTAAGCCATCCCAAAGGTCTTACTTGGCACTTTATTCGAACAAAAGCTATAAAACATGATTACTACAGTAGCTTAATCATGTGAACACACAAAACAGTAGGGGTCAATATTGGGTTGTCTCCCAACAAGCGCTTTTCTTTAATGCCTTTTTAGCTAGGCATGACGATTTTGAATGATGCTCACATAGAAGATAAGAATTGAAACATAAATAGAGCATCATGAAGAATATGAATAGCACATTTAAGTCTGACCCACTTCCTATGCATAGGGATTTTGTGAGAAAACAACTTACGGGAACAAGAATCAACAAGCATAGGAAAGCAAAACAAGCATAGCTTCAAGATTTTCAACACATAGAGAAGAAACTTGACATCATTGCAATTCCTACAAGCATATATTCCTCCCTCATAAAAAATTCCAGTAGCATCATGAATGAATTCAACAATATAACCATCACAGAAAGCATTATTTTTTTGATCCCCAAGCATAGAAAATTTACTACTCTCCACATAAGCAAAATTCTTCTCATTCGGAATAGTGGGAGTATCATAAGAAACTCGAATAGTATAAATTGTTTCCACATTAAAAGGCTAATGTTCAGAAAAAGGGTAATCACAATCATGACAAGTTTTGTAAATATAATCATCACTACTTTTTATAACATAAGTATCCTCACAATAATCATCATAAGTAGCAACTTTGTTCTCATCATAATCAATTGAAACCTCTTCCAAGATAGTGGAATCATTACTAAATAAAGTCATGACCTCTCCAAATCCACTTTTATAATTATCACAATAAGATTCAACATCCTCCAAAATAGTGGGATCATTACTTCCTAAATTTGACACTCTTCCAAACCCACTTTCATCAATATAATCATCATAAATAGGAGGCATGCTATTATCGTACTGTCGGATGTGGGGTTCCGGCAAACCGTTATGGTTCGAACACTGGGGTGCGCGCGAAGTCTCTCCCTCCTACCAATCTACGCCCTAGCCCACTAAGATCTCACGGACGAACTTGACGAACTCGCAACACAGAAAGACACAAGATTTATACTGGTTCGGGCCACCGTTGTGGTGTAATACCCTACTCCGGTGTGTGGTGGTGGATTGCCTCTGGCTGATGATGAACAGTACAATGGAAGAACAGTCTCCTGAGGTTGAGGTGTTCTTGAGCTCGGTGAGCTTGTGTGTGCGTGGATGGTCTGAATGATCCGTCCCTTGAATCATCCCCTTCTGAATGATCCCCTTCCGAATGATCCGTCCGCTAGGGTGGTGGCTAGTCCTATTTATATAGGCCCTGGTCCTCTTCCCAAATATCGAGCGGGAAGGGAGCCAACAATGGCGGGCTAATTCAAAGGGGGACAGCTAGTACAAGCTATCCTGACAAAAGTGGTCTTGGCCTGCCAAAAGCTCTGTGGTGACGCCGTCTTGGGCTCCACGATGACCTCCGTCTGGCCGTCCTCCTGGTCTTGGTCTCGTTGCACCAATATGGCAACCTTTGCCTGATGCCTTGGTACTCCTCGCCTATGCTTGCCTCCTTAGCACCAAAGAGGAAACAAGGACACGGCGCGCGCTGGCCCGCGCCTGGCGCCCGCCTAGTGTCGTGCGTCATGGCTCACGTCACGAGGGTCTCGTGAGATTTGCCCCGCCTTGATAACTCTGCTCCTCGTGTGCCTGCCCGGCTAGGCCACTCCCGAGGGGTCCTTGCATCATCCGCCTCGCGAGGCTTGGACCCTCGCGAGGGTCTTGGATGCCTTGCTGGTGAAGATGGGCCGTAAGGCCTGCAGGATCAGCCACACCGCGAGCCACAGGTAGGCAAGTCTGGGGACCCCCGTTCCCAGGATGCCGACAGTAGCCCCTGGGCCCAAGGTGCGCTCAGACATGGCTTCGCGGTGAAGCCAAGGGCCAACTACGGAGCGCCGCGGGCCCCCAAAGCCTGCGGCCTCGATCGACGCGTGGTGGATGATTGGACGTGGGTGTCTTCGCTTCCCCATGTTGCCTCGGCAACTGCTTGACTTGACAAAAGGCTGGCGTAGGCAGCATTTTGCCTTCATTGCTTCTTCCTCGCCTCGCTCCAGATCCCTTTTCTCGCTCTTCGCCGCCGCTACCTACAGATCTGCTCTGGCCTTTCTCTGCGTCAGTCACCCATGGCGCCGCGCAAGGTCAAGACTTCCTCGGCTCCGGCTTGGTATGAGCCCGCTCTTAAGGCACCCACCGTCATGGAGAAGAGCCTCGCCTCCGTGTGCCTACTAACAGCGGGGGAGAGCAACGAGTGGGGGAAGACGGAGCTACGGCTTGCGTCCGACGAGACGGAGCCTAAGGGGAGCACCTTATGCCCCTTCTTCTCGAGCAGCGTCGCTGTTGGGTTGGTTCCTCCCTTCTCTGATTTCCTTTATGAAGTTCTAGATCACTACGGGCTGCAGGCATTGCACCTCCATCCCAACTTCGTCCTCCTCCTGTCCATCTTCGCCTACTACTATGAGGCGTACCTAGGCGTGATGCCGTCCGTGGTGCTCCTGTGCCATTTCATCTTCCTCCACGTCAGCGAGGGTCATATCTCCGAATGCGCTAACTTCGTTGCGTCCGGCAAGGCCAACTCGATCTCGAGCACCGGGAAGAGGGCCGACAATATTCGATCCAAATGGGTCATGATGGATGCCAAGCTCGCCCGTTCGTGCATGATGTTGCCGATGGAGGTGCCTCGGCAGGGCAAGGAGTGGCCCAGGCCGGAGCTTGTCGACGAGAGGGCATTGTGAGTGTTGGGACAGATGATGACTGACCTAAAGCCGGGCAATGCGAGAGCGGCCAAGATAACGGGAACGATGCTCCTGAGGGAGTTCTTGACGCTGCGGGTTGCCCCACTCCAGGCGCGTGCGCGCCCCTTCTAGGAGCTTGAAGGAGGGGAAAACAAGACACGCCTGAGGCCGGGGGACCTGCCTGACAACGAACTAGACGCCGTCCTGTGTCTCATAGTCGGAGACAACCAGGAGTACCCTCCTAGCGCCTTCATTCCCCTGTTCCAACGCAGGGACCGGGAGGAATTCGTCGCCTCCAGGCCGACTTTTGATGCATGCGGGTTGGTGCCGCCGGTGTTTCCGGGAGCTCCTATGGTGTAGCAACCATTGGAGGTGTCTTCCGGCGAGTCCCGCGGAGAGGGGGAAGAGGAGGTGGACTCGTAGAAGACCCTGGAAGAGGTGGGGGAGACTCCCCCTCTGAGCAAGGCCAAGATTCTCCGCGCCCTTCCTGATGATGCCGAAGCCGACGCCTGCCAAGGGGAGAGGGAGAAACTCCTCATCCCGACGAAGGGTAGGTAGTCGCTGGTGGTCCGTGGTGCCGCCTCTACCCCAGCGCCTCCTGGGGCTGGATCCGGTTCTGCCTCCGCATCGCCTGGCGCCGCCGGAGCCCGAACGCCTGCCCCTCAGGTCCCGATGCCGTCAGGTCTCAAGCTTCACAAGCGAACGGTGCAGTACTTCGCAGTGGACCGGTAGGTGTCTTGAGCTTCACTTTATCCCTGCTGGTACTTGTTATTTCCTGACGCTCGCCCTTGGTTGATCAGGCCGGCATCTTCGGCGAAGAAGAGGAAGGAGGGTACGGCGGCCGTGCCTCCCTCCACAGAGAAAGGAGGCAGCAGCGCCCGCATCTCCCTAGCTCGGTCATCCTCGCGGGGCCAAGAAGAACATCACCGCGTGGAGTCAGCCCCCATGGCCCCGCTGGCTCCGGAGGCGCCGGCGCTTGGCACGGCTGACGAGATCCCAGTTGCTCCGGAACCCGCGGTCTCCCGAGCACTAGTGACGGGGCCGCTTCCTCCCTCCGCAGCACCTCCACTCCCTGGTTCCTCTGCTCCTACTGCTGTCTTGGAGCGTGCCCTTTCGGAGATGACCCAGCTGCAGGCAGATCTCCTGAGCGTGGACCCGCACCTTGCGGCCGGGCATCTAGAGCTGGCCTCTGGCTAGCTTCACTCCGACCTAGCGGTTCGCGCAGCGCTGAGCCAGGCTACTGCAACTTCCGAGGAGGAGAAGCGAGGAGTCGTCTGTGCTGCAGCCGATCATGAGGCGGCGCTGAAAGATGCCAAGGCCGCCCGTGGCTGCTGCCAAGTGTTGGAGGGCGAGTTGCAGAGCCTGCGCGACAAGCACGCTGAAGTGGTACGCTGCCGCCAAGCGAAGGAGGAGGGGATGAAGGCCCGGGAGGAAGCCTTCAGGAACCGTGATGCTGAGCTGGCGAAGCTGGGGAGGAAGCAGGCCACCGAGCGCAACTGGTTGGAAGAGTTGGAGCGGAAGATGGGGACGAGGGAGGCCGATCTGGATGCCATGGTGCGAGTCCTGGCCGAAGACCGCGTGGCCTTCGCCGATCTCGAGAAGAGGTCTCACAAGGCGCTGAAGACACTCTACGAGCACGACATGGAGAGGCCGCTAGACACCGACGAGGACGGCCCCGCCCAGTTGCTTCCTCTCGTGGTGAAGGCGCTTGAGGAGGTCGTCGATGGACTCGGTCCCATGGCGGAGGCAAAAGCTCGCGTCCTGTCATCAGCCGCACTGACTCGCGTCCTCAGCCATCTGTACCTCCACGACCCCAACGCCCGCCTTGACGAGCTGTTGGAGCCTGTGGCTGAAGATCACTGCGAAGCCGCCGCTGCAGCTGTTGAAGGTCAAGTTGAGGCTTTGCTGGGGAAGTTCCACGTCTTTGTCTCCGATCCTCTATCTGGCGATGCCGTGGATCCTGCGGCTGAAGGTGAGAACATCATCGCCCATAGGGAGCACCTTCCGCAGGCGATGGCGATATCCAGGGATGACATGTGGCTACTCTTCCCGTTTCATTCCTGCGACATGTATCAGGCCACGTGGAGGCGGTTAGACTTTTCATTTGGTGTTGTGAGAACAATATGCTTGTAATATTTGCTTCGAGATTTGATGATTTCCTTCCTATTTGCTTTCCGTTCTGCGTCGGCAGAGCCCAGCCCCGCGCATACCTCAACCGCCATTGAGCTGACCGGAGACCAGGGCGGACCAAGGAGTGAGGGGCTACGTGACCAGTTAGGCTCTTGAGTCACGATGCTCAAGAGTTCCCCTTGATGCACAAACAACATATAGGGAGAGTTCGTGAGGATAGATTAAGGTTCTACGTCGGCAGAGCCCGGCCCCGCGCATACCTCAACCGCCATTGGGCCGACCGGAGACCGGGACGGACCAAGGAGTGAGGGGCTACGTGACCAGTTAGGCTCCTAAGTCGCGATGCTCAGGAGTCCCCCTTGACGTGTAAACAATTTCCATACCTACCCTCACCGAGGCCTCGGGAGGGGGGCGCGACGCCCAGGTCCGGGGGACCTGGTTGGGTGGCATGCGCTTGGGCGTGACCTGAGCGCAGCCCCCGTGCCCAGCCCCCTCGTGCGGCTCTCCCAAGGGGAGGTGTTGTGGCGAGGCTGGGCACTGAGCTCTGGGCTCCCTGAGGTTGGTACGACTGTGGGGCCACCCTCCGTTGTTTATCACCAGCGCGGAGCATTGTGCTTCCGCTTGTGCACGGGCATAGCCGCTCCTCGGCAGTGTCGTCAGCCAGCGCGGAGCATGGTGCTTCCACTTGGGCGTGGGATGGGGGGCCCTCCGGGAGGAGCCCCCGGGGCGTGTACAATCCCGCCCTGACACATGGCTTGCACGGCAGGGCTGCGAGGTGTATCTGGGCACTCGTGAGCCAGCGCGGGTCTCACGAGGCCCTACCTCAAGGAGGGTTGCGCCTGGTCTTGATTCTTGGTGACTGTATGTCCCTGTAAGGCGGTTAGATGCAAGCACTCTACGTCCTCAGGTCCCGGCCCTCGAGCGAGCTCAGCTGCCGCTGGTATGCCAGGTCGCGATGCCATGGTCAAGGCCAGGGGGTGAGGGCTGGAGAGCTAGTAAGAGCTCCTGAGTCGCGATGCTAAGGAGCCCCCTTTTAACGTGCAAGCGAATTGCATAGGACGAACAAACCCGTGGTGGGCACCAATCGAGCAGGTGATAACCGTGCGCAGGTTAAGCAGGGAAGGCAAACCAGCTTGGATAAATGCAGGAAGATACATGCCACCGGGTCCGGCCCAAGTGGCTTGGGCATGATGCAGCCCGAGGGGCGCCCCCAACAAGGTAAGTTGAAGACATAAGAAAAAGGGATACATGCCGCAGGGACGGACCCACGTGGCCTGGGAATAATGCAGCCCGAGGGGCGCTCCCAGCTAAACGAGCTGGGAAGATGTCACTTGGTTCTGTAGATGAAGTAGAGTTGGTGCAGCTGAAGGCGTGCGTTGAAGAAATGACTCCTCATTAGCCGCCAGAACCCTGAGCCTCAGGAGGCTCCGAGGGTTCGGGAGGTTCCCTGAAGACCGTCTCCATCTCCTCCAGAATGGCGTGGTACCTGGCTTCCTGAGCCGCCAGGACACGTCGCATGTTGCGCTGATAGGCCGACACCACGCTCAGCAAGCCAAAGGGCATACGAACGCATCTGTGCGGCAGGCCCTCGCAGCGGCCCACACGTGAAGGCCAGAAATGCTCCTCAGATGCGGCCCTATTGAGCCCTGGGATGTCGATGCAGACATGCAGCCCAGGATCCTCACCAGGATGCAGAGCTGCGCCCCGTGGGCGGCTGTCGCCGCACACGGCTCTTGCTTCTTGCAGTTCCTGGATGGTCTTGGTGATGAACTCCTAAGTGGTGGGCACTCCTTTCTCTGTGCTCTCCTGAGGATCATGTGGCGCAAAGAACACTTACAAGTGGTGCCCAAGCGCCTCCCTCATGAGGTTGGCAATGTCTGAGGCCCTCTAGAAGAGAGCCCCCGAGCCCTACCTGAGGAGGGCGCGGGGCGCACCTTCCTATGCGGCGGAGGGAGGCGCCCCTGGAGCGGGCGCTGGTCCTGACGTGGCTTCTGTCGTGACGCCGTCCTCCTGAAGTCCTGTACGGCACGGCTGCTGCTTCTTGGGGATGGCCTCTAGAGGGCCTTCATTTCTGCTATCAGGGTCGTCGATTGCTGCGGCTTGAAAGGCGCGCTCGAGGGAGCACACCGCATCCCTCTCTTCACACGGGACCGTGATGATTCCTCCGCTTCCTGGCATCTTGAGAACATTGTAGCTGTGATGAGTGACTGCCATGAACCTGGCCAGGGCTGGATACCCGAGGATGGCATTGTACGACAGGCGGATGTGCACGACGTCGAAGTCGATGAGCTCAGTGTGGTAGTTCTTGCGCTCCCCGAAGGTGATAGGCAGGCGGACCTGCCCTATCGGCGTGGTGGAGCCGTCGGTCACTCCTGAGAAAGGCTTGGTGGGCTGGAGCTCCTCATATGGCACTCGGAGTTTGTCGAACGTGTCGACAGACAGGACGTTGAGCCATGGGCCACCGTCGATGAGGGTCTTGGTGACCTGCACATTGCTGATGACTAGGGAACACAGCATAGGGAGGGTGCCAGCGGTGGCTGCGCACTTGAGTTGATCCGCCGAGTTGAAGGTGATAGCGCATTGGGACCACCTGGGCGCGTGGCCTCGAGCTTGGGAAGCGCTGCATTCACCTCGCGAGCAAACTGCTTGAAGACGCACTGAGAGGTTGGGGCCTGGGCGCCGCCCAAAATGCAGGCGATCGCACGCGGCTCCTGGAAGCCCCCAGCCCCCTCGTCCTGGTGGTGGTCGTTGTTCCTTCTTGGTGGTGGCAGAGGGGGAAGACTAGTATTACCCTGGGAGGGATCCTCACGAGGCCGGTCCCTCCAGGCGCCCTCATGAGGCTGGTCCTGCCAGCGGTCCTCACGAGGCCGGTCGCGCCACTCTTGGCACGGGCCACGGTCGTCCCAGCGTCCGCCTCCACATCCTCTTCCACGGCCATAGTCCCTGTCGTTGCGCTCGGGGCGTCGACCGTAGCGTCCTTCTCGTATGGCTCTCAGCTCTTGATAGTCACTAGTGCTGTGGGTGTTTAGGTTGTGGAAGGCGCAGAACGGTCGGCCGTTCTTGTATGACTCGGGCTGATCTCTACCCCGCTTGATGCCGGGATCCGCTGCGAGCATGGCTACCTCCTTGCGCTTCACATCCTTGACCTTCACCTTCTTCTCCTCCGTGCCCATGGCTGGCGGCTCAAGGAGAGAGAGGCGCCCCTCCTCAGCTCTTGCGCACCTGGTCGCCAGGTTGAACAGCTCCTGAGATGTGCAGAGCTCCTCGTGGATGGCGAGCTCTTCCTTCATCTTGACGTCACGGACGCCGTCGGAGAACACGGAGATGATGGCCTCGTCCGTGACCTTGGGGATCTTGAGGTGGTGTTGTTGAAGCGCTGGATGTACTTCTGGAGGGTCTCTCCTAGCTAATGCCTGATGTGGCGTAGGTCACCCGCGGCGGGTGGGCGATCGCAAGTGCCCTGGAAGTTGGTGACGAAGCGGTCGCGCATCTCGTCCCAGGAGGAGATCGAGCCGCGCTGCAGGTTCAGGAGCCAGGAGCGATCTCCATCCTTGAGAGCCATGGGAAACCAGTTCGCCATGACCTTTTCTCGCCGTTGGCCGCTTCGATGCTCAGCTCGTAGAGCTGCAGGAACTCCGCGGGGTCGGTGGTACCGTCGTAGCGAGGAGGCAGATCCGGCTTGAACTTGCCCGGCCAGGCGAGGCTACACAGCTTGGGAGTGAAGGGCGGCAGCCAGCCATGGTTGCCGGGGCCCACTTCAGAGGTGGAGCTTGGTCTTGACGGGGTCCGTGCTGCACCGCTGCGGGCGGTGCGCGGTCTTGAGGAGGTGGCGCGGGGAGCACAGGTGCAGCTTCTCGCGGTCGCGGAATTTCTTGGTAGCTTCTCTCTTCACGCGCGGGCACCGGGCGTGGCGGATCACGTCATGGAGCCGCATGCCTTGGTGCCAAGGCGACGTCTTGGGGCTGAGATGGTGGAGGTGCGCCATGAGCCCCGTTGCCCGCGGCTGGTTGAGGGGGAGGCAGAGAGTGGGACGGCGCCGGAGAGCCCCCCGCGGCACGGACAAGCTCGGCGACACGGTCGAGCGACTCCTCATAGAGGTCGTCGATGGGGCGGTAGTGCAGGAGATCGTTCGCTGCGAGGAGCGCGGCCCGTGCCTCCATGGGAGCGCGGTGCGCGTGAGACGAGGAGCCGACAGGGGTCAGCGATGGAGTGGCGGTGCGGCCGTCCTGCCGCACCGAAGGATGCAGCGAGGACGCCTGCTGCTCGTTCCCCGCAGGGCCGGTGGCAACGTTGGCGGCGAGGGATGGAGAACGGCAATGTGGCCCGCCGACGGGAGCCGTCTGAGCAATGCGGGCGATGAGGGCAGCCCGACGCTCAGCTCGAGCACGGCGTGCGTCCTCCATGGAGATGATGGAGCGACGGAGTGACGAACTGATGGAAGGGAAGCTATGGCGCACCCCTACCTGGCGCGCCAAATGTCAGATGTGGGGTTCCGGCAAACCGTTAAGGTTCGAACACTGGGGTGCGCGTGAAGTCTCTCCCTCCTACCAATCTACGCCCTAGCCCACTAAGATCTCACGGACGAACTCAACGAACTCGCAACACAGAAAGACACAAGATTTATACTGGTTTGGGCCACCGTTGTGGTGTAATACCCTACTCCAGTGTGTGGTGGTGGATTGCCTCTAGGGCTGATGATGAACAGTACAAGGGAAGAATAGCCTCCTAAGGTTGAGGTGTTCTTGATCTCAGTGAGCTTGTGTGTGCGTGGATGGTCTGAATGATCCGTCCCTCGAATCACCCCCTTCTGAATGATCCCCTTCCGAATGATCCGTCCGCTAGGGTGGTCGCTAGTCCTATTTATATAGGCCCTGGTCCTCTTCGCAAATATCGAGCGGAAGGGAGCCAATAATGGCGGGCTAATTCGAAGGGGTACAGCTAGTACAAGCTATCCTGACAAAAGTGGTCTTCGCCTACCAAAAGCTCTATGGTGGCGCCGTCTTGGGCTCCATGTTGACCTCCATCTTGCCATCCTCCTGGTCTTGGTCTCGTTGCACCAATATGGCAACATTTGCCTGATGCCTCGGTACTCCTCGCCTGCGCTTGCCTCCTTAGCACCAAAGAGGAAACAAGGATGTTGCGCGCGCTGGCGCCCTCCTGGTGTCGTGCGTCATGGCTCGCATCACGAGGGTCTCATGAGGTTTGCCCCGCCTTGATATCTCCGCTCCTCGTGAGCCTGTCTGGCTAGGCCACTCCCGAGGAAGTCTTGCATCGTCCGCCTCGCGAGGGTCTTGGATGCCTTGCTAGTGAAGATGGGTCATACGGCCTGCAGGCTCAGCCACACCGCGGGCCGCAGGTAGGCAAGTCTGGGGACCCCCATTCCTAGGATGCTGACACATACTAAATTTTCTCATCAAAACTTGGGAAACTAAAAATATCATCTTCATTAAACATAGCATCCCCAAGCTTGGAACAAACATTAATTGCAGCAAATAAATTCTCAAACATGTCATTCTCATCAAACATAGCATCCCCAAGCTTGGGCCTTTTCATATCATAAGCATAATCAGTCTCATCATTAATAGTATGGATAGCACCAATAGTATAGCAATTATCATCATCACAATGAGTAATAGGAGCAACATCATTTCGAAGGGATACCTTTTTACCTTTACTTCTCCGTCTTTTCTTTTTCTTCTTCACATTATGTGTGGGTTTAATCTCTTTTTTGAGCTCCTTTTTAATGAGATTGGTTGAATAGAAGGCTCCTTCTCGTTACCTGATTCATCATAAGAAATAATAGGAGGATATTGGGAAGTCTCTTCCCTTTCATTAGTTTTCTCTTCATCCATGCAATTCACCGCACAATACATATAAATTTCCTCTAGATCAAAATCAAGAACGTTATCGAGGGCAAATTCTGGAATATCCTTAATTATACATTTCATTTCTTCATAACCCAGAAGCAAACTAAGTTCATTGTGATGTGCAAGGGAAATCAAGTCATCACAATTTTTGGACACGATTCGATCATGAAACAATTTGCATTGGATATTTAAATGACCACATTCATTGCAAAGTTCACAAGGATGGCTAAGAAAATTTAAATTTTCAGCACATCATCTAACCTTTCTTGCAACCATTTAGTTTCTAAATACTTATGCCTCTTACAAAATCTATCTTCCCTATTTGGTGTGTACATGCAAACACTATGCACTCCACAAAAGTTGACATGCTTAAAAGAGACATTTTCATCATGACTAGTGCAATCATCATTAGTACTATGGATATTCAAAGTGTTCATACTAACAACATTACAGTCATGCTCATCATCCAAAGATTTAGCGCCAAACATTTTAATGCATTCTTTTTCTAACACTTTGGCACAATTATCGGAATCCTTATTTTCACGGAGGACATTAAAAATATGAAGCATATGAGGCAACCTAAATTCCATTTTTTGTAGTTTTCTTTTATAGACTAAACTAGTGATAAAACAAGAAATGAACAAATTCAATTGCAAGATCTAAAGATATACTGTCAAGCGCAAACCTCCCCGGCAACGGCGCCTGAAAATAGCTTGATGTCTACTACACAACCTTCTTCTTGTAGACGTTGTTGGGCCTCCATGTGCATAGGTTTGTAGGACAGTAGGAAATTTCCCTCAAGTGGATGACCTAAGGTTTATCAATCTGTGGGAGGGGTAGGATGAAGATGGTCTCTCTCAAACAACCCTGCAACCAAATAACAAAGGGTCTCTTGTGTCCCCAACACAACAAATACAATGGTAAATTGTATAGGTGCACAACTTCGGCGAAGAGATGGTTATACAAGTGCAATATGGATGGTACATATAGGTTTTTATAATCTGAAATTATAAAAACAACAAGGTAAGTAATGATAAAAGTGAGCGAAAACGCTATTGCAATGCGTTGAAACAAGGCTTAAGGCTCATACTTTCACTAGTGCAAGTTCTCTCAACAATAATAACATAATTGGATCATATAACAATGCCTCAACATGCAACAAAGAGTCACTCCAAAGTCACTAATAGCGGAGAACAAACGAAGAGATTATTGTAGGGTACGAAACCACCTCAAAGTTATTCTTTCCGATCAATCTATTGGGCTATTCCTTTAAGTGTCACAAACAGACCTAGAGTTTGTAGTAAAATAACACCTTAAGAAACAAATCAACCAAAATCCTAATGTCACCTAGATACTCCAATGTCACCACAAGTATCCGCGGGTATGATTATACGATATGCATCCACTACTGGAAAAAGGGCTATAGATGGGATTGACACTAATGGCGCACCAGACAAGCAGTGCGCCATTAGTATATACTAATGGCGCACCACCTTCTGATACGCCATTAGAGTTGAAACTACTAATGGCGCACCCGGCCCAGGGTGCGCCATTAGTATCAAAAAAAAAATTTGAACTAGTTCGCCTGTCCAAACATACTAATGGCGCATCGAGACACAGTGCGCCATTACTAGTTGTAACTAGTAATGGCGCACCGGCCGGAAAGTGCGCCACTAATGTTGTTTTTTTATTATATTTTTTATTCCTTTTTTGCAAAACTACTAATGGCGCACTGTACCACCGTGCGCCATTACTAGTTTAAACTACTAATGGCGCACTGTTGAACAGTGCGCCATTAGTATGTTTTTTTATTATATTTTGTATTCCTTTTTTTGCAAAACTACTAATGGCGCACCACCAGAAGGTGTGCCATTAGTAACCTGGATTACTAATGGCACATTTAGAGTTGGTGCGCCATTAGTAAGTGGGCAGCAAGAAGATATTTTGGACAGCCTCTCCTACCCACACTCACTTTCTCCCCACATCATTCTCTCCACCTCCTCCTTGTCTCGGGTGCCTCCTCTTTTTCACCTCATTTCCACCATAGATTCATTCAATTTAAGTGGTTAAATTACCTTGTTTTGATAGGTAAGTAAGGGGGGAAGCTATATTTATGTTGTTCTCCCTACAACAATGTGCACATGCACTTTTTATGGCCTAGCTAGATCTATGTATGTTCGTGGTGTTGCATATGTTTGTGGTGTTGCATATGTGTTTGTGTTTGGAGGTGTACCGGTATTTGAAATGCGATAGTTGCCAATATTTTGCCGGAATATTGATCCATTTCCGTTTCGGCGAGAATTTTGGCATTAAGCATTCTTTTTGGTCCTATTTTTAGGGAAAGTCATGCCAAATTTTTTCTTGGTTCTAAAATATCGTTTTGCTCTACCCCGCAGGCGACCATGGTCCGCATGATGACCAAAGGCATCATGAATAGGTTTTTGAGGTCCGCGAAGGCCGAGAAGCGTCAACAGAACGAGACGGAGATAAGATGTCCATGTTGAAGATGCAAGCTGAAGAGCCTTATTGCAGACCCGGAATACGGGCAGGTGCGGGACCACCTGCTCTTGCGTGGTTTCATGGATGGCTATCGGTGGCAAGGTGATGAAGATGACTACGAAGTCGTCCATGGGGGCTGGGCAAGAAATGAGGAAGGGCAGCAAGACAACCACCGCGGCTCGGGCGGGCGAGAAGACGAAGAATCCCCAGGAGATGATCACGACGGTGATGCTGTACACAGTCATCATGTAGAAGATGCAGGACATGATGATGAGGAAGATGCCGGAGCAGACGACGGGCATGATCATGATGATGATGATGCCGGCGGAGCAGACGACGCTGGACCATCGATGGGCTGGGTGCAGGACCCTCATATTCAAGAGCTGCTTCTCAAGCAGACGGATAACGCAAGAGCTGCCGCCCGAGAGAAAGCCAAGATGGATCAACTTGAGTCAGACGCGGTTACTCCATTGTATGAAGGATGCAGGCCTGAGGATACCCGCCTAAAAGTAACGCTCATGGCTCTGGAGATGAAGGTAAAACACAAAATGACTGACGCATGCTTCGACGAGAACATGTCATTCTGGCACGAACGTCTTCCCAAGGGGAACAAGTGCCCGACCAGTTTGGAGGAGGCGAAGAAAATCGTGTGTCCTTTGGATTTACCGCACGTGAAATACCATGTGTGCATGAACAATTGCATCATTTATCGGGACGAGCACGCGGAGTCTACCATATGTCTGGTGTGCAGCGTCACTTGATACAAGAAGAGGAAGAAAGCTCCTCGAAAAGTGGTGTGGTACTTTCCGATCACTCCTCTTCTGCAGCGGTATTTCGCGGACCCTAAGGTAGCAAAGCTCCTGCGTTGGCACGTGGATAGGGAGGAGAAGAAGCGAGAAGATGACGCAAATGATCCGGAGATAGATAAAAAAGACAAGATGCTGAGTCACCCTAAGGATGCGAGCCAGTGGCAAGCGTTGAACTTCGAAGACCCAGAATTTGGGAATGATCCAAGGAACATCGTGCTGGGCGCGAGCACCGATGGAGTCAATCCATTTGGCAGCCAGAGAAGCACACATAGCACCTGGCCTGTGTTTGTGTGGATGTACAACCTTACCCCTGGTTGTGCATGAAGAGGAAGTACATTCACATGAGTATGCTAATTGAAGGACCGAAACAACCAGGGAACGACATCAGTCTGCTGAAAGAGGAGCTTGACACGCTATGGAAAATGCCAGCCAATACGTGGGACGCTGCAGAGAAAGAATATTTCCCTATGAGAGCCGCGCTGCTCACGACGGTGCACGACTATCTCGGTGAAAGTGCAACTATCCCTAGGTGGTTTTGGTAATTCATAACAACATATAGCTCATTGAGCTAATGCTATTTCAAGATGATTATTTCAGGAAAGCTCAATGATTGGCATGGCAAGGATGTGAAAGTGGAACCCTCAAAATGCTAAGGACAAAGAATTGGCTCAAGCTCAAAAGTTCAAGACTCTTCATTTTATGTTTTAGTGATCCAAGATCACATTGAGTCTTTAGGAAAAGCCAATACTATCAAGGAGGGATGAGGTGTTGCTTAATGAGCCTCTTGCTCTATGTGCTTAATGATATGCTCCAAAATCCTCAGCTACTTTCCCATATCCACAAATGACCTAAACCGTAAGCCAAACTCGGTCATACCAATTCTTTCAATCCGGCGCCACCGAGTTTCACTTGTCATTTGCCACTGCCAAATCCTAGCAATTCGGTCCTACCGATAAGGATCTCGGTCTCACCGAGATGGGCTTGCAAACTCTCTGTTTCCCTTTCGTAACTTTTCGGTCTCACCGAAAGAGCGAATTGGTCCCACCGAGAATGCAAGGTAAACTCTATGTTTCCTTCTTGTAACTTTTCGGTCTCACCGAAAGAGCAAGTCGGTCCCACCGAGTTTGCCTGACCAACTCTCTGGTTAGATTATTGCCAAACTCGGTCTCACTGAGTTTGTGCAATCGGTCTCACCGAGATTACGTTATGCCCAAACCCTAACCGAATCGGTCCTATCGAGTTGCATGTCAGTCCCACCGAAATTCCTAACGGTCACTAGGTTTACTATTTCGGTCCAACCGAGTTTTCTGATTCGGTCCCACCGAGATTGGTAAATTGTGTGTAACGGTTGGATTTTGTGTGGAGGCTATAAATACCCCTCCACCTCCTCTTCACTCGTGGAGAGAGCCATCAGAACACATACACCATTCCAACTTGTATGTTCTGAGAGGGAACCACCTACTCATGTGTTGAGACCAAGATATTCCATTCAAACCATATGAATCTTGATCTCTAGCCTTTCCCAAGTTGCTTTCCACTCCAATCTTCTTTCCACCAGATCCAAATCATATGAGAGAGAGTTGAGTGTTGGAGAGACTATCATTTGAAGCACAAGAGCAAGGAGTTCATCATCAACACACCATTTGTTACTTCTTGGAGAGTGGTGTCTCCTAGATTGGCTAGGTGTCACTCGGGAGCCTCCAAAAAGATTGTGGAGTTGAACCAAGGAGTTTGTAAGGGCAAGGAGATCGCCTACTTCGTGAAGATCTACTGCTAGTGAGGCAAGTCCTTCGTGGGCGATGGCCATGGTGGGATAGACAAGGTTGCTTCTTCGTGGACCCTTCGTGGGTGGAGCCCTCCGTGGACTCGCGCAACCGTTACCCTTCGTGGGTTGAAGTCTCCATCAACGTGGATGTAGGATAGCACCACCTATCCGAACCACGGGAAAAACATCCGTGTCTCCAATAGCGTTTGAATTCTCCAAACCCTTTCCTTTATATTCTTGCAAGTTGCATGCTTTACTTTCCGCTGCCAATACACTCTTTGCATGCTTGCTTGAATTGTGTAATGATTGCTTGACTTGTCCTAAGATAGCTAAAAACTGCCAAGAACTAAAATTGGGAAAAAGTTAAGTTTTTATTTGGTCAAGTAGTCTAATCACCCTCCTCTAGACATACTTTCGATCCTACAAGTGGTATCAGAGCTTTGGTCTCCATTTGCCTTGATCTCCATAGCTTTTGGTGGTCATGGCCTTGGTTTCACAACCTAGGAGAGTATGGCGTCTAGCGAGGGAAATTATCACCGTAGAGGTCCTTACTTTGATGGTTCTAATTTTGCTAGTTGGAAGCATAAAATGAAAATGCATATTCTTGGACATAACCCCACCGTATGGGCTATTGTTTCTGTTGGCTTGCAAGGTGAGTTCTTCGATGGGAGGGAACCAAACCGTGAAGCTACCGCGGATGAGTTGAAGATGTTGCAATACAATGCTCAAGCTTGTGATATTCTCTTCAATGGATTGTGCCCCGGAGAATTCAACAAAATCAGCTGCCTTGAGAATGCAAAGGAAATTTGGGACACTTTGATTGATATGCACGAAGGTACCGACTCCGTCAAGGAATCCAAGTTGGATGTGCTCCAAAGTCAACTTGACAAGTTCAAGATGAAGGATGGTGAAGGTGTCGCCGAAATGTACTCTAGGCTTGCTCTCATCACAAATGAGATTGCCGGCTTAGGAAGTGAAGAGATGACCGATAGATTCATCATCAAGAAGATCCTAGGAGCCTTGGATGGGAAATATGACACCGTGTGCACATTGATGCAAATGATGCCAAATTACAAAGATCTCAAGCCAACGGAAGTGATTGGAAGGATTGTTGCTCATGAGATGTCACTCAAGGATAAAGAGGAACTTCACAACAAATCAAGTGGTGCCTACAAAGCCTCATGTGAAGTCCCCACATCATCAAGTGAAAAGCAAACCTTCAATGAAGAATTGAGCTTAAAGGTGAAGAACTTCAACATGTTCTACAAGAGTAGAAACAAATATAGAAGCTTCAAGTCAAGGTCCTACAATGACAAAAGATCTTCTAGTCGAGAGCGAAACTGCTACAATTGTGGAAGACCCGGACACTATTCCAATGAGTGTACGGCTCCCTACAAGAGACGAGAAGATTCTCCAAAAAGAAGAAGCAAAGAATCACCACCAAGAGAGAGAAGGAGTAGAGATGATCGTTATGAATGGAGATACTCACGGAGAAGCAAGGATTCGGAAAGGAAGGAAAAATCATCAAGGAGCTACACAAAACGAAGACATCAAGCTCATGTTGGTGAATGGGTATCCGGCTCCGACTCCGACAGCCACTCCGAGAGAAGTTATCACTCCGACTCCGAAGATACTCAAGATGAAGGTGTTGCCGGTCTAGCACTTGTGTCAACCAACTCCTACGACATATTTGACTCACCAAATGAAGGAATTGGAAGATGCTTCATGGCCAAAGGTCCTAAGGTAACACACCCCGAGTACGTTGATTTTAATAGTGACGAAGATGACTTGTTAGGTGATGATGACTTGCTTGTTGACAACTCTAGTGATGAGTACTATGATGAAACATCAATTAATCATGCTAAAATGAATGACAATGATAAGGAGAAGATTGAGTCTCTAACTAAAGAACTAAACACTCTTAAGTTAGCTCATGAAACTATCTTCGAAGATCATCGAGAACTTTGAAGAGCTCATGAGAAATTACGCTTTGCAAAGCTCAATCTTGAGCAAGAGCATGAGTTCTTAAAGGCAATCAATGATGATCTCCGCAAGAAAATTTCTTCTTACATTGCCAAGCGTTTACTATTATCCACTTACATGCCTCAAGTCAAGTCTAGTAACAAGAACAAGAAAGATTCTTCCTCTAGTAGTAACAATGATCATGCTAAATCCAATATTGTTGCTTCTAGTAGTTCTCTTGATTCCACTAATGATTCTCTTAGCCAAGTTACACTTGAGCAAGAAAATAGCTTATTGAAGGGAATCATAGAGAAAGGAGTGTACAAGAGCCTTGCCGGGAGTAAGCAATTCGAGGAAATTGTGCGCAAGCAAGGAATGCACCGGAAGAATCAAGGTGTTGGTTTTGAACGAAAGTTCAATGCCAGTGGAGTTGAATGGGAAGAAGATCAATACCCCAAGACAAAGTTTGTTCCTCAACAAGAGAAGTATGATACTTCTTTCAAGGGGACACAAGCTCAAGATGATCTTCCACCACAAGACTACAAGCAAAAAGGCAAGGACAAGCTTCAAGAGGAGATTGATGCATTTGAAGAAGCTCCTAAGACCTTAGTCAAGTGGATTCCCAAGACCACGTCAAGTTCCACTTCATCAAGTAAGATTACAACTCCAAGGATTCCCATCAAGATGGTGTGGATCCAAAAGAAGAAGAACTAGAGAGTCCTTGAGGGTGACTCCGCCAACATATTTCACTCTCATCATTTTGGCAAGAACAAGTGCAATCAACTTCCACATCATGCACTAGTTCAAGGAGTCACAAACCCTCTTGTTGGTAAGACAAGGGACAAGGTAACCTAAATTTTTCATGGACATCATCTTGTGTATGCATCACTCTATGTCTATGGATATCCTTGTTTGTTCCTTGTGGGACTAACCCATGTAGGTATTGAAAGTGCAATTCACTCAAATGGATAGCTCCAAGTGATCTACATCAACATTGAGCATCCACATCTTCAACATCTACATGAAGTCATCATCGACAAAACCCAAGGTTAGTTCATCCCTCTTAGGGGGGATATCACATCTAGGGGGAGCTTTACTCTAAGACTTGAGCTAAAGCAACTCTAAAGATGTGAATACAACAATGCTTTATGTAAAAGTGGTAACCCCACTTGAGCTTAAACGATGAGTATGACCTACGATCAAGTGTTCTCACTTGACTCCTAAGTCAATATACTCATATATAGATGACCTAGTCATCACAAATTGCTTGATAGATGCTAGAATTGTTTGTGCATGCTTTGCCACATATTTCATTTGCCATCTTATTGTGTGAGCATGTTGGTTGCATATTTTACTCATTCGAGGACATCTACTTGTTGTTTTGATTGTTTGGCTTTATCTTCTTTTGCCAAGTGGATGGACAAGAATGCCTAAGAACCTCCTCTAGCTATCTATGCTTTTCTCGTCTCAAACTCTATTCATGCTGCATCACAAAACTTGATCAAGTCAGATTCGAACCACTCTGTGTGAGGAGCGCTCGGAGTCCCCGATTCGTCATAGACTTAAACTTCCAAAACCTCTTTGTGATTCTCAGTCTGACCGATACCATACTTTCGGTCCTACCGAGATCATTAAGTTGATCTAGGTTTTCGATCTCGGTGCAACCGATTTGAACCACTCGGTCACACCGAGTTGCAATAACTGTATACAGTTTTGCATCTCGGTACCACCGAGTTGTTCCACTCGGTCACACCGATAGGGTCGGGCTATATATAGTGACGGGCAGAATTTTGGAAATTTCTCCAAAACCTCTTCGCCCGCGCATAGCTCGCTCTGCCTCCTGGGTCTCCGGATCGTCCTCCTCGCCGCCAGCAGCCTCCTGTCGCTGGTCATATGGGGTACTTGTGAATAATGCATGGGCCGGGGTATCTTAGTAGTTAATTAAGTAGGATCAAGTGCCCCGGCGTACTTGTGACTAATGCATGGCTTTTAGGGTGCCTCGGTGTCGATAAAAACCGAAATGATGAAAGCTTAGGCTTTTAGGGTGCCTCGGCGTCAAAAAACCCTCAATGATAAAAGCTTAGCTTTTAGGATGCCTCGGTGTCGAAAAACCCTAAATGATGAGACCATGATCTTGTTCCTTGACAATAACCAACTTTTTGACCAAACTTTGTTCCTATTTAGAGAGAAACATGGCCAACAACGATGAGGCTGGGGGTTCGGGTGTCAAGGCATTCTGGGAGCTGTCCCAGGAGATGGAGGAACAACCTCACTTGTATGAGGACGCCGCCTTCCCCACCGATCCTGAGACCACTGATGGTACCGCCGAGGATGACCCCACTGATGCCACCACTGATGGTGCCGCCGAGGATGCCACCACTGATGATGGCAGCGCACGCACAGATGGCAGCCAACCGAAGAGGCAACGGAAGGACCGGTGCCCGACCGTGCTCCGCACCCTCAAGGAGGAAGTTACTGAAGTGGACTCCAACGGCGCCTGAACCAATAGTCAAGGGGTACTCGCTTCAGCTCGGGTGCATTCTCCGGAGCACCGTCTCGATCAACACCGAGAACCTCAGGCATCCTGACCGAGGGAATTTGCGCAACCTCCTCTTCACGAAGCTGCACGAACGATACAAGTTCCCCGCTAAATTTGAAAACACAAGCCTCAAAGGGAATAAAGTGAACGGTGCCGCCCTCACGAAGATGAGCACGGCCCTGTCTACTTGGAAAAGCAATGTGAAGAGAATGATCGAGAAAGGTGAGAGTTATGAGAAGATTAAGGAGAAAAATCCTTCCATCACCGAAGATGACTACAACGACTTCAAGATCAATTGCTCGAGCACCGCAAACTCCGAATCAAGTAAGTGGGGGAAAGAAATGCGGGAGCTGAACTTTGGGGAACACACACTCGGTCCCGGCGGTTACAGAGTGGCGGAGCCTATATGGGACAAGGAGGAGGCGGACCGTGCCGAGCAAGGCCTACCGCCCCTCTTCGATAAATACGGTGACAAGCAGACCAGGAACTTTGTCAGGGCCCGGTACAAGAAGGACCCGAAAACAAAGGAGGTTACCATGGATCTGAAGACCCGGGCGCTTGAGCTTGTTTTGGTAAGGAATACACCCCCGCGTAATTAGCTCCATATGGTTACATTCTAATTAATGAAGCCAAATTTCTAAATGGTTCACATTCCTTCCGCAGGCGACTGAAAGCAGTAGCGCGGGGTCGACTAAGAGCAACCCTTGGGACACCACTCTAAATAGGGCGTTGAATGTAATGAAGAACAAGGATAAGCTTAGTAAGCCGACGTCAGCTGGTCGTGTGGCTGGCAAAGGCTTGTTGACAAAATGGTCGTCATACTATAACACTGGTGGACGAAAGGAGAAAAAGACCAGCTCGGAAAGCCAGGCGCGCGAGTTTCAAGAACTCAGGGCACAGCTGGCGCAGATTCCGAAGATTGTCCAAGAGCAAGTGGAACAACAACTCGGAAAGACGATCAACGCCATTGTGCCTACCTTGATCCAGGGGATTAGTGCGTGGATTGCGGGCGGCCAACAGGGGCCGCCCCCGATTCCTAGCTTCACGGCCAGCAACTTGCAGAACGTGATGGCGGGGCCATTGGTGTCTCCGGCGGAGGCGGCATTGGTGTCTCCGACGCCGGCACGGGAGCTTAATGCACCCGAGTGTACGCCGGCCGGCACCTCTGCAGCAAGCGGCCCCTCCGTCAACTGCACGCCCGCCGTTGGCGGTGCCTCGAGATTAGCCGAGATCGACGCCATCATCACGGTAACTAATTAAGCCTCTCTCGGCCGAGGACTTCATCTCCTTGCCTTTGACTGGGCATCCCTGACGCCCTACATGTTTTCGCAGGGCGCCGCCAACGTTCCGTGCACTCTCCTGCACTTCGTGAACAACAAGTTGGTCGATGTCGCCAAGGGCAAAATCGTTCAACCGGGAACCCCTTGTTCCACGGTACCAAGATGCCACCCAACTTGTTTAGGGTTCAACTGGTTCGGGTGCTGCCAGGCTGCGACGAGTTGTTACCTCCGATTTGACTCGTCGGGGCCGACGATGATGACGTGATGACCCTCAACGCCTGCCTGAGCTGGCCCCTGCTTTGGCTGAAGAGCCAGATTCGTTTGGGGGCGGGGGACACCACCCCAAAGACAACACCGCCAGTCGTGCCGGCGCCAAGTCGGCCCCATGGCAAGACCGCCGCAACGGTGCCGGACATCCCTATGCCACTGGATCCAAACATGCATATGGCACAGGATCAGAACGACCACGACGACGATACATTTGCCAACGTCGATCAGTACTTTGCCGATCATGGGTACGGTGGCGACTTCATGGGGCCTCCTTCTCAAGAACCCAACCCAACAAAAGACGTGCGCGATCTAGCTGGTACCGCGGAGAAGCCAAGTTGCAACAGGCGTCGTCTGCCGTTCAGCTCTCAGGAGACGCCTCCAGCTGCCGACTTCACCGAGCCTCAGATAGGCGAGGTGCAAAATATTATCAGCCCCAACACACTCAAGAAGGCGGTCTGTGAGCAGAACTCGGTCCCATTACAGGAGAAGAAGAAGGCACGCAAAAGAAAGACTAACAAGGGTGCGGGCCAGCCGGCACCGAGTACGATCCGTGCTCAGGACGGGCCACCTTCACCTGAGGATATCTCGAGGAGGGTGCATGTGGCGGGTAGGCCGATGCTACCGAGAAATATGCTCGATGCTGCAACCGGTTCTATGCGGAGTCTGCATGACAGTGTTCTTTCTTTGGAGAAGCGGCGTCTCGGAGAGAAGGATGTGGCATACCCAGTTTTCGCGGCCAAGGTGCCAGAGGGCAAGGGCTTTGTGGATAACTCCATCGGGGGTACGATGGTCCTGCGGTTTGATGACATCCATGCTATGTTGAACCTTCATCCGCTGCACTACACCTTCGTTCGGCTATTTTCGCTGAGTATGGAGATGCGGATCATTCGCGACAAGACCCCGAACATCGTGATAGTCGACCCCTTCTACATGCGTGCCAAGATCTTGGGCAGCGCTGGGGACCAGCAAGTCGCGAGTTCTTACCTCGAAGGCGTCATTCTGGCAAACCAAGATAAGGATAACTTCCTCGTGCCTTACTTTCCCGAGTAAGTCCTCCCCTCAACCACCCTGTAACATATGAATTCTTAGATTTCGATCATTTTTCTTTTAACATTCTGTGTTTTCTGCAGTGACACACGTTGCACGCTCATCCTCCTAAGCCCCAAATATTCCATGGCCACGTATTTCGACCCGGACCGTCAGTCGAACGTAGACTACACAAATGTCAAGAAGGTTCTTGATGATGTTCTCCCCGGCTACGTCAAATCTGGAGGCACCTTCACCAGGCCTATTCGTAAGTACGGCAAGCACGTGTTCTCCCACAATACGACGTTCTGCTGCGTCAAGCAGCCGCCTGGCGGTCAAAAGGGTGCCTACTACGCCATCCATCACATGCGGGCGATTGTACGGGACCATCATCAACTTCTGCTACCGAGTAGACTCAAAGATTGGGCCGCGAGCGTGTCGGCAATCCAGGACGCGGACATCAGACAAGAATTCTTTCGCATCCAGTCGGAGATTGCGGAAATCATCCATCAAGATGTCCTTCGTACCTCGGGGCAGTTCTACCTCAGAAATCAACCGTCCAACAATGACATCGACAGAATCCTACAAATAGAGGCCGACAACGCCTGTTGTTTCATGACTCCCACGATAGACGGCGGCTTCATCCACGCTCCGGTCCCTTGAGTCGAGTCGAAAGCAGTGATGCTGTGTCTAGTTCTGAAACATCGATTGGCTCATGTTGTAATTAAACTTTAATGAACTTGTAGTATGTCTCTTTGGTTTCGAGAGTCATTCAACTTAGATGTAATCGATGCTATTAATGTCTTGCTTTTCTCTTCCGATCGTTCTGTTGCATATTTATATATTGCTTATGTATTGTCTGTGAATTGGTACTAACGTTTTGTTTGGCTACTGCATAGCGATGCCATGGTATGTCGTGTACAAGGGTAAGGTTCCCGGAGTCTACAACGACTGGGAGGAGTGTTGGAGATAGGTTCACCGATTCAGCGGTAACAGTTACAAAGGGTACACCACGAGGGCCGAGGCCGAGTCTAGATACGCCCGCTATCTAGCGGGAGAGGGGAGGGAGCGTTGGAGGAACCGGATGAAGACGAGTTTCATCGTGATGATGCTCATCGTGATGACCGCAGCTCTCTTCTATGTGATGGTAGTTTAGATGATCGATATCGACTTGCAATGTGAAGACAAACTCGCGGTCTCGAGACTTGTAATATAATGTTCTATCTTTGTTCGGTCTTTTCAATTCGGAGACTAATATGATGAATTGTATTTGGAGACTAAAATGATGAATTGTATTCAGAGACTAATCTTCCATTGTATTCGACGAATCTGTTGTTGATGTGTGCTGTCTATATTTTGTCCAATTATACATTTTGTAACCTGTGCAAAAAATAGAAAATTAAAAAATAAAAAAACCTAATATTCATACTAATGGTGCATCACATCATAGTGCGCCATTAGTATGCCAAAGGATACTAATGGCGCATCATTAAATAGTGCGCCATTAGTATGCCGAAGTTACTAATGGCGCATCCTGTTGTTGTGCGCCATTAGTATGCCAAAGCACCTGGGTATACATGGCCCCCTAGGAGGCATACTAATGGCGCACTGTTGTATATACTAATGGCGCATCTGAGGTGCGCCATTAGTAAAATATACTAATGGCGTGGCACTAATGGCGCACCACTAATGCGCCATTAATGGCCAAATTAGGTGCGCCATTAGTAGGCCTTTTCCTAGTAGTGATCACACAATCTCAGATTCATCTATTCAACCAACACAAAGAACTTCAAAGAGTGACCCAAACTTTCTATCGGAGAGTCAAGACGAAAATGTGTGCCAACCCCTATGCATAAGTTCACAAGGTCACAGAACTCGCAAGTTGATCACCAAAACATACATCAAGTGGATCACGTGAATATCCCATTGTCACCACAGATAAGCACATGTAAGACATACATCAAGTGTTCTCAAATCCTTAAAGACTCTACCCGATAAGATAACTTCAAAGGGAAAATTGAATTCATCACAAGGAGATAGTGGGGGAGAAACATCATAAGATCCAACTATAATAGCAAAGCTCGCAGTACATTAAGATCGTGCCATATCAAGAACACGAGATAGAGAGATCAAACACATAGCTAATGGTACATACCCTCAGCCCTGAGGGTGAACTACTCCCTCCTTGTCATGGAGAGCGTCAGGATGATGAAGATGGCCACCGGTGATGATTCACCCCTCCGGCAGGGTGCCGGAATAGGGTCCCGATTGGTTTTTAGTGGCTAAAGAGGCTTGCGGCGGCGGAACTCCTGATTTAGGTTATTTTCTGGAGGTTTGAGGATTTATAGGAGAGGTTGGCGTCGATAACAAGTCAGGGGGG
This sequence comes from Triticum monococcum, assembly GCA_034509565.1. Lineage (NCBI taxonomy): Eukaryota > Viridiplantae > Streptophyta > Magnoliopsida > Poales > Poaceae > Triticum > Triticum monococcum. The sequence continues at coordinate 392,123,584 of CM067843.1, read as the reverse complement.
TCTCCGAGTCATCCACGAGCCAGGGGGCGCACCCTCCACCCTCGTGGATGTCTCGGGACTCTTCTGGATCAACTATTTTACTCCGAGGGCTTCTTTTGGTCCATAAAAAATCATCAAAATTTGGCACGTCAATTGGACTCCATTTGCTATTCCTTTTTTGTAGAACTCAAAAACAAGGAAAAAAACAGAAACTGACACTGGGCTCTAGGTTAATAGGTTAGTCCCAAAACTCATATAAAATAGCATATAAATGCATATAAAACATCCAAGATGGATAATATAATAGCATGGAACAATAAAAAATTATAGATACGTTGGAGACATATCACCAACCAGCTCCTGAGGCCCGGGAGGCTCTGGAGATCTGGACGGCTCGCGAGGGTCCAACGCCTCATACGTCAGGACCGCCTGGCGCCTGACCTCGTGAGCCACCCACGCATGTTGCGCAAAGTGCTGGTACGAGGCGGCCATGTTCAGTAGGCTGAACGGCATGCAGGCGTAGCTGCAGGGGTAGTCCCAGCTCTGGCCGACATAGGACGACCCGAAGAGGCCCTGCGAAGCAACCCTATTGGGACCTGGGATGTTGACGTAGGCGCGCAGCTCTCCGCCCATGTCAGGGGCCGAGGCTGCACCCGGTGGTGTGGGGCGACGCTCTCCACGCATGGCTCGCACCTCCTGAAGCTCCTCGATTACCCTGGTGATGAACTCCTGAGCGCCTGGCGCCTCACGCCTTGCGCCTTGCTCCCCGAATGCCTCCCTGGTCACACTGGTTAGGTCAGAGGCCCTCCAGATAAGAGCCACCGATCCCATCCTGAGGGGGGCGTTAGGTGCTCCTTCCTATGTGAGAGGGAAAGGCGCCCCAACAGAGGGCACAGGGCCCAAGGCACCACCGGCATGCGCCACAGCTTCCTGGCGGTCCTTGAGGAGGAGCTGCTTCTTCTTGGGGACGCCATCAGGAGGCAGGATGGCACCCTCATCGTCAGAGTTCTCGATCGTCGCAGCCTGATAGGCGTGCTCGAGGGAGCACACCGCATCCTTTTCATCGCAGGCGACCGTGATGATACCGCCACTTCCTGGCATCTTGAGGACATTGTACCCGTGGTGAGTTTCCGCTATGAACTTGGCGAGGGTCGGATACCTGAGGATGGCATTGTACGGGAGGCCAATGTGGGTGACGTCAAAGTCAATGAGCTCGGTGTGGTAGTTGTCACACTTGCTGAAGGTGACAGGGAGGTGGATCTTCCCTATGGGAATGGTGGAGCCATCGGTCACCCCTGAGAAAGGCTTGGTAGGCAGAAGCTAATTGTAGGGCACTTCGAGTGTCTCAAATGTATCGGCGGAAAGAAGTTGAGCCCCGCGCCATCATCGATGAGGGTTTTGGTGACGAGGACGTTGCTGATGATTGGCGTGGAGAGTGTCAGGAGCGAGACAGTGGCAGCTGAGCACTTGGGTTGGTCCATGGAGTCGAAGGTTATGGCGTGCTTGGACCACCTGACAGGACGCGACACCTCAAGCTTGGTAAGGGCCGCGTTCACCTCACGAGCGAACTTCTTGAAGATGCGATGAGAGGCAGGTGCCTGAGCGCCACCCAGGATGCAGGTGATCACACGAGGCTCTTAGAAGCCCCAGCCCCATCATATTGGCGGTTGTCATTGTTTCTCCTTGGTGGCGGCGGCAACAGAGGGAGGCCGACATTACCCTGAGGACGGTCCTCACGAGGCTGGTCTCGCCAGGGGCTATTATGAGGCTGGCCCTACCAGCAGTCCTCATGGGGTTGGTCGCGCCAGTCATGGTGGGGGTAACGATTGTCCCAGTGGCCTCCACCATAGCCTCCACCATGGCCTCCTCCGCTGCCGTAGTAGCGGTCGCTGCGCTCGGGACGGGGGCCGAGGCACTAGTCGCGGATTGCCCTGAGCTCATGGCAATCATTGGTATTGTGGCTATGGACGTTGTGGAAGATGTAGAACGGATGGCTGCCCCTGGGAGGCTCATTGTGGTCACGACCACGCTTCATCTCAGGCTCCGTGGCCAGCATGGCGGGGCCCTTACGCTTCACTTCCTTAGCCTTGGCCTTCTTGTCTTTAGGATCGACCTCCGGAAGCTCCAGGAGGGAGAGGTGACCTTCCTCTGCCCTCGCACACTTGGCTGCCATGTTGAACATCTCCAGAGCCGAACACAAGTCCTCGTGTATGGCAAGCTCCTTCATCTTGACATCCTAGACGCCATTAGATAACAGCGAAATGATGGCTTTGTCCGATACCTTTGGGATCTTGAGGTGAACGTTCGTGAAGTGTTGTATGTACTTGTGCAAGGTCTGGCCCAGCTGCTGCTTTATGCACCACCAGTCACCTACTGCAGGAGCGCGATCGTGAGTGCCCTGGAAGTTAGCGATTAAGCGCTCGCGTAGCTCGTCCCAAGAGGAGATCGATCCCAGCGGGAGGTTCAGGAGCCAAGAACACATGCCATCCTTGAGGGCCATGGGGAACCAGTTCACCAGGACCTTGTCGTTGCCGTTCACCGCCTCGATACTCGGCTCATACTGCTGAAGAAATTTTGAGGGGTCGGGAGTGCCGTCATAGCGTGGAGGTAGATCCGGCTTGAACTTGCCGGGCCAAACGGCACGGCGCAGGTTCGGGGTGAAAGCATGGTAGCCTTCCGCACTCATAGGGGTCGGTTGCATGGGGGAGCTTGATCTTGGCGCCCGTGCGCCACCGCCTCTGGTGGCACGCGGTCTTGACGCGGCGGCGCTAGAAGCGCGCGCGCTTCTCCTTGGGGCCGCTGCACCACCTGGCAGCTTTCTTGATAGCGCGGCGGGTCGCGTTGGGGTGTGTCATGCCTGGGCTTAGGGTCCACGTCGTGCAGAGGAGGAGGAGGGGGCACGCCGTGAGCCACATCGCTCGCCAGGGACGGCGGGAGACGGGGTGAACGGGACCGTGCAGGGGCCTCACCTGCGGCGTTGACGAGCTCGGTGATGCGGCCGAGCTAGTCATCAAAGAGGTCGTTGGTCGGACGGTAATGCAGAAGCTCACGCGCCATGAGCAGCGCAGCCTACGCGTTTGCCAGCCCACGGCAAGCATGAGAAGAGGACATCGTGGCTCGAGTGGGTGATGGAGTTGCGGTACGGCCATCGCGCCGCACGGACGTTCGACCACTAGGGAAAACCTTATACACAGAAATTTAGCAGTAGCGCGTGTCAAAAATGGACGCTAGTGCTAAATAGCAGTAGCGTGTGTTTCTAAACCGCGCTACAGATACAATAGTAGCAGTAGCTCGTGTACATGAAACGATAGGCTACGCATAGCGGTAGCGGTCTTGAGGGAAGCGTGCTACCGCTAGGACATAAGTAGCAGCGCGTTTCGCACGGAGAGCGCTACTGCTAATGGAAATAAAATAAAAATGAAAAACTAATGGAAAAGTAAATGAAAAAGAAAGAAATAGAAAAAGGAGAAAGGAAAAAATAAAATGTAGAGAAAAATAAATGAGAAAACGAAAAAAGGAGAAAGGCGTAGTGGTAGCGTTTGTTCGTAAGAGGCGCTATAGCTAACGTAGCTGCTGCGCGTTTCCTAGACCCCCACTGTAGAAACAGAAAAGGAAATAAGAAAGATGAAGGAAATTACATAGCTATAGCAGTAGCGCGTTTTGTGAAAATCGCTATAGCTAACTTAGCTATAGCGCGTTTCGCGAAAAGCGCTACCGCTAAGTTGGACTTAACCAAAAAACCGTTTCCCCCCGGCCACCACTTCTCCCCCGAATCACTCGACCCACCCTACCGCCGTCTGCCCAATTCGCCGTCGCCCCACTTCACCGTCGTCTCCTGCCGACGTCGACGCCCCCGGAGCCACCAGAGCCGCGCGCCGTCGACGCCACCGGAGCCGTGCGGCCTCATCAACGCCACCGGAGCCGCGTACGATGCCACCGGATTCTCCCTCGCCACAACTGCCTCCCTCGCCGTCACCGGAGACGCCCCTGCCTCCCGCGCCACCACCGGAGCCATCCTCTGTAAGCCCCCACCCCTCCTCTCTCTCTCTCTAAATTAGTTAGGTTAATTTAGTTAGGAAAATAATTTAGTTAGGTTAATTTAGTTAGGTTAATTTTACAGAGACGCCCCTGCCTCCCTTGCCACATCTGCCTCCCTCACCGTAGGAAAAAATTGTATATGCTTAACTAGGGTAGTAGGGTTAGGGTTGTAGTGTTTAATTACAGATGTTAGGAAAGTAAGGTTTAACTAGATGTTAACTAGGGTGGTATGATTTAGTTTAGAGAAAAAAATCAATATAAAAATATAAATTTCTATTAGTGTTGCAAGTCTAGTAGGTTCTTAATTTTTAGTGAATTTTTCTTCGGACAAAAATTTAGGACATAATTTGAGTTCTACGGTTCACCCATCTATATTTGGTTTTTGAATTGAGTTTCAGAGAGCATGAGATTTGTGTAGATTTTCTTGAAGTGTAAAACACTAGGAGATGCAAATTTGAAGTGGTCATGATACATGAAAAATCCTCAATTGTGTTTGCTCTTTGATCATAATCGACATTGAAGTGGTTCGATTGTGCCCAAGTGGCCTTTTGTTGTTTCCAGGGAATGAAGCTGAGTGGCCTATGTTTTGCCGAAATGTTGATTATTTCAGGTTCTCGATTTGTCCACTTTTTAGCAAAGGTCATGCCGAAATTTTCCATGAATTTTGGCATGACTTGTGCTAGAAATTAGGACATATCGAGTGCCCGAGATTTTCCACACCAGGAAGGAGTCAACGTTCCTGCACAACATAGGCCTTTTTATGTCATTATTCATTTTATTACGTCTAGAATTAATTTACTAGATTTAATCATAGGAAACATGGCTAGCAACGATGAAGGACAGGGTTCTGGTTATTGCGACGACGTCTACCTGGCAGCAGACGAATTTTTGAGTCTTGCCAACGATGAACCGATGTTGTTGCCGGGCCCACCAGTCGCATCGGGGACTGTTGGGGATATAACTAACAGGTATGACCCGCCCAGGAGGGGCCGGGTCAACCCGAATGGTGGGTTACAAAAAGAAGCCCAGTAATATTCAAGGTGATAGTTTATTGAGACTTATAGTAGGCCTAAGCCCAGAGGCGGCTTAAGGCCCAATATTGTGAACCGCCATATGTAAAGAAAGACTTGTAAAGAAAGGCATATAAAATAAGTCACCGAGCCGGACACGTTTTATGAGCAGGCCGGGACTCTGTAGGCCGCCAGGCGTCAACCCGTGTATATAAGGGGATGACCCAACGATGGCTTAGGAGAAGAAAACAATAGATCAATAACCAAGCTAGCGGATTCGCTCCTTAGTCATCGAAACCTAGCAATACAACATCAACTGGACTAGGCTTTACCTTCACCGTTAGGGGCCGAACCAGTATAAACCTCTCGTGTCCATTATCCCGATTAACCCCTTTGAGCTTACTAGTTGCGATGGCCCTACGACTAAGTCCTTTCGCTAGGACATCTGCCATGACAATTCCACGACAGTTGGCGCCCACCGTGGGGCCAGCGCACGGTGGATTTGAGTTCTTGAAGGGCAACTTTGAAGGGCTCAAGGGATACACTGTGAGTCGCATGACCAAGACTCGTCGCGGCAAGCTCTACATCGACGATGAAGGCTGGGGCCCTGACGCCGGCTCAATTGAGTACGGGTACCGGGTCCCCTTTGGCGGAATAGATGTCTTCATCGGCCGGATCGGTGAGTCGGGCCCTGAGCTGGACGTCTGCACTAACCTCATCGAGACGGCTCAGCGCGCGAGATCCGCCCGGGCTCAATTGGCCGTGAGGCATGCCTTCGTGGGTTGCATCCATGGAGGTGAATTCTCTGAAGGATCAGTGGATGGCGGTGAGACGACAATCTATTCGGGTCCTCAGGCAAGACAGATTCTTTGTATCAGCTACAAGATGGCATGCTTGGGAAATGTTCCGATGGCAGCAGTATTCCAGACCTCTCTGAGCCACAGAATCGAGCCAGAGTCTTCATGGCTGGCACTCAACCCAGTTAGAACTCTACGGCTGCGGCAGCAATAACTATCGGGTTGGCAACAGCCGGGTCAGGAGACCCCGCGCGCCCCCCGGCTCACGTGCTAATGGACCTCATGCATAAGTTGACGGCTCTGTTAACTGCTGTAGTGGAGCCGGCGGATAAGGCTCAGCACGACGCAGAGGTGGCACGACTATGTGAAGAGATGGCGCAGGCCAAAGAAAACTTAGCAGTGAAAGTGATCAGGATGGCTGAAGAATGGGCGACTCTGGATGCTCGTGCTCAGCAGCTTCAAGCGGAAACTTTCCGGCTCTCAATGGATCTGAATGCATCAAACGAGATCATAAGGAGAAGGAACCAGAAAACTCAGTCACGTCTGCCTCTGACTTACGACCCTAGGAACGTCTTCCACACACCTGGGGTTGGTCCAAATAACCTGCCGGAGGCAAACCGGATCACGACACCCGGGGCTGGGGCACCGGTTCAACCGCGGGCCATGGAGACACCCCGTATGAATACCGCTCCGCCTCACTACTCTAGCGACCAGACCTCAAACGGTCCAATCTCTATGCTTAGGTGTCATCCCTGGATCAGTAATGCTGACACCACACAGTACTTGAAGGATTTATAACAGAGTAGCAATCACACACTTATTACATCGGGTGTCTCAAAAGAGAACTTATTACAATAAATATGGCTTAAGGCCATCTAATGACGATAACAGCGGAAGTCTTGGAAGATAAGTGAGTCCATCAACTCCAACGGCATCACTGAGTATAGAACCACAACCTAAAACTCCTTAATCGTCGTCTGAAAAGTCTGCAACATTAACGTTGCAGCCCGAAATGGGTCAGCACATGGAATATGCTGGCAAGGTAACACATAGAGAGTAATGGAATGAAACAGGCTATTCTATATGCATGTTTGGCTGGTGGAAAGCTCTATGGTTATAGTTTTTGCGGAAAGCCATTTTTTCCCTACTGCAAAGGAATAATTTTATTTAACTATCATGGTAGTTGTTAAACATTGAGAATGGTTGACAGCATTCTCAATCCCAATTAAGCATCATCATTAAACAAAACCCAACAAAATTAATTCCAGAGTAACATGTTGAGATTCAAATGATAATCCAGGTACTAGATACTCAAGCTGTCCATAACCGGGGACACGGCTAACCATGATTAGTTTATACACTCTGAAGAGGTTTGTGCACTTTTCCCCACAAGACTCGATCTCCTCCGTTGGATTTCTCGCACTACATGGTGTTTGAGAAACGGATGACCGAGACATAGTCTTTCAGAAGCGCTAGCACCTTACGAACGGGTAGACCATACCAACCTACATCCCCTACCACTGTAAGAGTTCGCACAACTTAGTCAACTATGCTAGAGCCCATAATAGCTTGTGGCTGCACACGGAAGTTTCTAGCATGAATAATCTCATGATCCCATTGAGCCTGGGTGGCGGTCCATAAAGAAAAACAGGCAATCGCTGGAATACCCAAGTGCCTCAATCCACCCAGATGATTATTTAAGTTGCCACCTTAAGTAAACCATTAATTAACAATCTCACATCTGTCATGGATACACTCACCCAATCCACGTCTACTAGCATAGCATGGCATAATAAGCAAACATAGAAGTAACTCCCAAAGGTTTGATAATAACAGGTTATAGGTACTACCTCAACTACTTCCCAAACCCACAATTTAATTAGATCCTAATCATGCAATGTGTGAAGATTGATCTAATGCAATAAAACAGGGCAGAGGGGAAAACATGATCAAAGTGTTACTTGACTTGCTGATGATCCGGGAAACCTAGGGATTCGAAGTAGCAAGCGGCGCACTCTGGGTACTCTATCGCAAACAGACAAGCATACAATAAGTACTCAACTAATGCACAGGTAAAACTCGAACAAAAGAACTAACTAGAAAGTTCAACTTAAGAACTCCGGTTGGCAAAAAAATCAAAACGAATGAAGCAACGAAAGACAAACGGCAAAAGAAACAGGCTTCGTTTACTATTTTGGATCTAGGGCAATTTTTACAGTGGCAAAAACTTGTTTAAGTTGGTTAAACGTGAAGAGGGTTTCGAGACGAAACTCCGGGCGCTTGAATCGCCTGATTCCGATAATCGAGCGAAAAGTTATACTAAAACGAAAATCGGATCAGAAATCGCGATCAGAAAAATCACGGATTTAATCCGAGAAAAAGAAAAACGACAAACATTCGTTAAAACAAACGAACGGGCGAACACTCGCTATTTAAATAAACTAGAAAAACCGATCTATTAAAAAGACCGAAACTAAAAAAACGAGCAAAACCGTCGGAAAACCGAACCGTTTTTCAAGAAAAACCAGAGGCGAAAAAAAAACTACCTCCGGCAAACGGCGGGCGGCGGCGGGTCCGGCGGGTGGCGGCGGGGCGCGGCGGCCGGCGAGGGTTAGGGTTAGGGCGGGGGGCGCGGCTGGGCTTCGGCCGGGGCCTCGGGGCGCTATAAAAAGGCTCGGCCAGGAGGATTCCTGGCCGGTTACGGCCCAAGGTCGGTTCGGACTTTTTTTTTAATAATTACCCTCGGTAAAAAAACAAAAGAAATACTAAACTGACTCCAAAAATCCCAAAATAAATTTTCCCCGGCTTCTAAAATCAGGCCGCACAGGATGAACATTTATTTGTGGCCTAAGCGCAATTTTGAAAAACGCGCATTTTTCCTAAATTCAAATAAAATAGCAAATAAAACCAAAATAAATTCTTGTTTGATTTTTTATTAAATCCTCAATATTTCTTTATTTTTGGAAAGTTATTTTATTCCCTCTCTCATATTTTTGTAATAGAAATAATTGAAGATAAAATAAATCAAATCAAATGATCCTATTTTCAAAATTTGAGACAACTCAAATATGAAAATAACGAAATCCCCAACTCTCTCCGAGGGTCCTTGAGTTGCGTGAAATTTCTAGGATCAACCAAAATGCAATAAATATGATATGCAATGATGATCTAGTGTATAACATTCCAAATTGAAAATTTGGGATGTTACAAACCTACCCCCCTTAAGATGAATCTCGCCCTCGAGATTCGGGTTGGCTAGAAAATAGGTGAGGGTGGTCCTTCAGCAAATCTCCCTCTCGCTCCCAGGTGGCTTCATCCTCCGTGTGGTGGCTCCACTGAACCTTGCAAAACTTGATAACCTTACTGCGGGTGACTCGACTGGCATACTCCAGAATCTTAATGGGTTTCTCCTCATAGGTCAAATCACTATCCAACTGAATCGCTTCCAGTGGTACTGTATCTCTCAGCGGTATATCAGCTATCTCTGCGTGGCACTTCTTCAACTGGGAAACGCGGAACACGTCGTGAACTCCCGAAAATCCCTTGGGTAATTCCAACTTATAGGCAACTTCTCCCATACGCTCCAAAACTTTGTATGGGCCTACAAAACATGGCGCTAACTTTCCCTTAACTCCAAAGCTCTTAACTCCTCGAAGTGGTGATACTCCAAGATAAACTCGGTCTCCGACTTCGTAAACAGTCTCCTTGCATTTAGAATCTGCATAACTCTGCTGCCTGGATTGAGCTACCTTGAGCCTATCACGAATCAATTTCACTTTCTATTCAGACTCCTTAATCAAATCCGGTCCAAACAACCGACGGTCTCCAACTTCATCCCAAGACAATGGGGTCCTGCACCTCCTTCCGTACAAGGCTTCGAAAGGGGCCATCTTCAAACTGGATTGATAACTGTTGTTGTAAGAGAACTCTGCATACGGCAAATTCTCGTCCCAACTAGATCCGTAATCTAGCGCACAAGCTCTTAGCATATCCTCCAAAATCTGATTGACTCTCTCAGTCTGTCCATCTATTTGCGGGTGGAAAGTTGTGCTAAACTCCAGTCTGGTTCCCAAAGTTTCATGCAACTAATTCCAGAACTTTGAGGTAAATTGGGTTCCTCTATCTGATACTATGCTCCTTGGAACTCCATGCAGACAAACGATTCTGGTCATATATATCTTTTCCAACTTTGCACTGGTATAGGTAGTCTTCACGGGAATGAAATGAGCTACCTTTGTCAAACGATCAACTACAACCCATATCGAGTCATAGCCTGAACGTGTTCGGGGCAATCCTGTAATAAAATCCATGCCTAGCTTATCCCACTTCCATTCGGGTATCGGCAATGGTTGTAGCAATCCTGCTGGCTTCTGATGCTCTGCCTTTACTCTCTGACATACATTACAAACTGCTACATATTCCGCAATATCCTTCTTCATTCCGGTCCACCAAAATATATCCTTCAAATCCAAATACATCTTGGTATTTCCTGGGTGAATTGAATATGGTGAATCATGCGCCTCCTATAATATTAACTTCCTGATCTCCGAATCATTTGGTACATAGACACGGTCTTGAAACCATAAGGTATCGTGCTCATCCTCACGAAATCCCTTAGCTTTTCCTTTGCTCATTTTCTCCTTAATAGAAGCAATCTCCTTGTCGGTCCTTTGAGCTTCTCCGATCTTATCCATCAAGGTAGACTGAATCTCCATTGCTGCTACATAGCCTTTCGGGACTATTTCCAAACATAGCTCTCGAAGATTTTCGGCTAACTCCCTTGGTAAATCTCCCATCATTAGGGTGTTGACATGACTCTTACGGCTTAACGCGTCAGCTACTACGTTAGCCTTTCCGGGGTGATAATGCAATTTCATATCATAGTCCTTGATGAGCTCCAACCATCTCCTTTGTCTGAGGTTCAACTCCTTTGGTGTGAAAATATACTTCAAACTCTTGTGATCCGTGTACACCTCGCAATGGTTTCCAATCAGAAAATGTCTCCAAGTCTTCAATGCATGCATTACGGCTGCTAACTCCAAATCATGCGTAGCATAATTCAACTCATGAGGCTTAAGCTGTCGTGAGGCATATGAAACAACTCTTCCTTCCTGCATAAGCACTGCTCCAAGTCCTCGACGTGGAGCGTCACAATACACCTCATAATCCTTGGTCTGATCCGGTAAAATCAACACTGGTGAGGTAACCAAACGTTTCTTCAACTCCTGAAAACTAGCCTCACATTCCTCAGTCCATATGAACTTGGTATCCTTCTTCAATAACTCTGTCATAGGATTCACAATCTTTGAGAAATTCTCAATAAACCTCCGGTAGTATCATGCGAGTCCAAGAAAACTCCGGATCTCTCCAACTGTTGTTGGTGCTTCCCACTTGGTCACGGTATCAACTTTAGCGGGATCTACTGCTATACCTTCTCCGGATATAACATGTCCGAGAAATCCAACTTCCTTCAACCAAAACTCACATTTGCTGAACTTGGCATATAGTTGACGTTCTTTGAATTTACCAAGCACCAAACACAAATGCTCCTTATGCTCCTCTTCATTCTTCGAGTAAACTAGGATATCATCAAAGAACACTATGATGAACTTATCCAAGAACTCCATAAACACGTTTTTCATCATGTTCATAAAATATGCAGGTGTGTTAGTCAGACCAAATGACATAACGGTATACTCGTACAACCCATACCTGGTGGTAAAAGCCGTCTTGGGTATATCCAGTTCTCGAATCTTCAACTGGTGGTATCCTGATCGTAGATCGATCTTGGAAAATACCTTAGCTCCTTGCAATCGATCAAACAGATCATTGATCATCGGTAGTGGGTACTTGTTCTTGATGGTTACTTCATTCAAACCTCGATAATCAACAACCATCCTTAACGATCCATCCTTCTTTTCCACTAGAAGTACTGGCGATCCCCAAGGTGAAGAACTTGGGGGAATATATCCTTTATCTAGTAACTCCTTAATTTGCTTCTTAGTTTCCACCAAATCCTTTGCAGGCAACATATATGGTCTCTTTGATATTGGCCCTCTGCCTGGCAAAAGCTCAATCAAAAACTCAATATCTCTATCCGGTGGCATGCCTGGCAACTCTTCTGGAAATACTTCGGGGAAATTCTTCACTACTTGTACTTCCTCCTGCACAACTCCTGTTAAACAATTTACTTGAGTCCTCTTCGGCACATGCCGGGATACATACTTGATCCTTCTCCCTTCTGTGGTGGTAAGCATGATCTACTTACTGGCGCAATCGATGTTTCCTCCATACATCGACAACCAATCCATGCCTAATATCACATCCAATCCTTGAGATTCCAACACTATTAGGTCTAAGGGAAATACGTAGTTACCAATCCTTAATGGCAACCGATCACACCATAGGCTAGCCATATATTCTGCCCCAGGCGAGGTTACTAACATGGGTGACCTAAGGGCTTGGGTTGGCAGTTTATACTTATCCACAAATCCCCTTGATATGTATGAATGCGATGCACCAGTATCGAAAAGAACAAGTGCAGTAAATGACTTAACCAAAAACTTACTGATTATTGCATCCGGCTGCTCTTCAACCTCCTCCACGTTAACGTGGTTCACCTGTCCCCTGTTGAAAGGGTTCAGCTTCTTCCCAGAGCTTCCATTGCCATTACCATTCTGTGATTCAGGACATTCATTGGCATAATGTCCGGTCTTCTGGCACTTAAAGCAAGTGACTTGGCTCAGGTCTCTCTTGGCTGGGGTGGATGGGTTGGTGCGGTTCTGGTCGTTGCTTCCTCCATTCCCATTACCATTCTTGGTGCCATTGTGATTGTGCGTGCTACCTCCTCCATCGGTATGCTAAAAATGTCCTCCCGGTCTAGGGGTAAAACGCGGCTTCTGCTGAGCTCCTGAATTATGCTTCCCTTGTTCATACTTCCTCTTGCGATTCTCAATCTGCTGATGCTTCCCTTCAATCATAGGAGCACGGTCTACCAACTCCTGGTAGTTGTTGAAGGTTGCTACCATCAACTGCATGCTCAAATCATCATTCAGTCCTTCCAGAAACTTTTCCTGCTTTGCTGCATCCGTAGCAATGTCATCTGGGGCATAACGTGCTAATTTACCAAAGTCCTCCACATACTGGCCAACAGTCCGTCCTCCTTGGCGCAAGTTGCAAAACTCTCGCTTCTTCATGGCCATAGCTCCAGCTGAAACATGGGCAGTTCGAAAAGCCTGCTGAAATTGGTCCCATGTGACAGTGTCGACAGAGAAAGTAGCTGTGAAATTCTCCCACCATGATGCTGCGGGTCCTTCAAGCTGATGTGCGGCAAACTTCACCTTCTCCGCATCCATGCATCCTGCTGTGGTCAACTCTCTAGCTGTCTTGTGGAGCCAATCATCTGCCACTATCGGCTCGGTGTTCCTGGAAAACACCGGCAGATTCAGCCTAAGAAAACGGGCTAAGTGATCAATAGGTGGTGGTGGTGGTGGGTTGTTGTTGTTGTTCCCCTGGTTCTGATTCTGGACTAACAACTGCATCAATGTGTTCTGCTGCTAGATCAACTGAGTGAGCTCTGGTAGAAAGGTAAATCCGGGGTCACGTCTCGGAGGCATCTCAGGTTTTAGAAAAGATGAGATTTAAGAATAGAGAGGGGTGTAAAGAGAAAACACTACCCATATGCACCAGAGGCAAAAGCAAACAATTCACTTCATTCAATCAAACAAGGGCTTACAATCGATCTAACTATCGCAAAAGTGCTCGGACTACTATATTTACATGGTGGACTACTATTACTGATGAGGTGGTCTCCTAGAAATATTCTTCGGTTGCAGACTCCATGATATCTGCTCCAGCTTCATCAACATAGTCATCATCGCTATCATCTGGATACGAGTCGGTGTCGTCGATGATGATGTAGTCTTTCGGGCGAATCTCCTTGGGTTCTTCGTCTTCTTCTACTGGTGTAGGGCCTCCCATAAATATTCTGATCTTCTTGATCAGATCCTCATTCTTCTCCACTAATACTTCTATTTCTTCTTCATAATCTTCACGTGTAGCCTTGAGTTCTTCCTCCAGTTCCTTGATTCTTGTCCTTGCCTTCTTCAGATCTATCATGTCGGCGCACATCTAGTTTTCCTGACGTCGAATGTGCTAGTTTAACTCCTGGATAAAAGCTGCAACTGATCTATCCTTTCTGGTGCTGATCATCTCCCAGTGCTCATCTCGGCGCCCACAAATCTGGTAGATAGTATCCTTGAGATCATTGCGGTACATTCTCCAATGGGTCCCATGGTGATGTGAGCTGCCATGCTCTTTCCTAGACTCCAAGTTGGTGCATCAAAAGAAAACTCTATGGGCTCAGTGACTGGCATGAACGTCCTTCCTGGAACTTGAACTTGAATCATCCAGTGCTCCTCTTCAGGTAAAGTGGCGTTGTAGGTTCCGGTGAAGCTTGGTACTCCTATGTTCAGGTATCTAGTGACCTCCTTCAAGTGACGTCCAAAGGGTGTATCTTCATCCGGTTGGGTGAACTTGTTCCTTGCATCCGCCATCCTAAAAGAGTAGAAAAGATGAGAAGTCAAAAAAGAGAGGAGAGTGAGTAGTGATCTAGGTCTTTAGCTTAGTGGTTGTGTCCTATAGTCAGTGTGTGCTCTGATACCATATTGTAGCGACCAGACCTCAAACGGTCCAATCTCTGTGCTCAGGTGTCATCCCTGGACCAGTAATGCTGACACCACACAATACTTGAAGGATTTATAACAGAGTAGCAATCACACACTTATTACATCGAGTGTCTCAAAAGAGAACTTATTACAATAAATATGGCTTAAGGCCATCTAACGACGATAACGGCGGAAGGCTTGGAAGATAAGTGAGTCCATCAACTCCAACGGCATCACCGAGTATAGAACCACGACCTAAAACTCCTTAATCGTCGTCTGAAAAGTCTACAACATTAATGTTGCAGCCCGAAACGGGTCAGCACATGGAATATGCTGGGAAGGTAACACATAGAGAGTAATGGAATGAAACAGGCTATTCTATATGCATGTTTGGCTGGTGGAAAGCTCTATAGTTATAGTTTTTGCGGAAAGCCAATTTTTCCCTACTGCAAAGGAGTAATTTTATTTAACTATCATGGTAGTTGTTAAACATTGAGAATGGTTGGCAGCATTCTCAATCCCAATTAAGCATCATCAATAAACAAAACCCAACAAAATTAATTTCATAGTAACATGTTGAGATTCACATGATAATCCAGGTACTAGATACTCAAGATGTCCATAACCGGGGACACGGCTAACCATGATAAGTTTATACACTCTGTAGAGGTATGCGCACTTTTCCCCACAAGACTCGATCTCCTCCGTTGGATTTCTCGCACTACATGGTGTTTGAGAAACGGATGACCGAGACATAGTCTTTTAGAAGCGCTAGCACCTTACGAACGGGTAGACCGTACCAACCTACATCCCCTACATCTGCTAATCTACCACTATAAGAGTTCACACAACTTAGTCAACTATGCTAGAGCCCATAATAGCTTGTGGCTGCACACGAAAGTTTCTAGCATGAATAATCTCATGATCCCTTTGAGCCTGGGTGGCGGTCCATAAAGAAAAACAGGCAATCGCTGGAATACCCAGGTGCCTCAATCCAAGCTGATGTGTATTTAAGTTGCCACCTTAAGTAAACCATTAATTAACAATCTCACATCTGTCATGGATACAGTCACCCAATCCACGTCTACTAGGATAGCATGGCATAATAAGCAAACGTAGAAGTAACTCCCAAAGGTTTGATAATAACAGGTAATAGGTACTACCTCAACTATTTCCCAAACCCGCAATTTAATTAGATCCTAATCATGCAATGTGTGAGGATTGATCTAATGCAATAAAACTGGGTAGAGGGAAAAACATGATCAAAGTGTTACTTGCCTTGCTGATGATCCGGGAAACCAGCAATTCGAAGTAGCAAGCGGAGCACTCCGGGTACTCTATCACAAACAAACAAGCATACAATAAGTACTCAACTAATACACATGTAAAACTCGAACAAACGAACTAACCAGAAAGTTCAACTTAAGAACTCCGGTTGGCAAAAAGAATCAAAAGGAACGAAGCAACGAAAGACAAACGGCAAAAGAAACAGGCTTCGTTTACTATTCTAGATATAGGGAAATTTTTACAGTGGCAAAAACTTGTTTAAGTTGGTTAAACGGAAAGAGGGTTTCGAGACGAAACTCCAGGCGCTTGAATCTCCTGATTCCGATAAACGAGCGAAAAGCTATACTAAAACGAAAATCGGATCAGAAATCGCAATCAGAAAAGTCACGGATTTAATCCGAGAAAAAGAAAAACGAAGAACGTTCTTTAAAACGAACAAACGGGTGAACGCTCGCTATTTAAATAAATCCGAAAAACTGATCTATTTAAAAAAAACTGAAACTAAAAAAACAAGCAAAACCGTCGGAAAACCGAACGGTTTTTCAAGAAAAACCGGAGGCGAAAAAAAAACTACCTCCGTGGACTCCGGCGAACGGCGGCGGCGGCGCGTCCGGCGGGTGGCGGCGCGGCGGCGGCGGCGGCCGGCTAGGGTTAGGGTTACGGCAGGGGGCGCGGCTGGGCTTCGGCCGGGGCCTCAGGGCGCTATAAAAAGGCCTGGCCAGGAGGAGTCCTGGCCGGTCACGGCCCAAGGTCAGTTCGGACTTTTTTTAATAATTACGCTCGGAGAGAAACAAAATAAATACTAAACGGACTCCAAAAATCCCGAAATAAATTTTCCCGGGCTTCTAAAATCAAGCCGCACATGATGAACATTTATTTGGGGCATAAATGCAATTTTGAAAAACGCACATTTTCCTAAATTCAAATAAAATAGCAAATAAAACCAAAATAAATTCTTGTTTGATTTTTTATTAAATCCTCAATATTTATTTATTTTAGGAAAGTCATTTTATTCCCTCTCTCATATTTTTGTAATAGAAATAATTGAAGATGAAATAAATAAAATCAAATGATCCTATTTTCAAAATTTGAGACAACTCAAATATGAAAATAACGAAATCCCCAACTCTCTCCGAGGGTCCTTGAGTTGCGTGAAATTTCTAGGATCAACCAAAATGCAATAAATATGATATGCAATGATGATCTAGTGTATAACATTCCAAATTGAAAATTTCGGATGTTACAATTACACACCAATGCCACCGGGTCACTTCTCTAACTCGTTGGAGAATTTAATTGCTGCGTCGGCCCGTCTGGCAGCTCTCCCGATGGAAGGCGATGCTCCAACAGCAATTGAAGCGCGAAGGGTGAGAGAACTTCTTCAGAAGGCTTTGGCGTAGCAGGGTCAAGACAGAATCCATTCAACCCCTCGCCCAAGCCGTACCCCGAGCTATAGCAGGCATATGGACTCGGCCGCTATGTCGAGCAATGCTCAACGCCGTAACCAACCACGCAGGCATGAGCAGGAGCAGGGTGGAGCCCTTAACTTGGCGGATCAAGAGAGGATCTGTCAAGAGGCTGAGCGGGCGGTTCAACTGGCAGCTGAGCAGGCGGCTCATCAGGCTTTTCCGGTTTATCCAGCAACCTATGTTGAGGCAGGAGTGGCCACAAGAACAGGAGGTGTCCCTTGCCTGGTGCCGGCTCTACGTAATGAGCACTTGCCTAAAGACTTTAAAGGGCCTCATGAGGTACCTAATTACACGGCCGACTTGCAGCCTGGGGCATGGATTGAAAGTTATGAGATGGCGATGGAGCTGTTGGAGGTCAGCGATGCAGCAATGGCTAAGTATTTCACTATGATGCTGGATGGATCAGCTCGCACTTGGTTGAAAGGGTTGCCACCCAACTCCAACGGCTCATGGGCAGAGTTAAAAGCCTGGTTTATTCAGAACTTCAAGGACACAATTAAACAACCTATGTCAATCGTGGACCCGACTAATTGTAAGCAAGAGGAAGGTGAGTCCACGACCCATTGGGTGCGCCAGGTCAAGGAGATAATACATTCATCTGATAAGATGGATGCCGGCTCTGCGGTCTTAATGTTGGAGAAAAATTGCTGTTTTGAACCTCTGAAACAGAAGCTGGGGCAGCTCAAGCGTGATTGTAATGACATGGGCCAGTTGATGGCGGCCCTGGTCAAATATGTTGATTCTGACAGTACCAAGGATCTCGCGTCTGATGAAGAAAAGACAACGGAAAGAAGAACGACAACGGCGAGGGTCACCAGCATAACCCGGTGAATCAATGAGGTAATAAACGTAAGACTGACGAGTTTGTGGCTAACACCAATACACAGGGAAACAACCAATGGCACAAGGGTAGGCCACCTCCTCGGTCAAGCGGGTCAGGTCCCACCCTCGAGCATCTACTGAATTAACCTTGTCCAAGACACGGCACCCGGGAGAAGCCAGCTACCCATCTGTGGAACGACTGTACGATTATGAAGGTATTTAAAAATTCCAACATGTTTGATGGTAGCCACGGACCTGGCGGCGGTTCAGGCGGAGGCGGCTTTCATGGCCCGGGCGCCGGTTCAGGCGGAGGCGGCTTTCACGACCAGGGTCATCCAGGTAACCAAGGTGGTTATAATCAGCAGTCCAGCCAAAGTAATCAGCAGCAACAACAGCAGCAATTCGGGTATCAGAGTAACCCAAAACAGCTGAACAGTGGGCAATACCACGTATTTACCACTAGTTTGTGCAAGAGGGACCAGAAACTTCATAAAAGGGCTGTAAACGCTGTTGAGCCGGTGGTTCCATGTTATTTGAGATGGTCAGAACAGCCTATTGTGTGGAGTAGGGAGGATCACCCTCCCTGGGTTGATAAACCGGGTCACTTGGCTCTGGTGGTGGCGCCTCAGGTTGGTGGATATAAGTTTACTAAGGTGCTCATGGACGGAGGCACTAGCATCAACATTCTCTATCATGAGACATTTCGTCGCATGGGATTGACTGATAAGAGTCTTAAACAATCCAACACTGTTTTTCATGGTGTTGTGCCTGGTAAGTCGGCATACCCAGTTGGTAAGATTGAACTGGAAGTAGCCTTTGGGGATGAATATGATTCTAGGGCTGAGAAGTTAACTTTTGAGGTGGTTAAGATCAAAAGCCCATATCATGCTCTATTTGGACGGCTGGCTTATGCCAAGTTCATGGCTCGGCCGTGTTATGTGTATCTGCAGCTCAAGATGCCAGGTTACAAAAGCCCCATCACAGTACATGGAAGCCGTAAAATAGCCCTGGAATGTGAAGAAGCTGATGTCGCTTATGTTGTGTCTGTTTGTGCGACAAAGGAGTTAAAGTTTTATAAAGATAATGTTGACCCGGCAGACATGACATCTTTGAAGAAGCCAACTACGGAGGATGAACCGGTGTTGAAATTCAAATCAGCTGATGACACCAAGATGGTCGATTTTGTGCCTGGTGACTCATCCAAATAGTTTATCATCAATGCCAACTTGGATCGAAAATAGGAAAGCACGCTCATCGAGTTCATCCATGAGAACCGGGACATCTTTGCATGGAAGCCTTCTGACATGCCGGGTGTCCTGAGAGAACTCGCTGAGCACACTCTTAATAGTGATCCGAAGTTTAAGCCGGTCAGGCAGTTTCTTCAGCGGTTTAACAAGGAAAGGCGCAAGGCCATTGGAGAAGAGGTGGCCCGGCTCTTGGCGGCCGGGTTCATTGTTGAAGTTTTTCACCCAGAGTGGTTGGCTTACCCGGTGCTTGTACTCAAGAAGAATGGCACCTGGTGTATGTGTGTGGATTACACCGATTTGAAGAAGGCTTGTCCGGTTGACCCTTTTTCTCTCCCTCATATTGATCAGATCATTGATGCTATGGCGAGTTGTGAGCGTTTGAGTTTTTTGGATGCCTATTCAGGTTATCATATCAAGATGGCAGTTAAGGACCAGGAGAAGACAGCTTTCATCACTACGTTCGGAGCCTTCTGCTATATGTCTATGCCTTTTGGGCTTAAGAGTGCCCAGGCGACTTATCAGCGGTGTGTGTATAATTGGCTTCACAATCAGATTGGGGGTAATGTTCATGCTTATGTGGACGATATAGTGGTGAAATCCAGAGAGAAGGAAACCTTGGTGACTGATCTAAAGGAAACCTATGATAACCTCCGGGTTTACAAGATGATGCTTAACCCGGCCAAGTGTGTTTTTGGAGTCCCAACTGGCAAGCTCTTGGATTTTTTGGTGTCTAACAGAGGTATTGAGGCTAACACAGAGAAAATTAAGGCAATTACATCTCTGGCCAAACCGGTGTGCATCAATGACGTTCAGCGGTTGGCGGGTCGCATGGCGGCCTTAAGCTGGTTCATAAGCCGGTTAGGGGAGAAGGCGATGCCTTTGTATCAAATGATGAAAAAGGCGGATGACTTTGTCTGGAGTGACGCTGAAGAAACAGCTCGCTTTTGAGGATCTGAAGAAACAGCTCGCTGAGCCGCCGGTTCTTGCTGCTCCGGTTAAGAAAGAGCCATTGTTGTTGTACATGGCTACTAACTCACGTGCTGTCAGTGCGACCATTGTTGTGGAGCGTAAGGAGGATGGCAAAGAACATCCGGTTCAACGGCCGGTTTATTACATCAGTGAGGTGCTCACTGAATCTAAACAGAGATATCCACATTGGCATAAGCTTGTTTATGGGGTGTTCATGGCAAGCCAGAAGCTCAAGCATTACTTTTAGGGTCACCCAATTACTGTGGTTAGCTCTGCTCCTCTAGGAGACATTATTCAAAATAGAAAAGCCACAGGACGAGTTACCAAGTGGGCCATTGAACTTGGATCTCATGGTTTAAAATATGTGCCACGTACTATGATCAAGTCTCAAGCACTGGTTGACTTCATTGATGACTGGACAGAGTTACAGATACCAGAGGAGAAGCCAGACAACACATATTGGACAATTCACTTTGACAGGTCCGGACAATTGGAAGGCTCGGGGGCTGGAGTTTCTTTAACCTCTCCTCGAGGTGACAAATTTTGTTATGTGTTACGATTGATGTTTTCGTGCACTAACAACGCAGCTAAGTACGAGGCCTTGCTTCATGGTCTTCGAATGGCTAAGGAAATGAGTTTGAGCCGGGTAGAGTGTCTAGGTGACTCGGATCTGGCAGCTCAACAAGTATCAGGTAAGTGGGATTCTAAGGATCCTCTCATGGCGGCTTATCGCGTGAGGTCGACGCTGTGGCAAGATATTTCAAAGGTTATCAAGTTGTAACACCCTCGATGTGACTATATCTCCCACGTGTCGAGGCACGACTTAGAGGCATAATCGCATTGAAGGCATATGTCGCAAGTTAGGCAATCTTCACAAACATCCCATGTAATATAATTAATAAAGGGGGAGATAACATAGTTGTCTTACACTCGCCATGTCAATCAAGTACATAAATAACATTACATCATCCAAACACTCATGGCCCGACTACGGCGCCAAAATAAAAGACAACCCAACATGCGACATCGTCCCGAATCACCCCAACTGGGCACCACTACTGATCATCAGGAAAAGAAACATAGTATCGCTGAGAGTCCTCGTCGAACTCCCACTTGAGCTCAAGCGTGCCATCTGGAGCTGTATCATCAGGTCCTGCATCTGGTGTAATAGTAATCTGTGAGCCACAGGGACTCAGCAATCTCACACCCTCGCGATCAAGACTATTTAAGCTTAATAGGTAAGGCAGGGTAAATATATGTGGAGCTGTAGCAAGCGACTAGCATATATGGTGGCTATCCTATTCGCAAAAGAGAGCGAGAAGAGAAGGCCAAGCGCGAACGCACAACTAAAGAGGGCAATCCTGCGGCAAACATTACTCCAACACCGTGTCCACTTCCCGGACTCCGCCGAAAAGAGGCCATCACGGTAACTCACACAGTTGATTCATTTTAATTAAGTTACTGTTTAAGTTATCTACAACCGGACATTAACAAATTCCCATCTGCCCATAACCGCGGGCACGGCTTTCAAAAGTTCAAATCCCTGCAGGGGAGTCCCAACTTAGCCCATGACAAGCTCTCACGGTCAACGAAGGAATAGACCTCCTCCCGAGATGTTCCGATCAGACTCGGTACCTCGGTTCTTCAAGACATTTCGACAGGTTAAAACTAGACCAGCAACACCGCCCGAATGTGCCGACAAATCCCGATAGGAGCTGCATATCTCATTCTCAGGGAACACTCAGATGAGCCAGACATCGGGTAGGCCAGCCCAGAGTTGCCCCTGGTAGCCCCGGGCATCGCTCGGTTGGACCAACACTCAGAGGAGCACTGGCC
The DNA here is from genome assembly GCA_034509565.1 of Triticum monococcum. Classification (NCBI taxonomy): domain Eukaryota; kingdom Viridiplantae; phylum Streptophyta; class Magnoliopsida; order Poales; family Poaceae; genus Triticum; species Triticum monococcum. The sequence goes on along the minus strand of CM067843.1, from coordinate 392,101,464 downwards.
CGGGGGGTTTAAAATAAAATGACCCTCGGGCTCCGGAAACCCAAGGGAAAAAGAGGCTAGGTGGCAAATGGTAAGACCAAGGTTGGGCATTGCTGGAAAAGCTTTAATCAAGACGAACTATCAAGGGCTTCCCATTATAACCCAACCACGTAAGGAACGCAAAATCCGGGAACATAACACCGATATGACGGAAACTAGGGCGGCAAGAGTGGAACAACACACTAGGCGAGAGGCCGAGCCTTCCACCCTTTACCAAGTATATAGATGCATTAAGATAACATGGCAATATAATGATATCCCAACAAGTAAATAAATGTTCCAACAAGGAACGGTCTCCAATCTTCACCTGCTACTAGCAACACTATAAGAGGGGCTGAGCAAAGCGGTAACATAGCCAATCAACGGTTTGCTAGGACAATGGTAGGTTAGAGGCTGAACATGGCAATTTGGGAGGCTTGAAAGCAAGTGGTAGGCATCGTAGCATTGGCATAGCAAAAGAGCGAGCAAACTAGCATAGCAAAGATAGTAGTGATTTCGAGGGTATGATCATCTTGCCTGCAAAGTTGTCAGAGTTGACTGGATCCTCGAAAGCAAACTCAACGGGCTCCTCGTTAGCGAACTCGTCTCCCGGCTCTACCCAAACAAGACAAACAAGCAACAAGAACACAATCAACCACGTGCAAACTCAAACAACACGATGCAAAGATGGTATGCTATGCGGGATGCATATGCAAGATATGGCAGGAAATGCATGAACCTGGCCTCAACTTGGAAAACCAAGTGTGCCACTAGAAAGATGAGATGAAATCACTTGAAAGCGATATAAAGATCACCGTTATTGGAGTTACGGTTTGGAAATGGCAAGCGATTCAAATATGACACCGGTCTGAGATTTACAACAAGTAGCCATCTAAATGCAATGAGATGAACATGCTACAACACTCAAACATGGCAACAAAATACATGGCAGGGATGCATTCAAGATGCTTAACAAAAGTCTAGCACTGAGCTACGGCCAATTCATCCATTAACAGGTTCAAACAAGCATGGCAAAAATGCATATGGTAAACAGATCTCAGACTTAGTGAAATTAACACTTGTCTGGAATTTCAGATCAGGTAGCCCTCTTCGGAGCAACAAAACTATATGCTACAGGACCTGAACATGACAAAGTAAAGCATGGCATGGAGCTACTCAAAGAGCTTAACAAAAGTCCCTTAGTGACCTTGAGCCAAAAGGGATCAGAAAATATATTAACAAGCATGTGAACATAGCAAAAGCATAATCAGTTTTCAGACTTAGTGAAAACTGGGACATGCTGAAAACAGATATCAAGTAGGCATGTTTACGAGCTCGATGCACTCACTATGGAGCAAGTCATGATAAGCTAAGCATACATCCATCAAGAATACACAAAATGCAAGCTAGACATGGTAAGAACAAAAACATAGCATGCACGGATCAACTACAACATCATCGGCAAAATTGCAAACAAGTTGACAATCTGACCAGATTCACAAAGTAGCAAAAGTAGAGCTCGATTGACTCAAGCTAGGGTGCTCCATATATGCAAACAAAGACATGGATGGATAGAGCACTACAAGATTAACAAAACATCCTTACTGATCATCCTCAAAAGAGGCACGGATCACTAGGAAACAACATGAACATATGGCATCATGAACTAACCGGCTCAAGGACTTAGTGGAAATGCCAAGTCCCTGAAAACAGAATTAGCAAGTGCACCACTTTGCAAGCTTGCACTAGTTACCACACACATCACAAAAATACATGGGTTGCACCTCTGGAAAGATGACAAAACCCTTAACAAAACATATGTAGAGCATCAGGGCATATCATGCACACAATAATCATGGCAAAAATGACAAATGTCTAAATGGTGTAGCAGATCTGACAATTAACTCAAGTAGCCCTCTTCTAACAACCTTTAGGGCATCAAGATGAAATCAAATGAAAATGATGCAATGGAATGAAATGATGTACTCTCTGAGATGAACATTTTGATATGCTATATGCATGAATCGGAGCTACGGATGCAAAGTTACGAGGCCGTGAACATGAGCATTTGGATCTGGAATTTCTGGGACTTAGAAGAAAAAAAACACCTCCGGATCTAGGGTTTGACCCGGCACACGAACCGAGGCAGAATCTGGCGAGGTACTGTTCACCGGAGAGCTCATGGCGGCCGGAGCTCGTCGGGGCTTGCCGGAGACGAGGAAGAGGAGGAGGACGGCGCGGACGGTGGCGGCTTGCGCGGCGGCGGCAGCGGAGATCCGCGGGGGCGCGGCGCGAAGCGCCGGCCGGCGTCGATGGTGGGCGGCGGCGGCAATGGCCTTGGGTGGCCGGCCGCGAGGCGGGAGGCGGCGCCCTCGGGTGAGAGGAGGCGGGCGATGTGGCCCGCGGAGGGCCCCTCGCAGGCTCCGGCGGGCCCCAAGCGGTGGCGGCGAAGTGGGCGCACGCCCGGCCAAGTGGCTTCGCGGGATTGGCCCGGGCGGATCGGGCGGACACATCCGGCCGTCCGGATTTTGTCCGGCGGCTGGAGGAGGGGGACTAGGGTTTCGGGGGAGGAGGAGCTCCGAATTTCGGGGGGGGGGGGTCTTTATATAGGAATAGAGGGAGCTAGGAGAGTCCAAATTGAGCATGGTTTTCGGCCACGCGATCGTGATCGAACGCTCTAGATGATGGAGCAGGTTTAGGTGGGTTTTGGGCCAAATTGGAGGGGTGTTGGGCTGCAACACACACGAGGCCTTTTCGGTCCCTCGGTTAACCGTTGGAGTATCAAACGAAGTCCAAATGATACGAAACTTGACAGGCGGTCTACCGGTAGTAAACCAAGGCCGCTTGGCAAGTCTCGGTCCAATCCGGAAATGTTTAATCCCCACACACGAAAGAAAGAAAGGTAGAATTGACCACCGGAGGAGAACGAAGCGCCGGAATGCAAAACGGACAACGGGGAAAATGCTCGAATGCATGAGATGAACACGTATGCAAATGCAATGCACATGATGACATGATATGAGATGCATGACAACGATAACAACACATGGAGACAAAGACCCGAACCCGAGAGAATAAAATAACTTAAGGCCGGAAATGGCAAGAGTTGGATTACATATTGGGTAAATCATATCCGGGGTGTTACAACACTCCACCACTACGAAAGGATCTCGTCCCGAGATCTAGGACTAAAAGAACACCGGGTACTCAGAACGGAGGTGATCCTTGCGTTCCCAGGTAGCTTCACGGTCGGAATGGTGTGACCACTTGACTTTGAGGAACTTGATCGACTTGTTGCGAGTCTTGCGTTCAGTCTCTTCAAGGATAGCAACTGGGTGCTCACGATAGGAGAGATCTTCTTGGAGCTCAATGTCCTCGAAGTTGACGCTGCGGTCAGGAGTCTTGAAGCACTTTCGGAGCTGAGAGACATGGAACACATCATGAACATTTGCAAAGTTTGACGGAAGCTCGAGTTGATAGGCGAGGTTGCCTCTCTTGCTAACAATCTTGAAAGGTCCCACGTATCTGGGGGCAAGCTTCCCTTTGATACCAAAGTGACGAGTCCCTTTCATAGGAGAGACGCGGAGGTAAACATGATCTCCGATCTCGGAAGCCAAATCACGGTGCTTACTGTCATAGTAGCTCTTCTGGTGGGATTGGGCTACTTTGAGGTTATCTCGAATGATTTTGCACATTTCTTCTGCCTCTGTGATTAAGTCATTTCCCAAAAGCTGACGTTCACCAGTTTCAGACCAGTTGAGAGGTGTACGACACTTCCTGCCATACAGAATTTCAAATGGGGCCTTGCCCGAACTTGCTTGAAAACTGTTGTTGTAGGAGAATTCAGCATAAGGAAGACAATCCTCCCACTTCATGCCAAAGGAGATCACACAAGCCCTGAGCATATCTTCAAGAATCTGGTTGACACGCTCGACTTGACCGCTAGTTTGAGGATGGAAAGCTGTACTGAAGCGGATGTTGGTGCCCATGGCCTTCTAAAAAGAATCCCAAAACTTGGATGTAAAGATGCTGCCACAGTCTGAAGATATCACTTGAGGAATACCGTGCAGAGAGACAATCCGAGATGTATAGAGTTCCGCCAATTGAGCTGCAGTGATTGACTCTTTGATAAGCAGAAAATGAGCCACTTTAGTGAGTTTGTCAATGACAACGCATATAGCATCATTGCCACGCTTGGACTTTGGAAACCCAATCACGAAGTCCATCTCAATGTGGTCAAACTTCCATTCTGGAATGGCAAGAGGTTGGAGGAGACCCGCTGGCCTTTGTTGTTCTGCCTTCACTCTTCTGCAAACATCACATTCATTCACGAACTGAGCAATCTCGTGCTTCATTCGAGTCCACCAATAAGCCTGCTTAAGGTCCTGATACATCTTCATGCTCCCAGGGTGGATGGAGAGGAGAGAATTGTGAGCCTCGTTCATGATCACTTTACGAAGTTCACCTTTGGTCACAACAATACGATCCTCGAAGAAGAGAGTGTCCTTGTCATCAAGGCGGTAGCACTTGTACTTGGGTTGACTCTTGGCAATCCCAATCTTCACCTTTTTCACCATAGCATCAAGAAGCTGGGCTTGGCGAATCTGGTCTTCTAAGGTAGGAGAGACTTGAAGGTTGGCGAGGAAACCTTGAGGAACAACTTGCAGATTAAGTTTGCAGAAAGCTTCACAAAGCTCGGGTTGATAAGGCTTGAGAATCAGACTGTTGCAATAAGCCTTTCTGCTCAATGCGTCAGCAATCACATTGGCCTTTCCTGGAGTATACTCGATACTCAGATTATACTCTTGAATCATTTCGACCCATCGAGTTTGCCTGAGGTTGAGATTAGGCTGAGTGAAGATGTACTTGAGACTCTTGTGATCAGTGAAATGTCCACTTTTCTTCCCAATAAGAGATGTCTCCAAGTCAAAAGAGCATGCACAACTGCCGCCAACTCGAGATCATGAGTGGGGTAGTTCTTCTCATTGGGCCTCAACTGGCGAGATGCATAAGCAACAACTTTCTTCTCTTGCATCAATACTGCACCGAGACCTTGGAGAGAGGCATCACAAAAGACCTCGTACGGCTTGGATTCATCAGGTGGAGTCAGAACTGGAGCAGTGATCAATTTCTCTTTCAAAGTGTTGAAAGCAATGTCACACTCCGGAGACCAAATGTACTTGACGTGCTTCTGGAGAAGATTTGAGAGAGGCTTCACGATCTTAGAAAAGTTTTCAACGAATCTTCGACAGTAGCTTGCGAGACCGAGGAAGCTATGGAGTTGCTTCACGTTCTGAGGAGGTTCCCAATTCACAATTGCAGACACCTTCTCAGGATTCATGGCAATGCCCTTGGCAGAGATGATATGACCAAGATAAAGAACCTCATCGAGCCAAAATTCGCACTTGGAGAACTTGGCGTAGAACTGGTGTTCCCTCAGCTTGTCGAGTACCAAACGCAAGTGCTTGGCATGATCTTCCTTGTTCTTGGAGAAAACCAGAATGTCGTCAAGATAGACCAAAACGAAGTCATTGGTGTAGGCGTTGAAGATGAAGTTCATCATGCGAGAGAACGTCGGAGGAGCGTTGACGAGGCCAAAAGACATGACAGTGTATTCATATGAACCATAGCTTGTCCTGAAGGCTGTCTTGGGAATATCTAGCTCACGAATTCGAATCTGATGATAACCCATAAGGAGATCAAGCTTGGAGAATACTTGGGCGCCTTTGAGTTGTTCGAACAGCTCGTTGATGTTGGGAAGTGGGTATTTGTTCTTGATGGTCTTCTTGTTCAATGGACGGTAATCAACACAAAGTTGGTCCGTTCCATCCTTCTTCTTCACAAAAAGAACACCACAACCCCACGGAGAAGAACTAGGCCGGATGAGACCCATTCTTTCTTGAACATCGAGTTGCTTCTTCAGCTCCTTCAACTCATCAGGTCCGAGCTTATAAGGACACTTGCACACAGGTTCCGTACCAGGCTCAAGATCAATAACGAATTCAACTGGCCGGTGCGGAGGCATTCCTGGAACCTCTTCTGGAAAGACGTCTTGATATTCGCAAATGACTGGAATCTACGAGATAGTATCCAGTTCACCCTTCTCATTGAGAGAAAACAGACGGATGGTATCATCCCGAGCGGCAAAGACAATGACATCCTCAGACGAATGAGTCAATTGAATCTGCCTGGCTGCACAATCAAGATGCGCCTTGTGCTTATAAAGCCAATCCATTCCGAGAATAAGATCAATATCCGAGTTACCAAGAACCACCAGAGAAGAGAGAAACTTGTAGTCGCCCAACGTGATAGTAGCATCCGGGGCGATAGCGCTTGCATTCATGAATTTACCCGGAGAAACAACAGATAACTGTCTAGGCAAATCTTGTAAAGGCAACTCATGCTTAGAAACAAATGGTCTCAAGATGAAACAATGCGATGCACCCGTGTCAAAAAGAACTTTTGCAGGAATATCATTAATAGGAAGATTACCCATGATGACATCTGACGAGTCCTCTGCCTGAGCTGCATTCATCAAATTGACCTTGGCGGACTTGGGGTTATGCTTGACCACAGCTGTACTTGCCGATCTGACAGGAGGAGGACGAGGAAGACGCCTCTAGTTGAAACACTTGTTGGCATAGTGACCCTTCTGTTGGCACTTGTTGCAGATGACCTCTGAAAGAGGACGGTGGTACGGAGCACTCAATCTTGGAGCTTGAGACGAAGTCTTGTTCTGAAAGCCAGGGTTGGGTGGGTGGGAAGAACCACTGCCACCTTTGCTCTTCTGATACGGCTAACGGGATGGAGGAGGAGGAAGCCAATACTTCTGCTGCTTGGTCACTTGAGTAGAGGAAGAAGGAGTAGTGTCTCTGACTCGCTTCTTGGAAGCATCACACCTTAGTTCAGCGGCCTCTTGCTTCAGTGCCATGTTGTAGAACTCATCGTACCTCAAGGGCTCAAAGAGAACAAGAGCTAGCTGGATTTCTTCTCTGAGACCACCCCTGAACTGGTATATCATGCTCTTCTCATCAGGGACGTCCTGCTTAGCAAAGCGGGCGAGCTTCTGGAACAACTTGTTGTAGTCACAGACAGACAAAGAGCCTTGCTTCAGGTTGCGGAATTCCTCATGCTTGCTTTCAGTCACACTCTGAGGGATGTGATGAGCTCGGAAATCTTGACAAAATTCATCCCAAGTGATTACACGTCCACCTCTGGAATCCTTGTACTGCTGGAACCACTCTGCAGCTTGATCTTTGAGCTGGAAGGAAGCGAACTTGATGAAATCCTCAGGCCTGATGTTACTGCACTCAAAATGCTTGGACAGATCCACAAGCCAATCGTCAGGATCGGTTGCCTCAACACAATTGCTGAAAGTCTTTGGCCTGTTAGCAAGGAACTGGTTGAGTGTAGCAAAGTGATTCTGATTGTTGCCTTGGTTCCCTTGGTTGCCTTGATTGCGCTCTTGAAGAATTTGCATGATCAACTGTGTGTTTGCATTGGTTGCGGCCATCACAGCTTGCCATGCCTCCGGAGGAGGTGGAGGTGGTGGCGGATCAGGATTCGGAGTCGTGCGCGTTGGAGGAGCCATCCTGAAGAGGTTGACATCCATTAGCACATTGATAGACAAATATTGAAGCTGAATCCAACGGAATGAACATTGCAACATATAGTCTTCACATCCGAACAAAATGAACGAATGCATTCCTCTTGAAATGGTCACATATCCATAAATTGAGAAGCCACGTAGAATTAGGTAGAAGAAGTAAATCAACAAGGTACGGATCAAGAATGAATAATCGGTAAGAAATCCCAATCTCAAACCAATATCCGTGGAAGAAGAACTAGAGCTACAAGAATTCCCACCTATGAAAGTCCCGAACCTTTCCGGTTATGCAATCAGGTGTTGGGGATACAGGGGAAGCATAATATCTCACCTAAATCTAGCAAATCCTACATCCAGCTGTATCCATCCTTCAACACATAACCAAGAAAACTTCAGAAACCATCTACCTCAACCTTCGAAAAGCATACGTTATACAAGTTATGGCGATACTCCCGAACTCCCGCCCCAGTATTGGGTGGTGTCGAGGTTATCTCACCAACGAACTGCATAAAAGAGATTTTCGATGTCGGCGTACTAAACTCAGGTATTCCAGAATTGCAACGATAAAATTATGATGACAACACCTCGGAGCTCAACTCCCCGGGACACCTCCACAAAACCCCTGACAGGAGGCACCAAGACAATGTTCTCATCATAAAACCATCGGAACGATTCCAAGATACCCGCGTGATCCTAAAATTTTTTTTAGTGAAATTTGAGAAGAGAAAAGTCAAAACTCTATGTCAGGATGCCTTACCAGAGTGATGAGGAGACTGGGAAGTAAAAAGAATTCCTAACTCTCCGATATATAATTCCTAAATGACTCAAAACATTTTTCTAGACACAACTCGGCCACTAAAAATGATCAATCAGTGTGGGCTCCTAAGGTCGGGGAAGGCTCTGATTACCAACTTGTAACACCCTCGATGCGACTATATCTCCCACGTGTCGAGGCACGACTTAGAGGCATAATCACATTGAAGGCATATGTCGCAAGTTAGGAAATCTTCACAAACATCCCATGTAATATAATTAATAAAAGGGGAGATAACATAGTTGGCTTACACTCGCCACGTCAATCAAGTACATAAATAACATTACATCATCCAAACACTCATGGCCCGACTACGGCGCCAAAATAAAAGACAACCCAACATGCAACACGGTCCCGAATCACCCCAACTGGGCACCACTACTAATCATCAGGAAAAGAAACATAGTATCGCTGAGAGTCCTTGTCGAACTCCCACTTGAGCTCAAGCGCGCCATCTGGAGCTGTATCATCAGGTCCTGCATCTGGTGTAATAGTACTCCGTGAGCCACAGGGACTCAGCAATCTCGCACCCTCGCGATCAAGACTATTTAACCTTAATAGGTAAGGCAGGGTAAATATATGTGGAGCTGCAGCAAGCGACTAGCATATATGGTGGCTATCCTATTCGCAAAAGAGAGCGAGAAGAGAAGGCCAAGCGCGAACGCACAACTAAAGAGGGCAATCCTACAGCAACCATTACTCCAACACCGTGTCCACTTCCCGGACTCCGCCGAGAGGAGGCCATCACGGTAAAACACACAGTTGATTCATTTTAATTAAGTTAATGTTTAAGTTATCTACAACCGGACATTAACAAATTCCCATCTGTCCATAACCACGGGCACGGCTTTCAAAAGTTCAAATCCCTGTAGGGGAGTCCCAACTTAGCCCATGACAAGCTCTCACGGTCAACGAAGGAATAGACCTCCTCCCGAGACGTTCCGATCAGACTCGGTACCTCGGTTCTTCAAGACATTTCGACAGGTTAAAACTAGACCAGCAACACCGCTCGAATGTGCCGACAAATTCCAATAGGAGCTGCACATATCTCGTTCTTAGGGCACACTCAGATGAGCCAGACATCGGGTAGGCCAGCCCAGAGTTGCCCCTGGTAGCCCCGGACATCGCTCGGTTGGACCAATACTCAGAGGAGCACTGGCCCGGGGGGTTTAAAATAAGATGACCCTCGGGCTCCGGAAACCCAAGGGAAAAAGAGGCTAGGTGGCAAATGGTAATACCAAGGTTGGGCATTGCTGGAAAAGCTTTAATCAAGACGAACTATCAAGGGGTTCCCATTATAACCCAACCGCATAAGGAACGCAAAATCCGGGAACATAACACCGATATGACGGAAACTAGGGTGGCAAGAGTGGAACAAAACACTAGGCAAGAGGCCGAGCCTTCCACCCTTTACCAAGTATATAGATGCATTAAGATAACATGGCAATATAATGATATCCCAACAAGTAAATAAATGTTCCAACAAGGAACGGTCTCCAATCTTCACCTGCAACTAGCAACGCTATAAGAGGGGCTGAGCAAAGCGGTAACATAGCCAATCAACGGTTTGCTAGGACAATGGTAGGTTAGAGGCTGAACATGGCAATTTGGGAGGCTTGAAAGCAAGTGGTAGGCATCGTAGCATTGGCATAGCAAAAGAGCGAGCAAACTAGCATAGCAAAGATAGTAGTGATTTTGAGGGTATGATCATCTTGCCTGCAAAGTTGTCAGAGTTGACTGGATCCTCGAAAGCAAACTCAACGGGCTCCTCGTTAGCGAACTCGTCTCCCGGCTCTACCCAAACAAGACAAACAAGCAACAAGAACACAATCAACCACGTGCAAGGATCAAACAAGATGATGCAAACATGGTATGCAATGCGGGATGCGATGCGGGATGTGTATGCAAGATATGACAGGAAATGCATGAACCAGGCCTCAATTTGGAAAACCAAGTGTGCCACTGGAAAGATGAGATGAAATCGCTTGAAAACGATATAAAGATCACCTGAATCGGAGTTACGGTTTGGAAATGGCAAGCGATTCAAATATGACACCGGTCTGAGGTTTACAGCAAGTAGCCATCTAAATGCAATGAGATGAACATGCTACAGCACTCAAACATGGCAACAAAATACATGGCAGGGATGCATTCAAGATGCTTAACAAAAGTCTAGCACTGAGCTACGGCCAATTCATCCATTAACAAGTTCAAACAAGCATGGCAAAAATGCATATGGTAAACAGATCTCAGACTTAGTGAAATTAACACTTGTCTGGAATTTCAGATCAGGTAGCCCTCTTCGGCGCAACAAAACTATATGCTACAGGACCTGAACATGACAAAGTAAAGCATGGCATGGAGTTACTCAAAGAGCTTAACAAAAGTCCCTTAGTGACCTTGAGCCAAAAGGGACCAGAAAATATATTAACAAGCATGTGAACATAGCAAAAGCATAATCAGTTTTCAGACTTAGTGAAAACTGGGACATGCTGAAAACAGATATCAAGTAGGCATGTTTACGAGCTCGATGCACTCACTACGGAGCAAGTCATGATAAGCTAAGCATACATCCATCAAGAAAACACAAAATGCAAGCTAGACATGGCAAGAACAAAAACATAGCATGCACAGATCAACTACAACATCATCGGCAAAATTGCAAACAAGTTGACAATCTGCCCAGATTCATAAAGTAGCAAAAGTAGAGCTCGATTGACTCAAGCTAGGGTGCTCCATATATGCAAAAAAAGACATGTATGGATAGAGCACTACAAGATTAACAAAACATCCTTACTGATCATCTTCAAAAGAGGCACGGATCACTAGGAAACAACATGAACATATGGCATCATGAACTAAACAGCTCAAGGACTTAGTGGAAATGCCAAGTCCTTGAAAACAGAATTAGCAAGTGCACCACTTTGCAAGCTTGCACTAGTCACCACACACATCACAAAAATACATGGGTTGCACCTCTCGAAAGATGACAAAACCCTTAAGAAAACATATGTAGAGCATCAGGGCATATCATGCACACAATAATCATGGCAAAAATGACAAATGTCTAAATGGAGTAGCAGATCCGACAATTAACTCAAGTAGCCCTCTTCTAACAACATTTCGGGCATCAAGATGAACTCAAATGAAAATGATGCAATGGAATGAAATGATGTACTCTCTGAGATGAACATTTTGATATGCTATATGCATGAATCGGAGCTACGGATGCAAAGTTACGAGGCCATGAACATGAGCACTTGGATCTGGAATTTCTGGGACTTAGAAGAAAAAAACACCTCTGGATCTAGGGTTTGACCCGGCACGCGAACCGAGGCGGAATCCGGCGAGGTACTGTTCACCGGAGAGCTCGTGGCGGCCGGAGCTCGTCGGGGCTTGCCAGAGACGAGGAAGAGGAGGAGGACGGCGCGGATGGTGGCGGCGGCGGAGATCCGCGGGGGCGCGGCGCGAAGCGCCGGCCGGCGTCGATGGCGAGCGGTGGCGGCGATGGCCTCAGGTGGCCGGCCACGAGGAGGGAGGCGTCGCCCTCGGGTGAGAGGAGGCGGGCGATGTGGGCCGCGGAGGGCCCCGAGCGGTGGGGGCGAAGTGGGCGCACGCCCGGCCATGTGGCTTCGCGGGATTGGCCCGGGCGGATCGGGCGGACACGTCCGGCCATCCGGATTTTGTCCGGCGGCTGGAGGAGGAGGGGGACTAGGATTTCGGGGGAGGAGGAGCTCCGAATTTCGGGGGGGGGGGTCTTTATATAGGCATAGAGGGAGCTAGGAGAGTCCAAATTGAGCATGGTTTTCGGCCACGCGATCGTGATCGAACGCTCTAGATGATTGAGCAGGTTTAGGTGGGTTTTGGGCCAAATTGGAGGGGTGTTGGGCTGCAACACACACGAGACCTTTTCGGTCCCTCGGTTAACCGTTGGAGTATCAAACGAAGTCCAAATGATACAAAACTTGTCAGGCGGTCTACCGGTAGTAAACCAAGGCAGCTAGGCAAGTTTCGGTCCAATCCGGAAATGTTTAATCCCCACACACAAAAGAAAGGTAGACTTGACCACCGGAGGAGAACGAAGCGCCGGAATGCAAAACGGACAACGGGGAAAATGCTCGAATGCATGAGATGAACACGTATGCAAATGCAATGCACATGATGACATGATATGAGATACATGACAACGATAACAACACACGGAGACAAAGACCCGAACCTGAGAGAATAAAATAACTTAAGGCCGGAAACAGCAAGAGTTGGATTACATATTGGGTAAATCATATCCAGGGTGTTACACAGGTGGAGCACAATGACTGCAGAAGGAACGAAGTGGCCGATGCCTTAAGCCGGTTGGGATCTCAGCGTAAGCCGGTACCACCGGACACCTTTTTAGATGTTTTACATAACCTGTCTATTAAGTTGCCTACATAGGAAGATTTGGCCATTCCTGACCCAGAGGTATAGCTGGTGGCGGCTCTGCATGTTATTCCAGATTGGACAGTACCATTCCTGGCTTACATGACTCGAGGCAAGTTGCCAGAGGACGAGACCCTGGCCCGATTGGTAACCCGGCGGTCCAAGTCAATGATGACTTCTGACGGAGAGTTGTATCATTGCAGCGTCACTTGAGCATTTCAACGTTGTGTTTCTCCTGAAGAAGGTCAAGAAATACTTCGTGAGATCAATGAAGGGGATTGTGGTCATCACGTCGGGTCAAAGTCTCTTGTGGCCAAAGCTTTTTGTCATGGGTTTTACTGGCTAACGGCTCACGCTGATGCTGAGGATCTGGTTAGTAGGTGTGATGGATGTCAAAAATTTGCACGACGAGCGCATGTGCCAGCTCAAGAATTGCGGATGATTCCGATCACTTGGCCGTTTATAGTTTGGGGGCTTGACATGGTTGGACAATTCAAAAGGTCCAAAGATAAAAAGACACATCTTTTAGTGGCGGTTGACAAATTCACAAAATGGGTTGAGGCAGAGCCAGTGAGCAAGTGTGATGTAGCCATGGCGGTTTAGTTCATGAAACGGGTGATTTTTCACTTTGGTTTTCCACACCGAATTATCACTGATAATGGCACTAATTTGTCCCAAGGTTCTATGGAGGAGTTTTGTCAACGTGAGCATATCCGGCTTGATGTTTCTTCAGTAGCTCACCCTTAATCCAATGGTCAAGCTGAGAGAGAAAATCAGGAAGTCCTAAAAGATCTCAAGCCTCGGCTTATGGTTCCCTTACAACGGACATCGGGCTGTTGGGTAGAGGAATTACCCTCGGTGCTGTGGAGTATCAACACCACTCCTAACAGATCTATAGGTTATACACCTTTCTTCATGGTTTATGGAGCGGAAGCAGTACTGCCTAGTGACATCTGTCATGACTCGCCTCGCGTGGTGGCTTACGTTGAAGCTGATAATGAACAAGCCCAACATGATTCACTTGACTTGTTAGATGAGGAGAGAGACTTGGCGGCAGCTCGATCAACAATTTATCAACAGGACCTGCACCGTTATCACAGCCACCGGGTTATGTCCAAGACCTTTCAAGAAGGTGACCTGGTGCTCCGGCTCATCCAGGATCTGTCTGATACACACAAACTATCCCCGCCTTGGGAACGACCTTTTGTGGTCAGCAAGAATTTAAACAACGGGTCATATTACCTCATTGACGTTCGAGAGAACAAAGACTCACGTAAGTCGGAAGAGGAGACCCGCCGGCCTTGGAACATTGCTCAGCTTCGGCCATACTACACCTGAGCTACCGGCTCTCATCATGTACATACTTTGACGTTGTACATATTATGATAAGTAATAAAGCAGGACCTCTGTCTTTTTCCTCTTCAAAGATCATATATCTTTACTATTTTCATTATTTAAATGACTATTAAGGAGATGATCGTATCTAAATCTAGCATAACCTTTTTGGCCCGGCTTATGATCGTATTCGAATCTAGCTGTAAACCTCATGGTCACTTGGGGGCTTCCTGTACAAACATAGGTCATATTCGAACCAAAGAGAACATAGCTGTCGTAACCCTCTTGATCGGCTCAAAGCCAAACTCATTAGGGGGCTTCTTGATCGTATCCGAATCATAGCTTAACCCCTTTTGGGTCCGACTTGGATCGTATTCGAATCAGGGTCATTAAAAACCTCTCAAGGTCATTTGGGGGCTTCCTGTTTAAACATAGGTCGTATTCGAACCAAAGAGAACATAGTTGTCGGTACCCTCTTGCTCGGCGCAACGCCAAAGCCACTAGGGCTATGTGATCGTATTCGATCTTATCTTAACCCCTTTGGTCTAGTTTACTGATCGTATTCGAATCAGAAACCCCCAAATTTATGTTGTTTGAAATCTGCTATTTTGTCTTACCTGTTTTTTATTGTTTCAAATCTAAAATATCAGTATGGTTTTTATTTAAAGCCGGCTTGACAATTTGACAATACGTCGCCAAGGCATGATAGTCATCAGGTATATGGAAGCATTGAATTGTCAAAAAAATTGGGTCATCAACCTCACCATCCGGGTCATGAAAACCGGCAGTCCAGAACACAGGTATGATAGTGTTGTTCACGAACAGGTTTTTCATAAAGACATATACCGGGTGTTTTTGACCCATCCGGTGCTAAACCGCCAGGCCAACTCATTCACTTTTTGTAGGAGCAAAGTTAAAACATTGCAGATGTAATCAAAGATGTGCTGGCAAAGAATAGTATGCAACATTTTGTGTGCGATGGCATAAGCAACACATGCAGTTTTTAAGCTAAATCTATTACAAGGCTTTGAGAGCCCACAAGATGGTTATGACTCTCCCCTCGCCGATTCACCTCCTTCTACTGATTGGAAGCTGGGATTGGACCAGTTAAAGCCGTTCAAAGAATGAACTCCGCTTCATCATCAATCAGGCCGGCCGAGTCAACTTCCGGAGCAAAAGTGTGTTGACGAACTGGCGGGATAAGATTTGTCACCTTATAAGAGCAAGTCGCCATCTTCTTATTCTCCATATCAAAACCCAGCTGATATTTATCGATGTTGGTCTCATCTCCAAGAAAGTTAGCTTGAGGTCGAACTCCCCTCACACAGGCAATGAAGTCATCTTGCTCAAATGGAGTCCCGTCTTCCTTCACGGTAGGATACCCCTTAGCCACATCCACCGGGTCTAGATCTGGCACCCAGGCTTTGGAGCGGCTCAGGGCAGTCAGGGCTTCGGCTCTGGCACAGGATCGTTTGACTTCTTGAAACCTGGCGGGTAATATTGATAACTTCTTCAAGACATCACTCAACCGATTGGGTCCTTGGTTGGTAGGGGAGATGGTGGCAAGTGCTCATTGAGAGCCAGTATACAATTGCTCCACCAAGGTATAAACTGTCTTCAACTTCGTCACACTATCTTGGTTCAGATTTCTACTTCGTGGACCTGTGCTGTTTTTAACAAAGGTTCAGTAAGCGGCTTATATTCCTGGCCAAAATAAAGTATAAGTGATTAATACAATTGACTTACCAAAGATGGTGGAGACCATTTGAGACACACGATTTTTTAAGCCGGTGAGCTCCGTGGTGAGCTCCTCAAGAGCCGCTTCAGCTGTCTCAGCACGTTGTATCAGCAGCATCTTTTCTTCGGCCCAAGATTTCTTCTTTGCAGTCAAGCTGGTCTTCAATTTTTCTATCTCAGAAAGACTCAATTGGAGTTTAGAGTCAGCAGTCTTGATTTCTGCCTCTTGATCCGCCAGCCGAGTCTTTGCATCAGTTAATTGGGAGCCCAATTCAGATAGGGAGTTCTACAAAACATACACAGGTGTGTCAAGGCTTAAACTAAAAGTAATAAGGGTTCAAGTCTCAAGTATTTTGCACCGCAATACCACTTGACACTTGGGGACTAATGTCTGCCAAAGCAATTTTTTATGACTCTTATATGTTTCAAGTCCCAAGTGTTTTACAAAGTAACAACACTTGGCACTTGGGGGCTAATGCGTTTAGGAAGTTTCTCAAGATTGAGCCGGATTGCAATACTTATTGGGCCTAGTAAAAGACAGTTATGAAGTTAAGTACCGGTTCATTTATGATAAATTGAGTCGGCCCTTGGGGAGTACAGGTGAAGTTTACGCTACTCTATTGGACTTTCAAAAAGCTTAGACACAAAGCATCAACCTATATCATAAAGTATACAGATCATTCAGGGTCATCATCTGAAGACTTGGGGGCTGGCAGAGTATAAGTAAGCTGGAGAACATACCTCATATTTTAGCTGCAATTGTTTAACCATCTCGATTTCCGAGTCACGGCTGGAGTGCACATGACTAAGATAGCCGGACAGCACCTCATTGACATTGAGGTAAGCATAATGGGAGATATCAAAATGCACTTTCTGTCTCTCCAAAGCTTCTTGCTTAGCAGTATGCCGGGCTAATACGGTGGGGGTCCCCGGTTCAACAAACCGGCTACCAGTAATCAACACGTTAGTATAGGAAGTTGTTGGCGGGTTAGCTGAGCTAGATGGTTCAGGAATGGTTGGATTAAGGGTGGTCTCATCGGCTGACAACTCAGGAGGGTCCAATTGAGTATGAACAGCCGGGTCTTCAGGTGCTTCAGTTTGAGAGGGAGGAGTTGGCATGGCCGGCTCAGGTGCAGGAACCTTCGGGTCTTCTGCCGGTTTAATAACCTTTACTTTCTTGGACTTCGCTTGACCATTGAGAAAGATTTTTTATGAGACAGTTAGTATAATAATGCAGTTTTAAAGATGTAGAGGAAAGACGATTTTCCTTACCCAGGGGCAGTCTTGAAAGCCGGAAATTGAGTCTGAGATGAGTCGCTAGAAGAGCGAGAAGCCTCCTGCAAAGGTAAAATAAAGTTAGTAATGCAAGGGAATAGATCCATGTATGGTCAAAAGACAAAGATGAAAGAAACCTCATTCTGGCATTTTCGAGGAGTTTGTTGTAAAACGGAAGGCGGTTCATCAATGTCATTATTCCGGGCATGACGGCGGCTCTCATATTGCTTCTTTTTCAAAAGAAAATGAGGGTCTAAATAAGCCATCGGGTGCGAAAACCTTACTTTCTGGGTTACCAGTCGAAGTTTCTGTCTTGGCAAATGGGCTAAGTCAGAGGAAATAGTTACCTCTTCTTCTACGGCCTGGTTGGCCCCCATGTCGTCCTGGCAATAGCCAATGTCAATAAGGTTATTAAAAAACTGGCCAAGGGAGTCAAGGGCTACCTCCGACTCAGTAACATCGTCAAGCTTTAACAGGTCCGAAGCAGTGCTCCTTTTCTTCTTGGACCTCCGGGTCGTCTTCCTGGCAGCTATGGTGGCGGCTCTAGCCTTCTTGCAGCTTCATGGTCATACTTGGCCTTCCAGAAGTCGGATTTGGCCTGTAAACAAATAAACATGATAAAAGGTCATGCAAGTATTTAAAACTACTGAGGAAAACACAAAAAGAGAAAGAGGTCAGGGTTTTTTTCCTCTGGTGCAGGGTTAAGTTTGCAGAAGGGGTTTAAGCCAACCTTACTGCAGTCCTCATATTTGCCGTTCACAAGGATGGTTGACATTGCAACAATGTCTTCTTCAGTTAGTTGTACAGAGCTGTGACGCAGAGAGTCATCTAGGCCTCCGCCATATTCATACATCAAATTGGATCGGCGGCTTAGAGGGATAACCCGCCAAGAGATCCAGCAACGGATCAAGTCCACTCTGGTTAAGCCATTACCCAATAAGGCATTAATCCTTTTAATAGATGGAATAAGCTTCTTGCATTCAGCAGCAGTAAGCTTACCCGGGAGCACAAACTTGGAATCCAGACGCTCCGCGCGATAACCCGACAGTGGTTTTTCATTGGCTGGTGATGTATCTTGGCAATAGAACCATGTCCAATTACAATCTTTGGGATGACTCGGTAAGACTATTAAGGGAAAGACGGTGCCCTGTCGGCGCTGAATTGAGATTACACCGAGTTCCAAGCTAGGGCCGTTGGTACACTCATTTTGGCGGTTCAAATAAAAGTACTCTCTGAAGAGTTCCACAGTCGGCTCTTCTTGAAGATACACCTCACAGAGAACTTGAAAATTGCATATGTTGGATTTGGAATTGGGTCCAAGATCTTGAGGGTGAAGTTTGCAAAAATGAAGAACGTCTCTGAAGAACTTTGAGCTGGGTGGTGAAAAACCCTGATTCATGTGGTTAGTGAAGACAATAACTTCACCGTCATTGGGATTAAGCTGTTCCTCCTCTGGGTGAGGTGCACGATAAGACATAACATTTTTCCCTGGCAAAAATCCTATGGTGAAAAATTCCTTCAAGGTATCTTCGGTAACTATGGAAGGGACCCAGTTGCAGACAGTCGGTGCTTTTGACGGCATGACGATCAAAGGACTAACTGAAAAGAAAGTAACGTGCCGGTTCAATTCAATGGTGAAATTAAAAAGTTAAATGATGATGGTGCAAATGAGTAATGGTGGCTTAAGTAAGGGCTAATGTCATATAAGGGAAAAGTGAGCCGGCATGATAAGCCGCCATGACTAAAGACATTTGAAGGAAACCAGAAACATAATTGGCTAAGTGTTGAGACAAACATATTTACCAAAGCTGTCACTAGTATTCTGGATCAAAATGGGTTAGAAAAGAAAAGACATAGACCTAAAAGACGAGTGCGGAGGAGTTCATCAGCTTTAAGAAGGTATCTGTACAAAGGAAAGGGATCTACTAGCGTATAAAATGGGCGTAAAACTACTACCACATAAGGTCTACTTTTCTTCTGGATCAAAAGAGGGTACGGAGAAGGAACTTCAAGGAGGTCTGTGAGGAATGGCGAAGAACACCGATGCACTCGTAACCCTAAACAGATCTAAGGGCGCGGAAAGATAGGAACTTACGAATGCAGAGCTTCTGCGAAGGGTCGTCGCGGTTCTCGGGATGAGCTCAGGATGATGCAGCGGCCGACGTTGAGGGCGACGGTGAGCACTATGGCGACGGCAGAGCTCGAGAGGCAGAGAGGTGGCGAGAAGATGGAAGGAAGAAGAAGAAAGGGTAAGGACTGGCCGAGCCTATTTATAAGGGGACAAGTGAACAGGCAGGCGTGAAAATTGAGGAAGACCAAAAATATTATCTAGCTAAACGGATGCCTCGATTCTCAGAAGATATTAAAAGATAAATATCCATTGAAGATGACGTCATGGCAGTCTTTCATGTTTTCGGAAGATGACGTCATGGCGGGTTACAGAGTTTTCACAGACAGAGGAAAATGGATTTCATTTAAGTGTTGAAGATTTACAAAGAACAAAGTTCAAGTCAACCTAGGGCCTAATGTTGGGGATATAACTACCAGGTATGACCCGCCCAGGAGGGGCCGGGTCAACCCCAATGGCGGGTTATGAAAAGAAGCCCAGTAATATTCAAGGTGATAGTTTATTGAGACTTATAGAAGGCCTAAGCCCAGAGGCGGCTTAAGGCCCAATATTGTGAACCACCATATGTAAAGAAAGACTTGTAAAGAAAGGCATATAAAAGAAGTCACCGAGCCAGACACGTTTTATGAGCTGGTCGGGTCTCTGTAGGCCACCAGGCGTCAACCCGTGTATATAAGGGGACGACCCGTCGGCGGCTTAGGAGAAGAAAACAACAGATCGATAACCAAGCTAGCGGATTCGCTCCTTAGTCATCGAAACCTAGCGATACAACATCAACTGGACTAGGCTTTACCTTCACCGTAAGGGGCCGAACCAGTATAAAATTCTCGTGTCCTTTGTCCCGATTAACCCCTTTAAGCTTCCTAGTTGCGATGGCCCTACAACTAAGTCCTTTCGCTAGGTCATCTGCCGCGACAATTCCATGACAGGCTTAATGTTTCTTCAGTAGCTCACCCTCAATCCAATGGTCAAGCTGAGACAGCAAATCAGGAAATCCTAAAAGGTCTCAAGCCCCGGCTTATGGTTCCCTTACAATGGGCGCCGGGCTGTTGGGTAGAGGAATTACCCTCGGTGTTGTGGAGTATCAACACCACTCCAAACGGATCTACAGGTTATACACCTTTCTTCATGGTTTATGGAGTGGAAGCAGTACTGCCTAGTGACATCTGTCATGACTCGCCTCGCGTGGCGGCTTACGTTGAAGCTGATAATGAACAAGCCTGACAGGATGCATTTGACTTGTTAGATGAGGAGAGAGACTTGGCGGCGGCTCGATCAGCAATTTATCAACAGGACCTGCGCCGTTATCACAGCCGTCGGGTTAAGTCCAGGACCTTTCAAGAAGGTGACCTAGTGCTCCGGCTCCTCCAGGATCTGTCTGATGCACACAAACTATCCCCGCCTAGGGACGGACCTTTTGTGGTCAGCAAGAATTTAAACAACGGGTCCTATTACTTCATTGACATTCAAGAGCACAAAGACTCACGTAAGTCAGAAGAGGAGACCCGACGGCCGTGGAACATTGCTCAGCTTTGGCCATACTACACCTGAGCTACCGGCTCTCATCATGTACATACTTTGACGTTGTATATATTGTGATAAGTAGTAAAGCAGGACCTCTATCTTTTTCCTCTTCAAAGATCATATATCTTTACTATTTTCATTATTTAAGTGACTATTAAGGAGCTGATCATATCAGAATCTAGCTTAACCTTTTTGGCCCGGCTTATGATCATATTCAAATCTAGTTGTGAACCTCATGGTCACTTGGGAGCTTCCTGTTCAAACATAGGTCGTATTTGAACCAAAGAGAACATAGTTGTCGTAACCCTGTTGATCGGCTTAAAGCCAAACTCATTAGGGGGCTTCCTGATCGTATCCGATTCATAGCTTAACCCCTTTTGGGTCTGACTTGGATCGTATTCGAATCAGGGTCGATAAAAACCTCTCAAGGTCATTTGGGGGCTTCTTGTTCAAACATAGGTCGTATTCGAACAAAGGAGAACATAGCTATCAGTACCCTCATGATCGGCGCAACGCCAAAGCCACTGGGGGCTACGTGATCGTATTCGAGTCTTAGCTTAACCCCTTTGGTCTGGTTTACTGATCGTATTCGAATCAAAAACCCCAAAATTTGTGTTGTTTGAAATCTGCTATTTTGTCTTACTGGTTTTTTATTGTTTCAAATATAAAAATATCAGTATGGTTTTTATTTAAAGCCGGCTTGACTATTTTACAATAAGCCGCCAAGGCATGATAGTCATGTATATGGAAGCATTGACTGCTCAAAAAAAATTGGGTCATCAACCTCATCATCCAGGTCATGAATACCGACAGTCTAGAATACAGGTATGACAGTGTTGTTCACGAACAGGTTTTTCATAAAGACATATACCGGGTGTTTTTGACCCGTCCGGTGCTAAACCACCAGGCCAGCTCTTTCACTTTTTTTAGGTGCAAAGTTAAAACATTGCAGATGTAATCAAAGATGTGCTGGCAAAGAATAGTATGCAACATTTTGTGTGCGATGGCATAAGCAACACATGCAATTTTTTAAGCTAAATCTATTACAAGGCTTTGAGAGCCCACAAGATGGTTATGATTCTCCCCTCGCCGGTTCACCTCCTTCTACTGATTGGAAGCTGGGATTGGACCAGTCAAAGCTGTTCAAAGCAATGAACTCTGTTTCATCATCAATTAGGCCGGCCGGGTCAACTTCCGGAGAAAAAGTGTGTTGATGAACTGGCGGGATAAGATCTGTCACCTTCTAAGAGGAAGTCGCCATCTTCTTATTCTCCATATCAAAACTCGGGTGACATTTATCGATGTTGGTCTCATCTCCAAGAATGGTAGCTTGAGGTCGAACTCCCCTCACATAGGCAATGAAGTCATCTTGCTCAAATGGAGTCCCGTCTTCCTTCACGGTAGGGTACCCCTTAGCCACATCCACCGGGTCTAGATCTGGCACCCAGGCTTTGGAGCGGCTCAGGGGAGTCAGGGCTCCGACTTTGGCACATGATCGTTTGACTTCTTCAAACCTGGAGGGTAAGATTGATAACTTCTTCAAGACATCGCTCAACCGATTGGGTCCTTGGTTTGCAGGGGAGATGGTGGTAAGTGCTCGTTGAGCGCCAGTATACAATTTCTCCACCAAGGTACAAACCACCTTCAACTTCTTCACACTATCTTGGTTCACATTTGTACTTCGTGGACCTGCGTGTGTTTTTAACAAAGGTTCAGCAAGCGGCTTATGTTCCTGGCCCAAATAAAGTATAAGTGATTAATACAATTGACTTACTGAAGATGGCGGAGACCATTTGAGACACACGGTTTTTAAGCCGATGAGCTCCGTGGTGACCTCCTCAAGAGCCTCTTCAGCTGTCTCTGCACGTTGTATCAGTAGCTTTTCTTCGGCCCAGGATTTCTTCTTTGCAGTCAAGCTGGTCTTCAATTTTTCTGTCTCAGAAAGACTCAATTGGAGTTTAGAGTCAGCGGTCTTGATTTCTGCCTCTTGATCTGCCTGCCGGGTCTTTGCATTAGTTAATTGGGACCCCAATTTAGATAGGGCGTTCCACAAAACATACACAGGTGTGTCAAGGCTTAAACTAAAAGTTATAAGGGTTCAATTCTCAAGTACTTTGCACCACAATACCACTTGACACTTGGGGGCTAATGTCTGCCAAAGCAATTTTTTATGACTCTTATATGTTTCAAGTCCCAAGTGTTTTACAAAGTAACAACACTTGGCACTTGGGGGCTAATGCGTTTAGGAAGTTTCTCAAGATTGAGACGGATTGCAATACTTATTGGGACTAGTAAAAGACATTTCTGAAGTTAAGTACTGGTTCATTTATGATAAATTGAGCCGGCCCTTGGGGACTACAGGTGAAGTTTACGCTACTCTACTGGACTTTCGAAAAGCTTAGAGACAAAGCATCAACCTATATCATAAAGTCTACACATCATTCAAGTTCATCATCTAAAGACTTGGGGGCTGGCAGAGTATAAGTAAGCCGAAGAACATACCTCATATTTTAGCTGCAATTGTTTAACCATCTCGATTTCCGAGTCACGGCTGGAGTGCACATGACTGAGATAGACGGAGAACACATCATTGACATTGAGGTGAGCATAATGGGACATATCAAAATGCACTTTCTATCTCTCCAAAGGTTCCTACTTAGCAGTATGCCGGGCTAATACGGTTGGGGTCCCCGGTTCAACAAACCAGCTACCAGTAATCAACACGTCAGTATCGGAAGTTGTTGGCGGGTTAGTTGAGCTAGATGGTTCAGGAATGGTTGGATTAAGGGTGGTCTCATCGGCTGACAACTCAGGAGGGTCCAATTGAGTATGAACAGCCGGGTCTTCAGGTGCTTCAGTTTGAGAGGGAGTAGTTGGCATGGCCGGCTCAGGTGTAGGAACCTTCGGGTCTTCTGCTGGTTTAATAACCTTAGCTTTCTTGGACTTCGCTTGACCATTGAGAAAGATTTTTTATGAGACAGTTAGTATAATAATGCAGTTTTAAAGATGTAGAGGAAAGACGATTTTCCTTAACCAGGGGCAGTCTTGAAAGCCAGAAATTGAGTCTAAGATGAGTCGCCAAAAGAGCGCGAAACCTCCTGCAATGGTAAAATAAAGTTAGTAATGCAAGGGAATAGATCCATGAATGGAAGCAAAAGAAAAAGATGAAAGAAACCTCATTCTGGCATTTTTGAGGAGTTTGTTGTAAAACGGAAGGCGGTTCATCGATGTCATTATTCCGGGCCTAACGGCAGCTCTCATGTTGCTGCTTTTTCAAAAGAAAATGAGGGTCCAAATAAGCCAAAGGGTGTGAAAACCTTACTTTCCGGGTTACCAGTCGAAGTTTCTGTCTTGGCAAATGGGCTGAGTCCGAGGAAATAGTTACCTCTTCTTCTACGGCCTGGCTGGCCCCCGTGTCATCCTAGCAATAGTTAGTGTCAATAAGGTTATTAAAAAACTAGCCAAGGGAGTCAAGGTCTACCTCCGACTCAGTAACATCATCAAGCTTTAACAGGTCCGAAGCAGTGCTCCTTTTCTTCTTGGACCTCTGGGTTGTCTTCCTGGCGGCTATGGCGGCGGCTCTAGCCTTCTTGGCAGCTTCATGGTCATACGTGGCCTTCCAGAAGTCGGATTTGGCCTATAAACAAATAAAGAGGATAAAAGTTCATGCAAGTATCTAAAACTACTGAGGAAAACACAAAAAGAGAAAGAGGTCAGGGTTTTTTACCTTTGTTGCCGGGTTAAGTTTGCAGAAGGCGTTTAAGCCAACCTTACTGCAGTACTCATATTTGTCGTTCACAAGGATGGTTGACATTGCAACAATGTCTTGTTCAGTTAGTTGTACAGAGCTGTGACGCAGAGAGTCATCTGGGCCTCCACCATATTCATACATCAAATTGGATTGGCGGATTAGAGGGATGACCCTCCAAGAGATCCAGCAACAGATCAAGTCAACTCCGGTTAAGCCATTCCCCAATAAGGCATTAATACTTTTAATAGATAGAATAAGCTTCTTGCATTCAGCAGCAGTAAGCTTATCGGGGAGCACAAACTTGGAATCCAGACGCTCCGCGCGATAACCCGGCAGTGGTTTTTCATTGGCTGGTGATGTATCTTGGCAATAGAACTAGGTCCAATTCCAATCTTTGGGATGACTCGGTAAGACTATTAAGGGAAAGACGGCGCCCTATCGGCGCTGAATTGAGATTACACCAAGTTCCAAGCTAGGGCCGTTGGTACACTCATTTTGGCGGTTCAAATCAAAGTACTCTCTGAAGAGTTCCATAGTCGGCTCTTCTTGAAGATACACCTCACAGAGAACTTGAAAATTGCATATGTTGGATATGGAATTGGGTCCAAGATCTTGAGGGTGAAGTTTGAAAAAATGAAGAATGTCTCTGAAGAACTTTGAGCCGGTAGGTGAAAAACCCCGATTCATGTGGTACGTGAAGACAATAATTTCACCGTCTTTGGGATTAGGCTGTTCCTCGTCCAGGTCAGGTGCATGATAAGACATAACATTTTTCCCTGGCAAAAATCCTATGGTGAAAAATTCCTTCAAGGTATCTTTAGTAACTGTGGAAGGGACCCAGTTGTAGACAGTCGGAGCTTTTGACGGCATGATGATCAAAGGACAAACTGAAAAGAAAGTAATGTGCCGGTTCAATTCAATGGTGAAATTAAAAAGTTAAATGATGATGGTGCAAATGAGTAATGGTGGCTTAAGTAAGGGCTAATGTCATATAAGGGAAAAGTGAGCCGGCGTGATAAGCCGCCATGACTAAAGACATTTGAAGGAAACCAGAAGCATAATTGGGTAAGTGTTGAGACAAACAGATCTCCCAAAGCTATCACTAGTATTCTAGATCAAAATGGGTCAGAAAAGAAAAATAAATTTAGACCTAAAAGACGAGTGCAGAGGAGTTCATCAGCTTTAAGAAGGTATCTGTACAAAGGAAAGGGTTCTACTAGCATCTAAAATGGGCGTAAAACTACTACCGCATAAGGTCTACTTTTCTTATAGATCAAAAGAGGGTACGTAGAAGGAACTTCAAGGAGGTCTATGATGAATGGCGGAGAACACCGATGAACTCGTAACCCTAAACAGATCTAAGGGCACGGAAAGGTAGGAACTTGCGAATGCAGAGCTTCTACGAAGGGTTGCCGCAGTTCTCGAGACGAGCTCAGGGTGATGCGGCGGGTGACGTTGAGGGTGACGGTGAGCGCTATGGCGACGGCGGAGCTCGAGAGGTAGAGAGGTGGCGAGAAGATGGAAGGAAGAAGAAGAAAGGGGAAGGATCGGCCAAGCCTATTTATAAGGGGACAAGTGAACAGGCAGGTGCGAAAATTGAGGAAGACCAAAATAATGATTATCCAGCTAAATGGACGCCTCGATTCTCGGAAGATATTAAAAGATAAAGATCCGTTGAAGATGACGTCATGGCAGGCTTTCATGTTTTCGGAAGATGATGTCATGGTAGGTTACAGAGTTTTCACAAACAGAGGAAAATGGATTTCATTTAAGTGTTGAAGATTGACAAAGAACAAAGTTCAAGTCAACCTGGGACCTAATGTTGGGGATATAACTACCAGGTATGACCTGCCCAACAGGGGCCGGGTCAACCCCGATGGCGGGTTACGAAAAGAAGCCCTGTAATGTTAATGGTGATAGTTTATTGAGACTTATAGAAGGCCTAATCCCAGAGGTGGCTTAATGCCCAATATTGTGAACCGCCATATGTAAAGAAAGACTTGTAAAGAAAGGCATATAAAAGAAGTCACCGAGCCGGACACATTTTATGAGCCGGTCGGGACTCTGTAGGCCGCCAGGCGTCAACCCGTGTATATAAGGGAACGACCCAGCGGCGGCTTAGGAGAAGAAAACAACAGATCAATAACCAAGCTAGCGGATTCGCTCCTTAGTCATCGAAACCTAGCAATACAACATTAACTGGACTAGGCTTTACCTTCATCGTAAGGGGCCGAACCAGTATAAACCTCTCGTGTCCTTTGTCCCGATTAACCCCTTTAAGCTTTCTAGTTGCAATGGCCCTATGACTAAGTCCTTTCGTGTCACAGCCCTAGAATTTGCTTGTAGCTATTTACCTGAGTGAGCAACATGCATCATGTCTAAATTTTTGAAAGTTGAATTGGGGAAAGCTGAAAGCCCCAGAAATCAAATAAAAAAATGATCAACATTAAAAATTGCTTCAAATAACCTAAGAAAATGTTCCTGTTAAGCTATAAAAATATTGGCAAGAGGTAAAATTCAAACCAATATTTTTGGATTCACAGAAATATTTATTCTGGGCATTTGAATTAAATCAATAGCTATTTGAATTGGATTTATATTTACTATTAAATAAATATAGGTCCAATAATTCTGAAATATTTTTGTGGAGCTTTGGATTAACTCCTTTAGCTTCTAAAAATATTTCCAGAAGCAACAAAATTGATTTGGCTTCAAAACCAAATTCAAAACAAACCTGCAAATTAGAAAACAGAATTAAATTAGAAAAAAACAGGAGAGAGAGTGCTCACCTCGCAAAGCCCCCCGGCCCAGCTCCTGTGCAGCCTACCTAACCCACCTGGCGGCCCACTTACCAGGCCCAGCCCACCAGTGCCGCCACCGTCTCCCACCTCGCGCCAGAAGGACGCGAGGCGTGTGGCCACCGCGCACCGGCATGCGCCCGGCCACCTCCTCCCTCCCTGCCTGGCTGGCTCCTCCTCGACGCGTCCGGACGACGCCACGCTACCCCCCTGGACCCCCTTGACGCTCTCGCACTCTCGCTCGCCCTCGTCCCCTTCTCCGTCTCTCTCTCACGCGCGCAACCGAATGCAGCCGTCGCCGCCGACGAGCTCCCCCACGGCCACAGCCATCATTGAGCCTCCCCGATGCACCCCCGAGCTCCGCCTGGTGCCCTTCTTCCTCCTCGCCAAGCCACGCAAGCCGAGGATCACCATGCCGTCGTCTTCGAGCTCTTCACCACCGCTTCTGCTCGCCGGACTTCGCCGGTCGATTCGCCGCCACCGACGCTTCCCCGAGCACGCTGGCCATCCCTACGTCACCATAGTGAGCCCCCGAGTCATTTCCCCCTTTTTCCCTGGTCGTTTTTGACCTCTAGGCCATAGCCCCATCTTGGCCGAGCGCTCCACGCCGCCGGCGATGTCGCCGCCATGGCCACAGCCACCGCAGCTCGTGTCCGAGCACACCATCATGCTCAGCACGATCCCATGAGCCCGCAGACAACCACAGCTCCCCCTCCCGTGCTCTGTAGCGCTATCCCGAGGATGCCCGAGCTGCTGCCGCCGCTGAACCTCGTCGCCGGCCACTTTTCCGGCCATCCCAGCTCCTACCACCTCCCCCAATGGATGCGCCTCACTCCCAGGAACCTGTAGGTGCAACCCATGGATCGAATGGTGCCCTGTAGAGCATTCCCGAGCCGCCCCACCGTCTCTGTCGTCGCCGGCGACCGCTGACCCGTTGACCGGCGTGGGTTGACCCACTGCCCGGTTTGACCTCCCCCTCTCTCTCACTGACCCACGAGCCCCGCCCGACTAATTACTTAGTTAGTGCTAATTAGCTAGTTAGGTTAGCTGGGTTAGTCACTGACCAGTGGGCCCAGCCCAGTTAGTTAGGGCTAACTAACTTAGTTAGTTGACTGTGTCACTAACGTGTGGACCCCACACGTCAGGTTTGACCCGGACCAGCCCTGTTGACTTGGTGACATCAGCATGACGTCAAGCTGACACAGAAAACCTTTTCTGGAATTTAAATAAATCTTAAATGATTTATTATTTTCAGAAAATATCCAAAACTTTGAAAAATCATAGAAATTCAACCGTAACTCCAAATGAGATAAATTATATATGTAAAATTATCAGAAAAATTCAAGGAATCCATATGTACCCTTTTCATGCATGTTTGAACAATGTTTGTCCTCTGTTTTGGACAAAACAAATAAAGGGCATTTAAATAATCATATATGGGGTTGGAATTTGAATCTTGTACTCAAACCAACTTCATTTAAATCATAGCTAGTTGCATTAGCTCAAACCACAGCATATTGACATGTCATGATCATGCATCATACTGTGCATTGCATTGATTGTATTTCTTTCTCTGTTGCCGGTATTTGTCCCCTCTCGATAGACGTTGTACCGACGATGTGATCGTTGACACTGATGAAGACCCAATGATATCTTTAGAAGTGCCAGGCAAGCAAAACCCCCTTGTTCATTCCGATACAATCCCCCTCTCTCGCTCCTGCTCTCTTTTACTGCATTAGGACAACAACGATCCATCTGTTACTTGTTGCGGTAGTTGAACCCCTTATCCTCTGCATGACCTGTCATTGCCACAGTAAATAGATGAAACCCACTAGCATGAGTAGGAATTGTTTGAGCCCTGATGTGCCTACTCATTCATGCTTGTTTGTCATGCCTGCTACTGCTTAGAGTTGAGTCAGGTCTGATTCATCGGGGATGGATCGGAGGTGTGTAAACATGTCCTACTGTGTGTGAGCTAAGTGTGTGAACACCTTTTGGTAAAGGTAGCGGTGAGAGGCCATGTAGGAGTACATGGTGGGTTGTCTCATTGCAGCCGTCCTCAGGAACTGAGTTCTGTGTCTGTGATCCATGAACAGTTACTACCACGCATTGGGCCCGAAACCAATGGCCCCTCTCGGCTTCTTAATCACCCTAGTACTCTGTCCAGGAGTTGCAACTAGTTTCTGGTGTTTGTAGGATATGTGTTGGCGGCCGTGCGTAGCGCTGACCCTAGGGGTGGGCTATGTTGCGGTAGATACACTGTGGCACGGTGTACCGGGCGCCCGTTTGGTGTCTCGGGAACCCTGCACACATCGTTTGGGGCTGTGAGCGAAACTCCGGCCGGATCTCCTCGCGGATGGAACCCGAATAGGCGATAAACCTGGACTAGAGACTTAAGTGTTTAGGTAGGCCGTGGCCGACACCCTCGCCCGGTTTCCGCTTGAAGGTTGCCGAGGTACATGACGTGTACAGGGCTATAAGTGGTGAGAGCGTGTGTGAAGAAGTACACCCCTGCAGGGTTATCATTATCTATTCGAATAGCCGGATTCCTCGGATATGGAAACTTGGACCCCTTGCATAGTTCATAGACAAGTGAAAGTGGATACTCTAAAACTCGCAAGATAAGCGTGAGTGTTATGGATGGCCTTCTCGTAGGGAGACGAGAGCGGATCCATAGTGGTGTATTGATTGGTGAATATGTGGACTCGTGTGCGCCACCTCAAAAGAGTTGCTTGCAATCGTAGTTCAGGTTAGCCACTGAGTCAAAGCTGGCTTGCTGCAGTTAAACTCCACCACCCCCCTTGTTGATACCGCTGCATATGTAGTTTAGTTCTGATGTAAGTCTTGCTGAGTACCTTTGTACTCACGTTTGCTTAATTTATGTTTTGCAGAGAGACTTCAGTCTCGCTAGTAGTTCCACGTGGACTTCGACGTTTAGCTCGATACCTCAGCTACGATCTTGTGCCCTCGACAGGATTTGGTAGATAGTCAGGCTTCTTAGCCTTTTTCATTTATAGATGTCTGTACTCAGACATGTTAAGCTTCCGCATGTGTTTGATTTGTATGCTATGATTGTTGGGTCATGAGACCCATGCTTGTAATATCTCGCTCCTCGGAGCCTAATGAATAAATACTTGAGTTATAGAGTTATGCTGTGATGCCATGTTGTATTCACACATATCGAGCATATTGTGTGTATGATTGAAATGCTTGGTATGTGTGGGATCCGACTATCTAGTTGTTTATCCTTGGCAGCCTATCATATGGGGAAATGTAGTCTAGTGTTCCTCGAGCCATAGTAGTCCGCTACAGCCCGGTTCACCGGAGTCCTGCTAGCCCAGCACTACTGTTCAGGACACTTGACTGGCCGGCATGTGTTTCACTTCGTTCCTATGTCTGTCCCTTCGGGGAAATGTCACGCGGTGACATCCGGAGTCCTGCCTAGCCTGCTACAGCCCGGGTTACCGGAGTCCTGTTAGCCCAGTGCTACAGCCCGGATTCACACACTGTTGACCGACATGCTCGAGGTTGATTCATGTATGCCTGTCCCCATGGGGTAGTGCCGCTTTGGGTTCACGACTAGCCATGTCGGCCCGGGTTCTTTGTCATATGGATGCTAGCAACACTATCATATACGTGAGCCAAAAGGCGCAAATGGTCCCAGGCCAGGTAAGGTGGCACCCGTGGAAATACCGTGCGTGAGGCCACAAAGTGATATGATGTGTTACATGCTAGATCGGTGTGACCTAGGATCGGGGTCCCGACAGCGTTGGTATCAGAGCCTGACTGCCTGTAGGATTACCAAGCCAAACTGGTCGAAGTTGAGTCTAGAAATGCTTTAGTTATGTAAGGGAATTGATTGTGGAAGGGAACGTAAGGCTCTTTTTACTCCTTATTCTCATGCCCTTCTGATCTGAGTCAACCTCTTCTTTTCTGCGGGGATTAAGAATTAGGCCTTCTCATCTGTCTATCAGGATGACGTGTTACTAAACCGTAGTTGCCTAAGATTGTTGGATTTAAGCCCAGTTCAGTTTCTACTACTTCTGTGTGTTCATAGTTGGTCTCGAACCTTGATTTTGTGCTTCTGAGTGGTTATGCCACCATTTTGCAGGATGTCTCAAATCATTTTGAGCATTTATAGCCGTTATGCTATCCAAGTCATCCCAGGTTTCTAAATAGTCTGATGCATTTGCAAATCCTTTCCCCTGTTCTGATATCCTTTTGGGTCAGATTAACCACACAAATGGTGAGTTGAGGTACTCCGTTACCTCGACATATATGTTGGAGCTATTACTATGACCCTAGGTGTCTTAGAGTGCCACCTAGTAATCTAACCATGTTTTGTGTTCCCAGTGTGATGATTCTGGCCATCATTCTCAAAAGCATCCCGTGATGCCATTAGTTGGTAGGCATTCTCTTCCTGGGTTTTGAACCCGAGACTCACCCTACCTACTTCATGTTGATAGTGTTTGCTAGTTCCTTAGGACGTTAGTAAACCTTTGTGATAGTCCTTGAGGTCCGTGGTATATCCTTCTTCCAATTATCATGAACCATTCTTGGCAGGAGTTCTTCTGAACCAAAAGGTCACGACAGAGTGCTCTTGATGAGTTCTCCATTCTATATTGTGGCTCTGCCAGTTCTACCTTTCTGCGTGGGTTATCCGGAAGAAATATGTTGAACTCGTTTGACACATTAATCTATGCCTCCACAGCTCAGAAAATTATATGTTCCTTGAGTTGTTCCTCTTTAGTTGTTTTCTGACCTTCGTCTATCAATTGATAGTCAGGAATAGTTGTGCATTTGTGTTCATCGGTGCCTTTTATTCTTGTGGTCCGTCGAGCCGTTCTATTTTAGAATGACTAGGAGAAACAAACTCCAGTACCTCATCCATTTCTGGGATCGGGTCAAAGTGGTTGTATTCCGCAGATCAAAATGCCAATCCAGCTTTTGTTCTGTTCTACCCTGAAGTATTGCCCACTTTATGTCAAGAGCGTCGTGAGAATTGCACCTCTCTCATGAATTCTTGACGCAGTGATACTCTCTCCATCATTGTTCATTTCTCGGTTTCAGTGTTGTTGCAACCGGAATGATGACAAGTGAATCGTGGTGTGTGAAATCAATACTCCTAGCAACCCCGTTGCTTGGTAGTTAATGGACAATATTCTCATTCTTAGCGTGTTGGTTATTGAATTATCATTCTAAGACTGATCGTGCTACCCAGTCCATATTTCTGGTGCACACTTCGATCAATGGGTTAAGATTGTGCCAATCCCTCACTCTTTGATCATATCATCTTGCCCTGAAAAGCAAGGTTGTTCTCGAGCTTAGTAACATACCGGTGGTTCGTGATTTTCCGAATATCTTCTCGGAAGTGTTACCAGGTTGTCATCTGACCGTTATGTTGAGTTCGTGATCAAGTTGGTTTTTCAATAAACCATTTTTCTCCAAGAATCTGTGTTGGATACCCCTGAGCTAGTTGGTTAAGCTTAACAACAACTTGGAGAGTTGGAAGATGAAAACTTGTCTGACTTAGCTCATCCCTAAGGGATATCCTTGTGTGTGTGTGTGTGTGTGTGTTGAAGAAAGATGATATATTCATCGACTGATCCTCGTGATCAGTTGTTGTATCTATTATCTTGTCCAAACCTTGATTTGAGTGTGGGCTATCGTCAAATCAAATTAGAACCAATGATGTTCGTAATGTTGTCTTACTTGCGGTTGTCCCTTGAGCATACACCATTATATCTTTGGTCTGACCAATACTATCACATTGTTCACATAGTGGTGGAAGTCCAGTGATATGGAAATTCCGATGAGTTGCTGTTGAGCCCATCAGCGGCATTTTGTCTCCTCCATGATTGTGTTGAACATCCAGCTAGTGTTGGAAACTTTATAAGCATTGCCCTCATGTCCCGATCATGAAGCATATGTCCGGTTGAAAGATGTGACTTCTTCTAATTCATGTGCATCTGGTGTAAGTTGCCGCCGTGAATTCTAGAAAGTTTGTTTTTGCTTCCTCTGGAATCATCCCAAGTCAGTCATGCATGTGCGAAGTATTCTATGGTCTGATAGACTGATCATCTACATTCTATACGTATCCCTAGCACACCAAGCCACTAATTGATTTGTTCAAGGAGAAGAAGTTTCTTCTTAAGGGTTAGACCTACGCAAGGACTTCGATATCCTCGTTGATGGTTCCCCCTGAACTCGGTAGTGTTTCATTTTAAGACTACCAGGTGACCATGCTTGTCTAGGACAACGTGTTCACATGCTTGTAGCAGAACCGGCTCATGTTTTGGAGCCTACTACCGTAGTTCATTCCCCGAGAATCTCGCAACGTCGTCTCGTCGATTTGTGTTGCAAACCTTCATTTTCCTTTCTAGACTCGATGAGTCTGGAATATCCTGTCACCAACCAGATCTGAATCTCAGGCAGATATGATGGTTGGAGCATTTTCCAAGAACCATAATATTGGTCCCTCGATAAACGGTAAAGTGGATGTCGTGCCAACACATCCAGCCAGAAGACCTATTATTGTAGTATCTCGATTGAAGAAAGTTGGCCACCTTCCCATGAGGATTTCGTAGGATTTACTCCAGAAGTTGTTCCTTATGGATCTATTGTATTCCGAAGTCCGACCACTACTTGGTGGCTATGCCGATGCTTAAAGCATGACCGTGGTAACCAGTACATCAAGGAGAACATTAGGAGCGGAGTGCTAAATGTCTCTCGGTCGATCATCCAGATTTTGTTTCCTTGGCTTCGCTAAGGTGAAATCTGAGAAAGTGTTATCTTTCTTTACATCTGCATCTTCCACCCTTATTCATCATGGTAGCATGTTGTGTTGCCAAGATCCTTGACATGGATGTTGGTAAGACCTTGATGAGTATGGAACTGCTCAAGTTCTTGAGAGCACGCTCAGGCACTAGGTTCTGACGTTGTCATTAACTGGAATGTGCCTCCGTCCTCGCAGTTGTTCGATAGCCATCCAATTGGTGGAATCACCTTTCCCGGTGAACCTTCTCCCTAGTTACTAGAATCATTCCCAACATTTGCATTTTGTTCCCAGCTTGCACCTCAGTAGCTGCTGTTCATGGTCATCTTCAAAAGTGGACTTACCATGGGTCTCATCCATTTCTGATGATAAGCAAAAATCATCCATTGCGTTGTCTTCAACAAGGTAGTCCACATCATCCATCCTAGTCCAAGTATGCCATCTCTTCAAGCTATCTCAAACGATCAATTGTAAATTGCCTTAAGTTGGTATGAAGAGTTCGAACGTTCTCTGAATCAAAAGTAATTCTTTTTGCCACTTAAGGGAATATTTCTGCGAGTCACTTTCCTTAAGATGTCTCGTTAGGGTATCATGGCAATTATCTCCTCGCTACTTTGAAACCATGCATCATCCTACTCCAGCGTGGGTTTGTTGCGTACCAAATTGAACCTTGTCATCTGCTTCTTCTCATTGATTCTGATATGTGCCTTGTGTCTCAACTCAAGAGGTGTTTTTACGTCTCATTCCGTGGAGTTGATCTTGTATCCACCCCTGTGAGGTTGTCTTGCTCTCTTGTCGCCGTGTTGGATGAAGCTCTCGAAGCAAAGATGTAAAGATCGACATGATGCAATTAATCCACATCTTCGAGAAGGGCAATCGGATCGTGAAGATTCTCTATTGGTGTTCCCTCTGTCTTCTTACCTCACGTCTTGAATCTCGGGACGAGATTCCTGTTTAGTGGGGGTGAGTTGTCACAGCCCTAGAATTTGCTTGTAGCTATTTACCTGAGTGAGCAACATGCATCATGTCTAAATTTTTGAAAGTTGAATTGGGGAAAGCTGAAAGCCCCAGAAATCAATTAAAAAAATGATCAACATTAAAAATTGCTTCAAATAACCTAAGAAAATGTTCCTGTTAAGCTATAAAAATATTGGCAAGAGGTAAAATTCAAACCAATATTTTTGGATTCACAGAATTATTTATTCTGGGCATTTGAATTAAATCAATAGCTATTTGAATTGGATTTATATTTACTATTAAATAAATATAGGTCCAATAATTCTGAAATATTTTTGTGGAGCTTTGGATTAACTCCTTTAGCTTCTAAAAATATTTCCAGAAGCAACAAAATTGATTTGGCTTCAAAACCAAATTCAAAACAAACCTGCAAATTAGAAAACAGAATTAAATTAGAAAAAAACAGGAGAGAGAGTGCTCACCTGGCAAAGCCCCCCGGCCCAGCTCCTGTGCAGCCTACCTAACCCACCTGGCGGCCCACTTACCAGGCCCAGCCCACCAGTGCCGCCACCGTCTCCCACCTCGCGCCAGAAGGACGCGAGGCGTGTGGCCACCGCGCACCGGCACGCGCCCGGCCACCTCCTCCCTCCCTGCCTGGCTGGCTCCTCCTCGACGCGTCCGGACGACGCCACGCTACCCCCCTGGACCCCCTTGACGCTCTCGCACTCTCCCTCGCCCTCGTCCCCTTCTCCGTCTCTCTCTCACGCGCGCAACCGAATGCAGCCGTCACCGCCGACGAGCTCCCCCACGGCCACAGCCATCCTTGAGCCTCCCCGATGCACCCCCGAAATCCGCCTGGTGCCCTTCTTCCTCCTCGCCAAGCCACGCAAGCCGAGGATCACCATGCCGTCGTCTTCGAGCTCTTCACCACCGCTTCTGCTCGCCGGACTTCGCCGGTCGATTCGCCGCCACCGACGCTTCCCCGAGCACGCTGGCCATCCCTACGTCACCACAGTGAGCCCCCGAGTCGTTTCCCCCTTTTTCCCTGGTCGTTTTTGACCTCTAGGCCATAGCCCCATCTTGGCCGAGCGCTCCACGCCGCCGGCGATGTCGCCGCCGTGGCCACAGCCACCGCAGCTCGTGTCCGAGCACACCATCGTGCTCAGCACGATCCCATGAGCCCGCAGACAACCACAGCGCCCCCTCCCGTGCTCTGTAGCGCTATCCCGAGGATGCCCGAGCTGCTGCCGCCGCTGAACCTCGTCGCCGGCCACTTTTCCGGCCATCCCAGCTCCTACCACCTCCCCCAATGGATGCGCCTCACTCCCAGGAACCCGTAGGTGCAACCCATGGATCGAATGGTGCCCTGTAGAGCATTCCCGAGCCGCCCCACCGTCTCTGTCGTCGCCGGCGGCTAAACGCCGGCGACCGCTGACCCGTTGACCGGCGTGGGTTGACCCACTGCCCGGTTTGACCTCCCCCTCTCTCTCACTGACCCACGGGCCCCGCCCGACTAATTACTTAGTTAGCGCTAATTAGCTAGTTAGGTTAGCTGGGTTAGTCGCTGACCAGTGGGCCCAGCCCAGTTAGTTAGGGCTAACTAACTTAGTTAGTTGACTGTGTCACTGACGTGTGGACCCCACACGTCAGGTTTGACCCGGACCAGCCCTGTTGACTTGGTGACATCAGCATGACGTCAAGCTGACGCAGAAAACCTTTTCTGGAATTTAAATAAATCTTAAATGATTTATTATTTTCAGAAAATATCCAAAACTTTGAAAAATCATAGAAATTCAACCGTAACTCCAAATGAGATAAATTATATATGTAAAATTATCAGAAAAATTCAAGGAATCCATCTGTACCCTTTTCATGCATGTTTGAACAATGTTTGTCCTCTGTTTTGGACAAAACAAATAAAGGGCATTTAAATAATCATATATGGGGTTGGAATTTGAATCTTGTACTCAAACCAACTTCATTTAAATCATAGCTAGTTGCATTAGCTCAAACCACAGCATATTGACATGTCATGATCATGCATCATACTGTGCATTGCATTGATTGTATTTCTTTCTCTGTTGCCGGTATTTGTCCCCTCTCGATAGACATTGTACCGACGATGTGATCGTTGACACTGATGAAGAGCCAATGATATCTTCAGAAGTGCCAGGCAAGCAAAACCCCCTTGTTCATTCCGATACAATCCCCCTCTCTCGCTCCTGCTCTCTTTTACTGCATTAGGACAACAACGATCCATCTGTTACTTGTTGCGGTAGTTGAACCCCTTATCCTCTGCATGACCTGTCATTGCCACAGTAAATAGATGAAACCCACTAGCATGAGTAGGAATTGTTTGAGCCCTGATGTGCCTACTCATTCATGCTTGTTTGTCATGCCTGCTACTGCTTAGAGTTGAGTCAGGTCTGATTCATCGGGGATGGATCGGAGGTGTGTAAACATGTCCTACTGTGTGTGAGCTAAGTGTGTGAACACATTTTGGTAAAGGTAGCGGTGAGAGGCCATGTAGGAGTACATGGTGGGTTGTCTCATTGCAGCCGTCCTCAGGAACTGAGTTCTGTGTCTGTGATCCATGAACAGTTACTACCACGCATTGGGCCCGAAACCAATGGCCCCTCTCGGCTTCTTAATCACCCTAGTACTCTGTCCAGGAGTTGCAACTAGTTTCTGGTGTTTGTAGGATATGTGTTGGCGGCCGTGCGTAGCGCTGACCCTAGGGGTGGGCTATGTTGCGGTAGATACACTGTGGCACGGTGTACCGGGCGCCCGTTTGGTGTCTCGGGAACCCTGCACACATCGTTTGGGGCTGTGAGCGAAACTCCGGCCGGATCTCCTCGCGGATGGAACCCGAATAGGCGATAAACCAGGACTAGAGACTTAAGTGTTTAGGTAGGCCGTGGCCGACACCCTCGCCCGGTTTCCGCTTGAAGGTTGCCGAGGTACATGACGTGTACAGGGCTATAAGTGGTGAGAGCGTGTGTGAAGAAGTACACCCCTGCAGGGTTATCATTATCTATTCGAATAGCCGGATTCCTCGGATATGGAAACTTGGACCCCTTGCATAGTTCATAGACAAGTGAAAGTGGATACCCTAAAACTCGCAAGCTAAGCGTGAGTGCTATGGATGGCCTTCTCGTAGGGAGACGAGAGCGGATCCATAGTGGTGTATTGATTGGTGAATATGTGGACTCGTGTGCGCCACCTCAAAAGAGTTGCTTGCAATCGTAGTTCAGGTTAGCCACTGAGTCAAAGCTGGCTTGCTGCAGTTAAACTCCACCACCCCCCCTTGTTG
Source organism: Triticum monococcum (assembly GCA_034509565.1). Lineage (NCBI taxonomy): Eukaryota > Viridiplantae > Streptophyta > Magnoliopsida > Poales > Poaceae > Triticum > Triticum monococcum. The sequence continues at coordinate 392,063,014 of CM067843.1, read as the reverse complement.
ATACCGCTGCATATGTAGTTTAGTTCTGATGTAAGTCTCGCTGAGTACCTTTGTACTCATGTTTGCTTAATTTATGTATTGCAGAGAGACTTCAGTCTCGCTAGTAGTTCCGCGTGGACTTCGACGTTTAGCTTGATACCTCAGCTACGATCTTGTGCCCTCGACAGGATTTGGTAGATAGTCAGGCTTCTTAGCCTTTTTCATTTATAGATGTCTGTACTCAGACATGTTAAGCTTCCGCATGTGTTTGATTTGTATGCTATGATTGTTGGGTCATGAGACCCATGCTTGTAATATCTCGCTCCTCGGAGCCTAATGAATAAATACTTGAGTTATAGAGTTATGCTGTGATGCCATGTTGTATTCACACATATCGAGCATATTGTGTGTATGATTGAAATGCTTGGTATGTGTGGGATCCGACTATCTAGTTGTTTATCCTTGGCAGCCTATCATATGGGGAAATGTAGTCTAGTGTTCCTCGAGCCATAGTAGTCCGCTATAGCCCGGTTCACCGGAGTCCTGCTAGCCCAGCACTACTGTTCAGGACACTTGACTGGCCGGCATGTGTTTCACTTCGTTCCTATGTCTGTCCCTTCGGGGAAATGTCACGTGGTGACATCCGGAGTCCTGCCTAGCCTGCTACAGCCCGGGTTACCGGAGTCCTGTTAGCCCAGTGCTACAGCCCGGATTCACACGCTGTTGACCGACATGCTCGAGGTTGATTCAAGTATGCCTGTCCCCATGGGGTAGTGCCGCTTTGGGTTCACGACTAGCCATGTCGGCCCGGGTTCTTTGTCATATGGATGCTAGCGACACTATCATATACGTGAGCCAAAAGGCGCAAACGGTCCCGGGCCAGGTAAGGTGGCACCCGTGGAAATACCGTGCGTGAGGCCACAAAGTGATATGATGTGTTACATGCTAGATCGGTCTGACCTAGGATCGGGGTCCCGACATTTCGCTAGGACATCTGTTGTGACAATTCCACGATAGGGACTGAGACTGACACGTAGACCAGCGCTGAGACTGAGACCGGCGCTGAGACTCAGACCAGCATCAAGACCGGCGCTGAGACTGAGACCGGCGCCGCCTCAGGGAGCAGAGCCGGTATAGAACCGAAAGCAAAGAGGCGACGACTTCCTAACAAGCTCAGGACTACTAGACTGGTGGTCAAGGACGTGGACGACGGCAATTTTGAGCCAAACGCGCTCGAGGAAGCGCGCGCGTGATACGACAATCAAATTGGCTGCATCATACGGACAACCGCCACCATCAAGGATGAGAAACTAAACAAGTTAGATAATATGAGGCCCGCCCTCCTAAAGAAGTTGCACGAGAAATTCTTGTTCTCGCGCCGGAATGAAATGGATTATAAAGATCCAGATAAGGACCCAGCAATGAAGAAGATAAACAAACACGCCATGAGAAAGTTTAGCGTTGCGTTGGCTGCCTGGAAAGAAAGGGTGAAATATCGGATCTTCAACGAAAAGGAACCCTACTACGAGATTGTAAAGGATAATCCGACAATCACGCAGAGCAAATTCAACGCGGCTTATGAGGCCGAAGATGCCAAAAAAAAGTCAGAGTACATGAAGGGGCTTCAATAGAAGAACATTGGGTGCCACCACCTCGGAAGCCGTGGTTACGGCGGGAAGAGGTCCATAATGGCCAAGGAGGATGCGGAAGCCGCGAGTCTGGGCATCCCAGACCCCTTGGCAGAGTTCACCGTCCCGCAGGAGCGTGACGTCGTCAGGGCCCGGCAACGTTGGGACCCAGCGAAGAAGGTTTTCGAGAAGAACGCGGTCACGATGGAGTTCATTAGACTGCTGGTAATTTTATTTTCTGATCAATTCGGCTGCACGTTAGTCATATTTGTAAACGATCCTTGTGCCTTTTGCAGAGAGAGCAGCATAGGATTGCGGCCGAAAGTGACTCGCCGTCTGAGGCGTTGGCGAGGCCCAAGTGGGACACTCCATTCAACCGGGCGTTGAACTTATTGAAAGGACTCCCGGTGGAGACTCAACAGTCGTATGGACGCGTGCATGGTGTCGGAGATGGCGCCACGTGGAAGAAGTACTACCGTGAGACCACTGAGGAGAGAAAGGAAAGACAGAGGTTAACTGAAGAAAACATCGACAAGAAGGTTGAGATAAATGTTGAAAAGAAATCGTCTGAGACAGTCGCAACAGTGGTAGCTGCTGCAAAACAGGTGCTTGTAGATATGTCTACTACCTTGGTTCCGGCCGTTTTCAATTGGATCAGGCAAAATCCAAAAGAAAAAAATGCAGCGGACTTTCCCCTTGCTGACTTCCTTAGGAGCAACTCGACTAGCGTTGCACCAGCACCAGCACTGGCTCCTGCACCTACTCTGGCACTGGCTCCTGCACCTGCTCCTGCATCGGCTCCTGCACCTGCTTTGGCACCGGCTTCCGCACCTGCTCCGGCACTGGCTCTGGCACCGGACATGCTCGGCGGTGCTTCGTCTTTGGCTGAGCTCGACGCCCTCACGGTATCTGTCACACTGCCCCCCTTCAATAAATGTATAATCTCCCATTTTCGTTGCCTTTCGGATGTCTCACAGCGCAGACTTTTCTATGCAGGCCGACGAAACCCCGTGCACCATATTGTACACCATCGACGACCAGAAGGTGGACGTGGGGAAGGCGATGATAATGGATCCGAAGGAACCATTGTTCCACAGCCGGCCGATCTCCCCAGAAGTCTTCAAGGTTTCCGTGGCCAGTGTCAAACCGGGCCACGAGAATTTGGCACCTCCGGTACTAGTGGGGGATGACGACGAGACCCCACGGCAGCTTGGTGATTGTTGCAATGGGTGGGTCCTGTTGTGGCCAAAGAGTCTGCTTCATCTGGAGGTGGCCGGGAGCACACCCATGATCACACAATTAGGTATGAACATCAATACCTCGCCTACTCCATTAGTCGCTGGTGACGTCGCCATCGATGAGGATGACGATGACGATGACGATGAGGATGACACTGGTTTGAGCCTCATGAGTCGGTGCCTGAATTGCCGCCTCCGGAGTCTGAACGTATTATGGACAACCTTCCGGTAGTAAAGAAGTCTAGGAAGAGACCGAGGAAAGGCACAAAAGCTGCTTCTATGATCCAGCCGCCTCAGCAGCCTCGGGTTTAAGACCGTATAGATATCCCCGGTGCGGCAAAATGGCATATCCCCGGTCAACCAATCCTACCTGAAGCAGCGCTGCGGGCCAGATTCGGTGATTTAAGGAGACTTCATGACGATGTGCTGCGGATAGAGAAAGGCCTCATCGCCTCAAAAAATCCAGGATACCCACTCTACGTGGTTAACGTGCCGCAGGGATTGTCGTACGTCGACACATTCCTAGCGGAGAAGTTCTTCCTTCGATTTGGTTACATCTTCGACATGTTTCACTTGAAGAAGCTGGATTATGTGTTTGTCTGCCTTTATGCTTTGCACATGAACTACCTCATCAGGGTTGAGCAGATACCTTATATCTTTGTCGCTGACCCGTACTTCATGCACGAGGCCTTCTTGGGAGTCTGCGCAAAGCACTGTGAATACGCGAGGGAATACATCGTCAATTTCATGCTCGCCAATAAGGACCATGAGGTGATTCTCGTGCCTTACCATGTAAGTCATCTGCGCGGATATCCTTCCTTTCATTTCAATCATTCATTTGCACGGTGGAGGCTAATTAATTTGAGGAGTACTTATTTTGCGCAGCGGCGGGCGCGCCGTCCTCATCATCCTCTACCCCCGATACTCCCACGCTCTTTACTTGGACTCGTCGAAGAACATTAACAAACATGATTACACCCACATCAAGTCTTTTCTCAACAGTGCTATGTTTTACTATGGCACACGGGGTGGAGAGGTCAAGGACAAGAAGAAAAAGGACGGCGGGCCCGCCTTCGGCCATAAGACCGACTTCTGTTGCATCCAGCAACTGGGTGATTCTATTAATGATGGATTCTATGTCCTACACCAGATGCTGGAGTACAAACGGGATCACCAGAACCTTCGCATGTCACCTACATCCGGCGATGCCCATATTCTGCAATGGGCAAAGAACTTAGGAGATATAGAGGATCGTCGTCTTCGAGCTGAGTTCTATCACATCCAGCATGAACTTGCCCAAATCATCATGAAGGAGGTCGTCAAAAAAACAGGGATGTTCTACGAAGAAGGACAAATGTCGCGGCAAGACGTCCGAACACGCCTCCAAGCTCAGCATCTCGACCTGAAGCCTTTCACTAAGCTCGGAGACTATCTCCCTGACTTGGATGGATGTCACGACATGGAGTGATTGTCGATATATGACAATGTGTCTGTTTAGTCCATACTATCTGTATGACGAAACTTTGAATTATGCATGACGAAACTTTATTTGTGATGTAATTAAACCATCCTCCTCGACTAGCGAAGATCACTCTAGTTAGGGAATTTTGGGTACAATGAACTTTGTTATTTATGCTTATGATATGTTGCGTCTATCTTTTCCAAGTTTGTCTCTTTCTGTTGCTCAACTATATATGTTGCATATCATCGACTCATGTGACGATGCAGGTGTATAGATCATCGATGGCGAAGAAGTGCTACGCCAGGAGTATACGACGAGTGGCCGGAATGTCAGGCCCAGGTGTATCGGTTTTCGGTTTCCGAGCGACAGCTAGTAGTTAGTTTAGGTTCATGCAAAGTGATAGCTCTGCTCGTGTATATCATTGTTTAGATGGATGATGATGTAGTTGCAAGTAATCGAGATTTGTATCGCTGTTTTCGAGATGATGACAAGAGACCACTTTGTGTTGGATGATGATTATGATGATGACATGATCTCATGAGACTATTTGTATGTATATGCTATGATTACATTTGTATGTGTATCATATGCTAAATATTATTGTATAAAGCCTATTCAAATACAAAACAAATATGCAGAAAAAAACTACTAAAATTAGCAGTAGCGAGTGGAGAAAGGTTAGCAGCAGCGCCATAGTAGCAGTAGCACGTCCAGGCAAAGCGCGCTAGAGCTACTAGCAGTAGCGAGCTTCCACAAAGCGCTCTGCTGCTACACTTGTATAGCAGTAGCGCGGGTGTGCACGCGCTACTGCTACGGATTAGCTGTAGCGCCTTATTAGTAGCGCCGGTCCCCGCGCTACTGATATACCTAGAACCCGTGTTGCTGCTAGCCTTTTCCCTAGTAGTGTTAGCAGCGACGAATCCTACTGTTCGCAAGCAACAGGGTCAGTGGCGGCGTTAGCCACCAGGGAGGCGGAGCGGCGAGGAGCGTTGTTGCTCACGGGTGCCCTCTGAGCAACACGAGCAGCCCGGTGCTCGGCACAGACACGGCGAGCATCGGCCATAGGAGCTACGGAACAGCGGTGGAGCGAATGATGGAAGAGAGGCTTCAAGACGCCCCTACCTGGCGCGCCAAATGTCGGATTCAGGGCTCCGCGGACCCAAGAAAGGTTCGAACTCTAGGGCATGCGCGAAGAACTCAACCTATCCAGCCTACCAGCCCATCCCCCATGACCTAGATTGATTCACACGAACAAGGAAGAAGATGAACATAGCAGTTTACCCAGGTTCGGGCCATGTTACGGTGTAAGAGACTACTCCTGCTTGGGGTGGATTGGCCGCACGAGGGGCTGAGGATGAAATAGTACAAGGGATGAACAACCTCTCTAGGTCTATGGGCGAGGGAAAATGACTTGACCCCCGTTGTTGGTGTCAAAACCGGCCAATCTCAGGTAGGGGGTCCCAAACTATGCGTTTGAGGATCGAGGGTAATAGGGGACAAGTGGGACACAACGTCTACCTTGGTTCAGGCCCTCTTAATGGAGGTAAAACCCTACGTCCTGCTGGATTGTATTTGATGAGTATAGGGGTTACAAGAGTTGATCTACCTCGAGATCATAATGGCTAAACCCTAGATGTCTAGCCTATGAGAGTTATGATAGCCTCTACGGACTAAACCCTCTAGTTTATATACACACCGGAGGGGCCTAGGGTTGTATAGAGTCAATTTGTGGGGGAAGGAAATAACATATTCGGACACCAATCTTGCTATCCACGCATAGGGTAGTCTCAACCGGACACGAGGGGAAGTCTTCTGCTTGTATCTCCATGGCCCATTAGTCCGGCCCATATCGAATAGCCCGGGTACCCGAGGACCCCTTAATCCAGGACTTCCTCAGTAGCCCCTGAACCAGTCTTCGATGATGATGTGTTCGGCATGCGGAATATCTTCGGCATTGCAAGGCAGGTTCCTCCTCTCGAATACTTTAAAATAGTTTTGTGAACAAATGAACTGTATCCGACTTTGTACAATTTTTACAACCCTTAGCCACGAAGGCCAGATATCCAAACAAAACAGTGTCTCTTTACTGACAACTTTTTTCGGAGAAACGTCATATTTGGCTCTTTAACTTCGAACCGTTTTCACGACTCTCGCTTCGCGTTTTGAGGCATAGCCTCCATTGGCACTTCTTGTAAAACACAGATCGTGCCCGCCCATTACGAGATCCTCATCAATACCGTTTTTGGGTAATCCAAGTGTGCCGCTCTCACGATATCTTTGGGGACAAGCGAGTTTTAAGACTTGAGAGGGGGCGTTTGGTATTTCACTGTCTATAAGAGGGCAAAGAATCTTCCTTTTTCACCCACGCCTTCTTTTCGCCCTACCTTCCCATCTCCAAGCTCCAGCGCCCAAACTTCAATCTTTCCCACCGCCACCAACCTCTCCAGCCATGTCTGGATCCGGTTCTAAGGGCAAGCAGGAGGCCACCTGTGTCACGGAGAAGGACATCAAGGAGATCTGAGGTGCGGGCTACCTGCCCGCGGATATCGCACACCGGCTTCCTAACAAGGATCAGAGCGTCCCCACCCCGGAGCCCGGCGAGAGGGTAGTATTGTGATGCCCTGAGTCCGATGCGCTAGTTGTCTTCCAGTTATTTGCCATCATTGCCAGGTCATTTGCTTGTGTGTTGCATTTTTCCATGTCATCATGTGCATTTCATCTACATGTTTTCCAAAACTTGCATCCGTCCGGGTCTCCCAGTTCTCTCCGTTGTCCGTTTCGAGCCCTTTCACTCTCACACACACCCGCCGCACCTCTCAGATCTTGTTTCATGAGTGGTAGAAAAACTTTCTCGGAATGGGACAAGATTTGTCGGGTGGTCTTGGTATACCACTGGTAGAAAGCATGTCAAACTTTGTTCCATTTGGAGGTCATTTCATGCCCCCAACGGTTAACATTTTAACCATCGGACACCTTTCTCCTTGCAGCCCAGCACCCCTCCACCACAGCCCACTAGCTCATCTAAACCCCATCCATACACTTCACACCGTTGGATCACGGTCATGTGGGCGAAAACCGCACCTCAATAGCCCTCTCCTAACTCCCTCTACCTATAAATAAGCCTCCCCCTCCTCTAATTTCGGGTAAAAACCATAGCCTCCTCCACGCCGCCGGACACGTCGGCCGCCGGCCAGATGCGTCCAGCCGATGCCCGTGCCCAATCCCGTGCTGCCATGTGTCATCCTGGTCGCCTCCACTGCTCGGGCCTGAGGCCGGCCCGCCCCGTGCCGCCCGCTCCTCGCTAGCGCCACCACGCGTCGCGCTACCGGCCGCCGTCTTGCCCAGCCGCCGTGCTGCGCTGCCGCCCCCGCGTGCCGCCGCCGCACGCTCCGCCTCGCCGCCCGGGCCATCGAAGGTCGCCGCCCCGCCGCTGCCAACTCCAGTCGTCATCGTCTACTCCGGCGAGATCCGCGGATCGGGATCAGATCCACCGCCTCGCCCAACCAAATGCCGGCCCCATCCCTGGATCCCTCCGTCCCGGAATCTCTGTCCCGTTTTTCTGCGAGGTGAAATTTTGGCTAAGTCTGGGAAAAATCATCATAATTTATTCATGTTTGCCATGTCACAACTTTGTGCATGTGGCTCCGTTTTGCATCTATGATATATCAAAATGTTCATGTCTTAATGCTCTACATGATGGTTTCATTTTCATTCATATTCATGTTCATCGTGATGCCATTATCCTTGTTGCAAAAGTGTTAAATGTTATAATCTGCTAGAAATTGTCATAACTTACCGATTTGTCTTTTTCATAGAATTTTGTGTGATTATCTTGCGAGCACATTCATGTCATCTTAAAGTGGTGCAATCCATGCATTTTTTTGTGCCCTGCGGTGGCTAGCAGAAACATGAAAAGTAGGGTACTTGTTGTTGCTGATTTCAATGACAGCGTTTTCTGCAAGTCTGAACCTGCTATATTATCTGGCCACGTTAACTTGATACTACTAGTGAATCCCTGCATAATTTGGATATGCTCAGTAAGGATGTTTTGTAGATCATGTTATGCTCTATCAATCCATGCCCTTGCTTGCAATTATGACCAGTTGTAGCTTGTCATCACCATGCTCTCAATTTGCTAAATAATGTTTCTGCCAGTCTGTTAGTAGTAAGTTCATTCTTGCCATGTGAATAGCTAGTGATTTATGCATCATGTGACCATGTTCTTGCCATGAGTAGCTTAAAAACATGTCTTCTTGCTGTTGGTTATATTCGCACGCCATGGTATGCTTTGAAATGACTTGCACAAGCTTGCAAACATGCCTACTTGTCATTGTTCCTACCATGTTCGGTTTATTTCACTGTCTGTGAATCTGTTATCATTTGCAATCTTGCCATGATGTTTTGAGCATTTCTATTGTTTTCTAGCATTAGCTCAGTGTTTATGTTTTGTACTGCTTGACATGTAGATGCTTGCCATTCCCTTTGATGGCATGAAATGTTCCTGCAGATTACACTTTTGTTGTCTGAAAGTATGCATCATGAATCTGTTTTCTGCCTTACTCTGTTTTTCGCCAAGTCTGAGAATCTGTTATGATTTGCAATCTTGTCTTGATAAATTCCATTGATCTAGAGGTTATATGGAGATCCTTACTAATCATGTTTTTTCATGTATAACATGTACTTTAATGCCATGCTTTTGGTTGCTATAATCTTGCAGTGTAGCATGCTTTATCGATGCCTCCAGCATGTCAACATGTTATTTCTGCTCACATGTATGCCCTGTTTTTCACTAAGTCATAATATGTGTTACGAAGTTGCCTTTTGCTTTGATCATGTTGGGTTAATATTGATGCCTATGAACCTGATCCTTGATGATATATGAAGCATGCAATCTATACTTTAAGTGCATGTCATGTTTATACCCATATGTTTCTTGTAGCATGTTGTTTCCTTGATTATAAAGTGCTTATTTGCTGTTTTTTGGAAATTGTGTTTGAAACTTGTATTGAGTGTATGTGTTGAATCGTGGCTCCGTTTGGAGCATGCTCTATATGTAACTTTCTTGGTTTTGCATGTAGTTTCATCATGCCATGTTGCATCCATGTTTTGGAGTGTTGGTGATTATGTTTTGCTTGCATTTGCATCAATGCCATGTTTAACTTGTTTTGCTCATATCTTCTAGGCTGTAGCTCTGAATTAAATGAAGTTTATATCTAACTTGACTAGAAACACGTGTAGATCATCATGGTGCACTTTAACTTGCTGTTTAACAACTTCAACATAATTTGTTATTCATATCTGAAGCAATTTCAAAATTTGCATATGGGGAGTTTCCGGAAGTGTTATGTGTTGATTCCGGCCTCATTTAAACTTGCCTTGATGTGTTATTCTTGTATGCATCATCTCTTGCCATGAGTAGCATCATTCAGCCTTATCATGCATCATACTTGGTTGAGCATCATGTCATGTTTATGTGTTGTGTGTTTACCATGTTGTTCGCTTCTTTTTGGTTGTGCTCCTTCTCGATAGTTCCTGTTTCATCATGATTGCGAGGATTCATTCGACTACGCCCGTTCGTCTTTTTCATGGACTCGTTCTTCTTCCTCGCAGGATTTCAGGCAAGATGACCGTCTCCTTGGATCTCACTACTATCTTTGCTATGCTAGTTGTCTCGATGCTATCGCTATATCACGCTACCTACCACTTGTTTATCAAGCCTCCCAATATGCCATGAAATGGCCTCTAACCTTTTTCACCAACCCAGCAAACCGTTGTTTGGCTATGTTACTGCTTTGCTCAGCCCCTCTTATAGCGTTGCTAGTTGCAGGTGCAGTGCAGGTTGTTCCATGTTGGGACATCGATATCATGGGATATCACAATATCTCTTATATAATTAATGCATCTATATACTTGGTAAAGGGTAGAAGGCTCGGCCTTTTGCCTGGTGTTTTGTTCCACTATTGCCGCCTTAGTTTTTGTCATACCGGTGTTATGTTCCTTCACTTTGAATAAAACTCCTTCGGCAAGACCCAATATTGGTTTTACCATTTGCTCAACATAATAACTAAACCTGATAATTAATTAATTCGCATAGGGGGTCGCATCCTCGAGGATTCTTTCAACATAATATAGGGGGGCCAGTGCTGATGGTGTTGGTCCCAAAACAGAGCCACTTGCGGTGCCACCCCTTCACCTGGGATTTTCGGTTGCTGTATGTAGTGTTCATCCGGTTGTGGCCTGATACGAGATACGCGTGGCTACTATCAGGGTGTCGGCACGCTGGGAGGTCTTGCTGCACTTGTTTTACCATTGTCGAAATGTCTTGGGCATCAGGATTCCGAGTTTGATCGGAGTGTCCCGAGATGGAGGATTGTCTCCGCGGATCGTGAGCTTGTCATGGGCTAAGTTGGGACACCCCTGCATGGTTTAAACTTTCAAGAGCCGTGCCCGCGGTTATGTGGCAGATGGGAATTTTTAATGTCTGGTTGTAGAGAACTTGACACCAGATTCGAAATAAAATACACCAACTGCGTGCGTAACTATGACTGTCTCTTTTCGAGTGAGTTTGAGAAGAGAACACGGTGGGGTTATGTTTGAATGTAAGTAGTTCAGGATCACTTCTTGAACATTACTAGTTTACGACCGTTTGCGTAGTTTCTCATCTTACTCTTGTACTCGTAAGTTAGCCACCATACCATGCTTAGCCGCTTGCTGCAACCTCACCACTTATCCAATCCTTACCCATTAAGCTTTGTTAGTCTTGATACCCATGGTAATGGGATTGCTGAGTCCTCGTGGCTCACAGGTTACTACAACAACAGTTGTAGGTATAGGTAATGCGATGATCATAACGTGAGAGCGATGTTTACTTGTTTTGGAGTTCTTCTTCTTCATCGATCTTGGGATAGGTTCCTGGTCGGTAGCCTGGGCTAGCAGGGTGGATGTCGTTTGAGTTTCTATTTGTGTTTCATCCATAGTCGGATGTTGATCTTATGTATGATGTTCAATGTATTCTGGTGGCATTTGTATGCCTTTGTATGTATCCCTATCTATTATGTAATGGTATGATGTAATGATATCCACCTTGCAAAAGTGTTTCAATATGCGGCTCTATCCTTGGTGGAACCCTCGAGTTCCTCTTGGATATCATCACATATTCAGTGTGACAAGTGTTCATCCCCCATTTCCTCCGAGGTCTAGGGTTTCCCCTTCATCCCTTTGTCCGGGGCCTCATGTTCTATTATGGGCTAGATTTCCATGATCTAGCCCCAAATTGTTTCCTTCACATCTCGGCGTTCATCGTCGTGTGTGAGGCTCTACTCCGCATCTCCCTACACTTCGACCAATGGCTTAAAGTATTCAATGTGAAGCCGAAGGTGGTAGATGGGCAGCATGCGGATTGCGGCGGGGCTATGGTCAGCAACCTTCCCAATGCTGCCTGGCCCAAAGGGGCTTTCGTGGAGACAATCAATGTGTGGCAGCAGGAGTGGTTCTACATCACCGAACCCGGAATGCCAAGTGGGCGGCCGCACCTGACTTCAGATTCGGACCCCCGATGAGACTCACCTCATGGACCGCCAAGGGCCTTGATTAGGCGTCCCAGCCAAAGGTGATGATGCTGCAAAAGTGCATCTCTAATGTGTTGGGCAAAAACACTGGACTCACCAACGTGATCCAGGTGATACTCTTCTGTCGTGTTCTCCCCTGTCAAATCCGGGCCTCCCCTATGTGGGAGTTCAATCCGGATGAGCCCCGGACCTTGAAGCGCATCTTCGACACCACGCGCAAAGATATATGGAAGAAGCTTTTCAACGCCCAAAACAATTGGCCCATGGAGCGAGGACATCGGGCTCGACATCGAGAACCCGGCCTCAGCGGTAAGCATGACCCTTTCGAAGACTTACTTGATTAGCACTTCGGATGTGATAAAAAATATATTTCCCCTGAGGGAGTCCTGGATTAGGGGGTATCCGGACAGCCGGATTATATCCTTTGGCCGGACTGTTGGACTATGAAGATACAAGATTGAAGACTTCGTCTCGTGTCCGGATGGGACTCTCCTTGGCGTGGAAGGCAAGCTTGGCAATACGGATATGTAGATCTCCTTCCTTGTAACTGACTCTGTGTAACCCTAGCCCCCTGCGGTGTCTATATAAACCGGAGGGTTTAGTCCTTAGGACCAAGAACAACAATCATACCATAGGCTAGCTTCTAGGGTTTAGACTATTCGATCTCGTGGTAGATCAACTCTTGTACTACTCATATTATCAAGAACAATCAAGCAGGACGTAGGGTATTACCTCCATCAAGAGGGCCCGAACCTGGGTAAACATCGTGTCCCCGGCCTCCTATTACCATCCGCCTTAGACGCATAGTTTGGGACCCCCTACCCGAGATCCGCCGGTTTTGACACCGACATTGGTGTTTTCATTCAGAGTTCCTCTGTGTCATCATCGTTAGGCTTGATGGCTCCTTCGATCATTGATAGTGATGCAGTCCAGGGTGAGACTTTTCTCACCGGACAGATCTTTGTATTCGGCGGCTTCGCACTGCGGGCCAACTCGCTTGGCCATCTGGAGCAGATCGAGAGTTACGCCCCTGGCCACCAGGTCAGGTTTGGAAACTTAAACTACACGGTCGACATCCGCGGAGGCTTGATCTTCGATGGATTCGAGCCCCTGCCGAGTGCGCCGCACGGTCACGATGAGCATGATTTAGCTCTACCATCGGACAGTGTTCAGGAGACCGCACCGGCAACTGCTCCGACCCTCAATTCAGAGCCAATTGCGCCATCCATGGACGGGTGGATAGACCCCGCCACGGAGGACGCATTCTCAGCGGCGATCGAGCTAATTATCGACCTTACCCTTCATGAGAGCCGTGACGCCAAACTGCCGGATTCTTCCCTGGCCACGGACTCCAAACCGCCTGCACCCATCCTATCGAATCTGACTGGGCGCCGATCATGGAGTTCACCCCACGGATATCTTTCAGCAGTCTCCCTTCGGTGACATACTGAACTCATTAAGGTCTATCTCCTTTTCAGAAGAGTCCTGGCCGAACTATGTCCGGCAGGATTGGGATGCGGATGACGAAGAAATTCGCCGCCCACCCTCCACCCACTTAGTAGCCACTGTCGACGATTTGACTGACACGCTCGACTTCGACTCCGAAGACATCGACGGTATGGACAATGATGCAGGAGACGAACAGGAACCACTGCCCATAGGGCACTAGACAGCCACCTCATCATATGATATATACATGGTGGACACACCCAAAGAAGGCAATGGCGACGGGACAGTGGAGGATGACCCCTCCAAGAAGCAACCCAAGCGCCGACGACAGCGGCGCTGCTCTAATTCTCACCAAAGCAAAAGCGGTGATACCGGCACAGGAGATAATAGCACTCCGGACAGTGCCGAAGATGACGACAATCCCCTCCAACAAGATTGAGAGCAGGAGGATGGAGAAGCCAACCCTCCCGAGAGAGCGGCAGATGGAGAGGCGGAGGATGATAATTACATGCCTCCCTCCGAAGACGACGCAAGCCTCGACGACGATGAATTTGTCGTGCCTGAGGATCCCGTCGAGCAAGAGCGCTTCAAGAGCCAGCTTATAGCCATGGAAAATAGCCTTAAGAAAACGCAACAACAGCTTCAAGCTGATCAAGATTTGCTAGCTGACAGATGGACTGAAGTCCTTGCGGCTGAGGAATATGAACTCGAACGCCCCTCCAAGAGTTACCCAAAGTGCAGGTTGCTACCCCGACTAGAGGAGCAAGCATTAAAACCTACATCTCCAGCGTATGACGCGGCTGATCGGCCACCTCGTGGCCGCGACAGAGAGGCATTTCAGCCAAAAGCTCAGCCCGCACCCCGACGCCACTCAAATAAAAATGTCAAGGCACGGGGAAACATGGTAGACCTACGAGATGTATTGGAGGACAAAGCAAAACATGCAAGATCGATCTACGGATCACGAGGGCGCGCCACTATGCGAGACGATAACCGTCACGCCGGATGCAGTAAAAGTAAATCCGGCCGGGCCGAACACAGCAGACAAGACTCATTTGAGCTGCGTCGCGACATAGCCTAGTATAGAGGCGCCGCACACCCCCTATGCTTCACAGACGAAGTAATGGATCACCAAATCCCAGAGGGTTTCAAACCCGTAAATATCGAATCATACGACGGTAGAACAGATCCTGCGGTATGGATCGAGGGTTCCTCCTACACATCCACATGGCCCGCGGTGACGATCTACACGCCATCAAATACCTCCCACTCAAGCTCAAAGGACCAGCTCGGCATTGGCTCAACAGCCTGCCAGCAGAATCCATTGGCTATTGGGAAGATATAGAAGCCGCATTCCTCGACAACTTCCAGGGCACTTATGTGCGACCACTAGATGCCGATGACTTGAGCCACATAATTCAGCAGCCAGAGGAATCGGCTAGGCAATTCTGGACGTGGTTCCTGACAAGTAAAAATCAAATCGTTGATTGTCCGGATGCAGAGGCCCTAGCAGCTCTTAAGCACAACATCCGCGATGAGTGGGTCGCCCGGCACCTTGGCCGGGAAACGCCGAAATCTATGGCAGCCCTCACGACACTCATGACCCGCTTTTGCGCGGGAGAGGATAGCTGGCTGGCTCGCAGCAATAATATATCAAAGAACCATGGTACTTCGGATACCAAGGATAGCAATGGCAGGTCACGTCACAACAAACACAAGCGCCGCATCAACAGCAACAATATCGAGGATACGGCAGTCAATGCTAGATTCAGAGGCTCTAAACCCGGTCAGCGGAAAAAGCCATTCAAAAGAAGCGCTCCGGACCCGTCCAGTTTGGACCATATACTCGATCGCTCGTGTCAAATACACGGCACCCCCGACAAGCCAGCCAACCACACCAACATGGAATGTTGGGTGTTCAAGCAGGCCGGCAAGTTAAATGCCAAAAACAAAGATAAGGGGTTACATAGCGATGACGAGGAGGAGCCCCGGCCGCCGAACACCGGAGGACAGAAGAGGTTCCCCCCACAAGTGCGGATGGTGAACATGATATACGCAACCCACATCCCCAAGAGGGAGCGGAAGCATGCGATAAGGGACGTATATGCGTTGGAGCCAGTCACCCCAAAGTTCAACCCATGGTCCTCCTGTCCGATCACCTTCGATCGCAGGGACCACCCCACTAGTATCCGTCACGGCAAATTCGCCGCACTGGTCCTAGAGCCAATCATCGATGGATTTCACCTCACTCGAGTCCTTATGGACGGCGGCAGCAGCCTGAACCTGCTTTATCAGGACACAGTGCGCAAAATGGGTATAGACCCCTCAAGGATCAAACCCACAAAAACGACCTTCAAAGGCGTCATACCAGGTGTAGAGGCCCATTGCACAGGCTTCGTCACACTGGAAGTGGTCTTCAGATCCTCGGATAACTTCCAAAGCGAGGAGTTAATCTTCGATATAGTCCCGTTCCGCAGTGGCTATCACGCACTGCTCGGGCGAACCGCATTTGTGAGATTCAACGCGGTATCGCATTATGCATACCTCAAGCTCAAGATGCCAGGACCTCGGGGGGTCATCACAGTCAATGGAAACACAGAGCGCTCTCTCCGCATGGCGAAGCACACTGCGACCCTCGTAGCAGAAGCACAAAGCAGCCTCTTCAGGCAATCCACCAGTTCGGCGATTGAACACCCGGACACTGTCAAGCACGCCCGAAGTAATCTACAACAAGACCGCCTGGCACGTTCCAAGCTCGCATAGCAATGCGGCCCCCACCCCAGTCCCACCCAAACGGCGAAATTCGTGCCACGCGTACATAATTACGCATGAAAATACCATGGGCATATGTGGGGGGGCATGACTATGGCACGCCCCAAAACGCGTCTCAACTGCACTAGGGGCTTCCCGCTTTGTTATTTTTTCTTTCTGTAAGGACTTTACTCTCTGGAAACCCCGTCCGGCAGTACGATTGCCGGACACACGATACAACAACCAAGGAGGCAGAAAGCTATGTTGCACCATGGAATTCCCAGGTTGTCTCTGATAACGAGTGAAATATCTGCTTTAAATACCATTCCTTAGCTTGCCCTTGGAGGGGACATGTCAAATAGTCCTATTTTTGCTTATCGCACTACTTGTATCATTCTGCTTCGACGCACCTTTTTTAATAAACAATGCATAGCACTAGACTATTACCGCATTCTCTATTCTTTTTTATATATATGTTCATTCATGACATTCAGCACCCGTACACTCTGGTATGGCCAATACACCAGGGGCTTAAGCGTACCCCATAATACGGTGTGAGAAGTCCGAACACTTTTGATAGTGCGGCACCCCGAACTTATAGCATTATATGCATCAACTCCGAATCATGTCTTGGGTGAGTAGTTGGGTTTGCCCGGCTCCCATGTTTTGGTACCTTACGTTCCGCTATATCGACTAAGGTAGCACTGGGAGAACTACGGCGATTGTGCCCCGGTTCATCTGGGCAAGCACCTCAGTAGAGAAAGCTAAAATTGACTGTCGTGATAAGGCGAGAGCTGGTCGCTGTTCGAGAAGTCTCGAGTCCCTAAAGACTTGACATTTAGGGCGAGGAGTCGGCTTTGTCCGGCTTAGGCGTGTATAGCGCCCCGAATTCGGCCATCCGAATACTAGGGGCTCCAGCAAAATTTAAAATTGTAGACTTTGATGGCTAAGTGAGAGTGATAAAGCATTATAGTCCGATTGCCTTGTTCGAAAAAGAGTGCTCAGATTTATCCCGAACACCCCAGCACTCGTGGCATGGGGGCAGAAGCCGACGATTAGCCATCCCTCAGATTTGATAAACAGCCGCACAGAAGGTAATATTTTAAATTCAAACAAGCGTTGCATAGTGCACATGAACAAGTTTTCATAATACAGGATCACATGAGCAAGTTCATTCAAAAATTACATCCTTCGCACACTCGTCCGCCACAAGACGGGCACCCTTCAGGACACCCTCATAATACATTTCAGGGTGGCGATGCTCCTTACCCTGTGGCGGCCCCTCCATCACCAGCTTCTCGGCGTCCATCTTGGCCCAGTACACCTTCGCACGGGCAAAAGCCCGGTGTGCACCTTCGATGCAGACGGACCGCTTTATGACTTCCAGCCATGGGCAGGCATCCACAAGCCGCCTCACCAGGCCAAAGTAGTTTTTGGGAAGGGAGTCGCCAGGCCACATCCGGACTATGAGGCCCCTCATGGCCTGTTCGGCCGCCTTGTGCAGCTCGACCAGTTGCTTCAGCTGGTCGCTCACAGGCATCGGGTGTTCACTCCCAGTATACTGAGACCAAAACAACTTCTCTGTCGAGCTTCCCTCCTCGGCCTAGTAGTACTTTGCGGCATCTGACACGCTGCAGGGAAAAGCTGCGAATGCTCCTGGAGAGCTCCGGACTCGGGTAAGTAACAAGTAATTTACTTTCACATGCTTGCTTTGCATAATGAATGCCTTACCCGCCGCTATCTTCCTCATTGCCTCAATTTCCTGGAGGGCCTTTTGGGCATCAGCCTTGGCACACTTTCTGCTCTCGAGGGTCGCGGCAAGCTCGGACTCTCGCGTCTTCGAGTCAAGCTCCAAAGTCTCATGCTTCTTCACGAGAGCCTGGAGCTCTTGTTGCACCTCGCCCACCCGTGCCTCCTGTTTGTCCCGCTCGGTGCGCTCCTTGGCCGCTTTGTTTTCGGCCTCAGACAGCGCTTGCTTCAGGGTCACCACTTCGGTTGTGGCCCCTGGCACATCCATGATGATCCTATCATTTTGCAACCACATCTTTATATATATATAGACAAGGTATTACTTACCTTTGTTCTCCTCGAGCTGCCTCTTGGTAAGGCCGAGCTCTTTCTCGGACCGCTCGAGGTTCTGCTTTAGTGCGGCGACCTCCGCAGTCAGTGCGGCAGAGGTCAGCAGCGAAGCCTGCATACACATATAGACATACTTATATTAGACTCCTACAAATATTATTTGATCCTCTATTCGGCTTTTCTTTGTGAACACCAAACAGACCATCGGGGGCTACTATCTATGCGGTAATATTTTCCTATATTTTAAATACTTACCTCAAAGCCTGTTAGAACTTACTAGATTCGCAGGGTGCATCGCGCTTAGCCCGCGGTCCTCAGTAAGGGGAGGGGGGACCTCGGCGCCCTTGAACAACACCTTCCAGACGTCCTTATGCGTCATGTCGAAGAACTCGCGTAGAGTCTGGTGCTGGGCCGGGTCGAACTCCCATAAGTTGAAAGCCCATTGTTGACATGGGAGGATCCGGCGGAAGAGCATGGCCTGGACTATGTTGACAAGCTTGAGTCTCTTGCCTATCATGTTCCGGATACACTTCTGGAGTCCGTCCAGCTCCACCGATGAGCCCCAGGACAGGCCCTTCTCCTTCCAGGAAGTAAGCCGAGTGGGGATTCTGGATCGAAACTCGGGGGCCGCCACCCAGTTGGTGTCGCGCGGCTCGGTGATGTAGAACCACCATGATTACCACCCCTTTATGGTCTCCACGTAGGAGCCCTTGAGCCATGTAATGTTGGGCATTTTGCCCACCATGGCTCCGCCGATTCCACTTGTTGGCCGCCTACTACCTTCGGTTTGACATTGAATGTCTTCAGCCACAGGCCGAAGTGGGGCCGGACGCGGAGGAAAGCCTCGCACACGACGATGAACGCCGAGATGTTGAGGATGAAATTCGGGGCCAGATCATGGAAGTCCAGCCCATAATAGAACATAAGGCCACGGACGAATGGATGGAGGGGAAACCCCAGTCCGCGGATGAAGTGGGTGAGGA
Organism: Triticum monococcum; assembly: GCA_034509565.1. Taxonomy (NCBI): domain Eukaryota; kingdom Viridiplantae; phylum Streptophyta; class Magnoliopsida; order Poales; family Poaceae; genus Triticum; species Triticum monococcum. Next base: position 392,043,877 of record CM067843.1, on the reverse strand, counting down.
AAACCACCCTTTCGTAAGGTTCCAGGGTAGGGACGATCTGCCCCGCGGCTGGTGGCCGGTGCGCGATATCCGCAGCTAAGTATCCAGCCCCGCGTAGCTTTTTGATGTCTCCCTCCATGACGGAGGAGACCATCCACTTGCCTCCCGCTTCGGACATGTTTGGAGAGAGTTGAGGAGAAGGATGTGGACTTGGGCGCTGGAGCTCGAGTGCGCGAGAATGAATGAGCAAGGAGGAAGAAGGCGTGGGAAGAAAAAGGTGAACCCTTATACCTTTATAAGGGCGGATGAAAACTATGCGCCCCCACCATCCTGGTAAAACTCGCTTATTCCCCAAGCGCCGTAATTGATGGCGCAGTTGGGTTACCCACGTCTGTATTGATGGGAATCCCATAATAAGGGGACACGATCTCTGCTTCGACTAAATGTGCCAAGGAAACCGCCTCGCGAAACAGGCTGAGTTTGGTTGTGAAAGACGATTCGAATGGTGACCTGGGTGTGGTGTGATGTCACATTGTGAAATGCATCGGCAGATTAGATTTGTGGAAATATTATACTCTCTATGGTTGTATGTGGAACTTGTTTTGCAGAGCCGGACACAATCCTCGTATTCAAAATCTTCTATGAAGTATTCGGAGGAGGAACCCGCCTTGCAATGCCGAAGACAATCTGCGCGCCAGACTCATCATCATTGAAGCCTGGTTCAGGGGCTACTGAGGGAGTCCTGGATTAGGGGGTATCCGGACAGCCGGATTATGTCCTTTGGCCGGACTGTTAGACTATAAAGATACAAGATTGAAGACTTCGTCCCGTGTCCGATGGGACTCTCCTTGGCGTGGAAGGCAAGCTTGGCAATATGGATATGTAGATCTCCTTCCTTGTAACCGACTCTGTGTAACCCTAGCCCCCTCCGGCGTCTATATAAACCAGAGGGTTTAGTCCGTAGGACCAAGAACAACAATCATACCATAGGCTAGCTTCTAGGGTTTAGCCTATTCGATCTCGTGGTAGATCAACTCTTATACTACTCATATTATCAAGAACAATCAAGTAGGACGTAGGGTATTACCTCCATCAAGAGGTCCCGAACCTGGGTAAACATCGTGTCCCCAGCCTCCTATTACCATCCGCCTTAGACGCACAGTTCGGGACCCCCTACCCGGGATCCGCCGGTTTTGACACCGACATCCCCCTTTTCACATAGGGCTGGATGAAGAAAGCGGAGCAGATTGACTACTCGGCGCCACTGCCGGAGAATCCGGCCACTCCCCAGCTGATGGAGATGCTAGTTTCGACACCGTACCAGGCGCCGGAGAAGAAGGATAAGAAGAAGGGCAAAGAGGCCAAGGGCGGCCCTAGACACAAAGGTCCTTCGTATGCCATCTCCAAAGAAACTGAAGCCCTCTCCTCCCACGAGGGAGACGAGGAAGAAGAAGACGGGGAAGTAGAAAGCGACTCCCCTCGCAAGGGGAGGAAGAAGAAGAGGATGGCCTCCAAAGACCCAGAGGGGAGACGTCCAAGAGGGGGAAAATTGTCCTCTAGGACAGTTCGGACTCAGAGTCCGAACATATCCAAAAGAAGCTACCTATTGCGAAGCCCATGGCCGCATTGTAAGTGTTTGAATACTCATTGTTTATTTTTAGTCCTTCCTTTCTATTATATAAGTTATTTTGCTATGTGCTCTTCAGCCATCCATGCGAGCTTCCGAACATTCCGTTATCGGAGGGGAGCTCTCTGCCGCCCGAGATGGCAGAGAGCGAGACACCGCCACGTGCCTCCTCTCCTGTCACCATGGATGACACTGAGGTGTTGTCTAGAAGGAACTCTCCAAGCCACGAAGGGGCGGGTGAGGCTGTCGAGAAGGCAGCTGAGGGTAATGCCTCGGTCGCTAAAGACATAGGGGAGGCAACCCCTATGGCAACCGATGGTGGGAATCCCCAACAATTCGGGCCCCAACCAGACACCGTTCCGGAGACCAATGCGGCTCTGGGATCAGGTGAGCAACCCCCTGCAACAGAGGGGGGAGGAACATCGGCTCCATCGGTGACCTCCACTAATCTAGAGGCACCAAACACTCTAATGGAAGCACTGCAATGTGCTTCCATCGTGGAGGAGCACCGCACCTTGATGGGTGCGGTAGCAAAGAAGGTTCAATCTGCTAAGAGAAGACTGAACGAAGCCTTCCATAGCCTATTGACAGGCTTTGAGGTATGCGACGTAATGTTATAAAACATTTTTTGTTTCGTATAGAGGAATATAAATGTATATAGACAATAGCCCATGAGCCTCTGTCTGGTTAGAAAAGCCGGACAGAGGATCCATATAGTATTCGATAGAGTTGACATACTATTCTATCGTTGTAACAGGCTTCCCTGCTAGCGGCGACTGCCCAGGCCGCAGAAGTGTCCGAACTTAATTGGAAGCTTCAATTGGCCGATGGAGAGATCAACCAGGTGAACAAGCGGTTTGATGAAATGCAAGGTATGCGCCTAGTGTTAAAAGTGTAGTTGTATCTCATAGCTATATTCAGAGACTAACTCATGTAATGTTCGATTATGAGCATAGTTGGGGCAGCCAAGGTCGAGACCCTCAAAGGCGCCCTTGCTAAAGCCCAACAAGAGGCGAAGACTAACAAGGCAGCCGCTGACAAAGCGGCTCCAGAGCTGAAAATCAAGCAGGCCGCCCACCGCCAACACGAAGCTCGCGTGGCCGAAATCGAGATGGAGCTAAAGGATGCCATCCTCAAATGCGAGGAACTGGAGCAGAAGACTTTGGCCCAATTGACCGAACTTGGCAAGGCTCTTCAGGAGGCTAAGGAGGCACGAGTCGAGTCCCAAGGTGCTCGCGAGGAGATCCGGCAAGCGAAGTAGATAGCGGCTGGTAAGGCCTTTCTTTTGTAGAGTATATTCGAAGGTCAAAGATATGCTTTGCTCACTCGGGTGTGGAGCTCTCTAGATGCGTTTGCGGATCTATAGAGGAGTGCTGCCGATGCCGCACGGTTCTTCTGAGCCCGAGAGGGGAACTCGACCAAGAGGTTGTTCTGGTCGCAGTTTCTTGCGCCGAAGCATCCGACGCCCTTGAACGACCATATGAAGCAGCTGATGGAGCAGCATAGGGTGCCCGGTTTGGCCATGAAGTATTTAATAGTCCGGCTATGGCCAGCCGAACCCATTCCGAGTAGCTACTTCGGTTTGGTGAGGCGGCTCGTCGACGCGATGCCCCGGGTTGAAGTTGTGAAGCGTTCGGCGTGCATAGTGGGTGCTCGGATGGCCTTCGCCCATGTTAAGATGCATTGGGCAAAGATGAAGGCCACTGATGTCTACTACGCAACTTTATTCTTGTAAACACGTGTTGGGCCTCCAAGCGCAGAGTTTTGTAGGACAGTAGCAATATACCCTCAAGTGGATGCCCTAAGGTTTATCAATCCGTGAGAGGTGTAGGATGAAGATGGTCTCTCTCAAACGACCCTGCAACCAAATACAAGAAATCTCTTGTGTCCCCAACACACCCAATACAATGGAAAATTGTATAGGTGCACTAGTTCGGCGAAGAGATGGTGATAAAAGTGTAATATGGATGGTAGAAATATATTTTTATAATCTGAATAAATAAAAACAGCAAGGTAGAAAATAGTAAATAGGCACAAAAAATATCTTGCAATGCTTGAAAATGAGGCCTAGGGTCCGTACTTTCACTAGTGCAACCTCTCAACAATGCTAATACAATTGGATCATATAACCATCCCTCAAAGTGCGATGAAGAATCACTCCAAGGTTCCTATCTAGCGGAGAGCATAAGAATAAATTCTTTGTAGTGTACGAAACCACCTCAAAGCTATTCTTTCCGTTCGATCTATTCAAGAGTGCGTACTAAAATAACACAAAGCTATTCTTTTGGTTTGATCTATCCTAGAGTTCATACTAAAATAACACCAAAGCAAATTCATATTCGTACTACTCAATCCAACACAAAGAACTTCAAAGAGTGCCCCAAGATTTCTATCGGAGAAACAAAGACAAGAACATGCATCAACCCCTATGCATAGATTACCCCAATGTCACCTCACGAATCCGCGAGTTGAGTGCCAAAACATATATCAAGTGAATCAATACGATACCCATTGTCGCCATGAATATTCAATTGCAAGACATATATCAAGTGTTCTCAAATCCATAAAAGTATTCAATTCGATAACAACGAAATCTCAAAGGGAAAAACTCAATTCATCACAACAAGATAGAGAGGGGGAAACACCATATGACCCGACTATATTAACAAAGCCCGCGATACGTCAAGATCGTGACATGTCAAGAACACGAGAGAGAGAGAGCTTAAACACATAGCTACTGGTACAAACCCTCAGTCGCGAGGGTGGACTACTCCCTCCTCATCGTGGTGGCCGCCCGGATGATGAAGATGGCCACCGGAGATGATTCCCCCCCCCCTCCGGCAGGGTGCCGAAAAGGGTCTAGATTGGTTTTCGGTGGCTACAGAGCCTTGTGGCGGAACTTCTAATCTAGGTTAAACCCAAGGGTTTTCGGAATATTTGTGAATTTTTAGGGTAAAGAGGGGATGCGGGAGGCCATCGAGGTGGGCACAACCCACCTGGGGTGCATGGGCCCCCAGGCATGCCCTGGCGGGTTGTGCCCCCCTCGAGGCACTCCGAGGTGCTTCTCTAGCCCACTGGTGGTCTTCTGGTCCATAAAAACCCACAAAAAGTTTTGCGGTGTTTGGACTCCGTTTGATATTGATTTCCTGTGATGTAAAAAACAAGCAAAAACATCAACTGGCACTGGGCACTGGGTCAATAGGTTAGTCCCAAAAAATGATATAAAGTTGCTATAAAATGGTTGTAAAACATCCAAGAATGATAATAAAACATCATGAATACTTCATAAATTATAGATACGTTGGAGACGTATCAGCATCCCCAAGCTTAATTCCTACTCGTCCTCGAGTAGGTAAATGATAAAAGAAATAATTTATGAAGTGTGAATGCTAGCAAGAGTTTGATCAATGATAATTTCAATCACTTTTCCAAGCATCATAACAGCAACTCTTTCTTATTAAACTTCTCATGTTAAAGTAGGAACATTTCACATGTTTAGGTTCAAACGATGAATTCTCTTGAAACTCGACAACCTATGTTCTTAGTCACCAAGCAATTGTAATTCAACTTATTCAACAGAGTTTAAGTAAGAGCTCCACATACTCAACCATCATATAGTCTTCTATGATTTCTAACACTCACCTCATACACATGAGCAAAACATTTCAACCGGACACATAGAATGATAGGTGCTTATAATTTCGCCTCCCAACATATTCACCTCAAGGGTGATGTCAACAATAATAACTCATGCTACCCATATCCAACTAGATATATGTGCCTAGATCTTTCCTCACCATATGATTCTTGCCAAAAGAGAAAAATAAAAAGGAATAGAGAGAAGAACTTCGACTCGTTGCATAAAAGTAAATACATAAAAGTACAAGATAGTCCCTTCGCAGAGGAAAAGAGAGGTTTCAATGCGCTTATTTGTTTGTATGCTCAACCCCTTAGTGCAAAATAACGTCACATTATATTGCCCCTTGTGATGGCAACCTTTATTATGCAGTTTGCCACTTTTATTCTTTACCATCACAAGTTCGTGCAACGCTTAATTTTCTCTTACACTAAATGATCTCACACTTTTTAGAAGCAATTTTATTGCCTTATTGCACCGACGAAAACTTACTTAAAGGATCTTTCTCAATCCTTAGGTAGGTATGGTGGACTCTTGAAAATAAGATTTGGGTTTAAGGGTTTCTGGATGCACAAGTAGTATCTCTACTTGGTGCGGAATTTTTGGCTAGCAAAGATGGGGGGCAAGCACCACATGTTGAAGGATCTATAACAATATAACTTCTATGTGAATATGAACAAACATAAACCATTATGTTGTCTTCCTTGTCCAATGTCAACAATTTTGGCATATAATATTTTGATGGGGGCTCACAATCACAAAACATTTCCATGATAGTGTATTTATATGTGAAAGTTCTCTTCCTTATACTAATTATTCGTGAATTGCTTGTATGACCAATATTGTGATTGTCAAGCCTCGAAAGATTTCATTTTCTAAACCCAATGTGAAGCTACCACTAGGCATGATATAATTTCAACTTCATGATATTCAATTCATTCAACAATTTACTCATAGGATATAAGTGAAGCACAAGAGTAAATGACAAGCTACTGCAAAAAGATATAAGTGAAGATCATGAGCATAATATTTCTTTCTCTCAAATTAATTTAAGTGAAGCAAGAGATAATTTCTTAAAATATACTAAAGCACACCATGCTCAAAAACATATAAGTGAAGCACTAGAGCAATTCCATAGAAAAGAGCTTCATTGACGGGATGTGAATGCAGCTTACCTAGCCTCCCTGGCAACTATTTGAGGACTCTCTTTTATTTAAAAACTTTCAAATCTAAATATTTTATCAAAACAGCAAGAAAATCAAAATAAAATGACATTCTAAGAATATCACACATCATGTGAAGAAGCAAAAAATTAGGCTCAACCGATACTAACCGATAATTGTGGAAGAGGAAAGGTGGGATGCCTATCGGGGCATCCCCAAGCTTAGATGCTTGAGACTTCTTGAAATATTATCTTGGGGTTTCTTGGGTATCCCCATGCTTGAGCTTTTGAGTCACCTTAATTCTTCTCATATCACGGTTTTCCTAAATCTCAAAAGCTTCATCCACACAAAACTCAACAAGAACTCGTGAGATAAGTTAGTATAAACCAATGCAAAAAACTTATCATTATCTACTGTAGAAAATCACTAAAATTATTATTCAACATTTCATACTAAATTCCTATGTATATTTAATACTCCTATCCTCAAATAGAATTATTAAACAAGCAAACATATGCAAACAATGCAAACATAACAGCAATCTTCCAAAACAGTACAGTCTGTAAAGAATGCAAGAGTATCGATACTTCCCTAACTCCAAAAGTTATGAAAATTTTCCACACTGTAGACATTTATCAGATCTCATTTTGCAAATAAAATCGACATTTTATCATATTCTTACTTTTCTAGGGAATTTTTGCAACAGCGGTAAACTTTCTGTTTTCAAACAACAACATGTATACTTGCAAAATAAGCATCGCCAAGGCTATCATTGCCACTTTTATTGAAATAAAATATGCAAAAAATTATTTTAAATAAAATCAAGCAAATCCTAACAAAATGAAATGATGCTCCAAGTAAAACTCATATCATGTGACGAATGAAGACATAGCTCCAAGTAAGGTTACCGATAATGTTGGAGACGAAAGAGGGGATGCCTTCCGGGGCATCCCCAAGCTTAGTTGCTTAGATCTTCCTTGAATATTACCTTGTGGTTCCTTGGGAATCCCCAAGCTTAGGTTCTTGTCACCCCTCATTCTCCTCATATCGACATCTCACCCAAAACTCGAAAACCTCAATCACACAAAACATAACGGAACTTTGTGAGATAGGTTAGTATGATAAAGAGAAAACCATTTCACTTTGGTAATGTCAAAGACAAGAATCATAATTGTTTCCACACAATTCCTACTAAAGCATATCATTTTCACAATTTATATTGAGCAATATTAACCATAGAAACTAGAAAATAAGCAAACTATGCATTGAAAACAGAATCTGTCAAAAACAGAACAGACTGTAGTAATCTGTACTCCCACCATGTTTCTGCTACTCCGGAAATTCTCACAAAATAGGAAAACCTGGGTAGTTTGTCTATCAATCTTCTGCAAAACGAATCATTATTTTATCACACTTTTGCTAAAAATGAGAATTATTTCCCTGAGTGCAAAAGTTTCTGTTTTTAGCAAGATCAAATCAACTATCACCATAGACCATCCCAAAGGCTTTACTTGGTACTTTATTGAATGGAAAGCTATAAAACATGATTACTGAAGTAACTTAATCATGTGAACACACAAAAACAGTAGGTATAAATGTTGGGTTGTCTCCCAACATGCGCTTTTCTTTAATGCCTTTTAGCTAGGCATGATGATTTCAATCATGCTCACATAAAAGATAAGAATTGAAACACAAAGAGAGCATCATGAAGCATATGACTAGCACATTTAGGTCTAGCCCACTTCCTATGCATAGGGATTTTGTGAGCAAACAACTTATGGGAACAAGAATCAACTAGCATAGGAAGGCAAAATAAGTGCAACTTCAAAACAATCAACACATAGAGAAGAAACTTGATATTATTAAGATATGTAAGAGCATAAGTTCCTTCCTCATAATAATTTTTAGAAACACCATGAATGGATTCAACAATATAACTATCACATACAACACTCTTTTCATGATGCACAATCATAGAAGATTTATTACTCTTTATGGCATACATGTCATCATAATAATCATCATAGATAGCAACTTTATTGTCATAGTCAATTGAAACCCCTTCCAAAATTGTGGATGTATCACTAAATAAAGTCATGACCTCTCCAAATCCACTTTCATCAATATTGTAATAAGATTCAACACCCTCCAAAATAGTTGGATCACTACTACCTAGAGTTGACATTCTTCCAAACCCACTTTCAGCAATGTAACCATCATAAATACGAGGCATGCTATCATCGTAATAAATTTTCACATCAAATCTTAGGGGACCAAAAATATCATCTTCATCAAACATAGCATCCCCAAGCTTATGGCTTTGCGTATCATTAGCACCATGGATATTCAAAGAATTCATACCAATAACATTGCAATCATGCTCATCGGTCATGGATTCTTTAATGCCTTTTAAGCTAGGCATGAAGATTTCAATGATGCTCGCATAAAAGATAAGGATTAAAACATAACAAGATCATCATGAGTCATATGACTAGCACATTTAAGTCTAACCCACTTCCTATGCATAGGGATTTTGTGAGCAAACAACTTATGGGAACGAGAATCAACTAGCATAGGAAGGCAAAACAAGCAAAACTTCAAGATTTTCAACACATAGAGAGAAAACTTGATTTTATTGCAATTCCTACAAGCATAAGTTCATCCCTCATAATAATTTTTAGTAGCATCATGAATAAATTCAACACTATAACCATCACATAAAGCATTTTTTTCATGATCGACAGGCATAGAAAATTTATTACTCTCCACATAAGAAAATTTGTTCTCATGAATAGTAGTGGGAGCAAAATCAACAAGATAACTATCATGGGATTGAAAATTAAAATCACGATGACAAGTTTCATGGTTACCATTACTCAATATAGCATACATGTCATCACCATAATCATCATAGATAGCAACTCTGTTGTCATAATCAATTGCAACCTCTTCCAAAATAGTGGATTCATCATTAAATAAAGTCATGACCTCTCCGGATCCACTTTCATCAATATAATCATCATAAATAGGAGGTGTGCAATCATCATAATAAATTTTCTCATCAAAACTTGGGGGACTAAAAATATCATCTTCAACAAATATAGCATCCCCAAGCTTATGGCTTTGCATATCATTAGCATCATGGTTATTCAAAGAATTCATACTAGCAAAATTGCAATCATGCTCATCATTCAAATATTTTGTGCCAAACATTTTATTGACTTCTTCTTCTAACAATTGAGCACAATTTTCCAAACCATCATTTTCAAGAAAGATATTATAAATATGATAAATAATATGATGCAACCTCAATTCCATTTTTATATAGTTTTCTTTTATAAACCAAACTAGTGATAAATAAGAAACTAAAATATTCAATTGCAAGATCAAAATATATACCTTCATGCACTCACCTCCTCGGCAACGTAGCTAGAAAAGAGCGTGATGTCTACTACGCAACTTTATTCTTGTAGACACGTGTTGGGCCACCAAGCGCAGAGTTCTGTAGGACAGTAGCAATTTTCCCTCAAGTGGATGACCTAAGGTTTATCAAACCGTGAGAGGTGTAGGATGAAGTTGGTCTCTCTCAAACAACCCTGCAACCAAATACAAGAAATCTCTTGTGTCCCCAACACACCCAATACAATGGCAAATTGTATAGGTGCACTGGTTCAGCGAATAGATGGTGATAAAAGTGTAATATGGATGGTAGAAATATATTTTTATAATCTAAATAAATAAAAACAGGAAGGTAGCAAATAGTAAATGGGCACAAAAATGGTATTGCAATGCTCGAAAATGAGGCCTAGGGTCCGTACTTTCACTAATGCAACCTCTCAACAATGCTAATATAATTGGATCATATAACCATCCCTCAAAGTGCAATGAAGAATCACTCCAAATTTCCTATCTAGCGGAGAACATAAGAATAAATTGCTTGTAGGGTACGAAACCACCTCAAAGCTATTCTTTCCGTTCGAGCTATTCAAGAGTTCGTACTAAAATAACACAAAGGTATTCTTTCCATTCGATCTATCCTAGAGTTTGTACTAAAATAATGCCAAAGAAAATTCATATTCATACTACTCAATCTAACACAAAGAACTTCAAAGAGTGCCCCAAGATTTCTACCAGAGAAACAAAGAGAAGAACGTGCATCAACCCCTATGCATAGATTACCCCAATGTCACCTCGGGAATCCGCGAGTTGAGTGCTGAAACATATATCAAGTGAATCAGTACGATACCCCATTGTCACCACGAGTATCAATTGCAATACATATATCAAGTGTTCTCAAATCTATAAAAGTATTCAATCCGATAACAACGAAATCTCAAAGGGAAAAACTCAATTCATCACAACAAGATAGAGAGGGGAAAACACCATATGATCCGACTATATTAACAAAGCCCGCGATACATCAAGATCGTGACATCTCAAGAACACAAGAGAGGGTGAATAAACACATAGCTACTAGTACAAACCCTCAGCCCCGAGGGTGGACTACTCCCTCCTCATTGTGGTGGCCGCGGGATGATGAAGATGGCCATCGGAGATGATTCCCTCCCTCTGGCAAGGTGCCGGAAAGGGTCTAGATTGGTTTCCGATGGCTACAAAGCCATGCGGCGGAGGAACTTCTGGTCTAGGTTAACCCTGAGGGTTTTGGGAATATTTGTGAATTTATAGGGTAAAGAGGGGGTGCGGGAGGCCACCGAGGTGGGCACAACCCACCTAGGCGCGCCTTGGCCCCCAGGCGCGCCCTGTGGGTTATGCTCCCCTCGGGGCACCCCCAGGTGTTTCTCTGGCCCACTGGTGGTCTTCTGGTCCATAAAAAACCACAAAAAGTTTCGCGGTGTTTGGACTCCATTTGATATTGATTTCCTGCGATGTAAAAAACAAGCAAAAAACAGCAACTTGCACTGGGCACTGGGTCAATAGGTTAGTCCGAAAAGATGATATAAAGTTGCTATAAAATGGTTGCAAAACATCCAAGAATGATAATAAAACAGCATAAATACTTCATAAATTATAGATACGTTGGAGACGTATCAGCCACCGATGTGGCAACTGCAGGCCCGCCTAAAGGCAAGGACCGCCACAAGCCGGAGAGGTACTTTAAAGACGTCTTGAAGGGTACCCGAATAGTAGAGGGCCAATGCTCAAAGGATGTTATTTTTTAGTAGATGTATCCAGGTTGTAAAAACTATGTTTGTGAACCCAGGCTTGTAATATATTGATGCCTTTGATCTTAAGTTATTTTCCTCCTATGTTCCCAATTAATTCTGAAAGTTTGCCAGTCGTCGGCTTCAACCCCCACATAGATACTACGGGGTCTTCGACATAGCGCGTTACCGCACTTTATCCAACATCTTGGTCCATGAAGGCGGTGTCCGCGAACTGAACCTGGCAATCAGACTATGCGGCTTTGATAGTTTCACTTAGCCATAGGAGTTTGACGGTGGGGCTAAGTATTAGCCCCTTGTGCATGTCCGGCCATCCATACCAAGGTTCCTTTTCCACGCGGTTGGGTGAAGACTAGCCCCTCATATAACATGGAATAAATCACCAACGATTTGTAGTATAAGACTAAGTCGCCGAAGTGCTGACCAGCTCTCGCCTTATGATGATAGTCAGTTTTTGGCTTTCTCCACTGAGGTATTTGACGAGACGAACTATAAATACAATCGCACTAGTTCTCCCTTAACGACCTTAGCCGAACGAGTGGAACGTAAGGTGATAAGCACAGGAGTCGGGCAACCCAACTATAGAGCAAAGACATGATTCAGAGCCAATGCATATAGTGCAATATTCGGGACACCAAAGCGGGCCGTATAGGTGTTCGGACTTGAGAACATGCAGAGCCGAATACATCCCCCGGTGTTAAGGCCAGACAAAAGCACGTGTGGCAATCGTAAGTGAGGAAGGGATACAGATGACAACATGAAATTTGTACCAAACAAAAGTGGTAATCAATTGGTTCCTTTATATCATGTATAATACATCGAGACATGCTATTACAGATAATGCCATGAATGTTAAGGCTATTTTACATGCCGAGAATCTTACACAGGAAAAGCTTTACACAGGGCTGTGAAAAAAGTAGTGGCTTTTAAAGATCCTAACGATGCCCTGCTTCATGTGTGCACCATTTCCCCTTGATGAGAAATCCTTTGAGAGGAGAAGTTGATGGTCATTTAAAATAAAGGGGAGCCCAGAAAAGATCTCTTGCATGATCATGGGGTAGGTACGTTTTTAATGAACCTATAGTAAAAAAGAAAAAGGAGAAATAAAGTTAAGGTCTGAATAGGGTCGAGTCGTACTATAGAAATTTTCCGTGGTATGCCTCCGGCGCTGCCCAAGGTATTTTAAGTGCATAATTATGCACACGCGGTATGTGTGTTGCAACTTTGTGGGGCAATCGGCGGAGGCCGAACTTCTATTCAAGCACTGGTCCCGCTGAGGTGTCATCCTGCAGCATAGACAGAACTCGCTTGGCAGTGTCAGGGGTCTTGATGACTGATGAGTTGTTCGTCTTGATGAGGCCGTTCTGTACCTCGGCTGCGAGGGCCGCGGTGTGCTCCTCAGTACGGAGGGAGTGCTCCATGTTTCCATTTACTTTGATGACACCACGCGGTCCGGGAATTTTGAGTTTTAAATGAGCATAATGTGGGACCGCATTGAAGCGGGTGAAAGTAGTTTGTCCGAGCAGCGCATGATAACCACTACGGAAAGGCAAGATATCGAAGATCAAGTCTTCGCTTCCTAAGTTGTCCGGAGAACCGAAAACTACTTCCAACATTAAGGAGCCCGTACAACGGGCCTCCACACCGGGTATTGATACGTCTCCAACGTATCTATAATTTATGAAGTATTCATGTTGTTTTATTATCATTCGTGGATGCTTTACAATCATTTTATAGCAACTTTATATCATTTTTTGGGACTAACCTATTGACCCAGTGCCCAGAGCCAGTTGCTCTTTTTTGCTTGTTTTTTACATCGCAGGAAATCAATATCAAACAGAGTCCAAACACCGCGAAAAATTTTGTTGATTTTTTATGGAGCAGAAGACTACCGATGGGCCAAAAAAGCACATGGGGGTGCCCCAAGGGGGCACAACCGACGAGGGCGCGCCTGGGGGCCCAGGCACGCCCAGGTGGGTTGTGCCCATCTCGGTGGCCTCCCGCACCCCCTCTTTACCCTATAAACTCACAAATATTCCAAAAAACCCCGGGGTTAACCTAGATCAGAAGTCCCACCGCCGCTAGGCTCTATAGCCACCCAAAACCAATCTAGACCCTTTACGGCACCCTGCCGGAGGGGGGGGGATCATCTCCGGTGGCCATCTTCATCATCCCGACACCCACCACGATGAGGAGGGAGTAGTCCACCCTCGGGGTTGAGGGTTTGTACCAGTAGCTATGTGTTTAATCTCTCTCTCTCTCTCATGTTCTTGAGATGTCATGATCTTGATGCATCACGGGCATTGTTAATATAGTCGGATCATATGGTGTTTTCCCCTCTCTACCTTGTTGTGATGAATTGAGTTTTTCCCTTTGAGATTTCGTTGTTATCGGATTGAATACTTTTATGGATTTGAGAACACTTGATATACGTTTTGCAATTGAATACTCGTGGTGACAATGGGTTATCGTATTGATTCACTTGATATATGTTTTGACACTCAACTCGCGAATTCCCGAGTTAACATTGGGGTAATGTATGCATAGGGGTTGATGCATGTTCTTGTCTTTGTTTCTCCAGTAGAAATCTTGGGGCACTCTTTGAAGTTCTTTGTGTTGGATTGAGTATTATGAATATGAATTTTCTTTGGTGTTATTTTAGTACGGACTCTTGAATAGATCGAACGGAAAGAATAGATTTGTGTTATTTTAGTACGGACTCTTGAATAGATCGAACGGAAAGAATAGCTTTGAGGTGGTTTCGTACCCTACAAACAATTTATTCTCATGTTCTCCGCTAAATAGGAACTTTGGAGTGATTCTTCATCGCACTTTGAGGGATTGTTATATGATCCAATTATATTAGCATTCTTGAGAGATTGCACTAGTGAACGTACGGACCGTAGGCCTCATTTTCACGCATTGCAATACCGTTTTTGTGCCCGTTTACTATTTGCTACCTTGCTGTTTTTATTTATTCATATTATAAAAATATATTTTTGCCATCCATATTACACTTTTATTACCACCTCTTCGCCGAACTAGTGCACCTATACAATTTGTTATTGTGTTGGGTGTGTTGTGGACACAAGAGATTTCTTGTATTTGGTTGCAGGGTCGTTTGAGAGAGACCATCTTCGTCCTACACCTCTCAAGGATTGATAAACCTTAGGTCATCCACTTGAGGGAAAATTGCTACTATCCTACAAAACTCTGGGCTTGGAGGCCCAACACGTGTCTACAAGAACAAAGTTGTGTAGTAGACATCAAGCTCTTTTCTGGCGCCATTGCCGGGGAGGTGAGTGCTTGAAGGTATATCTTTAGATCTTGCAATCGAATGTTTTAGTTTCTTGTTTTATCACTAGTTTGGTTTATAAAAAGAAAACTACAAAAAAATGGAATTGAGGTTGCATCATACTATTAATCTTTATAATGTCTTTCGTGAAAATGATGGAAATGAAAATTGTTCTTAATTGTTAGAAGAAGAATGCTGTAAAATGTTTGGCATAGAATCCATGAACGATGAGCATGATTGCAATGTTATTGGTATGAATTCTTTGAATATCCATGGTGCTAATGATACGCAAAGCCATAAGCTTGGGGATGCTATGTTTGATGAAGATGATATTTTTAGTCCCCTAAGATTTGATGTGAAAATTTATTACGATGATAGCATGCCTCCTATTTATGATGGTTACATTGATGAAAGTGGGTTTGGAAGAATGTCAACTCTAGGTAGTAGTGATCCAACTATTTTGGAGGGTGTTGAATCTTACTACAATATTGATTAAAGTGGATTTGGAGAGGTCATGACTTTATTTAGTGATACATCCACTATTTTGGAAGGGGTTTCAATTGACTATGACAATAAAGTTGCTATCTATGATGATTATTATGATGACATGTATGCCATAAAGAGTAATAAATCTTCTATGATTGTGCATCATGAAAAGAGTGTTCTATGTGATAGTTATATTGTTGAATCCATTCATGATGTTTCTGAAAATTATTATGAGGAAGGAACTTATGATCTTACATATCTAAATAATATCAAGTTTCTTCTCTATGTGTTGATTGTTTTGAAGTTGCACTTATTTTGCCTTCCTATGCTAGTTGATTCTTGTTCCCATAAGGTGTTTACTCACAAAATCCCTATGCATAGGAAGTGGGCTAGACCTAAATGTGCTAGTCATATTCTTCATGATGCTCTCTTTGTGTTTCAATTCTTATCTTTTATGTGAGCATGATTGAAATCATCATGCCTAGCTAAAAGGCATTAAAGAAAAGCGCATGTTGGGAGACAACCCAACACTTTTACCTATTTTTTGTGTGTTCACATGATTAGGCTACTGTAGTAATCATGTTTTACAGATTATGTTTCAACAAAGTGCCAAGTAAAGCCTTTGGGATCATGTTGGGTGATAGTTGAATTGATCTTGCTGAAAAATAGAAACTTTTGCGATCACGAAAATAATTCTCATTTTAACAGAAGAGAGATTTTGAGTTGATTCTTTTTGAAGAAGTTTAATATACAAGTTTCTCATGTGGTCTTATTGTTTCATAATTTTTGGAGCAGCAAAAGTATGGTAGTTATCCAGATCATTACAGATTGTTCTGTTTTTGACAGATTCTGTTTTCAATGCATAGTTTGCTTGTTTTCTAGTTTCTATGGCATATATTGCTCAATATAAATTGTGTAAATGATATACTACATTAGTAATTGTGTGTGAACAATTATGAATCTTGTCTTTGACAGTACCAAAGTGAAATGGTTTGCTCTTTATCATACTAACCTATCTCACGAAGTTTCGTTAAGTTTTGTGTGATTGAAGTTTTCAAGTTTTGGGTGAGATATCGATATGAGGAGAACAAGGAGTGACAAGACCCTAATATTGGGGATTCCCAAGGCACCCCATGGTAATATTCAAGGAAGATCCAAGCAACTAAGCTTGGGGATGCCTCGGAAGGCATCCCCTCTTTCGTCTCCAACAATATCGGTAACCTTACTTGAGGCTATATTTTTATTCGTCACATAATATGAGTTTTGCTTGGAGCGCCAATTTATTCAGTTAGGATTTGATTGCTTTTATTTATAATGATATTTTGCATATTTATTTTCAATAAAAATCTCAAGGATAGCCTCTACCATGCTTATTTTGCAAGTATACATGTTGCTGTTTCACAACAGAAAGTTTATCGCTGTTGCAAAAATTCCCTAGAAAAGTCACAATGAGATAAATTGTTGAAACTTTTTGCACAATAAGTCTGACAAATTTTCTAAAGTGTGGTAAATTTTTCATAATTTTTGGAGTTAGGGAAGTATTGATACTCTTGCATTCTTTATAGATTGTACTGTTTTGGCAGATTGCTGTTATGGTTGCATTGTTTGCGTATGTTTGCCTGTTTAATGATTCTATTCGAGGATAGAAGTATTAAATATGCAGTGCCATTTAGTATGAAATGTTGAATAATAATTTTAGAGATTTGCTACAGTAGAGAATGATAAGGTTTTTGCATTGGTTTATACTAACTTATCTCATGAGTTCTTGTTGAGCTTTGTGTGGATGAAGCTTTTGAGATTTAGGAAACTGTGATATGAGGGGAATTAAGGTGACACAAAAGCTCAAGCTTGTGGATGCCCAAGGCACCCCAACATAATATTTCAAGAAGTCTCAAGCATCTAAGCTTGGGGATGCCCCGATAAGCATCCCACCTTTCTTCTTCAACAACTATTGGTTAGTATCGGTTGAGCCTAAGTTTTTGCTTCATCACATGAGTTGTGCTATTCTTGGAATGTCATTTTGCTTTGTTTTGCTTTTTGTTTTAATAAAGTACTTAGATCTGAAAGTTTTTAAATAAAATAGAGTCCTCAAATAGTTGCCAGGGAGGCTAAGTAAGCGGTACTCACATCCCGTCAACGAAGCTCTTTTTAATGGAAATGCTCTTATGCTTCACTTATATCCTATGTCTAAATTGTTGAATAAATTTAATGTCATCAAGTTGAAATCATGTCATGCCTAGTGGTAGCTTCACATTGGGTTTAGAAAGTGAAATATTTTGAGGCTTGACAATCACAATATTGGTCATACAAGCAATTCATGAATAATTAGTATAAGGAAGAGAACTTTCACATGGATATACACTATCTTGGAAATCCTTTGTGATTGTGAGCCCCCATCAAAATACTATATGCCAAAATTGTTGATTTTGGACAAGGAAGACAATGTAATGATTTATGTTCGTTCATATTCACACAGAAGTTATATTGTCATAGATCCTTCAACATGTGGTGCTTGCCCCCCAACTTTGCTAGCCAAAAATTCCGCACGGAGTAGACATACTACTTGTGCATCCAAAAACCCTTAAACCCAAATATTATCTTCAATAGTCCACCATACCTACCTAAGGATTGAGCAAGGTCCTTCAAGTAAGTTATCATCAGTGCAATAAGGCAATAAAATTTGCTTCTAAAAGTGCTAGATCATTTAGTGTAAGAGAAAATTGAGCGTTGTACGAACTTGTGATGGCAAAGAATAAAAGTGACGGACTGCATAATAAAGGTTGCTATCATAAGGGGCAATATAATGTGATGTTCTTTTGCACTAAGGGGTTGAGCATACAAATAAATAAGCGCATGGAAACCTCTGCTTCCCTCTGCGAAGGGCCTATCTTTTACTTTTCAGTATTTACTTTTATGCAAAGAGTCAAAGTTTTTCTCTCTATTCCCTTTTTATTTTTATCTTTTGGCAAGCATCATGTGGTGAGGAAAGATCTAGGCACATATATCCAGTTGAATATGGATAGCATGAGTTATTATTGTTGACATCACCCTTGAGGTGAATACATTGGGAGGCAAAAAAATAAGCCCCTATCTTTCTATGTGTCTGGTTGAAACGTTTGCTCATGTGTATGCGGTGAGTGTTAGCAATCATAGAAGACTATACGATGGTTGAGTATGTGGAGCTCTTACTTAAACTTTGTTGAATAAGTTGAATTGCAATTGCTTGGTGACTAAGAACATAGGTTGTTGAGTTTCAAGAGAATTCATTGTTTGAACCTTAACATGTGAGTTGGCTGCTACCTTAACATGAGAAAGAATTGTTGTTATGATGCTAGGAAACGTGATTGAAAAGTCATTGATCAAATTTATGCACTTTGCTGGCATTCACACTTCATAAATTATTTCTTTTATCATTTACCTACTCGAGGACGAGTAGGAATTAAGCTTGGGGATGCTGATACATCTCCAACGTATGTATAATTTATGAAGTATTAATGCTATTTTATTATCATTCTTGGATGTTTTACAATCATTTTATAGCAACTTTATATCATTTTTTGGGACTAACCTATTGACCCAGTGCCAAGTGCCAGTTGTTGTTTTTTGCTTGTTTTTTACATCGCAGGAAATCAATATCAAACGGAGTCCAAACACCACGAAACTTTTTGTGGATTTTTTATGGACCAGAAGACTCTCGATGGGCTAGAGAAGCACCTAGGGGTGCCCCGAGGGGGGCACAATCCACCAGGGAACGCCTAGGGGCCCAGGCATGCCCAGGTGGGTTGTGCCCACCTCCGTGGCCTCTCGCACCCCCTCTTTACCCTATAAATTCACAAATATTCCAAAAACCCTCGGGGTTAACCTAGATCAGAAGTTCCGCCGCCGCAAGGCTCTGTAGCCACCGAAAACCAATCTAGACCCTTTCCGGCACCCTGCCGGAGAGGGTAATCATCTCAAGTGGCCATCTTCATCATCCCGGCGGCCACCACAATGAGGAGGGAGTAGTCCACCCTCGGGGCTGAGGGTTCATTCTAGTAGCTATGCATTTATTCTCTCTCTCTCTCGTGTTCTTGAGATGTCATGATCTTGATGTATCCCGGGCTTTGTTAATATAGTCGGATCATATGGTGTTTTCCCCTCTCTATCTTGTTGTGATGAATTGAGTTTTTCCCTTTGAGATTTCGTTGTTATCGGATTGGATACTTCTATGGATTTGAGAACACTTGATATATGTCTTGCAATTGAATACTCATGGTGACAATGGGGTATCGTATTGATTCACTTGATATATGTTTTG
Source organism: Triticum monococcum (assembly GCA_034509565.1). Lineage (NCBI taxonomy): Eukaryota > Viridiplantae > Streptophyta > Magnoliopsida > Poales > Poaceae > Triticum > Triticum monococcum. Next base: position 392,024,210 of record CM067843.1, on the reverse strand, counting down.
GCACTCAACTCGCGGATTCCCGAGGTGACATTGGGGTAATCCATGCATAGGGGTTGATGCACGTTCTTGTCTTTGTTTCTCCGATAGAAATCTTGGGGCACTCTTTGAAGTTCTTTGTGTTGGATTGAGTATTATGAATATGAATTTGCTTTGGTGTTATTTTAGTATGGACTCTTGAATAGATCGAATAGAAAGAATATCTTTGTGTTATTTTAGTACAGACTCTTGAATAATTGCTTTGAGGTGGTTTCGTACCCTACAAACAATTTATTCTTATGTTCTCTGCTAGATAGGAACTTTGGAGTGATTCTTCATCGCACTTTGAGGGATTGTTATATGATCCAATTATATTAGCATTGTTGAGAGACTGCACTAGTGAAAGTACGGAACCTAGGCCTCATTTTCAAGCATTGCAATATCGTTTTTGTGCCCATTTACTATTTGCCACCTTGCTATTTTTATTTATTCAGATTACAAAAATATATTTCTACCATCCATATTACACTTCTAGTACCATATCTTCGCCAAACTAGTGCACATATACAATTTGCTATTGTATTTGGTGTATTGGGGACACAAGAGATTTCTTGTATTTGGTTGCAGGGTCATTTGAGAGAGACCATCTTCATCCTACACCTCTCATGGATTGATAAACCTTAGGTCATCCACTTGAGGAAAAATTGCCACTGTCCTACAAAACTCTGCGCTTGGAGGCCCAACACGTGTCTACAAGAGTAAAGTTGCATAGTAGACATGAGGTATCACTCCTTTAAAGGTAGTGTTGCTTGGTTTAATTCTTGACGGGTCAATACCCTTCATACGGACAGTGTCTTGATAAATCAAGTTGGGACTACTGCCGCCGTCCATAAGGACTCTGGTGAGATGGTATCCGTCGATGATGGGATCGAGTACCAGGGCCGTCGAACCTCCGTGACGGATACTAGTTAGGTGGTCCCTGCGATCAAACATGATCGGACAAGCCGACCATGGGTTGAATTTTGGGCCAACAGGCTCTGCGGGGTAGACGTCCCTTAGTGCGCGCTTGCGCTCCCTCTTTGGGATGTGTTTAACATATATCATGTTCACTGTTTTCACCTCGGGGGGACTTCTTCTGCCCCTGTTTTCGAAGGACGGGGCTCATCATTGTCCTCGCTTTGAGGCCCTTTCCCCTTGTGTTTGGTATTTAATTTACCGGCCTGTTTAAAAACCCAGCAGTTTCTGTTGGAGTGGTTGGCAGGCTTGTTAGGGGTGCCATAAATCTGGCAAGGCCTATCTAGTATTATGTCCAAGTTGGATGGAATGTCTCTATTTCCTTTGAATGGCTTCTTCCGCTGACCGGGTTTGGAGCCGCTGAATCCGGCGTTTACCGCCGTATCCGGCGTTACGTCGTGGCCTCCCATTGCCATCTCTGGCTTTAGAGGTGCCAGGGTCACTGGTGCTATTGCTCCTACGAGCCAACCGGCTGTCTTCTCCCATGCAAAAGCGGGTCATAAGTGCAGTAAGAGCTACCATAGTTTTTGGCTTTTCCTGACCAAGGTGTCGGGCGAGCCATTCGTCATGGACGCTGTGCTTAAAGGCTGCTAAGGCTTCGGCGTCCGGACAGTCAATGATTTGGTTCATTTTAATTAAGAACCGAGTCTAGAGTTTTCGAGCTGACTCTCAGGGTTGCTGGACTATGTGACTAAGGTTGTCAACGTCTGGTGGCCGGACATATGTGCCTTGAAAGTTATCTCGAAAAGCATCCTTAAAGTCCTCCCAACTACCAATGGAGTTCTCTGGGAGGCTATTCAACAAGTGTTGTGCTAGTCCTTTTAGTTTTAGGGGAAGGTATTTGATGGCGTGGAGGTCATCGCCACGAGCCGTATGAATGTGGAGAAGAAAATCTTCAATCCATACGGCGGGATCTGTAGTTCCATCGTATGCATCAATGTTTACAGGTTTAAACCCTTCTGGAAATTGGTGCTGCATCACCTCATCGGTGAAGCACATGGGGTGTGCGGCACCTCTATATCGGGCCACGTCATGACTGAGTTCGGATGATGTCCGTATTTGGTTCTCGGCCCAAACTTGGTTATGATTGTCGAGCCAGGCTTGATGGTCGTTGTCTCGTGTCGGAGCACGTCCCCTTGATCTGCAGATTGATCTGGTATGGTCGGTTCTATTGTCCAGGTCCTGATGTAAGTCATATGTGTAACCCGGAGCCGATGCCTCTTTACCTCTATGGCGGGTTGGCGCGGGCTGGTATTCGGCGTAATTAGCCATTTTGTCTTTGTCCACATGGTGGTCGTTCTGGTTCATCAGCATGGTTGTATCTTGACGGAATTGGCTCGAGGACCTCGTCGTCGAATTGTGGTAGCAGCCTGCACTTTGGGTAGCCCTTTATTGGGCGTTCAAGGTCGTATTCCTGGGCAGCCAGGACCATGGTCCATCTATCGTTGAGTCTATCATGTTCGGCTTGAAGATGTTGTTGTTTATTTTTCAGACTCCTCGCAGTGGCGATGAGTTGTCTCTTAAAGCGTTCTTGTTCGAGGGGCTCCTCTGGCATGATGAAATCTTTGTTACCGAGGCTAACCTCCTCCTCGGAGGCCGGTAGATAATTTCTATCTTTTGAATCCTCATGATCAGCAAGTTCGTCAGGGTTAACTTGTCCCTCCTCCCACTCATCCTGCTCGGACCCAAGCTCGACGGGGTGGTCGGGGTCTTCGGCATCATTCGGGGTGTTGTTATCTCCGGTGCCAGTATTGCTATCCCTTTCACGATGAGATCGTGAGCGGCGCCGCTGACATCGGTGTTTAGGTGGCGCCTCGACGTGCTTGTCCTTAATCGTATCTTGAGTCCCATCGCCATCCTTCTTCTCGGGCGTATCCACCATGTACACGTCGTAAGTATAAGTGGTCGTCAGCGCCCGGTGATGGGCGGGTTTTGGCCTTGTTCGACTCCAGCATCGTCGCCCATACCGTCGATGTCTTTGGAGGCGTAGTCTATCATGTAGGTTAGATCCTCGATAGGGGCTATTAAATGGGTGGTGGGTGGGACGTAAAATTCCCCGCTCTCAGCCCCTAGTTCTGGCTGGGCGTAGTTTCAAAGAGTCGCCTCCGTAATGGCGAGAGATCGCATTAGGTCCATGAAAGTGCTAGTTATCGATGAGAGGGGGGTGAATAGGCAATTTTTATGGAAGTCTTCAAAACACGACGTCTTTGAAGACAAACAGTAGAAATGAACCTATTGATATGCAGCGGAAGATAGACTACACTAGACAAGCCATAGTCAAGTAAGCAATGTAATGAAAGCATGAAGACTATGAGCGGCTAGGTAGTATGGATGAGGATGGAAGATAGTATGAAGCCAAATAGGAAATAATCTTCACTCAGTGAAGTCAAACAGATCCAACAAGCAAGCAATGACTTCATGAAGACAAACAGTAAAGTAAAGGGAAGTGGGGGATAGAACTAGTTGCCTGGTGAAGACAAGGATTTGGTAGACCAGTTCCAGTTGCTGTGACAACTATACATCTGGTTAGGGAGGCTCAGATTGAACTCAGAAGACCGTGTCTTCACCTTATTCCCCTTGAGCTAAGGACACCCAGTCCTTGCCCAATCACTCTGGTAAGTCTTCAAGGTAGACATCCAAACTTTCACAGACTTCGTTCACCGGCGATCAACAATGACTCTTGGATGCTCAGAACGCGATGCCTAATCGACTGGAGGATTCATAGTCCTCAAGTGTAACAAGTCTTCAGGTCACACAGACAGAAAGACTTTAGTGATGCCTAACACTCTTTGGCTCTAGGTGTTTTGGGCTTTGTCCTCGCAAGGATCTCTCTCTCAAAGGCTTCGGAGGTGGGTTTCTATCAAATGACAAAAGTCATGCACTAACTCTAAGCAGCCACCAATTTATGGTGTAGGGGTGGGCTATTTATTGCCACGAGGCAACCCGACCTGATATGTCCAAAATGACCCTGGGTCACTAAGGAACCGACACGTGTCCAACGGTCGGATTTCAAACACACACGGTAGCTTTAATTGGGCTACAAGCAAAGCTGACTCATCCAGCTCTAGATAAGATTTTCTCTCATTGTCTTCGCTCGAAGACATAGGATTTTGGTTGAGCATCACATCGGTCACTCTGAATTTGTTCACTTGGGCCCCACTTAATAGTACGGTGGTTCTTAGGACTCAATAAAGAAGAAGAGGAAACTATGAAAAACTATGTCTTCGCACTCCACAGTCTTCAAGTGAATGTCTTCACATGTCATAATCTTCATCGTGAATGTCTTCACGAACCACCATTGTCTTCAATGTCTTCACACATTTTAAGGGGTCATCTCTGGTAGGTAAACCGAATCAATAAGGGACTACTACCTGTGTTATCCTGCAATTCTCACAAACACATTAGTCCCTCAACCAAGTTTTATCGTTAATACTCCAAAACCAACTAGGGGTGTCACTAGATGCACTTACAATCTCCCCCTTTTGGTGATTCATGACAAACTGGTTCAAGTTTTCAACGGGGATAAAAGAATGTGAAAGTTAAGGATTAAAGTCATTATATTCATAAGTTGCAAAAGGCTTCCCTAAAGATGTGCATATGAGTAGTTTGCTTTTGAATGCAAATGCACATGGCAGGTTTTATTTTATGGAGATCCTCTTCAACTTATGAAGACAATTCATCATGCATATATAGGAATAACGAAGATAATGACATGCATAATGAGAAATGGGCATCTGCAGAATGACTTCATGCAGAATTTATCATCGCATCACAAAGTAGCAGCCAAATTAGCAGATGACCATCAAGTTTAAGTGTTACAACTCCAGAGCCAAATAGTTTCAAAACGAGAGTTGTAAGAACTTAGCAAAAATGATGCAACCATCCCATATGGACCCGCTTGAAAACTATCAACATCATATGCTTCTCCCCCTTTTGTCAGTAAGGACCAAAAATGTTTGAAGACATAGAGGGTCTACTCGTTCCCAGGAGGAGTAGATGATGGAGCAGGGTTGACACTGGAGTTGGGCAGTGCAGACGGGCCAGAAGCAGAATCGTAGTGCAGTGCAACCAGAGTTGGTGAAGTGGCGTCATCTTCTTCATTGACGACTCTTGCAACAACAGTTGCAGCCGAAGACGAATGTTTAGAATCTTCAATAGAAGGTGTGCGACACCAGCTTGCAGTTTGTGAAGTTCTGGAGTCAAACTTGAAGCTCTCTGTGAAGCCATCTTCGTGAAGATCATGTTCAGAGTAGAGAAATGTGAGGCTCTTCCAGGACCGCCGACGGGCTTCATGCGCAACGAAGGAGTTCTTGGTGGCCAAGTTGCGAATGCGATTAACATCCACCAAGAGACTTTGCATTTGACGCTTCAGCCAGTCATGATGCCTATCCTGCTTTTGATGTAGAGAAACCAGAAGCTCACGGTCGATGAGGACATGAGGACACTTCTGAGGCCTTTGAGCAATGGTGCTGGCAGTGGAATCACTGTTAGCACGGTGCAACAGACGTAAGTTGCCAGCCAGAGGATAAGCAGGTGTAGCAGCATTTGGCACGTGAATCTCTTCAATGGGTTGTGAGAAGCTTTGAAATTCTGCATTTTGAGGGTGGAGTGGCTTCTTTGCTAGCTCGGGGTAGATGGCTTCAATGAACATATCAACATCAGGCAGAAATACAATATGGTTGCAAGTTGAAGGTTGATAGTTGATGGACGAATGAAGCTTGATCAAACACATCACCCATGGAGCATAGAATTTCAGGCCCAAATGATCAATTCCAGAGGCTGCAAGTTGTCGAATGAAGAAATCTTGTGTGTTGAATCTGTTGTCATTGATGATATAGAAAACCAATGTCTTCATGGCGCCTTCGAGTTTAGCTTCAGAGGAATTGCATTTGATAGGCCAGAGAGTACGCCTCAGAATGTGATAAACTATGAGAGGAAAGTACCCAAGGTCTTGAACAAAGATTTCCTTGGAGTATTCGGCGTCATGGGGCAATGGCTTCATCATGCTCAACATTTGGCTCATGTTCGGCTCTGGCTTCTGGAATATGCTTTGCAGTTTGTTCTGATGAAGCTGACAACCAGGTTCATACAAGTCACCTGGAGTGGGCAGGGAAGTAAGCTCGATGTTATCCTGAGCTTTGGCTTCATGATGAACATCACCTATCATCCACTCAAGGATCCAAGTCTTCGGATCCCTGCTGTAGCCTCGAATATGCAGTGTGGCATGGAATTGTAGTAGAAGCTCTTCGTTCCAGTGCTCCTTGTCAGTAACAAAGGGCAGCAGCCCAACGTCCCTGAAGCAGTCAAGGGCCTCCTCAAGGCATGGAATCCCAGCCATAGCATCACAATTCGGACGCTTATGAGGAAAAATCCGGTCCTGGTTGTATAGGATGCAGGAGTAATAGCTTCACTACTGATGGCTCCAAAACCTGTCAGAGGAGATTTTGGGCTGCTTGTATGGGTTCTTAGCACTGTCAAAGAATGTGGTGTGCTCTCTGAAGCTGAGCATGCTGAATGAGCCTTGAGTCGTGGCAGCACTTGGAAGCCTTGGCAATCTTGGCTTTCGCTTCTGATGTTGAGGCCTCTGCTCCACATGATAATCATACTGAGGTCCGGGAGAAGTGGGTGGAACCATGACTGGCCATTTGATAGTGACAAGCTCGCCACTATGATTGAAGCGCGTTCCATTGTATGAGGTCTTTGGGGGGAACGGCATCTTCAGAAGTGATTGGCTGCACTATGGTGTCAGTGGCAGCATTGGCGTCAGGCTCCACATTGTCTTCAGCCATGACTGTGTCATTGGCTTCAGTGGAGTTGTAGGTGGGAGCCTCGTTGTTTTCAACCTCCATCAGTTCAACAACAGGAGGGTCATGCATGATCACATCCTCTTCAGGTTGGGCTGGATCACTGGCAGGGGGTGTGGCTTCTCTTTCTTCTTCTTTCTCTTATTCATCGGCTGATGCAGCCGGAATGTCTTCAGCAGTTTTAGCTTCAGACTCAAAAGTAGACACAGAAGGGATGGCTTCAGGGAACACTTGACGTGCTACTGAGCTGGTGTGTTGCACATCCTCTTCTGTAATGCTTGTCATGGAGACCTGAGGCCTTTGCAAAGCATGCGGAAAGTTGGCGATGCCTTTAGAGAGGGAGTGGTCTGATCCATGTAGTTGTCATCATCAAGCACCGGAGTGGTGACTTGAGCTAGTGGAGTACGAGGGGTCTCATCTTGCATGGGGGTGTCTTGTTGTTGCTGCTCAACCCATGAGTCATCTTGAGCAACTAGTGTCAATGGACAACTAATGCTAATGAGTTCAGTGCTCGTGTGAGCAGGCGATGATACCGACTTGGGTTCAAGCTGAGGAAGGGCTTCATCATAATTCACATTGTCTTCACGACCAATGTATCAGCTGCGTTGGGGTCAATAGCTGGAATTTCTTCACTTTTTGGAGCCTCTGTGGAAGCAGGCTCATGAATCACCAAGCGGCACTCTTGGTTGGTAGAGGCAGGGAGAGCAACAGAGAATGGTTCAACAATGAGGGGCTCTCGGGCAGCAGCATGCTCTTTTATTGAAGACTTTGAAGCATTTTTCTTCAACTTCTTCTTGGAGGGAGCATCATCAGAGGTGTCTTTGAGCTTCCTCTTCCTGGCTTCGGCTTCAGCTTACCTTGTCTTCTTCTGTTCAGAAGCTGCTGAGGGGACCTTTGGCTTCGAGGCAGTCATGCTGGCAGGGAAGACTATGCTTGGTCATTCCTGCCTTGGAGCTTCGGGTATGGCTTTAACAGACTTCCTTTTCTTGGCAGCCAGCTTGGGGTCGGTGCCATGACGCCCAAGAGCCTTTGTCTTTTTAGCTTCATTGTGCGCTTGCACACATTTTTGCGCATAGTACTTCATGCGCTCGCATGAGCCTTTGTCTTCTTCATGCTTCTTGTTGAACTCTGCCTCGAGGTCATTCATCATCTTCTTGAAGATTTGCACATAAGCAGCACTGAGCTTGGCCATATGCTTCTTGAAATGCGCCTTCTCATAATCTATCTTGTTCTTGATCTCAATGATTTTCTGAGCCAGAGCAAGTTCATTGGCAATGGCTCCATGAAATGTGATGTTGATGTCCACAGGCAGCTGTAGATCATCAATGTTGATGCTCTGGTCCTCAAACCATTCATCAATGAAGTTGTTCAGTATATCAGCATCAAAGAGAGGCAGATTGTGGAAGATCTTAGCCTCTTGCTTGCTATTAATAAACATCTCTAGAGCTTCATCTCCTAGATCTTCATCATTGGACAGATCAATGGTGTTTTCCTCATTACGCAGAACGGCAGTACGAGTCAGGTCATGCCCTGAAATCTTCTTGGGCTTCTTGGTCTTCTTGGTCTTCTTAGAGACACGAGACAAGTCTTCAGACTGCACACTAGCTTTAGGAGGTGCGATCATCAATGGCTTCATAGTCGAAAGTTTTGGTGCTCCAGAGGGTTTAGAAGCTTTTGACTTCTTCTTCTGCTTCGGTGGTGCAGGTGCATCCTCAGAGTCTGCATCATCAGCAGATTTCTCTATTGTGGCCCTCTGAGCGGCAATATGGGATAGGAGCCCATCAAAGCTATTGAAGGGGCCAATGACATTAGGATTGGCATCACATGTGCCATCCGGCCTTGGAGCAGATGGACCAGGGTTGAAGTGGAGTCCGAGTTCCTTCCCGTTCTTGGCAGTTGATTCCTTTGCGAACTGAAAGTTGCGCTTGAAGAGATTGTCATCATAACACCATAGAAGAGAAGATGGGTCGACATTTTCTGGCTGAGGTCCTCAGACCATGCATGGATAGAAGCCTTGGGAAATAGCTTCAGGCTTCATCTTGGGTTGTAGATTCTTCTAAAGAATATCGCCCCACGGGCATTGGATGGCATTCTTTTCAGCATATTCAGGAGTGACGAAGTTATACATGAACAACTACTCAGCCCAATATCTTCGGATCCATTGAATTCTGGTCTTGCGCTGATTGTAACTTTCCTCGGGATCTGACTTGTACAGTTCAAACAGATCGGGAGGCAGATCCAGAGCAGTATTGCCATGGTGCTGTCTGCCGCCCTTCCTTGCAGATTTTTCAGATGCCATTATATTCAGACAAAGAGGCTTCACGACAGTGAAAGGCTTCCATCTACTTGTCAAACAAGAACTGGCTTTAGGTGAGTCAAGGTGATGCTGTAACTATTCTGCAAATGAATGCAGGCTTTGAGAACCAAGGGATTCTCCCACGGACATGTACCTGTGACAGCATTAGAGATGCAAGGGAAGGGGAAGAGGTCATATGCATTCTCAGAAGATTTTGAAGATAAATTAATTTGAAGACATTGACCTCATAGTGCAAAGACATTCACTTATTTGAAGTGAGTTGGTTCCAGATTTGTATGAATCCATGAATAAGTATAAGTGAGGAATCTAACTAGTTATGAAGCATAAGTGAATATACTTTGCAAGATATGAGATTTAGAAAAAGAAAGATCCAGATTTGGATGTGTAGAAACCACTTTTGGTTGAAGTGGATGGATTTGACAGATCGAAAAAGCGGTAAAAAGCGAGTTTTATTTACCACAGAAGAACTACTAGATGAGGCAGAACAGATGCCCAGCAGTCCAATCTCCTGCGCCCTAACTTGGCAGTAGAAGACACCTACGGCCGCGATGGAGAAGACGGGGTCCGCGGCCGGCGTGAGGACGGCGTCGAAGAAGTCGCGGCAGCTAAGCGCTTCGTCTTTGGCGTCGACGCGAGCTAGCGGTGGCGCTAGGGTTTGAGCGAGATGGCGAGGTGGAAGAGGAAATAATGACCACACTGGTGTGTATTTATAAGGTGAAGGGATGCACAGCGCAATTACACAGGTGCCCCTGGCGGTTCACATCGGATGGACACGTGTTATGCATGCAACTCATTGAGAGTTGTTCCATGTTCCCACGCACGCCTGGTTTGTCAGGTGGTCATTCCGGCTTCTCCGGTATCTAGGCAAAAGATATATGGCATTAAAACAGACTTAAATGTGGGTTTCTATATCTGCAGCTGACAAGGACGCAGTGAAGACATTCGACACATGTCAACAGAATGCATACGACTGGATAGATAGAATTTGAGGTAGAAGCACAGAAGAGGTTACGGTCCGATCGCATTCACTTGGTTTAGAAAATAGCGAGTTTGAAGACATAGCTATACGTGAATGTTGTAGAGGACAGAACACATATATATCAGAAAATATCAATCAACATTGCGAAGATAAACCATGAGGACAAATCAATGTTGAAGACAAACCAAATATGAAGATTATGCAATCATGACCACAAATGAAAATCTGCTAGAAAGTTTGGTGGTGGTGTTACCCACCGTATAGGAAGTATTAGACCCAGACACGACGCACAATTATCGTGGCGGTCTGAAGTCAAATTCCATGTTAATGTATTCACACTTAGAGGGTAAGTCTTCATTAATTGAAGATATGCGTTACTTCATGTGTTGCACATCTAAGTCATCAACATGCATAAGCGTTAGGATGTGTGTCCATTCACATGACATTCAAGGATTTAAAGATATTTAGCTCACACCGCAGCTTGCAAAACCTTTTCTCATCCAAGGGCTTTGTGAAGATATCTGCCAATTGCTCTTTAGTGTAGACGTGAATGATATCAATGTCTTCCTTCATGACATGATCTCTGAGAAAGTGATGACGGATCTGAATGTGCTTTGTCTTCGAGTGCTGAACTGGGTTTTTAGCAATCTTGATGCCACTTTCATTGTCACAGTAGAGTGGCACATGCTTCAGGTGGATGCCATAGACCTTGAGAGTTTGCTTCATCCATAGAAGCTGAGCGCAGCAAGATTAAGCAGCAATGTATTGAGATTCAGTAGTGGAGAGTGATACACAGTTCTGCTTCTTTGAAGACCAACAGACAAGAGATTGTCCAAGAAAGTGACGTGTGCCTGATGTGGACTTGCGATCAACCTTGTCACCAACATAATCAGCATCTGAGAACCCAACTAGATCAAACTCTGAGCCCTTTGGATACCATAATCCTGGTGTTGGGGTGTAAGCCAAATATCAAAGAATTCTCTTCACAGCTAAGTCATGCGATTCCTTTGGTGCCGCTTGGAATCGGGCACACATGCAAATGCTAAGCATTATATCAGGCCTAGATGCACATACACTACAAAAAATACACTTCCGTGATGATACGTGTTTGTCACAGTAGGTCGCATTTTCTGTCATGCATGTACATCCACGAAAAATTTATGACAGAATCAAGATAGCCATACCTGTGTTGTCGTAGAAGTGTTCCATGACATTACCAAAATTATCATCACGGAAGTGTCCACTTCCATGATGCCAAATCGCTCGTCATAGAAGTGCTTTCGTCAAGGGTGACTGACACATGGCATCCACCGTAACGGAACACCGTTAAGCTATCGGGTCGGGTTTTGGATTTGATAACCCGTTAACAGCCCCGACCAATGGGGATTTTCACGTGTAAAATCATCATTGGCTGGAGGAAACATGTGTCGGCTCATCGTTGGGACAAATGTCAACCACTCATTAGGGAAGGCGCCTATGATACGTCGACACGTGGCACGGCCCAACAGAGGCCCATTCCTGTGAAAAGGCCGGCCCGTTTGACTTGGTCAAAAGCTGGCGGGTCGGCCCATAGAAAGCATGTTAATGGCCTGTTCGAATATAGCCCATTTACAGCCCGCTAACCCAAGGCCCGTTACGCCCTATCCGAATTAGGCCCAGTAGCGTCATCTGGGCCATCCAATATGATTCCAGCCCGTTTTCACTTCTGGCCCATGTATGGCCCATGACCTCTTTTGGCCCATATGAGGCCCTATGTAACTCTTGGCCTACTAACGACCCGTGGTGAAACTGGCCCGTAATGAACAATGTATCACTTTACACCCATTAACGGCTCGTGGTGAAACTGGCCCGTAATGAACAGTGTATCACTTTATACCCATTAACGGCCCGTTATTCTGTTGGGCCATTTCCAGCCCATGTTATCTTTCGGCCTTCTCAGAGCCCATTTATTCTTGGGCTCATTTCCAGCATTTGTTTACTTACGGCCCGTTACTGTCATTTTCTGCTTGTGGGCCAAATTCAGCCCGTGGTTACAGTCGGCCCGTTTGTGGTCCGTTAATACATTGAGCTGATTTCATAGCGTCATCAAATATGACCTATTAACGATGGCCCGTTATGGTCGGCCCATGAACGGACGATTCCAACTCTAGCCCATTTACGGCCATAATGCGGTCTGTTTGGCCCATGTTTGGCCAACCGATTATACGGCACGTATAAGGCCCATTGATAATACGACCCGCAGAAGTCCCATTGTTTCTACGGCCCGTAGAAGGCCCATTGTTTCTACGGCCCGTAGAAGGCCCACTGTTTCTACGGCCAGTAGGAGGCCCAGTGTCACTACAGTAAATATTAGCCCATGGTTATTGTGGCCTAGTTTAAAAAAATAGGTTATTGCAGCCACTAGCTAACCGCGGAAAAAGAACTGCAATGACTACAAGCAAACAAATAAACAAGACAACAAGGAAATAAATAAGCAAGCAACTAACGCTAGGGTATCACGGCTATTACACATATTACATCCACTGGGCATCAAAGTTCGCCACCAGTGCAAATATAGGGAACAAAGCAGCATATCATATACATTGGTTGTCAAAGTTGGCGACCATCGCAAATAAACGCCGCAGCAAAACAAATCCAGAACTGAAACCACTTCAAAAGATCTCAAGAAACAATATCCTGGGTACCCATAATGCTGGCAAGATGCTTAGCAAGCTTATTAACTTTCTCTTGTTTGGCGCTTAAATCCTCCAGTGCTTGCTGTTGCACCAGAAAATATGCATCTGAATTCTGCAGGGACTTCCTTAGTCCTTCAGCTTCCTGTCGCAGCACATCTGATCGATGTCTTTCAACTTGAAGTTGAGACTCATGAAGACGAACTGATTCAGGCAGTGAGTTCAAAGAGCTTGTGCCAGCAGTAGTGGCCAGTAACTCGAACACTACATCAAGACAGGACTTTTGGGTTCCCTCACTATCGTCAAGATAGTTTTTATCAGCTTTCTTGGAGACCAACAGGGATGTCTCACTATCTTGAACCTTATCTGCATTACTTCCTTTACCATTGGATAACGTGGTACTGTTCTCTAATATTTTGTCCACATTCTAAAAGAGAAACATCCAGACACATCACATGTTTACCATGTTGTATATGAAACTCATTTTGGTAAATGAGTTCAGTAGTAAAGTGGACAGGATAATAGCATGAAACAAACATATATCTATGTACCATGGTCACTTTATGGTCTATATCATTCTAGTTTTTGTTGCCAAATCAAGATAGAGACACAGTTCAAATAATATTTGTTCAAGACAAAGCAGAATAGACTGAATATAAGTGTGGGTAACTATAGAGAAATAACAACACTTGTAATGTGCATGACATGAGAACATAACTGTTTATTCAATTGAAACTGAAATCAACATAGAGCAGGTTACAACAGCAAACCAGTTAAAGAAACAGGTTTAAAACATACTTGTTGCACCATTGGAGTTTCAATTCCATCCTTCAAATTTGAAAATAGTTGGTATGAGTAAATACAGTCATGCAAGAGCAAAGGAGTATGAACCATAGCTACAGAACCTGACCTGAGAACAAATCTTCTTCTCCTTTAAGCGTTGAGTTGGGATTCAGAGTGGTGGCCTCGTGCTTTGGGCACTGCAGTTCCCTTACTAACTACTCGTGTTTGGGTGCTCTGTGGTGGAGACGGTGTTGTGTCAACTGGAACTGGGTTACTATCTGTCGGGGTTGGGTTAGAAGGGGTGTAGCTGGTTCTCTGTCCAACTGGGTAGGGGTACAATCTGCGAGAGTCTGGGTTATGTGTGGTGGATCTGGTCCTTGGGCAAGTACAACTGTGGTTCTATCTGCATCAACTGGTAGCACTATCTTTTCTGAAGACTGTGTTGTTACTCCCTTAGATACTGCCATCACGCTCTCCAATTCAAATGGCTGGTAAACAAGAAAGGTAATTGAAAGTATAGACATTGTATGATAGACAGGTGCAATGGATAGTGGGGAATAAAAGAGGGCATGAAATAATTCATATTTATGTTGTCTAACCAAACAGGATAGCATGACACAATTTCACATATATGATGGCTAACTAAACAGGATAGCATGACACAGTTTCACATTATGATGGCTAACTAAAAAAGATGGAAAGACATAGTTCAAAATATGAGACTATGTAAACAGGATGACATGACATAACTATATAATGTGTTTATTAAATAGGTTGGCATGCCATAATTCACATACATTCACGGATAGAATGCCATAATTCAAAATATGATGACTATAAACGCTAAACAGGATGAGATGATATAACTATATGATGTCTTTATTAAATGCGTTGCCATGCCATAATTCAGATAGATGATGTGTATGTACTATGTAAACATGATGCCATGATATAATTCAAATATATGATTTATATAGTAAGCAAGTAAGCAGCTGGCAATCCATATATGATGTAAAAACTAAGCAATGCAAGACAACATGCATGACAAGGGTAATATAACCCTGCCAAGTTTGAGCATAGACCTCAGGGTGAAAATAGGACTGGTCATCAGTCTCTCAATCCTCCTCTGAGGAGCTCTCTGTAACCAGCAAGATGTCTGCTTCGGCAGGTAGCATTGTCTGCTCTGAATACCTTGTTTTCACTCCAGATACTTCCATCACCGCTTCAAATGGATGATGCACAGGAAGAGTAGTTGAATATACAAACATTGTTGACAAATGGAACACGTAATACAAAAAAATGATAGCACGATATAATTCACATACATGATGATTGGCTAAACAGCATGGCATTGCATAATTCACATATATAATGCCTTTGCAACAAGATAGCATTGTATAATTCACATATATAATGTCTTGCAACAAGATGGCAATGCATAATTCACATATATGGTAATTAGACACTGAACAGGTGGCATTCACACAAAGCATGTCTAAACTAATCAAATGACATAGCAATGCGAGACACCATACGCATGATATGAGCAACATAACCCTGCCAAGTTAGAGCATACACCTCGGGGGGGAATAGGACTGGTCATCTGTCTCTGAATCCTCCTCTGAGGAGCTATCCGTAACCAGCGAGATATGCGCTTCGTTAGATAGCATAGTCTGCTCTGAAGACCTTGTTTTCACTCCAGAATTTGTCATCACCGTGTCAAATGGCTGATGCACATGAAGAGCAGTTGAATGTAATAACATTGTTGACAAATGTAATATGTAACGGAAAAAAGCATGGCCTGATATAATTTACATATAAGATGACTGGCTAAGCAGGATGGCATTGCAAAATTCACATATATGATGCCTGGCTAAACAAGATGGCGTTGCATAATTCACATAAACAATGAATATACTAAATAGATGGCATTCACACAAAGGATGTCTAAACTAAGCAGATGACATATTTGATGTATAAAGTAAGCAATGCAAGACACCACATGCATGATATAACCAACATCAGCATGCCAAGTTAGAGCGAAGACATCAGGGGGTAAATAGGAGTTGTCTTCTCCTTCTGAATCCCCCTCAGAACAGATATCTTCCTCTTGATTACAATCCAAAATGCGTGGAGGGGGGCTGCCTTTGCGCCTACCATGGAGCGACGTCTGCATGAAATTTTATTGCCACACAAGGCTCATCTCTTTTGCTCTACATGTTCAGTTCCATTATTTACAATAACTATCATGCATAGGAATAAAACATCGTGAGATTATGTAAGGAGTGCATGCAGAAATCCAGAGTGATGGTAGCAACCTGTGGATAGACCCAAAACCAATAATAGCAGGCAGATAATGGCTTCAGTTAAAAAATACAGATAATGGCTTCTTTACTATTTGTTTCCCACCCAACATGAAACTCATAGTAGACACTGGAGATTAACCATATAGTAGATAGATACTATTGATAGCGGCCCCGATATGTACCCCACAACCATTTAAAAACTCAAGTTTGACCATTAGTATGGAGCTGACTCAGAGTCTAATCGGTGAACAGGACGATAAAGTAGCATGTAATATTAAGCGATGCATAACGTAAGCAGACACGAAAGACAGCGAACTCTCTTGCGGACCCATGTAGTCCTCGAGGTCATCTGCTTGGTTGATGATGGTATTGCAGTTTTCATGGCTGCCAGCGGCGGGGAAGAAGATCTGAGGCGGCAAAAGAAAGTCTGGAGCCCGGATCCTTACTGTGTTGTACCCTTCTGTCGTTGGAGCAGCTGAGCTAGGGTGGACGACGGTGCAGCAGGAGCGGGACAAACCACGCAAGGTTTTCTTTGACAACTATCTGTAAGAGAAGTAATTCTATAAGGGCTCATTTGAATTGGAGGATTCCAACAATGCAGGGATAGGAAATAGACAGGAATAGGATAGGAATACACGTGCAAAATAGAGAATTTAAAAACACAGGATTTCTGCCAATCGGGGTGTTTGATTCACAACAATTGGAAGATCACAGGATGCAAAGAAGCATGGTGAGATTAAGTCAAACCACAAGAAAATGTACGGTTATAATGCTATTATGCTACTATCTCTTAGTCTTGTGCTTCATGAATAGGAATTTGAAAAGGAGGACAAGTGAAAATTAAAATTCCTACATTTTTTCTTTCAAGGAGACACTAAAGGAACAAATCCGTGTGCTCAGTGGACAATATATATAACATGTAGAGTAAAAAGAGATGCAACAAGTGTACAACCTCTTTGGCGAAGCCATGTCGATCTCAGCGTGATTGGGTTGGCCGGTGAGGATGCTCCGGCTGACTTGGCTGTCGTAGGAGGGGAAGAAGATCTTAGGCGTCTAGAGATGGAGCCCGAGGTACTGCTCCGCTGTGATGGAGGGTTTCGTCGTTGGAGCAGCTTCGGTGAGTTGTACGACGCCGAGGCTGAAGCAGGACAAGAGAGACAACGAACAATGTTAACCTGAGTGGAATTCTAATAGCATCTCCAATACATGACATAAAATACATAAACACAAAGTGCTAGATGTAAAATACATCAGCCGCTCATCTCTGAACTTAATTGTCGAAACTGAATTTAACTGTCGGAACTGAACTTAACTGTCGAAACTGAACTTAACTGTCGAAACTGAATTTTGCTGTCAAAACTGAACGCACTTGCAAGGTGAGGCTACACGTCAGTCGACTGACTTTTTCATCTCTGGTCAGTCGATTTTGCAGCTTTTGGATACAAAATCAAGGGCATGCGGTTCATCTTCAACCTCCACCCCTCTGAGCCGGCCAAACAGCAGCCCCCCGCCGCCCGCGGCCGGTGGTGTGCCGCCCCGCCCGCCCCGAAAACACTCCCCACCGCTGATCCGCCGCCGCCCCGGCCATCCCTCTAGCCCCCCTCCCCCGTGTCGAGATTTTTCTCCGGCGATCCCCCCGCCACCGCCGGCGACCACCGCCCCTATCTGAACCCTAAGATAGATAGTGGGGTACCTCTTCGGCGAGCCCCCCTCCCCGTTGCGGCTGGTTCTTCCGTCACCCCGGCGGCATCGGAGTGAAGTGTAGCTAAATCGGAGCAACATCACAAGCAAGAGCAAGAGCGAGAGCAGCAGCACGAGCAAGAGCAATAGAAAGAGCAGACTAGGCAGGGGACCGAGAGCAAGAGTAGAGCAGCAGCGCGAGCGAGAGCTAAAGCAGCAGCAGGTCCTACTAATGTGGACGTCGCTGCCGAGGGAGCGGTGCCGTGGAGGAAGTGGCAGGCGACACCGCCGTGGATGGAGCCGCGCCGTGTCGGCTCGGGACCGAGCGCCAGCAGCACCGTGAGATCGAATCAAGAAGAAAATGCAGCGATTGGTGTAAAACCTCTTTGGTGGCGCCGATTAGGCCGCAGCTTCATCCGAGGAAATGGTGATGATGATGCTCTTCTGGTGGTGCAGGTGAAGATGGTAGTGTGGGAATGGAGGTGGCACGAAAGATGAGGGGAATGTCGGGGCAGCTGAACCGGCAGGACGATGAGATCGACGACGGCTCCTCATCCGGTACGGTGGATGAGGGATGTCGAGGTGTTGCTGTGGACGACGTCATCGAGGAAGAGGCTCCGGCTGGGTGGCGGACGGAGCGGGTGTGGGGTTTGGTCGCGGGTTTTCGCGGCCTCGGTGTACGAATGGGTGGGCGGATGGGATGGCAGTGGGGAACCATGGCTTAGAGACGCGCTTGTCCGAAATGTGGGGTAAGTTACAAAAGTACCCCCACCGATTTGAGGTGGTTCTTTCGGTCCAGGGGTACCACGGGCATTTCACGTGTCGGGATTTCACAGGAGGTGGGAGTTTTCGCGCGCGTTGTAATTTCGGAATAGCAAGGCGCGGGTTGAGATGGAGGGAGTTGTCGGAGCACAACGAGACAAAGATATATCTTAAATATTTCAGGCTAACACGGCGCGGGTTGAAATTTCCGGACAAGCCTAACGTGTACTGTACCAAATCAATGTGCCCTACAAATGTCATTCAAAACTTTGAATTCATGTTATGTTCAATTGAAATATTTCGATACGTGTGTAATGCATGCAACCTACTACTCAAATGAACGTTTTAGTGCATTCCAAACGTATATACTACCGCTTCAATATGAACTAAATTTGAATTCGTTTCTCTATTTGAATAAGATCTATAGTAATGATTGTTGTGAAGTCAAAGCATTTGAATTCGTTTCTCTGTTTTAGTAAGATCTACAATCATCATTATTGTAAAGTTACACCATCATTTGTGTATTAGCTTCACAGCACACAACATGATTAGTCTCAAGTTACATATGAATTATGTGTACTATATGAACTCAAACTAGATTTTTAGAATCCACTTTATTTTGATTTCAAATCACATTACATTTCTAGCTCTAGCTAGATCTTCATAATTTAAACCATGTCTCATATGTATAATGTGTTTATCACATTATGTATGGTGCCCCGCCCCCTACGCCTACAAGTATTTAGATGTGAGTTGCAAACACCACACATTACCACAAATTCAAATAAAATGTGAGAATGTTCGATATATAGTATTGTTTAGATTGTTCGATATTTAGTTGTAAGCTGCAAACGCCACACATTTTCACAAATTCAAATAAAATGTGAGATTGTTTGTTGTGTAGTATGGTTTCGATTGTTCGGCATTTAGCTATGAGTTACAAACGCCATGCATTATCGCATTATGGTATAACATGTGCACAGCACGTGTATCACCGCTATATTCATGCATGCAATGTTTAAAACACTATGATCTCCTATTCAAATATATGAATCCGCTTTCATATCAAATTATGATCTTTGTTAGTCTCTTACACCCACACAATCCTCTAACCTTTGTAGCTACCACTAACTTTCTCTCGTGCATGCACACGCCCTCCTCGCCCTCCCCCTCCCTCGGCATTCTATCCACCGGGCACATTCATTTTTTTATTTAGTTCGTTCTCCCAGAGTCTCCACAACTCCTTTCTGACACACATCGATCGATAAACCTCTCTAGCGATGCCTGCCTACAACATACAAACACACCTTCAATCTCCTCCTTTATGTGTCCTTGCCTCGTGTCTCTCATACGGTCAGACACACATGTAAACTCTCGTCCCTCTTTTCATCGCTCTCACAACTTCACACTCCTCCCCCTATCTAGCTAGTAGTTGGGCCTCTCGCACCACTCCTAGCTCCATTCTCTCTGTCTATCCGTCTCGTTGGGCCTTATTTGCCTCTAACAAATGGACGTACACCGACCAATCTCTCGCTATACATATAGCTAGCTAGGTCCTTATTACTCGTTTTTACCCACACGTCAATCAATCTACCTCATTAGTTGTGTATCTCCCTTCCTCCGACAAACAACAATTGATCTACCGATCTAGTTAGGTTTTCTTACCAAACACATGGTTCCCCTTCATCATCCATGGATGCATCCCGACAAATCTATCACGCACAGGCACACACAGAAACACATCCCCACTCTTATTGATAACATTGCAGTTCCACCCTCAGTTTGTCTAGTAGGCCTCTTCCACCATCTTCGAGAAGCAACTCCATCACCCATCCAGCACTCTACCCCTCTCCCTCCCTCTCCCTCCCTCTCTCTCTCTCTCCTCTCTCTCTCTCCCATCATATTTCCCGTCCTTCAGTTATGTGTGGATGTCGACCGATCTCCCTCAAGACATAGCTGGGTCTCTCCTTCTTAACACATATACGAGTCGTTCTACCTCTATAGTTAGGCCTCTGCCTACCCCTCCCACCACCCCCTCCCCCCCCCCCCACACACACACCGATACATCGAGCGCTCTAGTCATGTCTCCCTGCCACACACAAACTTGACGTGTGCCCTCTAATGTTCCGGTAGGCCAGTCGCCCTATATCTTTGACTTGTACACACACATAATTTCGATGGCTCTCTTCATCGATCTCGCACCCACCCACTTGATCCTCTCTTCGACTCTATCGATAGCTATGACCCCTCCCTCTCTTCTCGTGGATTGCTCGACCCTCTATGTATGATATGGATAGGCCTCCATTTCACACACATTGCATGCAAAATTTTGTTTGAGATGTCATCGACACATATTCCCACAAATAATTCACAAAATCAACCCCCAACCCACCCCCACCCCAAAACAAAAAACACTCACGAACGCGGTTTGTATCTCTCACACACACCCACGTAGGTGGGGGACGTGCACGAAGAGAAGAGGTGCATGCACGGCGCACGTACTCCTGTCTCTTTCCCAACCACACCCACGCGGGTACACGGTGGAGCTCATTCCTGTACGAAAAAGGCAGTCCATGTGGTAATTTGGCACGTGTACTGGTTGTCCACTTGGCGGAGGGAGGATCATCTACCACGGGTGAACAAACAAATTGCGACTTGACGTGTTATGTTAAAAAAAAAGAGGCAAACCATGTGGGGCCTACCTTAGAGGCAGGGCTCTATACACTGGAGTACTTTTGATGTGTCCCGTCAACTCGCAGAACGAGGAGAAGCTTGCTTAGTACGCCGTCTCCCCCGCCCACGGGCGCGGTGGCTCGCAGGATGAGGTGAAGCTTGCTTACTACGCCTTACGCCCGCTCCCTCGCCCATGCGCACAGTGGCTCGCAAGACGAGGAGAAAAATTTACTACTCCCTTCGTTTACTCCTCGTCCCTACTACCTTGGTTATAGAGATTATATCATATTTTTTGGAATATATATGTCCTTTAGTAGATTTCAATATGAACTACTAGTACATACTCCAAACACTGATGTATATAGACGTATTTTAGAGTGTAGATTCACTCATTTTGCTCCGTATGTAGCACTGTCCCTCGCCCAGGTGGTGGACGTGCATCAATTCATTCGGTCTCATATAGCCAGAACGATATATAATGCACTACCATTATTGCTCGACTTCCCGAAGAGGCGAAGAGCCAATCGCAAGGTTAATATTTTGGAGATGCCAAGCGCAAGGTTATAGGAGAATGAGTAGTAGGTGTTGCGTCATTTATAAATAAAGTTTTTTTTCTTCGGTGGCACGTACGCAATATGATAGGTTCATATGGAGAGAAAAGGAAACCGATCCACTATATACATAGTCAGGACGGGCCAGCCTACACGGTTGCTTGCTGGGGTTGCCCTCTTCACACTCTCTCGCACAAAACGATTGTGGCCACATCTCTAACATCCTGGCGGATCACGTCCGCTTGGGGAAGGGGTGGTGTAACACCCCGGATATGACTTTCCCAATATGTAATCCAACTCTTGCCGTTTCCAGCGTTAAGTTATTTTATTTTCTTGGGTTCGGGTCTTTGTCTCCGTGTGTTGTTATCGTTTCCATGCATCTCATATCATGTCATCATGTGCATTGCATTTGCATACGTGTTCATCTCATGCATTCGAGCATTTTCCCCGTTGTCCATTTTGCATTCCGGCGCTTCGTTCTCCTCCGGTGGTCATTTCTAGCTTTCTTTCGTGTGTGGGGATTAAACATTTTCGGATTGGACCGAGACTTGCCAGGCGGCCTTGGTTTACTACCGGTATACCGCCTGTCAAGTTTCGTACCATTTGGACTTCGTTTGATACTCCAACGGTTAACCGAGGGACCGAAAAGGCCTCGTGTGTGTTGCAGCCCAACACCCCTCCAATTTGGTACAAAACCCACCTAACTCTGCTCCATCATCTAGAGCGTTCGATCACGATCGCGTGGCCGAAAACCGCACCTCATTTGGACTCTCCTAGCTCCCTCTAGCCGCCCTGAGCCAGAGAACGCGCGCCACGTGGCGCCGCGCCCAGCCGCTTCCGCCGAGGCCCGCCGGGCCCAAGCCGGCCCCCGACGCCCAGTCCGCGCGCCGCCCTCCCGCCTTCGTCCTCCACCGAGCCACCGCCGCCGCCTCTCCGCCGCGAGCCACCGCACGCTGCACCCAGCCGCTCCTCGCCGGCGCCCGCTCGCCCTCGTCGTCCGAGGCCCCGCCAGCCGCCGCCGCCACCTCGCCCGGCCTCGCCCCGCCGCCTCTCCGGTGAGCCCGTAGCCGGATCCGCCCCGCCGTGGCTCCTCGTCTCCGGCCGTCATCGCCCCGTCTCCGACGAGGTCTTCCCCGGCCATCTTCAGGAACCGCGCCATCGGTGAACAGTGCTCTCGCCCGATCCAGATCTGGGGAACAGTAAACCCTAGGTCATTTTTTCCCTAAGTCCTGAAATTTGCAGATCCATGTGCCCATGTTCGAGGCCTTGTAACTTTGCATCCGTAGCTCCGATTCATGCATATAGCATATCAAAATGTTCATCTCTGAGAGTACATCATTTCATTCCATTGCATCATTTTCATTTGAGGTCATCTTGATGCCCGAAATGCTGTTAGAAGAGGGCTACTTGAGTTAATTGTCAGATCTTCTACTTCATCTTAGACATTTGTCATTTTTGCCATGATTGTTGTGTGCATGATATGACCTGATGCTCTACATATGTTTTGTTAAGGGTTTTTTCATCTTTCCAGAGGTGCAACCCATGTATTTTTGTGATGTGTGTGGTGCCTAGTGCAAGCTTGCAAAGTGAGGCACCCGGTAATTCTTTTTTCAGGGACTTGCGATTTCACTAAGTCCTGGGATTGTTTAGTTCATGTTGTTTCCTAGTGATCTGTGCCTCTTTTGAGGATGATCAGTAAAGGAGTTTTGTTAACATTGTAGTGCTCTATCCATCTGTGTCTTTGTTTGCATTTATGGAGCACCCTAGCTTGAGTCAATCGAGCTCTACTTTTGCTTCGTTGTGAATCTGGGCAGATCGTCAACTTGTTTGCAATTTTGCCGGTGTTATTGTAGTTGATCCGTGCATGCTATGCCATTGTTCTTGCCATGTCTAGCTTGCATTTTGTGCCTTCTTAATGTATGTATGCTTGTATTGCCATGACTTGCACCGTTGTGAGTGCATTGAGCTCGTAAACATGCCTACTTGAGTTATGATTCCAGCATGTCCCAGTTTTCACTAAGTCTAAAAACTGATTATGTTTTTACTATGTTCGTGTGCTTGTTAGTATATTTTGTGATCCCTTTTGGCTCAAGGTCACTAAGGGACTTTTGTTAAGCTTGTTGAGTAGCTCCGTGCCATGTATTACTTTGCCATGTTCAGGTCCTGTAACATGTTGTTTTGGTGCTCCGAAGAGGCCTATATGATCTGAAATTCCAGACAAGTGTTAATTTCACTAAGTCTGAGATCTGTTTTACCATTTGCATTTTTGCCATGCTTGTTTGAACCTGTTAATGGATGAATTGGCCGTAGCTCAGTGCTAGACTTTTGTTAAGCATATTGAATGCTTCCCTGCCATGTATTTTGATGCCATGTTTGAGTGCTGTAGCATGTTCATCTCATTGCATTTAGATGCCTACTTGCTGTTAATCGCAGACCGGTGTCATATTTGAATCGCTTGCCATTTCCAAACCGTAACTCCGATTCCGGTGATCTTTATATCGTTTTCAAGCGATTTCATCTCATCTTTCTAGTGGCACACTTGGTTTTCCAAGTTGAGGCCAGGTTCGTGCATTTCCTGTCATATCGTGCATATGCATCCCGCATCGCATCCCGCATAGCATATCATCTTTGCATCATATTGCTTGATCCTTGCACATGGTTGATTTTGCTCTTGTTGCTTGTTTGTCTTGTTTGGGTAGAGCCAGGAGACGAGTTCGCTAATGAGGAGCCTGTTGAGTTTGCTTTCGAGGATCCAGTCAACTCTAACAACTTTGCAGGCAAGATGATCATACCCTCGAAATCACTACTATCTTTGCTATGCTAGTTTGCTCGCTCTTTTGCTATGCCAATGCTATGATGCCTACCACTTGCTTTCAAGCCTCCCAAATTGCCATGTTCAGCCTCTAACCCACCATTGTCCTAGCAAACCGTTGATTGGCTATGTTACCGCTTTGCTCAGCCCCTCTTATAGGTGAAGATTGGAGACCATTCCTCGTTGGAACATTTATTTACTGTTGGGATATCATTATATTGCCATGTTATCTTAATGCATTTATATACTTGGTAAAGGGTGGAAGGCTCGGCCTCTCGCCTAGTGTTTTGTTCCACTCTTGCCGCCCTAGTTTCCGTCATATCGGTGTTATGTTCCCGGATTTTGCGTTCCTTACGCGGTTGGGTTATAATGGGAACCCCTTGATAGTTCGCCTTGATTAAAGCTTTTCCAGCAATGCCCAACCTTGGTTTTACCATTTGCCACCTAGCCTCTTTTTCCCTTGGGTTTCCGGAGCCCGAGGGTCATCTTATTTTAAACCCCCCGGGCCAGTGCTCCTCTGAGTGTTGGTCCAACTCATCAGCCGCCGGTGGCTACCAGGGGCAACTCTGGGCTGGCCTATCGGAAGTTTGGACAATCTGAGTGTGCCCTGAGAACGAGATATGTGCAGCTCCTATTGGGATTTGTCGGCACATTCGGGCGGTGTTGCTGATCTTGTTTTAACCTATCGAGATGTCTTGTTGTACCGGGATACCGAGTCTGATTGGAATGTCTCGGGTGGAGGTCTATTCCTTCGTTGACCGTGCGAGCTTGTCATGGGCTAAGTTGGGACTCCCCTGCAGGGATTGAACTTTCGAAAGTCGTGCCCGCGGTTATGGGCAGATGGGAATTTGTTAATGTCCGGCTGTAGATAACTTGGACCTTGAATTAATTAAAATGAATCAACCGTGTGTGTTACCATGATGGCCTCTTCTTGGCGGAGTCCGGGAAGTGGACATGGTGTTGGAGTAATGTTTGCGCAGGTTGCTCTCTAGTTTCCTGCTCGCGCTTTGCCTCCTCTTCTCGCTCTCTTTTGCGAATAAGTTAGCCACCATACATGCTAGTCGCTTGCTGAAGCTCCACATATATTTACCTTGCCTTACCTATTAAGCTTAAATAGTATTGATCGCGAGGGTGCGAGATTGCTGAGTCCCTGTGGCTCATAGATTACTATTACACCAGATGCAAGGTTAGATGATACAGCTCCAGATGGCGCGCTTGAGCTCAAGTGGGAGTACGACGAGGACTCTCGGTGTTATTATGTTTCTTTTCCTGATGATCAGTAGTGGTGCCCAGTTGGGGTGATCGGGACCATGTCGCTTGTTGGGTTATCTTTTATTTTGGCACCGTAGTCGGGCCATGAGTGTTTGGATGATGTATGTTATTTATGCACTTGATTGACGTGGCGAGTGTAAGCCAACTATGTTATCCCTTTTATTTATCTATATTACATGGGATGTTTGTGATGATTGCCTGACTTGCGACATATGCCTTCAATGCGATTATGCCTCTAAGCCGTGCCTCGACACGTGGGAGATATAGTCGCATCGAGGGTGTTATAGGTGGATGCTTAGTGTAGATGCGGTGGCCGTCGCCAACGGCGAAAACCCACTGTCGGCATGTCCCGATCAGGGGTCCCCGTCGTTCTCTCTCACAAAGCCAGTGAGGTTGCCTTCGTCCCTTGCTCACTGCCGTGACGTGGGCAGTTGCCGCCTCCCACCGCCCTCCTCAAGGTTGAGCTACGTCCCTCAGGTACAACTCCCTTGACAGCCGGCTTGCACCACTGCTCCAGCTGCCTACATCACTCCCTATGGATATTTCTCTACTTCTTTGCCCCGCACATACCTCTACTGGCTTCTACGTACTGTATTTGTGATGAGTTTATGTCTCATCAACTAGTCCCAGTAATCTTATTCTAATCACGCTTGTTCAATTTCTTTGCCACGGGGATGCTCATCTCTATTTTGGTGAAACTGCACAAAATGATCTGATGGTCAAAAGGTTGCAAACTTCATTTATTAGGAAGCTTGAACGTTGCCAGCAAATTGAAGCCTGGTCAGGGTTCACGGTTCAATGGCTAGGGACTGCATGGATCATTTTTTTCTTTAGCTGCCTCTGTTCCAAAATAAGTGTCAACTTTAGTAGTAGTACAACTTTGTACTAAAGTTTGCACAAAGTTGAGAAACTTATTTTGGAACGGAGGGAGTACATATTTGCTATGATCTTTCAATCATTGAGATGCAATAGCATGCATGTTAGTCTCCTTTGTTTTTGATGAAATGTTGCAACGGGCAACCTTGGACGCAAGATACTTGTAACAGAAGCTGGAAGCTTCATAGCATTGTACAAATTTATCTCGCTGATAAATTACAGTACGTACTATACTAGTACTTCCTCCGTTCCTAAATATAAGCTTTGTAGAGATTTCACCATGAACCACATGTGGATATATATAGATGCATTTTAAGTGTAGATTCATTCATTTTGTTCCGTATGTAGTGGAATCTCTACAAAGACTTATATCTACTAGTAATAGCTAGCCCCCACTACTAGGAATTCTCTATCCTCTCCTTGAGCCACGTCATCAAAATTGATGTAGCCGTTAGATGAAGTAAATCAGTCCATAATAGCTGTCTGTTCTTGACGTTGAGAGGCTCTGCACTAAGCCACATGCAAGCATGCAGAAATACCGTGCCACATGCATGTGAGTGGGTTTTAAATCACATCAACATGTCTGCATGCAAGCATGCACCGGTAGCATGCATGTAAGTGAGCTTTTAAGTCCCACTAACATGTCAAAAAGAAAAATATAATCCCATTATGCAATAGGAGTTGGCTGATCTTTTTTCCTTACGTGGGATGATCTAAATGATGATGTGAGTTTATTTCGTTTGGCTACCACATTTGTCATGCGGTTGTAGAGTTATTTTTTTGTTCTATGAAATCGATAATTTTGCGTAGAGAGATATACCACTGTTCCGCGCCAACGCGTGGGGACTCATCTAGTAATATTTAGGAATGGAGGGAGTACAATGTAAAGAGTTAGGTGTCGCATGGTGATAGTGTGAGGTGGGCCATGTAATCACTGAGCCTGTGTGTTTTCACTGCTCTTGCACGCCTCCGCTGTAAGAATGGAGAAAACTGTAATCTAGTAGTAGTATACCTCCTTTCGCCGAAAGCGTGGGACATCCAGCAGTCCTACCACCTCAGTAATAAAGACCAATGAGCCGTCAAATCACATAGACCCAGTAGTAAGTTGGAGGGACGAAGCAACCATCACTCTTGCGCTAGTGATAGGTCGCGTCCGCTCTGCCCGGGCATGAATGCGGCACCGATTCTTTGGAGCGGCGCTGACCATTTTGGGCAGGAAGCGTGCGTGGGAGATGGAGGGGCTTTGGGTGGGCCAGGCTGGTCAGGAGCGGGCGTGGCAGCTGTCCGCATGTCCCTACCGGACACGCCCGGAAACGAGAGGATGCACCGACTCTCGTGGCTAAAATCATACACTACACAACATCTCTATGTAGGAGTAGGTCAATCTGTCGCTCTCTCTAACACACACATGGTGTTAAACACACACACACACACACACACACACACGCACACGCACCTTGGTCCCGTTGCACATTCCAACGTGACTTATTACACCTAGACAGAGGGAGTAGTAAGTATACGAGATACGGTGGCACACTGACTTAAGTCGGATACAAGTGCCCGAAATTTGTGTGCATGTTATAATAAGGATTCACTTAAAATTGTACGTGAGCAAACAGAGGGATCAATTGGACAGTGTTCCCGAGCAGTAGCGAGATGTGTGAGGTAAGATACACCGCTGGCGCTTTTAATTTTCTTATTAATTTGTTTGTTTCACCCTCTGGCTGGTGGGACCCAACGTACTACGTGGAGAGAGGTAGGGTGACTAAGGATGCATTATTTCTGCACCACTGTGGATAGTCTTACCACCAAAGCCACATGACACAATTATGATTGAAATCCCAATGACTCCCACACACACAAAAAAACACGGCATGCTTGTGACACGAATGCAGGAATGTATAAAAGGTTATTTCCCTCTTGTTGAACATAACGGGAGGGTTGTGTAGCTGGTTAGCCTGTTCGCTCATCAAACTTGAGGTCTTGGGTTCGATAACTACACTTGAGCATAATTTGTGCCAGGAGGATTCTTTGACTGGTCAAAATGTTTTCTAGGGTTTGCACGCTTCACACTCTCTCTCCAGTATATATATATATACTGGAGCCTCAGCGCTTGTAGTTGCTCTCTTCACACTCTCTCGCCCTCTCCCGTTGGAGCCTCAGCGCTTGTAGTTGCTCTCTTCACACTCTCACGCCCTCTCCAGATCTAAACAAGACTTCGTTGGCCTCTCTCTCCCCTCATTGCTACTCAAAGAGCCGGCAGGATCCGTCCGCCGGGAAGGGAAGGAGGCTTAACGCTGTCACCGTCGGCGAGGGACTACCGGCACAGCTATTCACTTTCCACCCAGCGGCGGTGCGGGAGGGCCTCCGACCCCTTCTTCTTCGCCGCCGTCCCGTCGCCCACCGAACCACGCCCCAAGAACCTTAAGGTATAATTTACTTACTCCACATGCATTGCTCTAGCTGCATGTATACCATGAATTTAGGACGTGGTTCAAAGAGGAAAGGAGTGGGGGAAAGTAGTGGGAAAAGTTGTATATAGCATGAATCTAGGACGTGGTTCAAAGAGGAAATGAAGGGGGAAAGTTGTATAGCATTAATCTAGGACGTGGTTCAAAGAGGAAAGGAATGGGGGAAAGTTGTATCGCATAAATCTAGGACGTGGTTCAAAGAGGAAAGGAAGGGGCGAAAGTACTAGTTCAAAAAGGAAAGGAAGGGACAAGGCTGTAGAGTTTGAGCAGGACTAGATTTGCTGCACTCACATAGGGAAAGGCGTCTAAAGATAACAAAACTAGGACCAACACAAATATGCTCCTTGGTTGTTTGTTCTTTGTTGCAACAGACTGTGCATGACCACAGTATATCAGTAGATGCACATGGTGCTGGTGCGTCCACTGTCCCGTGCAACTCATTAGCTGTTGTTAATCTAAGGCCATGTTTGGTTAAAAACTCCCTAGTCCCTACCTGCTGGGTTCCAGGGACTAAACATGGACTAGAGGTTATTAAATGACATGCTAAAAGACCATGTTACCCCTAGTAATGAACTAATAGAGACAAGGTGCGATGCATGGCAGGGGCAACTGTTGGAAAAAGTCCCAAAAAGACTCCCTCGGGGTCTTCTTTTTTAGTCCCAAATGCCCACTTTTAGTCCCTAAAAGTCCCTCCTCTTTGGTTTAGATGGGACTGACACGGAGTTTTTTTAGTCCCTACACCAAAATGTACCTGTAAACAAACACCCTCTAATAATGTCACTGGAAAATTGATGCAATGCCACAGTTTAAAGCAAATTACATGTTTAACAAATTTTATTGTTAATATAATCTCTATGTTAATATTAATCAATGCCACCGTTTGAGAAATGCTACTGTCTTGCTTTCTTTCCCATTTAGATAAGGTAGATGCTTCTTTTTGTTGGCTTCTGTGTCATCCACTGTTATTGACCACTAATTGTTTCCTTTGCACCTCTGTGTAAACAGGGTTATCTGCTTCACCTTGTTGCCATTGTGACCTTTTGTTGCACTGCACAAAACACTTTTGTTTTAAGAGTGTTTTGTGCAGTTCAACCAAAATGTCACACCGACAATGTTGCTTGATTGCTTGATCTTAGTGGAACTGCACAAGAGGAGATCTTACTTCCTATCTGTTAAGGCGAATTTGGTTCAGATCTTCTTCTTGTGAGATGTTTGAATTCTGCATCATGAGAGGTCAGTACTAGCCTTCTTTCACATAATTCTGCAGTGTGCATTCATATGTTGTGCTACTTGTACGATAATGTTGCTTGATTTTAGTGAACTGGACAAATGGAGACAAGACTTCCAATCTGTATGTGCACCGTAATATCCCATTGAGGTAAGATAAGGATATTTCACAACTGCTGGCCTGTATTTTGCCACTTTCATCAGAAAATTAAGTTTAGTACTATACTTGTGCTCCATAATTGACATGCCAAATCTTACATTGAAGGCGAAGCTTGTTTGTTATTGAACCAAGTGATGAAGGGGAAGAACAAGGGGAAGAAAAACAAAAATCAACTCCCGGTGCTGTAATGAAGCACTGGAACTGTGATGACACAAGTAATGATATAGTTTTGCATCTTAATTTATTGCTATGGCTGGAATGAGCAATTGTTTTGCCACTGATTTGATGCCACTCTTAATGTAATATGTAATTATCTATACTTGTGCAAATAGGGATCTTCTTTGAAGATACCATATATTTTAGTGGAACTGCACAAGAAGATATTGGAAACATTAAACTAATCGAGGAGTATATAGTAAGCATGGCCACCACCGTAGATAGCAACAGATGGTTCCGGAGAATTGCTTCATATGTATGCTCTACATAATAATCCTCCTGACAAAGGTTGGTACTCGCCCACTGATTTCATCCATATGATTGAGCTTTGTCATCTCTATTGGTGTTGTGCTACGGTTTAGATACTGTCATGAAAAAGTGGTATTGTCCTTGAGAAGTGCTTCATCTGTGCTGTTTTAAATATTTCCTTTCCTTTTTTTCGAGCAAACAGTGATGCTAGCATTTAGTAGTCCTCTTGTCTTTGCACAACAGGATCATCTTCCTCTGAATAAGAATATGGAGTACGTGAAGTGACTAGTTCCGATTATGCCAGGATGAAGAAGCCCTGTCTATCTTATCATCAGAAGGAGCAGTCGAAGGATGGTTACATTACTCCCCACAAGACCAAACTAACTTCAGCTCAGAAGGACTGACAAAATCTCCATTTTTTGCTGTGACAAATGTCCGAACTGATGGCAAACCCTGCCCATTCCACAATCGTAGGCATTTGATATTTTGGAATGGGACAACCTTGTCAAATTTTGCTCGTTGATTTTAGCAAGACATGCGTTCGATATTTTCGAATGGGACGCCCTTTACTGTCAGCAGCGTCGATCAATTTTTTCTTTATTCTTTAGTTGTGAAGTAAATATTGCCTCTGACATGTGAGTCACTGAGATGCATAATCATCGATTGTTTTGAATGTTCTCTATGAATTGCCAGGCCTGTGTGTTTGATTGAAATGTACAGAAACGCTAAAAAGCTGCTCAAACTCTTTGTACTCCTTTTGTTCCTTTTTACTTCGCACATTGTGAAAGTGCATACTTTTTTGTATAAGATTGGTCAATGTAGAGATACTTTGACTGCAGACAAAACTTGTATGCAGACTAGAAAGGACCGAAGGGAGTACATGTGAAACTGCTGCAAACGAGGTGATCACCCTGGGAATAATGCTAGTACGTATTGTTTTGCATGTTCATCCAGTGCCAGTGATACAGGAATTCGAACTAATCGAAATAAATTCATTCATACACGGTCGGATTTCATATAAACATGCCAGATTTCATTGCATTTCATACATTCTTCAACTAAAAAGGGGTGCACTGGAGGTATAATTAATTAACCGAAGCTACCCACCTGTGTCCCGCTGAGCCGAACAGAAGCTTCAGTGACTTAACTGCAGGTGCAGTTGCGTAACTGATATGTGGCCTGTTGGGCCCACGTGTTAGTCAACCAACTGCACCAGCAGTTAAGGAGAAGCAGCGTTATTCTCCAGCAGAACTCCCCGACTCCACGTCGCCGCCAAGAAGCTAACCGGCCGTCAATGGTCAACCCGCCTAGCTTGGCTTCAACAGGAGGGTAGCAGTGGTGGCCTTACTTGGACCCAAGCGGCGACGACCTACCATGTTCTACTCTTCCTCGTTTTCTGTGTGGCGCGGCCTCGTTGGCAGCGGGGCGGGGCCTCGGCGGAGCCGACGATGTCCTTTGTCTCGTTGCCGGCGGGCGGCGCCTCAGCGGAGCAGGGCCTCATCGGCGCCAGCGGAGCGGGGACTCATCGGAGCCGGCATTGTCCTCTGCCTCGTCCTCGGTCTCGCCAAACAGCGCCTCGCCCGCTTCATCGCCCTCTTTGCTAGCCTCTTTGTAGGCGGCCGCAGCCTCCGCCACCCGCATGCGGTACCGCCAGCGCTCGAGGCGGCCCTTTCGGGCGGAGCGGTACGAGTCGAGCAGTGCCTCCTGCTCCACCCGCTACACGGCAATCTGCTCCAACGCCTGCATGTGCTCCTGGAGGAGATGGTGGTTGTAGGCGGCATCGGCATGCGCCTCCCAGAACTGCTCCTGACGCATCTGCCTCACACTGTCCATATATTGGGCACGGGCCTCGCTGATGGTCATGGTGCAATGCACCGGCGAGGATGGCGTGGAATAGGGGGTTGGCGCCGGATCGTCGACTACCATGTTCTCCATTGGGACGTCGTCGTCCTTCGGCTGCCTGCCGGCCAGCCGGTCGGCAGCAATGGCTGCCATCTCCTTGTGGTCCATCGTCCGCCCGTCCCGAAGAGCGCTGGAGCGCGAGGAAGCCATGGTGGGCAGTAGTGGTGTGGACAGGAGAAAGGGAACGGATGCGGATGACTACGGCTATGGCCGGTGCGGCAGTTTATATAGCAATGGTGGGCGGGCGGAGGGACAGACATGTGGCGCCGAAGTAGCCGCCTTGGCAACCGTGTATCATTAATGTGGGCGGCAAATGGACGGACGGATGGCACTTGTGTCGTTTGAAGGCGGAGCAATCGCCTGCATCGGGAAGCGAGACAGGCGGCACTGACTGTTTCGAGCGGAAAGCGCGCGCGGGCGAGGAGATGACTTTACTTGGAGAGGATGACAATGGGGACCCACCAGGTCCATAGCCTCACGTACGCAAGTGCCTATATGTAACTATACTCCCTCCATCTAGGTGAATAAGTCGTATTAGAAGGTGCATCACGACCAAGGTGCAAGTAGATTGGTGGGAAAGAAGAATATTTCTCTCTTCTAAACACAACATTTAATCACAGCAGTTAAGAGGATGCCTTATTAGCTACCCATGCAGGCATCGTAATTCATAGCATGCAAAGTGCTTTTATTTCTTGCCTAATAACCGCATGGACGTGCTGCATGCATTGGTCCTTGCCCAAGCAAAAAAAAGGGAGGAAAGGGGTTTCCACGGGCGACAACGAGGCAGAGGTGGAAGCGCTCACTAGAGTAATTTATTTTGCTTCCCCTGGTTTCCTGACATCACGGTCCCACACCATTGTCAACCTATGTAGTAGTCAATAAACGAGAGAATTACACAAGATGCGGCCGACAGCTGGGACCAAGCAGCTCGAGCAGTATTTGTGTTTTTGAGGTGTGAGCACTGTAGAGTTTTTCGATGTTTAGCCCAGATATTAATTTTTCTCCTCTGAACAACAACGAAAACATCGCTACAGGTATTAACTGGGCGGGCTGTGGCCCGTCTAGCCCAGGCCAAACATCCAGCCCAGATATTAAATTTTTTCAAGCTGAAAATGGCTAGCCCAGCTATACTTTTTTTAGGAATACCCATGCAAGGTCAAGTTGTTATTCTCCGCCCCGCTGGGCTGCAAATCTTTCCTAGGAGGGATGCATTAGGCTTAACAAGAAAATGGGCTTTAAGAAATAATAAATGGGATGTAATTATAAAAACTGGGCAGTAACTATAAAAAATGCACTAAAGACGTGATTACTTTATAAAATATTATTTTTGGATATTGAAAATTTTAATTTCAATAATTGTTGCGAGCGCAATGTTTCGTTGGATTTTTACGTAATATAAATTTATATTGAAATTGTATTTAATCTGACTAGAAATTTCGGGATAAAAATATTTCGGATCCCATCAAAATGTGGGAAATTTTATTGAATTCTGTCTTGAACGGTTGGTTGAAATGGGCTGTACTTTTAACAAACTGTAAATGGGTTGTAGTAAATTCCAGTAGAATTAAAAAATGGGCTACACATTCTTACAAATCTCAAATGGGCTATAAGTTCTCTGCCACACACTTCTGGCCTTACTAAGTTGACGCGTCCCCTAAAAAACAGAGTTGACGCGTATGCAAGGCTTTGTGAACTTATAGTCAACACACGGTTCTAGCAGCAGTGGCCGTTGCATGTACATCCAATGGATGCCGTGCTTCTTCTTCAATCTCGGATATTCTAGCTTCACCCGCCCAAAAAACGCTTCCTCCCCCTAACATCTGGGGGCACCATTTCAGAACGTGACCTGTGGGCCTACTAAGTTGACGTACCAAGGGCTTTGTCAACTTAGTCAATATAAACGATTCTAGCTGCAGTGACCGTACGATGTCCATCCAACGGCCGTAGTGCTTCTTCAACCTCTGGTCTTCTTGCTCCAGCCGCCCAAAGCAGCGTCGGTCGTGCCGCCTGCTCCTGCCTCCCGTGGTCGGCTATGCTGCCGCAGAGGCCTCACCGCCCCCTACTATTCCCATCGTTGGCCAGGCCCTGCGGCGACGACAGCCTCACACCGTAGCCGAACGACTGAACCCTCATACTCCTCTCCGTGTGGGCATCCACTGCCGCGTCTTCACCGGCTCCGCGTCGTCCCCTTCCTAGGCCTCGCCGTCGTCCACCGCCCTGGTGCTCTTGGCGCGGCATGGTCAACGTGGTTAAGGAACGACTTCCATCGGACGTGGACTGTACGTGGAGAGGCTGATAGCTAGGCCCACGGCGGCAGCAAGGAAGTGCCTCCTCATTACACAGAAAATGATGATTCCTCCACCTGACAGCAGGGACCCACCGGAGGGGCCACCAGTATTTTGCGAAAAAATTGTTTCCCCCTGACTGCTGGGACCCACCGGACGGGCCACCGTATTTCGCAAAAAAACGTTCCCCCCGCTGTCAGCTCGGACCCACCGGAAGTGCCTCCTTATTACACACAAAAAAATGAATACCCCCCCCGGCTAGCTGGGACCCACCTTGCTGGTAGGCTGACTTGTGGGCCTACTAAGTTGACGGGGACGAAGGGCTTTGTCAACTTAGTCAATATGAACGACTCTAGCTCCAGTGACCGTACGATGTCCATCCAACGGCCGTAGTGCTTCTTCAACCTCTGGTCTTCTTGCTCCAGCCGCCCAAAGCGGCGTCGGTCGTGCCGCATGCTCCTGCCTCCTGTGGCCGGCTGTGCTACCGCAGAGGCCTCACCACCCCCTACTATTCCCACCGCTGGCCAGGCCCTGCGGCGACGGCAGCCTCACACCGCAGCTGAACCAGTGAACCCTCGTAGTCCTCTTCGCTCGGGCTTCCACTGTCGCGTCGTCCCCTTCCTAGGCCTCGCCGTCGTCCACCACCGTGGTGCTCTCCGCGTGGCGTGGTCAACGTGGTCAAGGAACGACTTCCATCGGAAGAGTACTGTACATGGAGAGGCTGACAGCTGGGTCCACGGCCATAGCCCAGTTTTTTTGTGATTTGCCAAGTAAGTCGCTTTGTCAGGCCTGTTGGGCTGCAAATCTTTCAAGACGAGGAGAGATTTCATTCGGCTGGCTGGGAAAATGGCCCATCAGTAATGAGAAATGGGTTGTACATTGTTAAAACACACCAAACCGGCAATTAGTTTCAAATATCTTTTTTCATTTCAAGATTTTAAATTACATTAATTTTTATGCATGGAGAATTTGTTAGATTTTATATTGATATACATCTATTTTTAAAATCAGTTTGAATGTGAGTCGAAATTTTGGGATTAAAAACAGTTCGGACCACACCGAAATATGCAAAATTTCGTATAATTTTTTAACCGTTGCCACAATGGGCTGTAATGCTAACAAAAAGAATATGGGCTCCAAAAAAACCTTAAGAATTAGCAAATGGGCTATAAATTATTAGAAATAATGGTAGATGGGTTGTATGCTGTTTTCCATAAATTTGAGGCTTTCCCAAAAAAAGGTTGACGCACAAGCACTGACTATTGGATGTCCATCCAATGGCCGTCGTGCTTCTTCAATCTCTGCTCTTCCTGCTCCAGCCGCTCAAACAAGCGTCGGCGGGACTGCCTGCTCCCTCCTCCTCGCGGCCGGTTGTGCTGCCGTGCAGGCCTCACCGCCCGACCGTACTCCCATCGCTGGCCTAGCCATCCCTCTGCTCACCCACAGCTGCTGTTATTCTCCAGCGACGG
Source organism: Triticum monococcum (assembly GCA_034509565.1). Lineage (NCBI taxonomy): Eukaryota > Viridiplantae > Streptophyta > Magnoliopsida > Poales > Poaceae > Triticum > Triticum monococcum. The sequence continues at coordinate 391,987,754 of CM067843.1, read as the reverse complement.
CAGACGAACCAGTAAACCCTCGTACAGTCGTACTCCCCTCCGTGTGGGAAACAACTGCCGAGTCTTCCCTGCCTCTGTGTCGTCCCCTTCCTAGGCCTCGCCATCGTCCACCGCCCTGGTTCTCTCTGCGCGGCGTGGTCAACGTGGTCAAGGAACGACTTCCATCGGACGTGGACTGTACATGGAGGGGCTGACAGCTAGGTCCACGGCCGCAGCAAGGAAGTGCCTCCTTATTACGCGGAAAATAATGATTCCTCCACTTGACAGTTGAGACCCACCAGACGGGCCACTGTATTTCACGAAAAAAATGCTTCCCCCTGACTGCTGGGACCCACCAGCTACATCTTCGCACGCAAGGAAGTGCGTCCGGGCAAAAAACGATTCGCTCCCTGACTGCTGGGACCCACCAGCTACATCTTCGCAGGCAAGGAAGTGCCTGACAATCGGGACCCACCTGGTCGAAGAGTACATAGCATTGTCATTCTGGTCGCGAACGTGTACATACATACTAGTCGATGTAGAGGCGCGCACGTGTCGTAGTAGAGGCGTGCATGTAGCATGTACACGTACGTACAGAGGCCAGGGTGCAAGAAAGAAAATATGGCCACGTATGTGTACATACGGGCGGGGTCTCAAACGCCTACTCGTGCATACGTACGGCCAGGGCTCGTGTACATGGCTAGGTCAGAACGGAGAAACAGCGTTGTCGTCGTGTTCATGGGGAGGCAACGGAATGCATCGTGTTCATCGGGAGGCAACGGAATGCGTCGTGTTCATGGGGAGGCAACGGAACGCGTGGGAGCCAACCGGCTGGGTCGGAAGGAATGTGTGGTCGTGTTCATCGGGAGGGCTTGGACGGAACATGCGATGGAAACGAGGCCCGGCGTACCGCAAAACGGAGGAAACGGCCTTGTGTTCGACCGGCCACGGTCGAAACGGGATCCTGTTCATCGGGAGGGGTTTGGCGTACCGCAAAATGGAGGAAACGGACCTCCTACGGTCGAACTGGGGGTCCTGTTGATCGGGAGGGGTGTGGCGTACCGCAAAACGGAGGAAACAGACTTGTGTTGGAGCACTACGGTCGAAACCGAGGTCCTGTTCATCGGGAGGGGTGTGGCGTAACGCAAAATGGGACTCCACGGGATACTGTTCATCTCCACCGTCGACCCCCTCTAGCCTCCATGGGCTACTGTTCATCCACCGTCGACCTCCTCCAGCCTCCACCTACGACTGTTCATCCACGGCCTCCTGTTCATCCAGCCTCCACCGTGCGCTACTCCCCCGGCTACTGTTCAACCAGCCCTCTCCAAGGGCTCCTGTTCAACCACCCCTCCACGGGCTACTGCTCATCCTGCCCTCCACTGTCTACTGTTCATCCTGCCCTCCATGGGGTGGTCCTGTTCATCCAGCCCTCCACGGGGTCCTGTTCATCCAGCCCCAATTGGCTCGATCAATCGGGGTCCTGTTCATCCAGAGGCAACACCACGGGGTCCTGTTCATCCACCCCCACCGGGAACTGTTCATCCAACCCCCCCCCCCAACGCTCACTGTTCATCCAGAGGCAGCATCGATCGGCTTCAGTTAGCAGCAGTAGCGAAGGAATCGCTCGATCGGGTTCAGTTAACAGCCATCGATCGGTCGCTCAACTTCAGTAACGCGTAGCCTGCAGTGCAATCGCTCGAGTTCAGTTAGAGCCCAACGCCTCGCTTGGGTTCAGTTAGAGTCAACGCCTCGCACACACGCGCGTACGTGTACGAGAGAAACGCGCATCGCTCGGCCCCCGACCTCCCACCGTAACCGGGAACTCCCCGAAATTTTCCTCGCCCTTGCTTCTACCACCGTTTTTTCTGTCATGGATGGCCCAAGGAATGTCATGCAGCTGCGTCTCCGGCCCGCCCAGGATGAAAAGCCCATTTTCTATCATGATTTTTTGTCATAGAAGTAGGAGCCCACCACATCTATCATGATATCGGGTTTTGTCACAGTTATCGTCATAGAAGTGTCATATGTATGACAGAAAAAAATTCGTTCGGCCCAAAATGTCACGGATGTGTCTTTTTTTGTAGTGATAAGTAGAGTATAGAACCAATCATGGAGCAGTATACCTTTTGATCAAACTCTTTACCATTCTCGTCGGGGCCCAATTGGCCTTTGGTTGGCATTGGCGTCGTGTACCCTTTGTAGTCTTGCATTCCAAACTACTTTAGGCAATCTTTGAGGTATTTCTCTTGTGATATGAAGATGCCATTGATACGTCCATTTTGCATCATGCTTTTATATCGATATTTATTGCATTATGGGCTATTATTACACATTATGTCACAATACTTATGCCTTTTCTCTCTTATTTTACATGGTTTACATGAAGAGGGAGAATGCCGGCAGCTGGAATTCTGGGCTGGAAAAGGAGCAAATATTAGACCTATTATGCACAACTCCAAAAGTCATGAAACTCAATGAAAGTCAGTTTTGGAACATATTAAAAATATTGGGTGAAGAAAGCACCAGAGGGGGGCCACCCACTGTCCACGAGGGTGGAGGGCGCGCCCTACCCCCTGGGCGCGCCCCCTGCCTCGTGGGCCATCTGGAAGCCCCCCCCCCCCCCGATGCCCATCTTCTGGTATAAGGTGTCTTTTACCCTGGAAAAAATCATAAGGAAGCTTTCGGGATGAAGCGCCGCCGTCTTGAGGCGAAACCTTGGCGGAACCAATCTAGGGCTCCGATGGAGCTGTTCTACCGGGGAAACATCCCTTCAGGAGGGGGAAATCGTCACCATCATCATCACCATCGATCCTCTCATTGGGAGGGGGTCAATCTCCATCAACATCATCACCAACACCATCTCCTCTCAAAACCTAGTTCATCTCTTGTTGGGGATGTTACTACTGGACGTAAACCGGCCAAGAGTAGCCGGATTAATTTTATGAAGATTAGAAGCCCATGAAGACGTAAGAATGATGGCTCTTTATGAAGGCCCAAGGCCCAAAGGCGAGTTAAGGCATGTAGATGTAAACCGACCTTATTATGTAACTTGCATTGTAAGATAGGAAGGATAGAGACCGAACTGGACACGTTTATGATCCGGCTTCGGGACTCTGTAAACTGGCGGGCGTCAACCTATGTATATAAAGGGATGACCCGGCAGCGGTTTAGGGACCATCACAGTACATGGGAGCAGGAATATTGCTTTGGAATGTGAAGAGGGTGATGCGGCTTATACTGAGTCAGTTTGTGCCACAGAGGAGCTGAAGTTTTATAAAGACAAGGTTGATCCGGCCGACATGACTTCTTTGAAAAAACCAACTACAGAGCATGATCCAGCATTGAAGTTTAAATCTTCTACAGACACTAAGATGGTTGATTTTGTTCTTGGCGATTCATCCAACCAGTTCAGCATCAGCGCTAACCTGGATCCCAAATAGGAAAGCGCGCTCATCGAGTTCATCCGTGAGAACCGGGACATCTTTGCATGGAAGCCTTATGACATGCCAAGTGTACCGAGGGAACTCACTGAGCACATACTTAATATAGATCCTAAGTTTAAACCGGTTAGGCAGTTTCTCCGCCGCTTTAACGAAGAAAGGCGTAAGGCTATTGGTGAGGAGATAGCTTGGCTATTGGCTGCAGGGTTTATCGTGGAGGTCTTTCACCCGGAGTGGCTGGCTAATCCGGTGCTAGTCCTTAAGAAAAACGGCACTTCGCGTATGTGTGTGGACTACACAGACTTGAACAAGGCTTGCCCAGCTGATCCCTTTGCCCTCCCTCGTATTGATCAGATTATTGATGCTACGGCAGGTTGTGGTCGTTTGTGTTTTCTGGATGCTTATTTTGGTTATCATCAGATCACAATGGCAGTTAAGGACCAGGAGAAGATAGCTTTTATAACTCCCTTTGGAGCCTTCTGCTATGTCTCTCTGCCCTTTGGGCTCAAGAGTGCCCAGGCGACTTATCAGCGTTGTGTTCAGAATTGTCTTCATAAGCAGATTGGGCGCAATGTTCATGCATATGTGGATGATATTGTGGTGAAGTCCAGGAAGGAGGAAACATTGATAAATGACTTGAGGGAGACTTTTGACAACCTCCAGGTTTATAAAATGATGCTTAATCCGGATAAATGTGTCTTTGGTGTTCCGACAGGCAAGCTTTTGGGTTTTCTAGTGTCTAACAGGGGAATTGAGGCTAATCCGGAGAAAAAAAATTCAGCTATCACGTCCCTGGCTAAACCAGCGTGCATCAATGACGTTCAACGTTTAGCAGGCCGGATTGCGGCTTTGAGCCGGTTTATCAGTCATCTTGGGGTGAAAGCTATCCCTTTATATCAGATGTTAAAGAAAACGGATGACTTTGTCTGGAGTGACGCGGCTGATAAAGCGTTTGAGGATTTGAAGAGACAGTTAGCTGAACCGCCTGTCCTTGCAGCTCCGGTCGATAAAGAGCCTTTACTGCTATACGTGGTTGCTAACGCCCGGGCTGTCAGTGTAGCTATTGTTGTGGAGCACAAGGAGGCTGGAAAGAAGTATCCGGTTCAACGGCCGGTTTATTATATCAGTGAGGTGCTTATTGAATCAAAGCAGAGGTATCCGCATTGGCAGAAGCTGGTGTATGGAGTTTTTATGGCAAGCCAGAAGCTCAAGCACTATTTTCAGGGTCATCCTATCACAGTGGTTAGTTCAGACCCTTTGGGAGATATCATCCAAAATAGAGAGGCGACTGGTCGGATTGCCAAGTGGGCCATTGAGCTTGGACCTCACAGGCTCAAGTATACACCTCGTACCGTGATAAAATCTCAAGCACTCGTGGACTTCATCAAAGATTGGACAGAGTTCCAGGCACGAGAGGAAAAGCCAGACAATACTTATTGGACTATTCATTTTGATGGGTCCAGGCAATTGGAGGTCTCGGTGGCTGGAGTCATATTAACTTCCCCATGAGGTGACAAGTTTTGTTATGTTCTTCGTTTAATGTTCCATTGCACTAACAATGCAGCTGAGTATGAGGCCTTACTCCATGGTCTTCGGATGGCTAAGGAGATAAACTTAAGCCGGGTTAAGTGCTTCGGTGACTCGGACCTGGTGGCTCAACAGGTATCTGGCACTTGGGATTCGAAGGACCCACTCATGGCTGCATATCGATGAGAGGTGGACATAGTGGCTGGTCATTTCAAAGGCTATCAAGTTGACCATATAGACCGGCGAAAGAATGAAGCGGCGGACGCTTTAAGTCGTCTAGGCTCTCAGTGTAAACCGGTGCCACCTAATATCTTCCTCGATGTACTTCATAATCCATCGGTCAAGATACCCACAGAGGAGGAGTTGGCTATTCCTGACCCGGAGGCCCAGTTGGTGGCGGCTTTGCATGTTATACCAGATTGGAAAGTCCCGTGCCTGGCTTACATGAACCGGGGCGAGTTACCAGAGGATGAAACCTTGGCCCGACAGATAATCCGGCGATCCAAGTCAATGACCATTATCAATGGGGAGTTACATCGTTACAGCGTCACAGGAGCAATTCAGGGTTGTGTGTCTCCTCAAGAGGCTTGTGAGATTTTGCGAGAAATCCACGAAGGAGATTGTGGTCACCACGCTGGTTCAAAATCGTTGGTGGCTAAGGCTTTTCATCACAGCTTTTATTGGTTGACGACTCATGCTGATGCTGAAGATTTAGTCAAAAGGTGTGATGGTTGTCAGAAATTTGCATGCCGCGCTCATGTTCCAGCTCAAGAGTTGAGAATGATTCCAATTACTTGGCCGTTTGCAACTTGGGGGCTCGATATGGTTGGACCCTTTAAGAGATCCAAGGACAAAAAGACCCACCTGTTGGTGGCGGTTGACAAGTTTACCAAGTGGGTAGAGGAAGAGCCAGTCAGTAAGTGTGATGCAGCCACGACGGTTCAATTCATCAAAAAGGTGATATTCCGGTTTGGTTTTCCACACAGCATTATCACTGATAATGGTACTAATCTATCCAAAGGTGATATGGAAGAATTTTGTCAACGTGAGCACATCCGGCTTGATGTAGCATCAGTGGCTCACCCCCAGTCTAATGGTCAAGCAGAGAGGGCAAATCAAGAAATTTTGAGAGGTATCAAACCCCGTCTTATGGTTCCTTTAAAGCGAACGCTGGGTTGTTGGGTGGAGGAGTTACCTTCTGTATTATGGAGTATCAACACCACACCAAACAGATCTACGGGTTACACGCCTTTCTTCATGGTTTACGGAGCAGAGGCGGTTCTCCCTAGTGACATCCGTCATGACTCACCCCATGTGACGGCTTATGTTGAAGCTGAGAATGAGAAAGCACGTCAGGACTCACTGGACCTGTTAGATGAGGAACGTGATTTAGCAGCAGCACGTTCGGCGATTTATCAACAAGATCTCTGACGTTATCACGGCCGTCGGGTTAAGACCAGAACTTTTCAAGAAGGCGATCTGGTGCTCCGGCTCATCCATGATTAGACTGATATGCACAAGTTATCCCCACCTTGGGAAGGACCTTTTGTGGTCAGCAAAAATCTGCACAACGGGTCATACTACCTCATCGATGTTTGAGAGCACAAAGACGCGCGCAAATCGGAGGAGGAGACCCAGCGGCCATGGAATATAGCTCTTCTTCGGCCTTACTATACTTGAGCCACAAGCTCTTCTTATATACATACTTATGACAATGTATATATTATATAATAAACCAGAGCCTTAGCTAAAAGCGGGTTCTCTGTTCTTTTTACATCATGTGTGGTTCCATGAGGGCTTCTACTTACAAAACAGAGTTCTATTAACCCGGCCTATAAAGCCACACAGATATGAAGGAAATCACTAGGGGGCTTGGTCATATCCGAACCATAGCTACACCTCTTGATCGGTTTAAAACTAAAAAGGGAAATCACTAGGGGGCTTGGTTGTATTTACACCATAGCTACACCTTTTGATGGGCTTAAAGCCAAAAGGAAATTGTGTGGAACCAAAGAGAGTCTGTTGCATAAAGCACAACACAAACATAGGTAACCACTGAGCATAGCTCAAATATTGCTTGGGGGCTCCTTGCTTCTCAAAGAACAATGAGCTTGCACCCTTGTAATAAGCTATCAAGCCAGGCTTGGAAGCCAGGTGTATTCATCTAAAACCCCGGGTTATCTTGCCTCTTTAAGTAAGCCACTCCATCCACGTAAACCTGGTAAGACCCATCGAACGTTTGACAAGTCAATCTCATAGACCCTGAACTTGTCAAAGTTAAAACGGTGATTCGTTAAAGATTGAGGTCCATCTTAAAAGTCTTTGCAAAATGGTTTAACTCAGTGGCCTGGCAGCCCATGTAAAGCCTCGATTTAGGGCCTGGCAGCCCATGAAAAGCCTTGCATATTTCTTTGGGATTGGCTGTTTTTACACAACTTTTGATAAAGGATTTATGAATATTTTCTGATAAACCAGTGTTTATTACAACCCGGCATGGCTTTCAATGCTCAGTTGTCAGTACATGATCAGTTCTAAACCGGTAGTAAGTTGCTCCGGTCTGGTTTTGACTAGATGTCACCAGCATTATACGAATAAATCGGTGGCTATTATAGCCCGGTGTGGTTTTATATGAACCGGCAAGAGGGCAAGGAGTCATCAACACTCCAGATTGGTGTTTTTCACCCTTACTATACAAACAGTTGGTCAGCCAACGAGGTATGTTACAGGTATCATCTATTTTATATCTGGTTATTACAATCTTGGTTATCCATCCAAGTTATGTATATATTTTTTGGGCATTGTGACCCGTCCAGTGGTAAACCACTAGGACATTTTCAAGTTTTTATATGTAGGAACACAAGCCATAATGGACTATGCATATCATAACTCCCAAAGGCATGGCAAGTTTTAAGTAACAAGCAAAACAAACATGCTCGATGGCATGGCAGATAAAGGTGTTCACGCTATCCTATTACAAGGCACCTTAAACAGCCCAAATTGAATACTTGTTTTCAAGAGTGGAAGACTGCAACTGGTAAACCGGCCACCGATTTAGGATTCCTCATCTGGACGGCTTGACGATTGAGGGTCATATTGAGTGGGCGTATTCTCTTCATCCCTCCCCAGTCGCTGGAAATCGGTCGTTGACCAGTCGATTCTAGTTAAGGCTTGAAAATGGCTTCTTCATGAATAAGGTTGGAAGGGTCAATATCAGGAGCATAAGTATGCTTACCGATTGGCGGAACAAGCTCTTCTACATTATGAATCAGTGCGGGCTGTCTTTTCCCTTCAGCATCATAAACCGGTTGAAAATGTGACAGATCTGTGTCTTTCGCCAGTTTGCTTGCTATCGGCCACATCTCCTTTGTCAGCCTTCGGAGATCGTCATTATTGAAGTCTGAACCGTCTTCTTTCACACCAGGATAGCCTTTGATGATATCTGCCGATTCAAGATCCGGAATCCACGCCTTGGCCCGGATTAGCGCGGTCAGTGCACCTGACCTTGCGGCTGATCTCTTCAGTTCATCGATCCGGGCAAGGAGCATGGCCAGCTTTTCGATAGTTTCTTTTATCAGCAATGGCAGGGGCTTGTTATAAGTTGTAGTGCAAATGGCTCGCTGGGATCCAGAAAACAACTGTTCTATCAAAGTGTAGGCCACTTTAAGCTTCATCCGCATGTCGGAGCCTAGATGAGTAATGCGGGTCTTGTCATGGTTAAACATCAGTAAACAAGTCATTGATAAGATATTACGAATTACGAAAACTTCATGAGAGAGTACTTACCAAACACAGCAAAAGTCATGGCATCAATCTGCCGCTTTAAGCCGGTCAGTTCTTCAACCACCGGCTTCAGGGCTGCCTCTGCATCCTCGGCCTTCTTTGTTAAACCGGCCTTTTCCATCTCCCAGTCTGCATGCTCTTTGTTAAAGGTCTCTTTCAGCCTTTCCATGGCTGCTAAGGCATTTGTCAACTCCTCCTTGGCCTTGGAAGCCTCTGCTTGCTGAGATTTGACGTTTTCCTAAAGGTCAGCGGTTTCAACATCCCTTTTACTTAGCTCGGCATGCAAAGGCAAGATATATCAGCAATGAGATATGTATATTTTAAGTACCAAGTGTATAACAAGTTATGCACTTTGTACTTGGGGGCTAATGCCTATTTTCTCTATCATCAAATTCTTATTTGCAAGTCTCAAGTACAATGCAAGCATTATCCTTGACACTTGGGGGCTAATGTACATCTATTCAAATGGATGCATGGATTAAAGACCCGGTTCACTTTGGAAAGATAAACCGGCCCTTGGGGACTACACAAGCAAAAACTACAGGAATACAATGATCACGTCTGGTTTACTTCAAAAGATCAGTTGGTATATGGAGGACAAGTTTGCAAGGGTTAAGGTGTTATAAAGTCCCGGTTTATGATTGCCATCATAAACCGGCCCTTGGGGGGCTACTTGGGTTGGTACTTGTACTTTGGATTTAAGAAAGGAAAAGTGATGAAAATACCTCATAGTGCTCCTTCATCAGGTTCACCAAACCGGCTTCATAATCACGATTTGAGTGCAGACGGTTTAGAAAACCGGAGTGGAGTTCTTGAGCGCTAAGATGGGCGTAGCTTGACAAGTCGATGCTCCATTTGCCTTTTTCCATGGCAGCACGCTCTTCCTTGGCACTATGTTTGGCCAAAATTACAGGATGGCCAGGAGAGGTGTGACCAGTACCAGTAATGATAACCTCGCCTTCTTTGTCTCCATCAGCCTTTTCTGGAGTTGATGGAGTGTCAGTAGCTCTCACCAGACTAGAAGATCTGTCACCAGTCCGGATTGGATTTGCTGGTTCATCATCAGGCACAGCAGTATCAACTTCTACTTGTTCATTAGTATTGTGATCTTGAGGGGGTGGTTCATCAAAGGTAGCTTCAGGATTTGGACCCTCCGGTTCAGCAGTTTGCTCCGGTTCAATAACCACCTAGTCTTCGGGCAGATTATTCACCTGAGCCTTTTTACTGGGTCTAGCTTTGGCTCTAAACAGAACAAGATGCAAAGGTTAGCACATCATATAAAGTATGAAACATCAAAAGAAAGGGGTGAAGTACTTACCCAGCTACGGTTTTGAGAGGAGGGAGTTGGGTCGTTGTTGACTCGCCAGAGGATGAAGGAGGTGTCACCTGATAATTCGAATCGGGCGGATTAAGAGGTTGTCGGAAATAGCCTGCCTTGGGATAAGAAGTGTCAGAAGTGGGTGAGACCTCATATCGGCGCTTTCGAACTGGGGTGTCTGGTAAACCGGTCGAAGTGACCTTTTGACCGATGTGCCGGGTTGTGCGGCGAGCCTCATGCTGCTGCTTCTACAAAATAAATGTTACATCCAAGTGAGCAAGAGGATGAGAAAAGCTTACTTTCCGGACCGCTTGACGGGTTTTTTGTGTTGGCAGAAAGTCTAAACCAGAGGAAAGGATAATTACCTCTGCATCGTCAGCTTGGCTGCCTTCAACGTCCTCCTGATAAGTATCGTTGTCAATGAGATGCATGAAAAGTGAACCAAGTGAATCAAGTTCTACCTCAGCTTTCGATTCATCCGGGTCGTCATCTAGTTCCATATTGATGTGTTCCGTTGCCTTCCGCTTTGTGGTTTTCTTGGCGGCTTTTGTTTTTGGACGGGAAGGCTTTGCCGCTTTTTCTTGAGGTTTCTTCTTCCAGAATAGATCATCACCCTGTTTACAAATAAGTAGAAGGGTATTCAAAGATTGTACAGTCTAAAGATATCAAGTGTAAAGCGGAAGAACAATAATTACAGCAGGCGGTTTGTTTTGTGTGTAAAAGGGGCTTAATCCGGTTTGGCGACAGACAGCTTCTGATTCATTCAATATCTTCTTGACAGCCTCAGTGACTTCTTCATCTGTTAGCTGAATATTGATATGACGTTCGGAGTCATCTACTTCACCAGTGTACTCGCACATTAAGCGGGAGCGGCGACTTAGCGGCAAGATACTCCAGGATATCCAGCAACGGACAAAGTCTACACCTGTTAAATCGTTGGCCAAGAAGGCTCTCAGCTTGGCGAGTTGAGGTGCATACGGGGCCCGTTCCTGGGCACTTAGTCGTTGTGGAAGTGGATGACTATTGGTGAGCCGGTGGGCATGGTAACTCGGCAGAGGATTTTCATCTTCAGGGGAGGTGTCTTTATAGTAGAACCAAGTTTGATTCCACTCTTTGGGGTGACTGTGCAGCTTGGCATGAGGAAATTCAACTTCTTTTCTTTTCTGAATGGAGACGCCACCAAGTTCAGTATTGGGTCCGTCTACAAATTCAGTGCGCCGGTTCAGATGAAAGAAATCCCGGAACAGCTCAACAGTTGGTTCTTCTTGTAGGTACACTTCACAGAAAACTTGAAAGTTGCATATATTGGATACCGAGTTGGGTCCAATATCTTGAGGGTGGAGTTGAAAGCTGGCAAGTACATCCCGGAAAAACTTTGATCCGGGCGGTTTGAAACCACGGCCTATGTGGTCAACAAACACCACTACCTCACCCTGCTTAGGGGTGGGAGGATTCTCCGATCTAGGAACTCGCCACCGGATCTCATTCTTCTTTGGTAAGGTACCGATCTTGACCATTCCATTCAGTTGCTCCTCGGTAACCCGGGAGGGAGCCCAGTTGCAGGAATAAAACTGATTGGCCATTGCAAGGGAAAGGCTGGAAAGAAATGCCGGTTTACAATTCATTCATAGTGATGCATAAGGTACAATAGGACAAAGGAATCCAAGTATGTGCAAATTGGTAAACCAACAATAGGGTATTTATGAATGATAAGGAATGAACACAGGCAGAGATATATACATATTGTCAAACCGGAGTATAAAATTGGTGGTTTAACAGGGGACTAATGGTACCTGCCGGATTATCATACTTCAAAAAGTTAAACCGCCAATATTGGTGTGAAGGGTATAGATCTAAAAATGGCTAAGTGAGGAAAAACAGATTTTGCAAAGATGACATTAGCGTTTTGGATTTACCACAGGTCAGGAAAGCAAAAAGATTTAGACCTAAAAAGGTTGGTCCCGAAGTGATTCGCAAAAGGTCCAGATCGGTTTTTATGCGCATTAGGGCTTGTTTTGATAGCAAAGACAAGGAATGCTATAGCCACCACACGGAATACATCAAGCTTAAGGTCTTTCATCTATGGACTGAAGAGGAACAGGGAAGAACAGTGCCGGAGCTTCGATGAACTTTGATGAACACTAAAACCCTAGATAGATCTACAGAGGAGGAAAGGGGAAGACTTACAGCGGTTGTTGAAGCAGCGGAGATATGTCGCGACCCTCTGGTGCGATCAGGTCGATGCAGCGGCCAAAGGATATGCAGAGGCGGAGCTCGGTGATGGCGGCGGCACTCGGGTGCAGGGGCGTCGCGAGGAGGAAGAAGAATCAAAGAGACAGAGGGGAAAAAGGAAATGACCCTTGGCCCTATTTATAAGGTAAAGGGGGGAGGTGACAGGCGTGAGAATCGAGGAGCCGGAATATTGGATACCTAACAGGAGCGGTCGCCTCGATTGTCAGGGGCTCATTAACTAAAGGTGAGATATATCATTTTTTAAGTAACAAAGTGACATCATGGCGGTTTATCATGATCCTAGAGTATGACATCACGGCAGTTTACAAGATCAAGGTGAAGATGCTAAGGAGGAATTTTTCTAAGTGTTGAAGATTGACATGAACAAGATCAAACCAATCTGGGGCCTAATGTTGGGGATATTACTACTGGACGTAAACCGGCCAGGAGTAGCCGGATTAACGTTATGAAGATTAGAAGCCCATGAAGACGTAAGAATGATGGCGCTTTACGAAGGCCCAAAGGCGAGTTAAGGCCTGTAGATGTAAACCGACCTTATTATGTAACTTGCATTGTAAGATAGGAAGGATAGAGACCGAACCAGGCACGTTTATGATCTGGCTTCGGGACTGTAAAACGGCAGGCGTCAACCTATGTATATAAAGGGATGACCCAGCAGCGGTTCAGGGACAACACACAACAACTCGAGAGCCAGGCAAAGCAGATTCGCTCCCTGGTCATCAGAATCCTAGCAATACCAACACAACTAGACGTAGGCTTTTACCTTCATCGAAGGGGCCAAACTAGTATAAAAATCCTCATGTCCCTTGTCCAGTTTAACCCCTTTAAGCTAACCCGTAGCGATGGCTCCACGACTAAGTCCTTTCACAAGAACATCTACCGTGACAAAACCACGATATCTCTTGTATTTGATCTTTGTCTCAAAACCTCATATTGGTACGTGTGGGTTGCTAGTAGTGTTGATTACTCCATGTAGTTGATGCTAGTTGGTTTATTCGGTGGAAGATTATATGTTCAGATCCTTTATGCACATTAATACCCCTCTTATTATGAACATGAATATGATTTGTGAGTAGTTACGTTTGTTCCTGAGGGCATGGGAGAAGTCTTGTTATAAGTAGTCATGTGAATTTGGTATTCGTTCGATATTTTGATGAGATGTATGTTGTCTTTCCTCTAGTGGTGTTATGTGAACGTCGACTACATGAAACTTCACCATTGTTTGGGCCTAGGGTAAGGCATTGGGAAGTAATAAGTAGATGATGGGTTGCTAGAGTGACAGAAGCTTAAACCCTAGTTTATGTGTTGCTTCGTAAAGGGATGATTTGGATCCATATGTTTCATGCTATGGTTAGGATTACCTTAATTCTTATGACGTAGTTGCGGATGCTTGCGAGGGGGGTTAATCATAAGTGGGATGCTTGTCCAAGGAAGGGAAGTACCCAAGCACCAGTCCACCCACATATCAAATTATCAAAGTAACGACGTGAATCATATGAGCATGATGAAAACTAGCTTGACGATAATTCTCATGTGTCCTCGGGAGCGCTTTCCTTTATATAAGAGTTTGTCCAGGCTTGTCCTTTGCTACAAAAAGGATTGGTCCACCTTGCTACACCTTTTTTACTTTTGTTACTTGTTACCCGTTACAAATTACCTTATCACAAAACTATCTATTACCGATAATTTCAGTGCTTGCAGAGAATACCTTACTAAAAACTGCTTGTCATTTCCTTCTACTCCTCATTGGGTTCAACACTCTTAATTATGGAAAGGACTACGATAGATCCCCTATACTTGTGGGTCATCAAGAATATTTTCTGGCGCCGTTGCCGGGGAGTGAAGCGCCTTTGGTAGGTGGAATTTGGTAAGGAAAATTTTATAGTGTGCTGAAATTTACTGTGACATGTTACTATGGAAAATAATCCTTTGAGGGGCTTGTTCGGGGTATCTTCACCATGACCAGTAGAGAAAAGAGTTGCTCCTCAACCTACTGAACCTACTGAAAATGTTTACTTTGAAATTCCTTCAGGTATGATAGAGAAACTGCTAGCTAATCCTTTTACAGGAGATGGAACATTACATCCCGATATGCACCTAATCTATGTGGATCAAGTTTGTGGATTATTTAAGCTTGCAGGTATGCCTGAGGATGTTATCAAGAAGAAGGTCTTCCCTTTATCTTTGAAGGGAAAGGCATTGACATGGTTTAGGATATGTGATGATATTGGATCATGGAACTACAACTGATTGAAATTGGAATTTCATCAGAAGTTTTATCCTATGCATCTGGTTCATCGTGATCGTAATTCTATATATAATTTTTGGCCTCGCTAAGGAGAAAGTATCGCTCAAGCTTGGGGGAGGCTTAAGTAAATGTTATATTCATGCCCCGATCATGAGCTCTCAAGAGAAATTATTATTCAAAATTTTATGCTCGGCTTTCTCTCAATAACCGCTCTATGCTCGATACTTCTTGTACTAGTTCTTTCATGATGAAGACTATTGAATTCAGATGGGATTTATTGGAAATAATTAAATGCAACTCCGAAGAATGGGAACTTGATGAAGGTAAGGAGTCAGGTATAACACCTAAGTTTGATTGTGTTAAATCTTTTATGGATACCGATGCTTTTCGTGAATTTAGCACTAAATATGGACTTGACTCTGAGATAGTAGCTTCTTTCTGTGAATCATTTGCTACTCATGTTGATCTCCCTAAGGAGAAGTGGTTTAAATATCATCCTCCCATTGAAGTAAAAGTAGTTGAACCTATTAAAGTTGAAGAAAAGACTATCACTTATAATGTTGATCCTATTGTTCCTACCTCTTATATTGAGAAACCACCTGTCCCTGTTAGAATAAAGGATCATGCTAAAGCTTCAATTCTGGTTCGTAAGAGTAATGCTACAACACCTACACCCTCTAAGAAAATTAAAGTTGAACCTAGTATTGCTATGGTTAAGGATCTCTTGGTCGATAATATTGATGGGCATGTTATTTACTTTTGTGATGAAGCTGCTAGAATTGCTAGACCCGATACTAAAAATAAACATAGACCTGTTGTTGGCATGCCTGTTGTTTCTGTTAAAATAGGATATCACTATTATCATGGCTTATATGATATGGGTGCTAGTGTCAGTGCAATACCTTATACTTTATATAAAGAAATTATCCATGATATTGCACCTGCTGAGATAGAAGATATTGATGTTACTATTAAGCTTGTCAATAGAGATACTATTTCACCAGTTGGGATTGTTTGAGATGTTGAAGTCTTGTGTGGGAAAATTAAATATCCTACTGATTTTCTTGTTCTTGCTTCCCCACAAGATGACTTTTGTCCCATTATATTTGGTAGACCCTTCTTGAATGTTGTTAATGCTAAGATAGACTGCGAAAAGGATATTGTTACTGTTGGTTTAGGGGATATGTCTCATGATTTTAGTTTTGCTAAATTTCGTAGACAACCCCATGACAAAGAATTTCCTAGTAAAGATGAAATTATTGGTCTTGCTTCTATTGTCGTGCCTCCTAATGATCCTTTAGGACAATATTTTCTAGACCATGAAAATGATATGTTTATGAATGAAAGAAGGGAAATAGATGAAGTATTCTTTAAACGGGGACCTATTTTGAAACACAACTTGCATATTAAAATTCTAGGGGATCCTCCTCCACCTAAGGGTGATCCCGTGTTTGAGCTTAAAACATTACCTGATACTCTTAAATATGCTTATCTTGATGAAAAGAAGATATATCCTGTTATTATTAGTGCTAACCTTTCAGAGCAGAAAGAAGAGAAATTGTTGAAAACTCTAAAGAAGCACCATGTTGCTATTGGATATACTCTTGATGATCTTAAGGGAATTAGTCCCACTCTATGCCGACACAAAATAAAATTGGAGAAAGATGTTAAACCGGTTGTTGATCACCAACGACGGTTAAATCCTAAGATGAAAGAAGTGGTAAGAAATGAAATACGAAAGCTTCTGGAGGCAGGTATAATTTATCCCGTTGCTGATAGTCAGTGGGTAAGTCTTGTCCATTGTGTCCCTAAGAAGGGAGGTATTACTGTTGTTCCTAATGATAAAGACGAATTAATCACACAAAGAATTGTTACTGGTTATAGAATGGTAATTGATTTCCACAAATTAAATAAAGCTACTAGAAAGGATCATTACCCTTTACCTTTTATTGATCAAATGCTAGAAAGACTATCCAAACATACACATTTTTGCTTTCTAGATGGTTATTCTGGTTTCTCTCAAATACCTGTGTCAAAAGAGGATCAAGAAAAGACAACTTTCACTTGCCCTTTCGGCACCTTTGCTTATATACGTATGCCTTTTGGTTTATGCAATCCACCTGCTACTTTTCAAAGACATATGACTGCTATATTCTCTGACTTTGTATCCTTTGGTTGGCATTGGCGTCGTGTACCTTTTGGTTGGCATTGGTGTCGTGTACCCTTTGTAGTCTTGCATTCCAAACTACTTTAGGAAATCTTTGAGGTATTTCTCTTGTGATATGAAGATGCCATTGATACGTCCATTTTGCATCATGCTTTTATATAGATATTTATTGCATTATGGGCTGTTATTACACATTATGTCACAATACTTATGCCTTTTCTCTCTTATTTTACAAGGTTTACATGAAGAGGGAGAATGCCGGCAGCTGGAATTCTGGGCTGGAAAAGGAGAAAATATTAGAGACCTATTCTGCACAACTCCAAAAGCCCTGAAACTCCACGAAAGTTAGTTTTGGAATATATTAAAAATATTGGGGGAAGAAAGCACCCGAGGGGGGCACCCACTGTCCACGAGGGTGGAGGGCGCGCCCCCTGCCTCGTGGGCCACCTGGAAGCCCCCTGATGGCCATCTTCTGGTATAAGGTGTCTTTTGCCATGGAAAAAATCATAAGGAAGCTTTCAGGACGAAGCGCCGCCGTCTCGAGGCGGAACCAATCTAGGGCTCCGGCAGAGCTGTTCTGCCGAGGAAAAATCCCTCCGGGAGGGGGAAATCATCACCATCGATCCTCTCATCAGGGAGGGGGTCAATCTCCATCAACATCTTCACCAGCACTATCTCCTCTCAAACCCTAGTTCATCTCTTGTATCTGATCTTTGCCTCCAAACCTCAGATTGGTACCTGTGGATTGCTAGTAGTGTTGATTACTCCTTGTAGTTGATGCTAGTTGGTTTATTCGGTGGAAGATTATATGTTCAGATCCTTTATGCACATTAATACCCCTCTGATTATGAACATGAATATGATTTGTGAGTAGTTACGTTTGTTCCTAAGGACATGGGAGAAGTCTTGTTATAAGTAGTCATGTGAATTTGGTATTCGTTCGATATTTTGATTGGATGTATGTTGCCTTTCCTCTAGTGGTGTTATGTGAACATGGACTACATGACACTTCACCATTGTTTGGGCCTACGGGAAGGCATTGGGAAGTAATAAGTAGATGATGGGTTGCTAGAGTGACAGAAGCTTAAACCCTAGTTTATGCGTTGCTTCGTAAGGGGCTGATTTGGATCTATATGTTTCATGCTATGGTTAGGTTTACCTTAGTTCTTCTTTCGTAGTTGTGGATGCTTGCGAGGGGGGTTAATCATAAGTGGGATGCTTGTCCAAGGAAGGGCAGTACCCAAGCACCGGTCCACCCACATATCAAATTATCAAAGTAACGAACGCGAATCATATGAGCATGATGAAAAGTAGCTTGACGATAATTCCCATATGTCCTCAAGAGCGCTTTCCTTTATATAAGAGTTTGTTCAAGCTTGTCCTTTCCTACAAAAAGGATTGGGCCACCTTGTTGCACCTTGTTTACTTTTTTTACTTGTTACCCGTTACGAATTACCTTATCAATAATTTCAGTGCTTGCAGAGAATACCTTACTGAAAACTACTTGTCATTTCCTTCTGCTCCTTGTTGGGTTCGACACTCTTACTTATCAAAAGGACTATGATAGATCCCCTATACTTGTGGGTCATCAGCCATTTCTCTGCTATCAGATAAGAAGACCAAGGAAGAACTTCGGCTCACCCATCATGGACATCTGATATTGCTCTTGCATCATATGCCCAAATTCATCACTTTATCTCTTGTCAGTGCAGCCGAATATAATGTCATCCACATAGATTTGGCATACAAACAGTTCACCATCATATGTCTTCGTGAAGAGAGTGGGATCTAGAGAACTAGGTTTGAGGCCTTTGCTATTTAGGAAGTCTTTGAGTGTGTCATATCAGGCGCGAGGTGCTTGTTTGAGGCTATACAATGCCTTGTTGAGCTTGTATACCATGTCAGGATGCTTTGGGTCTTCAAAGCCAGGTGGTTGTGCAACATACACTTCTTCTTCAATTTCGCCGTTGAGGAAGGCACTCTTTACATCCATTTGGTACAGAAGAATGTTGTTGTGGTTGGCATATGCTAGCAGTATGCGTATGGCTTCAAACCTAGCCACGTGAGCAAAGGTTTCATTGAAGTCAATTCCTTCGACTTATGTGTAACCTTGAGCAACGAGACGAGCCTTGTTTCTGACAACTTTACCATGATCATCTTGTTTGTTGCGATAGATCCATTTGGTGCCGATGATATTGTGCTTGCGAGGATCAGGATGCTTTAATAGCTCACATACATTGTTCAGCTCAAACTGTTGAAGCTCTTCTTGCATAGCTTGAATCCATTCAGGTTCCATGAAGGCTTCATCAACTTTCTAGGGTTCAGATATAGAGACAAATGCAAAGTGCCCACAGAAATTTGCTAGTTGTGTTGCTCTTGAACGAGTGAGTGGACCAGGTGCATTGATGATATCAATTATCTTCTCAATCTGGACTTCATTTGTAACGCGAGGATGTACTGGACGAAGATTTTGCCCTTGTTGATCATTGTCTTCATCTTCAGCATTGGCTTCAGGCTGAGCAGTGTCTTCATGCTGATTAGGTGCAGAAATGATGATTTCCTCTTCAGCCTGTTCCTCTGAAGGTATGATCTCTCCAGTACCCATAAGCTTGATAGACTCACTTGGTGTAGCTTCATCAGTCAGAAGCTCATATGATGTCTTATTAGGAACTTGTGAAGATAAGCACAGTTCATGATGTGGCATGCAGTATCAATGGCTTCAGGCCAGAATTTCCTTGGAGTCTTGTACTCATCAAGCATCATTTGTGCCATCTCAATGAGGGTTCTGTTCTTGCGCTCCATGATGCCATTCTCCTGAGGTGTGTATGGAGCAGAGAACTCATGTGTGATGCCCAATGTATCAAGATAAGTGTCGAGGCCGGTGTTCTTGAATTCCGTACCATTGTCACTTCTGATGTGCTTGATCTAGATACCATAGTTGGTCATGGCATGATTGGCGAATCGTCTGAAGACATCCTGCACTTCAGTCTTGTAGAGACTTATGTGTACCCATGTATATCTTGAGTAATCATCAACAATGTTGAAGCCATAGAGGCATGTCGTGGTAGTAAGGGCAGAGTAGTGAGTGGGGCCAAATAAATCCATGTGAAGCAGCTCGAAGGGACGTGTTGTCATCATGAGTGTCTTCGAGGGATGCTTGGCCCTAGTCATCTTTTCGGCTTCACATGCACCACACAGATGATCCTTCTTGAACTTGACTCCCTCTATGCCAATGACATGCTTCTTGTTCGCGAGAGTGTGCAAGTTCCTCATGCCCGCATGTCCTAGCCTTCGATGCCAGAGCCAGCACTCCGAAGCTTTTTCTAGAAGACATACGGCAAGTTGTGGTCCTACGGAGAAATCTACCATATACAAATCATCTTTTCGATACCCTTCAAAGACTAGAGATTTGTCAGATTCCATAAGCACAAGGCAACGATATTTTCCAAATATCACAATCATGTTCAGATCACAAAGCATTGAGACAGACATTAAGTTGAAACCAAGGGATTCAACAAGCATCACTTTATCCATGTGCTGATCCTTTGAGATTGCAACTCTACATAAGCCCAATACCTTGCTTTTACCAGTGTCAGCAAATGTGATGTGACTTTTGTCAGACGGACGTGGGGTTGAATCCATAAGAAGACTTCGATCACCAGTCATGTGGTTAGCGCATCCACTATCCATAATCCACTCAGTAGCCTTCGGAGCTGTACCCTACAGTGCAGTTTGGGGATAGGCTTCACAGAGAGAAGTGTGAAGCATAAACATTTGCCTAACAAGCATACTATCAAAGTTCAAATCCTTGTTAGGGTAGATAGGATGATTGTCAAGAAATCCTAGGACGAAATACATAGTAAGACCATTTTGGCATTTTATCTTGCGTCCCACAAGATGTTTTAGTTCCCCAGCATAAGCATCAGAAGCCTTTGATTTTCGGCTGGAGACCTTTCCCTGCAAAGGAAAGTTAATTCTTCTTAACCACCCACATCTTCAGGGGTGGCTTAGAAGCAATGAGTCTAAGTGCAGCATCTGAGAATTTTGGCTTTGGATCCCTAGCAAATAGCCTTGCAGGAGGTGAATAATACTCATAAGAATAAGCAGAAAAGTTCTTGGTTTTATGAACATGGCGGTTCAAAGAAACATGCTCATATTCATAAGTCTGAGTATGGTTTCCCTGCAAAACATTGGCGTTAGGGTGACCCTGGTGGGTCCTCTGTTTGTATGAAGCCTTTGGACCACATGAAGCCTTTGGTCTGTGGTTTGTCTTCTTCCCAGGTGGTCTCATGATGACATTCAGAGAAAGCTTCTCAAGACAGCTTTTGGGCACCCAGATCTTCTTCAATGGTCCACTCCTGTAGTTAGTACCAATATACCTGGCAAACACTTCACCATTCTGATTCTTAAACAGCTTATAATTTGCATCAAAGGATTCATCAATGATAATAGGGTTAGCACAAGTGAAGCCATATAGGGTAGATGGATCCACTGAAGGTCCCTTTGCAGCAACCCATGTGGTTTTGGGGTACTACTCAGGCTTCTAGTAAGAACCATCAACATTCATTTTCCCCTTGAACCCAACACCCTCTTTCCTAGGGTTTCGGTTCAGAATATGTTTCTTGAGGACATCACATAGTGTCTGATGCCCTTTGAGGCTTTTGTACATCCCTGTTTCAAGAAAAGTCTTCAACCTAGCATTCTCATCAACAATAGTAGTGATATCCTCAAAAGAGGGGTTAGTCACCACATCAGCAGTTGAAGATATTGCAATAGTAGCAGCAGTAGAACATTCAGCAACAGAGACAACATTATCACGCTCAAGACATTTTAAACATGGTGGCTCGAAGTCTTCCTCAGTGGAACTAATCTATTGAGCGCGAAGTGAATCATTCTCTTTTTCAAGATCTTCATGAGACGCTCTCAGATTCTCAAGTTCTTGCTTCCTTTGAAGATAATCATAGGAAAGCTTCTCATGAGTAGCTGAGAGAGTTTCATGACGACTTTCAAGTTCCTCGTACTTAACGTGAAGATTTTTTATGTCTTCAATTAAGGACTGAGGATGATTCATTTCTGCGTCCAACATGTCATCGCTTTTGTCTAGCAACTTTTGAATATGTTCCATAGCAGTTTGTTGTTCAGTTGCTATTTTAGCAAGTGTTTTGTAGCTAGGTTTCGATTCACATTCAGACTCATCTTCACTGGATGTTTGAAAGTAAGCATTGTGTGAGTTACCTTGGCACCATGTGCCATGAAGCAGTAGGTCGGAGCAGAGTCATCCTCATCATCGGCTTCAGCGTCGGTGATGTGTCCATTGTCTTCGGTGTTGAAGATGGACTTGGCGACGTAAGCCGAAGCTAGGGCCAGGCTTGCAACACCTGAATCAGACTCCTCCTCCGACTCCACCTCCGCCTCCTCAGAAGTAGACTCCTCCTCTGAATCCATCTCCTTGCCAACAAACGCACGCACCTTGCTAGATGATATCTTCTTGTGAGACGAGGACTTTAATGAAGACTTGGAAGAATACTTTGGGGATTTCTTCTTCTTCTTGTCATCAGAATCATATTCCTTGCTCTTCTTCTTCTTCTTAGATTCCTTGTCCCATTGAGTACACTTAGAGATGTAGTGGCCAGGCTTCTTGCATTTGTGGCAAGTTCTCTTCTTGTGGTCACGACTAGAAGCCTCATCATTTCTTGAGCTAGATCTTGAAGACTTTCCGAAGTGATTCTTCTTGGAGAACTTCTGGACTTGTTCACGAGCATAGCTAGCTCCTTTCCAATGTCTTCAGGATCCCCAGAACTGCAGTCAGATTCTTCTTCAGATGAGTAAACAACCTTTGCCTTCAAAGCTCAGGTTCGGCCATAGTTGGGGCCATAGATGTCTCTCTTCTCAGATAACTGGAACTCATGTGTGTTGAGCCTCTCAAGCAGGACAAATGGATCGAGATCTTTCAAGTCAGGACGTTCTTGTATCATCAGGGCCAGGCTGTCAAATGAGTTGTCAAGTGATCTCAGGAGCTTCTTGACGATTTCATGCTTGGTGATCTCAGTGGCACCAAGAGTGCGAAGATCATTTGTGATATCAGTGAGGCGATCAAATGTGAGCTGGACATTCTCATTGTCGTTTCTCTTCAAGTGGTTGAAGAGGTTGCGAAGAACATCCATCCTTGAATCTCTCTGAGTTGAGACGCCTTCGTTGACCTTGGAGAGACAGTCCCAGACTAGCTTCGCAGTTTCCAGTGCACTAACACGGCCATACTGTCCTTTGGTCAGATGACCACAGATGATGTTCTTGGCGGCTGAATCTAGTTGAATGAACCTCTTGACATCAGCAGCGGTGACACCTTCACCGACCTTGGGAAGGCGTGTCTGGACGAGATACCATAGGTCGACGTCAATGGCTTCAAGATGCATGCGCATCTTATTCTTCAAGTAGGGGTAATCAGTGCCATCGAAGACTAGGCAGGCAGTGGAGACCTTGATTATCCCTGCAGTCGACATAGCTAAAACTCCAGGTGGTTAAACCGAATCACGCAGAACAAGGCACTACTAGGGAAAACCTTATACACAGAACTTTAGTAGTAGCGCATGTTAAAAAGCACGCTAGTGCTAAGTAGCAGTAGCCCGTTGGCGCAAACCGCGCTACCGATACAATTTTAGTAGTAGCGCGCCTGAAGATAAAAGCGCTACTACTAAAACTCCCACTGCCAAGCCGATAGGCTACACATAGTAGTAGCGATCTACTGCAAACACGCTACTGCTAGTTGGTTTGTAGCAGCGCGTTTACGCAGAAAGGCGCTACTGCTAAAGGAACTAAAATTAAATGAAAATCAAATAGAAAAGTAAATGAAAATGAAAGAAATAGAAAAAAGAGAAAGGAAAAGAATAAAATGTGAATAAAAATAAATGAAAAAGGGGAAAAAGAGAAAGGAATAGTAGTAGCGCATATCCGGAAGCATGCTATAGCTAACTTAGGAGTAGCACACTTCCCAAAATGCGCTACTGCTACTTTTGACTTAACCACGCGGTTCGTTCCTCCCCACGGCCACTTCCCCCAAATCCAAACTCCTCCGCGCTGTCGCCGCCGCCGTCGCTCGTAGGCCGTCGCGCGCCGCACACCCTCAACGCCGCCCCCGACCACGGATTCGATGCCGCCCCCGACCTCGATGCCGCCCTGACCCCGACCTCGACGCCGCCCTCCGCCTTGTGCCCGAGCCCCGACCCCGTCCTCGACGCCGCCTGCCCCTCCCTCGCCGCAGGCACCCGAGGTAAGCACGCCTGCTCCTCCCCTCCCCTACCTCTGCCTTGGGTTCTTCAAATTTTTAATTGCATCAAACTAGTTAGGGTTCATCTAGGGGTGGAAACGAATTGGATGTTTTCTTGATTCGGAACGGATACTAATAATAGCGATATATTGCTTAAGTGTATTAGTCAATAGCTATGTAACATGAACTATTCAACTTGTGACATACAATAAGTCAATGATAAATAGGTTTATGAATAAACACTATTGTAATGCATAATAATTTCTAAGATTAATCATAAAACGAGTAAAATTTGACAACTTATTTGACTTTTAAGTTGGATAATTGGAATATTCGATTGAATACGAATATCGGATATTTTGGATTATCCGCTACCACTTTCCACCCCTAGGTTCATCAAATTAGATGGTAATTAGGGGACTAGTTCCTAGGTACTAATTAGTTAGTAAGAACTAGGTACTAATTAGGTACTAGTTTAATTTTATTTATAGTAAGTTTATTTTTAGTAAGAACTAGTTGAACATGTCACATTGTTGTTATTTTTTTAGTTAAAGCAATTATTCCCGCATCGACGTCGACGATGCCTATCCCGCATCCTCGTCGTCGACTCAGCGGAGGACACCTGCATGACCAGATGGGCCATGTCCGGGTCTGGGCTCCGCCGGGCTAGTTCTGGGAGGCGCTACCTACCGGAGGGCGCAGCTTGGTGAGGAGCCAGCCCGTCGTTGACCCGAACCTTCTTTGGTGGCGGTCGCGTGGGCCAGTGACAGTGCAGAGGCTTGAGGACCCCGCGGAGGTGGTACATCACCGTGTCAGGGAGGAGGACATGCACGTCCGTCGCTACTTGTTTGCGTTGGAGCACAGGTTCTCCAATACCTGGCAGGTTCTCCAGGGATCTCACTGGAGCTATGATCCTGTGATGGTTCCTTCTCTTTGGGTGTCCACCGCCCGCGCCGATACCCATCGTGCGCTAGGGTTTTAGTTGTATTAGTGAAGTTATATGTATGATACTACTCAGGATGTATTAGTGATAATATTCGATGATGTACACATGCATGAGATGATTTACTTTTGCTTATTGAATGCATGCTAATTTGAATACTTATTTATTTTACGATTTGGTTTTGCTTATTGAATGCTCATGTCAATATGAGTCCTATAAGATATTTTGAAATGTATATCTTGTGTTGCTCAAATAGGATATGTGCTTGGCCAAGTGGCCAGTCATGTTTGCAGGTTACACCTCTGAGTGGCCTATGTTTTGCCGGAGTGTTGATTCATTTCCGTTTCGGCAAATTTCGGGCGCTCGATATGTCCTATTTTAGCAAAGGTCATGCCGGATTTTTCCGTGAATTTTGGCATGACTTGTAGAGGAATATGTAGGAAATATCGAGTGCCCTGGATTTGTGTGTTGAATATCCTGGTGGTTTCCTTCGATCGATTTTCAACTAATGTTTCAACTATGAACATAGGAAATGTCTGACGACGAAAAGGATTTCGGTATTTGCGAATACTGCGAAGACGAGCGTGGTCTATGCGACAAAATCTTCCGAGATGATGATAGGCGCTTCAGCATCAAGCTGGACGAGAACTTTGAAGTGGATACAGTAAGTCACAATGACAAGTCTTTTTTCGTAATTAAGCATGACATCTGCTTCATTTGCTTCAACTTATAATTTAAATTTTTTACTATTGTACTAGAGTATCCCTTGCCATGCAAGAGTTTTTGTCTTGGATAAGATAGGTTTTAGTCCTATGAAAACTACTATGGAGGTAAAGAGAGTTTACTTGAAGACCGAGCATGGTTATACTTTCCATGCAAAATTATACAATGCAGACACCTACACCTATTTTGAATGCAAAACTTGGCAAGCACTATGCAAGACTTATGCATTTGAGCCTGATATGGTTATCACCTTTGATATTCGTCCGGAAGATGATATTGAAGGTAATATCGACATTTGGGTCGATGTGCAAACCCCTCCAATTATACCATTATGTGAGTTTCTCAACCATATTTATGTCTTCGATATTGTTTATTCAAAAATAGTTGAAAATTAATTTCTATTGACAGCTTATTTCCATTCAAGCAAACATGTCTAGCGCTTGGTAAACAGGACCTACTACTGTCCCGGGGCTGAACTAAACTGCGAGGAGATAACTCATTATGTTTCATGGCTTGAGGATCTTCATACTGTCAAGACAAATTATTTTTCTGGACTTAAAAATCTTAGTACTCAAAACATGCGACCAATAGTGTTCGTACTGAACTACGGTCACATCTATTTAGGAAAGATGGTAACATTTTTACTATTTGTCCTCAGTGCATCTTTTGCATACATTATTTTTTAAGCTAAACTTCATTGCTAAGTATGTTACTATACAATGTTCTTCAACAGGGACTCCCGGTGAATGTTGTGCCTCATTGGATCGAGACTAAAAGTCGCATGAGAATTGTTAGCTTACGGTCAAGACATCCTACAATGCACTTTAGTGCATTCAGGATTTCTAATAGCGAGGAATGCTTAATAGTGAAAGACTGGAGCAAAATTGTGAACAGTCGCAGAGAAGTACTAGGGGGCGGCAATCAGAAGTGCAGCCCATGATTAGGAGACAGGTTCATCTGCATGCTCCAACTTGATGAAGCAGGAGTGCTACACATGTTTTATGCTATTTTACCTGAGAGAGAGCAGCAGGAGTGATTAGCTAGCTAGAAATCAGTTATGATGATCAAATAGCTAGTGTTGGTGGTGATGACTATGATGATTATTATTAGCTAGTGTTGGTGGTGATTAGATATAACTACCGCAGCTAGTGTTGGTGGTGATTAGCTAGCTAGAATGAGTTTGAAGATGATGATGTGTGTTACACTATGACTATGAGGATTAAATAGCTACTGTTGGTGTTAATGACTATGATGATAATTAAATAGCTTGTGTTGGCGGATTAGATTCAAGTGGAGGCAACATGTGGTGCACATCGAAAGTACTACTAGTCCAAACTAGATCAAGTTTGGATTAGTAGTATACTTTTGACATGCACCACATGTTGCCTCCACTTGAACCTAATCCACCTTCATTTGACACACTGTTATGGACATATTGATATAACAACCTCATAATTGGTATTGTACCAAAATTTGTATAATGGCGTATAAATACACTAAAAATGGAAAAATGGAAAAAATAATACTAGTAGTGATGGACAGGAAACACGCTACTACTAGTTAGATTTGCAGTAGCGTCCGGGTAAACACACGCTGCGGCTATATGTCTTAGCAGTAGCGTGTGCCGCACGTGCTACTGCTAAGTAATAGCTGTAGCGCCTTACTAGTAGCGCGGTTCCCCATGCTACTAATAGGCATGAAACCCATGCTACTACTAGGCTTTTCCCTAGTAGTGAGGGAGTATCTTGCTCTGATACCAATTGAAAGTGCTAGTTATCGACTAGAAGGGGTGAATAGGCGATTTTTATGAAAGTCTTCAAAACACGAGGTATTTGAAGACAAACAGTAGAAATGAAACTATTGATATGCAGCGGAAGATAAACTACACTAGACAAGCCATAGTCAAGTAAGCGATCTAATGAAAGCACGAAGACTATCAGCAGCTAGGTTGTATGGATCAAGATGGAAGACAGTATGAAGCCAAATAGGAAATAGTCTTCACTCAGTGAAGTCAAATAGATTAGACAAGTAAGCAATGACTTCACGAAGACAAATAGTAAAGTAAAGGGAAGTGGGGGATAGAACCAGTTGCTTGGTGAAGACAAGGATTTTGTAGACCCATTCCAGTTGTTGTGACAACTATACGTCTGGTTAGGGAGGCTGAGATTGAACTTAGAAGACCGCGTTCTCCTTATTCCCCTTGAGCTAAGGACATCCAATCCTCGCCCAATCACTATGGTAAGTCTTCAAGGTAGACTTCCAAGACATCACAGACTTCGTTCACCGGCGATCCACAATGACTCTTGGATGCTCAGAACGTGACGCCTAACCGGCTGGAAGATTCACAGTCCTCAAGTGTAACAAGTCTTCAGGTCACGTGGACAGAAAGACTTCAGTGATGCCTAACACTCTTTGGCTTTGGGTGTTTTGGGGTCCTCACAAGGATCTCTCTCTCAAAGGCTTCGGAGGTTGGTTCCTCTCAAACGACAAAAGTTGTGCACTAACTCTAAGCAGCCACCAATTTATGGTGTAGTGGTGGGCTATTTATAGCCACGAGGAAACCCGACCTGTTATGTCCGAAATGACCCTGGGTTACTAAGGAACCGACACATGTCCAACGGTCAGATTTCAAACACACGCGGCAGCTTTACTTGGGATACAAGCAAAGCTGACTCATCCAGCTCTGGATAAGATTTTCTCTCATTGTCTTCGCTCGAAGACATAGGATTTTGGTTGAGCATCACATCAGTCACTCTGACTTTGTTCACTTGGACCCCACTTAACAGTACGGTGGTTTCTATGACTCAATAAAGAAGAAAAGGAAACTACGAAACAACTATGTCTTCGCACTCCACGGTCTTCAAGTGAATGTCTTCACATGTCATAGTCTTCATCGTGAATGTCTTCACGAACCACCATTGTCTTCAATGTCTTCACACATTTTTAGGGGTCATCTTTGGTAGGTAAACCAAATCAATAAGGGACTACTACCTATGTTATCCTGCAATTCTCACAAACACATTAGTCCCTCAACCAAGTTTGTCGTCAATACTCCAAAACCAAGTAGGGGTGGCACTAGATGCACTTACAGTCCAATGCCTTGTTTAGAAGCAAAAGCTGGACAGGCGACTGAGGATCTGCGGAGTTGGGTCCAATAATCACCTCTTGACTGAGCTCGGTAAACGCAGACCTCGAGGGTTCGGAGTTGACATCCAGGGATGCGTCCGGCTTCCCGATGGTAACTCCGAGCCCGCCGACAGCATGGTCACCTCTGGGTCTCCTGCAGGTAACTCCGTAAAAGGAGAGAGTCTGGCGGGGTTTATTCTCCCGTCTTCGAACATTGTGGCCCGCTCTGGATTTAAGGCTAGGGTGGGTACAAGGGTCGATCCCTGAGTGGAATCTAATGGTGGACCCGACGGGCCTCCTACATGTAGATGAGGAGCAGCGGCCGGGGCTGTGAACCATTCGAAGATTAAATCTCCTTGGATATCAGCGATGTAATTCAAGTTTTTGAACCTGATCTGGTGACCAGGGGCATAGCTGTCAATCTGCTCAAGGTGACCGGTCGAATTGGCATGCAGAGAGAAGCAGCCAAACATGAAAAGTTGACCAGGGAGAAAGTTCTCCCCGAAAACAACATTGTCGCTAATGACAAGATGAGCCATCGATCCTCCTGTTGATGACACAGCAAAACTCTCAATGAAAGCACCAATGTCGGAGTCAAAACTAGCAGATCTCGGGTAGGGGGTCCCGAACTATGCGTCTGAGAATCGAGGGTAACAGGCGACAAGTGGGACACAACGTTTTACCTAGTTTCAGGCCCTCTTAATGGAGGTAAAACCCTATGTCCTACTGGATTGTATTTAATGAGTATAGGGGTTACAAGAGTTGATCTACCTCGAGATCGTAATGGCTAAACCCTAGATGTCTGGCCTATGAGAGTTATGATAGCCTCTATGGCCTAAACCCTCCGGTTTATATACACATCGGAGGGGCCTAGGGTTGTACAGAGTCGGTTTGTGGGGAAAAGAAATAACATATCCGGACACCAATCTTGCCGTCCACACATAGGGGAGTCCCATCCAGACACGGGGGGAAGTCTTCTGCTTGTATCTCCACGGCCCATCAGTCCGGCCCATACCTAATAACCCGGACACCCGAGGACCCCTTAATCCAGGACTCCCTCACCCCTCTACGGTGGTGGCTAACCTATATTTATAGTGGCCTCGGTCCTCTTCCTCCAAAACGTAGGCAGGAATGGATCCCACAGTGGCCAATTTGAAAGGGGACAAGTAGTACATCTTATCCTGATGAAAGGTGGTCTTCATCTGCCAAGCTTCTGGTCGTGACACAGCGGTGGGCTCGGTGGTGACATCCGCCCTGCCATCCTGGCAGTCTTAGTCTTGTTTCACCGGAATGGAAACCTTTGTCGGATTCCTTGGGAACCCACGCCTATCCTTGCCTCCTTAGCACCAAAGAGGAAACTTCCTTCCCTGCGCCCGCTGGCGCCCGCCTTCCTTGGTCGTCATGGCTTGTGTCATGATAGCCTCATGAGGCGGGATACCTGCATAGAAATCTCCGCTCCTCGGGAGTCCACCTGGAGAGGCCGCTCCCTCAGGAGGTCTTGTTGTTGTCTTCCTCGCGAGGCTTGTCCCCTCACGAGGGTCTTGCCTTGGTGGTCTTGTAGATGGGCCATACCAGGCCATCGATGGAGCCATGCCATGGACCGCGGGCTGGCAAGTTTGGGTACCCTGGTTCCCAGAACACCGACAGTCGTCCTAAGAGGAGATGGCACACGGACATAGGAACCACATCACACTCCAAGATGTCTTCGTATGCGCCGATCTTGAAGGAAACTTCCACAGTGTGCTCCACTTGAATGGTGCCGGAGTCATTAAGCCATTGGAACTTGTAGGGGCGAGAATGCTTCATCGTGGACAATTGTATGTTGGAACATAGCTCTTCACTTGCCAAATTTTGGCAACTTCCTCCGTTGATGATGACCTTCGCGGAATGTCCATTGATGCCCACTTTGGTGTGGAAGATGTGGCAATGTTGGTCTTCTTCTTGTTTGTGTTGAAGCGTCAAGACCTTGGAGACAACGAGAGCAGGCTCGAATCATTGTCACAAAAGACTTGGTCGTCTCCATCTTCATTCACGTGTCAGTGCATGGCCATGTGCTCACGCTCATCGAGTCATAGGTGCCGTCGTCGTTGGCGATCATGGTGTGCCGAGTGGAGCACTCAAATGTCTTGTGGCCTCGGCCTTGACATGTGAAGAATTTTATGGAACTTGTCTTGACGGTCTCATCCGTTGGAGTAGATGATGATGAAGCTCTCGGCTTGAAGTTGCTTGTAGTAGGAGTATGACTTGAAGATGTTCAAGTTTTCTTGTAAATTGACTTGTCGTCGTTGCTTGGAGATGCTCTAGTCGAGGTAGGAGGTGTCGTAGTTGTGGAAGCTTGAGTGTAAGAGCCATAGGTCTTGGAAGAGTACTTGGCATATTTGAAATCATCTTGTACTTGTCGATCAGCCTTGGTTGCTTGATGAACTAGCTTGAGAAGGTTGGAGTATGGTTGGAAGTCGGCAATCTTCTTTATTGGGTGATTGAGGTCGTTCAAGAAGCATGACATAGTTTGCTCATCCTCCTCCTTGATATTGGCTCATATCACATCAATCTCCATTTCTTGGTAATATTCTTCCACCATCTTCGTGCCTTACTTGAGGAGTTAAAACTTCTTGAGAAGATCGGGGTGTAGTGTGTAGGCATGAAGCGAGCTCTCATGACATCCTTCAATTGTGTCCAAGTCATGATGGGTGGTTTGCCTCTCTCCTGGCGTCGCTCGAGCACTTGTTCCCACCAAACGATGACGTAGTCTTGAAACTCGAGGGAGGCCATGGCAATTTTCTTCTCCTCTTCATAATTGTGAAGACGGAATATCTTGTCGACCTTCAATGCCCATGATAGATATTCCTCGGAGTCGTTGCTTCTAGAGAACTTGGGCATGGTGAACTTGAGATTGCCATAGCACTGTTCTTCATCATGTGGACGATGGTGATGTCAGACTTGGCGTGGAAGAAGATCTTCAATTTCATGCTCCTCTTGATGGGCATGCCGATTAGGACGAGGCATGTGTGCACGGTTCCTTCTTTCTTGTTTCTCCTCACGGCGAGCAGCTTCATCTTGTTGTTCTTTGCGAACTGCTTCTTCTTGTTCATGCACTTGGCAGTTGCGTTCGGCGACGGCTCTAGTGGTGTCATGGAGTGCATGTTGTGCTTAGAGGGCTTCTTCATCACGGCGTCATTGTTCTTGTCGAATCGCATTGCTGTCTTGAGGTGCTTGACATGCACATTGTGGTATGGAGGTTGCTCTTGGTCCAGGATGTCTTGTTCTTGGCATCACGCTTTTTCATGTGCCTGTACTCGGTCTTGCAAACCATTTCCATGGAATGGATTTTCTTGAGCTTGGCGATCTTGAGGGTGGTCGCGTTGATGAGAACGAGCTCAAGGAGGACTAGCATCGGAAGAAGAGTAGGCTGAAGATTGGCGACTTGAGTGGCGTCGTCTTGACGAAGAGGTGGTGGAGGACGCGCGGCTCAAGATCATGTTGCGGAATTCTTCCATTTGTGTGGTGATCTTGGCATTAAGGTAGTCTTTGTTTCGTGCTTCCTATTAGCGTAGGTCGGTGGCGAGTTGCTCGATGCTGTCACCCAAAGCTTCACTTTCTTGATGGAGGGCTCGCTGGGCAAAGAAAAAAGTGATTTTTGTGACATAGTCGCATTCGTCATCATGATCCTCGAAGAGTAGGTTTGTCGAAGAACTTGGCCTATCCATCATAACCAAGTGGTGGTGAGTAGGAATGAGAGAACAATACCAAAGTTACATTTTCCAATGATTGAGGTTGTATCGAGTATCACTCAATGGAATGCTATAATAGTATAACTAGTACCGGGTTTTTTTCTCAAACCTACAAGTAAAGGCTTATAGAGTATCTCGGTTAGGACGAGTGGCTTAAAATTCAAGCAATTGTTAGCCAAGATATTGATAATGTTGAAGAGATGCACAAATTGCAAGTAAGACAAATAGATCAAACCCAAGGATATCACTAGGAGCACACACATGGAAGATAAATGGGATCCGCACAACCAAGGAGTCAGCTCAAAATGTGGAACCACGGAAAATGCTCTTGTTGTACGCATACTAGAGAGACGCTAGCTCAATTGCTCAAATGGGCTAGATACACTTGTGCACCAACCTATGAGAGAAACGGGTCATCTACAATCGCAAGTATGTTGATGTATGAATTGACCAAGATGATGGAACTATGAAAAATGGTTCATTGCTATTGCTTACAATCTCTTTGTTTCTCTTCTTTTGCTTAAAAGCTTCTTCTTGTTTTTTATACTATGCCACAATGCTTGATATTCGAGTCAGAAATATGAGATAACAAGTATGATATGCATGGGATAGACTTATGGCACAAGTATGAAAGCATGATGATTGCACGCTAAATATAGCTATGCGGGATAGGCTTATCACTAAAGGTGCACAAAAGCATGGCCCGAAAATTCTCAACTCGCTTGTCTCGATGGGTAAGTGACGCAAAATGATTCGAGGCTACCAAATGCAAGGGCAAGTGAAA
Organism: Triticum monococcum; assembly: GCA_034509565.1. Lineage (NCBI taxonomy): Eukaryota > Viridiplantae > Streptophyta > Magnoliopsida > Poales > Poaceae > Triticum > Triticum monococcum. The sequence continues at coordinate 391,954,468 of CM067843.1, read as the reverse complement.
GTGCAACTATCCCTGGGTGGTTTTGGTAATTCCTAACAACATATAGCTCATTGAGCTAATGCTACTTGAAGATAAATATTTAAAGAGAAGCTCAATGATTGGCATGGCATGGATTAGAAAGTGGACCCCTCAAAATGCTAAGGACAAAAGATTGGCTCAAAGCTCAAAGCACAAGACTCTACATTTTACTTTTAGTGATCCAATATCACATTGAGTCCATAGGAAAAGCCAATACTATTAAAAGGGGGCGAGGTGTTGCTTAATGAGTTGCTTGCTCAAAATGCTTACTGATATGCTCCAAAAACCCTCAACTACTTTCCCATATCCACATATGTCCCAAACCAAAAGTCAAACTCAACCCCACCGAAATCTTCTATCCGGCGCAACCGAGTTCACTTGACATAGCCACTGCCAGAAACCCTAGTTACTTCGGTATCACCGATAGGGATCTCGGTCTCACCGAGATGGGATTTCCAACTCTCTGTTTCCCTTCGTAACATTTCGGTCAAATTGAGATGAGCGATCGGTCCCACCGAGATTGCAATGCAAACTCTCTGTTTCCCCTTCGTAATGTTTCGGTTTAACCGAGATGAGCGAATCGGTCCCACCGAGTTTGCCTGACCAACTCTCTGTTTGCCTATTACCAAAATCGGTCCCACCGAGTTTGTGTAGTCGGTCTCACCGAGATTACGTTATGCCCTAACCCTAATGGAATCGGTCCCACCGAGTTGACATATCGGTCACACCGAAAATCCTAACGTTCACATTTTGAACTAAATCGGTGTGACCGAGTTATGTGATTCAGTCCCATCGAGTTTGGTGATTTGTGTGTAATGGTTAGATTGTGTGTGGAGGCTATATATATACCCCTCCACCCACTCTTCATTCGTGGAGAGAGCCATCAGAATATGCCTACACTTCCAACGTACATTTTCTGAGAGAGAACCACCTACACTCGTTTTGAGGTCAAGACATTCCAATCCAACCACATAAATCTTGATCTCTAGCCTTCCTCAAGTTGCTGACCGAGGAGGAAGTCAGCTCCAAGAAGAAGGTGTTGAAGAAAGAATATGGCTCAGCTCCTACAACAAAGCCTGGCTTGCACAAGAAGGCCCCTGCCAAGAGGGTGCCAACCATGAAGGTGAGAGCCTCAACAGCTAAAACCTCCAAGCCAACTGAAGAGGTTGTTGGAGAAGGAAATAAAAGGAAGGAAAGGGTCAAGAAGACCACTGCCAGAGTGCTTGGAAGATCCTCCATTATGAGAGATCCAGAAGAAGAGGCGGAGGAAGAGGATGTTGCACCAGCTCCTAAGTCTCAGAAGCTTATGGTAGATTCAATCAAGTCAGGGGCTGCTCCATCTAAGCCCAAATCTGCTCCCAAGGCTGCTGCTCAGAAACCCCCAAAGCCCAAGAGGAACACCAGGAGTATACCTGCTGAGGAGAAGAACAAGGCCCAGTGCCTGAAGCTGAAGAAGAAGAAGGCGATTCTCTTGTTTTGAGGAAGTTGAAGCCCAAAATTCCTGACCACAATGATGCTCATCCAGTTGCTGAGGACATGCACATCAGGAAAGATGCAGGATTGAGGTTATGGAGATAGTCTGATACCTATGCTGTTAGGAGGACTGCAGTTGACTACAGGTTCCATACAAAGGAACAACAAGATTTCTATGAAACCATTCTGCTCGACAAGAAGCCCATTGTATGTGACATGAAATGGGTGGATTGGGAATACATCTGGGAAAATGAAGATCACTTCCCTGGAGTGCATGACAACTTTAAGGCATGTGGAGTTGATGAATTTGTTGGACAAAAGCTCACCAAGTGGAATGATGAGTTGATCATGCAGTTTTACTCCACTGCCCACTTCTATCCAGATGGAAGGATAGTTTGGATGTCTGAGGGTACTAGGTACTAGCCCACAGTTGAAGAATGGGCCAAGCTAATCAATGCCCCCAAAGAACATGAAGATGACTTGGATGTGTATGCCACCAAGAAGAAAGACCATGACTCAATGGCAAACATGTACAAGGAGATCCCTGATAAGGCTTTGGAAACTCACAAGCTTGGATCTGTGCATTTCTTGTTGTCTGGTCTGCCTACCATTAACAGGATCTTAAGGCACACATTACTACCCAAGTCAGGAGATCACAAGATGATCAGAGGACACTCCATCAACATGCTGCAAAATTTTTATGTTCCCCAGAAGTTCAAAGTTATGAGTTTGATTGTCAAAACGATCAAGAGGACTGCTGCTGATCAAAAGAGGAGTTGTGGATATGCTCCACATATTCAGGAGCTCATAAATTCTAAGATGGGCACAAGGACTTATTTGCTGGACAAGGAGCATCTATCTCTATATCCTGAATTTTAAGACAACACCGTTGTGATGAATGAGGAAGAACCATCATCAGCTCAAGTCCAAGAAAAGAGAGCCAATGAAAAGGCTAAGAAAGCTGCCCAGATGCCAAGTGTTAAAGAGGCATCTCGAGTCTTCCTGAAGAGCAAGCAAGATTAGTTAGGCTATCTGATTCAAGCTACACTGAGAATTGAGAAGGGCTTGGCCACCCTAACTCAAAATCAGGAGAGCCTGGAGAGGATTGTGGAGACAAAATTCTATGATCTTGATCTCATGGTGACTAAGATTCAGACTACAGTTGAGCAGCTTTAGGAGGAAGCAGAGGAGAGGAGAGGAAAAGCAACCACTAATGCTTTTAAGCGTGTGCCACGAGGTCCAAGGTCTGATGCAGTGCCAGTCAAAGATGCCAGAGCTTGAGTGTCAGCACCAGCAGCTACAGCTCCAGTGCCACGTCTAGCACCCACTCCATCAGCTCCAACTACATCGTTGGAAGCCTTCATACTTGGAGTTCTATCTACACCACCTCCCGAAGACCAAGCCCGAGAAACGTATAGCACTATGCATTTTCTAACTTTTTGGTAACTTGTTGCCAAAGGGGGAGAAATATGTATAGATCATAGGCTTTGAGAGAGAGTGTCTGCTTTTTATCTCTCTTGCTTTTGGTTGAACTTTTTGTGTTCTTGTGTGAGGTACTTTATGTCCTTATGTCCTTGTGAAATACTTATGTGATCATGTGGTTGATCATATGCTACATTAATGTTTGGTTGAATGATGCTATCCTTTATATTCCATATATGATCATTCACTTGCTTGGTGATGAGTGCATGCTTTTAATTTCTATCATTTTGAGCGCTCCACCAAGATGTATGTGACATGGAAGAGTAACCCATGATCATAATCGATTGTACATTTGCATTCAAAATAAAATTTTAAATAATGCACAAATTTAGGGGGGGCTCTTGCTTATCACATACTTCTCAAAGCGACGATGTTTTTCAATCTTATAATCATTTGTCGAAGCTTTGATCTATATGTTGTCATCAATTACCAAAAAGGGGGAGATTGAATTTATAACTATCCCTGGGTGGTTTTGGTAATTCCTAACAACATATAGCTCATTGAGCTAATGCTACTTGAAGATAAATATTTCAGGAAAAGCTCACTGATTGGCATGGCATGGATTAGAAAGTGAACCCCTCAAAATGCTAAGGACAAAAGATTGGCTCAAAGCTCAAAGCACAAGACTCTACATTTTATTTTTAGTGATCCAAGATCACATTGAGTCCATAGGAAAAGCCAATACTATTAAAAGTGGGTGAGGTGTTGCTTAATGAGTTGCTTGCTCAAAATGCTTAGTGATATGCTCCAAAAACCCTCAACTACTTTCCCATATCCACATATGTCCCAAACCAAAAGTCAAACTCGGCCCCACCAAAATCTTCTATCCGGCGCCACCGAGTTCACTTGACATATCTACTGCTAGAAACCCTAGTCACTTCGGTCTCACTGATAGGGATCTCGGTCTCACCGAGATGGGATTGCAAACTCTTTGTTTCCCTTCGTAACGTTTCGGTCCAACCGAGATGAGCGATCGGTCCCACCGAGATTCCAATGCAAACTCTCTATTTCCCCTTCCTAACGTTTCGGTTTAACCGAGATGAGTGAATCGGTCCCACCGAGTTTGCCTGACCAACTCTCTGTTTGCCCATTACCAAAATCGGTCCCACCGAGTTTGTGTAATCGGTCTCACCGAGATTACGTTATGCCCTAACCCTAATGGAATCAGTCCCACCGAGTTGACATATCGGTCCCACCGAAAATCCTAACGTTCACATTTTGAACTAAATCGGACTGACCGAGTTATATGATTCGGTCCCACCAAGTTTGGTGATTTGTGTGTAACAGTTAGATTTTGTGTGGAGGCTATATATACCCCTCCACCCACTCTTCATTCGTGGAGAGAGCTATCAGAATATACCTACACTTCCAACATACTTTTTCTGAGAGAGAACCACCTACACTTGTGTTGAGGTCAAGACATTCCAATCCAACCACATAAATCTTGATCTCTAGCCTTCCACAAGTTGCTTTCTACTAAAATCATCTTTCTACCCAATCAAATCCTATGAGAGAGAGTTAAGTGTTGAGGAGACTATCATTTGAAGCGCAAGAGCAAGGAGTTCATCATCAACACACCATCTATTACCTTTTGGAGAGTGGTGTCTCCTAGATTGGTTAGGTGTCACTTGGGAGCCTCTGTCAAGATTGTGGAGTTGATCCAAGGAGTTTGTACGGGCAAGGAGATCGCCTACTTCATGAAGATCTACCCTAGTGAGGCAAGTCCTTCATGGGCGATGACCATGGTGGGATAGACAAGGTTGCTTCTTCATGGACCCTTCGTGGGTTGAAGTCTCCATCAACGTGGATGTATGATAGCACCACCTATCGGAACCACGCCAAAAATCTCTGTGTCTACATTGCGTTTGCTCCCTCCAAACTCCTTCCTTTACCTTCGTATGCAATTATTTTACATTCCGCTGTTATACTCTTAGAATTGCATGTGTAGATTGATTACTTGTTTGTGCTAAGTTGCTAAAATCTGCCAAGACTTAAAATTGGGAAAAGGCTAGATTTTTATTTGGTCAAGTAGTCTAATCACCCCCCCCCCCTCTAGACATAGTTTCGATCCTACAGCAAGGTATGAGTAAAAGATGTCATCGAGGTTACCGTCCTTGCTTACAGTTGCATGAAGATGAGATAGTAGATGTCGATGTGGAGTCCAAGGCGATGATGAGTGGTGGTGATGTCGAAGTTGACCTGGCCCTAAGTAGCCGAAACACCTTAGGACATGGTGAACCGCAAGTCTCAAGCTCAAACACCAATAGGAAATAATGCGGAAGGAGAATTGTGGTGGTAGAATGGAAAAAATATACAAAATGTGATGTGGCTGAACTATATAGGAGGGGCCATGCGCACGGGATAAGTGAAGCCCGTGTGCACGGGTCCCGTGGGCATGGGGTCCCTATGGCCCGTGTGCATGGGGTGCTCTGGCTACGTAAGAACATGCCCGGATCCATGGAGGATCACCAAAATTCGGCAAAAATCAGTGGTGGGATGGATGGGGGTGGTGGTAAGGGGTAGATCCACTTGTCAAACATGAAATACATGGACCAAATCAACAAAATATCACAAGATCCAACAAATTACAAGAAAAAATTTGGGGCTATTTCTTTGGGATTTCGAATTGGGACAAAAAGCAACAAAATTAGGCTAGAATATGGGGGTAGGGACTCCAAGATGTGAATCAACCATGGCTCAGAATACCAAGATGTTGTAGGGTGGAACCCTAAGTGAAGATCTTTTCACACTTGGAGAGGAAAAGAGTAGGAACACAAGAACACAAAGAGGAAATTCACTCAAACAAAAACCCAATCACACATCCATTAGAATAGCATAGTTGAGATCCACAAGAATACAAGACCAATCCAAGGAAACAAGCACAATGTAAGGTTCTTCCCACTCCGAAGGAGGTGAGGTCTTGATGACAGTCTTCTCCAAGAGGAGGTCTTGTTATCCACTTGGGATCGGTGTAGATATCCAAGAAGAGTGGTAGAAGGAGAAAATCTCTATCGATGTCTCACATATACTTTGCTACCCCCTAACAAATGACTTAGATACGGAATATATGGCTAGAGGGAGGAAGGGGCGACTTGGGAGGCAAGAAACATTATCCATGGCCAAATCCTGGGAAGGTCGTGCGCACAGGGTAAGTTGGGCCCGTGCGCACGGGGGTCCCATGGGCACGATACACGCCCATTCGCACGGGATGCTATAGCGGCGAGGGCTCGTGCACACGGGGTCTGGAGCCTGTGCCCCTGGGGGTGCACGCCTCGGTTATAGAAGACTCCTAGGAGGCTCGTGGGCATGGGGACTGGATGGCCCGTGTGCACGGGGTCGCCTGGGACATGTTGTCTTCATCTTCTTGGACTCCTTCTCCTTCCTCGTGGCCTTGGGGTGCTTCTCCTTTTCCTTCGGAGTGTCCCTTAGCTTCTTGGTAGCACTGGTCTTCGTACCTAATGATGCATAGCATGTTTTGGTGAGGTAGCATCCAAGTTCCATTTATATCCATATCAATCTCGATAGGAGTGAGTTCACCTCGGTTTCGATGGCGTGTGCTCAAGCTCTTATCATAGGTCCACATGGTGCTTGATGTGTCTGTGTAGGGTCCATGGGGATGATGGAAGGTTGTTTTACATCACTTATGTCCTGCTTTTGTGTAGGAGAGGACAGTTGGCTGGCCCGCAGTGCTCACAATGGCGAGGCTGGCACCTCGGAGGCTCGCGACGCTAATGGCAAGCTCATGCACAACAAAAACAAATCATGCATAAAAATGGTGGGAGCGACACCAAGGATGCCCAATAAATGGGTACAGCGGACCTAGATCCGAGCAGAAAAAGAAGTCCTTTAAAAGGAACAGAGATGGACTCAGCCAGCTCGACAAGATCCTCGACATGTCGTGCCAAATTCATGGTACCTCAGACAAACCAGCAAACCATACCAACCGGAACTATTGGGTTTTCAAGAAGGCCAGCAAAATGGTGAGGATGAACCTTTGTGGCCCAATAGTGGAGGCCAGAAACAGTTTCCTCATGAGGTGAAGGACGTAAACATGATTTACGCCACCCACATCCCCAAGAAGGAGTGCAAACGAGCACTTCGGGACATTTACGTGTTAGAGCCCATCGCCCTAGAGTTCAATCCATGGCCGGCCTACCCGATCACATTCGACAGGCATGATCATCCGACCAACATGAGGCATGGAAGATCGGCCGCTCTAGTCTTGGATCCTACCGTTATGGATTCCATCTGATGTGCGTCCTTATGGACAGAGGTAGCAACCTCACTTTATGCGGATATGATTAATAAGATGGGCATCGACTCATCTCGGATCAAGCCCAACACCACCACCTTTAAAGGTGGCATACTAGGTGTCGAAGCTCATTCCACGGGAACAGTGACACTAGAGATAGTTTCGGGTCACCTGGGAACTTCAGGAGTGAAGAGTTAATCTTTGATATTGTTCCCTTTCACAGCGGATACCACACGCTCCTAGGGCGCACTGTGTTTGCTCTCTTCAACGCAGTCCCACATTACGCATACTTAAAGGTAAAGATGTTGGGACCAAACATTGTTATTTCAGATAATGGAAATACCTAACGCTCCCTCTGAACGGAGGAGCAGACCGCGGCTTTCGCAGCCTAGGTACTAATGTATACTACATAACTTTATTCATGTAGACTCGTGTTGGGCCTCCAAGCGTAGACTTTTGTAGGACAGTAGAAAATTTCCCTCAAGTGGATGACCTAAGGTTTATCAATCCGTGGGAGGCATAGGGTGAAGATGACCTCTCTCAAACAACCCTACAATCAAATACAAGGAATCTCTTGTGTCCCCAACACACCCAATACAATGGCAAATTATATATGTTCACTAGTTCGGTGAATAGATGGTGATACAAGTGTAGTATGGATAGTAGATATAGGTTTTTGTAATCTGAAAATATAAAAAACAGCCAAGTAGCAAGTGATAAAACACAAATGATATTGCAATGCTTAGAAACAAGGCCTAGGGTTCATACGTTCACTAGTGCAATCTCTCAATAGTACTAACATAATTGAATTGTATAACAATCCCTCAATGTGTGACAAAGAATCACTCCAAAGTTCTTATCTAGTGGAGAACATAAGATGAAATTGTTCTAGGGTACGAAACCACCTCAAAGTTGTCTTTTCCGATCAATCTATTGAGCCATCCCTATAAGTGTCACAAACAGCCCTAGAGTTCGTACCAAAATCACACCATATGATACGCATCAACCAACTCTAATGTCACCTAGATACTCCAATGTCACCACAAGTATTCATGAGTTGATTAATTATTCAATATGCATCAAACAACTACAGATTCATAATATTCAATCCAACACAAAGAACTTCATAGAGCGCCCCAATGTTTATACTGGAGAAAAAATGATGAATACGTGTATCAATCCCTATGCATAGATTACCCCAATGTCATGATAATTTGCAAGTTGAATACCAAAACATATATCAAGTGAATCAATAGACCACCCCATTGTCACCACAGGTATCCGTATGCAAGACAAACATCAAGTGTTCTCAAATCCAAAAAGTATTCAATCCGATAATGGTGAAACCTCAAAGGTAAAACTCAATTCATCACAACAAGATGGAGAGGGAGAAAATCATATGATCCAACTATATTAACAAAGCTCGTGGAACATCACGATCATGCCAAATCAAGAACACGAGAGAGAGAGAGAGAGAGAGAGAGATCAAACACATAGCTACTGGTACATACCCTCAGCCCCGAGGGTGAACTACTCCCCCTCATCATGGAGACCGCCGGGATGATGAAGATGGCCTTCGGTGATGATTTCCCCCTCCAGCAAGGTGCCAGAGAAGGCTTCCAGATGAGATCATTTCGGTACAGAGGTTGCAGCGGTGGAGCGGAACTTCTACGTTTCTTTCTGGGGTTTTTGGCATTTATAGGAATTTTTTGCATTGATTTCACGTCAAGGGGAACCACGAGGGAGCGACAAGCCTGTCCTGCGCGCCCGGGGGGAGGGCATGCCCCCCAGGCTTGTCGCTTCCTCGTGAGGCTTTTGGTCCTTCCTCGAAGCTTCCCGGGTCTCTTTTAGTCCATAAAAAATCACCATAAATTTTCAACCCAATCCGAGAAATTTTATTTCTACACAAAAAACAACACTAGGGTAGTTCTACTCGTTGAGCCCCCTCCAGGCACGCGGAATGCTTCTAGCGAGCCACTTGCTGGACGGCTTCTTGTAGCCGAGCCAAGAGCCCGAAGAAGCTAGTCGCATCACCTCAGCGGGCCATACGTTGACACAGAGGTCCTGGAGCGCCAGCCTTGCCATGCGTAGAAGTTACTCCAGCTGCTTCATTCGATGTTTCTATAGCTCTGGACTCGATGGTGCCTGGAATTATTGCCAGAACGCCTTCTTCGCGTCATGGCCCTCCTGTTCGCCGAAATGGCGACACGGGCGGCCCGATGCTTGGCATGGACACGGCGAGCGTCAGCCATAGGAATGACCGAATGGCGACGGAGCGAACGATGGAAGAGAGGCTTCGACACACCCCTACCTGGCGAGCCAAATGTCATATTCAGGGCTCCATAGACCTAAGAAAAGTTCGAACTCTGGGGCGTGTGCGAAGAACTCAACCTCTCCAGCCAACCATCTCGTCGCCCCCACGACCGAGCTCGATGAACAAGGAAGAAGATGGACACAGAAGCTTTACCCAGGTTCAGGCCACCTTGCGGTGTAAGACCCTACTCCTGCTTTATGGTGGATTTGTCTCATGAGGGTCTGAGGATGAACTAGTACAAGGGAAGAACAACCTCGCGAGGTCTGCTCTGGTAGGGGAATGAGTCGACCACCTTCGGATCCCCTTCTATGGTGGTGGCTAACCTATACTTATAGTGGCCTCGGTCCATAGTGGCCAATTTGAAATGGGACAAGTAGTACATATTATCCTGATGAAAGGTGGTCTTCGCCTGCAAAGCTTCTGGTCGTGACGCTTCGGTGGGCTCGGCGATGACATCCGTCCTGCCGTCCTGGCGGTCTTGGTCTTGTTGCACGGGAATGAAACCTTTGCCTAATTCCTCGGGACCCCGCGCCTGCGCTTGACTCCTTAGCACCAAAGAGGAAACTGGCTTCCCTACACCTGCTGGCACCCACCTGGCCTTGGTCATCATGGCTTGCGTCACCCCAACCTCATGTGGTTGGGCACCTGCATAGAAATCTCCGCTCCTCAGGAGGCAGCCTAGGGAGGCCGCTCCCTCTGGAGGTCTTGATGTCGCCCGCCTCGTGAGGCTTGGCCCCTCGTGATGGTATTGTATTGATGGTCTCATAGATGGGCCATAACAGGCCGCCGATGGAGCCACGCCATGGGCCGCAGGTAGGCAAGTCTGCGTACCCTAGTTCCCAAAACGCTGACAGTAGCCCCCAGGCCCAAGGTGTGCTTGGACTTGGCTTCGAGGCGAAGCCAAAGGGCATGGGCGAAGCGCTGCGGGCCCCAATTGCCTACGGACCAAGCCGATGCGTAGCGCTTGATGGGACGTGGGCGTATCGACTTCCCTACACCGTCTCGGCAACTGCCTGACTTGACAACTGCCTGGCGCATGTAGAAATGCCATCATTGCTTGGAGCGTGAGAGGCTGGCGGTAAACCTTCCTCCTGCTATAAATGGGAGAGGGGTGGAGCCCCAGCTCATCTTCATCTTCTCACCGCTTGCTCCTACTTCTTCATCGTTCCTCCATCTTGCCAGAGCATCCATGGCTCCAGTGAGGAGGTTCTCTGCCGCAGAGAAGGGAAAAACCCCTCAGGTGGAACCTGAGCTACTCCCGCCGAAGAAAAGGCATGATTGCCCTCGCGACGCCACCACGGCGCCCATGGAAACGCGACCTTGTCACAAGCGCGCTCCACTGGGCTTTCCGGTCCACGCGTATGTTCACGCACATAGCCCCGCCCACGGGAGCGACCGCGGAAGCCGCGGGGGACGAAGTCGTGGAGGAGAACAAGCGGTGGCCGCACGACCACCTCACCCACAAGACCATGAACATGACATGGCTCGTGAGTTCGTGGTGCGGGCAGCAATGCTTCCGCGCACGTGGATCTGGCTTCCACGGTCTCTGGCGGGGGAGATACCACCGAAGGGGCCTGTCGAGCTGTGGCTATAGCACGACGACTGCTGCAGCCAAGCTTCAAAGGTGGAGGTCGAGGCCATCCACTCTGGCGATGTCTTCATGACCCGGGGATGGGGCGCGATTGCCCACGCCTGTCGCTCAGAGGGGGGCACGCCATCCACTTTGAGTACTACGGGGCGTCGACACTCTTCTTCAAGGTCTTCGGAGAGGACGGCCGACATTTGGAGTGTTGCCCCAGGGAAGGCGATCGAGGCAGCAGTTCCCTTGCGGTCCGGTGAGGCGACAAAGTCACCGGCGGTGAAATTTCCCTTGGCCTTGTCCGCGGCTCCTCCGACAGCAGCATCGCTTCCTCTGGACCAGGCTCGAGCGATGATGACAACTGCGAGCTGCCGCGTCGCCACACCCAGGCCTAGGGGAGGAGTGGCGCCATCCTGACAATGCCACGATGCTGCCAAGGCCATGGATCTCAGGTGATTTTTTCCTTTTGCTTCATTCCTGCGCGAAAATCGTGATGGGACCCGTGGGGGTATGTAAAAACAGTGACGCTCACACTTTAATGTTATTATTTCCAATCGATGTTGTGTTTGTGCGTCTCGCTTTGGCATGGTTCCCCCTTTCATTCTCGCGGTAGCTTAGTGCTCTACGTCGACAGGACCCGGTCCCCAGGCAAGTTTCAGCCATCGCTGGTATGCTAGGTCACGGTGCCGTGGTCAAGGACAGGAGGTGAGCGGCCCAAGGTTCGGTAGGAGCCCCTGAGGCGCGATGCTCAGGAGGTCCCCTTTGGCGCGCAAGCGGCTCCCGAAGGACTGAAAGGGAAGTTTCCTTGCCCGAGAGAAACCGTCAGAAACAAAGCGCTGATTGTGAGGTTCACGCTTGCGCGCGAGAGGTGACTTATCTTGGCGAGCATGTGGTGGTTCCCTTGCTACGAGGGTGAGCTTCTTGTGCGATGTTAGGCTACGCCCTTCTCCCGACGGTGCCCCCAGCATGACTCCCGCCGACTCCTTCTCTCCCGCTCGTTTCGGTGCTCTACGTCCTCGGGACCCGGCTCTAGAGCGAGGCTCAGTCGCCGCTGGTATGCTAGGTCGCGATGTCGTGGTCAAGGCCAGGGGTGAGGACTCGAGAGCTGGTAGGAGCCCCTGAGTCATGGTGCTCATGGGCCCCCCTTTAACATGCAAGCGACTTGCGCAAGAAAAGAGTAGCCGGCTGCAAGGGGGTGCCTAGGAGGGGTTGCGCCCCTTGACACTTAGCATGGTGTTCTTCCAAGGAACAAGGTGTTGGTGAGGCCGCTTGGGGTCTTGGCTCCGGGGACTCCTGCGAGTTAGCCAAAAACATATCAGGCAGCAGCGCTTGCTATCCTGTTGGTGATCTTTCCGCGAGAAGACGTAGGGACTAAGGACCCGGTGAGGTGATGTGTGCGGGGCCGGCCGTGAGCTAGAGCTCGGTCTCTTTGGCTTATCAGCGCTGCAGGGACGGGCCCGAGCACATGCGCTATGCCAGTAGCCCCCATTGCGGGATGAGTGAGAGGCGGGTTAGCAACATGCAGAGGCCGCGAAGGGAAACTCCATAGATAACAAGACGGCAGGCGTAACATTAAAAAACATAATAACTTGAGCATGCATAATTGATCCGGGGTACAGGAATCAAAATGAAGCAGCTGTAGGGGTGGGCCCTGACAGCTTAAGGATAATGTAGCCTGAGGGGCGCCCTCAACTGATGTCCCTTAAGGAGGAGTTGTTTCTTCTTCTTGGGGTGGCCTCGGGAGGCAGGACCGCACCATCGCCATCTGTGTTTTCAACCATTGTGGCCTGGTTGGCGTGCTCGAGGGAGCACACCGCATCCTTCTTGTCGCAAGGGACTGTGATGATGCCGCCACTTCTAGCATCTTGAGGACATTGTAGCCGTGGTGAGTTACTGCCATGAACTTGGCAAGGGCCGAATACCCGAGAATGGCGTTGTATGGGAGACGAATGTGAGCGACGTCGAAGTCGATGAGCTCGGTGCGGCAGTTGTCGCACTCGCCGAAGGTGATAGGGAGGCAAATCTATCCCAGGGGAACGGTGGAGCCGTCGGTCACTCCCGAAAAGGGCTTGGTGGGGAGCAGCTGGTCATAGGGAACCTGGAGCGTCTCGAACGTCTCGACAGAGAGAATGTTGAGCCATAGGAGCCAAGAATGTGCGCCATCCTTGAGGGCCATGGGGAACCAGTTTGCCATAACTTTTTTGTTGCCGTTCGCCGCCTCAATACAGAGCTCATAGAGCTGGAGGAACTCAGTGGGGTCAGGAGTGCCATCATAGCATGGAGGCAGATCCGGCTTGAACTTGCCGGGCCGGACAACACTACGTAGCTCCGGGGTGAATGCACGACAACCTACCGCACTCGCAGGGGCCAGCCACAGGGGAGGAGCCTAATCTTGACGCCCGCGCGCCACCGCCTCTGGCGGCACGCGGTCTTCACGTGGTGGTGCTGGAAGTGTGCGCGCTTCCCCTTGGGGCCGCTACACCACCTGGCAGCTTTCTTCATCACGTGTCGGCGCCCTGTGTGGCGGGTCACGCTGGGGTGCCTCATGCCTTGGCTTGAGGTCCACACCATGCAGAGAAGGAGGAGGAGGCGTGCCGTGAGCCACGTCGCTGCTAACCCACAAGTATAGGGGATCGCAACAGTTTTTGAGGGTAGAGTATTCAACCCAAATTTATTGATTCGACACAAGGGGAGCCAAAGAATATTCTTGAGTATTAGCAGCTGAGTTGTCAATTGAACCACACCTAAAAGACTTAATATCTGCAGCAAAGTGTTTAGTAGCAAAGTAGTATGGAAGTAACAGTAACGATAGCAAAAGTAACAGTAGTAGTTTTGTATCAATCGTAACAGTGGCAATGGAAAAGTAAGTTAGCAAAGATCAATATGAAACGAGCTCATAGGCAATGGATCAATGATGGATAATTATGTCGGATGGCATTCATCATGCAAAGGTTATAACATATGGTGACATAGAACTAGCTCCAGTTCATCAATGTAATGTAGGCATGTATTCCTAAAAGTGCTAGTTATCGACTAGAGGGGGTGAATAGGCGATTTTTATGAAAGTCTTCTGAACACGGGGGTTTTGAAGACAAACAGTAGAAATGAGCCTATTGATATGCAGCGGAAGGTAGACTACACTAGACAAGCCATAGTAAAGTAAGCAAAGAAGTGAAAGCACGAAGACTATCATTAGCAAGGTAGTATGGATCATGATGGAAGATAGTATGAAGCCAAACAGTAAACAATCTTCACTCACTGAAGTCAATCAGATCAAGCAAACAGGCAATGACTTCATGAAGACAAACTGTAAAGTAAAGAGATGAGAAGGATAGCACTAGTTGCTCGGTGAGGACAAGAATTTGGTAGATAAGTTCCAGTTGCTATGACAACTGTACGTATGGTTAGGGAGGCTGAGATTCAACTCAGAAGACCGCGTCTTCACCTTGTTCCCCTTGAGCTAAGAACACACAGTCCTCGCCCAATCACTCTGGTAAGTTTTCAAGGTAGACTTCCAAACCTTCACAGACTTCGTTCACCGGCAATCCACAATGACTCTTGGATGCTTAGAACGCGACGCCTAACTGGCTGGAGGATTCACAGTCCTCAAGTGTAACAAGTCTTCAGATCACGGGGAGAGAAATACTTTAGTGATGCCTAACACTCTTTGTCTTTGGGTGTTTTGTGCTTTGTCCTCACAAGGATCTCTCTCTCTCAAATGCTTCGGAGGTGGGTTGCTCTAGAACGACAAAAGCCGTGCACTAACTCTAAGCAGCCACCAATTTATGGTGTAGGGGGTGGGCTATTTATAGCCAGGAGGCAACCCGACCTATTTTGTCCAAAATGACCGTGGGTCACTAAGGAACTGACACGTGTCGAATGGTCAGATTTCAAACACACGCGACAGCTTGACTTGGGCTACAAGTAAAGCTGACTCATCCAGCTCTGGATAAGATTTGCTTTCATTGTCTTCGCTCGAATACATAGGATTTGGTTGAGCATCACATCAGTAACTCTGACTTTGTTCACTTGGACCCCACTTAACAGTACGGTGGTTCCTATGACTCAAAAAAGAAGAAAGGGAAACTATGAAACAACTATGTCTTCGCATTCCATAGTCTTCATGTGAATGTCTTCGCATGTCATAATCTTCACTGTGAATATCTTCACAGACCACCATTGTCTTCAATGTCTTCAGACATTTTTAGGGGTCATCTCTGGTAGGTAATCCAAATCAATTGGTACTATTACCTGTGTTATCCTGTAATTCTCACAAAAACATTAGTCCCTCAACCAAGTTTGTCGTCAATACTCCAAAACCAACTAACGGTGGCACTAGATGCACTTACAATCTCCCCCTTTTGGTGATTGATGACAAGCTGGTTGAAGTTTTCAACGGGAATAAAAGTATGTGAAATTTTAAGAATTAAGGCATTGTCTTCATAAGTAGCAAAGGCTCCCCCTGAAGATGTGCATATAAGTAGTTTGCTTTTGAATGTAAATGCACATGGAAAGTTTTACTTTGTGGAGATCCTCTTCAATTTATGAAGACAATTCATCATGCATATAAAGAGATAACAAAGATAATGACATGCACAATGAAAAATGGACGTCTGCGGAATGGCTTCATGCGAAATTTATCATCGCATCACAAGATAGCAGAAAAAGTAGCAGACGACCATCGAGTTTAAGTGCTACAACTCAAAGAACCAATTGTTTCAAAAGACGAGAGTTGTAAAGACTTAGCAAAAATAATGCAACCACCCAATAAGGACCCGCTTGAAGACTATCAACTCATAAGCTTCTCCCCCTTTTGTCAGTAATGACCAAAAAGGTTTGAAGACATAGAGTATCTACGCGTTCCCATCAGGAGTAGATGAAGGAGCGGGGTTGATGTTGGAGTTCGGTGGTTCAGACAGGCCTGATGCAGTGTCGAGATGCAGTGCAGCCATGGTTGGTGAAGTGGCGTCGTCTTCTTCATCAATGACTCTCGCAACAACAGTTGCAGCCAGAGATGAATGCTCGGAATCTTCAATTGAGGGAGTGCGGCGCCATCTTGCATTTTGTGGAGGCCTGGAATCAAACTTGAAGTTCTCAGTGAAGCCATCTTCGCGAAGATCATCTTCAAGACAAAGCAGTGTGAGACTCCTCCAGGACCGCCGACAGGCTTCATGGGCAACAAACGAGTTCTTGGTGGCCAAGTTTCGAATGCGATTGACATCCACCAAGATACTCTGCATCTGACACTTTAGCCAGTCATGATGCTTATCTTGCTTCTGATGCAAGGCCACAATAAACTCTTGGTCATTGAGTACACGAGATCGCTTCCGAGGCCTTTGGGCGACCGTACTTGCAGTGGCTTCGGTGTTGGCATGATGTGGCACTCTCATATTTCCAGCCAGAGGATAAGTAGGGGTTACAGCATTGGGGACAAGAATTCCCTCCATTGGTTGCGAGAAGCTATGGTGTTCCGCATTCTGAAGATGTATAGGCTGCTTGGCAGGCTCGGGGTAGATGGCTTCAATAGACATATCAACCTCAGGTAGAAAAACAAGATGGTTGCGCGCTGAGGGATGATAGTCAACAGAAGAATGGAGCTTCATCAGGTGCATCACCCATGGAGCATAGAATTTCAGGCCAAACAGATCAATCCCAGATGTACCTAGTTGTCTGATGAAGAAATCCTGGGTATTGAATCTGATGCCATGGATGATATAAAATATCAAAGTCTTCATGGCTCCTTCAAGTTTGGCTTTAGAAGAATGTCCCTTGATTAGCCATAAAGTACGCCTCAGAATGTGGTATACTATGTGTGGAAAGTACTCGAGGTCTTTCACATAGAACTCTTTGGGGTATTCAGCATCTTGAGGCAATGGCTTCATCATACTGAGCATCTCACTCATATTTGGCTCGGGCCTCTGGAAGATACTCTGCAGTTCATCTCGATGACGCTGACAGCCATTGAAAGTGCGTTATATCGACTAGAGGGGGGTGAATAGGCGATTTTTATGAAAGTCTTCAAAACGTGAAGGTTATGAAGACAAACAGTAGAGATATGCCTATCACTATGCAGCGGAAGTTAGATTACACTAGGCAAGCCATGGTCAAATATTCAATAGAGTGAAAGCACGATGAAAAGTAGCTGCAGTGTAATAAGGATCAGGTAGGAAGAAGTTATGAAGCCGATCCAATCATACAGTTACGTTGTGAAGACAAAAGATAGAGCAAGCATGCAATGGCTTCCCAGTAACTCGTTGAAGACAATGATTTGTTGGACCAGTTCCAGTTGCTGTGACAACTGTACGTCTGGTTAGGGTGGCTAGGTATTTAAACCAAAGGACACACAGTCCCGGACACCCAGTCCTGAACACGCAGCTCAGGACACCCAGTCCTCACTGTATTCCCCTTGAGCTAAGATCACACAGACCTCGCCCAATCACTCTGGTAAGTCTTCAAGGTAGACTCCCTGTCGGGACCCCGATCCCAAGTCACACCGATCTAGCATGTAACACTTCATATCACTTTGCGGCCTCACACACGGTATCCCCACGGGTGCCACCTTACCTGGCCCGGGACCGTTTGCGCATTTTGGCTCACGTATATGATAGTGTCGCTAGCATCCATATGACAAAGAACCCGGGCCGACATGGCTAGTCATGAACCCAAAGCGGCACGGACCTATGGAGACAGGCATACATGAATCGCATCGAACATGTCGGTCATCAATGAGTGATTCCGGGCTGTAGCATTGGGCTAACAGGACTCCGGGGATCCCGGGCTGTAGCAGGCTAGGCAGGACTCCGGAGATCACCATGTGACATTTCCCCGAAGGGACAGACATAGGGACGAAGTGAAACACATGCCGGCCAGTCAAGTGTCCTGAACAGTAGTACTGGGCTAGCAGGACTCCGGTGAACCGGGCTGTAGCGGACTACTATGGCTCGAGGAACACTAGACTACATTTCCCCATAAGAAAGGCTGCGAAGGATAAACAACTAGATTGTCGGATCCCACACATAGCAATACACGTTACACGTACGTATAACATGCATGTATGTGCGGTACATCATGGCATCACAACATAGCTCAAACTCATATAGATAAGGGCCCAGAAGAGCCACATAGCATAAATACAAACAGGGGTCACATGACCCATCATTCAGAGCATACAAGCAACAAGCGGAAGCATCACATGTCTGAGTACAGACAACTACAAAAGAAAAAGACTAAGAAGCCTGACTAACACGACCCTCCCAAGGGTACAAGATCGTAGCTGGGATACAAGCTACTCGTCGAAGCCACTAGTGTAATCAACTGCAAAACATAAATAAACAAACGTGAGTACAAAGGTACTCAGCAAGTCTTACTTCAGAACTATCTACATATGCATCATTATCAACAAAGGGGGGGGTGGAGTTTAACAGCAGCAAGCTAGCTTTGACTCAATGGCTAATCTATACTACGAGTATCAGAAACTTCTTTGAGGTGAGAAGACGCACACGAGTCCACAAATTCACCATATCAATACTCCACTATGGATCCGTTCCCGTCTCCCTTCGAGAAGGCCATCCATAGCACTCACGCTTATCTTGCGTATTTTAGAGTATCCACTTCAAATTGTCTATGTACTATATAAGTCCTCCAAGTTTCCATATCCGAGGAAAACGGCTATTCGAATAGATATTATTGACCCTGCAGGGGGGTACTTCTTCACACACGCTCTCGCCACTTATAGCCCCGTACACGTCATGTACCTCGGCAACCTTCAAGCGGAAGCCGGGCGAGGGTGTCGGCCACGACCTGACTAACCACACAAGTCTCTCGTCCAGGTTTATCGCCTATTCGGGTTCCATCCGCAAGGAGATCCGGCCGGGGTGTCGCTCACGGCCCCAAACGATGTGTGCAGGGTTCCCAAGCCCACCATCCGGGTGCCACTTGGTACACCGTGCCACAGTGCCTAGTCTGTCCCAAGCCCGTCCCGTCGGACACCACCTGGTAGACAAGTAGCACTACCTACAAACGCCAGAAACTAGTTGCAACTCCTGGACAGAGATCAAGTGGGTTAATAAGTTGAGAGGGGCCGGATAACCGGAACCCAATGTGTGGTAGTAACTGGATTTGGATAACATACACAGAACTCAGTGCTTAAGGACGGTTCCAATGAGACAACCCACCATGTACTCCTACACCTCTCATCGCTACCTTTACCAAAATGTGTTCACACACTTAGCCTTTACCGGTAGGACATGTTCACCACTCCGATTCATTCCCGATGAATCAGGCCTGACACAACTCTAAGCATAGCTGGCATAAAGAAAACAAGCATGGATGAGCAGGCACATCAAGGCTCAAGCAACTCCTACTCATGCTAGTGGGTTTCAACTATTTACTGTGGCAATGACAGGTCATGCAGAGGAATGGGTTCAGCTACCGCGGCAGAAAGTAGCAGTTTGAATCGTTGTTGTCCTAATGCAGTAAAAGGGGCAGGAGCGAGAGAGTGGGACTTTATCGAGATGCTCAAGGGGGTTTGCTTGCCTGATAGATCCACGAAGAAGCACTGCTCCTCAGACAGGTACTCGGGACACCTTCCGGAGTAGAACCTATCGAGAGGAAACGGTGCCGGCAATCAATAAACAACCATATGCAACAATATGATGCATGAAGATGACATTCAAAGATGCTATGATTTGCCCTAATGCATCTAGCATCAATTTGGTTGAAGTCCATATGAACCAAGGGTTCATATGCAAACCCTGATTTAAGTATATAACATGCCATTATTACGTTTTCACTTATACATCAAGTATAAGTTGGTTTTTCATGCATGAAACTGGCATAAATGGATTCCTTGCATTTTTTTGATAATTTTTCATATATAATTTATTTGATTTGGAGTTACGGTTGAATTACTATGAATTTTTGAAGTTTTAACTATTTTCTGAAATTCTCTGAATTATTTAAAATCCAGAAAAACAAATACTGCATCAGCATGACATCACAGAGGCGTCAGCAGGCTGACCAGGTCAAACCTGACGTGTGGGGCCCACACGTCAGTGTCTGTGGTTAATCTTAATCTAAGAATAAACCTAATCTGATTTAGTTAATGGGGTTGGGCCCACGCGTCAGTGACCCATTTAATTAGTCAGGAATAGTTAGTTGTTAAACTAATCTTAACAAAAAAAACCTAACAGGGTCGGGCCCACATGTCACTGAGAGAGAGGGAGAGGTCAACGGGGCTGTGGGGGTCAAACACGGTCAGCCCGCCGGCGTTTAGCCGCCGGCGAGGCAGAACGCGGCGGAGGCCTCAGATTTGGTCCTCCGGTGACCATTTAGGCGGTGGAGGCCACCTACGCGACGCCCAGGCTCGCGCGCATCCAGTGGGACACGCGGGAGGCCGTGGGGTGGCCGGAGACGACCGCGGCGAGGTCATCCGCGGCGGCCGGAGCACGGCTATGGGAGGGAGTAGGCTGCGGGGCACGGGAAGGCCACCCGAGGGGCTCTGTGGCACCCTCGTGGCACCAGGAGCACGATGGGGTGCTCGGTTTGGGCGGAGGCGGGCCAAGAAGACGGCGGCGACATGGACGGCGGCGAAGCGCTACGGCCATGGCGGGGAACGATGCTACGGTGTGCGAGCGGCTAATTGGAGAAGGGGAAATGGTGGCGGGGCTCACCGCGGATCCGGTGGAGGCGTCAGAGAGCTCGGGGGAGGTCCACGGCAACGAATTGCAGCGGCGGACGGCGGAGCCCGAGGAGGAAGACGATGGCGATGGCGGCGATGCAGGCCGTCCGGAGGTGCGTGGCTCGACGAAGAGGTAGCCGGCGATGTGGCGGAGCTCCTGGGCGCAGCGGCAGGGCGAGGGGTGGCCGGTGGCCGCGGTGGCGCTCGGCTGCGCTCGGTGGCGCTGCGGGGAGAGGACAGAGGAGGGAAAGGAGCGAGAGGGAGTGAGAGGGGGTCGGGGAGATGCATGGCGACGCGAGGGAAAGTCCAGGGCGGCGACGAGGGAAGCAGGAGGTGGCGGGGCGACGTGGCCAGCGCGCGGCGTCGTGCCCGGCTTCTCCTCTGCCTACTGGCAAGAGGTAGAAGACGGGGCTGCCCCTGGTGGGCTGGGCCGCCAGGTGGGCTGGCCAGCTGGGCCAAAGGTAAGGCCAGGTAAGCCTTTTTCCTTCTTCTGTTTTTCTTTTTCTATTTCTGACATTTGTTTTGTATTTAAAGAAATGTTAAAACATTTCCATAAATGTTGAAAATAATTGTGGCATCTAGATATAATATTCTAGAGGCCCTCACCAATTCCCAACATTTTTGGAGCTATTAAAAATATTTATATAATTTAAACAGCTCCAATTCAAATATTTAAGCATTGATTCAAAAATCCAAAATGAGAAGGAAAAATGTGCATCACGTATGGTTGTTGTTCCCAACATTTTCCAAAGACCATGAACATTTTTGAAAAGCATTTTGGGTTCATTGAAATTCCACTTTTAATTTGAACCTATTTGAATTGCTTTGGTGCTAGGGTTTGCAACTTCCCCATTTCAATTTATTTGAAAAATTAAACATGATGCACATAGCAAGCCAAGGACCATACCAAACTAGGGATGTGACAACTCGCCCCCACTCGAAGAAATCTCGTCCCGAGATTCAGGAGTTGGCGGAAAGAAAGCAGGGTACTCAAGTCGAAGACGATCTTCTCGCTCCCAAGTAGCTTCTCTCTCAGTATGATGAGACCATTGAACCTTGAGAAACTTGATGTTATGACGTCGAGTGACACGCTCTGCTTGATCCAGAATGTGAATGGGGTACTCTCGATAAGTGAGGTTATCTTGGAGATCAAGCGTTTCGTGGTCCACTCCACGGATGGGATCTGAGAAGCAACGCCTAAGTTGAGAGACGTGGAAAACATCATGAACTCGAGAAAGATGTGGGGTAGTTCCAACTGGTAGGCAACCTCTCCTCGTTTAGCGAGAATGCAAAAAGGACCGATGTAACGAGGAGCCAACTTGCCCTTGATACCGAAACGATGGGTACCCTTCAAAGGGGTAACCCGAAGATAAGCCTTGTCGCCAACTTCATAAGCCACTTCCTTATGACGACGGTCATACTGGCTCTTTTGACGAGATTGGGCTGTTTTCAAATTCTCACGAATTATGCGAACTTGCTCTTCTGCCTCCTGGATCATATCCGGTCCAAAGAATTGTCTTTCGCCGGTTTCTGACCAGTTCAAAGGTGTTCGACATCTTCGTCCATACAGGATCTCAAAGGGTGCTTTCTTAAGACTGGATTGGTAGCTATTGTTATAAGCAAACTCGGCAAAGGGAAGACATTTTTCCCAATCCATACCGAATGAGATAACGCAAGCTCTAAGCATGTCTTCGAGAATTTGGTTGACCCTTTCCACCTGACCACTTGATTGAGGGTGGAAAGCGGTACTGAAAGAAAGATGGGTGCCCATGGCAGTTTGGAAACTTTCCCAGAAATGAGAGGTGAAAAGACTGCCACGGTCTGAATTGATCTCTAGTGGAACACCATGGAGTGACACTATTCGGGAGATATATAAGTCAGCGAGCTGACTAGCAGTGATACTCTCTCAAACAGGTAGGAAGTGAGCCACTTTGGAAAGACGATCAATGACTACGAAGATAGCATTATTTCCTTTCTTGGTCCTGGGAAAGCCGGTGATGAAGTCCATACCAACTTTCTCCCATTTCCACTCGGGAATAGCTAAAGGTTGAAGGGTGCCAGCAGGTCTTTGATGCTCTGCCTTAACGCGACGACAAACGTCACAGTTGGCAATATACTGAGCGATTTCTCTCTTCATCCTAGTCCACCAGAACCTCTGGCGTAGGTCCTGATACATCTTTGTACTACCGGGATGAATCGTGAGAGGGGATTCATGGGCCTCCTTAAGGATCAGTTGCTGCATCTGTTGACATTTGGGAACCACCAAACGGTTACCAAAGTAAACAACACCTCGTTCATCCATGGAGAAACAACCAGCAACTCCCTTGGAAATATTCTTCTTGATCCGGGAGATTCCCGTATCATGCTTCTGAGCCTCTACGATCTGATCCGTAAGGGTAGGTTTCGCCACCAAGGTAGAAAGGAAACCATGAGGAGCTATGTGAAGGTTAAGCTTACAGAATTCCTCATGGAGGGGCGGTTGACAATGTTGCAACATGAGGTTGTTGCAATAGGATTTACGACTTAAAGCATCAGCCATGACATTGGCTTTGCCTGGGGTGTAGGTGATTCCTAAGTCGTAATCTGAGATCAACTCCAACCAACGTCTCTGTCTGAGATTCAGATCCGGTTGGGTGAAGATATACTTGAGACTCTGATGGTCGGTGTAGATTTTGCAACGGTTACCAAGAAGGTAATGTCGCCAGGTCTTAAGTGCATAGACTACGGCTGCAAGCTCCAGATCATGTGTAGGATAATTTTCCTCATGTGGATGCAACTGTCGAGATGCATAGGCAATCACATGACGATCCTGCATAAGAATGCAACCTAGTCCTTGACGCGAAGCATCGCAATAGATAACAAAGTCTTTAGTGAAATCCGGTGGCACGAGTATGGGCGCAGAAGTCAGGCGTCTTTTCAGTTCCTGAAAACTGTGCTCACACTGTGGGGTCCACTCAAACCTTTTATCTTTCTTGAGAAGCTCCGTGAGGGGTTTGGCTACTTTGGAGAAGTTTTCAACGAAGCGGCGACAATAACTGGCTAGACCGAGGAAACTCCTAACTTGTTTGACTGTTTCGGGTGGAGTCCAATCGAGAACGGCTTTGACTCTCTCGGGATTTACAGCAATGCCCTTACCGGAGATCACGTGGCCTAAATAGGTTACTTCTGGCAACCAAAATTCACACTTGGAGAACTTGGCATAAAGGCGATGCTCTCTGAGTTTTTCTAACACAAGCCTAAGATGTTCGGCATGCTCTTCCTCGTTCTTCGAGTAAATAAGAATATCATGGAGATAAACCACGACGAACTTATCTAAGTACTCCATAAAGACCGAGTTCATCAAGCGGGAGAAAGTAGCTGGAGCATTGGTTAGGCCGAAAGACATCACAGTGTACTCGTATTGACCATAACGAGTGACAAAGGCCGTTTTGGTGATGTCCCCGTTTCTGATCTTGATTTGGTGGTAGCCTAACCTCAAATCCATCTTGGAAAAGACTGAGGATCCAGCGAGCTGATCATACAGGTCGTTGATCCTGGGGAGCGGATACTTGTTCTTTATCGTGACCAAATTAACGGGACGATAATCTACAACCATCCGGTCCGTACCATCCTTCTTCTTGACGAAGAGAACGGGGCAAGCCCAGGGAGAAGAACTAGGACGGATGAAACCCTTTTGCAAGGATTCATCGAGTTGTTCCTTAAGCTCGGCTAACTCCAAAGGTGCCATCTTGTATGGTCTTCTAGAGATTGGAACAGTACCTGGGATAAGTTCTATGACAAACTCTACATCTCTGTCAGGTGGGACACCTGGCAGTTCTTCTGGAAAGACATCCGGGAAGTCACGGACTACCGGAATATCTTCAAGGTCTGGAAGAGGGCTGGCATTAAGAGAATAGAGTTGACGCCTTGCAACTCTAGTGGAGACAGTGACTATTTTGCCAGATGGATGTGTAAGTTGAACAGATCTGGTGTAACAATCGATCTTGGCATGATGAGCTGTCATCCAGTCCATACCCAAGATGATGTTAATATCTGAGGACTTGAGAGATATCAAAGAAGCAAGGAAAACAAGTCTATCCACAAGGATTTCATTACCATGGCTTACCATGGAGGTTTGCCAGTTGGAACCAGTAGTCTGGATTATTAATGGAGTTGGCATATCACAAAATGACATGTCGTGCATCCGAGCGTAACCTTCAGATATGAAGGAGTGGGATGCTCCAGTATCAAACAGAACTGAAGCTGGGTGAAAATTGACAAGAAGTGTACCCAGTACGACATCGGGATCATCTTGAACTTCTGAAACTGAGACATGGTGCACACATGCTCGTTCAATGGAGGCTGGCTTGGTACTGATCATCTTGACTGATGGCTTTTCACGGCCAACAGACCTCTCAGACGGGGGTGGAGCATAACTGGACTGAGGGCAGTCACGTGCATAGTGTCCTGGTTCTCCGTAGGTAAAGCAAGTTCCTGAGATAGGACGTGGACCTACGTTGGCAAGTGGTCCACTAATAGGCCTGAGTGGAGCATGTTGCTGAGTTGGGTGAGGCGCCACATAGGATGGCCTCGGTGCATATCGAGGTGGAAGAGCCGAGTTCGGAATCCAAATCCGTCGCTTCTGAGAGCCAGAGCGGGAGGAAGAACCCAAATCACGGTTGTGCTTATGAGACTCCTCGTAAGTGAGTTGAGCTGTCTCTGCATTAATGGCCTTGTTCACAAGAGCCTGGAAAGTATCACAATGATGCAGGTGGAGATCACGACGCAACTTAGGGTGGAGACCCTTCCGGAACCTAGCCTGCTTCTTAGCGTCCGTGGACACTTCTTCTGTAGCATAGCGGGCGAGGTTTCCAAACTCCCTACTGTAAGCATCAACAGGCAGCTTACCCTGGGTAAAATTACAGAACTCTTCCCTCTTGCGGTCAAAGAGAGCCTGAGGAATGTGGTGCTCACGGAAAGCCTCGGTGAAATCTCTCCAGGTAGGAATCTGACCAGCTGGAAGCATAGCTTCAAAGCTCTGCCACCAAATACTAGCAGGTCCTTCCAAGTGATAAGTAGCATAGGTGACCTTGTCACTTTCAACGATGTTCGCAGAATGCAACTTGTGAGTGATGCTTCGGAGCCAGTCATCCGCATCGAGTGGCTCAATGGAATGATGGAAGGTGGGTGGTTTCAGACCAATGAAGTCGGTGATGGAAACCAACTTCTTACGCTGATGTGCGGTGTTCTGCTCAATCTGTGCCAGCAAGCGGTTAGTCTCACTCTTGTTCCTCTTGGATGCTAACAAGAACTCTGCCACCAAAGGCTGGTCAGGAGGATCCTCATCCCTACCATCTCCATGGTTCTTGCTATGAGCAACTGAAGCTCGGTTAGCAGACGACATCCTGACACAGAAACCAAAGAAACAAGGATGGAATTAGCATCGACCTAGGGATGCGGAAAGTAATGCAAAAGCATTGGAAAGTCTTGAAATCTTGGGACAATTTCGGCAGCATAACGACTGTAAATGCTCAAAAGGATTGTTTGAGACATTCATCAAAGGAATAGCATAATCCGTCAGCATCATAATATCAAGGTTCTGGATCAAACTGAGGACACACAGAAGTAGTAGAACTGTATTGAGACACAACCCAACAATCCTAAGACTTTACAGTTTAGTAACACGTCATCCTGAGAGATAGAGGAGAAGCCTAGGCCTTAACCCTCGTAGAAAAGAAGAGGCTGACTCAGAAAGAATGACATGAGGTAAAGGAGTAAAAAGAGCCTTACGTTCCCTTCCACAATCAATTCCCTTATGTAACTAAAGCATTTCTAGACTCAACTTCGACCAGTTGGCTTGGTAATCCTACAGTCAGTCAGGCTCTGATACCAAGTCTGTCGGGACCCCGATCCCAAGTCACACCAATCTAGCATGTAACACTTCATATCACTTTGCGGCCTCACGCACGGTATCCCCACGGGTGCCACCTTACCTGGCCCGGGACCGTTTGCGCATTTTGGCTCACGTATATGATAGTGTCGCTAGCATCCATATGACAAAGAACCCGGGCCGACATGGCTAGTCGTGAACCCAAAGCGGCACGGACCTATGGAGACAGGCATACATGAATCGCATCGAACATGTCGGTCATCAACGAGTGATTCCGGGCTGTAGCACTGGGCTAACAGGACTCCGGGGATCCCGGGCTATAGCAGGCTAGGCAGGACTCCGGAGATCACCATGTGACATTTCCCTGAAGGGACAGACATAGGGACGAAGTGAAACACATGCCGGCCAGTCAAGTGTCCTGAACAGTAGTACTGGGCTAGCAGGACTCCGGTGAACCGGGCTGTAGCGGACTACTATGGCTCGAGGAACACTAGACTACATTTCCCCATAAGAAAGGCTGCGAAGGATAAACAACTAGATTGTCGGATCCCACACATAGCAATACACGTTACACGTACGCATAACATGCATGTATGTGCGGTACATCATGGCATCACAACATAACTCAAACACATATAGATAAGGGCCCAGAAGAGCCACATAGCATAAATACAAACAGGGGTCACATGACCCATCATTCAGAGCATACAAGCAACAAGCGGAAGCATCACATGTCTGAGTACAGACAACTACAAAAGAAAAAGACTAAGAAGCCTAACTAACACGACCCTCCCAAGGGTACAAGATCGTAGCTGGGATACAAGCTACTCGTCGAAGCCACTAGTGTAACCAACTGCAAAACATAAATAAACAAACGTGAGTACAAAGGTACTCAGCAAGTCTTACTTCAGAACTATCTACATATGCATCATTATCAACAAAGGGGGGGTGGAGTTTAACAGCAGCAAGCCAGCTTTGACTCAATGGCTAATCTATACTACGAGTATCAGAAACTTCTTTGAGGTGAGAAGACGCACACGAGTCCACAAATTCACCATATCAATACTCCACTATGGATCCGTTCCCGTCTCCCTTCGAGAAGGCCGTCCATAGCACTCACGCTTATCTTGCGTATTTTAGAGTATCCACTTCAAATTGTCTATGTACTATATAAGTCCTCCAAGTTTCCATATCCGAGGAAAACGGCTATTCGAATAGATATTATTGACCCTGCAGGGGGGTACTTCTTCACACACGCTCTCGCCACTTATAGCCCCGTACACGTCATGTACCTCGGCAACCTTCAAGCGGAAGCCGGGTGAGGGTGTCGGCCACGACCTGACTAACCACACAAGTCTCTCGTCCAGGTTAATCGCCTATTCGGGTTCCATCCGCAAGGAGATCCGGCCGGGGTGTCGCTCACGGCCCCAAACGATGTGTGCAGGGTTCCCAAGCCCACCATCCGGGTGCCACTTGGTACACCGTGCCACAGTGCCTAGTCTGTCCCAAGCCCGTCCCGTCGGACACCACCTGGTAGACAAGTAGCACTACCTACAAACGCCAGAAACTAGTTGCAACTCCTGGACAGAGATCAAGTGGGTTAATAAGTCGAGAGGGGCCGGATAACCGGAACCCAATGTGTGGTAGTAACTGGATTTGGATAACATACACAGAACTCAGTGCTTAAGGACGGTTCCAATGTGACAACCCACCATGTACTCCTACATGGCCTCTCATCGCTACCTTTACCAAAATGTGTTCACACACTTAGCCTTTACCGGTAGGACATGTTCACCACTCCGATTCATTCCCGATGAATCAGACCTGACACAACTCTAAGCATAGCTGGCATAAAGAAAACAAGCATGGATGAGCAGGCACATCAAGGCTCAAGCAACTCCTACTCATGCTAGTGGGTTTCAACTATTTACTGTGGCAATGACAGGTCATGCAGAGGAATGGGTTCAGCTACCGCGGCAGAAAGTAGCAGTTTGAATCGTTGTTGTCCTAATGCAGTAAAAGGGGTAGGAGCGAGAGAGTGGGACTTTATCGAGATGCTCAAGGGGGTTTGCTTGCCTGATAGATCCACGAAGAAGCACTACTCCTCAGACAGGTACTCGGGACACCTTCCGGAGTAGAACCTATCGAGAGGAAACGGTGCCGACAATCAATAAACAACCATATGCAACAATATGATGCATGAAGATGACATTCAAAGATGCTATGATTTGCCCTAATGCATCTAGCATCAATTTGGTTGAAGTCCATATGAACCAAGGGTTCATATGCAAACCCTGATTTAAGTATATAACATGCCATTATTATGTTTTGACTTATACATCAAGTATAAGTTGGTTTTTCATGCATGAAACTGGCATAAATGGATTCCTTGCATTTTTCTGATAATTTTTCATATATAATTTATTTGATTTGGAGTTACGGTTGAATTACTATGAATTTTTGAAGTTTTAACTATTTTCTGAAATTCTCTGAATTATTTAAAATCCAGGAAAACAAATACTGCATCAGCATGACATCACAGAGGCGTCAGCAGGCTGACCAGGTCAAACCTGACGTGTGGGGCCCACACATCAGTGTCTATGGTTAATCTTAATCTAAGAATAAACCTAATCTGATTTAGTTAATGGGGTTGGGCCCACGCGTTAGTGACCCATTTAATTAGTCAGGAATAGTTAGTTGTTAAACTAATCTTAAAAAAACCTAACAGGGCCGGGCCCACATGTCACTGAGAGAGAGGGAGAGGTCAACGGGGCTGTGGGGGTCAAACACGGTCAGCCCGCCGGCGTTTAGCCGCCGACGAGGCAGAACGCGGCGGAGGCCTCGGATTTGGTCCTCCGGTGACCATTTAGGCGGCGGAGGCCACCTACGCGACGCCCAGGCTCGCGCGCATCCAGTGGGACACGCGGGAGGCCGTGGGGTGGCCGGAGACGACCGCGGCGAGGTCATCCGCGGCGGCCGGAGCACGGCTACGGGAGGGAATAGGCTGCGGGGCACGGGAAGGCCACCCGAGGGGCTCTGTGGCACCCTCGTGGCACCAGGAGCACGATGGGGTGCTCGGTTTGGGCGGAGGCGGGCCAAGACGACGGCGGCGACATGGACGGCGGCGAAGCGCTACGGCCATGGCAGGGAACGATGCTACGGTGCGCGAGCGGCTAATTGGAGAAGGGGAAATGGTGGCGGGGCTCACCGCGGATCCGGTGGAGGCGTCAGAGAGCTCGGGGGAGGTCCAGGGCAACGAATTGCAGCGGCGGACGGCGGAGCCCGAGGAGGAAGACGATGGCGATGGCGGCGATGCAGGCCGTCCGGAGGTGCGTGGCTCGACGAAGAGGTAGCCGGCGATGTGGCGGAGCTCCTGGGCGCAGCGGCAGGGCGAGGGGTGGCCGGTGGCCGCGGTGGCGCTCGGCTGCGCTCGGTGGCGCTGCGGGGAGAGGACAGAGGAGGGAAAGGAGCGAGAGGGAGTGAGAGGGGGGTCGGGGAGATGCGTGGCGACGCGAGGGAAAGTCCAGGGCGACGACGAGGGAAGCAGGAGGTGGCGGGGCGACGTGGCCAGCGCGCGGCGTCGTGCCCGGCTTCTCCTCTGCCTACTGGCAAGAGGTAGAAGACGGGGCTGCCCCTGGTGGGCTGGGCCGCCAGGTGGGCTGGCCAGCTGGGCCAAAGGTAAGGCCAGGTAAGCCTTTTTCCTTCTTCTGTTTTTCTTTTTCTATTTCTGACATTTGTTTTGTATTTAAAGAAATGTTAAAACATTTCCATAAATGTTGAAAATAATTGTGGCATCTAGATATAATATTCTAGAGGCCCTCACCAATTCCCAACATTTTTGGAGCTATTAAAAATATTTATATAATTTAAACAGCTCCAATTCAAATATTTAAGCATTGATTCAAAAACCCAAAATGAGAAGGAAAAATGTGCATCACCTCTGGTTGTTGTTCCCAACATTTTCCAAAGACCATGAACATTTTTGAAAAGCATTTTGGGTTCATTGAAATTGCAGTTTTAATTTGAACCTATTTGAATTGCTTTGGTGCTAGGGTTTGCAACTTCCCCATTTCAATTTATTTGAAAAATTAAACATGATGCACATAGCAAGCCAAGGACCATAACAAACTAGGGATGTGACACTCCCAAACCTTCACAGACTTCGTTCACCGGCAATCCACAATGTCTCTTGGATGCTCAGAACGCGACGCCTAACCATCTGGAGGATGCACAGTCCTCAAGTGTAATAAGTCTTCAGATCACTCAGACAAGAAGACTTAAGTGATGCCCAATTCTCTCTGGCTCTCGGTGGTTAGGGCTTTTCTCCTCGCTAGGAAATTTTCTCTCAAAGGCTTCGAGGTGGGTTGCTCTCAAACAACAAAAGCCGTGCACTGAAATCTGAGCAGCCAACCGTTTATGGTTGTAGGGGGTGGACTATTTATAGCCACTGGGCAACCCGACCTGATTTATCCGAAATGACCCTGGGTCACTAATGAACTGACACGTGTACCAACGGTCAGATTTCAAACTCACACGGCAACTTTACTTGGGCTACAAGTAAAGCTGACTTGTCCGACTCTGGACAAGATTTGCTCTCATAGTCTTCACTCGAAGATATAGGTTTTGAATTAGGCATCACTTCAGTCGTTCTGACGGGTTCTCTTAGACCCCACTTAACAGTATGGTGGTTCCTATGACTCAACACAAATGAAAGAGAACTACGAAAGATCTAAGTCTTCGAGTTCCATAGGCTTCACGTGGTGTCTTCTCCTGTCATAGTCTTCAATGTGAATATTTTCATATACCACCATTGACTTCAATGTCTTCGTACATTTTTAGGGGTCATCTCTGGTAGTAAAACCGAATCAATGAGGGACTTCTACCTGTGTTATCCTGCAATTCTCACAAACACATTAGTCCCTCAACTAGGTTTGTCGTCAATACTCCAAAACCAACTAGGGGTGGCACTAGATGCACTTACAATCTCCCCCTTTTTGGTGATTGATGACAAACTAGTTGAAGTTTTCAACGGGGAATATAATTTGTGAAATTGTAAAGGAATTGTCTTCATAAGCTGCAAGAGCTCCCCCTGAAGATGTGCATATAAGTAATTTTGCTTATCCACATGAATATAAGGCAAAATATAAGGCACCCGCCCATATTGACCCGCTTGAAGACTATCAACATCATATGCTTCTCCCCCTTTTGTCAGTGAGGACCAAAAAGGTTTGAAGACATAGAGTTTTCTACGCGTTCCCATGAGCAGCAGGGTCGTCGGTGGTATTTGGCGGTGCTGAAGTGCTTGGTGCAGTGTCGACGCGTGCTGAAGGAGGTGGCGGTGATGTAGCATCGTCTTCTTCCTCAATAATCCTTGCAGTCACTGTGGCAGCAGATGAAGAGAACTCTGGGTCTTCAAGTGATGGAGTGCCTCGCAGCACAGCCCGTCTGGGAGGTGTGGAGTCAAACTTGAATCGCTCTTTGAAGCCATCCTCTTGAAGATCAGCTTCAGAACACATCATGGTGAGTCCTTTCCAGGTGCGGCAGCAGGTTTCATGTGCAACGAATGCATTCTTGGTGGCAAGATTTCTGATGCGATTTACATCCACCAAGAGGCTTTTCATCTGTCTCTTCAACCAGTCGTGATGCCTATCCTGCTTTTGATGAAGGGCCACAAGAAGCTCTCGGTCATTGAGAGCACGAGCCCGCTTCTTGGGTCTTTGAGCAGGTGTGCTGTTAGTGGCTTCAGTTGATGCAGGGCGTGGTGCACGTGTAGTGCCAGCCAACGGATACACCCTGGAGATGGCTTCAACACCGTCAACGTTCTGAGTGAAGCTCTGGTGTTCTGCATTCTGAAGACTCAAGGTTGCTTGGCAGGCTCCGGATATATGGCTTCATCAGAGGTATCCACATCTAGCAAGAAGATCCGATGGTTGCGGGCTGAGGGCTGATATGAGATCGCAGAGTGAAGTTTGATCAGCCTCATCACCCAAGGAGCATAGAACTTCAAACCAAATAAATCTGAGCCTGATGCCGCAAGTTGGCGTATGAAGAAGTCCTGTGCATTGAAGCATTTGCCATGAAGGATATAAAATATCAGAGTCTTCATTGCACCCTCGATCTTGGCATTTGGAGAGTGCCCTTTGATAGGCCAGAGAGTCCGCCTGATAATGTGATAGATGGTTCTGGGCAGGTACTCAAGGTCTTCAACGAAGAACTCTGAGGGATAAGGAGCATCTTGAGGCAATGGCTTCATCATGGAGAGCATTTGACTCATATCAGGTTCTGGTCGCTGAAAGATGCTCTCAATAGCTTCAGCATGCAGTTGACAGCCTTCCTCAAAGAATGCGCCAGGAGTGGGCAGGCCGGTGAGCTCAATGATATCAAATGCATTGGCTTCATGATGAACATTGCCGGTCATCCACTCCAGGACCCAAGTCTTCGGATCTCTGTTGTATCCTTTGATGTGGAGGGTGGCATAGAATTGCAACAGAAGCTCTTCATTCCAGTGCTCTTCGTCAGTCACAAACCGCAGCAGACCCACTTGCTTGAAGCAATCCAACGCTTCCTCCAGACAGGGCAGACCAGCAACAGCTTCAACATCAAGGCGCTTGTGCGGGAAGATGCGACCTTGGTTGTACAGGATGCATGAATAGTAGTTGCGCTGAGGATAGCTCCAGAACCTATCTGATGCAATCCTTTCCCTTGAATAGGGGTTCTTGGAGCTATTGAAGAACGTATTATCTGCCTTGAAGCTAGTGATGTTAAAGGAGCCAGGTGCTGATGCAGGACCTGGGAACCTTGGCAGTCTTGGGATCGGCGTCTGTACTTGAGGCCTGTGCTCAACATGGTAATCAAATTGAGGACCTGCAGCAGACTCAGGAACAGACGTGTCAGGATTAGTAGCTTCGCTGTCTGCTGAAGCTTTTGGTGGGGAGGGCTCCACATTGGCTTCAGTGTTGGTTGTGGCAGCCTCAACATTTTCAGCCTCCACTTGACTAGCTGGAGGGTCAGACTCAGGCACGTTCTCCTGGAGAACTGCTTCTTGTTGGAGCGGGGGAATGGGTTCTTGTGGTACTTCTTCATTTTCTTCGGCTGATGCAGAGTCTTGAGGCTGTGGTCCTTTGCAAAGCCTGCGAAATGCAGACAACGCTTGTGGAGTTGGAGCGGGCTGGACCTCAGATTCTTCGTCCACTTGTGGGCGATCCGCCCATGACGCATCTTGTGCCATTGGCGTCAGAGGACGACCAATGCTGATGAGTTCGCTTGTTTCAAGCTGAGGAAGGGCTGCATCATCTTGTACATTGTCCTGATGACCAATGTCTTCAGCAGCGATGGGGTCGGCTGCTGGAATGTCTTTAGCTTCAGGAGCCTCTATGGGAGCAGGCTCATGAACTGTCAGCTGGCGTTCTGCGTCAGGATAGATGACAGAGAGGGGTTCAACCATCAGGGGCTCTGTGGGAGCAGCCCTAGCTTTCTTGATCTTTTGCTTCTCCTGAGTGGGGGCAGAAGGAGAGGCTTCAGAGTGTTTCCGCTTCCTGGCTTCAGCTTTTGTAGTTCGTGTCTTCTTGAGCTCTGAAGCGGTTGACCGGCTCTTTGGCTTCGAGCCAGTCATTGCGGTTGGGAAGACAATCGGAACTGCCTCTTGCCTTGGTGCCTCTGGTTCAGCCATAGCAGGCTTCTTCTTCTTCGCGGCCATCCTGGGGTCGATGCCAGGATGCCCAAGTGCCTTGCGCTTCTCAGCCTTGTTATAGGCTTGCACACAGCGGTCAGCCAGAGTCTTCATTCGCTCCCGCGAACATTGAGCTTCTGCACGCTTCTTCAGAAAGTTTTCCTTTAACTCATGCAACATGATCTTGAAGTCCTTGACTTCTTGCACGCTGAGCCTGGCCATATGCTTCTTGAACTAAGCCTTTTCAAAATCAATTTTCTGCTTCAGTTCAACAATGCATTGGGCAATTGCAAGTTCTGAAGCAATAGCGCCTTGGAAAGTGATGCTGAGGCCAATGGGCAGCTGCAGATCATCAAAGCTGATATTTGGTGTAGCAAACCACTCGTCGATGAAGTTGTGGATGATGGCGACATCAAAGAGAGGCAAATTGTTGAAGATTTCAGCTTCTTCCTTACTCTTGATGAGCTGCTCAAGAGCGTCATCTCCAAGATCTTCATCACTTGACAGATCAATGGTTTCACTGTGCAGAATGGCAGCAGCTGTGAGCTCTTTGCCGGTGTGTGGCTGAGGCATCTTGGCCTTCTGGGGCTTGGAGACTCGTGATAAGTCTTCAGACTGCACACTGGCTTCAGGAGGTGCAGTTGCCAATGGCTTCGCCTTTGAGATTTTGGGTGAAAGGGACGGCTTTGAAGCTTTTGGCTTCTTCATCTGCTTTGGCTTCGGTACAGCAGGCGCTTCATCAAACTCAGAGTCGGCAGGAGGGTCATTGACTGCAGTCCCTTGGACTAAGATGCGGGTGATGAGGCCCTCAAGGTTGGCATATGGTCCGATGATATTCTGGTGTGCCTCGCGTGTGCCATCTGCCCTTGGTGCGGAGGGACCAGGGTTGAAGTCTAAGCCCAATTTCTTCTTGTTTTGCTTCGCTGAGTTCTGGGCAAACTGGAAGTTGCGCTTGAACAGATTGTCATCACGACACCAGAGTAGTGACGACGGATGTGCTTCAGCTGGCTGTGGTTCACGAACCATGCACGGGTAGAAGCCTTGAGCAATGGCTTCATCTCTGGACCTAGGTACGAGATTTTTGTATAGTACGTCTCCCAATGGTCTCTTGATGGCGTTTTTCTCAGCGTACTCCTGGGTGACGAAGCGGTATTGGAACCATTGCTCAGCCCAATAGCGTCGAATCCATTGGATTCGGGTCTTGCGCTGACCATAATTCTCTTCAGGATCTGTTTTGTACATTTCTGCCAGTTCATCAGGCAGATCTTTGGACGTTCCGCCACGTCGTTGTCTGCCTCCCTTCCTTGCTACTGTTTCTAAATCCATAAACCTTAACTTGGAAGGCTTCAAGACATTCAAAGGCTTCAGAGGCTTTCTTTTGCTGGACCAATAGGAACTGGCTTCAGGAGAATTGATGTGATGCTGTAAGAACTCTGCAAATGAATGCAGACTATGAGAACCAAAAGATTCTCCCACGGACATGTACCTGTGACAGCATTAAGGTGCGAGGGAAGGGGAAGACGTCATATGCATTCTCAGAAGATTTTGAAGATAAATCAGTTTAGAAGACATTGACCTCATCGTGCGAAGACATTCACTCATAGATAAGAAGTTGGTTCCAGATTTGTACGAACCCACAGATCAGTACAAGTGAGGAATCTAACTACTTCATGAAGCATAAGTGAATATTCTAGGCACGTTATGAGATGCAGATTGAGAGAGATCTAACTTGTGTGAATAGAAACTTCTTATGGCAGAAAGTGACAGAACCATAGGATCAAAAGAGGCTGTAAAAAGAGGTTTTATTTACCACACTTGGAACTGCTAGACGGAGTGGGAGATGAGGCCGAGCAGTTCGATCCTCCGTGCCCTAACTTGGCGATGGAAGACACCTACGGCAACGGCGGAGAGGACGATGTCTGCGATCGGCGTGAGGACGGCGTCGGAGAGGTTGCGGCAGTGAAGCGCTTCGTCGTCGGCATCGTCGAGAGCTAGCGGTGGCGCTAGGGTTCGTGCGAGGGAGGAAGAAGGAGATAATGACCGTGGTGAGTGTGTATTTATAGTCACAGGGGCGGCACTGCGCTATTACACAGGTGCCCCTGGCGATTCGCCTCTGAACAACACGTGGCCATCATGCGGAATCTCAGGGGCAGTTCCACATCCCACGCACGTCTGGATTGTCGGCTGGTCGTTCCTACTTCTCCGGATTTCTTGTGGATGAATGAGCATTGAAAACGGTTTTAAAGTTTGTCTCTGTGTCTTCTGCTGACAAGGACGCAGAGAAGACATTCGACAGTTTCAATAGAATGCATATGACTTGTAGAGATAGAATTTGAGATAGAAAGCATAGAGAGATTAGGGTCCGATCACATTCACTTAGTTCAAAAGATTCAAACAAGAAGACATAGCTATAAATGAATGCTGTAGAGGACAGAACACGAGTATATATATATATATCTATGTAATCCACGTAATGAAGATAATCATGAAGACATGTTGAGATGTAAGCCAAACCAAATGTGAAGACATTGCAAGGTAATGCCATGAGTGAAACACTTCAAAATAGAACGTTTGGTGGTGGCGTTACCCACCATATAGGAAGTATTAGACCCAGACACAGCGCACAATTATCGTGGCGCTCCGAAGTCAATTTCCACATTAATGTACTCACACTTAGAATGTATGTCTTCATTGATTGAAGATATACGTTACTTCGTGTGTTGCACATCTAAGTCATCAATATGCATAAGTGTTAGGATGTGTGCCTGATCACAGGACATTTGAGGATTCCAACATATTTAGCTCACACCGTAACTTGCAAAATCTCTTCTCATCCAAGGGCTTGGTGAAGATATCTGCCAATTGCTCTTCAGTGTTGACGTGTATGATATCAATATCTTCCTTCACAACATGATCTCTGAGAAAGTGATGACGAATTTCAATGTGCTTTGTCTTCGAGTGCTGAACTGGGTTGTTGGCAATCTTGATGGCGCTTTCGTTGTCGCAATAGAGTGGCACTTGCTTCAGATGAATGCCATAGTCCTTGAGAGTTTGCTTCATCCATAGAAGCTGAGCGCAGCAAGATCCAGCAGCAATGTATTCAGATTCAGCAGTGGAGAGAGATACACAGTTCTGCTTCTTAGAAGACCAACATACGAGTGATCATCCCAGAAAGTGACATGTGCCTGATGTAGACTTCCGATCAACCTTGTCACCAGCATAATCAACATCCGAGAATCCAACCAGATCAAATTCTAAGCCCTTTGGATACCATAACCCTAGAGTTGGGGTGTGAGCCAAATATCGAAGAATTCGCTTCACAGCTAAGTGATGCGACTCCTTTGGTGCTGCTTGAAATCAAGCACACATGCAAACACTAAGCATAATATCTGGCCTAGATGCACATAAATAAAGCAAAGAACCAATCATGGAGCGGTATACCTTTTGATCGAACTCTTTACCATTGTCGTCAGGACCCAGATGATGTTTGGCTGGCATTGGTGTTGTGAAGCCTTTGCAGTCTTGCATACCGAACTTCTTCAGGCAATCTTTGAGATACTTCTCTTGAGATATGAAGATGCCATTGCATTGTTGCCGTATCTGAAGACCGAGGAAGAACTTCAGCTCCCCCATCATAGACATCTGATATTGCTCTTGCATCATATATCCAAACTCCTCACTGTACTTCTGATTGGTGCAGCCAAAGATAATGTCATCCACATATACTTGGCACACAAACAGTTCACCATCATATGTCTTCGTGAAGAGAGTGGGATCTAGGGAACCAGGTATGAAGCCTTTGCTCTTCAGGAAGTATTTGAGTGTATCATACCAGGCCCGAGGGGCTTGTTTGAGGCCATATAGTGCCTTATTGATCTTGTATACCATGTCAGGATGTTTTGGATCTTCAAACCCAGGTGGTTGTGCAACATACACTTCTTCTTCAATCTTGCCATTGAGAAAGTCACTCTTCACATCCATTTGATATAAAAGTATGTTATGATGATTTGCATAGGCCAGCAGTATATGTATGGCTTCAAGTCTGGCCACAGGAGCAAATGTTTCATCGAAATCAATGCCTTCCACTTGAGTATATCCTTGAGCAACGAGACGAGCTTTGTTTCTGACAACTTGACCATGCTCATCTTGCTTGTTGCGGTATATCCATTTGGTGCCTATTATATTGTGCTTCCGTGGATCAGGACGCTTAACCAGTTCCCATACATTGTTCAGCTCAAACTGTTGAAGCTCTTCTTGCATAGATTGAATCCATTCAGGTTCCATGAAAGCTTCTTCAACTTTCTTGGGTTCTGTGATTGAAACGAATGCGAAGTGCCCGCAGAAATTTGCCAGTTGAGTTGCCCTTGAACGAGTCAGTGGACCAGGTGCATTGATGCTGTCAATTATTCTGTCAATCTGCACTTCATTGGCAACGCGAGGATGTACAGGGCGAAGACTTTGCTCTTGCTGATCTGTGTTGTCGTTGGGAGGAATGTCTTCAGGCTGAGCATTGTCTTCATGTGGATCAGGTGCTGAGACGATAAGTTCTTCTTCAGGATGAGCTTCAAAAGGTATAATCTCTCCAGTTCCCATAAGCTTGATTGATTCACTAGCTGGAACTTCATCTAGCACATTTGGCAGTTGCTCTCTTTGTGAACCATTGGTCTCATCGAACCGCACATCCACTGTTTCAACCACTTTGTAGTGAAAGAGATTGAAGACTCTGTAGGAGTGTGAATCCTTTCCATATCCAAGCATAAAACCCTCATGTGCTTTTGGTGCAAACTTTGAGGTGTGGTGTGGGTCCTTGATCCAGCATCTTGCGCCAAATACTCTGAAGTAACTGACATTTGGCTTCTTGCCAGTTAGGAGTTCATAAGATGTCTTGTTAAGAAGCTTGTGAAGATAAACACGGTTGATTGTATGGCATGCAGTGTCAATGGCTTCAGGCCAGAATTTTCTTGGAGTCTTGTATTCATCTAGCATCGTTCTAGCCATCTCAATGAGTGTTCTGTTCTTGCGTTCGACGACGCCATTCTGATGTGGCGTGTACGGAGCTGAGAATTCATGTGTGATGCCCAAGGTATCAAGATATGTGTCAAGGCCAGTGTTCTTGAATTCAGTGCCATTGTCACTTCTGATGTGCTTTATCTTGGCGCCATAATTGTTCATAGCTCGATTGGCGAAGCGTCTGAAAACATCCTACACTTCAGTCTTCTAAAGGATTATGTGCACCCAAGTATATCTAGAGTAATCATCAACAATGACAAAGCCATAGAGGCAAGCAGTAGTGGAAAAAGTTGAGTAGTGAGTGGGACCAAAAAGATCCATGTGAAGCAGTTCGAAGGGTCGAGTAGTGGTCATGATTGTCTTTGAGGGATGTTTTGCCCTCGTCATCTTCCCTGCTTCACAGGCACCGCATAAGTGATCTTTCTTGAACTTGACGCCTTCGATGCCTATGACATGCTTCTTCTTTGCAAGGGTGTGGAGGTTCCTCATGCCAGCATGCCCAAGCCTCCGATGCCAAAGCCAACATTCTGAAGCCTTTGCCAGAAGGCATACTGCAAGCTGTGGCCCTACTGAGAAATCTACCACATACAGATCATCTTTCCGATACCCTTCAAACACTAGAGACTTGTCAGATTCCATTAGTACCAGGCAACGATATTTTCCAAATATTACGACCATGTTCAAATCGCAAAGCATTGAGACGGACATTAAGTTGAAGCCAAGGGATTCAACAAGCATGACTTTGTCCATGTGTTGATCCTTTGAGATTGCAACTCTACCTAGACCCAATACCTTACATTTACCAGTGTCAGCAAATGTGATGTGGCTCTTGTCAGATGGGCGTAAGGTTGAGTCCATAAGAAGGCTTCTTTTACCAGTCATGTGATTTGTACACCCACTGTCAATAATCCATTCTAAAGACGTTGGTGTCGTACCCTACAGTGCAGTTAGGGGGATAGGCTTCACGAAGAGAATTGTGAAGCAAAAACATTTGACAAACCAGTGGGTTATGAAAACTTAGATCCAGGTTAGGACTAATAGGGAGAGTAGCATGCGATTCAGGAACGAAATACGTAGTGATGCCATTCGGGCATTTGATCTTGCGCCCCACAAGATTTTTAAGGTCCCCAGCAATAGCGTCAGAAGATTTTGGTTTTCTGCTGGAGACCTTTCCCTGCAAAAGAGAGTTAAGCTTTCTTAACCACCCACATCTTCAAGGGTGGCTTAGAAGCAATAAGTCTAAGCGCAGCATCTGAGAATTTTGGCTTTGGAGCCCTAGCAAATAGTCTAGCAGGCGGGTAATAGTACTCATAAGAATAGGCAGAATAGTTCTTGGTCATATGAACATGACGGTTTGAAGAACCGCTCTCATATTCATATGCCTGAGTATGGTTTCCCTGCAAAACATTTGCATTAGTGCGACTCAGGT
The DNA here is from genome assembly GCA_034509565.1 of Triticum monococcum. Classification (NCBI taxonomy): domain Eukaryota; kingdom Viridiplantae; phylum Streptophyta; class Magnoliopsida; order Poales; family Poaceae; genus Triticum; species Triticum monococcum. Next base: position 391,913,694 of record CM067843.1, on the reverse strand, counting down.
GAGTCCTCTGTCTGTATGAAGCCTTTGGACCATATGAAGCCTTTGGTCTGAGGTTTGTCTTCTTCATGTGAGGTGTCATGAGGACATTCACAGGAAGATTCTCCAGACACATTTTTGGAACCCAGATCTTCTTCATAGGCGGTCCATTCCTGCAGTTAGTACCAATGTACCTGGCAAACACTTCACCATTCTGATTTTTAAACAGCTTATAGTTTGCATCAAAGGATTCATCAATGATAATTGGGTTAGCACAGGTGAAGCCAGACAGATTGGATGGATCTGCTGAGGATTCCTTTGCAGCAACCCATGTGGTTTTGGGGTACTGCTCAGGTTTCCAGTAAGAGCCATCTGCATTTATTTTCCTCACGAAGCCAACACCCTCTTTCCTAGGGTTTCGTTTCAAAATCTGCTTCTTGAGGACATCACATAATGTCTGATGTCCTTTGAGACTTTTGTACATCCCTGTTTCAAGCAATGTCTTCAACCTAGCATTCTCATCAGCAATAGCAGTGGTATCCTCAGCAGAGGGGTTAGTTACCACTTCAACAGTTGAAGATATTGCAACAGCAGTAGCAGTGGAACATTCAGCAACAGAAGTAGCATTATCACGCTCAATGCATTTAAGGCATGGTGGTTCAAATCCTTCCTGAGCGGAACTGGTCTGTTCGGCGCGAAGTGACTCGTTTTCCTTTTGAAGATCTTCATGAGCCGCTCTCAATTTTTCAAGATCTTGCTTCCTTTGAAGATAATCATAGGAGAGCTTTTCATGAGTTCTTGAGAGAGTATCATGACGATCTTCAAGTTCCTGATACTTAACGTGAAGGTTTTTTATGTCTTCAATTAAGGATTCAGATCAAGTCATTTCAGCACCCAACAGATCATCGCTTCTGTCTAACAATTTTTGAATATGTTCCATGGCTTTCTGTTGTTCAGTTGCAATTTTAGCAAGTGTTTTGTAGCTGGGTTTTGAATCACAATCAGAATCATCGTCACTGGATGTTTGATAGTGAGTAGTGCGTGTGTTTACCTTGGCACCGCGTGCCATGAAGCAGTAGGTAGGAGTGGAGTCGTCCTTGTCATTTGCATCGGTGTTGGTGATGAAGTCATTGTCTTCAGTGTTGAAGATGGCTTGGCGACGTATGTTGTAGCCAGACTCGCAATGCCAGAATCAGATTCCTCCTCAGACTCCACTTCTGCCTCCTTAGAAGCGGACTCCTCCTCTGAATCCATTTCCTTGCCAACAAACGCACGAGCCTTGCCAGTTGAGCTCTTCTTGTGTGATGAAGACTTTGAGGAAGACTTGGAAGAAGACTTTGAGTATTTCTTCTTCTTCTTGTCGTCAGAGTCATATTCCTTGCTCTTCTTCTTCTTTCTGTTCTCATTGTCCCACTGTGGACACTCAGAGATGAAGTGTCCAGTTTTCTTGCACCTGTGACATGTTTTCTTCTTGTAGTCATGAGCAGAAGCTTCATCATTCCTTGAGCTTGATCGTGAAGACTTTCTGAAGCCTTTCTTCTTGGTGAATTTCTGGAACTTCTTCATTAGCATTGCAAGTTCCCTTCCAATGTCTTCGGGATCATCAAAACTGCTGTCAGATTCTTCTTCAGATGAGGACACAACTTTTGCCTTCAAGGCACGAGTTCGCCCATAGTTTGGACCGTAGATATCTCTTTTCTCAGAAAGCTGAAACTCATGTGTGTTGAGCCTCTCAAGTATGTCAGACGGATCGAGTGTCTTGAAGTCTGGACGTTCTTGAATCATCAGGGATAGGATGTCAAATGAACTATCAAGTGATCTCAGCAGTGTCTTGACGATTTCATGTTTGGTGATCTCAGTGGCGCCGAGGGCTTGAAGCTCATTTGTGATGTCAGTAAGTCGGTCAAATGTGTGCTGGACATTCTCATTGTCATTTCACTTGAAGCAGTTGAAGAGGTTGCAAAGAACACTGATTCTCTGATCTCTCTGGGTTGAGATGCCTTCATTGACCTTGGAGAGCCAGTCCCAGACCAGCTTGGATGTCTTCAAAGCACTCACGTGGCCATACTGTCCTTTGGTCAGATGACCACAGATGATATTCTTGGCAGTAGAGTCCAGTTGAGTGAACTTCTTGACATCAGCAGCAGTGACACCTTCTCCAGCCTTGGGAACGCCGTTCTCGACGACATACCATAGGTCGACGTCAATGGCTTCAAGATGCATGCGCATCTTATTCTTCCAGTAGGGATATTCAGTTCCATCGAAGATGGGGCACGCAGGGAGACTTTGATTATCCCTGCAGTCGACATAGCTAAAACTCCAGATGGTTAAACCGAATCACACAGAACAAGGGAGCACCTTGCTCTGATACCAATTGAAAGTGTGTTATATCGACTAGAGGGGGGGTGAATAGGCGATTTTTATGAAAGTCTTCAAAACGTGAAGGTTATGAAGACAAACAGTAGAGATATGCCTATCACTATGCAGCGGAAGTTAGATTACACTAGGCAAGCCATGGTCAAATATTCAATAGAGTGAAAGCACAATGACAAGTAGCTGCAGTGTAATAAGGATCAGGTAGGAAGAAGTTATGAAGCCGATCCAATCATACAGTTACGTTGTGAAGACAAAAGATAGAGCAAGCATGCAATGGCTTCACAAAGAGTAACGCTAAGTAAAGGGAAGTGAAGATGAAACCAGTAGCTCGTTGAAGACAATGATTTGTTGGACCAGTTCCAGTTGCTGTGACAACTGTACGTCTGGTTAGGGCGGCTAGGTATTTAAACCAAAGGACACCCAGTCCTGAACACGCAGCTCAGGACACCCAGTCCTAACCGTATTCCCCTTGAGCTAAGATCACACAGACCTCGCCCAATCACTCTGGTAAGTCTTCAAGGTAGACTCCCAAACCTTCACAGACTTCGTTCACCGGCAATCCATAATGTCTCTTGGATGCTCAGAACGCGACGCCTAACCGTCTGGAGGATGCACAGTCCTCAAGTGTAATAAGTCTTCAGATCACTCAGACAAGAAGACTTAAGTGATGCCCAATTCTCTCTGGCTCTGGGTGGTTAGGGCTTTTCTCCTCGCTAGGAAATTTTTTCTCTCAGAGGCTTCGAGGTGGGTTGCTCTCAAACGACAAAAGTCGTGCACTGAAATCTGAGCAGCCAACCGTTTATGGTTGTAGGGGGTGGACTATTTATAGCCACTGGGCAACCCAACCTGATTTGTCCGAAATGACCCTGGGTCACTAAGGAACTGACACGTGTACCAATGGTCAGATTTCAAACTCACACGGCAACTTTACTTGGGCTACAAGTAAAGCTGACTTGTCCGACTCTGGACAAGATTTGCTCTCATAGTCTTCACTCGAAGATATAGGTTTTGAATTAGGCATCACTTCAGTCGTTCTGACTGGTTCTCTTGGACCCCACTTAATAGTACGGTGGTTCCTATGACTCAACACAAATGAAAGAGAACTACGAAAGATCTAAGTCTTCGAGTTCCATAGGCTTCACGTGGTGTCTTCTCCTGTCATAGTCTTCAATGTGAATATTTTCATATACCACCATTGACTTCAATGTCTTCGTACATTTTTAGGGTTCATCTCTGGTAGTAAAACCGAATCAATGAGGGACTTCTACCTGTGTTATCCTGCAATTCTCACAAACACATTAGTCCCTCAACTAGGTTTGTCGTCAATACTCCAAAACCAACTAGGGGTGGCACTAGATGCACTTACAGCCATGATCGTAGAACTCACATGGAGTGGGCAGGGAAGTAAGCTCGATAATGTCTTGAGCTTTGGCTTCGTGATGTACATCACTTGACATCCACTCAAGGACCCATGTCTTCGGATCCCTGTTGTAGCCACAAATATGAAGTGTAGCATAGAACTGCAGCAGAAGCTCTTCATTCCAGTGCTCTTTGTCTATCACAAATGGCAGAAGACCAACATCTCTGAAGTAGTCAGGAGCTTCTTCAAGACAGGGCAGCCTAGCAATAGCTTCATAGTCAAGACGCATGTGTGGAAAGATTCGCTCTTGATTGTACAGAATGCGGGAGTAGTAGCTGCGTTGCTGATGGCTCCAAAATCGATCGGAAGAGATCTTTGACTTCGAATAGGGATTTTTGGCGTTGTCAAAGAAGGTGTTGCGGGCTCTGAAGTTGTGCACATTGAAAGAACCTGTTGTAGTGGCAGCACCTGGAAGTCTTGGCAGCCGTGGCTTGGGCTTCTGAACTTGAGGCCTTTGCTCCACATGATAGTCATACTGTGGTTCGGGAGCAGTGGGAGGAACCATGATCGGCCATCTAATGGTGACAAGCAAACCACGATCATAGGCCAGTTCAATGGTGTGAGGCCTTGGAGGTGGAACAGTGGCTTCAGCATCCATATTGGCTTCAGGCTCCACATGAGCTTCAGGCTCCACATTGTCTTCAGCCATGACAGTGTCATTGACTTCAGTGGTGTTGTTTGTGGCAGCCTCGGTGTTGTCAACCTCCGTTTGTTCAATAACAGGAGGGTCGGGCACAATCACATTCTCCTCGAGAATGACTTGATCAGTAGCAGGGGTGTGGCAACTCTTTCTTCTTCTCTTGCTTCTTCATTATCTTCATCGGCTGATGCAGCCGGAATGTCTTCAGCAGCTTTCGGGTGGCTTCAGGAAACACTTGACCTGCTACTGAGCTTTGTTGCACTTCCCCTTCCATGATGCTCGAGATGGCGACCTGTGGCCTGGGGCCTTTGTGAAGCCTGCGAAATACGGGCGACGCCTTTGGTGATGGAGTGGTCTACACCATGTAGTTGTCGTCGTCAAGCACCAGAGTGGTGACTTGAGGAGTTGGTGTTCTTGGTGTCTCATCATGGATGGGGGTGTCTTGCTAAGGGTGCTCGGCCCATGAGTCATCCTAAGCAATTGGGGCTAAAGACAATGTTCGTAAGAACAAGCGATGATACCGACTGGGGCTCGAGCTGAGGAAGGACTACATCATCATCAACATTGTCATCACGACCAATGTCTTCAGCTGCGTTGGGGTCAGCAGCTGGAACTTCTTCACTAGCATGAGCCTCTAAGGAAGCAGGCTCATGGATCACAAGAAGACGCTCTTGGTTGGTTGAGGCAGGTGGAGCAACAGAAATGGGTTCAACATTGAGGGGCTCAGTGGCCGCAGCATGCTCTTTCTTTGAAGACTTTGTCTTCAATTTCTTCTTGGATGTGGCTTCATTATAAGTGTTCTTGTGCTTGCGTTTTTTGCTTCGGCTTCATCTGCCCTTGTTTTCTTCATATCTGAAGCCGCTAAGGTGACCTTAGGCTTCAAGCCTGTCATACTGGCAGGGAAGACAATGTGAGGTTCTTCCTGCCTTGGTAATTCATTTGGGCTTTAGCAGACTTCTTCTTTGCCTTGGCAGCCATTCTGGGGTCGATGCCAGGATGCCCAAGAGCTTTGCGCTTTTCAGCTTCATTGTGTGCTTGAACGCACTTCTGCGCGTAGTACTTCATGCGCTCACGGGAGCCTTTGGCTTCTTCCCTCTTCTTGTGAAACTCGGCCTTGAGGTCATCCATCATTATCTTGAAGATCTGCACATCAGCCACACTCAGTTTGGCCATGTGCTTCTTGAAGTGTGCCTTTTCATAGTCAATCTTGTTCTTGATCTCAACAATTTTCTTGGCCAAGGCCAGTTCATTGGCAATAGCTCTGTGGAACGTGACGCTTATGTCTACAGGTAGCTGAAGATCATCAATATTGATGCTTTGGACATCAAACCACTCATCGATGAAGTTGTTCAGAATGTCAACATCAAAGAGGGGAAGATCGTTGAAGATCTTTGCCTCTTGCTTGCTCTTGATCAGCTGCTCAAGTGTGTCATCACCAAGATCTTCATCACCGGATAGATCAATGGTGTTTTCCTCGTTGCGTAGAACGGCAGTAGGAGTCAGTTCATGCCCAGAAATCTTCTTGGGCTTCATGGTTTTCTTGGACTTCTCAGCCTTCTTGGAGACACGAGACAAATCTTCAGACTGCACACTGGGTTCAGGAGGTGCATTGGTCAAGGGCTTCACAGTCGAAACTTTTGGTGTGGCAGAGGGCTTCGAAGCTTTTGTCTTCTTCTTCTACTGCTTTGGTGGCGCTGGCGCATCTTCAGAATCTGCGTCATCAGCAGATTGATCTACCGTAGCCCTCTGAGCAGCGGTGTGAGATAGAAGGCCATCGAAGTTGTTGAAGGGGTCGATGACATTTGGATTGGCATCGCACGTGCAATCTGCCCTTGGAGCAGATGGACCAGGGTTGAAGTTGAGTCCTAGCTCCTTCTTGTTCTTTGTAGCTGACTCCTTGGCAAACTGATAGTTGTGCTTGAAGAGATTGTCTTCGCGACACCATAACATGGATGATGGGTCAGCATTCTCAGGCTTCGGTCCTCGGACCATGCATGGGTAGAAGCCTTGAGCAATGGCTTCAGGCTTCGACTTAGGCTGGAGGTTCCTGTGTAGAATATCTCCCCATGGGCGCTTGATAGCATTCTTCTCTCCATATTCAGGGGTTACGAAGTTATACTTGAACCACTGTTCAGCCCAATATCTTCGAATCCATTGGATTCAGGTCTTGCGCTGGCCGTAACTTTCCTCGAGATCTAACTTGTACAGCTCATACAAATCCGGAGGCAGATCTAGAGCTGTGTTGCCTCTACGCTGCCTGCCACCTTTCCTTGCTGATTTCTCTGTTGCCATTATATTCACACTGATTGGCTTCAGAACAGTGAAAGGCTTCCGTCTACTGGTTAGACAAGAGCTGGCTTTAGGGGAGCGAATATGATGTTGTAAGAACTCTGCAAATGAATGCAGACTATGAGAACCAAGGGATTCTCCCACGGACATGTACCTGTGACAACATTAAAGGTGCGAGGCAAGGGGAATAGGCCATATGCATTCTCAGAAGATGTTGAAGATAAATCGGTTTGAAGACATTGACCTCATAGTGTGAAGACATTCACTTATTTGAAGAGAGTTGGTTCAAGATTTGTACGAATCCATGAATAAGTACAAGTGAGGAATCTAACTAGTTATGAAGCATAAGTGAATACCCTTAGCATAATATGAGATGCAGATAAGGATAGATCCAGATTTGGAAGTGTGGAAACCACTTTTGGTCGAAGTGGATGGATTTGACGGATCAAAAGACAATAAAAAGAGGGGTTTATTTACCGCTGAGGAACTGCTAGACGAGGTAGGGTTTTGAAGCCAAGTAGTTCAATCTCCCGCACCCTAACTTGGAGGTGGAAGACACCTACGGCGGTGGCGGAGAGGATGAGGTCCGCGGCCGGCGTGAGGACGGCGTCGAAGATGTGGCGACAGCTAAGCACTTCTTCTCTGGCGTCAACTCGGGCTAGCGGAGGCATTAGGGTTTGTGCGAGGTGGAAGAAGAGATAATGATCGTGAGGTGTGCATATTTATAAGGATAGGGACAGCACAACGTAATTACGTAGGTGCCCCTGGTGGTTCACATCTGAAGGACACGTGGCGTGCATGCAACTTATTGGAAGTTGTTCCATGTTTCCATGCACGCCTGGATTGTCGGGTGGTCGTTCCGGCTTCTCCGGTATTCAGGAAAAAAGGATATAGCATTAAAACATATATTAAATGTGTGTCTCTATGTCTTCAGGTGACAAGGATTCAGTTAAGACATTCGATAGGTTTCAACAGAACGCATATGACTTGGATAGATAGAGTTTGAGGTAGAAGCACAGACGGGGGATAGGGTCCGATCACATTCACTTAGATAAAAAAATTCAAGTGTGAAGACATAGCTTTAAGTGAATGTTGTGGAGGGCAGAACACGCATGTATATATATATATTAGCATAAGACCAACTCAACATAGCGAAGATAAACCTAGAAGTCAAATCAATGTTCAAGACAAACCAAATGTGAAGACTATGCAATTATGACGCCAAATGAAACACTTCAAAAAGATTTTTGGTGGTGGCGTTACCCATCGTATAGGAAGTATTAGACCTAGACACGGCGCACAATTATCGTGGCGCTCTGTAGTCAAATCCCGCGCTAATGTATTCACACTTAGAGTGTATGCCTTCATTGATTGAAGATATATGTTACTTCGTGTGTTGCACATCTAAGTCATCAACATGCATAAGCGTTAGGATGTGTGTCCAATTACAGGACATTTGAGGATTCTAAGATATTTAGCTCACATCGCAACTTGCAACTTGGATTATCTATAGACACCACAATTAGCACAATCCTTAGGAAAGGCTTTAGGTGAAAACTATACCAAGATAACTCCAACAAAGAGATTATTATGGGTTGAAACAACTCATGAAAGAAGAGAAAATGATGGTTTTACAATATCTCATTCCTGACAAGTTGTGAATCATAAAACACGAAGGGAAATTTTCAAGAATGATATAAGACCACCTCAAAAGATAATGAAGAAGAATTGCACTTCGGAATGGAAGAAGAAGAATACTTGAGCTCCGACAACAATCTTGAAGAACACTTTGAGAATGAATTAAATCTTTGATGAACCACCATGACAAAACTCTCGAAGAACTCCGGATAGATAAAAAGATGGTTGCAAGGAAAAGAAGCTTGAAAAGAATAAGATGAAGCCTTGCAATGATTTAGATGGAGCTTCACGGTGAGTTAACTAAGAGAGCTTGGAACTCCGAAAACAAAAGATGAACAACTTAGCACCGACAAATTGATATCATGAACGAACTCCGGAAGAAAAGAATTGAATCACCTCAAGGAAACAAGAATAAGATTTACTGTATGTTTATCCTTCATCAACTTAAATTGATGACAAGCAATGGCTTTGGCATACTCCTTATTCTCGTTGAGAAGGATTAAGGAGAGATATAGCGCAAACTTGGGAAAATCTTCAACGAACCACTGGTATGATTTCGGAAAGAACGAATGAATTGGTACGGTAACAAAGGGAAAGGAATCTTGAATGAACCATTGTAGAATTTAAAATGAATGATGAAAGAGAACGAATCGACGTAAGGAATTACAAATGAACGAAGGTACTTGAGAGAATTAAGATAAGAGAACGAAGAGATCATGAGCTGACTAGAGTATACTTGAACGATGCACCGGTAAGAATTGAGAGACGAACAAAGATGCATGAATTGAGGAGAATTGCGGAAATGATGTTGAAAGATGAGAATGAAGAAATCTTCTGAAATGATGGCCTTTGGATGATCACAAAATGAAAACAACTCCTAAAATGCTTCAGATGGGTATGAAAAGAATTCTCACAATCGAAAACAAATATGAGGATGGCATCAAGCTTGAACTATGAATCTTCAAGAGAATGCACCAAGATTTAGGAAAAAATCTTCTTCGATCTTCAACATTAAGAATGATGACGAGGAGCACCCCCAAAATTATTGAGACACTCTGGAATAATGAAGAATATAAATATTGAGTCAAAGATGAAAGGAATTTGAAGCGATTTTGGAGAAGGCAATTGACCGATGAGAATTCATTCTTACGTCAAACTTTGAAAAGCATTAGAGAATCACCCCGGAAAAAATTTAGAAGAGCCAGGTAAGATCCTGGGAAAAGACATGTGGGTTAGAGCTCACTCAAAAGAAACACCGTTGAAACAATTTTAAGGAGAGATTGCACCGGATGAATTAAATGGCTTGAATGAGATAACAACCTCAAAATAACTTGAATGAATTGAGAATGGAAACATGAATCTTCCAAGATATCTTCAACACTCCGGATATGAACTGGGAGAGGTGAATTATTAACAATGAAAATTTGAATTGAATCCACCGGATAAGAAAACGAGAATGAGGAATGATGAACTTGAAGCTCATGATCATCTTCACGAGGGATCACCGGATAAGAACATTGAAGGAAAAGAATGAAGGGACTTCACATGAATATAAGTGGATACTTGATTAAGATATCTGATTCCTAGAAGAAAAGGGTGGGATGGTGGGAAAAAACAAAGGCTACTTGGGACGGATGAAACAAACATTCCTCAGGCTTCTCAACGGTGCCCGTATGGAATAACTTGAAGAGAAGCACACCGGTTGGAAAGAATTGTCATGACAATCTCGATGATCAAGAAGAATTAGCACTCCCATAGAAATATCAGAACACCGCTTAGGAAAGGTATGGAATCAATACTTAACACTGAAGCAACTCGAATACAACAACTCAAAACAAAACAAAGGATTGGCTTGGGAAATAAGCCGAAAACAAACATATGATAGAGATTTCACCCAGAGTGTTCGTGATGAGGCCCCACAGGCACGACGTACAGCAGACATCATGAATGACTAACGAGACATCCTGGATCAGCATAGCCAAGGATTCTTTAAGACACCTCGCGACCATTATAAATCAACCGTGAAAGCGAACCGCTAGACGTTGGACCCCAATCTCATATCATGCATCCGTCGGAAAGATATCCTGTAACTACTTGAATTCCCACCTATGAACTCCCGAAACTTTCTGGTTATGCAATCTGGTGTTGGGGATACAGGGAGGCACAAATATCCCACATAACAAACAAATCCTACGCTCCAACTGTATCCATCCTTCAATACATAACCAAGAAACCTTCAGAAATTGTGTACCTCAGACCTTCAAAAACATCCGATATACTAGTTGTGGCAATACATTTGATCGCTCTCCCCAGTACTGGGTGTCGTCAAAGTACTCTCACCACAAAGAGTATAGAAGTGTTTTCGATGTCGACGACCTCTGGTATTCCGGAACTAAAATGATAAGCACTATGACAAAAACACCTTAGAGCTCAACTCCCCGGGACACTGCCACAACCCCTAAATGTCAGGAGGCACCAAGACAGAATTCCCATCACAATGATATCGCAATGATGCAACAATACCCGCGTGATCCTAAAACAAATTGAGTGAAAAAGAGGAGAGTGAAGTCAAAACATCTATGTCAGGAGTCCCCACCAGAGCGACGAAGGGGATAAGGAGTAAAAAGAATTCCTGCTCTCCGATATAACTAAGACTCAAAATAGTTTTTTTCTAGACTCAACAACGGCATCGGTTTGATCAATCAAGGGGGCTCCTAAGGTCGGTAAGCCTCTGATACCAACTTGACATTCCCAAGATGCGATTCTATCCCAATCACGTGATGAACTCATGATCGGGGCACAATCGCATTTCGAGCGCATAGCGAGGTGGATATCATTACAACATACCATGTACTGAATAGACGAGAATACAAGATAAAGTCTTACACTCGCCATAAGTTACAACATTCATACAACAATACATCAATACATAGCAACCATCATACAAAAGAGCAGGATCCGACTATGGATGAAATCAAACGAAAAAGGAGAACGACACCCACCCTACTAATTCCATGCTCCTCGACCCAGAACATATCCCTTGATCGAAGAAGGAGAACTCCAAACAAGCAAGCATCGCACTCGCGTCAGACCATCACATTACTTGTACCTGCAACTGTTGTTGTAGTACTCTGTGAGCCACAAGGACTCAGCAATCCCATTACCATGGGTATCAAGACTAGCAAAGTTTAAAGGGTATGGAATGGATAACTGGTGAGGTTGCAGCAAGTGACTAAGAAATACATGGTGGCTAACTTACGAGTACAAGAGTAAGATGAGAAACTACGCAGATGGTCGCGAACTAGTAATGATCAAGAAGTGATCCTGAACTACTTACATTCAAACATAACCCAACTGTGTTCTCTTCTCGACTCACTCGAAAAGAGACCGTCACAGTTACGCACGTGGTTGGTGTATTTTATTTCGAATCTGGGGTCAAGTTCTCTACAACCGGATATTAACAAATTCACATCTGCCACACAACCGCGGGCACGGCTCTCAAAAGTTTAAACCCTATAGGGGTGTCCCAACTTAGCCCATGACAAGCTCATGATCCGCGGAGACAATCCTCCATCTCATGACCCTCCGATCAGACTCGGAATCCCAGTGCACAAGACATTTCGACAATGGTAAAACTAAACCAGCAAGACCACCCGGTGCGTCGATACCCCGATAGGAGCCGCGCGTATCTTGTTCTCGGGACAACACCATCTATGCGAAGTGGACGGTAGCCAAAATACCATCGAGTTGCCCCGAGGCGGCACCGCCGACTGCTAGGTAGGTGGACCAACACTCATGTGGAGCACTGGCCCAGGGTTGATTAAGGGACCTTGGGGCCGGCAAGTCCCTATGCAAGTTTTAGTTATTATTAGGCAAATGGTAAAACCAATGTCGGGCCTTGCTGGAAGAGTTTTATTTAAAGCGAATTGTCAAGGGGGGCCCATAAACCCTCACCGTGTTAGGGATGCAAGATCAAGGAACATAACACCGGTATGACGGAAACTAGGGCGACAAGAGTGGAACAAAACACCAGGCAAAAGGTCGAGCCTTCCACCCTTTACCAAGTATATAGATGCATTAATTAAATAAGAGATATTGTGATATCCCATGATATCCATGTTATCCATGTCCCAACATGGAACAACCTGCAACTAGCAACGCTATAAGACGGGTTGAGCACAGCAGTAACATAGCTAAACAACGGTTTGCTAGGATGGTGGAAAATGTTAGAGGTTGTTTCATGGCATATTGGGAGGCTTGGTAAACAAGTGGTAGGTAGCGCGACATAGCAATAGCATCGAGACAACTAGCATAGCAAAGATAGTAGTGAGATCCAAGGTGACGGTCATCTTGCCTGAAATCCCACTAGGAAGAAGAACGAGTCCATGAAGTAGACGAACCAATGTAGTCGAACAGTTCCTCACAATCACAACGTAACCGAAACTATCGAGAAGAAGTACAACAGGAAAGAAGCAAAGAACATGGTAAACCAACAAGCATAAGCATGTCATGATGCACAATCAAGTATGATGCAAGTCCGGTTTAATAAGGCATGGCATGGCAAAGTGCACAAACAATACTGCAAGTTAAGTGGAGCTCAATATGCAACGAGTTGCATATTGATGAAACACCACATTCGAATTATTTAGTTCGCTCTCGTTTATGTACCCAACAATATTAAATGTTGTTAAACATGGCAAGGGATGAAGCATAATAAATTACCTATCTAGGCAAGTTTAAATGAGGCCGGAACAACAAGCAACAATTCCAGAAAATCCTCACGTCCATATTTCGAATTTGGTACTGTTCTGCCCTAAACCATATTTTATTGTTGCTAAACATGCAAAGTAAGTGCACCATGTTAATCTATGCATTTTTCTACCCCATTTACATATAAAGTTTATTTAATTCGGAGCTACGATTATTTAGATATGAAATAAACCATTTAGCATGCTATTTATGCAAATTAATGCAAACACCAATTTAAACATTTCAAACATGGATGAAAGTTGCACATTATGAAACTAGATGAAATTCTAAGCATTTCACATATTTAAATCATTTACATATGATGCGTGGTTTGTTAGTTATTAAATGCATGAAGTTAGAGGGTTTTTCCATAAAACAGTAATTCCTAGAATAATAGACAAAATCATCCAGAACATGAAAAAAACATGGCAAGCCGAATATGATGGAACTGGGTTGCTCACCACGGCCTGAGGCCCAGGTCGGTGGAGGGGTTGAGGCATGCGGGCGAGCTAGCAGGCTGGGCCGGCAGGGAAGCAGCGCGGCCGGCCCATGTGCGCAGGCAATCCAGCCCTCTCGCACGATTTGGTCAATGAGAGGGGCGCTCAGTGGGGACGAGCCTGCGTCTTGTTTGTCTGCTCGAAGCAGAGGAAGCAGGGCAGGATGGCGGGGCTTGGCGAAGGCGCAACAGCGCGAGATTGAAGCGGCGGCGGCTTGATGCGAGGGATCTCCGGCGGCCGGACTTGAGGAGCTCGGGCACGAGAGGCAGCGCAGGGGAGGCAGCAGCGCTGAGGACTCTGGCGGTTCCCCGACAAACGACGGGGAAACGGGCGGAGACAGCGGACGGAGCTGGGCCAGGGCGCGCGAAGCAGAGGGCGGTGAGCGTCATGCTCATTCCCGAGCAGAGGACAATGATGAGGGACTTGGCGCGGGGTCTTGGGGCTCCGGCAGCGCCGAGAGCAGCAAAGACGGGTGGATCCGGTCGAGGAAGGCCTTAGACGGGTGCGTAGAGGAGGAGCTGTGTCGGGGCTTGGCGCCTCGATGAAGAGCAGCAACAGCGAGTGGCTCCTAGAGAGGGACTTGGTCAGCATGGACGTAGAGGAAGGAGCTCCGATGCGGTGGCGTGGTTCCCTAGCATGGGGAGGCATTCTCAGGCGACGAGAGGTCGGATCCGGGGCGGAGCAGCCTCGATTCACCATGGCCGTTCTCGTGGGAGCTCCTATAGCAGACGGACAGGAGGCAGAGAGATGAGAGGGAGAATCGGGAGGAGCACGGGAGGGAGAAGAATGGCCAGCGGCGCTCATCTCCGGCGAAGCTTGCGGCGGCGAGGTGGCACGATGGGATCCAGGGGAGGCGCTGGTTGGTTAGTAAGGAAAACGAGGAGGATTGGATCGTAAGGGATCCCGAGAGAAAAGTGGTGGCGGGGACACGGATGGATGGGACAGACCCCCTAGGTTTTAGGGTTTGGTCTCAAATGGACTAAGGTTTGACTATATATAGGGAAAGGAGAGGGGTTTGGATCATCCGATCGAAATCGGACGGTCCTGGAAAAATAGGTTAGGAAGCTCAAATAAGAAACCGAAGATACTTTACGGATGTTTGGGGATGATCCGGACCTATTGGCAACGACAGCCCGAGTCGGGTTCAAGACAGCTTTCAGACGCGGGCGAGGGGTCAATGCACTGTGCAAAGAGGGGTTACGCGGATGTGGTCAAGTGTGTGGTTGGACTGAGAATGGTCAATGGAGACAAAGCGGTCTGACAACATTGCCACGGAGAAGACAAGAGAGAAGAGAACGGTCTGGCAGAGACAAGGAAGAAGCGGCAACCACGAACGGATGCAAGTTTTATGAAAACATGACGACAACGAAAAGCCGATGCAATGGAGATGATGCGGTGATGGATGCAACAAACAAATAATTAACACAGCTAACACGCAAAACATGGAAGGCGTCTGGAGCGTCGGTCTTGGGTCGTCACAGCCACATCAGAGATATATATGAGCAACAGATAGTGGGGGGAGGGAATAATACCACGACGAGGACCATCGGTCACCATTTTGATGTTCTTCCCTCCACCACCACCACCACGCCCACGAGCCATGGTGGCTTGATCTGTGAACTCCAGCGAGAGAGTCCCTTCTCCCAAGATGCACATGCTCCCAAAGAAGAAACCGTGCGATGTAATGATAGATCAATGGGAGGGGACGATGAAGGCACGAGATTCAGCCTTTTGGCTGGCTGGAGTGGCCAAAATCAGTGAAGGAGAAGTCGACGATGGTCTAGGGTTTTAAGGTCGCGAGTGGGGAAGAACAGAAGAATAACCCTCTGCCCTCCTCCCCTCCCCCTCGTGGCCCATTGTTTTATTTGGCTAAGGACGCCCAGACATTTGGATTGGGACCCAGACGATCCTGGCAAAGCCCGAATGTCCTGCTTGGTCTGATGAAGTGATTTGCATTAAGGAAATAGTGAAGCCCGAATGTCAGGGGGAACCCAGATGATCTAGCTACACTGAAAAGTTTATGTCACAGTTGGAGTAGGACCAAGAGAGATGGTCGTGAGGGGGAAAGAATAGTGGAATACCAATTGAAAGGATCGAGATGGACCTAGAGGGGGTGGTGGTGAATAGGTACAATTACAAATTTCAATTGTTACTTAGCAAGTTTAGGCAATAATGCGCAATAAGAAAGTGTGCCTAACAATTGCAAAGGTGAATCTAATGCTAAGCAATATATTCAACTACGACAAGTAGTAAGATGACCTGGAACAATATATTACAAGTAAACATATGAGACAAACAATCACAAGTAAAGAGTTGGGCTTAGGGATAACCGCAAATCCAGGAGAAGGATCCATGTCGATGTTCACTTACTTGAAGGGAAGTTAGTCACCGTTGGAGGATGGATGTTACCACAAAGGCACACCAATGCCACGAAGGCTACCTATTCTCCCCTTGAGACAACACCATGAAAGAGTTTCTCAACCACTAGTGGTAGACCTTGGGGTGGTCTCCAAACCCTCACAAACTTTTCAGGGGTAATCACAACGAACGATTCCTCTCTGAAGAACTCCTACCGGCTAGGAGTCTCCAACCTCCAAGAGTAACAAGATTAAGGGGGGAAATCTCAAGACTTGCTGAACTCATGATTTGCTTTGGTCACAAGAAGGAGAGGGAGGATATCTTTCCTTTGATTGGAACAACTCTCAAGAACTCTCACAAATTGTCTCGGGATCTAAGATTTAGTGTGGGAGGGTATGAAAGGGAGCACTTGTGTTCTTGGGGAGGATACGAGTATAGTGGTAAACCCTTCCTCACAGCGGGAGAGGGGTATTTATAGTTGCTAATAAAAGTGACCATTTGGTGCACAAAGTGACCTGCCCCAGATGATACAGATACCTTCCCAGATGATCCATGCATTGCTTGGGTGGTCCGTCTAGGAATCCGGATGATCTGGATGGGTCAACACGCTCAACCCACGGGGACATGTCCTGGAGGGACCCTAGAAGCAATTTGAACTGGCAGCTAAACAAGGGACAACCTGGACGTCTGAGAAGGAATCCGTATGATCCTGGTGAAGCTGGATGAACATGCTCTCTGTTTAGGCATCCGGGTAGAGTGTCCGGGGATGTCAAGATGATCCATATGGATACCCGGACGGCCTGGCTACCAATCCAGATGATTTGGCTTCACAGCCAACCTACTGGTGCCTTTTGGTCCTCTAGCCGGATGATTAGGGCATATGTGCGGACGATCCGAGTAATGCCCGGATGATCTAGGGAGCAGTGCGGATGATCCAACCAAAAGATCATGTGGAGAAATCTCCTAATATTTTTTGAACCACTCCGGGAGAGGGGGTTGTCTAAGGCAAATAAGAAGAGGTGTATGTGTAGGAAGATAGTGTCATGAAGATAACTTGAGCAAATCGTGAATGAACCCCTTTGATCCTCTCTTAATAGTGCAAGATCCCTATAACTCAAGATTAAATGAAAAAGCATGCACTTCTTTTCTCATTATCATCATGCTTGAGTTATATCTCATTTGATGTGTCTATGATCCCTACACAATGATGCTAAAGGGACTAATTTCCTATGTATACACTTAGCAAACGTAATTAATCCCCTATATGTTTTTGGTCATCAACATCAAAATATGATTAAGGGCGTGATTGGAATTTCAAGCGTTGCCCATTATAATTGGATCCCAAGACCAGGATGTATGTGCCCCCTAGGCTTCACCCCAACACCATAGCTCAACAAGATTAGCGACTTGCTGAACATGAACGGAATGGGTTGAAACATGCACAAGTTGAACTCTATTTTAAGCGAGTCCGAAGTTGCGGAATTGAACTAATTGTAGTTGGGGAAAACATGGAGGACTTCATGGCATGGAACTTTATGTGTAATGACCGATTCTCGGATCGCTCGGCCTATCACCTATGCCTGCAGAAAAAATGGAAGTAGGAGCGCTCGGGACCTCATCTTCGTCTGCGGCTCACAAGGGTTGGTTGTCACTTTGGGCGGCTGACATGCCGAACAAAATCAAAGTCCATGCATGGAGGTTGGCGAGGAATGGTCTGCCGTGAGTTCCGAGATGGCAAATATGAATATACCGAGGTGTGTACTGTTGTGCATGTGGGAGAGATGAAATAGTTTTACACCACTTTTGGCAGGGGAGACTTGTATGAGATCTCACATTAGGTGAGATCAACCCCCAAAATTCATATTTAGGCATTTCGAAACAAGCATTTTTTGACAACATTTATGTGGGGTATGTCTACAACTCCATTTTTTCCCTCAAAACTTGATGTAGATTGAGAGATTCAAAAAAGACAAATCCGAATATGAATAGTGGCAGCTTTCGGGCGAATAGTACTTTGGCATTATTCACATCCAATTTTTTATCTTTTTATTTCTATAAATGTAAGTCGAATTACGACCTGCAACTTTTTGAGGTTATACATAATTTTTTTTATGTGTGTATGAATTTTTTGTGAATGTTTGAACATGTATTTTAAAAAAATCGATCTCATTGATCTCACTAATGTGAGATCTCACACAAGTCTTCCTCACTTTTCGCACTTCTCAGATGGAATGATGGCCTAGGGCCTTGTAGTATTGCTAAAGGGGGCCCATTTGTTGCACCACCGTGCACACTATCACCTATGCAACTCATTGGATGGTTTCTTGAGTGGCTAGAAAAGGCTAATGAAAATGAGAAGGTGATTATACTGTTTGGGTTGCCAAGAATGACATAAGAGATGAAAAAATATTAGTGAACCAGGCCTAATCGTGGAAAAAAATTGTTTCTACATGGGTGAATGACACTCTGCGACATATGAGGAGTCAGTGGCCAAAGCTAATCTTTTGAAGGTATGATGATGTCTCCCTAAGGAGGGATGGGTCAAGGCGAACATCAACGATGATATGTTCAAGCTTCAAAAGATAAAGGAGGCATGAGCGGTTCTCTAGAACCATCATGGCACAGTCGTGGCCAAAGCATGTAATTTTTCGCTTTGATGGCTGATCCAGAGCCGACATAGCTATTGGCCTGTCAAAGGGCGATCAACTTTGCAAGGGAAGTCAAAATTCACTAAGTTAGAGCTAGAATCAAATAACAAGGAGGTGGTAAGCAAGATCTCATTGATAAAAAATGACATGTCTCTCTATGGTCCTTTGGTGGGGGAGATCAAACCGTTGCCGCTTCAATCTGTGAAAGAGACGAAGATCATATATGTAAGACTATCGGCCAACACGGCTGCGCACAAACCTAGCTACAGAAGGTTGTCGTCAAGAATTATGTAAAAAACCTAGTTTATTTTAGCACAAATGGTACTAGGGATGCTTTGAACTCAGATATGCTCGATGCAATGCTATTCAATAGGGAAATGTTATTTGCCGAACCTTCACCAGGCATCCAATCCCGACAAACGTTGTCAAGACCGTCAGATATAGATCTTACATCAGCAGTTTTCTCTCAGAACTTCCCTACACTTTAAACAAACTACAATTCAGTAAAAAAAACTGCTGCTCCGATCTTGCAAAATACCACCCAGTCTCATTCAATATCAATACACATAAAATATCATCCAGGGGTTCGTAAATGCCACCCTAGCCGGCGAACATTCTGTACATACGGGGGTCATGAATAAACGACAACGTTTCCAGCTAAAAGAATCCAGTGGCTATAATATTCAGAAGTATAGCAAATCCGATGGTAATTTTTTTGGTAAATGTTTGGGGCCGAGGCACCGGCCGAACGTTCGGCCGGTTCACGTGCCACGCTGGCCCCAGCGTCCATGAAAACAACCCCCGAGCAAGACACGTGTACGTGGTGGGCCTTGCACAACCGCCCCTTCATATCCTTATCTTTTTTCCTGCCCCTCTTTTTTTTCTTTCTTCTACCTTCAGCGGAGACTCCACGGCCATGATTTTTCTCTCCTTCCCACTGCTCACGAACCACTGCAAGCTCCCCTCGCCGCCGGACACCGTTGTTGTTGCCGTTTTGCCACTCCTACTCACCGTCCACCCGTGCCGGCCGCGCTCGTCCCTCGGCCGCCCCATGCTTTCTATCATAAGACTGCAGCTCACCCGCCAGCCTCTTCCAACTCGCGACCACCGTGGTTGAAGCATCTCCATGCGTCACCGCCTTCGCTCATCGTCGTCGTCCGCTCGGACCACCATGCCCCCCCTCCTCCCTGCAAAAAAAATCTCAGCCAAAAAACCAAAACGCCATTGGTTTGCTGGAAGCAGCAAAAACACATGCCGGTTCCAGCAAAAAGCATCCATGATTCCAGCAAAACACGTCCCCACCACCGGGCATAGCAAGAACTCTCACCTATCGACACAACAAAAAATCTTGCCGGTTCCAACATTTTTTTGCCAGTTCCAGCAAAAACGAACTCAACGCTGTCCGGTTCCATCACCGGCGAATAGTGGTTGCAACTTTTCTATCGCCCGGTTCCAACAATAAAAATCTCTGGTTGCAGCATCAGAGCTCGTCGTCTTCGCCGCCGGCAGCTGCTAGTTGCAACAAGCATGGACTCTTGTTCCAGCATCTCCAGATTCTGGTTGCAGCTGAAAAATTTCAGGTTGTAGCACCGGCGGCCTCCCTGCGCAAGCATCGACAACAAAAGTTGAATCTGTGTGTTTTTTGGTGTTGTTTTTGCTGCTTGGCATTGGGGATTTGTTTTGCTACAACTAATATTTTTGCTAGAACCGTCTTTCAATTTTGCTGCAATTCAAGAGGATAGTGGTGCCGTCGCCGCCATGATTTTTGCTACATTTAATTTTTGTTAGAACCTCTTTTTCATTTTTGCTATAACTGGCAATCACAAAAGCTACAATCAGCGTTCATTTTTGCTACAATGGCAACAGGATTGCGGCATTGACGGGCTATTTTTTGCTGAAACCGGCACAATTTTTTGCTACTATCGACAGACATTTTTGTTGCCACCGGCAAACCTGAAGGAGAGTCCTTTTTCACGAGCTCGTCGCCGGGGGGTTGCGACCGGCGACCGGTGCTACTCGGAACTGCGGCCGTCCAACCGGAGCTGCCATTGCTAGTGAGGGAGCTGCAACCGCAGGCGAAGGTTGTTGCATGCGTGGATCTGACGAGGAATACATGAGGCGACGACTGCGAGGCCGGCGACCGTCGGCCATGGATGGCATCTTCGTGGAGCTCGACGACCAGTGGGGCCTGTCGACAAGGACATCGCCGGCAGCGAGCGAGGTGGACCTTTTTTTCCTCACGCGAGATGTGCAAGGGGCGATGGGCGGTATTGGTTGACTTTTTCTTTTGGTTCTCTGCGGACGCGATGTGAACGGGGAACGAGAACGAAGATTACACTCTAATCAAACGGTTGTTAGCTGACATATCGGACGACAGCGGGCTCACCGACGCAAATTTGAGCCGGCACGCCGGCGCAGAGCATCGCCAATTTTTTTATAAGGGAAAGCCGGTGATTTCATGATAACCTAGCCCAAAGTACACCAGTCCTTCATTGTTTTCTTTAAAAACGCGGAAGCCCGGTGACAGGAGTAGGCGAAGCAGGGAGCAATGTCGCCACCGACGAAGAAAGAGAGGGCGGCAGAGGCCAGGGCGAGCTCGTCAAAACCGATCGTCGCGGGGGCTCCCCAGGTTCAGCGGCGGAGGGTGAGCGGAGGCGGGTGGACGAGCCGCCGGATATCCTTCTACGCCTCCCGCGTCTACTTCCTGCTCATCATCCTCCAGATCCCGCTCTTCAGGTCAGGAACAATCCTACTATCTTCCCACCAAGAGCCAGTACTGTGGATTTCTCCAACAATTCTCCTAATCTCTCTCGCAATTCGAAGAATAAAAGCATATGGATCACAGTAATTCTGGTTGCTAGCAGCGCTTACCTTTTAAGGGCTAGATCCATTGTTCAGTCATAACTCGATCTCACTCATGTAGTAGTGATCTAAACGCTCTTATATTTCTTTACAGAGGAGTACTCATATTTGCATCTTTTAGCGGCATCGTACTATGTTTCTGGCTTAATTTTGGTGCATAGTTGTTGTTTCCATGTCTTTTGTTGTGGTTAATCTTACTAATCAAGCATGCTGAACTCTACCGGTAGCAGTGCCTGGAGTGATTGCCATCCGACTGAACGGTAGGCTGCTGTGTCTAGCTAAGCCACAGTTTGCCAAGCCAAAATTTGGCAGCCACAGTTTAGTTGGCATGTGTTTGGTTTTTGCCACACTTTGGCTTGCCACACTTTATTGCCCCTATGGCCCACTTGTTATAGAGACAGAATTTTTGCCAACTTTTGCCAAAGTTTGGCGTCCAATTTCTCAGCCACACTTGTGTGGCTTGCCATACTTGTGTGGGTAGCCACACTTTGGCTTGGCCACACTAGTCTCCAACCAAACAGAGTTATAGGGATGTAGAATAACAACTTACATGTGCATACTTATTGTTCATTCCGGTACCTTGTTGTTTCATACACTGGAAGTGTTTCTGATGAGGTAAAGTTGGGCAGTTTTGCTGTTATTTCAGCAACACTCCCTTGGATTGGGAACTAGAACAGGCTAGTTTCTAAGGTTTTTAGGCTTTATGCCCCAAAATTATGGTCTGCTGATGAAGACTGGAAGAAGGCAACCTTTGTTTTCTTGTAAGTAATGATATTTTGAAATTTGTGCTTATGTTGTGTAGAGCATCAGGAATAACTTGCTTGTTAGTTGACCTGAATCCTTTCAGGTTCACCGTAATTCCAACCTTCTTTTTTTTAAGTCTCGCCTTAATCTTATATATTTGAAGCTGGCAACAAGCATTAGTCTTTTACTAGTTTTTGCAGCCCTGGGCCTAATATTAACCTTTTCAACAAATCAGCCATATGTTTCTAAATTTCATAATCTGGAACCAGGTTTATTCTTAAATATCCTGACCTATATACAGTGATAGCTGACGAGTGAACTTCTTTTTACCCCGACGCCGATCCCATGGTCCCTCTCGCTCTCGCGACTCCTACGCCGCCATACACCCATCACTGCCACCTCTCCTAGAGGGTCTTTGGCTAGGTCTATGAGGTATGGATCCAATGTATCGGGTCCCGCTGTCGACGCTGCTGGTGGAGATCCGTCAGCGGAGGCGAATGGAGGAGGAACATGCAGCCAAGTAGAGGCATCGGCGGGCGATTCCGGCGATTTCACTAGCGATACCGGAGGAGAGTAGGGCTATGGGGGATCCCAGGTGGTTGAGGTGGACTGGATCTTCAAATGGATCGTTGGAGGTGGCGGCGGATTCTTGACAGGCTCATTGAGCCAATTCACAGATCCGTGAGTACCTGCTCTTTTCCCCATATTCTTGGTGATGGGAAGGGAAAAACAAGAAGCCATGTCTTTCACTCCGGCAAGGAGGGTGCAGAATCAGGCGAGAAATGGTTGCTCTCGGTCATACACGGCGGTGCTAGTGGTAGTGGTGGATCATTCGTATCCATCATCGACCTTGGTGACCCAAGAAAGGAAGATTCCGATTATAGTTGGGAAGTGAAGTTCGCCATTCTTTTGTTTTCTAGATACAAGATGGTGCTTGATTGAGATGGTTGGGTGTTACAGCTGTTGGAGAATCGTCGGCTGTTTCTCATTGACGGCGGTGGTTGCAAGTTATGAGAAAAGATGAGGTAATTTGTGAAGGGTTAGAGACATGCTTTCCATGCCATGTTGTCAAATTTGGTGGTACTTGCAGGAAGATAAGATCTGGAACTGAAACATTTGGATTGCGCGCGTGGGGGCGCCGGGGGGGAGGAGGGGGGGGGGGGGGTGGTCGCTGCTTCGGCGTGCGGTTCGGTCTAATTGGTGGTTCGGGGCAGGGCTTGGGCCGAACCGGGCCTACTTGTTCTGTGGGCCCTAAAAATAATAAGCCTGGCCCTGTCCATTTTGGCCCAGAACGTTTTGGGCATTTGAGAGGAGGAGGTAGGGTTTGTGGAGTAGTCTTTGTCCGCTCCACTCCCACACGCACCCCTACCCCTCTCCCGTGCCCTGTGCAAGCGAGCGGTGACGAGAAGGCGACTAGATCTTACGCCTAGGTGGCACCGCTGCCTTCATTGATGGATCGTAGGCAGGGGGTCTGTCGATCTCCTCCTTGCTACCCTCAACGTTCTGGTCCGTATTCGGGACGAGGGAACGTAAGATTAGATCCAGAGCAGGTGAGAAGAGAGGAATAAAGGACGTGGGACGATATGCATAGTCGTCACCAGGAGGAGTGGAGGGGTGGATACGAGAAGATGAGGTTGGTGGAGAAAGATTGACGCCGGATGGCGGAATGCCGTCGGATCGAGCAACGTAAAGCTGATGAGGTGCGACGCCTGAAATTGGCGCGCAAGGAGGAAGAGCTGTTGGGCCGAACCGGGCCTACTTGTTCTGTGGGCCCTAAAAATAATAAGCCTGGCCCTGTCCATTTTGGCCCAGAACGTTTTGGGCATTTGAGAGGAGGAGGTAGGGTTTGTGGAGTAGTCTTTGTCCGCTCCACTCCCACACGCACCCCTACCCCTCTCCCGTGCCCTGTGCAAGCGAGCGGTGACGAGAAGGCGACTAGATCTTACGCCTAGGTGGCAGCGCTGCCTTCATTGATGGATCGTAGGCAGGGGGTCTGTCGATCTCCTCCTTGCTACCCTCAATGTTCTGGTCCGTATTCGGGACGAGGGAACGTAAGATTAGATCCAGAGCAGGCGAGAAGAGAGGAATAAAGGACGTGGGACGATATGCATAGTCGTCACCAGGAGGAGTGGAGAAGTGGATACGAGAAGATGAGGTTGGTGGAGAAAGATTGACGCCGGATGGCGGAATGCCGTCGGATCAAGCAGCGTAAAGCTGATGAGGTGCGACGCCTGGAATTGGCGCGCAAGGAGGAAGAGTTGTTGGCAAGGGAAGGAGCTCTTGAGGAGGTACATTTTCGTGCTGCCGAGATGAGGGCTGGCAAGGACAGATGGAGTCATCGCCCCGAGATGTTTGATGGGACGGTGGCAACAGAAGCTATGGCGGCAACAACATCCATGTCAGAATCTATTGCTGCTGCAATTAGTCTCCCCCAGCTGCCTGCTAGATCGTCTCCTCTGGCACAGAGTAAATCATCTGCTGCGGCTAGTCGGGCGGGGCTGACTAAATATGCTCAGGGTAATGTGTTGCAAAATAATGATAGGGCACACGCTGTTGCTACCATGAGAGCTGAGGATAGGAATGTTGGTTCAGTTAATGGGGCTCACCAGTTGCAACATCCACCCTTTTGTGGTGTGATGGTTGTGGTCTTGGCCATTGTGTGGACAATTGCCCAGACAGAAAACCTTGGGAGTCTGCCTTCTCGTTCTTTGTATAAACATAATTTGATCAAGGCCTTTACTCTATTCCATGGTGGCTTCTGATGTCTAGACCACATGACCAAATTGCATTAGACCTTTGCAAAAGTTGTCTAGGGTGATGTTAATAGCACACAGGTAGAACAGGAATTTGGGTCTTGGGGAAACTGTCTTTAGGGTAACTGCTCTTGCTGTCAAGCCCATTGCTTTGGATATGAATAGTTTAATTTTTGCTTTTGTGAGGGTAAGAACTGGCTGTATTGATGTTGGCCTGGCCCATGCTTCTAATACTGGGAGCTGGTGATGGGGGCAAGGGTGCCGATCATTCGATGATAATCACACTCTTCCGATTTGGGCAGAGAACGACGTTGACGATCCGATTACAAACGTGCAATGACAGTTGTGCCTTAGCACTCACTAAGCAAATCTCCTGGACGTTACCGATGATGCTAGAAGCATGGTCAGCCTGACCACGAAGGTCTAGTCCCTACAAGCAATCAAAGAACAAGCAAGAACTATGATAAAAGCAATCTGAATATTGGGAGTATATAGATGAAGTCAGGGGCGGACTCAGAACAAAAATGTCCTGTTGTCCACATGTACACTATATGAAGGTCGATAACAAACAATAATATACATAAAAGTAATATACTCAATAATATTAAAATATTCGGCAGTAAAAATTCTTACCAAAATAAAGTATTTCATGTCTGACCACTCATCGCCTAGTACCTGTGGTGTGAGACCGCCCTTTCTCCCAAGTCCTGAGTACGGATGGTAGGCTGGTATGCTTATTTGTTTCCATTACAATGCTTGCCTTTGTGTCCAGTTACATCTCATTTTAGCACTTTAGGTTTACTTGGAAGTAATTTTATGAGCAGGTAGCTTTTCCTTAACTTCTTGTGCCATTTCAGGGTCCCTTGTAGAGCAGGCACATGCACTACACCTATTCAAATTACATCTTCACAGTTGGTCTCAAATGAGATATTCCCACCATCTGTTGTGAAGGCCATGCTCTACCCTGGAGCTATAGTGCGCAACCTCACTACAAGCATGCGCATGACATTTCCAAGGTGGAGTGACCTGTTTGACATATACAATCTGACAGAAGCTAAGAATGCTTCAGCAGTAATTGATCTACAGCGTCTAGAGGTGCTCTTATATAACTGACCTACAACTCCATGAGAAAAATGTTTGTGACAACTCTTGATAAGTTCTCTTTATATTCTCTCTCCCCTGAATCAGATGCTTGCTGGAAGCTACTTCTGTGTTGCTGGAGCACTCGTTGGCATCATTAATCCTGGGAGGATGATCTTGTTTGGTACGCTTTTGGTTATCTGGGGTCTTGTGAAAGATGCGCTCTTCCGGAAGCCTGTGATCAGTGATCTAACAGAACCAGTATATGTCTATCCTACCATTTTGATTGCACTGATTTGTTCATTCATGTCAATAACTTACAATGTGAAGAAGAAGGCGATGAGCAGCCAGTCTGTTTCTATCTCTAAGCCACTGCAAAGTTCTGCCAAGTCAAAACTGAAGTAGGTACTTTATCGTCAGTTTGTCAGCCTTTATCGATGTAGTTCATCTCCATCATCTGATTGCTGAACTACTCAAGACTGATTATGGTTCTCATGTACCACTCTTAATACTGTAACCATTAATTTTTCTCATTTATATCAAAGTCTCACACTATCTATAATTTTGATTCATGCAATTTCATGTCTCATTGATGTCTCTTTTAGATTACTACGACTGCAGCATCGGGCGACCCTTAATTTTATGGAGTATTACTTAATTTTTGCAAGTTGCAACGAATCATTTCTCCCATCTATGTTGCTTGCTACTCTGCAAATATATCTCAAATACTTGGATGTATGGTATGATATCTGTGCCGACTGATTTTCTTTGTCAATACACGTCTGTTAAATCATCAGATTATTCCTTTCAAAAGGACGAGATCCTTTTTCTTGCATAATTTTCTTGTGTAGGAACAGAACATTTCAAACTGGATTTCAACAAATCGGACGAAGTACATACAAACCGGATTTTTTATCTAAACCAAGGCACATTCATTAACAAAAGCAACTAAACCGAGTCTGAATCTAAGGCGGTGCATGTCCTCCATGTCTTACATTTTGGATGTCGATATCCACCTCATGTGTGGTATATTAGACATGTGCCCACACAGCCTACACGGGTGTGTGCGGGCAGACATTAGATTGCCCATACGTGTGGGCGCAGCTATTTCGTGGCATACATTCAATAAGTACTACTCATCTATATTTCGCGCGTGTGGCACGAAGCAAAAATGCCCACACGTTCTGGCGCAGCTATGTTAGATACCCACGGGAGGATGATTTAGTTGCCATCTTGGATGGCAGATGTAGTTATCCGAAATGGCAAATGTAGTTGTAAAAGCATGGCAACTCTATCTATTTAGGTTAACTATAGTTGTTATGTCTAATTTATGGTAGTTGCCGCGTGTAATCAAATCGTAATTGCCGTGTGTGATTAACTACTTGCCACATCTATACCTTTATATTTATATCTATATCTACTAATAAAGCAGCGGTTGCTTCTGGTTGCTACGTCATTAGCAAATTTACAAAAAAGTCCCTCTGGTTATGAGAATTCAACCCGCGGTCCTATTTTAAATTAAGAAAACGCTTCATTTTTACATAAAACACCCGGCAATCACCACCGTGCACCACGGCCTCTTATCCATTCCCTCCACCACCACCGGGCACGCGCCGCCACGCGCAGCCGTTTGCCGCCAGAGTCCACGCCGCAGGAGCCAAGGAGGCGGGCGTACGCGTTGCCCGAGCCCAGGAATGGGGCGAGGCGTCGCGGCTGGCGTTGGCGAATCCATTCCCGGCGGCGGCGGCTTCCGGCGAGGAGGCGAGGGAGCTCGGGGAGCTCCGGCGGGGGCTTGTCGCCGGCGAGGCGAGGCCGAGGCGGCGGTGCGCGGGCGCGAGGAGGCGGGGTCGAGGAGGCGCAGGAGGACGCCGGGCGGGGGCTTGGCGAGGGCGACGGCGGTTGCGAGGGCTTGGCGGCGACCGGCGTGCTCGCTTGGGAGGATGGAGGCTGCCTCGCCAGGGCTCGGCCGCGGCAGTACGGTGTCGGGACGTTGCCGATGTCGCCGGGGCCGGGGCGGTGGTTTAACGGGCGACGAGGAGTGTTGGAATTTTGCTAGTAGGCCTTTGGCCCAAAGCCCAACTAAAATTCTGAAATTCTCTTGGCCCATTCATGCACACATGTGAGTGGAGTGAGTGAGGCTAAAGTTTAGTCCCACATTGGAAGTTGAGAGAGAGTTGCACCTCTTTATAAGGTGAGCTCTTCTACCACTTGTATGAGCATGAGAAGAGGAGACCTACACGCGCGCTCCTCCTCCTCGCTCGCCTCGCCACGCCACGCCTCGTCACGACGCGCCGCGGGTTGCGGGTTGCGGGATTGAGCCGAGCCGAGGACAGAGCTATGCACGTTGTCTATATTTTTGCTGCATGGGAAAATTAATGAGTCATTAATTAATAATTAATGGACGCGTTAATTACTGAACCGTTTCCGATTCTTTTGGATCGTGACGACCCGGCCCGCAATATATATAGTCAGGCAGCCGTCTACCCTAGCCGCCGCTTCGTATGGTTTCTCATCACCGTTCCAGATCATTGCGCCGCCAAGCTAGTCTTCTCCATCCCTCCTTCCGGCGTGCACCGCAAGAAGGGACAGCAGGCCTCCGGAACCCCGCCTCTCGTGATCCTGTACGGGAGAGGGGCGATCAGGTTTTTGGGGAGCGCACTCGCGCGACTGCTGGCAGCGACGACTTCGCGAACGACGACTTCTTCCCCGACCTCGGCAACCTCATCCTCGACGACATGGGCGACAACATCAACGCCGGCGGTGCTGCACCCGCTGCACCGTATGTGATTCTATCCTTCCTGTTCGAGATCGTGGTAGAATTCATGTTTCTAGTATGTGCCCTAGATGTGATATGTTCATCTGCTATGCTAGTTCGCATGATTAGTTTAATCTCGGCTGCTGTGGTCATGATTTATATTCTGTTTATTCGGATTAAATCTCGTAGTAATTTGCTCATATATTCAACAATCCAAAAACCTGATTATAGGCAATTTACTCCGAGTGGTTTTGCTGCGCATCTGAAACCGCCTGCCTTTAAGGGGGCGCAATATAAGAGGTGGCGCACGAGAGCAGTCTACTGGTTTCAGACCATGGGCTGCTATGATGCCACCAAGGGCAAGCCTGAGGGCGATCTTAATCAAGCACAGCTGGAAGCTTTTGAGAAGATCGATACCCTCTTTAAAGGCGCTCTTCTGAGTGTTCTTGATGACTCCATTGTGGATCCGTATATGTCGTTTGACAACGGCAAGGACATGTGGGCTGCGCTCGAGGCCAAGTTTGGTGCCTCGGACGCCGGCAGCGAGTTGTACGTCATGGAGCAATTCTATGACTACAAGATGACTGATGAGCGCCCTGTTGTACAACAGGCTCATGAGATACAGTCGCTCGCAAAAGAACTTGAGTACTTCAAGTGTGTGTTACCGGACAAATTTGTTGCCGGAGGCATCATTGCCAAGCTTCCACCTTCGTGGAACAATTTTGCTACTTCCCTGAAACACAAGAGACAGGAGTTTTCCGTTGCGGATCTCATTGGTACTCTTGATGTTGAAGAGAAGGCGAGAGCAAAGGACACACGTGCTCGAGTTGCTGAGGGAGGTTCTAGTGCTCACATGGTACAGAAGAAGAACTCCCAGCCCAACAAGTATAAAAACAATAAGAACAAAACTCAGGGCAAAGGCAAGTTTGATACAAAGAACAAGCCATCACATTCTACCAACTTCAAGAAGAATTCTCATAAGAAGGGGAAGGGACTTTGCCATGTCTGCGGTGATCCTAATCACTGGGCTCCAAAGTGTCCTAACCGCTTTGAGGAGCGCGGACATGAGAAGAGCGGCAAGTCCGCTAATGTTGTCATCGGTGATATTGATATGAAGGAATCAGGGTACGGTATTTTTCCTACCATCCTTTCAGTATTTCAATCCCCTGATTGGTTAATTGACACCGGTGCCAATGTACATGTTTGTGCTGACGCCTTCATGTTTTCTTCTTACCAGGCAACAGGGACTTCACCCGTGCTGATGGGGAACGGGTCACATGCCATCGTTCGAGGTGTTGGTACGGTCGATCTGAAGTTTACTTTGGGGAAGACTGTGCGCCTGAAGAACGTTCATCATGTGCCGTCCATTAATAAAAATCTCGTTAGCGGTTCCCGTTTATGTCGAGATGGTTTTAAGTTGGTTTTCGAATCCAATAAAGTTGTAATTTCTAAGTGTGGACAATTTGTTGGAAAAGGCTATGAGTGCGGAGGCTTGTTCCGCCTATCTTTGTTAGATATTTGCACTAAAGTTATTAATAATGTTTGCCACAATAATGAGTCTGATATTTGGCATTCACGACTCTGTCATATTAACTTTGGTTGCATGACGCGGTTAGCCAATATGAATTTAATTCCGAAAATCTCTACTGTCAAAGGTTCCAAGTGCCAAGTATGTGTGCAAGCTAAGCAACCTCGCAAGTCCCATAAGACTGCAGAGGCAAGAGACTTGGCGCCACTAGAGCTTATACATTCTGACCTTTGTGAGATGAATGGCGTGTTGACAAAAGGTGGAAAGAGATACTTCATGACGTTGATTGATGACTCCACTAGATATTGTTATGTGTATCTTCTGAAATCAAAAGATGAGGCTTTGACTTTCTTCAAAAACTATAAAGCTGAAGCAGAGAACCAACTTGATCGGAAAATTAAACGGCTTAGGTCCGATCGTGGTGGAGAGTATTTTTCCAATGAATTTGATCTGTTTTGTGCAGAACATGGTATAATCCATGAGAGGACGCCTCCCTACTCACCCCAGTCAAATGGGGTAGCCGAAAGAAAGAACCGAACTCTAACTGATATGGTTAACACCATGTTAGACACTTCGGGTCTATCCAAGGAATGGTGGGGGGAGGCGCTAATGACTGCGTGTCATGTCCTAAACCGAGTTCCCACAAAGCATAAGACCATGACTCCATTTGAGGAATGGGAAAGGAAAAGGTTGAAACTCTCTTACCTACGTACTTGGGGTTGTTTGGCGAAAGTCAATATACCAATTCCCAAGAAGCGCAAGCTTGGACCAAAAACCGTGGATTGTGTTCTTCTGGGCTATGCTTTTCATAGCATCGGCTATAGATTTGTGATAATAAAATCTGAGGTATCTGACATGCATGTTGGTACGATTATGGAATCAAATGATGCAACTTTCTTTGAGGACATATTTCCTATGAAGGATATGTCGAGTTCATCAAATCAGGAGATACCTACTCCATCTAGTGAGGAATTCACTGTAATTCCTGAACCCACCATTGCGATGGAACACGTTGAGAATCCTGTTGAGGGTAACAATGGAACTCCTGTGAGGAGTAAGAGACAGAGGACTGCAAAGTCTTTTGGTGATGATTTCATTGTGTACCTCGTGGATGACACACCCAGGACTATTTCAGAAGCCTATGCATCTCCTGATGCTGACTACTGGAAGGAAGCTGTACGTAGCGAGATGGATTCCATCTTAGCTAATGGTACCTGGGAGATCACTGACCGTCCATATGGGTGCAAACCTGTAGGATGTAAGTGGGTGTTCAAGAAGAAGCTTAGACCTGATGGTACGATTGAAAAGTACAAGGCACGGCTTGTGGCCAAGGGTTATACCCAGAAAGAAGGTGAAGACTTCTTTGATACTTACTCACCCGTGGCTAGACTGACCACAATTCGGGTGCTACTATCACTGGCTGCCTCACATGGTCTTCTCGTTCATCAAATGGACGTTAAGACGGCTTTCCTTAATGGAGAGTTGATGGAGGAAATTTACATGGATCAGCCAGATGGTTTTGTAGTACCTGGTCAGGAAGGAAAGGTGTGCAAGTTATTAATGTCTTTATATGGCCTTAAACAAGCTCCTAAGGAGTGGCATGAGAAGTTCGAAAGAACATTAACTGCTGCCGGCTTTGTAGTAAACGATGGTGACAAGTGTGTGTACTATCGCTATGGTGGGGGCGAAGGAGTTATTCTTTGTCTGTATGTCGATGACATATTGATCTTTGGAACCAAACTTGATTTAATCAAGGAGGTTAAGGATTTCTTATCTCGCTGTTTTGAGATGAAGGATCTAGGAGTAGCTGATGTTATCTTAAACATCAAGCTGTTGAGAGATGAGAATGGTGGGATCACACTGCTTCAGTCTCATTATGTGGAAAAGGTCTTGAGTCGTTTTGGGTATAGCGACTGCACGCCTTCTCCAACTCCATATGATGCTAGTGTGTTGCTTCGAAAGAATCGACGGATTGCTAAAGATCAACTGAGGTATTCTCAGATTATTGGCTCGCTTATGTATTTGGCGAGTGCCACGAGGCCTGACATCTCTTTTGCTGTGAGCAAGCTGAGTCGGTTTGTGTCAAAACCGGGAGATGATCATTGGCATGCGCTTGAGAGAGTTATGCGCTATTTGAAAGGCACCGCTAGCTATGGGATTCACTACACCGGGTATCCAAGGGTACTGGAGGGTTATAGTGACTCAAACTGGATATCTGATGCTGATGAGATTAAGGCCACAAGTGGTTATGTTTTTACACTTGGTGGTGGCGCTGTTTCCTGGAAGTCTTGCAAGCAGACCATCTTAACGAGGTCAACTATGGAAGCAGAACTCACAGCATTAGACACTGCCACTGTTGAAGCAGAGTGGCTTCGTGAACTCTTGATGGACTTACCTATGGTTGAAAAACCAATACCCCCTATCCTGATGAACTGTGATAATCAAACTGTGATCGTCAAGATAAACAGTTCTAAGGACAATATGAAGTCCTCAAGGCATGTGAAGAGGAGACTAAAATCTGTCAGAAAATTGAGGAACTCCGGAGTTATTACGTTGGATTATATCCAAACGTCGAAAAACTTGGCAGATCCCTTCACAAAGGGTCTATCACGTAATGTGGTAGATAATGCATCGATGGAGATGGGTTTGAGACCCACCGCATGAGTTGTCCATAGTGGTAACCCACTCTATGTGATCGGAGATCCCGTGAAGTAAAAGTGGGAGACAAGCTGTTGGTCAGCTGGGAGGAGAGTATCCCTATATTAATTATCCCACTCCGTAAAGATGCAATACTCTCCTGATCTGCATGGCAGGTTGATAATTATCTTAATGTGTTCCAAGTGGCTTATTGGGTAAGCAGAGATGTTGTCCTGCAGAACATCTTCTGAGGAACACACCTATATGAATTTGACTGTCAACGTCGCAGTCTGTGAGAATTGGGTGTTCTCTAATAAATTCATGAAAGGCCCTGGAGTATGACGTATACGCTCCACCCGCGGGGAAGCCTTGCGGCAGCCCAGTATCGGTCAAGAATTTGTGTGAAACTAGTTTCACAGAAAACTTGTAGTTCAAGGCATAGTCCACTATTCAAGTTGTGATTTAGTGTAGCATAAATTTCTAAGTGGAAGTTCAACTTCACAGTCTCCACTAAGCACCGATATATAAAACAATGTTTTGGAACTAAATGATGAGATGTGCCAATGAGACTTTGTGGGGGATTGTTGGAATTTTGCTAGTAGGCCTTTGGCCCAAAGCCCAACTAAAATTCTGAAATTCTCTTGGCCCATTCATGCACACATGTGAGTGGAGTGAGTGAGGCTAAAGTTTAGTCCCACATTGGAAGTTGAGAGAGAGTTGCACCTCTTTATAAGGTGAGCTCTTCTACCACTTGTATGAGCATGAGAAGAGGAGACCTACACGCGCGCTCCTCCTCCTCGCTCGCCTCGCCACGCCACGCCTCGTCACGACGCGCCGCGGGTTGCGGGTTGCGGGATTGAGCCGAGCCGAGGACAGAGCTATGCACGTTGTCTATATTTTTGCTGCATGGGAAAATTAATGAGTCATTAATTAATAATTAATGGACGCGTTAATTACTGAACCGTTTCCGATTCTTTTGGATCGTGACGACCCGGCCCGCAATATATATAGTCAGGCAGCCGTCTACCCTAGCCGCCGCTTCGTATGGTTTCTCATCACCGTTCCAGATCATTGCGCCGCCAAGCTAGTCTTCTCCATCCCTCCTTCCGGCGTGCACCGCAAGAAGGGACAGCAGGCCTCCGGAACCCCGCCTCTCGTGATCCTGTACGGGAGAGGGGCGATCAGGTTTTTGGGGAGCGCACTCGCGCGACTGCTGGCAGCGACGACTTCGCGAACGACGACTTCTTCCCCGACCTCGGCAACCTCATCCTCGACGACATGGGCGACAACATCAACGCCGGCGGTGCTGCACCCGCTGCACCGTATGTGATTCTATCCTTCCTGTTCGAGATCGTGGTAGAATTCATGTTTCTAGTATGTGCCCTAGATGTGATATGTTCATCTGCTATGCTAGTTCGCATGATTAGTTTAATCTCGGCTGCTGTGGTCATGATTTATATTCTGTTTATTCGGATTAAATCTCGTAGTAATTTGCTCATATATTCAACAAGGAGGAGGTGCTGTCCGAGAGCCAGCGACGGCGGCTGCAGCTTGACGATGCGGGCGTGAACTGCTTGCTTCAGGGGCTGCGGGCCGTGAGCGGCGCTGTGCTTGCGCGCGAGACCTGTGTCTGATTTGGAAAGAACCAATCCGTTGAAGGAGAAGGCCAATGCAACTGCTCTCTAGATAGGCACTCGAGTGTCCATCCCAATGGAATGGTACAAATTGCTGCTGGTACTGAACATTGACATGTAAAACTTAGCATATCCAGAAATACATCATTATAAGCTACTTCCATAGATGCATCTAGATCATAGCATCTGAACTTGAGGATAGCAGACAAAAATTCAAACAGAAAGCAAGCTACACTTCATATTGTGTTCTTTATATTCCATATCGAATAACAGGTTCGTATTTGATTGGTTTCTTCACAGCAATGCATGGACGATAAAAGATCTCTGTTTTGATATATTTCTATGCCATGATTTGTCTATTGCCACTGTTTCTGAATTTTTTTCCGTCCATAAATCATGCGACTCAAGTCAATTTTAGATCGAATTTGTTCATGAGGTCAAGACGGAACCTTGCGACAGCTCCAGGTTAACATACATCCATACTGAATTTTCTTGGCATAATTGTAAAGACTGTTCTATGTATTTTTGTGGCAGCAACGTGAGGTTTTTAATTGGTATTGTGCTTGAAACAAAGTTGCATGATACATATTTCCTACAATCATTTTGAAAGGTTTGCCCCATTTTTGTAGGTTATAAGGTAGGTCCTGAATTCTTGGCAGATATTGTATGAACGCCTATTCAGAGTATTTCGCCCTTGATTGCAAAGATATTATCTTACAGATAACCTTTGACTTCTCGATGAACTCTGTACTGTCAGTATTTGTGCACAATGCACATTCTGAAACTTACAACTATTAGTGATCAATGAGAAAAGAACACTTGATCCTCGATTCTTATTCTCGCTTTATTCGTCCTAGGACGATTGTAACTGACTATCTACCTGTTCAATGAAAAGAAACGCAAGGTCTTTTGCGTTTTCTCGAAAAAAATAACCATGTACTACTCAGTGAACTCTATATATCTATCAGTAGTTGTAAGCAGTACAAAGCAGTGTCAAATTCAGTATTATATGTACATGAGTTTGCTTATTTCAGGCAAGCAACAACAAACAGACTTTGTTGTTTTTAGTCTAATGCGATATTTGTTGGGCATCACCGAGGAATGCCAGCAAAGGCGTGAAGAAATACTCGTAATCAGGTATATATTTCAGTGGTCTTAATAGCACAAACCTTCAGTACAGTTACGGAATCATCCCACCTTTATGTTTTGCGACCATTAGACATCCAAAGGTCGAGCTACGTGTCGTGCGCCATCTCAGTCAACTGCTTCTCACTTGTAATCCATCTGATTGAACAATTGATCGGCCATCTCTCATCGACCCATGCATGCATCGATGGATTTAAATATGATTTTTTTTCTTATCATGGAACATTAACTGGATTGATTCATGGATGTAGTGTGACATGTCGTGTGAGATGAAGGTGGCAAACCATCACTTGAAGCCAAGCATGTGGTGGATCCACCATGGATGATGGATGGACCGATGAGTGTAGAAGTTTGAGCTGTGAAACTTTGTGCGATCGAGCTCTTGGTGCAATTAAGCATATGGCTTTTGTGATGTGTCATGTAGGCAGTGATTGACTATATTTCTTTCCCTCTTAAATTTGTTGTAATAAGGTTACCCTTTACAGAAGAAAGATTGAACCGCCTTTTGGTTTAGGTAGAAGCACCCTTTGATGTTTTCCAATTCTTTGTATTCATTCTATTATGTGCTATAATAGTTAATTGCATATATATGTACTATGTTTGGATATTCTCACGCAACATCTATGTACAACAGATGCAGATTTTCAGAATATTTAACCAAAAACCTTTGCCTGCACTGTTCAGAATATGAAGCCATATTATACTAAAGTTTATTACTACATTTTTTATTTTATTCATGCTAGAAATGACTTTTGTTTTCACAAAGTCCCTAGCTTATAGCTTTGTGCTTTACTTTACTTTTTACTGCAGTAACAATGTTACAACGCGATGCAACATCCCTGGTGATACTCAAGTTTCTTATAAAACTTGGAAATATGCATACAAAGGTAGTTTTGAGAGATGGGGTTGAACAGTTACTCGTTGTATGTATATTGCAATGTTGCTCCAATTTATCAACCGTCAGTCGTAGTAGTACAAATATACTTGGTGTATCTATAGGTCGACTTAGCATGAAGGAGCCTGATCAAATTAAGAATCAAACAGAAATATCCGTCAAGCATATCAGCTCATGGAAGGTAGAAAACTTGTTACATAAGGTAAGGTTCAGTAGCTTCAGAACTTTTTCTGCTATACAAATACTGCTTCAATTTCAAAACATGTATTAGTTTTGAATTCTCATAGTGAAAACCTCTTTACTTCAAAGCATCTATGAAAGAACATGCGGTGTCCCCATGTTTGGTTTTGGTAATTGATGACAATCTCTATGGACTAATGGTTGCCTTGAGTTATATTTGAAGGTTTTGTCCATAGGCTTTTCTTGAAGTACATGTGTTGATTTCAAGGAGAGTTTGAGTCGACCAAGGTGCTATTCAAGGAACTACCTAAAGATTGGTCTTGTGAGAGGTTGATCAAGACTAAGTTAAAGAGTGAATCAAGATGATCAACCCACAAAGCGTAGAAGATGTACCGAGAGGGATCAAGTGATCCCATGGTATGGTAAGCATTGCCAATTACGCTTTGTGTACTAACCCATGGTCTTCGTGAGGGTTCTTTGTGGGGTTAGGTTGCGGTGTGCAAGTTCAAGTGGAGCATCACGAAGAGATCAAATGCTTGAAGCTTGCCGTCCTTTGTGGTGACAATGGACTTGTGAAGATGTGCGGAAAAGTGGCTCGCCCATAGTGGAGTATGGGGGAGCAATCAACTAGTCTTCATCAAATCAACACAATCAAGAAAGGTTGCGGTGTGCAAGTTTAAGTGGAGCATCACGAAGAGATCAAATGCTTGAAGCTTGCCGTCCATTATGGTGACGATGGACTTGTGAAGATGTGCGGAAGAAAGGCTCACCCATAATGGAGTATGGGGGAGCAATCAACTAGTCTTCATCGAGCCAAGACAATCAAGAAAGGTGGTCCAACTTGAGGAAGTCAAGATCGTCATCATCTAGCTCAAGTGGACTATGTGCAAGGCAAAGGTTTGCCCTTGATAGGTTTTCTATTTTACCGGTCTCATAGTGGTAGTTGGGAGACCGGGTTGTAGGATCAATTGCCGTACTATCAAGGGGGGCTCTCTAGGGAGTAGCTTGATCGTATCATTCGTCGAGAGCTCAAACCATTGCATCCTTGCATCATATTTCTTGGTTCTTGTTTGGTTCTCTTTGAGAGTCTTAGAGCTTATGGTCATCTTGATGACAAGCTCGAGTTCATCGAAAACGGAGTTCACATGCTTCTTCTATGATGTTTTCGATGTTGGAGGTTTTGCCGGTTCTTCTCAGTTGGAGGTTTCTCTCCTCTTTTTGTTGGCATACCTCCCCTGCCTCTTCTTACTATAACCAGTCGCTGTTTTGATGCTACTCGTCGTCTTGTTTCCAACAATCTTGAGTTTGCTCAATTCGGAGCTCATATGCAGAAGTTATGGCAGTTCTTGTTTTCTTGGAAGTGGTTTTTGTCTGGTCCCAGCGGTAGTACCGCGAGCCCCAGCGGTAGTACCGCTTGGAGCTCTCAGCCGTTGTACCGCTGCTTCCGGGCGGTGGTACTGCCAACTTGCTCAGCAAAGACTTGGGCGGTTGTTCCGGCCAGGCACCGCCCAAGTACCGGTCAGGCCTCTGTTTTGATGCGGTTCTCGGGCGGTGGTGGCCCGTTTGGTCCAGTCGTACCGGTACCACCGGTGTCCGGAGCGGTTCTACCGCTCAGGACTTAGCCGCCCGAGCGCTCAAGGCCATGCGGTTGCACCGGCCCGGTACCGCTCGACTACCGCACTCAGGGGTTACTCCCTTCTGTTCCTATGCGGTGGTTGAGCGGTGGCTGGGCGGTTGGTCCGGTTGTTCTTCTCAACCGGTGCTACCGCCTGGTCGCCTGGTTGTACCACCTGGTAGGGTTCTCCACATATACTGTGAGTCCCGGTTGTACCGGGACCAGGAGCGGTAGTACCGCTTGTGTGCGGGCTGAGCACATAACGGTTGGATTTTCCCCCTCTTATAAAAGGGGGTCTTCTTCCCCATTGAACCTTATCCTTTGAGCTCGTGTTCTCCCCTCATTGTTGACCTTCTTCGAAAGGGGGTCTTCTTCCCCATTGAACCTTATCCTTTGAGCTCGTGTTCTCCCCTCATTGTTGACCTTCTTCGAGCTTGCTAACTCTCAATCCCTCCATGGATTCTTACTAGTTTTCGAGGGAAAAGACAGAGGAGATCTAGATCCACATTTCCACCAATCACTTTCTCCTCTATGTGAGGGGAACCCCTTGGATCTAGATCTTGGAGTTCTTGGTGTTCTCTTTCTTGTTCTTCCTCTTATTTTCCTCCCTAGCATTAGTTGCTTCGGTGAGATTTGAGAGAGAAGGACTTGGGCACTCTGTGTGCCCTTGCCATTGCATTTGGTGCATCGGTTTGAGTTCTCCACGTGATACGTGGAAGTTACAAGTTGAGAAGCTTATTACTCTTGGGTGCTTGGTACCCTTGAGCTTGTTCCTCTTGGGTGCTTGGGCGCCCTAGACGGTTGTTGGTGTTCGGAGCTCAATCATTGTGGTGCAAAGCTCCGGGCAAGCGTCGGGGTCTCCAATTAGGTTGTGGAGATCGCCCCCGAGCAATTTGACGGGTACCGGTGACTGCCCCCAAGGGTTGCCAAAGTGTACGGGTTCGGTGACCGCCCCCAAGGGTTGCCATTTGTACGGGTTCGGTGTCCGCCCTCAAGGGTCCCTTAGTGGAATCATGGCATCTTGCATTGTGCGAGAGCGTGAGGAGATTACGGTGGCCCTAGTGGCTTCTTGGGGAGCATTGTGCCTCCACACCACTCCAAACGGAGATTAGCATCCGCAAGGGTGTGAACTTCGGGATACATCGTCGTCTCCGCGTGCCTCGGTTATCTCTTACCCGAGCCCTTTACTTATGCACTTTACTTTGTGATAGCCATATTGTTCTTTGTCATATATCTTGCTATCTCATAGTTGCTTATCTTGCTTAGCATAAGTTGTTGGTGCACATAGGTGAGCCTAGTTGTTTTAGGTTTTGTGCTTGGCAAATTAACCGCTAGGTTTATTCCGCATTTGTTTAAGCCTAAACCGTAAATATTTTAAAACGCCTATTCACCCCCCCTCTAGGCGACATCCATGATCTTTCAATCTAAATGCTGATGTATCCACTATAGTTAGGATTTAGCTCAACTTTTGAGACAATTTTGTAGAGTTAGGTTAACTATATATGGCAATGCTTTTAGTGGTTCTGCCTTGCTTATGTCGAAGCCGCATATTTTTGCAGAATAAGGTATTACTTGATGAGCTATTTCATCTAAAAAATAAGGTCATGGTGAATCAGGAACTTCATTTTATTCTCACCATAGATAGTATGACCCTTCTGTTACTATTGTTTATTTAATGGCTGACAAAATGAGCTGTAGGAGCAAGAACTATAGGATCAAACCAAAAATCCGAGGAAGAAGTTTCAGTTGGATTTGTTGTCAATGCCAATTCCCTACCAGAGCAGGATGTGTAGCAAGAGATGGTATGACTTAATCACAGAAACATCTTGATCCTCCTCTTTTCTTTATGCGGCCAAACAGATGCAGATTTGTTGTTGTTTTTGGCAGTAAAACAAGCCATTGTTTAAAGGATTTTTAATTGTGGTTGAAAACCTGTACATCCTTTCCTGCTCTAGAAAATGGATTTTAGCCATGCAAAGAAGAAGCAAAGAAAAAAGGTGTTGTAGCGACCAGACCTCAAACAGTCTGATCTCTGTGCTCCGGTGTCATCCCTGGATCAGTAATGCTGACACCACATAGTACTCGTAGGATTTATAGCAGAGTAGCAATCACACACTTATTACATCGAGTGTCTCTAAAAGAGAACTTATTACAATAAATATGGCTTAAGGCCATCTAATAACGATAACAACGGAAGGCTTGGAAGATAAGTGAGTCCATCAACTCCAACGACATCACTGAGTATAGAACCACGACCTAAAAACTCCTTAATCGTCATCTGAAAAGTCTGCAACATTAACGTTGCAGCCCGAAAACGGGTCAGCACATGGAATATGCTGGCAAGGTAACACATAGAGGGTAATGGAATGAAACAACTATACTATATGCATATTTGGCTGGTGGAAAGCTCTATGGTTACAGTTTTGCGTAAAGCCAATTTTTCCCTACTTCAAAGGAATAAATTTTATTTAACTATCATGGTGGTTGTTAAACATTGAGAATGGTTGACATCATTCTCAATCCCAATTAAGCATCATCATTAAACAAAACCCAACAAAATTAATTTAGAGTAACATGTTGAGATTCACATGATAATCTAGGTACTAGATACTCAAGATGTCCATAACCGGGGACACGGCTAATCATGATTAGTTTATTACACTCTCCAGAGGTTTGCACACTTTTCCCCACAAGACTCGATCGCCTCCATTTGTTTTCTCGCACTGCATGTTTTTTGAGAAGACGGATGACCGAGACATAGTCTTTCAGAAGCGCTAGCACCTTACGATCGGGTAGACCGTACCACCTACATCCCCTACATCTGCTAGTCTACCACTGTAAGAGTTCGCACAACTTAGTCAACTATGCTAGAGCCCATAATAGCTTGTGGCTGCATACGGAAGTTTCTAGTATGAATAGTCTCATGATCCCTTTGAGCCTGGGTGGCGGTCCAAAAGAAAACAGGCAAGTCCTGGAATACCCAGGTGCCTCAATCCACCCAGATGTGTGTTTAAGTTGCCACCTTAGATAAACTATTAATTAACAAACTCACATCTGTCATGGATTTCACTCACCCAATCCACGTCTACTAGCATAGCATAGCATAATAAGCAAACGTAGAAGTAACTCCCAAAGGTTTGATAATAAACAGGTAATAGGTACTACCTCATCTACTTCCCATCCGACAGTTTAATTAGATCCTAATCATGCAATGTGTGAGGATTGATCTAATGCAATAAAACTGGGTAGTAGAAAAGGTATGATCAAAGTGTTACTTGCCTTGCTGATGATCCGAGAAACCTAACGATTCGAAGTAACAGGCGGCGCACTCCGGGTACTCTATCGCGGACAAACAAACAAGTATACAATAAGTACTTATCTAATGCACAGATAGAACTCAAATAAGAGATCTAACCAAAAGGTTCAACTTAAGAACTCCGGTTGGCAAAAAAAATCAAATCGAACGAAGCAAAGAAAGTCAAACGGCGAAAGAAAACAACTTCGTTCTAGTAATTTGGATCTAAGTCAAATTTTACAGTAGCAAAAACTTGTTTAAGTTGATTATTCGGTTAGAGGGTTTCGAGACGAAACTCCGGGCGCTTGAATCGCCTGATTCCGATAAACGAGCGAAAAGTTATACTAAAACGAAAATCAGATCAGAAATCGCGATCAGAAAATAACCGCGGAAAATCCGACGAAAAAAGAAAAACAACGAACGGATTAATTAGTTAATTAACCTAATCCGAAAATAATAAAATAATTAAAATAATAAAAAAAACCGACGAAAACCAATCGGTTTGTTTTTT
Organism: Triticum monococcum; assembly: GCA_034509565.1. Lineage (NCBI taxonomy): Eukaryota > Viridiplantae > Streptophyta > Magnoliopsida > Poales > Poaceae > Triticum > Triticum monococcum. The sequence continues at coordinate 391,871,468 of CM067843.1, read as the reverse complement.
TTCGAAAAAAAACCGACACGGATTTCGAGGCGGCGGCGAACCTCGGGCGACGCGCGTCGCGGCGACGGCGGCGGCTCCGGTGGCGGTTATGGGATGGGGGATCGGGTGCCGCGCTATTTAAAGGCGTCCCCCGGGCGGAGTCCCGCTCGGGCACGGCTCAAGGTCGATTTCGTTTTTTTTAAATAATTACGCTCGGAAGAAAAATAAGAAAAAAACTAAACGGACTCTAAAAATCCCGAAATAAATTTTTCCGGGCTTTTAAAATCAAGCCCGACAAAGTGAACATTTATTTGGGGCCCAAATGCAATTTTGAAAAATGCGTATTTTTCCTAAATTCAAATAAAAATATCGAAAAACTCTTAAATAAATCTTATTTGATTTTATTATTAAATCCTCAATATTGCTATATTTTGGGAAAGTCATTTTATTCCCTCTCTCATATTTTTGTAATAGAAATAATTGATGATAAAATAAATAAAATCAAATGATCCTATTCTCAAAATTTGAGAAAACTCAAATATGAAAATAACGAAATCCCCAACTCTCTCCGTGGGTCCTTGAGTTGCGTAGAATTTTCTAGAATCAAAACCCAAAAGCAAATAAAATATAATATGCATGATGATCTAATGTATAACATTCCAAATTGAAAATTTAGGATGTTACAGGTGCCTTCTTCCAGGCTATAACCCCTGCATGTTACATGTGCCTTGTGTCTTTACCAATGACCATAAGATTCATTCAGTCCAGTTACATAAGACTCGATGACTTTTCAAATCATGTCATGTACATAAAAAACATCCAGGCAACAATTCTATTCTTATGTTGTGTTGGATTTTCATATTTATTTTGCGTTTTGTATCTATTTTGTCTGGGAAAAATGTTTACTCATGGCAATGTATGTTTCGGCCAAATAATATTCTGGATTGGTCCTTAGGATCTAAATCCGTGATAACGCCATCATATTTTAGTTTTCCAAATGGTATTTTAAAAGTCCCTTTTTTATATCAACTGGTTCAACACTACAGAGATCAACCAGATCCAAAAAAAACACAAAAGAAAGGGCGCACACTGGTCGGGTGTTCAAATTGTTACAAGATTCGGTGAAGGCTGCACTACTCAAAACCAGAGCAGGCAGCTAGACTAAACAAGTTCTTATCTCATGTTAATATATGTTCCTTCGATATATCCTAGGCATGACCTCATAATCAATTTCCACATAGGTTTGGATATATCCTAGACACGACCTCATTATCAATTTTCACGTAGGTTTGGAAGTTGGAACCAATCAAGAATTGCATCGCCTTGATGCATGAGGCAATTTCATGGTGTGAGGGCACGTCCTGTTTCAAGACACGCCGGCTAATGTTTGCCCTCGAGATCTTGCCACATCTGCACAACCTAATTCTCGCATCTTGCGTGTTGTGTTCTCACTTTGTTTACCGATATTTATCGAAACTACATATATGAAATGTCACGTAATGGCACACAGAGCAGGTTTTACAAAAAAAAATCACCTGTCGCAACACACGGGCATTTGTACTAGTCTATATCTATATTTATTAACAAAGCAAGGTAATATTTTTGGTTTCGTCTCACATCTGATCCTACATTAAGTTTATTATTATACATGAGGTGATACTAATTACGCGTAGTCCAGATGAAAAAGGTCTTAAATTCGTTCGCAGGCAGCCCTCCCAGGCCTACTTTTTGGATGATAAACCCGCGGCCCATGATCTGGTCGGCCAGCTTCCATCCATATTGGGCCATTGTGGGCCGCGAGGCAGTTGTGTGTACTTTTCAGAAGACAATAGAAAAAAGTTTATTATTATACATGAGGTGATACTAATTACGCGTAGTCCAGATGAAAAAGGTCTTAAATTCGTTCGCAGGCAGCCCTCCCAGGCCTACTTTTTGGATGATAAACCCGCGGCCCATGATCTGGTCGGCCAGCTTCCATCCATATTGGGCCATTGTGGGCCGCGAGGCAGTTGTGTGTACTTTTCAGAAGACAATAGAAAAAATTGTGGGATGGAGGGTCGAACTCGCGATCACCAACTACCAATTCAAAGAACACAGGCAACTGAACTAGCTCGTGGATGTGAACAGATGATTGGTTCATCTGCCAATTAATAGTACCACCTCGCCTTTTCACATTAAATCCCAGCAGTTCATATATGCATGGGAGTTGTCGAGAGAAACAAGATGGTGCCTCGAGAACCAAATAAGAAGGAAAGTCTGTATAAAGCTGGTCATAGTGGGGAGTAACTTAGACTAGTGTCATATGCATGACACTAGTCTAAGTTACTACTCCCATAGTGCAAAGTATCTTAGTAGTAGTGTTATAGTTTGTTTCATTTATTGTCTTATAGACTCATTTTGCTTCAGAAAGCGCTATGTTACAGTAACATATTATATTACTCCAAGCACCTCTTTCTTCATTAAATACTTGCCACATAAGCAAAATTGTCTTGGAATGTGTTAAGTTACTACCTAAGTTACCCTCACTATGGCTAGCCTAATAAAAGAGAATATGCACAACGGCGCTGGATTGGCCACCCTGACGGAGCGAAAAATATCCATAGAAGAGAACCGGCGCTCACGCGACATGCGTGGTGGAATTGAGAGAAGAGAGAGGGATTGGTTGAATTAAATCGGCGCTCATGCATGCAGTTGGCTGATTAAACAATATTCACGCTCATCCATGTAGTTGGCTAATTAAAAAAGATTTGTGATAATTAAAGTCCGGAGGGCCAGGTCTCCTCTGGACGCATATAGTACTGTGATTTCCGAATCTTTTTTATTTATAAATATGAACAAGAATTCGATTTTTTCAAAAAAGTGGTGTTCAAAAATGTTCCAACTTCAACAAAAATGTTCAAACATACGAAAAATCTCCAGTTTTTAAAGGCAAAGAACTATTTATGTTTCCTCCTGCAACGCACGAGCATATTTGTGCCACCTGATGCAAGAATTGTTATGTTGCAAGATTTTTTTTGGGAAAGCACTAGGAATCAGACTACTGATTCCTAGCCAACCATCAGACTAGCATGCAGCCGTTGGATCACAACCTGGTGGACCGTTGGATAGTATTGAGTTATCTGGATTTTGGAAGCAAGTTTGTTGAGACATGGAAGCACGTAATATAGGGAAACTAATGCCAGATATTTAGGAAACCAATCGAGGAGATTCTGGAAAATAATTAGGGGGAATTAATGTAGCGTAGAGACTTTCCAAAAGCATGTTTCTTCCTTATGAATCACAGTTTATTTCCTTACGAAGCACTTCTTGTTTCTAGTATTCCTTCAAATTGCATCAAGCAAAAACAAAATGTAGTTCGATCTAAAAGAAACTGTTTTACTTGTTAGCAGTTGCTGACTATAATTTTGCTTCCATGTGGAAATAATGTTGGTTGATTACTATTAGTTTCAAACAACTAAAATCTAGTACGAAATTTTGTATTTCCTGATGCATTTTATGCTACAAAACATACATGGATGTGGAATGGAAGCATTCCTTCGATTCATGGAAATATTACAAATAAATGTAGTAAGAAAATCCAAGGCGTATGTCTATGCAATGATAACATAGCATTTGCGTGCTTCCTTGAAAACATTCCAGTAGACCGAAGCAAATAATTTGTAGTGCAGCAGAAACATATTGGTCAACATAAGCATTTGATTTGTGCTATGTTTCTAAGAGCTTCGGAACCAAAATTTTGATGTAAAGGGAACACTCTTTTTGTATATAATGGAAACATTTCCTTTGGAACCAATTACAACTCTGTTTTGCACCAAAACTAGAAGACTACTAGAACACTATTTTAACATTGTCATAGCTAGTGTCGTGGACACTGGATAATCTGGTCACGATGGGATGATCTGCTGATGCCACGAGCCCTACGTCATTCACAGCACAACCGACAACTTAGGGCCTGTTCGGAGTCTCGCCACTCTAGAATTCCACTCCCGGAGCGAGGGTAGCTTCAGCTGAAAATAAAGGAGCAGGGAAACACCCGCTCCGCAGATCCTCGTATTTCTTGGAGCCGGCGGACTACCGAATGGGGCCTTAACTTGATCTCATCTCATACATACTCAACGCATTAGAAGATCATTGGGAGCATGCTGGTAACAACGAAGCACAGCTGGAATCAGGTGTGGCAAAATATCTGTACAATAGAAGCATCCGGTGAGAATGAAGGAAGCACACTGTAGTGATAAGAAAATCACTAAACAAAGCAAAATAATTGTACAACAAAATTTACTAGCAGAAGCAACACCGGTAATGGTTGAATTACATTAGTAGTGGTTGAAGCATATGCTAGTATCTGATAATGGTTGAAGCAAAAAATGTACACACACTTACAATGATCGAAGCAAAAAAATACATTAGATAGAAATATGCAGGAAATTAAAGGAGGAAGCATGGTGGATTGGAAGCATAGTTCCATTTTATCACACCATATACAAGACACCTGAAAGCATGCAAATTTGATCGCTAGCATGATTAGGGCATAAAGTTAATTAAAATATAGAATCTTACCTAATATGAACATAGGGTATTGTGAATATAACCACAAATATGAACAAGACTAAACTATTTTCAGTAAGAAAACTATTAACAAACTGATCGTGGACTATTGCCACCAATTACCAAGATTGAAGAAGCAGATCTATGATGCTTAGGAATCATGGATTTTTGAAGCATCAATGCTATCTCAACATAAAACAAGAGTACACAAATAGAAGCATATTTAGAATGTCAACTCTACGTAGTGAAGAAGCACAAGTATGATGCATATGAAACATGGATATTTGGAAGCATCATATTCATACAGCCTCAACAAAGCTTGTACATACTTCAAGAACAATACTTTGAAATGCTTGCCACCAATACGTGAGTCCAATTATTTTAGATCTAGAACAACAATTTCATCAAAACTAATTGTTGGTTTTGTAAGGTCACACACATTTCAATCTAAGACGTCATCATTGAGCCGAAGTGCCGCATATCGACCCTTGAGCATACAATATATTTCGGCATGTTCATTGGTTTGTGTCAAAATATGGGAATTGAAGGAATAAACCGAAACACGAACATGTTCACTGAAAGTAAGTGTATGGAAGCAAGACAATGGAATTAAGAAGCTTATCCTATGTACCTAAGTAGTTTATTAAACACAGTATGTCGATTCGTAGGAAGCTTGGAAATATGACAGCTCAACATTATTCATCTTGGTCGGAAGCATAGAAATTGATAATAGAAACAATTAAGATTTCTTCCAACATGAGGATGTATGCTTTTCGTCACCTACATACAAATTTAACCAATTTTTTAGTGACCAATGGAAGTAATTTTCTTGACAAAGAAGCATCAAAAAGTGAGCTCGGTACATTTGTATTGTTACTTGGAAGCGTTGAAAATTGAAAAAAGGCACAAATACTAATATTGCTACCAACCGAGGAGCCATATTTGTGTGATGCATCTACCCAGTTCACAAAAAAAATTGTGGTTGATTTAGTGATCCAATACATGCTAGACGACACAAATTCACACCCACAAACATGTCATAAACCAAGGTATTGGCATCTAGGTATCATATGAAAATCAGAAAACAATTATTTTAGGAATCAACTAGCATTGCATCATTAAAAAAAGTAGAAGAGGAGAGGACTCAAACCCTAGTTCTGATGAGGATGTGGTGGGAGAACCTATGATACTCCATACGAGCTTGCTTTGTTCCTGAACCGAGTGCTACACCAACGAGATGGACCGGAGTCCAGAATGGCAAGTGGAGCGGGGCCTGATCCCGGTGGAGATAAGCATGACGGCGAGTTAGCTGGCGAATTCGTCGGTGACCAAGGACGCGGAGCTGGCCGGTGAAGTCAGCTGTGTGTGAGGCGGGGGAGAAAGGGATCTGGGCGAGGCAAGCTAGAGGGCTGGAGGCGATGCACGTGAGGTGCAGGGAGAGTTGGGTGCTGTGTGCAAGATTAGGGAGAGAGATTTAGGGCGAGTTCTTTTGGGCGGCTTAAAAAATAAGCCGCCTCTCCCCAGTTTAAAAAATAAGTCACTCTGAAAATTTCTTGAGGCTTTTAAATTAGTAATCCCATAACTAGTTTAGAAGCCCCAGTGAATGAGAGAGACGGCTTATGAAAAAAGTTGGGGAAGAGGTGGATTATTTTTTAAGCCGCCAAAAGAACTGGCCCTTACGGGCTTTGATTGCGGATCGTTAGTCTGATTGGATTTTTATAATTTTTTATTTACATAAGAAGCAGAACCTTGAGCATCCGATTTTAATCGAATCGACGATAGTCAAGTGGTCTGGCGTTGGCATCTTTTCAGACTATAGATAGAAAGTGTTTCTTTTTTCCCTCTCATTACAATGCATGGGCATATTTGCTATATTATAAAAAAAACATATTCAGAAAATCAAGGGTTTTGATTAATGTTTAGTCAAAGCATTTTCATGTATTATTCAATATTAGATCATTGTTTCTAAATCATTTTACTACGCTAGAGGTATGAGAAGCTTTTTTCTCTCCTGTTGCAACGCACGTGCCTTTTTGCTAGTATGGTCAAACAATAGTTGCCATGTGTGTTTACCTAATTGTCACGTGTGGTCCAACCATAATTACCATATATGGTTAATCACAGTTGCCATGTGTGTTTATCTGGTTGCCACGAACGCGCAACTGCAGTTGCCGTCTATCAAAGAATCACAGTTGCCATGTGTGTTTACCTAGTTATCATGTTCGCGTAACTGCAGTTGCCATCCACAACATAGGAGTGTCGTGTGGGCGAAAAGAAGTTCACCCACACGCGTATGGACTAGGTGGTGGCTGTATAGGCAGAAACTAGTTCGCCCCCACAGCGCAGCTGACAAACTCTCCAATGCTCACACACCAGCCCCGTCCTACGCGGCATGCAAATTCTGCCTCAATGTGTCAAGATTCGTGCGAACTGCACTGGACGATGATCCATGCGTGTGGGCGAGTTGCAAAACTGCCACACGTGTGGACGTTAGTATTTCCATACATTTTCAACATATTTCATTAAAGGGAAACACTTTCTATCTATAGTCTGATAAGACATTAACGGCAGACCAGTCGTACTCCGTCGATCTAACTGAAATTTGACGATCAAGAGTTGCGCTTCTTATGTATGTAAAAAATAAGGAAAAATAAAAATAAATTAACCGGCAGGAACCTAACCCCGCAACAGCCGCACCCTAAATCTCTCCCCTAATCCCTTGAGATTCCAATCAGGTGGCACCGCCCCGAGCTATTCCACCATATAGAGCGCACCCAACTTTGCATCTCCGAGATCCCATGTCCTCTTCGTCCAGTAGCACTGTTCGCACACGAACACGTCACCGTGTACCTCCAACGTCGAGGGTGATGCACCGCAGCTCACGTCGAAGGAGACCCGCCCGGAAGCGCGGTACGCAAGCAATCCGGCGGGTGCTTTTGAGGACCCGAAACCCCCACGCGCCCGGGAGGGACCCCGTCAGGGCGCGCGACAGCTATGGGCTGCCCTAGGTCGACTTGATCGCCCCTAGGGCCTCGAGGTTCGTCTCCTTGCAACAAGAAGAACGAATGAAGAACGAGGAAGAAGAAGAACAAGGGAGGGAGATAAAGGTAAAGGTAAAAGATGATAGATTGATTTGTTCGATTGTGTGTTCTTTCAATCGGCCGTCACCTCTCATCTATTTATGAGGCGGCTGGACTTCCCGCACAAGAAAAGGACTAAAAATTCCATCCAAAACATTAAAAACCCTAACTTAACTCGGACAGGAATCTTTGGTAATTTCCCGGACCAACTCGGTCTCACCGATTGGTTCATTTCGGTCCCACCGAGTGAACTTTGCCAAATCTCTGTATCGTTCTGTAATTTCTCGGATCAACTCGGTCTCACCGATTGGTTTGCTTCGGTCCTACCGAGTCAACATTGCCAACTCTCTGGAAAATTTTCGGACCAACTCGGTCTCACCGATCAAATCAACTCGGTCGGTCCGAAATGACTCTGCAGCTTCTGTTTCTGACCTTGTTTTGCCTCCACAAGTTGCATACGATCTCGAATTAAGATGATTTTTAAATCAAAATCTACCGTTTCGACGAGACGCACAACTTTCTTGTTGAAACATTTTCTATCAGAGGCCATCTTGATTAAGTTTTATGCTTTTCTTTACTCTGGTGTCAACATGAACATCTCCGAACTTGTCATAACTTTTGCATCGGAGCTCCGTTTTGGACCATCTATATATTTATTCCCATCGGCTTGAAGAGAGTCATCCAATGGTGACATGAAATCATGAATTTGACATCATCTCATTATAGCCTCAAGTTACTCTTTGCGACCATGCCATTTTCGAGCGTCAACACATGCCCCCCTGTTTTTCGGCAAAGGTAGCGTGCCGAAAAATAATTTGTACCTGTTTGTTCTAAGGACGATGTCAACACTCCATCGGCCACTTTGCATGTGCTTAGGGCGATAAATATATATCGGCCATTATTTGTTTGAATCCTTGATGCAAACTTGGGTGAAACCTTTTCAACTTCATTAACAATTCGATGATAAAGTTCCATAGATATGTATCTCAAGGCCATCCTCTGAACCATATTGTTCACCCTTTTTGTTAGGACTTTGCAGATAATCAACAATAAACTTTCTCCAACCCTCACTTTTACCTGTATAAAAAAATATTAGTGGCCGAAGCGGTGGACTTCGGTTCGGCCTTACCTATGTTGACGAGACTAAGCATCGGCTATTGATAGAAATGCAACACACCATGATTAACATAGTAGCCAGATGCTTGCTGTGCCAACTTTTCCGAATTGTCATGTCTAGAAATATGAACAATTTTAAAGCAACCCAAGGTAAATCTTGCATCTAGACATACCAAAAGATAAACTATAAGTGATTCATCAAAACGTTGATAACCCTTGGATATTTGTTGCACTACTAATAACGAATCACCGGAAGCCTCAATATGTATAGCACCTATAGCAAGGCAAAGCTCCAATCCGAATAACAATGCATATTCGGCTTTGATCATTGTGCAAAAATATTTTAAGTGGCATGAGGCTTCACAAAATAGCTTCATATGGAGATAAATAAACAACACCAACACCTTGGCCATTGTTAGAAATTTAACCATCAATATATAATCTCCATGGTACTAGAGAGATCAAGCTAAAAACAATATTATGCACGATGTCAATATGATGCTCAATAATAAAATCAACCATGATTTGGCCTTACGTAAGTTTTGAAAACTAACAAGCCAAAGCACACCCAATCAAAAGATAAGTTCACTTTGCAATTTTGGTGAATTGGTCTATGCATAATATCATCAATGGCATCAATTTGATAAATTCCTTTGCAAGCACTTATCTCAATCTCTACTCAAACTAAGGACGGTATTAGAGTACCACACCGGCCATTCTTACATATATTCTTAGGGTGATAGATAAGTATTGGCCATTACCATGAGGTCCATGTAGAATTCATTCACCAAATCATGTATAGCCGAAATAAACAAATGAAATAGCAATCAAATATTTCGGCCCTTTGTATTAGCAAGAAAAAATGTAGCTAATAAATTGTATAGAGATTTGGTAATACCCTCTCATGATGCAGAAAATTATGTTGCTTCCATGGATCAAAATAAATCCAGGGAGGGTAATTTATCATACCTGATGATGAACTCCATGGCAAAGGCATCAATGGTATGGTTGAAAAACATGGATGATGTGCTAACCGAAGATTTTGATGGGGTGATGCAAACCTTCGGCTTAATTGTTTCTGGTTACCATCTTTCTCTTTCTTCACTTTTATAACACTTGTTGCAATAGAAGGTTGCACATCATTTTTATTTTGATTGCTCCTCTTGGGAACCCATGCCATGTTCTTCTTTTTCAGCTCTTGTGCACTAAGTTTTTGTAATTCCTTCTTTTGCCAATACGATAAGCCGAGTGGGCACCCCGGCTGTGATTTTGTTTGAAGCAATGGCAATTCTTGTTTTACCTTGTGCACTGTCAACTTCTTTTCTTCAGATTTGGCACTTTGACTCTTGATAATTGGTTGCTTCGTCTCATTGCCTTTAGTAGCCAATGTCAACACATTAATTGGCTCTTTTTCATTTGAGATCAAATCTGAAGTTGCACTCTTATGACCATCTCTTTTAACACGGTACACTTGTTTGACCACCTCTTTCTTCTTCTTTGAGCTCCGGACCGATTCCTTATAATTGAAACGGTCTTTAACATATGATTGTTCAAATGTTGATCTTCTTGGAAATGCGTAATATTGGTTAGATGGTCTAAAATAAGATGGAGAGTGTGCCCTTGTATCATACTTTGCCAATACCGATCCTCATATTTGCGCCTTGGGGGTGATCTTGGTTTCTTTGCATGATTTGGTTGACAAGCATTCTACTCTTCACTCTTCTTTTGATATTTATCCAATAGTTCAGCGAAGGTGATTTTTGATCTCTTACACTTGCGCTTATTTCGGCCTTTGTTTTCTTTTGGTTTGCTTTCATCGATCATTGGATTTGCTTGCTGCCCCCCAGTCCTTGGCGTCTCCATTGTAGGTTCGATGGAATTATCGCCCTCAAGATTATGTTCATTATGCTCTTCAACAACTTCTTTACATGAAAGCTTGATCCCATCACCTGAAGTTTTTACCTTCTCTTTAAATGGATCGGCTTGAAGCAGCCGATGCAAAAACTTTTTGCCATCGGGACCAATCGGGATAGACTGGTCATCTCTTGGTGTTTCAACAAACTTCAATCGTCCTTTTTCAATGGCCGATTTAACTATTTAACGAAACATGTTGCAATCCTCAAAATTATGCTTGAATGAATCATGCAACTTACAATACATTCATCCTTGGATTGATGGCTTAACATGGTGATCAAGGATTGTAATGTAATTATTTTTCAGCAACAAATCAAATATTTGATCACACATGCTTGAATTGAAGGTATACTTCTTGTTTTCTAGCCGATCTTGCTGTGTGAACGGCTTTGGAGGTAAGCAAACGAATGGTTCAGATTTCGAATCTTCCCATTCGGCTATGCATTGTGTTTTCCACTCTATCTCCGATGCCTTTGGATAAGATATTATATTAGCATCGGTTTTCGCAATAGAATTTAACCATGGCCTTAAATTTCTGAAACGAAGATATTTAGAACATACATGTCTCAGTTGAGACCAAGTGCAAGCCAAGTACGAAATAAGCAAAGCTACCCAATTAGATATGAGCTTTAGATAAAGCAATGGGGAAAGCCTTGGCTGCAATAATTTTTCACTATCGGTCTTTCTGAATGGTGCAATATGTTGACCGGTATGCTTTGTGACAATTTTATTGCTAACAAGTAAATTGCCCTTCTTCATTGGTCTTTGAAAATTACTTACTAGAATTTTTCTAATAGATGCATCAACAATAAAGTTGTGACCAAATCTGAAAATAGGTAAATTACTTGCTAGACATACCTCTTCAAATATGTTGGGAGAGCATGATGATTGAATATGATGAATAATATTGTGCTTTGCTTCTGGATGACTTCCCAACACCATGTCACAATTTTCTTCTCGATTTCGTGCATCATAAATTTGAAGATCTTTGTCAATCGAACTTTGTTCGGCTACTTGTTCTTGTCCTTGAAGCTTGTCAATTTCTATGGCACGAAACTCATAGGGCAGGAAGTAGGTTCCATTAACTTCAGAAAAATCAAGCATGGTTGTTTTGCTATGCTTGCCATGCCCTTTCTCAATAATACTTGCCTCTTTGGATTTGATGGATTTGGAATATATACTACTTGATTCGGCTTTTTCAACCGAAGCACTTTCAAGTTCTGAATCATCCTTCTTTTCATTGATACTACCCATTGGCAATGCTTATTTTATCTGAGCCAATTCTTTTTCTATTTGTTTCTGGCGGCGAGCGGCAAAGTTGGCTTTAAGCTTTTTTCTCAATTTCAGCCCACTCCGGATACGATTGCCCCCCGATGTTTTTAGATTCTTTTGGCAATGACACACGGGTGTTGCCGAAATTTTGCAGTAGTGTAGGGGGTGTATAATATGATGTAGTACTAGGTGAAGGCATATGCATTGTTGTAAAACCATATTTTTGCTCGTCAATTTTATCAATTGGCAAAGATTCATCTTCTTGCAAAACTCTAGCTTTTATTGCGGCACAATCAGGAAATAGCCCTTTTTCATGTTGTTCAAGGCAAATAGCACTAATCCTCTTATTCTGGGCTAAACTCTTCAATGCAGCCACCACTACCTCATCTTCTACAATATTTGGCACAACCGCTTCTGTAAAATTTACATTTATTCGGCTATGACCTGAAAGGTGTGAAGCCGAATTTTAAGCATCTACAGTTGTGTATGGTGCCAAAAAAATTACTAACATGAGGTGTAGCATATGATGGTTGAGAGTAACTGGCCGAATAGCTAGCAGTAGCATGGACAATTCTCCCATCCATCGGCAAGGTTGTATTCACATCTTGCAAATTAGTTGCCGATGAATAAAAAGGTGAAACACTTTCTTGTATGCTATCGGAAATTTTAACATGAGGTGTTTCAAATTGATTAACCAAACCCATCATGTTGTTCATCGGCATATGGAATTGTGGGGTTGCCGATGCATGAGAGTTTGGATACATATGTTGTACGTTGCTAAAATCATAAGAATTTGAAGCATGAAGATTGCTTTGCATCGGCCCTTGCGCATAATTAGATGCATGATTGATAAAACTAGGGCTAGCCGATACATTATGCTCATTAGGTGATTCAGCAACAACATATGGATTATTTGCATCTACAAATGGGAATTGGGTATTCATATTACCTTTGTAGATTGCATCAACTTGATGACGATCTCTTCGTAGCAAGAACGGGCTGGAGACCGTTCAAAGCTTCGTCCCCAGCGGAGTCGCCAAAAAGTGTGTTCGCACATGAACACATCACCGTGTACCTCCAACGCCGAGGGTGATGCACCGCAGCTCACGTCGAAGGAGACCCGACCGGAAGCGCGGTACACAAGCAATCCGGCGGGTGCTTTTGAGGACCCGAAACCCCCACGCGCCCGGGAGGGACCCCGTCAGGGCGCGCGGCAGCTATGGGCTGCCCTAGGTCGACCTGATCGCCCCTAGGGCCTCTAGGTTCGTCTCCTTGCAACAAGAAGAACGAACAAAGAACGAGGAAGAAGAAGAACAAGGGAGGGAGATAAAGGTAAAGGTAAAAGATGATAGATTGATTTGTTCGATTGTGTGTTCTTTCAATCGGCCGTCACCTCTCATCTATTTATGAGGCGGCTGGACTTCCCGCACAAGAAAAGGACTAAAAATTCCGTCCAAAACATTAAAAACCCTAACTTAACTCGGACAGGAATCTTTGGTAATTTCCCGGACCAACTCGGTCTCACCGATTGGTTCATTTCGGTCCCACCGAGTGAACTTTGCCAAATCTCTGTATCCTTCTGTAATTTCTCGGATCAACTCGGTCTCACCGATTGGTTTGCTTCGGTCCTACCGAGTCAACATTGCCAACTCTCTGGTAAATTTTCGGACCAACTCGGTCTCACCGATCAAATCAACTCGGTCGGTCCGAAATGACTCTGCAGCTTCTGTTTCTGACCTTGTTTTGCCTCCACAGGTTGCATACGATCTCGAATTAAGATGCTTTTTATATCAAAATCTACCGTTTCGACGAGACGCACAACTTTCGTGTTGAAACATTTTCCATCAGAGGCCATCTTGATTAAGTTTTATGCTTTTCTTTACTCTGGTGTCAACATGAACATCTCCGAACTTGTCATAGCTTTTGCATCGGAGCTCCGTTTTGGACCATCTATATATTTATTCCCATCGGCTTGAAGAGAGTCATCCAATGGTGACATGAAATCATGAATTTGACATCATCTCATTATAGCCTCAAGTTACTCTTTGCGACCATGCCATTTTCGAGCGTCAACAAGCACAACATACTCACCGGTCAGCTCCACGCCTTCGCCCCTGCACCTCCTTCTCTCCTCGTTGTTGAGCGGCAGGTTACAAATCGGATGGATCGGCTGCCGGAGTAGCACGGGCCGACTGACGAACCGACAGTGGGTTGCAAAAATTCCCCCCTAGTCGAAGCGCCCATCTCGAAATCGAAGGTATTGCTCTGCATCGATAGCCCCTGATTTGATGATTTGTATTTTTTGCAACGCAATTTTATTTGTAAATCATCCAACAGCCAATTACTCATTCCTATTTATGTTCCTGGTCTGCCTAGTATTGTGGTGTTCATGTGTTGATGGAGTCATAATTAGATAACGCATAGCCATGTACGCTACAATCGTGCCTATTCCTCTTTCAATATTCAGTGCTTCTAACGGAGTTGACAAATGTTGAGAAAAAAATTCTTTTATTGCTTCTGTATACAGGGCTTCCAAAAATATGTAACCGCAGTTGGCAGCAAATCTTTTCTTGTTTTATTTTTCAAAATTGCGTGCTTCCACCAAACACTAATAATGCACCCTTTGCATTATTTTATAGCTTCATACCTGTGTGCTTCTACATTGTACTCATTTTGCACTATCATCTACAAAATTGCTCTTCCATGCCTTCATCTTATAATGGTTTATAATAGGTCTAGTTTGTATGGTGGCAACACAAACAAACCGATGCTCATAATGGTACCGTGCCTTCAACTTATATTGTTTGATATCTCTATGTGCATATATTGCTTTATTCCCTTCTTCGGGGCTGATTTCAGTCTGTACAATATGTAGTGGATCACTAAATCATCAAGAATATATGTGTATTTGGATTGTGCATATATTGATCTTTTTTCTTTCAAATATCCATGCTTCAAAGTACTGGTTATGTATTGAGAGCACTATTTTTATGCTTCTTATCTATTGCGCTTCTATACTGTAATACATATGCTTCTTCGGTCCATAGAGTATGCTTCCATTAGTGAATAACAACCGGTTGAATAGCACCAAATAAGCGTCTTCTTGTTAATCATGCTTCCTTGATTTTTACTATATGCTTCTCATGTAGACATGTAGTGCCGCAACAGAACAATGTTTCGTGAACATTAAATTTGGGCACCCAAATCTTGCCTATCAAGCATGTAGATTTCTCATGTCAAAATTCTATTATTTTAGTGTGCGATAGCATCAAATCATTTATTTGTGTTAGCCATGCTTTCTACCTTATGAGTTCTCACATGTGTTTCTATGCCAATGAGGGGGCGCTAGGGGATTGACGCTGGATGCATCTACTTCAGAGATGACGTGTCCAATTCATCACAAAGACCCACATGGCTCAAACGTCCGGTCTATCAGGGTATACAACCTCAAGGATGGCACAATGAAGATCAAAGCGCTCGGGCAAAGGCACCTCAACTTGTACCCATTGGCGCCGTGGACAACACCCTCCATCACATGTTGGCTAATTAGTGAAATTTGACACATGAAAGCAATTTTACTTCACCTTGAAACACTCTGCATTTGACAACAACATTTCTTTCTTTCTTTGCAAACAAATCGTTCATTTGAATTAGAAGCATGTGTAATTATGACTCCATTTGACAGTAGCATTTTCATTCTTTCTTTGCAAACAAACCCTTCATTTGAATTAGAGCCATGTGTAATTATGACTGGAATTATCTATCTCTTTAGTGGAAGCAACATAATACTTGCGTGGAAGCAATTCTCTAGTAGATGGAAGCAAGATTGTGATCCTTCTCAAACATGTGGAATCTTTCCTTTTTGATGGAAGCAGGTTTAAACCAATTCTCTAGTTTATATAAGAAATAGACCGATGCTTTTGAAACAAAATATCACATTACAAAGGACATCAACTTTCAAATAAATCGAAGCAGACATCATTTTCCATAGAAGCAAATTCTCCAATGAGTGAAACATAAATTAATTTGTTGTGAACTGATAGACAACATTAAAAAAAGGGTAGATGCACGTATTTGTTGCACCGGACACAAAATTCAAAAAAGAAGTTGCACCAGACAAAAATTTTGCTTCGTAAGGAAGCAAGCTGCCAGATTTTATTTGTTTCCTAAAAAAAGGCTAAAACCAAGGACCAATGCATATCATAATGAAGCAAGTTGTCAGATTTGATTTGTTTCCTTCAAATCGAAATCAGTTTCCTAAAACTCAGCAACCGTGAGAGCATCTCCAGCCGTTCGGCCCTTCAGGGCGCTAAAAAAGAGCGGTCTAGGGGTGAACCGGCGCTAGTTCGGCCCCTGGGGGCGACCTAGTTCCCAGTCACACCCCCAGGCGCCGCCTCCAGGACGCGAAAAATTCGAACTTGGTCATTCCTGCTCACAAAAGACGCCACAAGTCGGGCGATCACAAGCCACAGTTCGGCGTACAAAAAATAGAGCGGCAGAAGTTCGCGTGCGCAACGCATCACTCGGCGCGGTGTCGGAGCTTCTTCTGCGCTGGGCGGTGTCGGCGCGGCTTCGGTGGTGCCGGGCGTCGTGGAGGCATCATCATGCGGGCATGGCGGCGGCGTCGGCGTGGGCGTCGGCATCGGCGGCCTTGTCGAGGGAAGCTGGTTCAGGATGAGGCCGCGCTCCGCCAAGTACCACGCCTTGACCGCCTCGTCAGTGCTCTGGAGCATGTCCGTCCCGCCCAGCAGGAAAGCCAGGTCGGTGTTTCTCTTCTTCGCAGCGACGTTCATCCGGAGCAGGTCGAGCTTAACGGCGCTGCTCGACATCAACGCCGACCACCGCGCCTCGGTCTTCTCTTCATGAAGGACGGCCCGGGCCTGCGCGTCGGCGCGGCAGTGCTCGATGGACTCCTGCACTCGAGCGGTGGCCGCGTCGGCGTATTTCCCCTTCTTGGCACCTTTGTTTCCGTCCGGCCGCCCTTTCGATGCGCCAGGAGTCGGCGCGTCCGGCTTGTAGGTCTCCTTGGCCATGTCGAGGGTGCGCCGGACTTCCGCCCACTTCTCGCACTTGTCAATGCGCTTGTAAACGTGGAGGTACTTGAATTTGGCGTCGCTATTGCTCTGCCGGTACAGGGCGAACATGCGCAGCAACTGCGCAGAGGAACAAACAGTTGGCGCGCGTACACGACGAAGAGAGGCGGGAGACTGGCGTGGCATACCTGATCCTCAACGCATCACTCGGCGGGCTCTGCCCCAGGCGTCGGCTCCTCCTCCTCCTCCTCCTCCTCGTCGTCATCGTCCTCCTCCTGCTCCTCCTGCTCGTCCTCGTCGTAGACGTAGCTGAGCTCGCCGTCCATGCCTCCGCTGAGATCCACCACCTCGTCCTGGGTGATGAACCCGGGAGACGCGCGGCCGCAGCCAAACCTGCCGCGATGATGTCGTCCATGTCGGCCTCGGTCTCGTCGGTGTCGCCGAGGTGCGAGAAGGGCAGCGGGCCATGGCGCAGCGGGGGCGTCGGGGAGGAAGCGTAGGCGGGCGTCGAGTAGTTGTATGAAGGGTACTGCACACCGGCGAAGGCGGGCGCTGGGCCGGGTGTCCATGGGGGAAGGTGACGTTTGGGTTGAACCCACCGTGCATGTCCCCGTTAGCGTAGCCCGGCGAGGGCGATCCCCATGGCTGCGGAGAGCCGACGCCTTGCTGGCCCCAGGGCGCGTACTGGGCGTGGCTGCCGGGTGGATTCATCATCCCCGATGAGGCCTCGGCTTGGTCCGCGGCAGCCGCAGCCGCACGTGCCGCGTTTTGCGGGCCTTCTTGGCGATGGCCCTGTTCCGCCGGTCGGCGGTGACAGCCTCCCGTCGCTGAACTTCCGCCCTCCACTCGGTATTTGGCATGCCCGGTGGCTTGGACGGCAGCGCCCTTGGCTTCCTCTGCTTCGGCTGGGCGACGGAGGCGGTCGCGGTTGCCGCCACGCGGGGGACGACGTACTTCTTCGGTGGCATGGCGGCCGACTGGGAGGCGAGCGAGAGGGAGATTGGCGGGAGGAAGGAAGAGAATGTGAGGGAAGTTGGGGAAAAGCGAGAAGAAAAGACGGGAAGAGGCAGTCGACCCGCCGACAGGGCGGACCCACATGCCCTTTTCGCTTGTGCCGGCGCCCCAGGCGCCCCCCAGGGCGCCGGGTTCAGCCTGGGTCCACCGGCACCAGTTTCGGCCCAGGCCGGTGATAAACGGGCTTCTGGGGGCGTGACTGGGCCGTTTTTTCGGCGCCGGCGTGGCAAAAACGCCTGGGGAGGTCCTGTTGGGGGCACGACTGAAGATGCTCTGAGTGCTTTTCGGAAGCAATCAAACCTCAACATACGTCAATTGGCTTATGTTTTGGAAACTCCATATTAATTGTATTTTTTTTGGAAACTCCCTAATGGGGTAGGAAGCATGCAATGGTGCTTCATCCACCATCCATACAGACTTATATCTAATGGCCATGGAGTGGTCTGATGGGATGATAGGGATCAGTAGTCTAATCCCTAGCGGTTCCCTTCATTAAATAAAGGCACCTAAACCCAGTCTAAATCTAAGGCGGGGCATGTCCTTGAGTCTTTGTTGTTCCCGTCCGTGCCCATGTCATGCGACCATGTCCGTGCCCATGTCATGCAACCATGTGTATGTCGTCTGGGCCCACGTTGGGCAACCATGTGTATGCCCGGCGGTCGGCTGAGCTCCGCCCATGTCATGCGGCCATGTTTATGTCATCTGTGCCCATGTCATGCGACCATGTGTATGTCATCTGTGCCCATGTCGGGCAGCCATGTGTATGTCTGGCGGACGGCTAAGCCCTCAGAGTGTAGGTGCGGTCGTTAGTGAGGAAGAGTAGGATATGGTACATGAACCGGCTCACGGGACTAGAGGCCGTGCCGCCTCATGCCCTACTCCTCGCCAGAGTCCGTTGCCGGTGGGCGTGAGGTCGATGATGGACGTGGACAGGGCTGCACGCTCGCTATGCCATCGGTGACATGGAGGATACGCAGCTACTAACGTTCTTGTCTGTGATCTCATGCGCTGCTTGGGTCGCCTTCGCGTCCGGTTGCGCCGTGACCACATTGCGAGTGGCTTGAGCACCACTGCCTCCTCGCTCACGTGTTCACTGTTGATTTGGCCTTTCGCCTACCAGTGCTACACGGGGAGGGAGAGGTTGTACTACTACTCCTACGCCTGCCGGAACGCTGACAACCACTTCAAGCAGGAAAGGGCACAGGCGAGGGAGAGGTTTTGGATCCGCCTCGTAGAGCGCCCGCTGCTCGGCGATGAAGTTGGGGTTCTCCGCGGCCATGGGCACCATGGCCTCCTCCCTCACGCGTTTGCTTTTGATTTGGCCTTCTGCCAGCCAGTGCTGCACGAGGAGGGAGAGGTTGTACCACTGCTCCTCCTACATCCGTCGGAACGCCGACAACCGCTTAGAGCAGGAAAGGGCACAGGCGAGGGAGAGGTTTTGGGTGGATCCAGGTTGTCAGACGCGTGTGTGGCAGCTGCCTGAATGCCTGTAGAGCCCTCTCCTTTGTTTGCTTCCGGTTTATGAGTAAACTGACGTCTAGACTGGTCTGTGGACGGATGGGTACCGTGTTGGACGATAAAACACGTGCGAACCACACGGTCCATATGGTTGCGGGTTATTTGAGGGTCAGCGTTGAAGATGCCCTTACATAGCTCATTGAATTATTAATTGTAGTTACAAACTGAAAGGTGCTAGTTGATCATAAGAATTCCAGTGAAGAAAATAGGGTGCATCTAATGGTTAAAAGTTTTTAGAGAAAAGGCATGAGCCCGACTTTATAGATAAAGCCACCAGGTAGTGCTCCAAACGAACCAACCGAACCAGCAAACACGACCACGTACCAAACAAGGGCACAACCATAGTTTAGAGTAAGAGGTACAGGGCACCTAGGCCACTATCATGGCACGTAGGCCGGAGAAAGATAAAATGACCTAGCCAACAACTAGTCAAAAGGGACACGAATGCGACTATGCAACATGCTCCTGCTTGGATAAAGAAGACGCCGAGGCCCAAATTTTAGATCGCAGAAGGTCGAGAGCATCCCGTTCATCTAGCTTAGTCAATGGTCTCCGTTGCTGCAGGAACATACAAGATTTAAATAAGCAATCAACAGGTTTAGTAGGAAAAACATGCTCGATAGTAAACTTGTTTCTGGTAGCCCACAAGGTCCAACATATCGTCCCAACTCCTACCCAGAAAACTCTCTTTGTGACCCCCACCAAAGAGTTAGTAAGGACCCAAAACACAAAGAAAGAAGATGGGTCCCAAGACACCTGGAGCCATGACCCGACACAACTCCAAATCAACTTGGCCAAAACACAATGAAAAAAATATATGATTCATGTCCTCCAGGGTGCCACGGAGGGCGCAGAACTCTGAGCCCGGGCCATTCCTCTTACGAATTTGGTCTGCCGCGGGAAGAAGGCCTTTGAAAGTTTGCCACAGAAAGATCTTCACTTTAGGGGGAATATGAGCCCTCCAAATTGTGGTAAATCTGTTAGTGGGGGTGCCACCAATAAGCTTAGAATATAAAGACTTGACCAAAAAGTGACCAGAAGAAGTATGAGGCCAGACCATCGTGTCCGCGGTCTCCGAGATCATAGGGAAGAAGGCAGTAAGCCGTTGCCAATCTTCTAACTCTGCAGGAGATAGTGAGCACCGGAAGGCTAAGTCCCAATTATTGGCCGAGAGCTCCGTGATGGAGATATTCGGGTTAGTGTAGTAGGATAAAAGCTTAGGGAAGATCACAGAGAGCAGTGAGTCTCCACATCACCAGTCGAGCCAAAAACGAATGGAAGTCTCGTTCCCCACTAGAAACTTAACGTGAGTCTGAAAAAGAGGTCAGACCTTGATAAGATCTTTCCAAAACTGCGAGCCTCTACAAGGAGAGGAGAACATGCACTACTAGGGAAAACCCTAGTAGTAGCGCGGGTTTTGAGGCTATCAGCAGCGCGGGCAGCCGCGCTACCAATAAGGTGCTACAGCTAACTATTAGTAGTAGCGCGGTTTGCACCCGCGCTACTACTGTTGACTATATCAGCAACGCTTTTCCAGAACACACTACTATTAGTTAGTTGTAGCGCTTTCCTAGCCCTGCGCTACTGATATGTGTTTCATCATGTTTCCTCGGTTCCTACCTAGTTTCCTACCCAGTTTCAGTTTCAATAAACTGCAATTTCCAGATACTAGGTACTACTAGATATCAATTTCATAAAGCATGATAGGTACTAGGTAGTACTACCTCCGTTCCAAATTACTCGTTGTGGTTTTAGTTCAAATTTGAACTAAAACCACGACGTGTAATTTGGAACTGAAGGAGTACTATATAACAATTTCATATATAGTCAACATGCATCCTCAAGCAGTACAAGGTGATATCGATGACGATCATCATATATAGTTCTAGATGATATCGTTCTACATGATATCGACGATGATCATCATATGTAGTTCTAGATGATATAGCCACACACACATATGTAGTTCTAAGTGATATCAACGACGATCATCATCCTGAAGCCTAGGCGGTGGGTGTTCCTGATAGTAATTAGGATGGCCTGTCCAACACGATGATTCTTGCCAACGAGGAATCTCTTCCACCCAACCGAGTTTAAGTGTGTGCGACCGTCTGTGTCCATGCGGTAAGTACAGGTGGTGATGGAGCCCCTTGCGGTAAGGCGTAGTCCAGCTGAGGCTTCTTCATCAGGCTCGATACCACAACTCACAGATAGGTTCTTTGGCAATTTCTGAATAAGAAAAACATATCAATTAATAAATAGCCTCGCACATACTCTTGCAAATACTATTAAGTATAGATTTCTACACTATCAAAAGACACAGTACTACACATTTGTACTAATTAAGCATGAATTCTACTAATAAGTATATATGGATTATCTACACTATTAATAGTTCCTTGGATTCTACACTAATAAGCATGTGATCAGACTCTACACTAAAGCATATCATCGACTAGATTCCACAAAGCATATCATTGGACTCTACACTAAGCATATCATCGGATTCACTAAGCATATTGATATGTCTCCAACGTATCTATAATTTTTTATTGTTCCATGCTATATTATATTCTGTTTTGGACATTATTGGGCTTTATTATACACTTTTATATTATTTTTGGGACTAACCTATTAACCGG
Source organism: Triticum monococcum (assembly GCA_034509565.1). Lineage (NCBI taxonomy): Eukaryota > Viridiplantae > Streptophyta > Magnoliopsida > Poales > Poaceae > Triticum > Triticum monococcum. The sequence goes on along the minus strand of CM067843.1, from coordinate 391,849,352 downwards.
AGGCCCAACCCAGAATTGATGTTTTTTTGTCTATTTCAGAGTTTCGTAGAAAAAGAATATCAAATGGAGTCCAAACGGAATGAAACCTTCGGGAACGTGATTTTTGGAACAAACGTGATCCACAGGACTTGGACCCTACGTCAAGAAAGCAACCAAGAAGGCACGAGGTAGGGGGCGCGCCTACCCCCCCAGGCGCGCCCTCCACCCTTGTGGGGCCCACGTTGCTCCACCAACGTACTTCTTCCTCCTATATATACATACGTACCCCCAAACTACCAGATACGGAGCCAAAACCCTAATTCCACCGCTGCAACCTTCTGTACCCGTGAGATCCCATCTTGGGGCCTTTTTCGGAGCTCCGCCGGAGGGGGCATCGATCACGGAGGGCTTCTACATCAACACCATAGCCTCTCCGATGACGTGTGAGTAGTTTACCTCAGACCTTCGGGTCCATAGTTATTAGCTAGATGGCTTCTTCTCTCTTTTTGGATCTCAATACAATGTTCTCCCCCTCTCTTGTGGAGATCTATTCGATGTAATCTTCTTTTGCGGTGTGTTTGTTGAGACCGATGAGTTGTGGGTTTATGATCAAGTTTATCTATGAACAATATTTGAATCTTCTCTGAATTCTTTTATGTATGATTGGTTATCTTTGCAAGTATCTTCGAATTATCAGTTTGGTTTGGCCTACTAGATTGATCTTTCTTGCAATGGGAGAAGTGCTTAGCTTTGGGTTCAATCTTGCGGTGTCCTTTCCCAGTGACAGTAGGGGTAGCAAGGCATGCATTGTATTGTGGCCATCGAGGATAACAAGATGGGGTTTATATCATATTGCATGAGTTTATCCCTCTACATCATGTCATCTTGCTTAAAGCGTTACTCTGTTCTTTTGAACTTAATACTCTAGATGCATGCTGGATAGCGGTCGATGTGTGGAGTAATAGTAGCAGATGTAGGCAGGAGTCGGTCTACTTGTCTCGGACGGGATGCCTATATACATGATCATACCTAGATATTCTCATAACTATGCTCAATTCTGTCAATTGCTCAATAGTAATTTGTTTGCCCACCGTAATACTTATGCTCTCGAGAGAAGCCACTAGTGAAACCTATGCCCCCCGGGTCTATTTTCTATCATATTAATCTTCCATCAACAAGCTATTTCTTGCACCATTTTTATTTTGCTTTATTTACTTTGCATCTTTATCATAAAAATACCAAAAATATTATCTTATCATATCTATCAGATCTCACTTTTATAAGTGACCGTGAAGGGATTGACAACCCCTTTATTGCGTTGGCTGCGAGGATTTTATTTGTTTGTGTAGGTGCGAGGGACTCGTGCGTGGCCTCCTACTGGATTGATACCTTGGTTCTCAAAAACTGAGGGAAATACTTACGCTGCTTTGCTGCATCACCGTTTCCTCTTCAAGGGAAACCAACGCAGTGCTCAAGAGGTAGCACATATCATCGGATAATTTGTATTTGTAAGTATAACAATAAAGCATATATATATATATATCATAAAATTACTACAGTCAGTATAACATACCATTTCATGCCGATCGACCATGGTACTTGTCAGGCAGGTCACGAATGGCACCCCGACAAAGTCATCACGTGGCGGAATTATGTCCCATAGGTTGCACACCTCCTCCTCGCTCAGCCTCATTCTTTGAGCTATGATGGCTTCATGAAGTGGGTTCTCATCATCTTCATCGAGTGGGTCCTCATTATCTTCATCATCTTCGTCATCTTCATCATCTTCGTCATCTTCATCATCTTCCACCAGGTTGATATAAATGACAGCCAACTTGGTTCTTTCTACTCTGAAGGACAAGCTGATCAACTCACCACTAGTAAGACACATGCGGGCGAGGAAACGGGCCCATCCATCTCCTCCAATCTGCGACATATTGCGTCCTTTCTCGACCTCCATAGTGTACGGCCCCCCAGGAGCCTCAAATGTCACAGTGTCTCCTATCAGCTTGTTGAATTTCAACCACACATTGCATGGGACGATCTGTGTAAAAAAAGCAAAATGACACAATGCAGTAATGCCAACACTAAAAATAATATAGTTGTTACATTTCATCTAATTTCTTACCACCACATGACGAAAGCTCGGCCGGAAGTAGATTCCGAACAGCTTGCCGGTTGCAAGGCTACTGGTGCACCTTGACTTGCATAGTTGACATGGTGGTGGTGGTGGTGGCGCCATTTTCCTAAAGCAATATGAGCAAAGGATTAACGATCCACTTCATAGGAAAGAAAAACAGTAGCATGTGATATTTTTGGTTCTTCCGCGAGAAGCAATTTGATGGACAATTATAATCCTAAGATCTAGTAACATATTAGATGACAAGGTACCACCTACCAAAGCATTTCGGTGGCACCTGTTGCCGAAAAAACTTTTCACAAATATCTACCAAATCAGGGTACCACCTACCAAGACATTTCATCTAATTTGGCCCCTATTTGCCTAAGATAATTGATTAAAAAACAAGTGGCAAATTTAACTAAATTGGCACATACATTTTGCCAAAAAATAACTTATTACAGAAAAACAAAAGCATCTAGCTATCCATGTACAGAAAAATAACAATAAAATGGTGCATACTAAATCAACTAGCCTACTAAATCTACTAGCATACTAAATCAACTAAATCAAAATGTTCTAAATCAACTAGCCTACTAAATAAACTAAATCAAAATGTTCTAAATCAACTAAATCAACTAGCCTACTAAATCAACTAAATAAAAATGTTCTAAATCAACTAAATCAACTATCCTACTAAATTAACTAAATCATATCAACTAAATCAAAATGTTGCATATGAACTAGCCTACTAAATCAAAATGCAGCAGGGAGGAGGGAGAAGGAGGGGCGACTCGAGGAGGGAGAAGCGAGTAGGACGGAGGAGGAAGGCGGAGCGAGGAGGGGCCGGCCGGCGGCGAGTGGAGGGAGGACGGAGGAGGAAGGCGGAGCAAGGAGGGGCCGTCCAGCGGCAAGTGGAGGGAGGACAGAGGAGGAGGCCGGTATCGAGTCCAGCGAGGAGGAGGAGGAGGTGATGGCGGCGCACAGGGAGGAGGGGCAACGGGGGAGGACCGGCGGGGGGGGGGGGGGGGGTTGAGGGGGAGATCAAGTGAGTGTGAGTGTGCGTGGATCGAATAGAGGAGAGTGGGGGGGGGGGATGGAATGGCTCAGCAGTAGCGTGCTATAGAGAAAGGTGCAACTGCTAAACGACCTAGCACTAGCGCCTTTCACAAAGAACACGCTACTGCTATGTGTCAGCATGTAAAAATAGACATAAAAAATACATTGATCATCAATGATCATCAACGAAGACAAAGTGCTTGTGGAAGTTTGAGAAGTAACATATTTAAGGTGGTAGAAACTCTCTTCATGGAGCGAGGTGGGACTATTTTTTTAGTAAACTTAGCAGTAGCGGTTATTGTGGAAATGCTCTACTGCTATGATCCGTAGCAGTAGCGCTCTTCGTATTAACGCGCTGCTGCTAGAACTAGCCTCGCGGCGGCGCGCTGCTAGTAAGATTCTGTGTATAGGCTTTTCCCTAGTAGTGATGGGGATGGAGAAAGGGAAGTACTTCTCTTTAAGGATAGAGAACCACAAAGATTCAGCTCCCGTGGTCATAATTTTCCACCACCATTTAATCAAGGGGCATTTATTCATAATAGCAGTGTTGATGATGCCCAACCCTCTGAGGTTTTTGGGTCTACACATTAGTTTCCACATGACTAGTCTGTACTTGCATCTATTATCTGCCGCATCCCAAAAGAAAGCACCCCGATGCTTATCAAAGTCAGCGTGCATATGAGCAGATAGTAAGTAGAAACCCATGATGAACATTGGTAAGGAAGAAAAACAATCGTTAATAGTGCCACTTTCCCAGCACTCATATTATATCTGCCCCCTCCCCAAGGGAGCACCCTGTTACCAACCTTAGCGACAATAGGGGCAAACTCTTTGGCATATAGCATGTGCGGGGAGATCGAGAGGCCTAAATATTTGAAGGGGAAGGATCCCAGGTTACAATTGAGAAGGTGGGACACCCTTAAGGCCTACGCGTCGTCAACACCAGTGACCATGACCTCACTCTTAGAGAAGTTAATTTTGAGGTCCGACAAGGCTTCAAAAAAAGTAGGATGAACTTAAGGTGAGTGATGCAAGAGTCATTTAATTCTACCATAATGATAGTATCATCCGCATATTGAAGGTGTGTGACCCCTTCCGGAATGAGATGTGAAATAACATGAGAGATGTGGTCGTGAAAAGCAACTCTGGAGAGAATACGAGACAGTGCGTCCGCAACAAAATTGATCAAGATAGGAGATGTGGGGTCACCTTGTCATAGGCCCCTGCCATTGGAGAAGAAGTCACTGACCTGACCATTAACAGAAACCACAGTGTGGCCCCTCGAGACCAACTACATGATCATGTGCACATAAGCCCCATAGAAACCTTTGGCCAGAAGGACCGTTCTTAGGAAAGGCCAGCTCACTGAGTCGTATGCCTTTTCAAAATCCAGTTTTAAAATCACCGCCTTAGACTTACGAACTTTGAGGTCATGAACGATCTCGTGCAAGCATAGAATATCATCTAGGATGAAACGACCTTTGATAAACGCCGACTGGAAAGGGCTAATAGTTCTGTGGGCTATGGGAGATAAATGGGTGGCAAAGCTGTAGGATTGAAAGTAGGTCTAGAGGGGGGTGATTAGACTACTTGACCAAATAAACATCTTGCCTTTTCCCAATTTTAAGTCTTGGCAGATTTTAACAACTTAGCACAAGTCAAGCAATCAAACTACACATGCAATTCTAAGAGTGTAGCAGCAGAAAGTAAACATTGCATATGAAGGTAAAGGGAAGGGTTTGGAGAAGGCAAACGCAATGTAGACACGGGGATTTTTGGCGTGGTTCCGATAGGTGGTGCTATCGTACATCCACATTGATGGAGACTTCAACCCACAAAGGGTAACGGTTGTGCGAGTCCATGGAGGGCTCCACCCACGAAGGGTCCACGAAGAAGCAACCTTGTCTATCCCACCATGGCTATCGCCCACGAAGGACTTGCCTCGGGTAGATATTCTTGAAGTAGGCGATCTTCTTTCCCTTTACAAACTGCTTGGTTCAAATCCATAATCTTGTCGGAGGCTCCCAAGTGACATCTAGCCAATCTAGGAGACACCACTCTCCAAAAGGTAATAGATGGTGTGTTGATGATGAACTCCTTGCTCTTGTGCTTCAAATGATAGCCTCCCCAACACTCAACTCTCTCTCTCTCATAGATTTGGCTATGGAGGAAAGATGATTTGAGTGGAAAGTAACTTGGAGAAGGCTAGAGATCAAGATTCCCGTGGTTGGATTGGAATGTCTTGGTCTAAACACATGACTAGGTGGTTCTCTCTCAGAAAATGAGTAGTGGAGGTGTACGCACGTTCCGATGGCTCTCTCTTGAATAGAGAAGGGGGTGGAGGGGTATATATAGCCTCCACACAAAATCCAACCGTTACACACATTTGACCCAGCTCCGTCAGACCGAATAAGAGAACTCGGTGAGACCGATTCAGTTCAAAATGTGAATGTTAGGAATCTCGGTGGGACCGATATGATCAACTCGGTGGGACCGATGTGCTAGGGTTAGGGAAAAACCTCATCTCGGTGTGACCGATTGCATGAACTCAGTGAGACCAATTTCAGCAATGAGTTTACAGAGCATTGGTCAGGCAAACTCAGTGGGAACGATCGCTCATGTCGGTAAGACCGAACCGTTATGAAGGGAAACAAAGAGTTTGCAGTGTGAACTTAGTACCGGTCGCTCACTTCGGTAAGATCGAAATGTTACAAAGGGAAACAAAGAGTTTGCAATGCCATCTCGGTGAGGACGATATACCTATTGTTGAGACCGAACTTATTAGGGTTTCTGGCTGTGGCTATGTGAAAAGAACTCGGTGGCGCTGGATAGATCAAATCGGTGGGGCCAAGACTTAGGTTTTGGACATATTTGGAAGTGAGAAAGTGGTTGAGGGTTTTGGAGCATATCACTAAGCATTTTGACCAAGTAGACCATAAAGCAACACCTCATCCGCTTTTAATAGTATTGGCTTTCCTATGGACTCAATGTGATCTTGGATCACTAAAACAAAAATGAAGAGTCTTGAGCTTTAGCCAATCTTTGTCCTTAGCATTTTGAGGGGTCCACATATCTAGTCCATGCCATGCCAATCATTGAACTTTATAAAATATTTAACTTGAATGGATATTAGTTCAATGAGCCATATGTTGTTATGGATTACCAAAACCATCCGAAGATTAGTTGCACTTTCAATCTCCCCCTTTTTGGTAATTGATGACAACATATAGATCAAAGCTTCGACAAATGATAATATGAATGAAATACATCATCACTTTGGGAAGTATGTGATAAGCAAGAGCTCCCCCCTAAATTTGTGCATTATTTAAAATTTGCTTTTGAATGCAAATGCACAACATATTAGGATCATGGGTCACTCTTCCATGTCACATACATCTTGGTGGAGTGCTCAAAATGATAAGATATAAATAACATGCACTCATCACCAAGGGAAACATGGTTGATCATACACAAGTAATGGAGATAACCATTCAAGCACACATTAAAGGATAGTATGATCAAACACATGATCATAAAAGTATCTCAAGAGCAAGCACAAATAGTAGCATAGGAATCAAATGAGAAATCGATCAAATAAAATAAAGTAGCAAGAGAGGCAACAAAAAGGAAAAACACACACACTCTCTCTCTCTCTCTCGAAGCCTAATGATCTATACACTTTCTCCCCCTTTGGAAACAAGTTACCAAAAAGCTTGAAAATGCATAGTGTTATGTGGCCCTCTATGCATGATCTCTGGTGTGCGTAGATAGCATGGAGAGGAGTCCGTTTGCAAAAGTTTCTGATGATGTCTGAGGAGCTGGAGGAGTTGCAACTGGAGGTGCAACAGTGGCAGTTGCTGCAGGTGCTGAAGTAGTAGCTCTAGAATGTCTGACAACTGGCACAACTATAGACCTTTGTGCCCTTGGCACTCTCTGAAAAGCATCAGTGGTCAGTCTGTCACTCCTGTCCTCAACCTTTTCCTAGAGCTTCTCAACAGTGGTCTTGATCTCGGTGACCTTCACATCTAGATCATGAAGTTTTGTCTCAAAGATCCTCTCAAGACTCTATTGATTTCGAGTCAGGGTGGCTAGTCCTTTCTAAATTCTCACTGTGGCCTCAAGCAGATAACTAAGTTGATCTTGCTTGGTTTTGAGCATCACTTGTGAAGCATATGACACACTAGCTCCCCTTGCTGCTTTAGCAGCCTTTGCTCTTTTTCTTCTCTTGGGCTTCTACTGAAGTAGGATGTGATGCATCCATGAAAAACCTTGTTGTCCTAAAATTCTGGCCTCAGGGGAAGATGCTCTTTGTCCAGAAGATATGTCTTTGTCCCCATCTTGGAATTGATCAATACTTGAATGTGAGGGGCATATCCACATGATCTCTTTTGATCAACTGTTGTTCTCTTCACTGTTTCAACAATCAAGCTCATCACTTTGAACTTTTGTGGCACATCAAACAAATGAAGCAAGTTGATTGAGTGACCATGGATCATCCTATGATCTCTTGACTTGGCCAACAGAGTGTGCCTCAGTATAGTGTTCATCGTGGTTAGACCTGACAACAGATAGTAGATGGATCCAAACTTGTGCGTCTCCAGGGCTTTATGAGGAATTGGCTTATACATGTTTTCCATGGAGTTGTGTTCCTTTCTGGGCTTGGCATACACATCTATGTCATCTTCCTCTTCCTTAGGGGCATTGATCAACTTGTCCCATTCTGCAATTGATGATTGATATATTGTGCCTTCTGTCATCTAGACAATCTTGCCATCTGGATAGAAATGAGCAGTTGAATAGAACTGCATAATCATTTCATCATTCCATTTAGTCAGCTTTTGACCAACAAAAGTGTCAACATCGTTCATTCTGAAACTTTCATGAACTCCTGGAAAGTAATCCTCATTTTCATCAATGTACTTCCAGTCAACCCACTTCATGTCACAGACAATAGGTTTCTTGTACAACAAGACCATCTCATAGAAATCTTGCTGTTCTATGGTGTGAAAGTGATAATCAACATCAATTCTTCTCCTTGTAGCATATGGATTAGTCTGTCTCCAAAATCTAAGACCTGCATCCTTCCTTTCCTTCATGTTCTCAGCAACTGATGATCATCATTATGATCAGGAATCTTGGGCTTCAATTTTCTGAGCACTTGCCGCTCCTCATACTCTTGAACTTCAGGCACTGGAGCCTTGTTCTTCTCAGCAGCAGGGATGTTCCTGGTGGATCTCTTGGGTGAAGTAGACTTGGAGGCATCAGCTTGAGTTGGAGGCTTGGGAGCTGTCTTGGGCTTAGATGGAGCAGCCCCAGACTTGATAGCATCTCCCATGATCTTCTATGACTTTGGAGGTGGTGCAGCTGGCTCTTCCTCCGCATCTTGATCTGGATCCTTCATCATAGATGATCTGCCAATAAATCTGGCCATAGTCTTCTTTACTCTTTCCTTTCTCTTCTTTCCTCCAGCAGCCTCTTCCTCTCTTGGTTCTAGAGTGAACTCCATGGTTTCTTGAGTTGAGGCTTTGACTTTTGACATAGGAACTCTCTTAGCAAGAGCCTTCTTATGCATTCCAGGCTTGATGGAAGTAGCAGCAACTTGCTCCTTCTTGAGCACTTTCTTCTTTGAGGTCACCTCCTCATGAACAACAAAGTCCTCATCTTTAGATTATGAGGTTTTCTTCTTCCTTTACCTAGTAGAAGCCTTAGGCAAATTGCTTGGTGTGCTTCTTCTACCTTCATCATAGCTGCTTGAGGGATTAGTGCCCTCACTGAGATTCACCTGCTCCTCTAACCTGTTCTGATTGTCCCTTCCTTCTAACATCTCTGAAACTGACCCTGTGAATAGATAGGTATAGGTAGAGTGGATGAGCATCACAAAGCATAGCTAATTTTGCAAAAAGTTGACACAAAAACTTAATTTTAGTTTTCTACAGAAAGCATTTCAGAGCTACCGATATGACAAACTCGGTGACACCGAAGCACAATCAGAGTCTAAACATGCAGTTTTGGTCAGAGCAAAATGCAGTTCGGTGACTCTAAGATGCTAGGGTTTCACAAAGAAAGTGAACTCAGTCACACCGATTTGTACACTTCAGTCAGACCGACTAGCTAGTACAAGTGCAATGGCCTGAGCCAAATCGGTGAGACCGAAATCTTCAGATCAGTCGGCCAGAGATGAGTTCGGCGGAAATCTAACCATAACTTTTTGCATCAAATCTATTCTAGAGGAAGTTTTTGGTGGATAGATTTATCTCAATCATGGCAAGAAACCAGGCATTGATCTTTGTGCAAGAACAGACTTAAAGAAAGCACAAAGAGATCGAGTTCGTACCCTAACTTGGCGACGAACTCGCAACGGTGACAACGACGGTGGAGACGAGCACGGGAGGACGCTGGTGATGATGGAGATGATCCGAAGACTAGGAGGGCGGCAGAGCTGGGTAAGCGCGGTTGGGTGTTTGAAGAAATTTCCAAAATTCAACCCGCGGAGTATATATACCCAATCACTGTCGGTGTGACCAAGTGGAACGACTTGGTGGCACCGAGATGCAGAATCGCAAGCAGTTACTGCAACTCGGTGAGATTGAACTATTCTAACCGGTTGCACCGAGGTGGGACCGAAGGGAAAGGATCGGCCAGGCCTAAAGCCATTAAGAGGTTTTGGAAGTTTAAGCCCTTGACAGATCGGTGGATCCGAGTACTCCTCACCCGGAGGGTCCGAATTCGACTTGTTCAAACTTTGTGATGTAGCATGAATTGAGTTTGAGACGAGAAAAGCATAGATATCTAGAGGGAGTTCTTAGGCATTCTTGTCCATCCATTTGGCAAAAGAAAAGACCAAACAATCAAAGAAACAAATGGATGGCCTCGAATGGATAAAATTATGCAATCAACATGCTCACACAATTAGATAGCAAATGAAATATGTGGCAAAGCATGCACAAACACTCTAGCATGTATCAAGCAATTGGCGATGACTAGGTCATCTATATATGAGTATATTGACTGAGGAGTCAAATGAGAACATTTGATCATAGGTCATACTCATTGTTTAAGCACAAGCGGGGTTACCACTTTTACATAAAGCACTGTTGTGTTCACATGATTAGAGTTGATTTAGCTCAATTCTTAGAGCAATTCTCCCCCCTAGATGTGATATCCCCCCTAGGAGGGATGAAATAACCTTGGGTTTTGTCAATGATGACTTCATGTATATGTTGAAGATGTGGATGCTCAATGTTGATGTAGATCATTTGGAGCAATCCATTGGAGTGAGTTGCACTTTCAATACCTACACGGGTTAGTCCCACAAGGAACATGCAAGAATATCCATAGACATAGAGTGAAATACACATATGATGATGTCCATGAAAGCATTAGGTTACCTTGTCCCTTGTCTTACCAACAAGAGGGTTTGTCACTCCTTGAACTAGTGCAAGATATGAAAGTTGATTGCACTTGTCCTCGCCAAAATGAATATGAGTGAAGTATGTTGGCGGAGTCACCCTCAAGAACTCTCTAGATCTTCTTCTTTGGAACCCACATCAACTTGATGGGGATCCTTGGAGTTGTAGTCGTACTTGATGAAGTAGAACTTGATGTAGTCTTGGGAACCCACTTGACCAAGGCCTTTGGAGCTTCTTCAAATGAATCAATCTCTACTTGAAGCTTGTCCTTGCCTTTTAGCTTGTGGTCTTGTGGTGGAAGATCATCTTGAGCTTGTGTTCCCTTGAAAGAAGTGGGGTCATACTTATCTTGTTGAGGAACAAACTTCGTCTTGGGTTATTGATCTTCTTCCCACTCAACTCCATTGGCATTGAACTTGCGTTCAAAACCAACACCTTGATTCTTCTGGTGCCTTCCTTGCTTGCGTACAATTTCCTCAAATTGCTTACTTTTGGCAAGGCTTTGGTAAACACCTTTCTCTATAATTCCCTTCAATAAGCTATTTTCTTGCTCAAGTGTAACTTGTCTAAGAGAATCATTAGTGGAATCAAGAGAACTACTAGAAGCAACAATATTGGATTTAGCATGATTATTGTTACTACTAGAAGAAGAATCTTTCTTGCTCTTGTTGCTAGATTTTACTTGTGGCATGTAAGTAGGCAAGAGTAAATGCCTGGCAATGTAAGAAGAACTTTCCTTACAAAGACCATCATTGATTGCTTTTAAGAAACCATGCTCTTGCTCTAGATTGAGATTTTCAAAGCGTAGCTTCTCATGAGTCTTTAAAAGCTCTCGATGATCCTCTAAGGTAGTTTCATGAGCTAACTTAAGAGTCTTTAGTTATTTAGTTAGATGATCAATCTCCTTCTTATCATTGTCATTCATTTCATCCTGATTAGCATGATTAATAGCAATTTCATCATAGTTTTCATTACTAGTGTTGTCAATAAGTAAATAATCATCACCTAGCAAGTCATCTTCATCACTATTGAAATCAACATATTCGGGGTGTGATACCTTGGGGCCTTTAGACATGAAGCGTCTTCCAATCCCTTCATTTGGCGAGTCAAATATGTCATAGGAGTTGGATGGCACAAGTGCAAGATAGGCAACACCTTCATCTTGAGTATATCCGGAGTCGGAGTGATAGCTTCTCTCAGAGTAGTTGTCGGAGTCGGAACCGGATACCCATTCACCAACATGAGCTTGATGTCTTCGTATTGTGGAGCTCTTTGATGACTTGTCCTTCCTTTTTGAATCCTTGCTTCTACGAGAGGGTCTTCGTTCATAATGATCATCTCTACTCCTTCTCTCTCTTGGTGGTGATTCCTCTCTTTTACTTCTCCTTTTAGGTGAGTCTTCTCTTCTTTTGCAGGGAGCCGTACACTCACTAGAGTAGTGTCCAGGTCTTCCACAATTGTAGCAATTGCAATCACAACTAGAAGATCTTTTGTCATTGTAGGACCTTGACTTGGAACTTCTCTCTTTGTTTATACTCTTGTAGAACTTGTTGAAGTTCTTCACCATTAAGCTCAATTCTTCATTGAAGACTTGTTTATCACTTGATGTTGTAGGAGCATCACATGAAGCTTTGTAAGCACCACTATACTCGTTGTGAATCTCTTCCTTATCCTTGAGTGACATCTCATGAGCAACAATTCTACCAATGACGTCCGTTAGCTTGAGATCTTTGTAATTGGGCATCATTTGGATCAATGTGCACACGGTGTCATATTTTCCATCCATGGCTCTTAGGATCTTCTTGATGATGAATCTGTCGATCATCTCTTCGCTTCCTAAGCCGGCAATCTCATTTGTGATGGAGCAAGCCTAGAGTACATTTCAGCGACTCCTTCACCATCCTTCATTTTGAACTTGTCAAGTTGACTTTGAAGCACATCCAATTTGGATTCCTTGACGGACTCGGTCATGCATATCAACCAAAGTATCCCAAATTTCCTTTGCATTCTCCAGACAACTATTTTGTTGAATTCTTCGGGGCACAATCCGTTGAAAAGAATATCGCAAGCTTGAGCATTGTATTGCAGCATCTTGAATTCTTTCGCGGACGCTTCACGATCCAGTTCTCTTCCATCCTCGAAGTATTCACCTTGCAAACCAATAAACACAATAGCCCAAATGGCGGGGTTATGACCAAGAATATGCATTTTCATCTTATGCTTCGAACTAGCAAAATTAGTACCATCAAAGTAAGGATCTCTACGGTGGTAATTTCCCTCACGAGACGCCATACTCTCCTAGGTTGTGAAACCAAGGCTATGGAAATCAAGGCAAATGGAGACCAAAGCTCTGATACCACTTGTAGGATCGAAAGTAGGTTTAGAGGGGGGGGGGTGATTAGACTAGTTGACCAAATAAAAATCTAGCATTTTCCCAATTTTAACTCTTGGAAGATTTTAGCAACTTAGCACAAGTTAAGCAATCAACCTACACATGCAATTCTAAGAGTGTAGCAGCGGAAAGTAAAACATTGCATGTGAAGGTAAAGGGAAGGGTTTGGAGATGGCAAACACAATGTAGACATGAACATTTTTGGTATGGTTTCGATAGGTGGTGCACAATGGTGGAGACTTCAACCCACGAAGGGTGACGGTTGCGCGAGTCCACGGAGGGCTCCACCCACGAAAGGTCCACGAAGAAGCAACCTTGTCTATCCCACCATGGCCATCGCCCGCGAAGGACTTGCCTCACTCTGGTAGATCTTCATGAAGTAGGCGATCTCCTTGCCCTTACAAACTCCTTGGTTCAACTCCACAATCTTGTCGGAGGCTCCCAAGTGACACCTAACCAATCTAGGAGACACCACTCTCCAAAAGATAATAGTTGGTGTGTCGATGATGAACTCCTTGCTCTTGTGCTTCAAATGATAGTCTCCCCAACACTTAACTCTCTCACAGATTTGGCTATGGTGGAAAGATATTTTGAGTGGAAAGCAACTCGGGGAAGGCTAGAGATCAAGATTCTTATGGTTGGATTGGAATGTATTGATCGAAACACATGAGTAGGTGGTTCTCTCTCAGAAAATGAGTAGTGGAAGTGTAGGCATGTTCTGATGGCTCTCTCTTGAATAGAGAAGGGGTGGAGGGGTATATATAGCCTCCACACAAAATCCAACCGTTACACACATTTGACCCAACTCGGTCAGACCGAATAAGAAACTCGGTGAGACCGATTTACTTCAAAATGTGAATGTTAGGAATCTCAGTGGGACCGATATGATCAACTCAGTGGGACTGATGTGCTAGGGTTAGGGCAAAACCTCATCTCGGTGTGGTTGATTGCATGAACTCGGTGAGACCGATTTCAGCAATGAGTTAACAGAGAATTTGTCTGGCAAACTCAGTGGGACCGATCGCTCATTTCAGTAAGACCGAAATGTTACGAAGGGAAACAGAGAGTTTGCATTGCAAACTCGGTGGGACCGACCGCTCACTTCGGTAAGACCGAAACATGACGAAGGGAAACAAAGAGTTTGCAACGCCATCTCGGTGAGGCCGAGATACCTATCCGTGAGACCAAACTGATTAGGGTTTCTGGCTGTGCTATGTCAAAAGAATTCGGTGGCGCCGGATAGATCAAATCGGTGGGGCCGAGTTTGACTTTAGGTTTTGGACATATTTGGAAGTGAGAAAGTGGTTGAGGGTTTTGGAGCATATCACTAAGAATTTTGAGCAAGTAGACCATTGATACGTCTCCAACGTATCTATATTTTTTGATTGTTCCGTGCTATTCTATTATCAACCTTGGATGTCTTATATGCTATTTATATGATTTTTGGGACTAACCTATTAACCTAGAGCCAGAGCCAGATTCTCTTTTTTCCTTGTTTTTGAGTATCACAGAAAAGGAAAACCAAACGGAGTCCAATTGACCTGAAATTTCACGGAGATCATTTTTGGATTAGAAGAAGCCCACGGAGTACTAGAGATGGGCCAGAAGAGTCCCGAGGCCACCACAAGGCTGGGGGGCGCGCCCCCTACCTCATGACCGCCTCGAGGATCCCCCTGACTTGTTCTCGACTCCAACACCTCTTATATAATCCCAAACTTCCAGAAAGAAACCTAGATCGGGAGTTCCACCGCCACAAGCCTCTGTAGCCACCGGAAACCAATCTAGACCCGTTCCGGCACCCTGCCGGAGGGGGGGGGGGAATCCCTCTCCGGTGGCCATCTTCATCATCCCGGCGCTCTCCATGACAAGGAAGGAGTAGTTCACCCTTGGGGCTGAGGGTATGTACCAGTAGCTATGTGTTTGATCTCTCTCTCTCTCTCTCTCTCGTGTTCTTGATTCGGCATGATCTTGATGTATCGTGAGCTTTGCTATTATAGTTGGATCTTATGATGTTTCTCCCCCTCTACTCTCTTGTGATGGATTGAGTTTTCCCTTTGAAGTTATCTTATCGGATTGAGTCTTTAAGGATTTGAGAAAACTTGACATATGTCTTGCATGTACTTATCTGTGGTGACAATGGGATATCACGTGATCCACTTGATGTATGTTTTGGTGATCAACTTGCGAGTTCCGTGATCTCGTGAACTTATGCATAGGGGTTGGCACATGTTTTCGTCTTGACTCTCCGGTAGAAACTTTGGGGCACTCTTTGAAGTTCTTTGTGTTGGTTGAATAGATGAATCTCAGATTGTGTGATGCATATCATATAATAATACCCATGGATACTTGAGGTGACATTGGATTATCTAGGTGACATTAGGTTTTCGGTCGATTGGTGTCTTAAGGTGTTATTCTAGTAGGAACTCTATGATAGATCGAACGGAAAGAATAGCTTCGTGTTATTTTACTACAGACTCCTGAATAGATCGATCAGAAATAATAACTTCAAGGTGGTTTCGTACCCTACAATAATCTCTTCGTTTGTTCTCCTCTATTAGTGACTCTGGAGTGACTCTTTGTTGCATGTTGAGGTATATTTATATGATCCAATTATGTTATTATTGTTGAGAGAACTTGCACTAGTGAAAGTATGAACCCTAGGCCTTCTTTCAACGCATTGCAATACCGTTTTATCTCACTTTTGTCATTAGTTACCTTGCTTTTTTTTTTATATTTTTAGATTACAGAAACCTATATCTACCATCATTATTACACTTGTATCACCATCTCTTCGCCGAACTAGTGCATCTATACAGTTTACCATTGTATTGGGTGTGTTGCGGACACAAGAGACTCTTTGTTATTTGGTTGCAGGGTTGTTTGAGAGAGACCACTTCATCCTACGCCTCCCACGGATTGGTAAACCTTAGGACATCCGCTTGAGGGAAATTTGCTACTGTCCTACAAAACTCTGCACTTGGAGGCCCAACAACGTCTACAAGAAGAAGGTTGTGTAGTAGACATCAAGCTCTTTTCTGGCGCCGTTGCCGGGGAGGTTAGTGCTTGAAGCTATATCTTTAGATCTTGCAATCGAATCTTTTCGTTTCTTGTTTTATCACTATTTTAGTCTATAAAAGAAAACTAAAAAATGGAATTAAGGTTGCCTCATATGCTTCATCTTTTTAATATCTTTCGTGAAAATAAGGATTCCGATAATTGTGCCCAAGTGCTAGAAGAAGAATGTATTAAAATGCTTGGCACTAAATCTTTGGATGATGAGCATGATTGCAATGTTGTTAGTATGAATTCTTTGAATACCCATGATGCTAATGATACGCAAAGCCACAAGCTTGGGGATGCTATTTTTGATGAAGATGATATTTTTTGTTCCCCAAGTTTTGATGAGAAAATTTATTATGATGATAGCATGCCTCCTATTTATGATGATTATATTGATGAAATTGGATTTGGAGAGGTCATGACTTTATTTAGTAGTGATTCCACTATCTTGGAAGAGGTTTCAATCGATTATGATGAGAACAAAGTTGCTACTTATGATAATTATTGTGATGATACTTATGCCATAAAAAGTAGTGATGATTATATTTATAAAACTTGTCATGATTATGATTACCCTTTTTCTGAATTTTATTCTTTCAATGTGGAAACAATGTATAGTATTCGAGTTTCTTATGATACTCTCACTATTCGGAATGAGAAGAATTTTGCTTATGTGGAGAGTAGTAATTTTTTTTGCTTGTATATCATGAAAAGAATGCTTTATTTGATGGTTACATTGTTGAATTAATTCATGATGATACTAAAAATTATTATGAGGGAGGAACATATGCTTGTAGGAATTGCAATAATATCAAGTTTCCTCTCTATGTGCTTAAAGTTATGAAGTTATGCTTGTTTTGCCTTCCTATGCTAGTTGATTATTGTTCCCATAAGTTGTTTTTCACAAAATCCCTATGCATAGGAAGTGGGTTATACTTAAATGTGCTAGTAATATTCTTCATGATGCTCTCTTTATGTTTCAATTCTTATCTTTTATGTGAGCATCATTGAAATCATCATGCCTAGCTTGGGGCGTTAAACGTTAGCACTTGTTGGGGGGCAACCCAATTTTTATTTTTGTTCCTTGATTTTTGTTCCTGTTTAGTAATAAATACTTCATCTAGACTCTGTTTAGATGTGGTTTTATGTTTTAATTAGTGTTTGTGCCAAGTAGAACCTTTGGGAAGACTTGAGTGAAGTCTTTGTGATCTTGTTGTAAAAACCAGAAACTTTAGCGCTCATGAGATTAGCTACCATTTTTACTGGAGAGTGCTATTAAGTTGATTCTTTTTTAAGATGATTAATGCACAAATTCCTCAAGTCCACCAATTTATTTCAGAATTGTTTGAGTTCCATAAATATACGTTTGATACAGATTACTACAGACTGTTCTATTTTTGACAGATTCTGTTTTCTACGTGTTGTTTGCTTATTTTGATGAATCTATGAGTAGTATCGGAGGGTATGAACCATAGAGAAGTTGGAATACAGTAGATATTACACCAATTTGAATTTATAATGAGTTCACAACAGTACCTAAGTGGTGATTTATTTTCTTATACTAACGGAGCTTACGAGTTTTCTGTTAAGTTTTGTGTTGTGAAGTTTTCAAGTTTTGGGTAAAGATTTGATGGACTATGGAATAAGGAGTGGCAAGATCCTAAGCTTGGGGATTCCCAAGGCACCCCAAGGTAATATTCAAGGACAAACCAAGAGCCTAATCTTGGGGATGCCCCGAATGGCATCCCCTCTTTCGTCTTCGTTCATCGGTAACTTCACTTGGAGCTATATTTTTATTCACCACATGATATGTGTTCTGCTTGGAGCGTCATTTTATTTTATTTTGTTTTGCTTGATGCTTGAATAATACACCAAGATCTGAAATTCTTAAATGTTAGGGAGTCTTCACATAATTGCATAATTATTCAACTACTCATGGATCTTCACTTATATCTTTCGGAGTAGTTTGTCATTTGCTCTAATGCTTCACTTATATCCTTTTAGAGCACGACGGTGGTTTTATTTTGAAGAAATAGATGAACCCTCATGCTTCACTTATATTATTTTGAGAGTTTTAAGCAACATGATAATTTGCTTAGGTTATGAATTTAGTCCTAATATGATGGGCATCCAAGAGGGATATAATAAAAACTTTCATATAGAGTGCATTGAATACTAGGAGAAGTTTGATACTTGATGATTGTTTTGAGATACGAAGATGGTGATATTAGAGTCATGCTAGTTGAGTAGTTGTGAATTTGAGAGATACTTGTGTTAAAGTTTGTGATTCCCGTAGCATGCACGTATGGTGAACTGTTATGTGTTGAAGTCGGAGCATGATATATTTTTTGATTGTCTTCCTTATGAGTGGCGGTCAGGGACGAGCGATAGTCTTTTCTTACCAATCTATCCCCCTAGGAGCATGCGCATAGAACTTTGTTTCGATAACTAATAGATTTTTGCAAGAAGTATGTGAGTTCTTTATGACTAATGTTTAGTCCATAGATTATACGCACTCTCACCCTTCCACCATTGCTAGCCTCTCTAGTACCGCGCAACTTTCGCCGGTACCATAAACCCACCATACCTACCTATCATGGCATTTCCATAGCCATTCCGAGATATATTGCCATGCAACTTTCCACCGTTCCGTTTGTTATGAGACGCCCCATCATTGTCATATTGCTTTGCGTGATCATGTAGTTGACATCGTATTTGTGTCAAAGCCACCGTTCATAATTCTTTCATACATGTCACTCATGAGTCATTGCACATCCCGGCACACCACTGGAGGCGTTCATATAGAGTCATATTTTGTTCTATGTATCGAGTTGTAATTCTTGAGTTGTAAGTAAATAAAAGTGTGATGGTCATCATTATTAGAGCATTGTCCCATGTGAGGAAAGGATGATGGAGACTATGATTCCCCCACAAGTCGGGATGAGACTCCGGACAAAAAATAAAAAAAGAGAAAAAGAGGCCATAAGAAAGAGAAGGCCCAAAAAAAAACAAAAACAATGAGAGAAAAATAGAGAAGGGGCAATGCTACTATCCTTTTACCACACTCGTGCTTCAATGTAGCACCATGATCTTCATCATAGAGAGTCTCCTATGTTGTCACTTTCATACTAGTGGGAATCTTTCATTATAGAACTTGGCTTGTATATTCCAATGATGGGCTTCCTCAAAATGCCCTAGGTATTCGTGAGCAAGCGATTTGGATGCACACCCACTTAGTTCCTTTTTGAGCTTTCATACACTTATAGCTCTAGTGCATCTGTTGCATGGCAATCCCTACTCACTCACATTGATATCTATTTATGGGCATCTCCATAGCCCGTTGATACGCCTAGTTGATGTGAGACTATCTTCTCCTTTTTGCCTTCTCCACAACCACCATTCTATTCCACCTATAGTGCTATGTCCATGGCTCACGCTCATGTATTGCGTGAAGATTGAAAAAGATTGAGAACATCAAAAGTATGAAACAATTGCTTGGCTTGTCATCGGGGTTGTGCATGATTTAAATATTTTGTGTGATGAAGATAGAGCATAGCTAGACTATATGATTTTGTAGGGATAGCTTTCTTTGGCCATGTTATTTTGAGAAGACATGATTACTTTGTTAGTATGCTTGAAGTATTATTATTTTTATGTCAATATTAAACTTTTGTCTTGAATCTTATGGATCTGAATATTCATGCCACAATTAAGAGAATTATAGGGATAAATATGTTAGGTAGCATTCCACATCAAAAATTCTATTTTTATCATTTACCTACTTGAGGACGAGCAGGAATTAAGCTTGGGAATGCTTGATATGTCTCCAACGTATCTATAATTTTTGATTGTTCCATGCTATTATATTATCAACCTTGGATGTTTTATATGCTATTTTATATGATTTTTGGGACTAACCTATTAACCTAGAGCCCAGTGCCAGTTTCTGTTTTCCCTCTTTTTTGAGTATCGCAGAAAAGGAAAACCAAACGGAGTCCAGTTGACCTGAAATTTCATGGAGATCATTTTTGGACCAGAAGAAGCCCATGGAGTACCGGAGATGGGCCAGAAGAGTCCCGAGGCCACCACGAGGGTGGGCGGGGGGGGGGGGGGGGGAGGGGCTACCCCCCTGGGCGCACCCCCTACCTTGTGGCCGCCTCGGGGACCCTCCTGACTTGTTCCCGACTCGAACACCTCTTATATAACCCCAAACTTCCAGAAAGAAACCTCGATCAGGAGTTCCGCCACCGCAAGCCTCTGTAGCCACCGAAAACCAATCAAGAACCGTTCCGGCACCCTGCTGGAGGGGGGGATCCCTCTCCCATGGCCATCTTCATCATCCCGGCGCTCTCCATGATGAGGAGGGAGTAGTTCACCCTCGGGGCTGAGGGTATGTACCAGTAGCTATGTGTTTGATCTCTCTCTCTCTCTCTCTCTCTCTCTCTCTCTCTCGTGTTCTTGATTCAACACGATCTTGATGTATCGCGAGCTTTGCTATTATAGTTGGATCTTATGATGTTTCTCCCCCTCTACTCTCTTGTGATGGATTGAGTTTTCCCTTTGAAGTTATCTTATTGGATTGAGTCTTTAAGGATTTGAGAACACTTGATGTATGTATTGCATGTGCTTATCTGTGGTGACAATGGGATATCACATGATCCACTTGATGTATGTTTTGGTAATCAACTTGCGAGTTCCGTGGCCTCGTTAACTTATGCATAGGGGTTGGCACATGTTTTCGTCTTGACTCTCCAGTAGAAACTTTGGGGCACTCTTTGAAGTTCTTTCTGTTGGTTGAATAGATGAATCTGAGATTGTGTGATGTATATCGTATAATCATACCCACGGATACTTGAGGTGACATTGGAGTATCTAGGTGACATTAGGGTTTTGGTTGATTTGTGTCTTAAGGTGTTATTCTAGTACGAACTCTATGATAGATCGAACGGAAATAATAGCTTTGTGTTATTTTACTACGGACTCTTGAATAGATCGATCAGAAAGTATAACTTTGAGGTGGTTTTGTGCCCTACAATAATCTCTTTGTTTGTTCTCTGCTATTAGTGACTTTGGAGTGACTCTTTGTTGCACGTTGAGGGATATTTATATGATCCAATTATGTTATTATTGTTGAGAGAACTCGCACTAGTGAAAGTATGAACCCTAGGCCTTGTTTCAACGCATTGAATACCGTTTTCGCTCACTTTTGTCATTAGTTACCTTGCTGTTTTTATATTTTTCAGATTACAAAAACCTATATCTACCATCATTATTGCACTTGTATCACCATCTCTTCGCCGAACTAGTGCATCTATACAATTTACCATTGTATTGGGTGTGTTGGGGACACAAGAGACTCTTTGTTATTTGGTTGCATGGTTGTTTAAGAGAGACCATCTTCATCCTACGCCTCCCACAGATTGATAAACCTTATGTCATCCACTTGAGGGAAATTTGCTACTGTCCTACAAACCTCTGCACTTGGAGGCCCAACAACGTCTACAAGAAGAAGGTTGTGTAGTAGACATCAACCATAAAGCAACACCTCATCCCCTTTTAATAGTATTGGCTTTTGTATGGATTAAATGTGATATTGGATCACTAAAAGGAAAATGAAGAGTCTTGAGCTTTAACCAATCTTTGTCCTTAGCATTTTGAGGGGTCCACATCTCTAGTCCATGCCCTGCCAATCATTGAACTTCCTGAAATATTTAACTTGAATGGATTAGTTCAATGAGCCATATGTTGTTATGAATTACCAAAACCACCCGGGGATTAGTTGTACTTTCAAAAGCCCTTCGCCGTGAACTTAGCAAAATTGTTAATGAGAGCAATCGGCCTAAACTGGGAAATCAACTCAACTCCCTTTACTTTAGGAATAGGGTTAATGATAGCATAGTTGAGACGAAAGATATCAACTGTCCCCAGACAGAAGCCTTGAATAATCTTACACACCAGCAAGTGTAGTTGGGGCCAAAACTTCTTGAAGAAGGGAATGGAATAACCATCAGGGCCTGAGGCCGCATTGTGGTTAGCCGAGTTAATGACATCCCAAATCTCAGCGTCAGACATAGGTAGCATTAAGGCATCATTTTCAGTGTTTGAAATCATATAAGGGGAATCCCATATGGAGGGGGATATGGTAAGCCCCTGACTCCTACTTAGCACCCAGGAGGGAGGAGAAGAAATCCACTACATGGGACATGATAAGAGATTGGTCTGAGGTCCTCACTCTGTTTATGAGCAGGCTATCAATAGAACATCTTCTTCTTCTTCTTCTACCATTAGCGATGGCAAAGAAGTAAGCAGTTGGGGAGTCACATTTAAGAGTCCAGTTCAGGGTACCACGCTGACGCCAATAAATCTCCGCCTGCTGATGCAACTGCATCAGGGCAGCTTCGGAGTTATAATGGACTGACCACTCACCCTCCGAGAGGCCAGTCCCGTCAGCCACGAGGTCCAAACCTGCAATCTGGGCCTCTAAGGATGTTTTCTCTCGGCGAGCCTCCGCGGCTCTGTTACGAGACCAACCTCGGAGAAACTTGCGGATCTCGTAGGAGCACTTGTGCCAGTCATCCATGGGACCGAAGGATAGGTGAAAAGATGAGAGCAGCCCTGATATCTTGATAGCCAGCATGTCTATGAAACCATCAACTAAAAGCCAAGAAGCATCGAATTGGGAGCGAGAAGACACCACAGAGCAATCAAGGACAGCATCTAGAATCAGGGGGGCATGGTCCGACCCAACAATCGCTTTAGCTTTCAAGGAAGCACGAGGGAATAAGGAATACCAGTTCTAACAGATGAAGCCCCAATCCAACACCAACCGAACCGGACTGGTCTGATGATTACTCCAAGTAAAACGCGCTCCCACCCGAGGGAGTTCACGCAAAGCACAGTCACATATGACCATTAAACACATTAGCAAGGGGCCAAGAGAAATTACAATTGTTCTTATCAGAGGGAGTGCGCAAAAGGTTGAAGTCCTCTCCCACCACAATAGGCAATGTACATGCCTCAATTTTAGTAGAAATTTCGTCAAGAAAGATAGAGGTTAAGGAATGATCCACTGGGCCATAAACTACCATAATTTCCCATAGGGTGTTAAGCCATCGATGGTGGACAATAGTGCTAGCCCAAAAGATACCATGGTCAAAAGCAATAAAATCAAACATGTCCCATTTGGTGCCAATAAGGATGCCCCCAGAATGACCCGAGGCTAGCAAAGAGTTCCAATCAAATCTATCCATACTAGGCATGATATCAATCTTATGCAATACAGGGTTAAATCTTCCTACAAGGATGATCTCTTAAGATGGATTTATTTTCTGCCCCCTTGAGGCATTGTATTGTAATCTTTCTTTTCTTCTCCTTTTTAGTTTAGTTTGGTTTGATTACCTCTTGTAATCCCTATAATGTACCCATTCCCTCCCTTTTTAATAAAGCTTTTGATATGCCGTGGGGGTGTTGCCCCATAGTTCCCAGTCGAAAAAACCACATAAAGTTCATTGGGAGAGAAGGATTCCTGGATGGTTTCAACCAGCCTAAAATATCAATGTTCTCTCCTTGTACCACATCTCTAATCTGGTCTTGGCGCCCCTAGCTTCAAAACCTCTAATATTCCAGAAAAGAACTTTCATTTGAAAGCGAGATTCTTAATGCGAAGGCTAGACCTACACGGGGCAACACAGGATTTAGATCGTTTTGAAGGGCCCCGTTTGGATGGAAGGGGGCGAGACTGGCCACAACTAGCATCATTAACCACCTCCTCAACCGGCTCAGCAGCAGCCACCTTAGCCGCAACAACCTCTTTGGCCTTTGCAATGGCCGCTTGGGCCAACTCGTTGGCCCAAATGATGGGCAGAATAGACCAAGGAGACCCAAAACTAGGCTCAAGGGAGACACCCACATCAGATAAAATGTGTAAAAAATGCTCATCAGAGAGGGAAGGTAAAACTAGCCGGACCGGGGAGGAGGGAGGAGGAGAACTGGGCACCGTACCTGAGGGAGGGAGGTCCTTGGCCGCCGCCTGGCGCTCCGCCCGCAACGCCACCGGCTCTCCATAGTCCCGAACCCGATGACCTTTGTGAGACATGGAAGCAGGCGAATGGAAGATGGGGGAGCAAGCCACAGGAGTTGCCGACGCAGGCCCGGTGCCAGAAACCGAGCCAATGTCCTTGTCCAGACGCCTGCATAGGCCCGTTGTCGGTGTCAAAACCGGAGGATCTCGGGTAGGGGGTCCCAAACTGTGCGTCTAAGGCGGATGGTAACAGGAGGCGGGGGACACAATGTTTACCCAGGTTCGGGCCCTCCCGATGGAGGTAATACCCTACTTCCTGCTTGATTGATCTTGATGATATGAGTATTACAAGAGTTGATCTACCACGAGATCGGAGAGGCTAAACCCTAGAAGCTAGCCTATGGTATGATTGTTGTTGTCCTACGGACTAAAACCCTCCGATTTATATAGACACCGGAGGGGCTAGGGTTACATAGAGTCGGTTACAAGGGAGGAGATCTACATATCCGAATCGCCAAGCTTGCCTTCCACGCAAAGGAGAGTCCCATCCGGACATGGGACGAAGTCTTCAATCTTGTATCTTCATAGTCCAACAGTCCGACCAAAGTATATAGTCCGGCTGTCCGAGGACCCCCTAATCCAGGACTCCCTCAATAGCCCCTGAACCAGGCTTCAATGACGATGATTCCGGCGCGCAGATTGTCTTCGGCATTGCAAGGCGGGTTCCTCCTCCGAATACTCCATAGAAGATTTTGAACACAAGGATAGTGTCCGGCTCTGCAAAACAAATTCCACATACCACCATAGAGAGTATAATATTTCCACAAATCTAATCTGCTGACAACTTTTCATAACGTGACATCATGCCATGGCCCCGGTTATTATTCGAAACATTTTTCTCAACCAGCTACTGAACACATTGTGAGGCGGTTTTCTTGGCACGTCTTGTCGAAGCAGAGATCGTGTCCCCTTATCACAGGATTCTCATCAATACGGGTGTGGGTAACCCAACCGCGCCATCAATCATGATGCTTGGGGAATAAGCGAGTTTTACTAGGCAAGTGGGGAGGCACACAGTTTCTTCTGCCCTTATAAAGGGGTAAGGGTTCCACCTTTTTACCCACGCCTTCTTCTCTCCTGCCCATCCATTCTTGCGCACTAGAGCTCCAGCGCCCAAGTTCGCATTTTCTCCGAAGAACCACACCAAATATGTCCGGAGCGGGAGGCAAGTGGATGGCCTCTACCGTCCGGAAGAAGGAAATCAAGAAACTTTGGGATGCCGAGTATCTAGCCCAGGAAATCGGCCACCATCTCCCGACGGCGGGACAGATCGTCCCTACCCCGGAACCCCATGAAAGGGTCGTATTCCTCCCTCATTTTATCCGTGGGCTAGGGTTTCCCCTCCACCCATTTGTTCGCGACATTCATTGTCGTGTGTGAGGCTTTTCTCCACATCCCGCCACACTTCGGCTTATGGATGAAGATCTTTTAATGTGAAGCACAAGGTAGTGGGCGGTGAGCACGCTGAGTGTGGGGGCGCTATGGTGAGCAAGATGCCCAACGTCACATGGCCAACAGGTACCTTCAATGATTCCGTCAGGGAGTGGCAACAGGAGTGGTTTTACATTACTGAGCCGCATGGCGCGAAGTGGGGCACTGCTCCTGAGTTCCGATCCGGAGCCCCTCTGCGGCTCATGTCCTGGCTCAAGAAGGGCCTGGACTGATCTTCATCCGACGAACTGCTGGCACTCCAGACGCGCGTCAAGGATATGGAAGACAAGAATATCGAACTTGTCAATGTAGTCCAGGTGATGTTAGTCCGTCGGATCCTACCTTGTCAACACCGGACTTGCAATCTATGGGAATTCGACCCGACCAAGCACCAGACCCTACGAGAGCTCTTTGGCTCCTCGCACGAAGACATCTGGAAGGTGCTTTTTAAGCCCGACAAATCATGGCCGGACTCGGCCGAGGACCACGGGTACCAACTGTCCCGCCCTGCAAGCTCGATAAGTTACCATACGTTTTATTCACATAACTCAAGGGAAATGCTTAATGTGTTTTACACAACTCTTCTAGGGCTGGACGAAGAAGGCGGGGTGGATCCAATGTCCGGCCCCGCTGCCCGAAGAACCGGCTGGCCCACTTCTGACGAAGATGTTGGACCCGGCGCCTTACAAGGTTCTGGAGAAGAAGACCGAAAAGGAGGCCAAAAGACCCAGAGCGGCCTTCGTCACCGTGCCCGACCCGCCTCCGAAGAGGACGAGGAGGAGGAAGACAAATCCCCAGTAGGGGGAAGAAAGAAGAGGACGGCCTCCATACACTTGGAGGCCAAGTCGCCTAAAAGGGGAAAAACTCTTCTTCCGGAAGAGTCCACTTTCGTCGCCGATAGCAGCCCGGCGTGGGATCCTAGGGCCCAGCCCCTAGTGCACTCGTAAGTATATAAAATCTGAACACGTTCATGTGTCCGGACCCATCATGGCATAGTATTTTAACCTGAGCCATATTTTTTGTAGTCCGACGGGGTCTAGTTCCGAACAATCCTCGTCTGAGGATTTGCTGAGCTCGGATGCTATGGAGAGCGGGGCGCCTCCGAAGGCCCCTCCCCCCGAACATGTGATCAACACCGAGGCTTCGTCCCAGAGGGACTCCGTCCAAGGAGGGGCGTAGAAACTCGTGAAGGCGGCACCTGGAGGTCAAACTGCAGGGGCCGGAGACATGGGGGAGAAGATCCCCACAGGAGTCGACAGCGGGGACCATCTTGAATACGGCCCCCAGCCAGACACAGTTTCGGAGACCAATGCGGCTCCGGAATCAAGCAGGCGCCCTTCCTCGGCTGGAGAGGGTGTCCCTGTTCCACCGACGACCTCTGTCCATCCAGAGGTGCCGGGTGCTTTATTGGCGGTGCTAAAGAGCGCCTCTGTCAGGACCCCAATTCCAAATCACATCGATCTAGCCGGTAACACCTCATATCACTTTGCGGCCTCATGCACGGTATTCCCACGGGTGTTGCCTTACCATGGCTCAGGACCGTTTGCGCCTTTTGGCTCACGTATATGATAGTGTCGCTAGTATCCATATGACAGAGAACCCGGGCCAACGTGACTAGTCGTGAACCCAAAGTGGCACTAACTTACGGGGACAGGCATACACGAATCAACATCGAGCATGTAGGTCAGCAGCGTGCGAATCCGGGCTGTAGCACTGGGCTAACAGGACTCCGGTGAACCGGGCTGTAGCAAGCTAGGCGGGACTCCGGATGTCACCGCCTGACATTTCCCCGAAGGGACAGACACAGGAACGAAGTGAATCACATCCGGCCAGTCAAGTGTTCCGGAGCAGTAGTGCTGGGCTAGCAGGACTCCGGTGAACCGGGCTATAGCGGACTACTATGGCTCATGGAAGCACAAGACTACATTTCCCCATAAGAGAGGCAACCAAGGATGAACAACTAGGTTGTCGGATCCCACACATACCAAGCATTTCAATCATACACACAATATGCTCGATATGTGTAAGTACAACATGGCATCACATCATAACTCTACGACTCAAGTATTTATTCATTAGGCTCCGAAGAGCCAGATAATACAAACATGGGTCTCATGACCCAACATTCAGAGCATACAAGTCAAAGCACATGCGGAGGCTTAACATGTCTGAGTACAAACTTCTCCAAATGAAAACGGCTGAGAAGCCTGACTATCTACCAGATCCTGCCGAGGGCACAAGATCGTAGCTGAGGTATCAAGCTAAACGTCGAAGTCCACAAGGACCTACTAGCGAGACTGGCATCTCTCTGCAAAACATAAAATAGGCAAACGTGAGTACAAATGTACCCAGCAAGACTTACATCAGAACTAGCTACATATGCATCAGTATCAACAAAGGGGGTGGTGGAGTTTGACTGCAGCAAGCCAGCTTGACTCAGTGGCTAACCTGAACTACTACTGCAAATAACTCTTTGAGGTGGAGCACACGAGTCCACATATTCACCATATCAATACACCACTATGGATCCACTCCCGTCTCCCTACGAGAACGCCATCCATAGCACTCACGCTTATCTTGCGCATTTTAGAGTATCCACTTTCACTTGTCTATGAACTATACAGGCAACCCAGAAGTCCTGTTCCGCGGACACGGCTATTCGAATAGATGATGTTAACCCTACAGGGGTGTACTTCTTCACACACGTTCTCGCCACTTACCACCATGTATACGTTGTGTATCTCGGCAACCTTCAAGCGGAAGCCTGGTGAGGGAGTCGGCCACGACCTGACTAATTGCACAAGTCTCTCGTCCAGGTTTATCGGCTATTCGGGTTCCATCCGTAAGGAGATCCGGCCGGGGTGTCGCTCACGGCCCCAGACGATGTGAGCAGGGTTCCCAAGCCCACCATCCGGGTGCCACTTGGTATACCGTGCCACTATGCATAGTCTGTCCCAAACCCACCTATACTGGGTGCCACTTGGTAGACTACTAAAACTACCTACAAACACGAGAAACTAGCTGCAACTCCTGGACAGAGATCAAGTTGATTAATAAGTCGAGAGAGCTTGGAGCGCCCGGAGCCCAATGTGTGGTAGTAGCTGTTCATGGATCACAAACAAAGAACTCAATTCCTGAGAACGGCTGCAATGAGACAACCCACCATGTAGTAGACCTGACTCAACTCTAAGCAGTAGCAGGCATGACAACAAGCATGAATAAGTAGGCACATTAGGGCTCAAACAATTCCTACTCATGCTAGTGGGTTTCATCTATTTACTATGGCAATGACAGGTCATGCAGAGGAAAGGGGTTCAACTACCGCAACATGTAACAGTTGAATCATTGTTGTCCTAATGCGGTAAAAGAGAGCAGGAGCGAGAGAGTAGGATTGTATCCAAATGAACAAGGGGTTTTTTCTTGCCCGGCACTTTTGAAGATAGCATAGTTCTTCATCGGTGTCATCGATCACATCGTCAGAACCACGTCTATCGAGAGGGGACAAACACCGGCAAACAAGGAAGAACACAATCAATGCAATGCAACAATATGATGTATGATCATGACATGGCAACATGCTGGTGTTTGGGCTAATGCATCTAGCAACCAGATTAAATAAAGTTGGTGTGAACCAAAGGTTCAAATTCAAACTCCATGTAAGGCATTTCAAATGCCATTTATTGATTTGTCCAATTCAGCGGCTATAAGTTATTCTAACATGCATGAAAATGCCATAGATGGATAGATTGGATTTTTCTGAACATTTTTCATATATAACTTATTTTATTCTGAGTTATGATTGAATTTCTATGAATTTTAGAAGTTTTGGACATTTTCTGAAATAACAAATCATTTAAGATTTATTTAAATTCCAGAAAAGGATTACTGCGTCAGCATTATCTCATGCTGACCTCAGCAGGTCAACAGGCGCCGTCCAGGTCAAACCTGACATGTGGGGTCCACACGTCAGTGACACAATTAACTAATATGGTTAATTAAAAATTAAACTAAACCTAATCTAGTTTAGTTAAGTCCTGGGCCCACATGTCAATGGCTAACCTATCTAATTATGTTAATTAACGCTAATTAATCTATCGCTTAATTAAGCAGGGGCCTTGTACACACGTCAGTGGGTCAGGGGGAAGTCAAACCCCGGTCAAACGGGGTCAAACCCGTCGGACCTGGTCCACGGATCTTCACCGGCGACGACAGAGACGATGGGGCGGCTCGGGAATGCTCTATAGGGCACCATTTTACTCGTGGTTTGCGGCTATAGCTAGCTAGCAATGCGGCGCATCTAATGGAGTGAACGTGAGGAGCTGGGGTGGCCTGAGCTAACGGCGGCGAGCTCTTTTGTGGCCGCCAGAGTTCGAACGTCGGTGGTTTTGTTGCTGCTGCGTGCTTGCGGGCGAGCGGATGCACTAGCGAGGCTCTATGGGGTGCAGGGAGAGGTTTGGACTTGCTGGGGCGACCATTTGGTCACCGGAGCTGCGTCGACGACGAGCTCAGGCGGTGGCGATTATGGTCATCGGCGAGGCAGCGACTACGGCATGCAAGCGAGGGGAAGGAAAGGGGGGTTCGGACCATGGCCTCACAGAGATTGCAGCGATGCAGACGGCGAGCTCGGAGGAGGTCCGAAGCGAGTGGGGTGGCGGAGGCGATCTCGTCGTTAGGAGGTCGAAGACGAGCTCGGTGAAGACGTTCGTGGGCCTCCGGCGGGGCGTGGCTCGGTGAGGCGGTCGAGGAAGAAGTGGTAGAGCTTCTGGGTGCGTCGGTGAGGCGTGGGGTGGCCGGTGGCCGCGGGAGAGCACGGCGGCAACCTCTGGTGCGCTCGAGAAGAGAGGGGGAGGGAGCCAGAGGAGGGGAGGAGCTGCGGGTGAGAGAGAGAGAGGTCAGGGGGCGCGTGGGGTCGTCTGGAGCAGTCCAGGGCGTCGACAGAAGCAGGAGGTGGCCAAGCGCGTGGGCGTGCGCGGCGGCCACATGCCCTCGTGCCCCCTGGCACGAGGGAGAAGACGACAGGCAGGGAGTTGGGCTGGGCCAGCCAGCTGGGCCACCTGAAAGGCAGGTAACTCTCCCTCTCTCCCTCTCTCTCTATCTCTCTCTCTCTTTACTTTATGTTTTCTATTTTGCTTTTCTGTTTTTGATTTAGTAATAATACTAAACCATTTTTTTAAAACTCTTGAGAAAATTTGTGGGTAGTTTTAAAATGTTTACTAACAACCCTCAAATGTTTTCAGAATTATTGAAGCATTTAAAATATTTATAGCCATTAAATGCTCCAATTCAAATACTTATGAGTTAATCCAAAAACCTGAAATGACCTAGGGAAAATATGCACCAATTTTTGTCAGAGGTTTTCACCAATTTAAAAAATGATGGACTTTTCCTGAAGTCACTTTGGGTTTATTGGAAGTTATTTTTTTGAGCGTATTTGAATTCATTTGGTGCTAGGGTTTGGTCAGTCCCCATTTCAAGTTTTTGAGAAATTTAAACATGATGCAATGTCAAGCAAGGCCAATGCTAGGGCTGTGACAACTCACCCCCACTAAACAAGAATCTTGTCCCGAGATTCAAGACGTGAGGTAAGAAGACTGAGGGGACACAAAGCTAACACGATCTTCGTGATCCAACTGTCCTTCTCGAAGATGTTGATTCATTGCTTCAATTTGATCTTGACGTCTTTGCTTTCGAGATCTCCATCCAACACGATGATGGCAGAAAGAAACTCTACAGGAATCGATCTCCTCGAAGATCGAGTACTCAGGATCAACTCATGGAGTGAGACGTTGAAACATCTCTTGAGCTGAGACACAAACACACCTCAGGGGGAATGGCAAGGAACTGATGACAAAGGTTCAATAGGTAGGCAACAATTCCACGCTTAATTAGATGGTGAGGGGGTTTCAAAGTAGCGAGGAGTTCTGTTGCCCATAATACCATAACGAGGCACCTTAGTGAAGGTGACTCGTAGAGCTATTCCCTTAAGTGGCAAAAAGAATTACCTTTTATACAGAGATCATTTAAACTCTCTATACCAGCCTAAGGAAATGCACAAACGATCATTTGAAGGAGTTCGAAAGGATGGCATACCCAGACTAGAATGGATGATGTGGACTACCTTGTTGAAGACAACGCAAGGGATGATTTTGCTTATGCGTGCTCTCAAAAACTTGAGCTTTTCCATATTCATCAAGGTTCTACCAACATCCGTGTCAAGGATCCTGGCAACACAACATACTACCATCATGAATAGTGATGGACGATGCAGATGAAAAGAAAGATAACACTTTCTCAGATTTCACCTTAGCGAGGCCAAGGGATCAAAATCTGAATGATCAACCGTGAGACATTTAGCACTCCGCTTCTAATGTTCTCTTTGATGTGCTAGCGTAACCCATTTATTGATATGGTTTGGTATCTAGAACATCAAGTAAAAGGTCGGACTTCGGGAACACAAAAATCCATAGGGAACAACTACTGGAATAAATTCTATGAGATCCTTATGGGGAGGTGGCCAACTTCCTCAAAAAAGATTACTACAATAACGGTTCTTCCGGCTGGTGTGTTGGCCACGACATTCACTTTACCGGGTTACAGGGAGACCAATATTATAGTTCTTGGGAAACATTCCAACCATCATATCTGCCTAAGATTCAGATCTGGTTGGTGTCAGAATAATCCAGACTCATCAAGTCTAGAAGGAAAAATGAAAGTTTGCAACACAAATCGACGATACGGCGTTGCGAGATTCTTGGGGAATAAACTACGATAGCAAGCTCCAAAACATGAGCGGGTTCTGCTACATACATGTGAACACGCTGTCCCAGACAAGCATGACCACGTAGTAGTCTCATAATAAAACACTACCGAGTTCAGGTTGGGAACCATCAACGAGGACAACGGAATCTTGTGCATGACCTAGGATAGCACAACAGCTCATTTTCCTTGAACAAGTCAACCAGTGGCTTAGTGTGCTACAGAATTCATATGGAATGAAGATGATCAGTCTAACAGACCACAGAATACTTTGCACGTGCATGGCTGACTCGGAATGATTCCAGAGGAGGTAAAACAAGTCTTCTCAAATTCATGGCGACAACTTGCATCAATTGCACAAGAATTGGAGAAAGTCACTTCTTTCATCCAAGCATATGCTTCATGAATGGGACACGAAGATAATGCTTATAGAAGTTTCCAATACTAGCTGGATGTTCAACACGAATCATGGATAGGGATGGCAATGGGTCGGGTTTGGGGCGGGTGGAGCTGGTCCAAATCCAACCCACGACCCATCTTCCTACCCTCTACCCATCCACCAAATTATCCATGGGCACAACTTGTGCCCATGCCCAAACCCACTGGATACCCACATACCCATGGAGCTCCATGGGCATAGAAAAGTCAGCATGAAGCCTTCCCAAATATCAAATCAACTCATCACCATTCACTCACAAATGACAACATAAGCTACATGCATAAGTAGGTAACAAGTAATACGATGAGTCCTTAAGTGTAACATACCAGAGGTTGATTATGTAGCATATAGCTCATGTCACAAGTTGCATATTTCCTGCCATTTCCCATTGATTTGCTCTTTCTACTGTCACTGGCATATGACCCCACATGTCATACGGGTATCCATTGGATATCCATGGAGCACAAACTATAACCATGCCCAACCCGGCTGTTCGTGGGTATCCATATCCACGGACCCATGGGCAAAAATGTGCTCCATACCCTTGCCCAACTGGGTGGGTATCCATGGGTATCCAGATCCATGGATAAAATTGCCATCCCTAATCATGGACAAGATAAAAATGTTGCTGATGGGCTCAATAACAATTCATCGAGGCTTCCCTATGATGGAATTCCACAATTATGTGAACCAGATGATAGCATTAGTCAGACCAAAAGATATAATGATGTATGCTCGAGGAATCAACCATGAGTGAGACAACATTATGAACATTATTGGTACTGATTTGATTTGGTGATAGCCCATACTCAAATCAAGTTTTGATAAGACAATAGGTCCAACAACTGATCACAGGGACCAATCAATGAAGATATCATCTTTCTTCAACTAACACGCAACACAAGGATATCCCTGTGAAACGAACTAAATTAGGTAAGCTTTTATCTTCCAACTCTCCAAGTTGTTGTTTAGCTTAACCAACTAGCTCAGGGGTATCCAACACGGATCCTTGGAGAAGGAGTGGTTTACAAGAAACCAAGTTGATCACGAACTCAACATAGCAGTCAGGTGACAACCTGGTAACACTTCCGAGAAGATATTCGGAAATTCATGAACCACCGACATGTTACTAAGCTCGAGAACAATCTTGCTTTTCAAGGCAAGACGATGTGGTCAATAGAGCAAGGGTTTGACAAAATCCTAACTCATCGATTGAAGAGTGCACCAACAGAAATGGACTAGGTAGCACGATCAGTCCTAGGATGGTGATTCAATTACCAAAACGCTAAGGATGAGAATATTGTCCTTTAACTACCAAGCAACGCAGTTGCTAGGAGTATTGATTTCAGACATCATGATTCACTTGTCGACATTCCAGTTACAACAACACGGGACCGAGGAATGAATAATGATGGATAGAAGTATCACTGCGTCAAGAATTCATAAGAGATTGTACAATTCTCATGACATTCTTGATATGAAAGAGGGTGACACTCCAAGGTAGAATAGCGCAAAAGCTGAATTGGCATTTTGATCTGTGGAATACAACTACTTTGACCCAATCCTCAAGGTGGACTAGGTACTGGAGTTTGTTTCTCCTAGTCATTCTGGAATAGAATGGCTTGACGGACCACCAGAATAATAGGCATCGATGAACACAATGCACACATACTCTTGACTACCAATTGATAGACGAAGGTCAGAAAACAACTAAAGAGGGATAACTCAAAGGAATGTATGATTTTCTGAGTTGTGGATGCATAGATTAGTATGTCGAACCAAGTTCATAGGTTTCTTCCGGATAATCCATGCGGAGAGGTAGAATTGGTAGTCACAATATAGAATGGAGAACTCATCAAGAGCACTCTAGCTGTGATCTTTTGGTTAAAAGAACTTCTGCCAAGAATGGTTCATGGTATTTGGAAGAAGGAAATACCATGAACCTCGAGGACTATCGCAAGGGTTACTAATATCTAAAGGAACTAGCAAACACTATCAACATGAAGTAAGTAGGGTGAATTTTGGGTTCAAAAACCCAGGAGTAGAATACATACTACTAAGTAGCATCACAGGATGCTTTCGAGAATAATGGCCAGAATCATCACACTGGGGATACAAAGCATTGCTAGATTACTGGGTGGTACTCTAAGATACCCTAGTGTCACAAAAATAGTTCCAACATATATATTGACGCAATGAAGTAGCTCAACACACTGGTTAGTGTGGTTAATCTGGCCCAAAGGAACATCGGGAACGGAAAGAAGGGATTTGCAAACGCATCAGACTATTTAGAAACTTGGGATGACTCAGACAGCATAAGGGCTGTAAATGCTCAAAAAAATTCCAGACATCCTGCAAAATGGTGGCATAACCACTCCACATCACAATAACAAGGTTCCGAGATCTACTAACAACACGCGCAAGTAGTAGGAACTGAATTGGGGCTTGAATCCAACAATCCTATAAGCCTACAGATTAGTAACACATGATCCTGATAGAAAGATGAGAAGCCTAGTCTTTAATCCCCGTAAAAAGAAGAGGTTGACTCAGAGCAGAAGGGCTTAAGGTAAAGGAGTAAAAAGAGCCTTACGTTCCCATCCACAATCAATTCCCTTACATAACTAAAGCATTTCTAGACACAACTTCAACCAGTTTGGCTTGGTAATCCTACAGGCAGTCAGGCTCTGATACCAAAGTTGTCAGGACCCTGATTCCAAGTCACATCGATCTAGCCGGTAACACCTCATATCACTTTGCGGCCCCACGCACGGTATTCCCACGGGTGTCTCCTTACCATGGCACGGGATCGTTTGTGCCTTTTGGCTCACGTATATGATAGTGTCGCTAGCATCCATATGACAGAGAACCCGGGCCAACATGACTAGTCGTGAACCCAAAGTGGCACTAACTTACGGGGACAGGCATACATGAATCAACATCGAGCATGTCGGTCAGCAGCGTGCGAATCCGAGCTGTAGCACTGGGCTAACAGGACTCCGGTGAACCGGGCTTTAGCAGGCTAGGCAGGACTCCGGATGTCACCGCGTGACTTTTCCCTGAAGGGATAGACACAGGAACAAAGTGAATCACATGCCGGCCAGTCAAGTGTTCCGGAGCAGTAGTGCTGGGCTAGCAGGACTCCGGTGAACCGGGCTCTAGCGGACTACTATGGCTCATGGAAGCACAAGACTACATTTCCCCATAAGAGAGGCTACCAAGGATGAACAACTAGGTTGTCGGATCCCACACATACCAAGCATTTCAATCATACACATAATATGCTCGATATGTGTAAATACAACATGGCATCACATCATAACTCTACGACTCAAGTATTTATTCATTAGGCCCCGAAGAGCCAGATAATACAAACATGGGTCTCATGACCCAACATTCAGAGCATACAAGTCAAAGCACATGCGGAAGCTTAACATGTCTGAGTACAGACTTCTACAAACGAAAAAGGCTGAGAAGCCTGACTATCTACCAGATCCTACCAAGGGCACAAGAACGTACCTGAGGTATCAAGCTAAACGTCGAAGTCCACAAGGAACTACTAGCGAGACTGACGTCTCTCCGCAAAACATAAAATAGGCAAACGTGAGTACATATGTACCCGGCAAGACTTACATCAGAACTAGCTACATATGCATTAGTATCAACAAAGGGGGTGGTGGAGTTTGACTGCAGCAAGCCAGCTTGACTCAGTGGCTAACCTGAACTACTACTGCAAATAAATCTTTGAGGTGGCGCACACGAGTCCACATATTTTAAGCGTGAGTGCTATGGGTGGCGTTCTCGTAGGGAGACGGGAGCGGATCCATAGCGGTGTATTGATATGGTGAATATGTGGACTCGTGTGCACCACCTCAAAGAGTTATTTGCAGTAGTAGTTCAGGTTAGCCACTGAGTCAAGCTGGCTTGCTGCAGTCAAACTCCACCACCCCCTTTGTTGATACTGATGCATATGTAGCTAGTTCTGATGTAAGTCTTGCTGGGTACATTTGTACTCACGTTTGCCTATTTTATGTTTTGCAGAGATACGTCAGTCTCGCTAGTAGTTCCTTGTGGACTTCGACGTTTAGCTTGATACCTTAGCTACGATCTTGTGCCCTCGGCAGGATCTGGTAGATAGTCAGGCTTCTCAGCCTTTTTCATTTGTAGAAGTCTGCACTCAGACATGTTAAGCTTCCGCATGTGCTTTGACTTGTATGCTCTGAATGTTGGGTCATGAGACCCATGTTTGTATTATCTGGCTCTTCGGAGCCTAATGAATAAATACTTGAGTCGTAGAGTTATGCTGTGATGCCATGTTGTATTTACACATATCGAGCATATTGTGTGTATGATTGAAATGCTTGGTATGTGTGGGATCCGACAACCTAGTTGTTCATCCTTGGTAGCCTGTCTTATGGGGAAATGTAGTCTTGTGCTTCCATGAGCCATAGTAGTCTGTCAGGACCCTGATTCCAAGTCACATCGATCTAGCCGGTAAAACCTCATATCACTTTGCGGCCTCACGCACGGTATTCCCACGGGTGTCGCCTTACCATGGCTCGGGACCGTTTGCGCCTTTTGGCTCACGTATATGATAGTGTCGCTAGCATCCATATGACAGAGAACCCGGGCCAACATGACTAGTCGTGAACCCAAAGTGGCACTAACTTACGGGGACAAGCATACATGAATCAACATCAAGCATGTCGGTCAGCAGCGTGCGAATCCGGGCTATAGCACTGGGCTAACAGGACTCTGGTGAACCGGGCTGTGGCAAGCTAGGCAGGACTCCAGATGTCACCACGTGACATTTCCCCGAAGGGACAGACACAGGAATGAAGTGAATCACATGCCGGCCAGTCAAGTGTTCCGGAGCAGTAGTGCTGGGCTAGCAGGACTCTGGTGAACCGGGCTGTAGCGGACTACTATGGCTCATGGAAGCACAAGA
This sequence comes from Triticum monococcum, assembly GCA_034509565.1. Classification (NCBI taxonomy): domain Eukaryota; kingdom Viridiplantae; phylum Streptophyta; class Magnoliopsida; order Poales; family Poaceae; genus Triticum; species Triticum monococcum. The sequence goes on along the minus strand of CM067843.1, from coordinate 391,811,683 downwards.
CTACATTTCCCCATAAGAGAGGCTACCAAGGATGAATGACTAGGTTGTCGGATCCCACACATACCAAGCATTTCAATCATATACACAATATGCTCGATATGTGTAAATACAACATGGCATCACAACATAACTCTACGACTCAAGTATTTATTCGTTAGGCTCCGAAGAGCCAGATAATACAAACATGGGTCTCATCACCCAACATTCAGAGCATACAAGTCAAAGCACATGCGGAAGCTTAACATGTCTGAGTACAGACTTCTACAAATGAAGAAGGCTGAGAAGCCTGACTATCTACTAGATCCTGCCGAGGGCAGAAGATCGTAGCTGAGGTATCAAGCTAAACGTCGAAGTCCACAAGGAACTACTAGCGAGACTGACGTCTCTATGCAAAACATAAAAAGAGACAAACATGAGTACAAATGTACCTAGCAAGACTTACATCAGAACTAGCTACATATGCATCAGTATCAACAAAGGGGGTGGTGGAGTTTGACTGCAGTAAGCCAGCTTGACTTAGTGGCTAACCTGAACTACTACTACAAATAACTCTTTGAGGTGGCACACACGAGTCCACATATTCACCATATCAATACACCGCTATGGATCTGCTCCCGTCTCCCTACAAGAATGCCATCCATAGCACTCACGCTTATCTTGCACATTTTAGAGTATCCACTTTCACTTTTCTATGAACTGTACAGGCAACCCAGAAGTCCTTTTCCGCGGACACGGCTATTTGAATAGATGATGTTAACCCTGCAGGGTTGTACTTCTTCACACACGCTCTCGCCAGTTACCACCATGTACACATCGTGTATCTCAGCAACCTTCAAGCGGAAGCCTGGTGAGGGAGTCGACCACGACCTGACTAATCACACAAGTCTCTCGTCCAGGTTTATCGCCTATTTGGGTTCCATCCGCAAGGAGATCCGGCCGGGGTGTTGCTCACGGCCCCAAACGATGTGAGCAGGGTTCCCAAGCCCACCATCTGGGTGCCACTTGGTACACCGTGCCACTGTGCCTAGTTTGTCCCAAGCCCACTTGTACCGGGTGCCACTTGGTAGACTACTAACACTACTTACAAACACCAGAAACTAGTTGCAACTCCTGGACAGAGATCAGGTTGATTAATAAGTTGAGAGAGCTTGGAGCGCCCGGAGCCCAATGTGTGGTAGTAACTGTTCATGGATCACAGACACAGAACTCAGTTCTTGAGAACGACTGCAATGAGACAACCCACCATGTACTCCTACATGGCCTCTCACCGCTACCTTTACCAAATCGTGTTCACACACTTAGCTCTCAACGGTAGGACATGTTCACCTCGTTCCAATTCATTCCCGATGAATCAGACCTGACTCAACTCTAAGCAGTAGCAGGCATGACAACAAGCATGAATGAGTAGGCACATCAGGGCTCAAACAATTCCTACTCATGCTAGTGGGTTTCATCTATTTACTATGGGAATGACAGGTCATGCAGAGGAAAGGGGTAAAACTACCGCAGCATGTAACAGTTGAATCGTTGTTGTCCTAATGCAGTAAAAGAGAGCAGGAGCGAGAGAGTGGGATTGTATGGGAATGAACAAGAGGGTTTTGCTTGCCTGGCACTTCTGAAGATAGCATAGTTCTTCATCGGTGTCATCAATCACATCGTCGGAACCACGTCTATCGAGAGGGGACAAACACCGGCAAACAAGGAAGAACACAATCAATGCAATGCAACAATATGATGTATGATCATGACATGGCAACATGCTGGTGTTTGGGCTAATGCATCTAGCAACCAGATTAAATGAAGTTGGTTTGAACCAAAGGTTCAAATTCAAACTCCATGTAAGGCATTTCAAATGCCATTTATTGATTTGTCCAATTCAGCGGCTATAAGTTATTCTAACATGCATGAATGTGCCACAAATGGATAGATTGGATTTTTCTAAACATTTTTCATATATAACTTATTTCATTCTAAGTTATGGTTGAATTTCTATGAATTTTAGAAGTTTTGGACTTTTTTGAAATAACAAATCATTTAAGATTTATTTAAATTCCAGAAAAAGGATTACTGCGTTAGCATTATGTCATGCTGTCCTCAGCAGGTCAACAGGCGCCGTCCAGGTCAAACCTAACATGTGGGGTCCACACGTCAGTGACACAGTTAACTAACAGGGTTAATTAAAAATTAAACTAATCCTAATCTAGTTTAGTTAAGGCCTGGGCCCACATGTCAATGGCTAACCTATCTAACTAAGTTAATTAACGCTAATTAATCTATCGCTTAATTAAGCAGGGGCCTGGCCCACATGTCAATGGGTCAGGGGGAAGTCAAACCCCGGTCAAACGGGGTCAAACCCGCCGGACCTGGTCCATGGCTCGTCGGCGGCGACGACAGAGACGACGGGGCGGCTCGGGAATGCTCTATAGGGCACCATTTTACTCGTGGTTTGCAGCTACGTCTAGCTAGCAATGCGGCACTTCTAATGGAGCGAACGGGAGGAGCTGGGGTGGCCTGAGCCGATGGCGGCGAGCTCTTTTACGGCCGCCAGAGTTCGGGCGTCGGTGGTTTTGCTACTGCGGCGTGCTAGCGGGCGAGCGGATGCACTAGCGAGGCTCTACGGGGTGCGGGGAGAGGTTTGGGCTTGCCGGGGCGACCATTTGGTCACCGGAGCTGCATCAGCGACGAGCTCAGGCGGTGGCGGTTACGGTCATCGGCGAGGCAGCGGCTACGGCATGCAAGCGAGGGGAAGGAAAGGGGGGTTCGGACCGTGGCCTCACAGAGATTGTAGCAATGCAGATGGCAAGCTCGGAGGAGGTCCGAAGCAAGCGGGGCGGCGGAAGCGATCTTGTCGTCGGAGGTCGAAGACGAGCTCGGTGAAGACGTTCGTGGGCCTCCGGCGGGGCGTGGCTCGGTGAGGCAGTCGGGGAAGAAGTGGCGGAGCTTCTAGGCGCGTCGGTGAGGCGTGGGGTGGCCGGTGGCCGCGGCAGAGCATGACGGCGACCTCTGGTGCGCTCGGGGAGAGAGGGTGAGGGAGCCAGAGGAGGAGAGGAGCTGCGGGTGTGTGAGAGAGAGAGGTCAGGGGGGCGCGTGGCGTCGTCTGGAGCAGTCCAGGGTGTCGGCAGAAGCAGGAGGTGGGCAAGCGCGTGGAGTTGGGCTGGGCCAGCTAGCTGGGCCACCTGAAAGGCCAGGTAACTCTCCCCCCCCCTCTCTCTCTCTCTCTCTCTCTCTCTCTCTCTTTACTTTATGTTTTCTATTTTGCTTTTCTGTTTTTGATTTACTAATATTAGTAAACAATTTTTTTAAAAAGTCCTGAGAAAATTTGTGGGCACTTTTAAAATGTTTACTAAGAGCCCTCAAATATTTTCAGAATTATTGAATCATTTAATATATTTATAACCATTAAATGCTCCAATTCAAATACTTATGATTTAATCCAAAAACCTGAAATGACATAGGGAAAATATGCACCAATTTTTGTCAGAGGTTTTCACCAATTTAAAAAATGATGGACTTTTCCTGAAGTCACTTTGGGTTTATTGGAAGTGATTTTATTTGAGCCTATTTGAATTCATTTGGTGCTAGGGTTTGGTCAATCCCCATTTCAAGTTTCTGAGAAATTTAAACATGATGCAAAATGATGATGCAATGTCAAGCAAGGCCAATGCTAGGGCTGTGACAACTCACCCCCACTAAACAAGAATCTCGTCCGAGATTCAAGACGTGAGGTAAGAAGACTGAGGGGACACAAAGCTAACACGATCTTCGTGATCCAACTGTCCTTCTCGAAGATGTTGATTCATTACTTCAATTTGATCTTGACGTCTTTGCTTTCAAGATCTTCGTGATCCAACTGTCCTTCTCGAAGATGTTGATCCAATGCTAGGGCTGTGACAGCCTCCATCGTCGATGAACACCGTTCCCTTATGGGTGCGGTGATTGAGAAGATTCAGTCCGCTGAAAATGGACTGAATGAAGCCTGTATCTACCTTATGAGAGGTTTTGAGGTTATGAAGAGTGTCATAGTATGGATAGTAGCCCCTGATACACTGTCCGGTGAACGAAAGAACCAGACAGAAGATCAAATATATTTTTCGCAGGAAGACTCATTTGATGACATCTATCTCTCTTCTTTTGTAAGCAGACGTCTGTAGCGGCTACTGCCGCTCATAGCGCAAAGGTTTCCGGACTGAATCAAAGTCTGGAGCGGGCCGAAGCAGAGCTTGGTCAGTTAAAAAGGCAGTTGGAAGATCAACAAGGTATGCACAAATCTTGTTTGCGTTTAGTGCAAACGGATTTTCAGTATGATAGAGTATGTGTCATGATTTGCGCCAGGGGTGATGACCAAAGTCGAGGCTCTAAAGAAGGCTATTGCCGAGGCCGAGGAAAAGGCAGCCACATAGCAGGCTCTTCGTGAGAAGCACGAGGCCAAGGTTGTGGAAGCTAGGCGAGATCTCCAAGAGGCCATGAAAAAATGCGAGACCCTGGAGCAGAGTTTAATGGAGAAAGAATCCGAACTCACCAGGGCTCATCAGGCCGTGTGCGATGCCCGTGGGAAAACCCAAGGTGCCCTGCAGGAGATCCAAGAGGCGAGGGAGATCACGGCGGGTAAGGTCTTTTTCCATGTAAAGCATGTATTTCAGGAGAAAAATATGCTTTATAATTTTAAGTTCGGATTTCTCCAGGGGTATTTGCGGAACTTCCTCGCAGCATATCGGATGCCGCCCAATTCTACTGAGCCGAAGAGGGGAATACTGTGGACAAGCTCTTCTGGTCGCAGTATCTGGCACCGTATTATCCGGGGCCTTTTACAGATCAACTGAAACAGCTGATCGAATTGCATAAGGCGGCCGAACTAGCCATGAAGGATTTGATTATCCGGCTATGGCCCGCCGAGCCGATTCCAGGTAGCTACTTCAGACTCGTGAAGCGGCTTGTTAGTGCCTGCCCTCGACTTGACGTCATCAAGCGGTCGGTCTGCATAGAAGGTGCATGAATGGCCTTTGCCTGCCCAAAGGTGCACTGGGGGAAGATGGATGCTGAAAAGCTGATGACCGAGGGACCGCCAGAGGGAAAGGAGCACCGCAGGCCCGAATTGTATTATGAAAGTGTCCTGAAAGGATCCTGCCTTGCGGCAGAGCAATGCACCAAGGACATTATATTTCCATGAATATAGTGATGTTGTCCTTTGTAATGTGTGAACAAGGTCATTTCTATTATTTATTGCCTGTTGTAAAATTTTACCCTCCTACGCGGCTGTTTTATATATTAAACCTGAGAATTGGCCAGTCGTCGGCTTCTGCCCCCTCGTAAGAAATACATGGGTGTTCGGGATAAACCTGATCACTCTTTACCCCAGTGTTGGGTCCTTTGAAGGAGGTGTTCAGCACAGCGAACCAGGCAATCGTACTATAGGGATTTATCATTCTCACTTAGCCATATGAGCATTAGGAAGGTAGGCGCAGCCCCTGGTGTTCGGAAGACCACACGAGGGGCCCTATAGGCACCTGATCGGAAGAAGAAACGATCCATCGCACGCTGCATTGGTTATGGCATTATGCGGGAGAAATCCTTAAAGATTTTACAACCTCTTGAACAGCTGACCAACTCTCGCCGTATCATGATAGTCAGTTTTCAGCTTTCTCTACTGAGGTTCTCATCCGGAAGAACCGGGACACAATTGCAGTAGTTCTCCCTGTGCCACCTTAGTCGATATAGCGGAAGGTAAGGTAGCAAAACATGGGAGCCAGACAAGCCCAACATTTGACCCAAGACATGATTCGGAGCTGATGCATATAATGCTATAAGTTCGGGGTGCCGAACTTCCATGAAGGTGTTTAGACTTTATTGCCGTATTATGGGTAAAACGAAGCCCCTGGCAAAGGCATATCACGGTGTACAGATGCCACTTAACAAAAGAGTTTCAGTAAGAAATAACAGCAAATAAGCATCATATAAATCCACATGTTATATTTGAATAATAAGTCGAAGCGTATGAATACAGGTAATGCGATAAATAGGGGGAATATGACTGTGGAACCTGCTGGGACCGGGGAGGAAGAAGATATGTGCAGATCCGGAGTATAGTTGGATGGACGTCGCGAGGAATATCTAAAGATTCCCTTGTGCATTCGAGCTGGTACCATGTCACCGGTCCCGGTCTGTGCAAAGGTGAGCCTGCAAAGGAAATGTAAGAATATTTGTGTGCCGGAGAGCGGTTGAGCCGCGATATGTGGCATGTTCTGGACTTTGCTGGAATGTTTAGTGGAGCCTTGGACGATCCAGGCTATCCTGCCGTGAAGTAGTTCGGCCTACTTTGAATGTGTCCAGAGTTTTAGCCGCCGACTCAAGATTTGACTGAAAGGTGCCCTCCCTTGCTTCTGCTATTAAAGCGGCGGCGTACTCTGTGGTACCGAGGGAGTGTTCGGCCTCACCATTAACCGTGATGACGCTGCATAGACCGGGCATCTTGAGTTTACGGTAGGCATAATGTGGCACCGCGTTGAATCGAGCGAACGCAGTTCGCCCGAGCAGTGCCTGATAATCACTATGAAAGGGGACGATGTCGAAGATTAACTCTTCGGCACGATAATTGTCTGGTGATCCGAAGACTACCTCGAGGGCGATGGTGCCGGTACAGCTGGCCTCCACGCCTGGTATAATACCTCTAAAGGTGGCTTTAGTGGGTTTGATCATCGAATGATCGATGCCCATCTTGCGCACTATGTCCTGGTAAAGCAGATTTAGACTACTGCCTCCGTCCATAAGGACTCGTGTGAGGTGGAACCCATCAATTATTGGGTCGAGGACTAGTGCGACTGGATTGCCGTGACTGGTGTTGACCGGACGATCCATTTGGTTGAAGGTGATCGGCCCTAGTTTGTATTGCGGGATGACTGGTTTCGTTAGGTCAACAACCCTAAGGGTGTGCATCCGGTCTGGGTTGGGAGTGTGGGTGGCGTTTACCATATTCGCCGTTTGGATTTGCTGGAGAGATTTCTTTTGTCCTCCTCTATTCGGTGATCTGGGCTCCTTGTCGCTGTCATCGCTTTGAGACCCCTTATCTTTGTTTTTGGCGCCTAACCTGCCAGCTTGTTTGAAGACCCAACATTCTCTGTTGGTATGATTGGCTGGTGTTCCTGGTTTGCCATGAATTTGGCATGCACGGTCGAGTATGCAGTCCAAACTGGATGGACCCGAATTGTCATTTTTGAGTGGCCCTGTCCGCTGACCGGACTTAGGGCTATTAAATCCAGCATTGACTGTCGTGTCTTCGGCGCTTTCACCATGTTTGCGGCGTTTGTGTTTGTTGTGCCGGGGTTTGCCGTTGCTATCTCTGGCCTCTGATTTGCCAGTGTTGCTTGATGTGTTGTTACTACGAGCCAACCAGCTATCCTCGCCCATGCAGAAGCGGGTCACGAGTGTCCTGAGGGCTGCCATGGACCTTGGCTTCTCTTGGCCGAGATGTCGGGCGAGCCACTCGTCACATATGTTATGTTTAAAGGCCACTAGGGCTTCGGCATCCGGACAGTCCACAATTTGGTTCTTTTTGGTTAGGAACCGGGTCCAGAATTTCCTGGCTGACTCTCTGGGTTGTTGTGTTATGTGACTCAAATCATCAGCATCCGGTGGTCGCATATATGTGCCCTGGAAGTTATCCAGGAATGCGTCTGCCAGGTTCTCCCAACTTCCGATCACTACAAAAAAAAGACACATCCGTGACATTTTGGGCCGAACAATTTTTTTTCTGTCATACATATGACACTTCTATGATGATAATTGTGACAAAACCCAGTATCATCATAGATGTGGCGGGCTCCTACTTCTATGACAAAAAATCATGATAGAAAATGGGCTTTTCGTCCTGGGCGGGCTGGAGACGCAGTGATAACCCACAAGTGTAGGGGATCGCAACAGCTTTCGAGGGTAGAGTATTCAACCCAAATTTATTGATTCGACACAAGGGGAGCCAAAGAATATTCTCAAGTATTAGCAGCTGAGTTGTCAATTCAAACACACCTGGAAACTTAGTATCTGCAGCAAAGTGTTTAGTAGCAAAGTAATATGATAGTGGTGGTAGCGACAACAAAAGTAAAGACAGCAAAATTAATATTTTTGGTATTTTGTAGTGATTGTAACAGTAGCAGCGGGAAAGTAAATAAGCGTAAACCAGTATATGGAAAACTCGTAGGCACCGGATTAGTGATGGATAATTATGCCGGATGCGGTTCATCATGTAACAGTCATAACATAGGGTCACACAGAACTAGCTCCAATTCGTCAATGTAATGTAGGCATGTATTCCGTATACAAAACAATACGTGCTTATGGAAAAGAACTTGCATGACATCTTTTGTCCTACCCTCCCGTGGCAGCGGGGTCCTATTGGAAACTAAGGGATATTAAGGCCTCCTTTTAATAGAGAACCGGAACAAAGCATTAGCACATAGTGAATACATGAACTCCTCAAACTATGATCATCACCGGGAGTGGTCCCGATTATTGTCACTTCGGGGTTGCCGGATCATAACACATAGTAGGTGACTATAGACTTGCAAGATAGGATCAACAACTCACATATATTCATGAAAACATAATAGGTTCAGATCTGAAATCATGGCACTCGAGCCCTAGTTACAAGCATTAAGCATAGCAAAGTCACAGCAACATCAATCTCAGAACATAATGGATACTAGGGATCAAACCCTAACAAAACTAACTCGATTACATGATAAATCTCATCCAACCCATCACCGTCCAGCAAGCCTACGATGGAATTACTCACTCACGGCGGTGAGCATCACGAAATTGGTGATGGAGGATGGTTGATGATGACGACGGCGACGAATCCCCCTCTCCGGAGCCCCGAACGGACTCCAGATCATCCCTCTCGAGAGGTTTTAGGGCTTGGCGGCGGCTCCGTATCGTAAAACGCAATGATTTCTTCTCTCTGATTTTTTTCTCTCCGAAAGAAACTATATAGAGTTTTAGTTGGCGTCGGAGGGTTTCCAGGGGGCCCACGAGGTAGGGGGCGCGCCCTAGGGGGGGGGGGCACCCTCATGAGAAGGGTGTGGGCCCCCTGGTCTTCATCTTTGGCGAGGATTTTTATTGTTTTTTCTAAGATGTTCCATGGAATTTCAGGTCATTCCGAGAATATTTGTTTTCTGCACATAAAACAACGTCATGGCAATTCTGCTGAAAACACCGCCAGTCCGGGTTAGTTCCATTCAAATCATACAAATTAGAGTCCAAAACAAGGGCAAAAGTGTTTGGAAAAGTAGATACGACGGAGACTTATCACGCAGCTGCATGACATTCTTTGGGCCGTCCATGATAGAAAAAACCGTGGTACAAGCGAGGGGGAGGAAAATTTCGGGGAGTTCCCGGTTACGGTGGGAGGTCGGGGGCCAAGCGATGCACGTTTCTCTCGTACACGTACGCGTGTGTGTGCGCGAGGCGTTGGCTCTAACTGAACCCGAGCGAGGCGTTGGGCTCTAATTGAACCATAGCGATTGCATTGCAGGCTACGCGTTACTGAACCCGAGCGATCGATCGATGGCTGTTAACTGAACCCGATCGAGCGATTCCTTCGCTACTGCTGCTAACTGAAGCCGATCGATTGGATGAACAGTGAGTGTTGCGGGGGGGGGGGGGGGTTGGATGAACAGTGAGCGGTGGCGTTGCCTCTGGATGAATAGGACCCCGTGGTGTGGAGGGCTGGATGAACAATGGACAGTGGAGGGGTGCCCGTGGAGGGGTGGTTGATTAGGACCCCGTGGTGTGGATGGCTGGATGAACAGTAGACGGTGGAGGGGTGCCCGTGGAGGGGTGGTTGAACAGTAGCCGGTGGAGTAGCACGCGGTGGAGGCTGGATGAACAAGATTTCGTGGAGGCTGGAGGAGGTCGACGGTGGAGATGAACAATATCCCGTGGAGTCCCGTTTTGCGGTACGCCACACCCCTCCCTATCAACAGGACCCCCGTTTCGACCATAGCACTCCAACACAAGTCCGTTTCCTCCGTTTTGCGGTACGCCACACCCCTCCCGATCAACAAGACCCCCGTTTCGACCGTAGGAGGTCCGCTTCCTCCGTTTTGCGGTACGCCAGACCCCTCCTGATGAACAGGATCCCGTTTCGAACGTGGCCAGTCGAACACAAGGCCGTTTCCTCCGTTTTGCGGTACGCTAGGCCTCGTTTCCATCGCCTGTTCCGTCCAAGCCCTCCCGATGAACATGACCAGGCATTCCGTTCCGACCCAGCCGGTTGGCTCCCACGCGTTCCGTTGCCTCCCGATGAACACGACGCATTCCGTTGCCTCCCCATGAACACGCTGCATTCCGTTGCCTCCCCATGAACACGACGCATTCCGTTGCCTCCCCATGAACACGACGCATTCCGTTGCCTCCCCATGAACACGATGACGATGCTGTTTCTCCGTTCCGACCCAGCCATGTACACGAGCCCTGGCCGTACGTATGCGCGAGTAGGCATTCGAGACACTGCCCGTATGTACGTACGTGGCCGTATTTTCTTTCTTGCACACTGGCCGCTGTACGTACGTGTACATGCTACGTGCGCGCCTCTACTACGACAGGTACGCGCCTCTACTATGTCACGTGCGCGCCTCTACATCGACCAGTATATATGTACATACACGTTCGCGACCAGAATGACAATGCTACGTACGCTTTGACCAGGTGGGTCCCGACTGTCAGGCACTTCCTTGCCTGCGAAGATGTAGCTGGTGGGTCCCAACAGTTGGGGGGGAGGGGCGAATCGTTTTGTTTTTGTTTTTTTTGCTCGGACGCACTTCCTTGCCTGCGAAGGTGTAGCTGCTGGGTCCCAGTAGTCAGGGGGGAATCGTTTTTTTTGCCCGGACGCACTTCCTTGCGTGTGAAGATGTAGCTGGTGGGTCCCAGCAGTCAGGGGGCGAATCGTTTTTTCCGGATGCACTTCCTTGCATGCAAAGATGTAGCTAGTGGGTCCGAGCAGTCAGGGGGCGAATCATTTTTTTGGACGCACTTCCTTACGTGCGAAGATGTAGCTGGTGGGTCCCAGCAGTCAGGGGGAAATGTTTTTTCGCAAAATACGGTGGCCCGTCCGGTGGGTCCCCGCTGTCAGGTGGAGGAATAATTATTTTGCGCGTAATAAGGACGCACTTCCTTGCTGCGGCCATGGCCCAGCTGTCAGCCTCTCCACGTACAGTCCACGTCCGATGGAAGCCATTCCTTGGCCACGTTGACCACGCCGCGCCGAGAGCACCAGGGTGGTGGACGATGACGAGGCCTAGGAAGGGGACGACGCGGAGCCGGGGAAGACGCGGCAGTGGATGCCCACGCGTAGAGGAGTATGAGGGTTCACTCGTTCAGCTGCCGTGTGAGGCTGCCGTCGCCGCAGAATAACAGGGGGTGTGGGTGAGTAGAGGGATGCCCTGGCCAGCGGTGGGAGTAGTAGGGGGCGCTGAGGCCTGCGCGGCAGCACAACCAGCCACGGGAGGCGGGAGTAGGCGGTCCCGTCGGCGCTGCTTTGGCGGCTGGAGCAAGAAGATCAGAGATTGAAGAAACACGACGGCCGTTGGATTGACATCCAATGGTTACGTCTTCTAGAATCGTTTGTTGACGTATATAATAACTAAAAAATTCTTGCATACGCCTCAACTAAATAGGCCCACAAGTCAGACCACTCCCTCTTTTTTTAAATAATTTATATATAGCTCATGGCAACTTCTTATGCAATTTATTGCAGTCTTTTTCTGGTTGGCCAGGGCTAATTTCGCATATTTCTGTGGGTTCCAAACTATTTTTAATACCGAAATGTCGAGCCAGATTTAAAGTACTTTGAAGATATATTTAAATTAGGTTAAGGCCTAGTGAAATAGGAATATGAAAATGTGAAAAAATTCAGAAATTATAAAGTAATTGCCAATTTGTCATCTATTTTTATATTTACAACCCATTTCATATTACTTTCAAGATTTGCAGGCGTCTTGAAAGAGTTGCAGCCCATCAGGGCGTAGAAAAATAAGTAGGCCTGGATTGGGTATTCTTCAGAAATAATAAACTGGGCTCATTTTCACAAAGAAAAAATAGCTAGGCTGGTCACATGGTGAACATAAAATATAAGCCTGGGCTAGACGGGCCACAACCTAGTTCAAACCCTGCTCCCTCTAAACAATACCAAACAAAAAAATACTGCTCGAGTAGCTACGTCCCAGGTGTCAGCCGATCTTGTGTTGTTCTCTTGTCTATTGACTATATACGCTCACAATGTTGTGGGTCCCATATGTCAGGAAAACACTAGGCGGAAGCATTTTATTTTTCCATACGCTGACATGGTGGACCCCTACTATCATCCTCTCCACGTACTTCTGCCGGTTCCTGTTGTTTGTTGACCATGTTGACAACGCGAGAGGGCGGCACCGCGGCGAGCGCACCAAAGCGCACGGAGGACGTTAACGTTAATGATTTAGGAGACGATGGGGCGGCGATGCGTGCGCTGAGGCGCAGCCAGCCATGGGAGGCGGAAGCAGGCGGCCCCGCCGGCACTGGTTTGGTTTTGGCGGCTGGAGGAAGACAGGACTGAAGAAACACGACAGACTATAAAAGCAGCAGGAGTACTTAACAACCTTAACTGAAACCAACAGGGGCACTTAACAACCAAAGCTGAAAGCAGTATGAGTACTTATACAGGTTCAACCGTACAAAGCACACCTCGAACAGTGCTACTTTGCCTACAGTTAACCAAGGGTGAGGCCGCCAACCCCCAGGACAAGGCCCAGGCGCCACCCCGCGCATCCACAACCTTCTGAAAGTGGCTTCATCTCGCAACGTGGTCAATAAACAAGATATTCGCTTTAGAGTCATGGAAAAGCATGAACATAATCTTCTGTCCTATTCTCCAAGATGGATGGGCCTTCATTATTTGCGACCACCCATGAATAAGTGTCTTTTCACCTCCAAGGGGAATTGAGTAGGTCGACATAAACATCATGTTGTGACCAAGCGCAAGTCTGACCCGACCATGGTCAGGCATCTGCATAGGAACAATAGAACTCGGCAGTTCCTGTTTCAAGAAGATCACAGCTGTAAAAATGTGTATAAGAAATAGTTTATGAACAACATATAGAACAGAAAATAGCTCATACCATAAGTTTCTCGACACCGTTGGACCTGTTCAACGAGTGCAGCAGTGGCACACATATCCCACGTGGCCTTCCACCATTGAAACGCCCCACAAGGACCTCAAGACGATCAATAAAGTGTAGGAACGTGTGGATGTCGATCCAGTCAACTTTAGTGCCATTAATAACAGCCGAGTTATTACAGAGTAACAAATGAGCAGACTGCTTAACTCTGAAAAAACCTACACGTGCCACCAATTATAAGAAAATATTAGTTAGACAAAATAGGTGGATTCGTTGCTACTTCTAAAGTTAAATTGTGATTAGTTAGACAAAATAGGTGGATTAAGAAGTAATCGAGGCAACAAGCAAGAACCAGATACAAAACTAACATGGATGAACAATTGGAATGACGTCGGGGTGGAAGATCGCAGTGAAGATGAGACCAGGTTCTGCTATTTCCATCAACATTCGTGCGCCAACTTTCAGTCTGTAACACTTGAGAAAGTTTATCCAAGTTCGTCCATAAAAAGGCAGCGATCTTCTTGGTTCATGAACCCAACTCGGAACTTATATCCATGGCTTGTCTTCAGTGTGACCATTAAACTAGTGTGTTCAGTTATGGCAAGGCCGAGCATCTTGAGTACATGTGTTCTGGCAAAGAAAATAATACACTGCAGGAAAAATAATATGAGAACACAACATGTTCAAAAACTCCCACCCTCCCGGATAGAAAAGAGGATTCTAGGAACATACTGTGCGTGTTTCAAAATGCTGTGTTAGGATGAGAAGGAAGAAGTGTGGTGTCTCGATGAGGGCGCAGAATCCTGTAGGCTACTCGCACTTTGGGCACTGCAAATGAAACACACTAGATTCAGTAGGAAGAAAAATGCATCAACAGCGGCGGCTGCCATCCTAGCATTACCTGCGACCAAGGGACTTGGATTTATCGGGGACGGATGAAGAATTCGTACCTGGTTCTCCATGAGAAAACCCTATGCAATCACCGAGAGGGGGTTTTCTCTGAACAAGCAAATGAGGGAGAAGGGGATTCAGGCCCAGTGAAATATTGCCGCTTCATCCGTCCAGCTTACTGCTAAAGCTAGAGGGGGGGGTTGTGATTTGATGGCTCATTGGGCATTACTGCGGCACTACGACTGGGGTGTGTCTACCGTGAAGTTGTGCACTCTAATTTGTGCATATGGCACGTGGACCCCATTGCCGGTTGCCCCACATATCAGCAAAAGGAAGTAGAAAGACATGAGTAACTAGTTACACATAAATATATTTTTTTGACAAAGAGATATTCCCTCTGTAAAGAAATATACAAATCTTTTATATCACAGGCTCACCTTGCCGAGAAATATACTCGCTCTGCAATGCACGGGCATTGTGGGGGTTCAACTTTTTTATGGGGGTTTAGCTGAGAATATAATACTCAGTTTTTTTGAGGGATAAAAGCTGCTTTATTGAAGATTAACAGTCATAGATATACAAATAATTTCGGGGGTTCCTATGAGCCAAAGATGGCGTTCACAGGGCAAAGAAGTACCAGCTTTTGCGAGCACATGCGCTTCAACATTACACTCGCATTTTTCATGTATGATCTCCATGGTTTGGAACATATTCTTCTTCATCTTGATCTTGTCCATAATAACTTTGCTGGGCCCCAAGTATGCCTCTCTGATATGCTTGACTATTGTTGAACAATTGGTGCTAATCTGAACTTGTTGCAGGTTTAAGTCAAGAGCCAGAGATAGCCCCTCGCAACATGCCATTTCCTCTAGGATGTCTGGATCAGTAACACTTTCGCACACCAGTGCCGATGCTCCAAGGAAGAAGCATGTATGATCCCGGCTCACAACTGCCAGGGCTCCCCTTTCACCATTGCGAGATAACACATCATCAACATTCATCTTCGCCCAACCCACAGTAGGAGGAGGACGCCACTTCTGCACTGAGCTAGTGCTTCTCGAAACCAGGTTCTGGACTTTGGGCCGCAGGCTGACCCTGCATGTTTGGGGGGCCATGTGTTCTACCTCAGCGCTTTTCATATTGCAAGCGATCGGTACGGCGCTGGTTTTAGATGCTGTCGCAAGGCGAATACACAAAATTGAATAAAGCACGTCAACTGTTGGAATGAAATCGAACGACAGTTCCTAACCAGCAATCAGAGTTGCAATTCTATCAACGATATACCATGTGAGAAATAATATTGTCGTACTACTTATACACACAGGACACTTGTTTCACCATGCCAGATTATTACATCAAAATCTCTTGGAGGATAGATCAGTTCGACAGTTGCATGCTGCTACTGAAGAATTTCAAAGTTGATTTGGACCAGCTCTCCTTGCCGAGAAAGTTCGATTTTGACATCATCCCCTACCGCAAGATATGATTTAGATTTGAACATTGACCATCCTTTAGCATCAATCATCATGCGACCATCCTTTTAACTTACAGTATATTGAGCAGGTTCATTCACACCAAGGCTGCGCATGGTAAGAGAAACTTGGCTGCGGTCGCCCGGATTGTTGAATGACTCCCTCGTTGCTCTAGGAATTCTCTGTTTGCAAACAAGAAGACATACCCAAACAGTTAGATCAACACAGTGAATCATGTGAAACAACATGGAAAGAAAAAAGAACGAAGCACTTGGGCGGCCAATGCTTACCAAGAAGGTGGACATGTCGGTTTTTGTAAGGACTTTGGTATATGAAGTGCGAACTGCAGCCCAGTCTGTTGCCGGTGCAACTGCACGGGCCGGAGCAGATGCAAGTGCAAGTGTTGGTGCAGTTGCCGAAGCCGCTGCTGCTGCCGGAGATGGTGCTCCTTGTAGAGATGGTGCCGGTGTCGGAGCAGGTGCCTGTGTCGATGCCCGATCCTCCGGTAGATCAGACTGATCCGCTGACACGGTCGGTGCCCAATCCTCAGCTGGATCAGACTGAGCTGCTGTCGCTGTCAGTGCTAGAGCAACTGCCGGTGCTCGATCTGTGCAAGACAGCGGTGATCGTGTCTGGTCTGCTATGATCAGCTTTCTAACTTGACTAGGATCCGTGACCATGATCTAGTTTTTTTCTTCATTTCTTTTAAACGCGAGAAGGACTAATTGTGTCGTTTTTGTTAAACCAAACTGCAGTTCATCATAGGGATTCAGCTTGTACTCAGACAACAGACTGATCCAATTTTTCCAGTAATATAAGTGATGGATAGTGCCTTCATTACTGACACGACATAAGAAGTGAAACCTGCAAAAATAGCCATCGTAGAGCAAACCAAACGGTTTATTTTGTGATGAATGTCACATGGCAAAACCTGCATCGTAAAATTGCAGGAAAAGAAAGAAAACATGACATTAAATCAATAAGATTTAGACAATAAATCAATAAGATTTACTTGATGTGACACGAGTGAATCCTTACCAGGAAATCACTATGTTGAAGTACTAAACAGAAGATTGATCGTCCAACTACGCGTGGCATGCAGGGGCCCCGCCTACTCCCACAAGCAGGACAGTCCAAAGGTCATGACATATCGTATGGACCGAACATCCATGGGACTGGAAATCCTGGTGGGTGCGATAAACCCTACAATGCATACAGATATTGGAGTGTAACCATAATTGATAAACCATCCTCACAAAAAATATGATCTGGATACTTCAAAATATACAGACTGAATTGAGTGGACAAACATTAACATAGACCGTTCTCAGAACTGACTACACACCAAAAGTGGCAGTACTAATAAACAATACAGGGTTCACAAACACAAATCAAGTACTGAACAATAGTACTTACTATAGACAAGCAAAGTTGCACTAACTAAACTCTGCAGACTATTTCTTGCCACCGACCAATGGGATGAACCCCGCATAACTGACTAGGCCATGGACTTCGTGTGAGATGTCTACATACACCATCACCATCTTGTCAACCTTGGAGAACCTAACAGAGTGGTCTTTCCACTCATAAACATGATGATGAAGACATCCCGCATCAGATTTGTTGGGAAGCTTTACAAGAACCACACCCTTCATAATCGAAGGCACATCCAGGAAATTGCTGTGGTCAAGTACAACCTCGAGAACACGCCTGACAACAATGCTACAGGAAAACACTAGTTCAGGACACGTGGCGACAAGGACACAACAACTGGATAGTTCAGCAGTAGAACTCATCATCAGGTCTTCCAGTTCACATGGCATGACTTTGATAACTTCATCTCCACCGCGGACCTGGTTCTAATTCAAACAGAAACCATATTTTGTTACTACCTCCATTCAGAAATATAAGATGATTTTCGATATTATACTCCATATATGACTACATATACGCACAGAAATGAATGAACAAAGACACTAGAACATGTCTTCAAAGGCATGAGAGCAGAGGGATTACATGCAATATCCATAACACAAGTTACTGAGGCAAATATACCCTCTTAAAAGGTAGCATTGATGTTCATAAAGTACTCCCTCCGTCCCAAAATTCTTGTCTTAGATTTGTCTAGATACAGATGTATCAAGTCACATTTTAGTATTAGATACATCCGTATCTAGACAAATCTAAGATAAGAAATTTGGGACAGAGGGAGTAGTTGAAAGTAATCTATAAGAAATTAGTGTCAACCTCTCGCATGTTTTGGTCAAAAGAGGAATTTAGAACCGTCATTTGGCACACTAAAATCACATGCAAGATCACCCAAAAAGTTGTACTACCAGTACTAGTACTGCGTGTTAGATGAAAAAACACGATCAAGATCGAGAAAAAGATCGTCAACAAGAGACATTACCTAGACTTGCTTAATGAGGGATCCCGGAGAGGGGGGCTTGGACAGGGCGATGGCTTTGAGCTTGTCTGCGGTAGTCTCGGCGAGGTGCTTGCGCTTCTTCGTACCATGAGCCTCGACAGTTTTGGCCAGAGCCATAGACATCACGTCAGCCGGTGCTCCGGCGTCCATCCCAGAGAGGAAGCTGAGAGAGAAGAGTTAAAGGAGGAACGAGATGAGGGAGAAGCGAAGCGAGTGGGGGTTTTCTTCAAGAGAGGAAGCTGAGAGAGAAGAGTGAAATGATGGTTGCTTCGTCCGTCCAACTTACTGCTGGAAAGGAGGGGGTTTTGTGATTTGACGGCTCATTGGGCATTACTGTGGCGATTCGATCGGGGTAGTCTACCGTCACTCTACTGCGGAGTAATTTAGTGCATGGCTGGTGGACCCAGGTGCTGGTTGTCCCACACGTTGGCGAAAGTGAGTAATTTAGTGCATGGTTGGAGGAGGATCCGCACGGTAGAGCATGTCCACTATTTTTTTTGAAGAAAAAATGATTACAGCAAGCGTTTCCACTCTTACGACGGAGGAGTGCGAAACACGGCAGCCACTTGAACATACACAGTGCTCCTACTACTAGGCATGTGCAGTGGTTCATACGTCAGTACTACACAATCTTGTTGCTAGTGTAGTAAGATATGACGATAACAAATGATGTTGTGCGCATGTCAACTACTCCTATATGTAACATAGGAGCAGTGGGTTTTTACAGGCGGAGTCATCGTGACTAATTGCTGCCGCGCTTGCTCCCGTCAATCAAAAAATTAAAAATCCTGCCGCGCCTGCTCCTGTCAATCAAAAAATTAAAAATCCCACCGCACCCAAACACTAGAGCAACGCCGCGGTGGATATTTAAATTTACCTACGGGAAAGTAGACAAAAAAAGGGGTGAAAAAAATGTGTCGGCGGTCTAGCAAATCGGTCGAACTAGCCCAACTAGCAAATCGGTCGTCAGGAAGAATATATGCGTGCACCACTTGGGAGGACCCTGAAACCGCGCGGTAGGGTGTGCCACGTCTTGGCACGGAGGAAAAATGTGCGTGTAAAAATGTACTGTATCAAACGTAGTACCTATGGTTCGACCTCGGGAGCTAGCCAGTCGGTCGAAAACACCCCACTAGCCACACAGCTTCATCATGCAAACGTGGCACGGAGGATAGATGTGGTTAGCTCCGTCTCAACCAGCCACATCTTCTCTTGTTCTAGGTGATTCTTCTATTTTCCATGCTTTTTTTAGTTGTAATAACACCACGGCAAGCTAGCGCCGCTCTTTGTGTGTGCTCGTGCAAAGGTTAGATGATGGAGAGAAGAGAGATTGAGATCACAGACCTGGGACCCAGCAGTAAGTGAGACAATGGTCATGCACGTATTGACGAGGCACTCCCTCTACTCTACTCAATGCAAGTACTGTATAAAATCAAGTTATGGGACAAAGCCAACAACCATTTGTTTTTTCAGGATATCGACTTACACTTTGTAGTCCAGGTTGCCAGTTCGAATCTCGTCTTTCAGATTTGTTAGTTTTAGGTCCAAATTTGATTAATGGCAAGTGGGGCCCCCGTGTGTTGTTTCGATATTTCAGTGTAGGATGGTATTTTTGAACAAACACTTTGCGTGGTTAGACAAGTAACGACACGAGTTACACATTTTTTGCAAGTTTACGAACAAAAATGATAGCGGCATAGAATATCACATCCACCCCGCAGCTTAGATACTATGGTGATACGAGTTTTTACACCGCTGGAAGTGAGATCCAATGGCTTGGGAGTAGTCTTTGTAATTATGCGCAATTTCCAAACTCTCCAAAGGTTTTTTTGCAAATAAAACATTCAGGCCTCGTGTGTGCCGCTGCATCTTCTATCCAACGGCTCCCCGGTGCTCATATTAGGTGCTCCCCGTAGCTTAATTACCTGCTACGGTGATATGAGCATCTAGGTCGTATGATCAGTGCTCAGATGGCACATGCGTAGTACTTATACTTTCTGCACATTTCCCAAACTCTATCAGCCGTATATTGCAAAAACATTCAAACCTCCTACTATGGGCCATTAGATCTCAGTGAACTCGTATCACCATAGAATCTACGGTGCGGGAGCACCTCATATTCTCCCGTGCGAGAAAACGTAAGGTGCTATCGCAGCTTGGATGCTACGGTGATACGGGCTTGGAGGTCGTCTGATCTGAGATCCAATGGCATCTGAGCAGTCTTTGTGCTTGTAAGCAGTGGCCAAACTCTTTTGGGGCTTTTCTGCAAAAAACCATTCGAACCACCGAGGAGGTGTTGGGTCACAAATCCAACGCCTCCGAAGATCTTGTATCACCAAAGCATCTAAGGTGTGGTAGCACATGATATTCTTACATATAGGAGAATATGATGTCCTCCTTCATCTTAGATGCTACGGTGATACGAGCTTCGAGGTCATTGGATATGGGATCAAAGGGCATCTAAGTAGTTTTTGTACAAATTGTGTGCAATTCTCAAACTCATCAAGGTTTCCTGCAAAAATATTAAGACACATCATGTGAGCTGCTATATCTCAGATCTACAAGCTCCAAGCAACTCGTATCGGCATATATCATCTAAGGTATGGGGGCACATGATATTCTCCCGGGGAGGAGGGGTGGGGGTGCACAACCAATCGGTGGTTGGGAGGGTAGGGACAAATATAATCTAAATAACCCAAAACAGAGCTCCACAATTTTATCTAAGGTCGAGGGGTTGACCCCCGACAATCATAGCTCCGTCTAAACACAACATTTGCATGTACTATAGTACTAGACTTAATATTCATGTTTTAGTTTCATGTTCATTTTAAATATTGAACTGGGGACCATGGATGTCTTACATTTTACTCCCTTTGTTCCTAAATATTAGTCTTTTTAGAGGCTTCAAATGGACTGGCACATACGGATGTATATAGACATATTTTAGAGTCTAGATTCACTCATTTTGCTCCGTATGTAGTCACTTGTTGAACTCTCTAAAAGATTAATATTTAGGAATAGAAGGAGTATTTTTGAATTTGTGTCATACATGCATGGTTTGGAAAAATAGATGCACTATACTTATTGGATTGTTGTTGTGTTCGTGCGTGTGTGTCTCTGTGTGTGTGTGTGTGGTCATATGCTTGATACATACAAAGTTTTCTCACCTCCATATTGTTCATCTTTTAAATTTGAATTTGCATTGGAAAACTTACTAAGGATACCATGAAATGTGAAATCCACGTTGAGATCACTATATCACAAACTCACTCTAATTCAACAACTCGTCATTTGAGATTAGTATTTGCAAGGAAAATACGGGTATTGTAATACACACAGATTCGTTCGGCAATTTAAAAGTTTCCTTTCGTATTCTCGAATGGTAGGACTCAACAACGTACCAGCCAGACCTTGGCTCGTGTTGATCCTAAAAAAAACCAAGCTCATGTCCTTCGGTGGCGTGCGTGGTACGCACATTAGGCAACCCCAACCAGTCGAGCCTTAGCGTTTCAAGTCGAAATATCTGGCGGCCAGAATTCCAGCCCTAGGAAATTCCCCTCATGTCCCCAGTCCATAATGACTATCAATGAACAACGGAGGGATGCTTTAGTAACTAGACAACATTACCTACCGTGCCGAGCACGGTTCAATTCCCTCGGTCGCCGCTCGTCAAGGTCACCCGTCAACTGCAATGCCTAGTACTACTACTACTACACCAGGATGAGCACAGAATTGAGCCCGTTTGTTCGTGCCTAGTACTTGAGTTAATATATCCGGCAATGCACTGATACGGAGGGATTATCCTTTTACTCTGCATATATAACTTGTTTGAAGTCTAACTAAGCAAAATGTTTGACCAAATCCTTTCTTAAGAAATACAACAGGACAGATGTATGGCTTGAAAATTTATTGCATGATGCAGGTTATGATATTGTTTCGAATCCTGGATCTTAAATATCAGAAAATCCAAAAGTGAGCATAAATTCTTGAAACTAATCATGGTCACGTGATATGGCACAAATATTACTTCGTAAGTTTTTTCTTCAATTTGAGACAAGCTGCTTATGACAAGTTGCAGAAGTGAAGAGCCAAGGTATTTTGGAACAAAGACATGTCACGTTAAGGTGAACACTTTCACTATTGAAACCGTGGGCATTTACGTGCCGCCACGAGTCCCCGCTTCTCATCGGCAGGTGCCGTCCGAGCAAGCGTGTGAGTCGACGGGAGGCATGCGAGCAGACCGCTGCGCCGGCTGTCAGGGAGGCGTGCGAGCAGACCGCTGTGCAGGCTCACCGGGAGGCGAGCCCTTTGACCAGGCTCTGCCGCCCACCGTCGTCCCAACTGCTCCCACTTTTAATGTTGCCGACGCCATAGTTTAAAATCAACCCCGCAGTACCCAGTATCGCTACAATCCTCTCTCTTCCTCTCCGATTCTCCTGTCGTCTACCTCCAACTAGCCTGACCTAAACGTACGCCATGCCGCATCACGATGGCCTGCCATTAGTGTTCTAGTTTCCCGAGGAAGACACCCAACCGGAGTCTCAAGAACATAAGGCGCTTTGGGACGAGCTTGAACTGGCCTTGCGGGAAGACGCCGCGCCTGTCCCCACTCCCGTTCCGGCTCCCGTCGCCCCGACTGCGCCAGCGCCCATCCCCGTGGCATTGATGGGCTGGGAGCCGCACATTGTCACCGAGCTTGATCCCACAGGGTTCCACGAGGTCCCCGCCGACTTCCACGCGCCCGTGCACCTGCCAGCGCATGCGCCTGCGCGTGCACAGACATGCGCGCCGTGCCGGTGCCCGTGCACATGAATGTCTCCACCGCGCCATTGACAGCGCCTGTCCCCGCGCGGGTGCCAGTGCCCGCCTCAGCGGCATGCATGGCCGCCGTCGACCGTTTCCTTGCACCAACGCCAGTCGCCTCCTCCCTCCAGTTGACTCGCTCTAAAGTC
The DNA here is from genome assembly GCA_034509565.1 of Triticum monococcum. Classification (NCBI taxonomy): domain Eukaryota; kingdom Viridiplantae; phylum Streptophyta; class Magnoliopsida; order Poales; family Poaceae; genus Triticum; species Triticum monococcum. The sequence continues at coordinate 391,788,798 of CM067843.1, read as the reverse complement.
CAGAACATTTTGGCCTTCCTTGAAGCTAGGCCAACATCCAGGAGTACGCCAACAATGGCGCAAGACGCTGCCGTCGCCGTCGGTCAGTGGCCCGACGACACACAGAGCACGACAAAGGAGCCGCTTCCCACTGTGAGACGCCCCCGCCGCCGCCGCGTAATCTAAATTTGCCATGAAAAACGTTTGGATTGCCATGCTTAAAATCCGAACATTTATCATTTTCGTTTATTTTATATCTATCGTCGTATAATTTAAAGTCGGAGTCAGACTAAACGAAATGTATGGTTTGATCGATTGAATGTTCTGCTAGAGCCGTATAAAATTAAATATAAAACGTCATCAAGCCACATGTATTCCTTGTCATCCAACGACCTAGACTGCTTCAATGTCGAGCGCTCAACATGTTTAGCGTGCAGTTAATTTCATGCCAAAAATAGTGCTAATCACATGACAACACGCAAATAATATCCTAGTAGTTAATATCCGCATGCACTTAATATACTTCCAAATTAACGTGCATTGCATGTACACACTGACTAGTGCTGCTAGTACGTGAAACTAGTGCCGTGACTTGTGAACGCGTCCAGATATGGTCAATGGCAACATCGCCCGTGAGTTCTTCCTGTTTGCCCGTGCATCTAAACGCAGATGGGGAGGAGAGAGAGATCACACATGGAACCCACTAGTAAGTGAAGGCGAATAGTAATAAAAATAATATTACATGTTGTCCATTAATTAGGCTGTGGTAATATAAAAACATTATGTGAACAAAGGGGGTACAACAAACATTGCTATTCTATGTATGTTGCCTATTGACGTGCGGCTTGAAGGCCCGGTCGCATGTTCGATCCTCGTCCTTTATTTTTTAATTTGTATATGGGTCCAAATTTGTTTCATGACATGTGGGCCCCTCGGTGTGTAGTTTTTAGCACTTTAATTTGTGGGTCGAAATTTGGTCCATTCCAAGTGGACTATCGGTGTGTAGTTTTGTACCTTATTTATAATAATTAAAGAGAACAACATAGTTTTTTCAATAATACCATGGTGCAACGTTGAAGGCGAGAAAGGACGTGCGGGAGAGCGATGACCGAGCTATAGGGAAATCAACTAGGGGAGTTGCGTGGGTTGCAACGGTGTTTGGTGTAGTTGTGGGCCAAATGCTACGAAAATATAATCTAAGCCGACCGGAATAAATGCCTACACAAATTAATCCAAGGTTGGAGTGCCCCTCGCAATGTAAATAGCTCCGGCTTTGCGAGGGATGGAGAGGTAGTAGCTTCAACGCGTGGAAGATACGGTGTGAGAAAGCGAGGTCAATCGAGAGACATATAGATGGAGAGACAAAGTGAGTGTGGTCCAACATTCATTGAACAAATATATATGCTCTGGAGAGATATTGTCCGATTGAGCTTTTTGGCAAGGGTGAGGGCTGTAAGATAGAGCTTGAGAGATGATCCAGTCACAAACGTGTAGATATATTTTGTGCGTGGGAGGAAGCAAGGTCAACCGATCACATAGGGTCGCCGTGCGATCGAAAGAGTGAAACGGGTTGGAGAGAGTGACCTAGATAGACGATGTGCGTGAGAGAGTATACAATGTCAATAGGTCGAATTGGGCTCAAACATGGTGATATATTGTTTTTGTTCGAGAAAGAGTGAGGTCAATCGAGACATACGGAGAGAGAGAGAGAGATTGAGTGAGCGTGGCCCACCATGATGTCGAAAGAGTGGCAGCGGCGTGGATGGACTGACCTAGATAGACAATCTGCGTGAGAGAGTATAGAGTGTGTCGATCGAGGCCCGAACAGGGAGATATATCATTTGTGTGTGAAAGAAAACGAGGTTAAAAGAGACTCAGATAAAGAGAGCGAGATTGAGCGAGTGTGGCCCGCCGTGCGGAAGAAAGAGTGAGACAGTCTCGGGGGAGTGACCTAGATATACAACGTGCGTGCGTGCGCACGAGAGGTTGGGGGGGGGGGCTAGATAGGCAATGCATGTATTTAGCGTGAGAGGGTGAGAGGGAGAGGGGGGGAGAGAGAGAGAGCTCGGCATGGGGTGCAATGGTGGGTGTGTGAGGTAAATACATTTGGTAACAGTGGAAAAACGGGTTGTGTAGTTGAGAGACTTAGAGATTGAAACATGGAGAGAAAGAATGAATGTGTGTTGGAAACCGATAGCTTCCTAAGGTGGTTAGGAGAGGAGATTCACCAATAAAGGAAGTACGTAGCGTTTGTGCGGGGGGGGGGGGGGGGGGCTAAAAACAACATTTGAATGTACATAGTATGAGACTTAATATCGATGTTTCAATTCGGTGTACATTGTAAGATTTGAACCGAGCACCAGGCATATGGGTAATTATTTCGAATTCGTGCCATACTAAGTTTCAAAAAGTTGACATTGACTCAGTTTGTTGTGCTATTTTGTAGGTCATATGTTTGAATCCATCCAAAAGTTTTCTCACTACCATGGTGTTCATCATATACATATGAATTTGTATTAAAAAGTAGCGTGGATATAGTGAAATGCGAAATCCACGTTAGAATTGGAGATCGCTACGTGACACCCACTCTAATTCAAATAACTAACTATGTGACACACACTCTAATTCAAATAACTAATTATGTGGCACACACTCTAATCCACATTAGCGTGGGTACCGTTTCGATTTTTTTCTTCAAATAACTCCTCATTAATTAATTTATAGTACTCCCTCTGTTCACTTTTATAAGAACTTGAAAACATTTCAGACAATGTGCAAAACAGTTCATTTTAAGTTGTCTGAAACGACTTACAAAAGTGAACGGATGGAGTATCTCGTTCCGAATGAGTAATTATTGCAAGGAAAACATGGGCATGGTAATACATACAGATTCGTTTGCAAATGAAAGAAGATTCGTTTGCATTCTAAAATGTAGGCGCACCAGGAAGACCAGGGTCGTGTCGGGGTGGACGCTGCTTCGGTGCCTTAAAGGCCACTGCCTTTGGGTCACTGACATGTGGGCCAGTCACCTGTTGGGCTCACATGTCATGGACACAAAGGCAGGTGCCTTAAGGCACCGAAGCATAGTCCTGTCGGGGTGGTCGCGTGTGTCGGACGAACGCGTAGCACCCAGCCACCCACCCCCCCCCCCCAAAAGGATGACGACAATATAAGTTTGCGCTTCCACGTTTCGGATTGAAATATCCGGCGGCCCAAATTCCATCCCTGCAAAATCTCTCTTCTCCACCGTCCCCTTCCGTGCCCAGATTTTTCTCAAATCCCTAATTTGCCGCCAACCCTCGAATCGCCCCTCGTCTCGTCTATTTCCCCACCATTCCCCACCTCTATGCCGGACGACGACGACGAAGACGGCGGTCGCGCTTCACCACCGCACCGGAGCGACCTCATCTACGCCCTCGTCCACCGCACCGGGTGGTCCACCGACAACGTTGGCCTGCTGCAACCGACATGCCTCACAGACACCGAGTTCCACCGCATCAGGTGCGCTTCACCGACGCCGTCTCCCAGCTCACCGGGGCTACTTCACCGAGCACATCATCGCACCTCCGCCCCCCGAGGCCGTTGGGGCTTCACCAACGGTCTTGTCCACCACATCGTAGCGCTCTGCTGCCACTCAAGATCTGCATCCGTGCACGGCCAGCCAACGCGAACGCATCACCCTCAATGACTTTGAAGTGACCCGCACTCTAGCTAGGCGAGCATGCCCAAACGCCGGCCCGAACTAGGTATCCACACATCACTCCCTTGTGCACTATTCCGACGATGTTTGGATATCCTTTCACTGCTCTCTTAGCTTACACGCCTATGCAAATCTGACTTTCACTCTAATTTCTTCTGGAGATATCATCTGAAACAAGCAAATCCATTTTTTAGCGAAGCATGATGGTGCTACGGGATCTGGTACACATCCTGCACACCCGTGTAACCTTGTAAGTATCTGTCCTCCGGTACAACATCAAGGTCGATCCCTCTTATTTGATCAAGCATTCGCCGTGTCAAAAATGCAGAGGGGGATGCAAGGAGTACAAGTCCTGCACATCCAAGCAAGTGGTAACATGGACTTGTACATGGAACATCCCAAGCGCAAGCAGAGCTGCAGTGAGCATGTACAACGAGCTAGCGTAAGTCCCTGCATTTCATTTAATTTGTACTGGCATTCATGTATGATTTGTGTGCAGTGGTTGATCCACGAATTCAAGTTACCAGGGGCGAACATTTAACTTAAAAAATACGAAGGCACTTGCACTCCGGAAATCAACATAACTTGAGAAATGTGAAGCTACATGCACTTTGAAAACCAGCTAATGATCCAAAGTAGTTTAGATTATAAACACTAAATGATGCAAGCACCAAAAAACACAAAATGCAACATGGTGTACAAGGACTACAAACATGGTCTGTACCTGCTTGAATTATTCATTCTCTAGCTGAAAACATCAAAGTGTAATTGTATGCATAACCAGTGCGCAAACTCCATATCAATATATCTATCCTGCACAAGTATGCCAATAGTTTCAAACAATAGATTAGAAAAGTATTTATGCTTTGTTGTCATGATACGGGGACTTTCTGGTAGATGGCCTCGACGTTTCCTCAAGCTATGAAAATGCACTATAATTTGCTTGTCATCAATGCCTGCAAAATCTCTGTCTCTCTCAACATAGTAGATCATCATTAGACACTAAATCCTTCAATGAGCTTGCAAAATGCTTGCATTAGATCCCTCATTAGACACTATATGTTCATCACCAGGAGCATGTAAAATGTTTGCATCAAATCCTTCATTAGCAGTCTGTTCATTAGACACTTCAGGCTCAAGAACAACATGATCTTGTATGTTTGCACCGGAAACTTGATTAGATACATCAGATTCAGTCAATTCAATATTGATTGGAGGAGTTATAAAATAAGTAGAAATTGGTTTCATTTTCTCATAGATTCCCTACATACAAGCAGTTTTGCAACACCGTCAGGTTTAACTATTGGCCAGAAATTGAAGAGTTGAATTAGATATAATCAGGGATGTGATGTACCTGCTCGTTGCGCATGCTACTCTTGCAAGCTGTGACTGTCCGTTTGCGCAAGCTCGATGCCATGCCCGTGCTGCCGCCGCTGCCTCCCACGCAGGCTACACCCAGGGTTGGATCTTCATCTTCTTGTCCTTCCGTTCGCTTGAAGCCCGACGACCGCCCTCCAACGAGGGCGTGAGGAAGTGCTGTGTCTGTCTGTACAGCGGCGGTTATGTTAGGAGTGAACCAGACTGGAGGCTGGAGTGAATGAATTGGGATTTTTCCTGCTGTCGATCGATATGGGAGGCGCTCATTTGGGCTGCGAGCTTGCTATAGGGCCTGCCTTGCACTTATGTTATTGGCCCATCCAAATTGAAACATTTTTCTTCATTTTTTACATTGCCTACTCATGCGTTGGGACGAACAAAACTAGCGTGGGCCAACCTGGACGACTCAAACTAGGTGCACACTTTCCAGCCACCTGAGGCGGCCGCCCATACCAGCCCCTATGGTGGCGTCGCCCCTTTTTGTGTGTATGATTGGATAGTGAAAAATATTCTGGTGGCGCTTTTGATTTACCCACAGAATGGTTGAATTGCTTGTTTCTATGAACTGAGTTCGCCAATAATGTGAAGGATGCCAGTCTTTTCATCCTATTGTAGATTGCTTAGATCTCGATATGCCAAAAGTAATCGCATGAAATATACAGTAAAAGCCTGTGTGATGTGTTTGGCTACAACTAGTCTGACTACACGTCCTCATATAACATATCAAGGACGCACCATCTTACCAGATTAACCATTCAACCTACCCATGCAGTGTGGGAAGAAAGAAGTATTGGGACTGCGTATCGAAGCAATTGATGCCATGGACTCCTTCGTACAACCATGTAAGTGAAAAGGAAGTTGCAGTGTGGCTATACAAAGAACTAATGTAAGTTCAGTTACTTGCTTCTCGGAATTTTAGTTAGCCACTTATTGCAAAATTGTTCAATTACGTTGCTTGGCTTAATTTAGTTTGCTACTGATTACATAATGGCACAGCCTGTTAATCATATTGTAGACTGCGCCTATATATGTGTTTGATACTTACTGTTAAGAATTACCTGTTTGCCTTAACTTAAATATCTACTTGTTTGTTTAACTGCTTTGCTGCTGCAACAGCGGGTTACAATGATGTTAATAACTACTTTTCAACATCCAATTGAAACTCTTTAATTCCTTGTTTGTTTAACTGGTTTGCTGTTATAACTCCCAGTTGAGATGTTTTGCTAACTTCAACTTTTCTGAATCCAATCGGATCTTTAATGGCAAAATAGGTTAGCCCAAGATCAACGAGCAAGGTCCCCATGGACGTTGCATCATCCCACAACAGTGGCACCGGCCCAATCATGCATTATGAATTGCCAACTGCTGATGCTCTAGAGGCTAAACTAGTGGTAGAAAGAGATTCTGCTTCTGCACTTAGAGATGAAGTTGACATGTTGAGGAAGCAAACAGCACAATCACAAGCAGTACTCAAGACAACCATTAAATATTTGGTTGATTTCAAAATGAAGCAAGATGAGTATAACACCCTCGATGCGACTATATCTCCCATGTGTCGAGGCATGACTTAGAGGCATAATCGCATGGAAGGCATATGTCGCAAGTCAGGCAATCATCACAAACATCCCATGTAATATAGATAATAAAAGGGATAACTTAGTTGGCTTACACTCGCCACGTCAATCAAGTACATAAATAACATACGTCATCCAAACACTCATGGCCCGACTACGGCGCCAAAATAAATGACAACCCAACAAGCGACATGGTCCCGATCACCCCAACTGGGCACCACTACTAATCATCAGGAAAAGACACATAGTATCACTGAGAGTCCTCGTCGTACTCCCACTTGAGCTCAAGCGTGCCATCTGGAGCTGTATCATCTGGCCCTGCATCTGGTGTAATAGTCATCTGTGAGCCAGAGGGACTCAGCAATCTCGCACCCTCGCGATCAAGACTATTTAAGCTTAATAGGTAGGGTCAGGTAAATATATGTGGAGCTGCAGCAAGCGACTAACATATATGGTGGCTAACTTATTTGCAAAAGAGAGAGAGAAGAGGAGGCAAGGCGCGAGCGAGAAACAAGAGAGCAACCTGCACAAACATTACTCCAACACCGTGTCCACTTCCCGGACTCCGCCGAGAAGAGGCTATCACGGTAACTCACACAGTTGATTCATTTTAATTAAGTTAATGTTTAAGTTATCTACAACCGGACATTAACAAATTCCCATCTGCCCATAACCGCGAGCACGGCTTTTGAAAGTTCAAATCCCTGCAGGGGAGTCCCAACTTAGCCCATTACAAGCTCTCACGGTCAACGAAGGAATAGACCTCCTCCCGAGACGTTCCGATCAGACTCGGTATCTCGGTTCTTCAAGACACTTCGACAGGTTAAAACAAGACCAGCAACACCGCCCGAATGTGCCGACAAATCCCGATAGGAGCTGCACATATCTCGTTCTCAGGGCACACTCAGATTGTCGAAACTTCCGGTAGGCCAGCCCAGAGTTGCCCCTGGTAGCCACCGGCGGCTGACGAGTTGGACCAACACTCAGAGGAGCACTGGCCCGGGGGGGGGGGGGGGGGTTAAAAATAAGATGACCCTCGGGTTCCGGAATCACAAGGGAAAAAGAGAATAGGTGACAAATGGTAAAACCAATGTTGGGCATTGCTGGAAAAGCTTTAATCAAGTCGAACTATCAAGGGGTTCCCATTATAACCCAACCGCGTAAGGAACGCAAAATCCAGGAACATAACACCGATATGACGGAAACTATGGCCACAAGAGTGGAACAAAACACTAGGCGAGAGGCCGAGCCTTCCACCCTTTACTAAGTATATAGATGCATTTAAGATAACATGGCAGTATAATGATATCCCAACAAGTAAATAATGTTCCAACAAGGAACGGTCTCCAATCTTCACCTGCAACTAGCAACGCTATAAAAGACGCTGAGCAAAGCGGTAACATAGCCAAACAACGGCTTGCTAGGACAATGGTGGGTTAGAGGCTGAACATGCAAATTTGGGAGGCTTGAAAGAAAGTGGTAGGCATCATAGCATTGGCATAGCAAAAGAGCGAGCAAACTAGCATAGTAAAGATAGTAGTGATTTCGAGGGTATGATCATCTTGCCTGCAAAGTTGTCGGAGTTGACTGGATCCTCGAAAGCAAACTCAACGGGATCCTCGTTAGCGAACTCGTCTCCCGGCTCTACGCAAACAAGACAAACAAGCAACAAGAACACAATCAACCACGTGCAAGGATCAAACAAGATGATGCAAACATGGTATGCAATGCGAGATGCGATGCGGGATGCATATGCAAGATATGATAGGAAATGCATGAACCTGGGCTCAACTTGGAAAACCAAGTGTGCCACTGGAAAGATGAGATGAAATCGCTTGAAAACAATATAAAGATCACCAGAATAGGAGTTACGGTTTGGAAATGGCAAGCGATTCAAATATGACACCGATCTGCGATTTACAGCAAGTAGTCATCTAAATGCAATGAGATGAACATGCTACAGCACTCAAACATGGCATCAAAATACATGGCAGGGAAGCATTCAAGATGCTTAACAAAAGTCTAGCACTGAGCCACGGCCTATTCATCCATTAACAGGTTCAAACAAGCATGGAAAAATTGCAAATGGTAAAACAGATCTTAGACTTAGTGAAATTAACACTTGTCTGGAATTTCAGACCAAGTAGCTCTCTTCAGAGCAACAAAACAACATGCTACATGACCTGAACATGAAAAAGTAAAACATGGCATGGAGCTACTCAAAGAGCTTAACAAAAGTCCCTTAGTGACCTTGAGCCAAAAGGGATCACAAAATACATTTGCAAGCATGTGAACATAGCAAAAACATAATCAGTTCCAGACTTCGTGAAAAACTGGGACATGCTGAAATCATAACTCAAGTAGGCATGTTTATGAGCTCGATGCACTCACTACGGTGCAAGTCATGGAAAGACAAGAATACATCCATTAAGAAGGCACAAAATGCAAGCTATACATGGCAAGAACAATGGCGTAGCATGCACGGATCAACTACAACAACAACAGCAAAATCGCAAACAAGCTGACGATCTGCCCAGATTCGCAAAGTAGCAAAAGTAGAGCTCGATTGACTCAAGCTAGGGTGATCCATATATGCAAACAAAGACATGGATGGATAGAGCACTACAATATTAACAAAACTCCTTTACTGATCATCCTCAAAAGAGGCACGGATCACTAGGAAAACAACATGAACATATGGCATCATGAGATAAACAATCCCAGGACTTAGTGAAATTACTAAGTCCCTGAAAACAGAATTACCGAGTGCCTCACTTTGCAAGCTTGCACTAGACACCACACACATCACAAAAATATATGGGTTGCACCTCTGGAAAGATGACAAAACCCTTAACAAAACATATGTAGAGCTCATGGGCATATCATGCACACAATAATCATGGCAAAAATGACAAATGTCTAAGATGGAGTAGCAGATCTGACAATAAACTCAAGTAGTCCTCTTCTAACGGCATTTTGGGCATCAAGATGAACTCAAATGAAAATGATGCAATGGAATGAAATGATGTACTCTCTGAGAAGAACATTTTGATATGTTATATGCATGAATCGGAGCTACGGATGCGGAGATATAACATGATGAATATGGGCACTTGGAGCGGAAATATCAGGGACTTCGAAGAAAAAACGACCTAGGGTTTTGGATTTCAGATCTGAGATCCGGGGCATGGGTTACGAAGCACGCCGGAGCGCTGTAGACGCCGGAGTCGGGGACGCGGCCGGGGCGGTGGAGCTCACCGGAGCAGTGGCGGCGGTGGCCGGCCGGCGCGGCGGGGCCGGACGAAGGGCGAGGCTAGGTCGGCGCGGAGGTGGCGGCCGTTGGCGGCGGTGGCGCCGGCGAGAGGCGGGCGGCGCGGCGCCGGCGATTTGGGCGGCTCGGGCGGTGCGGCAGGTAGGAGGAGGCGGCGCGGGGCGATGGCGGCTCGGCCCAGGCGGTGGAGGAGGAGGGCCCTCCCTGGGCCTGGCGGGCTAGGGGCGCGAGGTGGCGGCGAATTGGTCCCGTGGGACACGTGGCGGCGGACGGGCGCGGCGGACGTGTCCGTCGGCGGGGCAAATGTCCGACACGCGCGAAGACGAATGGATCTAGGGTTTTCGGGGAGAGAGGGGATCTGAATTTCGGGGGGTGTATATATAGGCATAGAGGGAGCTAGGAGAGTCCAAATGAGGTGCGGTTTTCGGCCACGCGATCGTGATCGAACACTTTAGGTGATTGAGCAGAGTTAGGTGGGTTTTGGGCCAAATTGGAGGGGTGTTGGGCTGCAACACACACGAGGCCTTTTTAGTCCCTCGGTTAACCGTTGGAGTATCAAATGAAGTCCAAATGATACGAAACTTGACAAGCGGTCTACTGGTAGTAAACCAAGGCCGCTTGGCAAGTCTCGGTCCAATCTGGAAATGTTCAATCCCCACACACAAAAGAAAGGTAGAATTGACCACCTGAGGAGAACGAAGCGCCGGAATGCAAAACGGACAACGGGGAAAATGCTCAGATGCATGAGACGAACAAGTATGCAAATGCAATGCACATGATGGCATGATATGAGATGCATGACAACGATAATAGCACACGGAGACAAAGACCCGAACCCGAGAAAATAAAATAACTTAACGCCGGAAACGGCAAGAGTTGGAGTACAAATTGGGAAAGTTATATCCGGGGTGTTACAACACTCCACCACTACGAAAAGATCTCGTCCCGAGATCTAGGACTGAAAGAACGCCGGGTACTCAGAACAGTGGTGATCCTCGCGTTCCCAGGTAGCTTCACGGTCGGAATGGTATGACCACTTGACTTTGAGGAACTTGATCGACTTGTTGCGAGTCTTGCGTTCAGTCTCTTCAAGGATAGCAACGGGGTGCTCACGATAGGAGAGATCTTCTTGGAGCTCAATGTCCTCGAAGTTGACAGTGCGGTCAGGCGTCTTGAAGCACTTTCGGAGCTGAGAGACATGGAACACATCATGAACATTTGCAAAGTTTGACGGAAGCTCGAGTTGATAGGCGAGGTCTCCTCTCTTGCTGACAATCTTGAAAGGTCCCACGTATCTAGGGGCAAGCTTCCCTTTGATACCGAAGCGACGAGTACCCTTCATAGGAGAGACGCGGAGGTAAACATGATCTCCGATCTCGAAAGCCAAAACACGGTGCTTACTATCATAGTAGCTCTTCTGGCGGGATTGGGCTGCTTTGAGGTTATCATGAATGACTTTGCACATTTCTTCTGCCTCTGTGATTAAGTCATTTACCAAAAGCTGACGTTCACCGGTTTCGGACCAGTTGAGAGGGGTACGGCACTTCCTGCCATACAGAATTTCAAATGGGGCCTTTCCCGAACTTGCTTGAAAACTATTGTTGTAGGAGAATTCAGCATAAGGAAGAGAATCTTTGCACTTCATGCCGAAGGAGATCACACAAGCCCTGAGCATATCTTCAAGAATCTGGTTGACACGCTCGACTTGACCGCTAGTTTGAGGATGGAAAGCTGTGCTGAAGCGGATGTTGGTGCCCATGGCCTTCTGAAAAGAATCCCAAAACTTTGAGGTAAAGATGTTGCCACGGTCTGAAGAGATCACCTGAGGAATACCGTGCAAAGAGACAATTCGAGAGGTATAGAGTTCCGCCACTTGAGCTGCAGTGATTGACTCTTTGATAGGCAGAAAATGAGCCACTTTAGTGAGTTTGTCAATGACAACGAATATAGCATCAATGCCACGCTTGGACTTAGGAAACCCAGTCACGAATTCCATCTCAATGTGGTCAAACTTCCATTCTGGAATGGCAAGAGGTTGGAGGAGACCAGCTGGCCTTTGGTGTTCTGCCTTCACTCTTCTGCAGGCAACACATTCATTCACGAATTGAGCAATCTCGCGCTTCATTCGAGTCCACCAATAAGCTTGCTTAAGGCCCTGATACATCTTCGTGCTCCCAGGGTGGATGGAGAGGAGAGAATTGTGAGCCTCGTTCATGATCACTTTACGAAGTTCACCTTTGGGTACAACAATTCGATCCTCGAAGAAGAGAGTGTCCTTGTCATCAAGGCGGTAGCACTTGTACTTGGGTTGACTCTTGGCAATCCCAATCTTCACCTTTTTCACCATAGCATCAAGAATCTGGGCTTGGCGAATCTGGTCTTCCAAGGTAGGAGAGACTTGAAGGTTGGCGAGGAAACCTTGAGGAACAATTTGCAGATTAAGTTTGCGGAAAGCTTCACAAAGCTCGGGTTGATAAGGCTTGAGAATCAGACTGTTGCAATACGCTTTTCTGCTCAATGCGCCAGCAATCACATTGGCCTTGCCTGGAGTATACTCGATACTCGGATTATACTCTTGAATCATTTCAACCCATCGAGTTTGCCTGAGGTTGAGATTAGGCTGAGTGAAGATGTACTTGAGACTCTTGTGATCAGTGAAAATGTCCACTTTTCTTCCCAATAGAAGATGTCTCCAAGTCAAAAGAGCATGCACAACTGCCGCCAACTCGAGATCATGAGTGGGGTAGTTCTTCTCATTAGGCTTCAACTGGCGAGAGGTATAAGCAACAACTTTCTTCTCTTGCATCAATACTGCACCGAGACCTTGGAGAGAGGCATCACAAAAGACCTCGTACGGTTTGGATTCATCAGGCAGAGTCAGAACTGGAGCAGTTATCAATTTCTCTTTCAAAGTTTTGAAAGCAATGTCACACTCCGGAGACCAAACGTACTTGACGTGCTTCTGGAGAAGATTTGAGAGAGGCTTCACGATCTTAGAAAAGTTTTCAACGAATCTTTGACAGTAGCTTGCGAGACCGAGGAAGCTACGGAGTTGCTTCACGTTTTGAGGAGGTTCCCAATTCACAATTGCAGACACCTTCTCAGATTCACGGCAATGCCCTTGGCAGAGATGATATGACCAAGATAAAGAACCTCATCGAGCCAAAATTCACACTTGGAGAACTTGGCGTAGAACTGGTGTTCCCTCAGCTTGTCGAGAACCAAACGCAAGTGCTTGGCATGATCTTCCTTGTTATTCGAGAAAACCAGAATGTCGTCGAGATAGACCAAAACAAAGTCATTGGTGTAGGCGTTGAAGATGAAGTTCATCATGCGAGAGAACATCGGAGGAGCGTTGACGAGGCCAAAAGACATGACAGTGTATTCATATGAACCATAGCTTGTCCTGAAAGCCGTCTTGGGAATATCTTGCTCACGGATTCGAATCTGATGATAACCCATACGGAGATCAAGCTTGGAGAATACTTGGGCACCCTTGAGTTGTTCGAACAGCTCGTTGATGTTGGGAAGTGGGTATTTGTTCTTGATGGTCTTCTTGTTCAATTGACGGAAATCAACACAAAGTCGGTCCGTTCCATCCTTCTTCTTCACAAAAAGAACACCACAACCCCACGGAGAAGAACTAGGCCGGATGAGACCCATTCTTTCTTGAACATCGAGTTGCTTCTTCAGCTCCTTCAACTCTTCAGGTCCGAGCTTGTAAGGACGCTTGCACACAGGTTCCGTACCAGGCTAAAGATCAATAACAAATTCAACTGGCCGGTGCAGAGGCATTCCTGGAAGCTCTTCTGGAAAGACGTCTTGATATTCGCAAATGACTGGAATTTGCGAGATAGCATCCAATTCACCCTTCTCATTGAGAGAAAACAAATGGATGGTATTATCCCGAGCGGCAAAGACAATTACGTCCTCAGACGAATGAGTCAATTGAATCTTCCTGGCAGCACAATCAAGCTGAGCCTTGTGCTTAGAGAGCCAATCCATCCCGAGAATAAGATCAATATCCGAGTTACCAAGAACCATTGGAGAAGCCAGAAACTTGAAATCACCCATCATGATAGAAATATCCGGAATCTCGTGGTTAGCAAGCAAACATTTACCAGGAGAGACCACTGCTAACGGACTATGCATAACTTGGGAAGTCAACTCATGCTTAGATGCAAAAGGCTTCGAGATGAAACTATGTGATGCACCAGTATCAAAAAGTACTTTTGCGGGAACATCGTTAACAGGAAGGTTACCCATGATGACATCTGACGAGTCCTCTGCCTGAGCTGCATTCATCAAGTTGACCTTGGCGTGCCTGGGTTTATGCTTGACCACAGCTGTACTTGCCGATCTGACAGGAGGAGGAGGAGGAAGACGCCTCTGGTTGAAACACTTGTTGGCATAGTGACCCTTCTGTTGGCACTTGTTGCACGTGACCTCTGAAAGCGGACGGTGGTACGGAGCACTCGATCTTGGAGCTTGAGACGAAGTCTTGTTCTGAAAGCCAGGGTTGGGTGGGTGGGAAGAACCACTGCCACCTTTGCTCTTCTGATACGGCTGACGGAACGGAGGAGGAGGAAGCCAATACTTCTGCTGCTTGGCCACTTGAGTAGAGGAAGAAGGAGTAGTGTCTCTGACTCACTTCTTGGAAGCATCACACCTCAACTGAGCAGCCTCTTGCTTCAGTGCCATGTTGTAGAACTCATCGTACCTCAAGGGCTCAAAGAGAAGAAGAGCGAGCTGAATTTCTTCTCTGAGACCACCTCTGAACTGGTATATCATGCTCTTCTCATCAGGGACGTCCTGCTTGGCAAAGCGGGCGAGCTTCTGGAACAACTTGTTGTAGTCATAGACAGACAAAGAGCCTTGCTTCAGGTTGCGGAATTCCTCACGCTTACTTTCAGTCACACTCTGAGGGATGTGATGAGCTCGGAAATCTTGACGGAATTCATCCCAAGTGATCACACGTCCACCTCTGGAATCCTTGTACTGCTGGAACCACTCTACAGCTTGATCTTTGAGCTGGAAGGAAGCGAACTTGACGAAATCTTCAGGCCTGACATTACTGCACTCAAAATGCTTACACAGACCCACAAGCCAATCGTCAGCATCGGTTGCCTCAACACAATTGCTGAACGTCTTTGGCCCATTAGCAAGGAACTGGTTCAGTGTAGCAAAGTGGTTCTGATTGTTGCCTTGATTCCCTTGATTGCCTTGATTGCTCTCTTGGAGGATTTGCATGATCAACTGCGTGTTTGCATTGGTTGCGGCCATCACAGCTTGCCATGCCTCCGGAGGAGGTGGAGGTGGTGGCGGATCAGGATTCGGAGTCATGCGCGTTGGAGGAGCCATCCTGAAGAGGTTGACATCCATTAGCACATTGATAGACAAATATTGAAGCTGAATCCAACGGAATGAAAATAGCAACATAAAGTCTTCACATCCGAACAAAATGAACGAATGCATTCCTCTTGAGATGGTCACATATCCATAAATTGCGAAGCTACGTAGAATTAGGTAGAAGAAGTAAATCAACAAGGTACGGATCAAGAATGAATAATCGGTAAGAAATCCCAATCTCCACCAATATCCGTGGAAGAAGAGCTAGAGCTACAAGAATTCCCACCTATGAAACTCCCGAACCTTTCCGGTTATGCAATCAGGTGTTGGGGATACAGGGGAAGCATAATATCTCACCCAAACTAGCAAATCCTACATCCAACTGTATCCATCCTTCAACACATAACCGAGAAAAACTTCGGAAACCATCTACCTCAACCTTCGAAAAGCATCCGTTATAAAAGTTATGGCGATACTCCCGAACTCCCGCCCCAGTACTGGGTGGCGTCGAGGTTATCTCACCAACGAACTGCATAAAAGAGATTTTCAATGTCGGCGTACTAAACTCAGGTATTCCAGAACTGCAATGATAAAATTATGATGACAACACCTCACAGCTCAACTCCCTGGGACACTTCCACTAAACCCCTGACAGGAGGCACCAAGACAATGTTCTCATCATAAAACCATCGAAACGATTCCAAGATACCCGCGTGATCCTAATTTTTTTAGTGAAATTTGAGAAGAGAAGAGTCAAAACTCTACGTCAGGATGCCTTACCAGAGCGATGAGGAGACTGGGAAGTAAAAAGAATTCCTAAGCTCTCCGATATATAATTCCTAGGGACTCAAAACATTTTTCTAGACACAACTCGGCTGCTAGAAACGATCAAGCAATGGGGTTCCTAAGGTCGGGGAAGGCTCTGATTACCAACTTATAACACCCTCGATGCGACTATATCTCCCACATGTCGAGGCACAACTTAGAGGCATACTCACATGGAAGGCATATGTCGCAAGTCAGGCAATCATCACAAACATCCCATGTAATATAGATAATAAAAGGGATAACTTAGTTGGCTTACACTCGCCACATCAATCAAGTACATAAATAACATACATCATCCAAACACTCATGGCCCGACTACGGCGCCAAAATAAAAGACAACCCAACAAGCGACATGGTCCCGATCACCCCAACTGGGCACCACTATTGATCATCAGGAAAAGACACATAGTATCGCTGAGAGTCCTCGTCGTACTCCCACTTGAGCTCAAGCGCGCCATCTGGAGTTGTATCATCTGGCCCTGCATCTAGTGTAATAGTAATCTGTGAGCCACAGAGACTCAGCAATCTCGCACCCTCGCGATCAAGACTATTTAAGCTTAATAGGTAGGGTCAGGTAAATATATGTGGAGCTACAGCAAGCGACTAGCATATATGGTGGCTAACTTATTTGCAAAAGAGAGTGAGAAGAGGAGGCAAGGCGCGAGCGAGAAACTAGAGAGCAACCTGCGCAAACATTACTCCAACACCGTGTCCACTTCCCGGACTCCGCCAAGAAGAGGCTATCACGGTAACTCACACAGTTGATTCATTTTAATTAAGTTAATGTTTAAGTTATCTACAACCGGACATTAACAAATTCCCATCTGCCCATAACCGCGGGCACGGCTTTCGAAAGTTCAAATCCCTGCAGGGGAGTCCCAACTTAGCCCATCACAAGCTCTCACGGTCAATGAAGGAATAAACCTCCTCCCGAGACGTTCCGATCAGACTCGGTATCTTGGTTCTTCAAGATAGTTCGGCAGGTTAAAAAAAGACCAGCAACACCGCCCGAATGTGCCGACAAATCCCGATAGGAGCTGCACATATCTCATTCTCAGGGCACACTCAGATTGTCCAAACTTCCGGTAGGCTAGCCCAGAGTTGCCCCTGGTAGCCACCGGCAGCTGACGAGTTGGACCAACACTCAAAGGAGCACTGGCCCGGGGGGGAGGGGTTAAAATACGATGACCCTCGGGCTCCGGAAACCCAAGGGAAAAATAGGCTAGGTGGCAAATGGTAAAACCAAGGTTGGGCATTGCTAGAAAAGCTTTAATCAAGTCGAACTATCAAGGGGTTCCCATTATAACCCAACCGCGTAAGGAACGCAAAATTCGGGAACATAACACCAATATGACGGAAACTATGGCGGCAAGAGTGGAACAAAACACTAGGCGAGAGGCCGAGCCTTCCACCCTTTACCAAGTATATAGATGCATTTAAGATAACATGGCAATGTAATGATATCCCAACAAGTAAATAATGTTCCAACAAGGAACGGTCTCCAATCTTCACCTGCAACTAGCAATGCTATAAGAGAGGCTGAGCAAAGCGGTAACATAGCCAAACAACGGTTTGCTAGGACAATGGTGGGTTAGAGGCTGAACATGGCAATTTGGGAGGCTTGAAAGCAAGTGGTAGGCATCGTGGCATTGGCATAGCAAAAGAGCGAGCAAACTAGCATAGCAAAGATAGTAGTGATTTCGAGGGTATGATCATCTTGCCTGCAAAGTTGTCAGAGTTGACTGGATCCTCGAAAGCAAACTCAACGGGCTCCTCGTTAGCGAACTCGTCTCCCGGCTCTAACCAAACAAGACAAACAAGCAACAAGAACACAATCAACCACGTGCAAGGATCAAACAAGATGATGCAAACATGGTATGCAATGCGGGATGCGATGTGGGATGCATATGCAAGATATGACAGGAAATGCATGAACCTGGGCTCAACTTGGAAAACCAAGTGTGCCACTGGAAAGATGAGATGAAATCGCTTGAAAACGATATAAAGATTACCGGAATCGGAGTTACGGTTTGGAAATGGCAAGCGATTCAAATATGACACCGATCTGCGATTTACAGCAAGTAGTCATCTAAATGCAATGAGATGAACATGCTACAACACTCAAACATGGCATCAAAATACATGGCAGGGAAGCATTCAAGATTCTTAACAAAAGTCTAGCACTGAGCCACGGCCAATTCATCCATTAACAGGTTCAAACAAGCATGGCAAAAATGCAAATGGTAAAACAGATCTCAGACTTTGTGAAATTAACACTTGTCTGGAATTTCAGACCAAGTAGCTCTCTTCGGAGCAACAAAACAACATGCTACAGGACCTGAACATGACAAAGTAAAACATGGCATGGAGCTACTCAAAGAGCTTAACAAAAGTCCCTTAGTGACCTTGAGCCAAAAGGGATCACAAAATACATTTGCAAGCATGTGAACATAGCAAAAACATAATCAGTGCCAGACTTAGTGAAAAACTGGGACATGCTGAAATCATAACTCAAGTAGGCATGTTTACGAGCTCGATGCACTCACTACGGTGCAAGTCATGGCAAGAAAATCATACGTCCATTAATAAGGCACAAAATTCAAGCTATACATGGCAAGAACAATGGCATATCATGCACGGATCAACTACAACAACATCGGCAAAATCGCAAACAAGTTGACCATCTGCCCAGATTCGCAAATTAGCAAAAGTATAGCTCAATTGACTCAAGCTAGGGTGCTCCATATATGCAAACAAAGATATGGATGGATAGAGCACTACAATATTAACAAAACTCCTTTACTGATCATCCTCAAAAGAGGCACGGATCACTAGGAAAACAACATGAACATATGGCATCATGAGATAAACAATCCCAGGACTTAGTGAAATTACTAAGTCCCTGAAAACAGAATTACCGAGTGCCTCACTTTGCAAGCTTGCACTAGACACCACACACATCACAAAAATATATGGGTTGCACCTCTGGAAAGATGACAAAACCCTTAACAAAACATATGTAGAGCTCATGGGCATATCGTGCACACAATAATCATGGCAAAAATGACAAATGTCTAAGATGGAGTAGCAGATCTGACAATAAACTCAAGTAGCCCTCTTCTAACAGCATTTTGGGCATCAAGATGAACTCAAATGAAAATGATGCAATGGAATGAAATGATTTACTCTCTGAGACGAACATTTTGATATGTTATATGCATGAATCGGAGCTACGGATGCGGAGATATAGCATGATGAATATGGGTACTTGGAGTGGAAATATCAGGGACTTAGAAGAAAAAACGACCTAGGGTTTTGGATTTCAGATCTGAGATCCGGGGCACGGATTACGAAGCACGCCGGAGCACTGTAGACGCCGGAGTCGGGGACGCGGCCGGGGCGGTGGAGCTCACCGGAGCGGTGGCGGCGGTGGCCGGCCGGCGCGGCGGGGCCGGACGAAGGGCGCGGCGAGGTTGGCGCGGAGGCGGCGGCCGTTAGCGGCGGTGGCGCCGGTGGCGCCGGCGAGAGGCGGGCGGCGTGGCGCTGGCGATTTGGGCGGCTCGGGCGGTGCGGCAGGTAGGAGGAGGCGGCGCGGGGCGATGGCGGCTCGGCCCAGGCGGCGGAGGAGGAGGGCCCTCCCTGGGCCTGGCGGGCCGGGGGCGTGAGGTGGCGGCGAAGTGGTCCCGCGGGACACGTGGCGGCGGACGGGCGCGGCGGACGTGTCCGTCCGCGGGGCAAATGTCCGGCGCGCGCGAAGACGAATGGATCTAGGGTTTTCGGGGAGAGAGGGGATCCAAATTTCGGGGGTTGTATATATAGGCATAGAGGGAGCTAGGAGAGTCCAAATGAGGTGCGGTTTTTTGCCACGCGATCGTGATCGAACGCTCTAGGTGATGTAACAGAGTTAGGTGGGTTTTGGGACAAATTGGAGGGGTATTGGGCTGCAACACACACGAGGCCTTTTCGGTCCCTCGGTTAACCGTTGGAGTATCAAACGAAGTCCAAATGATACGAAACTTGACAGGCGGTCTACCGGTAGTAAACCAAGGCCGCTTGGCAAGTCTTGGTCCAATCCGGAAATGTTCAATCCCCACACATGAAAGAAAGGTAGAATTGACCACCGGAGGAGAATGAAGCGCCGGAATGCAAAACGGACAACGGGGAAAATGCTCGGATGCATGAGACGAACACGTATGCAAATGCAATGCACATGATGACATGATATGAGATGCATGACAATGATAACAGCACACGGAGACAAAGACCCGAACCCGAGAAAATAAAATAACTTAACGCCGGAAACGGCAAGAGTTGGAGTACAAATTGGGAAAGTTATATCCGGGGTGTTACAAGGAGACTGACCAGATTGTTAAGGTCCTGAAGGGAAAAAGGAAATTAAATTCCTACTTGGTAAATCATAGGTGAAATGTTCTTTCCATAGTTGAATAACCTTTGTGTTGTCTGTTCATGTAATCAATCAAACCATTTGTTTTAGAGATCATGTAATAATTGTTTTTTTTGTTTTTTGGTTCGTAATTTTATTTGAGCACAAGTCTGTATTAATTGATAAGACTCGGAGACATTTCATTTGGATTGCTGTGCCAGACCTACAAATATGCCAATCGGGCTGAATGTGCATTCAGCAATAGTAGTAGTATAGATGGACCATAAGTGGCACGCATCGGAAAGTGCCAAGATGCTGGCTAAAAAGAGGATGTTGTTGTAGCCAAAAAAAGAACAGGGGCCTGGCTTTTGTATGTTAGTTGATATTAATTGATCCATATACTCTATAAGTGTTTATATGTCTGTTAGTTCTGTACATTCTTGGTTGATTGAGTCGGTATTTGAATCTTGATACATCACTTGTGTACATATCTAAATGGGAGTACACATTATGCTGCGTGTGACATTTGAGTTGGACATGAAGTGTTCCAAATATTCGAATTCACCATAAACTGGATTCTAGTTTCTGAATTTGAGTATCGGCATTTGTAAACCATATTCATATATGACAGTGGAATACATCTTTGTCGTTCTTTTGAAGATATATAAAAGCACATAGAATGATTTATAACGGTTCATATAGGAATACAAAATGGATTCGAATTTAGTTGCCAGAGTAAACATGGATGCTTATTGTCACAAAATTCGAAAGAAGCAGCAAAATGTCCACTCCCACGTCGGCTGCCCGAACCCAAGTGTTTGGGAGATGGAAATTACTGTCTACCCATTACACGGATAATCCATCGGCCCAATTTCCACTGCTCTAAATAGGGGTAGGTTAGTAACTTCAATTAGACGTGGCATGACCGCCTCTGAGCCCATTCCGACACGGTGGGCGTCAAACATTGGCGGCAAAACTCATTTGATTCAAGCTCGTCCAAAAGACCTCTATTTCTCCCTCCATTCCCCATTCATACACGGTGGGCGGCAAAACAAACTTGACTCGGCCGAAATCGGTGTAGGCAAATATTTTCAATAGGGGCAGGTTTGTAAATTCACTCATACGTGACACAACCGCCCTACCTGTCAGCCCTGTTCATACACCGTGGGTGCCAACCACCCTCTCCTCGCCCGAAATTGCTCTGGGCAAATATTGGCGAGATGCGAGATTACCGTCTTATTCGCAACCGACGAGACGTCCAAATTTTAAACGGGGGCCATGTTCGTAACTTTCCCATATTTTAGACAGGCCTATCCCAAAAACATGGTTCCCCGTACCTCTCCCTCCATTTTCCCATTCATACGCCGTCCGTGCTAGAACACCCCATCCCCACACCAGCCTCCGTCTACCACCCCATCCATCGCCGCTGTCCTCCACCACATCCATCGCCACCATCCTCCACCATGCCAGAGCACCTACCAAGACCGCGTCGTCCACTGCTAGAGATTGACGTTTCTCATCCACGGCGATGGACCAATAGCCTTGCATCGCGTCCTCTCGCTTCATCAGCGCCGTCGTCCTCTTTGCCAGTGCCGCTCACACGACCTTCTCTTCCACCGCAACGGGGCTTATCCCCCGATGCACCCGTCTACCATCATAGATCTGCTTCAACGCCACCGACAGCCATCGTACCCCCGATGCCTACACGGCGCCGCAAGAGAGGTGGTACTTCAGATCTCAACTTTTTGATCTCAACCAGAAAATAGATCTTAACTTGGTTACTCTACTTTCTTTTCAGCTCTTAGAATTTAGCTCTTAGTTCGAAGCAAACAATGGATGCTAAATATCATTTCTCCGGTTTGCAGCTTCAAATCTGCCATGGCACAGCCATAATACGGTTTAATTGATCATGCTTAGGGTCTAATTGATCATGTTGGTTCCATGGTGGTTTCTTTAATAGAAATCGGAGGGGAAACCCTCTTTTGCTAAAAAATATGCTTAGAGTTTCCCCCTTTGATGATCACTATATGATCAGAATACGTGCTTCGTGTCATAATAACACTGCTCCACCCATCAAGCTAAACAGAGTTGTTTAATTGGTCAGCTAAATGTTCCTAAATTAGTTTCGAAAAGGCATGTTCGCCGCTCGGGTGTGTATCTCTACAAGGTGCCCATGGTGGGCCGGCCCACCTTGGGATTTTGGGTCGTCCCAGCTGAAAGAACATGCGGTGCCCCCATGTTTGGTTTTGGTAATTGATGACAATCTCTATGGACTAATGGTTTCCTTGAGTTATATTTGAAGGTTTTGTCCATAGGCTTTTCTTGGAGTACATGTGTTGGTTTCAAGGAGAGTTTGTCTCGACCAAGGTGCTATTCAAGGAGTATTCCAAAGATTGGTCATTTGAGAGTTGAGCTTATTGCAAGCATGTCTTGAAGAAGAAGATTGTGTGATCATTCATGTTTACCTTCAAGACATCATCCAAACGAAGAGAGTTGGAAAGATTTAAGGTTGATCAAGACTAAGTCAAGAGTGAATCAAGTTGATCAACTCACAAAGAGTAGAAGATGTACCGAGAGGGATCAAGTGATCCCATGGTATGGTAAGCATTGTCCATTGCACTTTGTGTACTAACCCATGGTCTATGTGAGAGTCTATGTGGGGTTAGGTACGTGTCCATGGGCTTGCATCAAGAGGATGATATCATACAACCCATGGGAAGGATGACATCAAGTGGTGATCGTCATCAAGATTGCCGTGTGCAATTTCAAGTGGAGAATCACGAAGAGATCAAGTGCTTGAAGCTTGCCATCCATTGTGGTGTCAATGGACTTGTGAAGATGTGCCGAAGAGTGGCTCACCCATAGTGGAGTATGTGGGAGCAATCATCTAGTCTTCATCGACCCAATGCAATCAAGAAAGGTGGTCCATCTTGAGGAGGACAAGATCGCCATCATCTAACTCAAGTGGATCATGTGCAAGGCAAAGGTTTGCCCTTGATAGGTTTTCTATTTTACCGGTCTCATGGTGGTAGTTGGGAGACCGGGTTATAGGATCGATAGCCGCACTATCAAGGGGGGCTCTCAAGTGAGTAGCTTGATCATATCGTTCGTCGAGAGCTCAAACCATTGCATCCTTGCATCATGTTTCTTGGTTCCTGTTTGGTTCTCTTTGTGAGTCTTAGAGCTTATGGTCATCTTGATGACAAGCTTGAGTTCATTGAAAACGGAGTTCGCATGCGTCTTCTATGATGTTTTCGGTGTTGTAGGTTTTACCGGTCTTATCCGAGGAAGGGTCCTCACCATTTTCTTATGGGCCTTTTCTAATTTGCTTATTATTGATATTTCTTTCAAGATTGTGTTAGCCCTTGTCTCTAGCTTTCCAACAAACTTGGTTTCATCAAATTCGGAGTCCGTTTGCAAAAGTTGTGGCAGTTTTGGTGTTCTGAAAAGGCTGCAGCGGTTCTACCGCGAATTGGAGCAGATGTAATTTTTTACTACTGCTCCAGAGCAGTACTACCGCGGCTCCTACAGCCGTAGTACCGCTCCGGACCAAAATCTCATCCCAAGTCTTGCGGTGGTAGGCCCGGATGTTTTTTTAATACTGCTCGCAAGCAGTAGTACCGCTACCATTTGCGGTAGTACCGTGAGGTCGAGCGGTAGTACCGTGAGGACGAGCGGTAGTACCGCTCCGGTGGTTCTTCTGGCCTTTTGCCTCCTCGCTGTTGTTTTTCAAAGGCCTACTTCCACCCTAGCGGTAGTACCGCTCCTTGGAGCGGTAGTACCGCTCTATGCGGGCTGTGAGCATAACGGTTGGATTTTCCCCCACCTATAAAAGGGGGTCTTCTTCCCCAATGAACCTAATTCTTTTAGCTCATGTTCTTCCCCCATTGTTGACCTTCTTCAAGCTTGCTAACTCTCAATCCCTCCAATGATTCTTGCTAGTTCTTGAGGGAAAAGAGAGAGGAGATCTAGATCCACGTTTCCACCAATCACTTTCTCCTCTAAGTGAGGGGAACACCTTGGATCTAGATCTTGGAGTTCTTCATGTTCTTCTTTCGTTCTTCCTCTCATTTTCTTCCCTAGCATTAGTTGCTTTGGTGGGATTGGGAGAGAAGGACTTGGGCACTCCGTGTGCCCTTGCCATTGCATTTGGTGCATCGGTTTCAGTTCTCCACGGTGATACGTGGAAGTGAAGTTTGAGAAGCTTATTACTCTTGGGTGTTTGGGCACCCTAGAGCTTGTTCCTCTTGGGTGCCTTGGCGCCCTAGACGGTTGGTGGTGTTCGGAGCTCAATCATTGTGGTGTAAAGCTCCGGGCAAGCATCGGGGTCTCCAATTAGGTTGTGGAGATCGCCCCGAGCAATTTGACGGGTACCGGTGACCGCCCCCAAGGGTTGCCAAAGTGTACGGGTTCGGTGACTGCCCCAAGGGTTGCCATTTGTACGGGTTCGGTGACCGCCCTCAAGGGTCCCTTAGTGGAATCACGACATCTTGCATTGTGCTAGGGCGTGAGAAGATTACGGTGGCCCTAGTGGCTTCTTGGGGAGCATTGTGCCTCCACATCGCTCCAAACGGAGATTAGCATCCGCAAGGGTGTGAACTTCGGGATACATCGTCGTCTTCGCGTTCCTCGGTTATCTCTTACCCGAGCTCTTTACTTATGCGCTTTACCTTGTGATAGGCATATTGTTTCTTGTCATATATCTTTCTATCACCTAGTAGTTTATCTTGCTTAGCATAAGTTGTTGGTGCACATAGGTGAGCCTAGTTGTTGTAGGTTTTGTGCTTGACAAATTAACCGCTAGGTTTATTCCGCATTTGTTCAAGCCTAAACCGTAATTATTTTTAAAGCGCCCATTCACCCCCCTCTAGGCGACATCCACGATCTTTCACCAGCCCCTGATTCCCCTCTGTTGTGCTGCGCGCTTCCGATCTCTACTCGCCCCCAGCCGCCTGCCTCGCCGGCGACTTGCGTCCCCGGACGGCATGACTCTAGGAGGAGACACTGGACTAACAGGAGGCCAGGAGCCGCTCGCCCAACAGCGTCACTGCTGCCCGGGCGCGTCACCGTGCCTACCTTCCCAATCCGTTCAGGGCTCAGGCATGCAACACCCACCAAGCCAACCCAATTTACCCTGAGATACGTCCTCAACACTCAGCAGCCACTCCTCATACCCATTTTCTAATTGATTCATTACTCATTAGGCAGGACTGTCATTAGGGTTTGTTGTGTGCTCAGTGCTACCTACACTTAATGGTTCAGATGTATTTCAGTAATCTTTAGTACCTCTAAAGTTCACAGGGTTTTCAAAATTCCGGCCCTCGGAACAGAAACTAGTCATTTTGGATTGTTGGTCGTAGTGACATTGACCCAGATTACTACTGCAAGCCAGGTTTGTTGACAATTTTACTTGTATTTCTTACTCATTCGATATAATATCCAATTATTCATGTCGATTAGTTGCAAACAATAAGTGCTAGACAAACTTCTTCATTCAGATTTTGGACGGTCTCTTACTACAGTTACAATTCTGCATACTTGTCCTAGTAAGCTCACAAGTAAATGATTGATTCACTACATCTATGCTAGCCTTGTCATATTTGTTGTCAATATTCTTTTAGGGTGGACCACCCTGCTTCTAAATACTGGAATCATAGACATGAGTGAATAGTATTTCTCTATGTGATCTCTTCCATCATGTGTGGGTAACGAACACTGCATTGTATAGAAAGAAAGTATCATTTCCAGCTTTTACATAGGTTTCGATCTTTTACATGGAATACAATCTGCCTACTTGCTTTGTGTCGCACTACCAACACTCCACCCTTGAAGCTAAACATTACTCCACTCATAATTGCTTAGTTTATTTGTTCAAATACGAATTTCATATGATTCTAATGTTCCTACTTCAGTTTTGAAATGTGTGCCTGCCTGTTATAGAGACATAAGGGGTTTGTATTTTTGTGTGTGGTCTGGTCAGCACGGTTGGGGAGGTGAACTTTGCATATGCAGGGGTTTATAGGGAGACACTCTCCGAGTTGAATCCGCAATGCATTCCATAGATAATCTGACTACTTTTTATGTTTTCATGAATCTCAGATTCTGAACAGCATCATAATGATTATGAGCTTGCGCGCATGAAAAGAATAAAGCAGAACAATGCCATGGCTGTCAAACTTGGCATTAAGGGACTGAAATCAAGTCTAGATGCAATGCAATGCAAACGCTCTCCACCTACAGATTCATGCTCAGAATATGATCCTAACAGTGATTCTGAGCTAGAGGGAGACCTAAGTCAATGTAGCTCCCTAGTGGAGGAGTCAGAGGAAGATGCCCTATCTTATTCACCCATCAAGGTACTTGCTCTAACTTTCCAAGGTTACATTGCTCGCAGATATCTTGCAACTGATGCTTTGCATTGCTTCTACTTTGTTGAACTGCCATTAGCTTAGTTTACACATCGTGTATGTGAATATGCCCTGCCTATCCATTTTCAGTACATATTCCATCTGTCATCATACCATATTTATCCATTCAAATGTTGTTCTTTTGTATCAGACGTTCAAAAGGAAGAGGGTGATTGCTGATCGTGGAGGAGCACAAGCAAAGTATTTGGCAAAGGTAGTGGCACCTGATAAATAAAATAGCCCATTAGGTGTAGTTGCAATATCACCTGACCCACAAAATACCCCAACTCTAGCAGACTCTAGCCCTACTACACTGGTTATTTCTAATGCCCCAACTCAACAGACCCCAACTACAGCAAACAGTATGATTATGCCAGTTGACATAGTACCAACTGTACGATGCAAAACCCCCATTCCAACAAAGAGTACACCAAATCCAGTTGCCAAATCCCTTTTCGAACCAAAGAGAGCCCCAATTGCAGCAAATAGGACCCCTGTTCCATTTCTTCCTAGTTTAGAAGACGAAGCTTATGTTGTTGCCAGGAACTTTGTGCGCATCTTTCCTTCATGGAAAGATTATACCGCAGACACAAAACAATTTCCAGTCTTCCTCCGCAACTTACGCGTAAGTAATGTACTAATGTTATTCATGGTCATTACTGCATATGTTTCTGCTGACAGAAGACACAAGATTTTATTCTTTTAAATAGGCGAGGAGCAAACTGGATTGTGATGACGAGCAAGGGTTGGTTGTGCTTTTCAAGCACTCGTTGATGAAGTATCGTTCCTACCTGAGGCAAGCGCACTTCGATGGCAAGCCTCTGAACGAAATTTCTGTAAAGTCTCCGGTGCTACATTTATCCGACGGTGACTAGAATAATCTTGCTACACATTGGTCTCGGCTACAGGGTAAGGTACTGTCTATGATATCACATCACAATTTGAACTACATTTCTACATTTGCCTTAATGTCTCACTTGTACGAAAACTCTTAGCAGAAGAGCATTCGTTCTCAGTGGACCACAGAATCTTGCAACTATATTGCATACTGCATTGCTCTTGTGAGTACCTCTTGCCCTGTATGACCATACTTACTTTCATAGCTGTTTGATTATGTAGCATCACTGCACATGTTAGCCTCGTAATTGTCCATTTGGTGGACATTATAAGATCCGTATGGACTCTTACTTAAATTTAGAATCAACCCAATGCTTTTGAAGAGGTTTAGCTCTGCAGTCCTCTTGTAAGGACTGAACGTGGTCTATCAATGTACTTACATTAACAGATACTTCCTCTGTCCCATAATATAAGAACGTTTTGTATAGTACACCAGTGTTCAAAACACTCTTGTATTATGGGAAGAGGGATTGGTTCATTTTGTAGCATTCTGCATCTTATCTCCCTCGCCCACCATTTACTAAAAAAGACCAGATCTATAGTTAATCTTACCAACAAGTAGAATACACAGACAATGCCAGTGCAGAAGTGTAGCCCATTGCTCTTGTCAGTACATTTTGTCCTGTAATGCTTGTACTTCCAGGGATTGGTAGTTGATTATGTAGCATCAATCTGCATCTTATCTTCATCATCCTCTATCCCTTCCAGTATTATCATATCTATAATTACTCTCTACAAAATGTAGAGTACAGGCAATGCTTATGAAGAAGATTTTGTGCTAAAATTCTTGAGTTATCCTTCCCTTGACATGGAGAAGGGCATTATAAAGCCGGTGTTAACTGTTAATGTAAGTCAGTCCTTCTAAAGCCTTTATCCTCAACTGCTGTTTAATTTGCTCATACTCCCTATCATTTACTGCTGTTTAGTTTGCTGTTTCTACCAAAATGTATGTTCGTAAGAACCGTAAGTTCTAAGTTTTAGTTGTAAAACCAAATTCCTTATTCATACCATGCACATTACTTAATACTCCCTATATGTATGCTTGTTTTTGTGGATCTATAATCCAATGTGTGGTGAAGCAGCCCAAGTTTGCACCTTGTCATCTCCTGTTTTATCTTACTGATGTGGCTGATGATATGAACAACATGCCATGCACATTATCCAAAATAGATACACTGATTTTCTTTGCCCTTCATCTATGCTTGTTATGTTGACATGGTAATCCAGTAGTGTGGTGAAGCTCCCCGCATTATGAACAATGCCAAATTATGCTATTGATATTTTGAACTTACTCTTTATTTTCTAATTTGAAATTGGATAAAATTGACAGAACAATTATCATCTTTGTTTATACACATGCAAAACCTGCCATCTCTCTGCTTTGTTTCAAGGTGATATGCCTGATGGCATGCACAAGTCTCCTGAAGGCTGTGAGACAAACCCAACATATATTGCAGCAAAGAAGGCAAAACATCTTGAAGATAGCGAGACAACCCCAAAGTCTTGTCTTGATGTAGTGTTCATGTTACTTGAGACTAACAGTCAGACAAGCTCACAGAATTTGTTGTCTGAATCAGTTCGACTTCTTCAGTCCCAAGTTCTAGCAGAAAGGCATTCTGCAACTCAACTTTGACTTGAAGTCCTATCTCTAAGAAAGATTGCGGAGAACACCAATGAGAACCTCATTGCTAAACAACTACACCTAGAAGCTATGACCGACATGCTAGGCTGGTCTCACAGCCTTGCTCAGCAGCTTGCGCAGCAGTTCCCCCGCAAGGCTAACCTTTCTTCAACTGTCTTGGAAGTGGTCTCGGTTCAGTATTATTTTTTTACGCTACAATGGTGCCCAGTTTTTGTAATCTGCTTCTTCGTTGCGCTTTATGATCACTGGTGGCGAACTTCGATGCCCAGTGGATGTAATATACCTTAAATCCTTTATTGTATAGTGTAGGTTTATTCTTAGTTACTATGCCGTAATTTCTTTATTGTATAGAGTAGGTTTGTTCTTAATTCCTACTAGTTACTGCCATCATTCGCTATCTGAAAAAAATCAGATGTAGTTGACCGGACCGAAACATTCGACTCTAACAGGCCAGGTTTTTAGCGGGCCACAATTGGGCCGGCCTACATCTTTCTTGGGCGCGAATGATTGGGGCCTTCACACATTGCGCCAGGCCGAAACTTACATCAGCCTATATTTTAGTTGGGCCTTTTGTCGACCCAGCGCTTAGTTTGGCCCAGGTAGTGTTGGGCCATTAACAGGCTGAATATTGTACTGGCCTGTTACGGCCGAGATGAAACCACGGGCCTTTAGCAGGCCAAAATGCATGTTGGGCCTCAATTTTCACTAGTCGTCGATGGGCCTTCAGTAGGCTGAAATGTAGACCGGGCCGTTTTGGGCCCAGTTAGCTCACGGGCCGTTACCAGGCCGAACATATCTTGGGCCTCAGTTGGCCCACTGATATCATGGGCCTTTAAGAGGCCGAAATCTTAGCACATGCATCAATGGGCCAAATTACGCGACATGCCTTTAACAGGCCCAAAGTCACGTTGGGCTTAACTGTTGCCACCTTTAGCACGGGCCGTTTGTGGGCTCGATGTCCCGTCGGACCATATATGGCCCATGGGCAGCACGGGCCATTCCCAGGCCAAAAGTCACACCGGGTTGAAATGGGCCCATGTCTACATTAGGCCTCTAACAGGCCGAAAGTCACTGGGCTGTAGTTGGGCCCAAATATTCGGCAAACAATTAACGGGCCAGATCTGGCTTCGGGCCGCAAATGGGCCCAAATATTGGGCGAACAATTAATGGGCCAAATCTGGCTTCGGGCCGCAAATGGGCCCAAATATTGGGCGAACAATTAACGGGCCAGATCTGGCTTCAGGCCATAAATGAGCCCAAATAATGGGCGAACAATTAACGGGCCAGATCTGGCTTCGGGCCGTAAATGGGCCTTTATTAAGAAGGCTGTTATTGGGCTGGCCCCCTAGTACCTGATTAAGTTCTATGGGCCTTTGGCTGGGCCGACCTTTTTAACCTATATGGGCCTCTGCTGGGCCCAGCCACGTGTCGACGTATCATAGGCATGTCTCCTCCAATGGACGGGCGACATCTAGCCCACTGACGAGCTGACAGGTATTCCCTTTGGCCAATCAGAATTTTACATGTGGAAATTTCCCATTAGTTAGGGCTGTTAACGGGTTATCGGATCCAAAATCCGACCCGATAGCTTAACGGTGTTCCGTTACGGTGGATGCCACATGTCGGTCACCCTTGACCAAAGCACCTCTATGACGCACGATTTATTGTCATGGAAGTGGACACTTCCGTGATGATAATTTTGGTAATGTCATGGAACACTTCTACGACAGCACATGTATGACTATCTTGATTCTGTCATAAAATCGTCATGGATGTACATGCATGACAAAAATTTCGACCTACTGTGACAAACACGTATCATCACGGAAGTGTATTTTTTTGTAGTGGATGGAGTTTGCTGGCAAGCTATTCAGCTAATGCCGAGCCAGTCCTTTGAGTTCCAACGGGAGATACTTGATGGCATGTAGATCATCCCCTCGAGCCATGTGAATGTGGAGGAAGAAATCCTCGATCCATACCGCGGGGTCAGTAGTACCATCGTATGATTCGATGTTCATGGATTTAAACCCTTATGGGAATTCATGATCCATTACTTCATTAGTGAAGCATAGGGGGTGTGCGGTGCCTCTATGCCGGGCTATGTCACGACGCAGTTCGTACGAGTCTTCTCTGATGTGTTCGGCCCAGCCGGATTTGTTTTTGGTATATCCGGCATGACGGTCATCGTCATGTATTGGGGCGCGCCCTCGTGACCCAGAGATCGATCTTTTGTGTCCTGCTTTGTTTTCCAATACGTCTTGCAATTCCTGCGCGTTACCCCGGGCCTTGCTGTTTTTGTTTGACTAGCG
This sequence comes from Triticum monococcum, assembly GCA_034509565.1. Classification (NCBI taxonomy): domain Eukaryota; kingdom Viridiplantae; phylum Streptophyta; class Magnoliopsida; order Poales; family Poaceae; genus Triticum; species Triticum monococcum. The sequence goes on along the minus strand of CM067843.1, from coordinate 391,757,081 downwards.
ATGGGGTGTAGGCTGGACTTCGGGCTTATATGCCACTTTGTCGCGGCCACGAGGTGGCCGATCTGCCGCATCATACGCTGGAAGCGCAGGCTTTAATGCTTCCTCTTCAAGTTGGGGTAGCAACCCGAGCTTTGGGAAACTTTTTATTGGGCGCTCGAGTTCGTCTTCCTCGGCTGCCAGGACCTCAATCCATCTATCTGCTAGCAGATCTTGCTCAGCTTGAAGCTATTGTTGTTTTTTCTTCAGGCTTTTTGCTGTGGCAATAAGCCGGCGCTTGAAGCGCTCCTGTTCGATGGGATCCTCAGGCACGATAAATTCTTTGTCGCTAAGGCTCACTGTCGGTGTCAAAAACGGCGGATCTCGGGTAGGGGGTCCCGAACTATGCGTCTAAGGCGGATGGTAACAGGAGGCAGGGGACACAATGTTTTACCCAGGTTCGGGCTCTCTTGATGGAGGTAAAACCCTACGTCCCGCTTCATTAATATTGATGATATGGGTAGTACAAGAGTAGATCTACCACGAGATCAGAGAGGCTAAACCCTAGAAGCTAGCCTGTGGTATGATTGTTGTTCGTCCTACGGACTAAAACCCTCCGGTTTATATAGACACCGGAGAGGTTAGGGGTACACAAGGTCGGTTACAAAGGAGGAGATATCCATATCCATATTGCCTAGCTTGCCTTCCACGCCAAGTAGAGTCCCATCCGGACATGAGACGAAGTCTTCAATCTTGTATCTTCATAGTCTCACAGTCCGACCAAAGGATATAGTCCGGCTGTCCGGACACCCCCTAATCCAGGACTCCCTCAGTACCCCCTGAACCAGGCTTCAATGACGATGAGTCCAGCGTGCAGTGTTGTCTTCGGCATTGCAAGGCGGGTTCCTCCCCCGAATACACCACGGAAGAATTTGAATACAAGGAGTGTCCGACCCTGCAAAATAAGTTCCACATACCACCGTAGAGAGAATAATATTTTCGCAAATCTAATTTGCTGACTTGTTTTGGCAACACGACATTATGTCACGGCCCGGTGATTATTTGAACCATTTCTTTTAATAGCCCCGCACATAACGCAAGGCAGCTTTTTGACACGTCTCGTCAAAGCAAAGATCGTCCCCCCTTATCACGGGATTCTCATCAATACAGGCATGGGTAACCCAACCGCGTCTAGGACTCCTAGATTATAGGCAAGCCCCAAACGGCCACGGAGAGGACGCTTGGTATTCACCCTCTTTATAAAGGGCCAAGGTTTTCACTTTTCCCTCCCGTGCTCAATAGAATCCTTCCCGCGCCTCGAGTTCTAACACCCAAAGCCCAGGTCAGGTGCTCTGGATCTTCAATTATGTCTGGATCCAGCGTTCAAGGCCGATGGATGCCCTCCTCTATTACGGAAGAGGATATCAAGAAGTTGAGGGAGGCCAGATACCTGACCGCCGAGGTTTTGCATCGGCTGCCTGCCCGAGGGCAGGTCATCCCTACTCCTGAACCCAACGAGGACGTCGTGTTCATCTCCCACTTCCTCCGAGGTCTAGGCCTCGCTTTGGATCCCTTCGTAAGGGGCTTGATGTTTTACTATGGGCTACATTTCCACGATCTAGCCCCGGACTCCTTTCTCCACATCTCGGCATTTATTGTCGTGTGTGAGGCTTTCCTCCGCATTACCCCTCACTTTGGTTTGTGGATCAAGACCTTTGATGTGAAGCCGAAGACAATCGAGGGACAGTACGCAGCATGCGGTGGTGCTTTAACAAGCAAGATTGCGGGAGCTCCGTGGCCAAAGGGTTCTTTTCCGGAGGTGTCCGGATTATGGCAACGGGAGTGGTTTTACATCACAGCTCCCAGAAGTGCCAAGTGGGTGGCTCCCCCCGTTTTCTGCTCGGGCCCCCCACCACAACTGATGTCATGGATTAGCAGAGGGCTGAGCTGGGGTCCGGCCAAGGACGTGCCTATACTGCAAAGCCGCATTCAAGATCTCTTCGAGGGAGATTTTAATTTGGTTATGGTAATGCAAGTCATGCTGATTCGTCGAGTCCAGCCTTGCAAACGCCGGCCCCTCCACATGTGGGAGTTCAACCCAGAAGGGCCACGTACTATTCAGAATTTCCTCGGCCTAACGCACGAGGAGATGTACAAATCATTCTTCGGTCCCCAAATAGAGTGTCCGGATACTACCGAGGACGTGGTCCTGAGCAGCAACCGTACCGCCTACCAAGTAAGTAATCCTTTAGCCGAACACACCTTCTCTTATTTACCACGACGTCATTCTGACAAATCGCTCTTTGACCAGGACTGGATAACAAAGGCGAAGATGATTCAGTGTTCGGCCCCCTTCCTGAGGGTTTGGAAAATCCGGTACTGGAAAAGATGCTCGAGATAGCACCTTGCCTGGAGCCCTCAAAGGAAGACAAGGGGGGAAATAATGAGGGCGAAACCGGGCGTCCATTGCTACCTATTCCGACCGAGGGAACGAGTGCCTCCATGAGGGAGGATAACCGAGAGGGGAATCGGACATTCTCTCACCCCGGGGAAGGAAGAGGACTACCTCTGAAGATCCGGAAACCAAGGTTTCCAAGCGGGAGAAGAAATCTCCATTAGAGGGTCCTGCCTTGGAGGGTGCTCTTGCCGCACAAAGTCCGTGCGGGGATCAGCCCTCCAACGAGCTGTAAGTAATCAAAAAATACTTTAATAGTGGAGATATACTACCTTACCTCTGAGGAGAATAACCGAAGTATTTATTGCAGTTCGGATCTTAGCCCTTCTCAGTAGAGCTCGTCTTCGGGGATCTTCTTCCGGAGATGATGGAGAGCGAAACGCCTCCCCTGGACTCCTCCGCTCAAGAAGCGGGCGACCTTGAAGTGTCATCACGGAGGGCCTCTCCGGATCCGGCGAGACCAGAAGGTAATCGTATAGTCACCCGAAGTTCCCAGCGTCCGGCTCTCGAAGAGAGCAAACAGAAGAGTCTGGCACCGTCTGGTATGCGGTCCAACGTATTGAGAGAGCTGTTGGAGCGAGCGGCCATCTCAGAAGAACACCGTACATTGATGGGTACGGTGATGGGAAGGATCTCATCCGCCGAAAGCGGGTTGCATGATGCCTTTATGAGTCTACTAACGGGCTTTGAGGTACGTAAAATGATATACATTTGTGATGGTACCACACATTTTTAGGTGTGCCATGTGTAGATAGTAGCCCCTGAGACTATGGTTGTCTCCAAAAATGACGACAAATAGAGGATCGTAGTCCCAGGTAATAACCATACCGCTTTGATGTGCAGGTAGCGGGAGCTCCGGTGGCTAGCCGGACTCATGAATTTGCCGGACTGAAGCGGCAACTGGATGCGGCGGATGCCGACATCGAGCTTGTCAACAAGAGGCTTGATGAGGCACATGGTAAATGTTATTTTCAGGTGAATGCCACATAGTAAGAGCAGCATGATGCCAGTATCTTTAATATGTTGTGACTGCAGATGGAGCTGCCACTGTGGAAACCTTGCGGGCGGAACTTGCCCGAGCCAAGGAACAAGCAAGGATTAGTAATGCGGCTGCTTTGAAGGCGGCCGAAGAGTTGAAATCCAAGAAGGCCGCACATTGCGAGAGCAAAGAGAAGATGGCCAGGATGGCCATAGAATTAAAAGACACTGCCGACCGTTGCCGGTTCCTTGAAAAAGAAAACCGAGCGAAGGAACGGACCTTGAAAAGGCCACGATGGCGGACAAAGACACCCGCTCTGCTATGAGAGCGAAGAAGGAGGAGCTGCGGGAAGCCGGGGATATTGCGGCTGGGAAGCCCTTCATGCTACGGAGGAAGTTCGGAGATCCATGGTATGCCCCTCTGGATCGGCTGTGGAGTTCGGCAGATGCATATATGGACTTGGCAGCGAGCGCTGCCGATGCGGCCAAATACTTCCAAGGTCAAACATACCGTGAAGTGGACAAGCTGTTTTGGTCGCAATTCAATGTTCCAGAGCGTCCGCTTCCATTGACTGATCAGCTAGCCAAATGGGCCGAACTAAATAGGTTGTCCGGACTCACCATGAGGTCTGTCATGGATCAGCTATGGCTGGAAAAGCCAAAGCCGAACAGCTATTTCAGCTTAGTGCAATAGTTCCTTGGTGCGGTGCCGCGCATTGATGCAATGAAGAGGTCGGTGTGCATAGAAGGCTCGCGGATGGCCCTTGCCCGTGTTAAAGCATACTGGGCGGAGATGGACACTACCACTGTTGCGGCGCAGGGTTCGGCCATAGGCTGAGTGGCTGCCAAGCACTATTTCGAAGAGGTTCTCGAGGGTGCTCGTTTGATAGAGGCCCAGTGCTCGAAGAATATTATGTTTGAGTGACATGTATTCCCATTGTAAAAACAATGTTTATGAAGTTTATTTAAGGCTGTATTTATACTTTTGCCTGAAAGTAATATGATGCCTCCTGTGCGGCCGTTTATGTATATATGTATATAACCTGAAAGATGGTAGTCGTCGGCTTCGACCCCCACGCATATAATGCGGAGGAGCTCGCAGAAGACGCGTGTTCACACTTAACCCAACGTCTTGGTCCTATTAAGGAGGTGATAGCGCAGCGAACGAGGAAACCAGACTATAATGCTTTAACACTTTCACTTAGCCATAGGAGTTTTACGGTGCGGCTACTATATAGCCCCTGGTGGCTCCGCACTCTCCTGAATTCGGGGTGCGTACACGCCTGACCGGGAAACGACCCTTCGTTAAGGCGGAGGAATTCTAGCATTCCGATAGGTCATCGAGTGGTTGACCAGTCTCGCGCTATATCATGACAGTCAGTTTTCGGCTTTCTCTACTGAGGTGCTTGTCTGGATGACCCGCGGCACAATCACAGTAGTTCTCCTGGTGCCGCCTTAGCCGATAGAGCGGAACGTAAGGCAGCAAAACACAGGAGCCGGGAAAACCCAACATTTGACCAAAGACATGATTCGGAGCTGATGCATATAAGGCCAAACTCGCGACGCCGAACACTCCCTAAGGTATTCGGTCTTTATGGTATAAACCGGGCCTCAACAATGCCCTTTGTGAGAAGCCCCTGGTGTCCAGGTACGTGCATTATTCTGACGTGGCCACATGCCAAGACGCCAGCATCCTTCTCAATAGTACTGAGAATCCGAGGGATGTGTATCAACAAGAGACAGTAAGAAAGGTTTACGCAGGGTCTTAATCTAAAAAGAATCCTTGGAACAGGTCCGTGCTGCACGTTTGCGCCTGTGTCTCCATTGTGCCGTATCCTGGACGGGTGTACCACGATGGTCATCTATAAAAGAGAGAAACTTAGGTGAAAAGTTGTCGTGCAAAAAGGTAGGTTTTAAATAAACCATGTACAATTCAAGATGAGTAAAAATTGCCACTTGTCTGCGCGCGTTGAGCCCCCTGTATTTGTAATAGGGGTGTGGCCATCAAACCTGTATGAATTACATATAGCTGCGCCGGACTCGTCTAACCGTGTCTGTGGTCTTGACGACCTATCAAATGCTTTAGTTGGTGAGGCCGTTTTTAGTGTGCGGCTGCCAAGGCAGTCGCACTCTCTTCGGCGTGCAAGGATTGCCCAATATTTCCATTCATTATAATGATGCCACGTGGACCGGGCATCTTAAGCGTGAGGGAAGCGTAATGTGGTATTGCATTAAAGTGAGCGAAAGCTTCGCGTCCAAGTAGTGCTTGATAGCCACTTTGGAAAGGAGCAATGTGGAATGTTAAATTTTCGCTATGGAAGTTATCGGGGAAGCCGAATATAACCTCTAGTAGCAGGGAGCCCGTGCAATGAGCCCCTGGGTCTGGCGTTACTCCTATAAAGGTAGTATTGCTGTGGCAAATTTTCGTTGGGTCTATCCCCATTTTGCGGATTGTGTCCCGATATATTAGGTTTAGACTGCGGCCACCGTCCATCATGACTCTTGTGAAGTGGTATCCATCAATTATTGGGTCTAATACCAAGGCAGCCCATCCTGGCCGCCATATACTTGCTGAGTAATCCCGATGGTCGAAAGTGATCGGCTGAGACGACCAGTGGCAGGACTCCGCGGTGATAGGCCCTTGGGCATATTTCTCTGGGAGTGCCGCTTTGCTTCCTTTGATCACGTGTAACACGTTGACTGTTTTGACTTCTGGTGGAAACTTCTTTTGTTCCCCAGTGTCTTGCTTGAGAGGCTCACACTCGTCTTCGCTTGGTGTATCCTCCCCCTTTGTGTATGGCGTTGAGCTTGCCGGACTGCTTGAAGACCCAACATTCTCTGTGGGTATGATTAGCAGGTTTACCAGGGGTGCTATGGATCTGACATACTTTGTCCAGAATTTTGATTAGGCTGGACAGTTCGTCTCTGGCACCTTTAGAGGGCGGCTTTTGCTGACTTGGCCGAGAGCTTTTGAATCCGGCGTTTACTGCCGTGCTCTTCGTGCTGTCGTCTTTATTTCGTCGTTTGTTATTGTTGTTGCGCCGTGATTTCCCATTTCCATCTCTAGCTTCAGATGTACTGGGGTCGCTGGTGCTGCATCTGGCTAGCCAGCTATCCTCACCCGTGCAAAAGCGGGTCATGAGGCTTGTTAATGCTGCCATTGTTCTCGGCTTTTCTTGGCCGAGGTGTCTGGCAAGCCATTCATCACGGACGCTATGCTTAAAAGCTGCCAAGGCTTCGGTGTCCGGACAGTTGACTATTTGGTTCTTTTTAGTAAGAAACCTGTTCCAAAGCTTTCGGGCTGACTCTCTAGGCTGTTGAGTTATATGACTCAAATCGTCCGCATCTGGAGGTCAGACATAAATCCCTTGAAAATTTGCCCGAAAAGCGTCTTCGAGCTCTTCCCAGCTTCCAATGGAGTTTTTTGGGAGGCTTTTAAGCCAGTGCCGAGCTGGCCCTTTGAGTTTGAGGGGTAAGTATTTAATGGCGTGGAGATCGTCTCCTCGAGCCATATGGATGTGGAGGATATAGTCCTCAATCCAGACCCCAGGGTCTGTTGTTCCGTCGTATGCCTCTATGTTATGGGTTTGAATCCCTCTGGAAATTCATGGTCCAGCACCTCATCGGTGAAACATAGGGGGTGTGTGGCACCCCTGTATCTGGGTATACCGCGCTGTTCAGGTGTTTGTTGTGTTGCATCGTATGCTGGAGCACGCTTGCGTGGTCCATAGATGGATCTGGTTGTGCCGTCCTTTTGATGCGAGCCATCGTGTGGACCGCGTATTGTCTTATGTGCAGCGTTGTTTGCCGCTCTATGTTGGCCGTGAGGTCATCTATCCGGCCAGATGGCCGTTTTAATTTTTGGTTGCGGGGGATCTAAGGCCTCCTCATCGAATTCAGGTAGCAACTTTCGCTTCGGGTAGCTCTTGGTGGGGTGATTACCGCCGTACTTTGCTGTTGTGTTGAGCACTTTACTCCATCTAATTCTGAGTGTGTCTTGCGTAGCCTTGAGCCTTTGCTTCTGCTTTTTTAGACTCCTCGCAGTGGTAACGAGCCTTTGATGGGCATTCTGTTGCTCCGGGTGTCTGTCCGGTGTGATGTCATCCGGACTATTATCTTTGATAGAGTCGGGTTGTTCGGGTTGATTCTCCGTGTTGCTGTGGTCCGGCAATGGTTGACCCTGCTCTAACGCTGGGTCTGTATGATCATTGTTTCTGCCGAGGTGGGATTTGGGGCGGCGCTTACGCCGCCGCTTTGACTGCTTCTCGAGGGGACAACCCTTCGTTGCGTCCTTCCGTTCCTCGTCGTCGTCTTCTTGTGGTGTGTCCACCATGTATACATCATGTGATGAAGTGGGCGCCCAGTGCCCTGTGGGCAGTGGTTCCTGTTCATCTCCTGCATCGTCGTCCATACCATCGATGTCTTCGGAGTCGGAGTCGAGCATGTCGGTTAAGTCATCGATAGTGGCTACTGAGTGGGTGGTGGGTGGGCGGCGAATTTCTTCGTCATCCACATCCCAATCTTGCCGGACATAGTTCGGCCAGGAATCTCCTGACAAGGAGAGAGACTTTAATGAATTCAGTATGTCGCCGAAGGGCGAGTGCTGAAAGATATCCGCGGTGGTAAACTCCATGATCGGCGCCCAACCGGATTTGATAGGAACGAGCGCAGGCGGTTCGGAGTCCGTGGCCGGAGAAGTATCCGATAGTTTAACAACACGTCTCTCGTGAAGGGTAAGGTCGATATTTGGCTCGATCGCTGCTGAGGATACAACCTCCATGACAGGGTCTATCCACCCGTACATGGATGGCGCAACTGGCTCCGAATTGAGGCTCGGAACGGCTGCCGGTGCGATCTCCTGAATACGGCCCGATGGTAGAGCTGAATCGTACTCACCGTGACCGTGTGGCGCACAAGGCTGGGGCTCGAATCCGTCGAAGATCAAGTCTCCGCGGATATCGGCCATGTAATTTAAGCTTCCAAACCTGACCTGATGGCCAGGGGCGTAGCTTTCGATCTGCTCTAGATGGCCAAGCGAGTTGGCCCGTAGTGCGAAGCCGCCGAACACAAAGATCTGTCCGGGGAGAAAAGTCTCACCCTAGACCGCATCGCTATTGATGATAGAAGGAGCCATCAAACCTAACGACGACGACACCGAGGAACTCTCAATGAAAGCACCAATGTCGATGTCAAAACCGGCGGATCTCGGGTAGGGGGTCCCGAACTATGCGTCTAAGGCGGATGGTAACAGGAGGCAGGGGACACAATGTTTTACCCAGGTTCGGGCCCTCTTGATGGAGGTAAAACCCTACGTCCTGCTTGATTAATATTGATGATATGGGTAGTACAAGAGTAGATCTACCACGAGATCAGAGAGGCTAAACCCTAGAAGCTAGCCTATAGTATGATTGTTGTTCGTCCTACGGACTAAAACCCTCCGGTTTATATAGACACCGGAGAGGTTAGGGTTACACAAGGTCAGTTACAAAGGAGGAGATATCCATATCCGTATTGCCTAGCTTGCCTTCCACGCCAAGTAGAGTCCCATCCGGACACGAGACAAAGTCTTCAATCTTGTATCTTCATAGTCTAACAGTCCGACCAAAGGATATAGTCCGGCTGTCCGGAGACCCCCTAATCCAGGACTCCCTCACTCACCTCGTCTGCGAAGAGAGGAATGTAATTGTCATCCTTTGATTCTCCGTCTACTGCTTGTTCCTTGGGGCTGGCTTGCCCATCCTCCTGCTCAAAGCCTGGCTGGAGGAGATTGTTTTCGTCTTTGGCACTATTTGCAGCGTTATTGTCTCATGTGCCGGTATCGCTGTTTTTGCTATGGCGGGGCTTAGAACGGAGCCGATGACGCCGGTTCTTAGATTGCTTCTCGGGGGGATTATCCTCCGTTGCCTTATTGCCATCGCTTTCTTTGGGGGTGTCCACCATGTATATATCATACGATGAGGTGGCAGTCCAACACCTTGTGGGTGGTGGTTCCTGTTCATCTCTCGCATCGTCGTCCATACCGTCGATGTCTTTGGAGTCGAAGTCGAGCATGTCGATTAGGTCGTCGACAGTGGCTACCAAGTGGGTGGTGGGTGGGGAACGAATTTCTTCGTCGTTTGCTTCCCACTCGAGACGGACATAGTTCGGCCAAGGGTCTCCAGACAAGGAGAGAGACCGTAATGAGTTTAGCATGTCGCCTAGGGGCGAGTGCTAAAAGATATTTGCGGAGGTGAACTCCATGATCGGTGCCTAATCAGATTGGATGGGCACGGATGTGAGCGGTTCGAAGTCTGTGGTCAGGGACGAATCCGAGTGTCCGGCAACACATGTCTCATAGGAGGTGAAGTCAGTATTCGGCTCTATCACCGCTGAGTGTGCGGCCTCCTTGGCGGGGTCCATCCACCCGTCCTCGGACGGTGCGATCTGTTCTGGATTGAGGGCCGGAGTACTTACACGTGTGATCTCCCGAACACTGTCCGATGGCAGAGCTAAATCATGCTCATCGTGACTGTGTGGCGTACCTGACATGGGATCGAATCCGTCGAAGATCAAGTCTCCGCAGATGTCGGTGGTATAGTTCAAGCTTCCAAACCTGACCTGATGGCCAGGGGCGTAGCTCTCGATCTGCTCCAGATGGCCGAGCAAGTTGGCCCGCAGTGCGAAGCCGCCGAATACGAAGATCTATCCAGGGAGGAAAACCTCACCCTGGATCGCATCGTTGCTGATGATCGAAGGAGCCATCAAGCCTTATGATGGCGACACAGTGGAACTCTCAATGAAAGCACCAATGTCAGTGTCAAAACAGGCGGATCTCGGGTAGGGGGTCCCGAACTGTGCATCTAAGGCGGATGGTAACAGGAGGCGGGGGACACAATGTTTACCCAGGTTCGGGCCCTCTCGATGGAGGTAATACCCTACTTCCTGCTTGATTGATCTTGATGATATGAGTATTACAAGAGTTGGTCTACCACGAGATCGGAGAGGCTAAACCCTAGAAGCTAGCCTATGGTATGATTGTTGTTGTCCTACGGACTAAAACCCTCCGGTTTATATAGACACCGGAGGGGCTAGTGTTACACAGAGTCGGTTACAAGGGAGGAGATCTACATATCCGAATCGCCAAGCTTGCCTTCCACATAAAGGAGAGTCCCATACGGACACAGGACGAAGTCTTAAATCTTGTATCTTCGTAGTCCAACAGTCCGGCTGTCCGAGGACCCCCTAATCCAGAACTCCCTCACCCGTCATGGATTGCTTGGAGCCCGACGAAGCCCTGCTCTTGGCCGAGAACTTGCTGACAGTAGATTTCTTCTTCTTGGTAGTGGGAATCTCAGTAGGACGGGGAGGAGATAAAGGTAGATATTCAATCCCAGCGAAGGTAGGTGAGAGGGGGCGGCCGGCATGTTGGAGCAGACCCAGAGATGGGGGTGCCCGTGACCATAGTTTTCTCCTGACCATCACCACCCAAGCCCTCCGCTCCCCGCGAAAGCACATCCGTCGCCTCCTTCTGAGTAGGGACCGCTAGCACATTCGACTTGAACAGCGCACGCACCTCTGGTTCCATACCATCCCATTCGGATTGAGTGAAATGAGCATCAGTGCCACTACTGGGATTCTGACCACCCACAGAGTCATCATCATGTTTATCTGATTTACCAGAACTAGGAGGAGGAGGAGTGGTGGGGGGGGGGCTGGAACGCCTCAGACCCTTCCACCCGCACCCACGGACGAACACCATCAGAGGAAGGGAACACGTTAACCACACCACGCAGGCACAACAGATCAACACACCAGACCTTAATGCGAACATGGCCAAGTTTCTCCAGAGACTCGGAGTCCACCTCAATCGGCTTGCCAATAAGAACACCGAAAGCCATCAAGAACGGAACCAGGCGCAGACTAGCAGACACATCATCAACCAAAACCCAGACCTGAGAAAGCGGTCCCACCGCTTTGACACCACAAGCCGTAGCCGTGACAGACACCACCAATTGATTGTAAGGCAGGGTAAAGCTAGTGCATGAAGAAATCATCCTTAAGCAATCTTTGGAGGGAAACACCACATCAAACTAAGACTCAGACATATGATTCACTTGCCAATCCCAACCACCCTCATCCTAGATCCAAAGACCTTCCAGTAAGGTCTGAGGGGAGATTTTTTGGCCCAGAACGGTGACGATGGCCGCATTGGAGAGGGATGGGACCGCAGCAACCAGGGGCACCTCACTGTCAAGGTCAAAGAAGGAGCATCCAGGGAGCCCAGTCCCGTAATGCACAAAAGCAGGGGGTTTGATCTGATTTTGGCAATCAACAGTAGGATGACCTTTAGATCTACATATAAGGCAGAAGGGAGGATTGAAGCATCTTGATTGGAAATGGCCTGGTTGGTGGCATGCAAAGCATGTGAGGGAGGAGGAGGTGTTAGGTGCAGGGGCACCATGGCGAGGTGGAGGAGGTGGAGGGGGAGGGAGAGTGCCATCCCCGAGCCCCGAAGAGGAGCCATGGTCAGAGGCAGGAAAGCGGCGTGCCTTGAACTACTGGGAGGGGGGCCATAGAAGCTACGCGGAGGAGGGCGGGAGCCAAAGCCATCTCTAGAGGAGCGGAGAGGCTACCGAGGCGGAGCCACTTGGCACCGAGGGGGAGCCAGGCGTGGCTGTAGGATCGAGAAGAGGTGTCTAGAGGGGGGGGGATAGATCCTCAACAAGGAAAATTAGTAGTTTTTAATCTCTTTAAGTTGAGGTGGAGTTTTAGCACAAGTTTAAACATTCACAATACATTTCAAGCAAGCATGGCAAGAGTATATGAGTAGCGGAAAGTAAAGCATGCAAGTTGCAAGAAAGTAAAGGGATGGGATTGGAGTGTGCAAACGCAATTGGAGACACGGAGATTTTTGGCGCGGTTCCGATAGGTGATGCTATCGTACATCCACGTTGATGGAGACTTCAACCCATGAAGGGTAATGGTTATGTGAGGAGGGATCTACCCACGAAGGGTCCATGAATAAGCAACCTTGTCTATCCCACCATGGCCATCGCCCACGAAGGACTTGCCTCACTTGGGTAGATCTTCATGAAGTAGGCAATATTCTTGCCCTTACAAACTCCTTGGTTCAACTCCACAATCTTGACAGAGGCTCCCAAGTGACACCTAACCAATCTAGGAGACACCACTCTCCAAAAGGTAATAGATGGTGTGTTGATGATGAACTCCTTGCTCTTGTGCCTCAAATGATAGTCTCCCCAACACTCAGCCCTCTCTCACAGATTTGGATTTGGTGGAAAGATGATTTGAGTGGAAAGCAACTTGGGGAAGGCTAGAGATCAAGATTCTTGTGGTTGGAATGGAATATCTTGGTCTCAACACATGAGTAGGCGGTTCTCTCTCAAAAAATGAATGGTAGAAGTGCATGTTCTGATGGCTCTCTCCATGAATGGAGGATGGGTGGAGGGGTATATATAGCATCCACACAAAATCTAGCCATTACACACAATTCACCAAACTCGGTGGGACCGAATCGATAATCTCGGTCAGACCGATTTAGTTCAAAAATGTGAATGTTAGGATTTTCGGTGGAACCGATACGATCAACTCGGTGGGACGGATGTGCTAGGGTTAGGGTAAAGCCTCAACTCCGTTTGACCGATTACACAAACTTGGTCGGACCGATTTTGGTAATAAGGAAAACAGAGAGTTGGTCAAGCTAACTCGGTGGGACCAATTGCATATCTCGGTGAGACCGAAATTATTTCAACAAGCAACAGAGAGTTTCCAAGCCCATCTCGGTGAGACCGAGATCCCATCGGTGAGATCAAACTGATTAGGGTTTCTGGCAGTGGCTATGTCAAGTGAACTCAGTGGTGTTGGATAGATCAAATCAGTGGGGTCAAGTTTGACTTTTGGTTTGGGACATATTTTGATATGAGAAAGTGGTTGTGGGCTTTGGAGCATATCACTAAGCATTTTGAGCAAGCAAGCCATTAAGAAACACCTCATCCCCTTTTAAATTATTGGCTTTCCCATGGACTCAATGTGATCTTGGATCACTAAAATGAAAATGAAGAGTCTTGGGCTTTTGCCAATCCTTGTCCTTAGCTTCTTGAAGGGGTTCCACATCCTCTTGTCCATGCCATGCCTTTGTTGAACTTTCTGAAATATACTAGATAAAAGTATTAGTCCAACAAGAGATATGTTGACATTAATTACCAAAATCACCCAAGGAGCACTTGTGCTTTCAATCTCCCCCTTTTTGGTAATTGATGACAACATACATCAAAGCTTTAGATAAAGATATGCAGAATAATAAGTAAAGCTTGGGAAGGACATGTAACATACATAGGCTCCCCTACATGTACGCAATCATGTGAATATGAATATAAGAGCATGTGAATGCATAACCATGACAGAGCAAGCAATGAATTACATGTATCTTGGCTATATGCATCAGAGCAAATGCTGTAGATACAGGAACTATAACTTCATGTTCATGAGTCCTTGCAAACAATATGTACATCAGCAAGAGATCATCATGCACATGATTGTGATGCATATACTTACCTTGTGGTCTTGGGCTAGCTTTGGAAGAGATGAACCTGAGTAAACAAGGTTAGATAACACAGAAACATCTACTGAACAGAGCAAGCAGTAAACCACAAGAGTACCAAGATTGGGATGACATGTAGATAGTGGGTACTAGGTACACTACTAGATATAGACATGTCCCTAGAGTATAAAGATATGCGATGAATTCTAAGATTTCCTTCCCTTAGATGTCTTTCTCCCCCTGAATCTTATATGGGATACTAGGAGAAGGTAGGGACAAGAAAATCAGAGCAAAACGAGAACAAACAGCACAAAGCAATCATAACACATACTAACATGTCTTTCCCCTCTTAAAGACATGTGACTTCTCTCCTCTTGAATACCAAGCATCTGGGGGCTCTCTCCCTTTGATGTGATTAAGCACTCTCCCCCTTTGATGTGAGTAAGTTTTGATGTGATCTCTCTCCCCCTTTGACATCAATTTCCATGAAGGGTCTTCTAGAATGTGAGTCGAATAGGTTTGGTCATTGAGTCACATGGCGAAGCAACATATAGAATGTGATGCAGGTAGAGGACTAGAATCATTGAGTGGACCTAGAACAGATATGCAGGATGCAAATGGCAAAGTGTCTCCTCAGCATTGAAATCGGTAACACCGAGTTGTTTTCTTCGGTGGCACTAAGGTAGTTCGGTTAGACCGAAAGAGACAAACCGGTGAGGCCGAGTTCAATACATACAGAAAACAGTTGTCATCTTAGCTCACTAGGCAAATAAGATCTCACAAAGATTTGCAAGGAATTAACTGAAAGATTTGCAATGAATTGGATGCAGAGAATGTAGAAACGAACAGAGAAATTAAGGAAATCTAGATGAAGTATTTTTTTTGATTTCTGATAAAAGAAGGGGAACAAATATGCAAGAGACAGATGCGGGAACTCAGAAAAATACTAGAGAACTTCATCCAGAATTGGTCGGCGACAAAGTCACCTATGTTAGAGTATATTGACAGAGGAGTCAAGTGAGAACACTTGATCGCATGTCATACTCATCGTTTAAGCTCAAAATGGGGTTACCATTTTCCGTTTAAGCATTTTGATGTATTCACATCTTGTTGAGCTGCTTTGACCCATGACTTGTGGTAAAGCTTCTCTAAGATGGAATAACATACCTTGGGTGGTGGTGTTGATCTTGATCATGTAGTTGAACTTGTGTGGGATGCTCAAGGTTGATGTAGTTCATCAATTGTTGGGAGCACCGCTTGTAGTTTTGAGTTCATCTACCTACATGGGTTAGTTTTGCAAGGAAGAGCACTTGTGTATCCAAAAATGACAATCATGAAATTTGATATCAAATGAATCTTGATATAAAGAAATTGTCAAAGGATATGTTGAAAGGATTCATGCTTCCTTGTCTTCAACCACCATATTGTAGAGACTTGGTGATGTAGAGATTGCTCAAGATGTGAGTGGTTTGCAATCTCACAAATTTAGATTCATCCAAGTACCTACAAGGGTTAGATAGCATGCAAGGGTGCAAGTATATAACCAAGACATATGATCATCATCATAAGAGAAATATCAAGGATTAGCCATAGGCTCATGCCTTGCATGTATCCAAATGGAGTTTCTACTCCAAGTTTGAGGCATCAATGATGTTTAATTCACCTCTCAAACAGCAAAATATTTTCTCATCAAGTGGTTTGGTGAATATATCCGCCAATTGCTTATCGGTACGAACATGCTTAAGATCAATGTCCCCTTTAGAAACATGATCTTGAATGAAATGATGAAGAACTTCAATATGCTTAGTTTGAGAATGTTGCACGAGATTGTGAGCAGTATTAATAGCACTTTCATTGTCACAAAGCAATGGAACATGTTTCACATAGATCCCATAATCTTTAAGAGTTTGGGTCATCCTAAGTAATTGAGCACAACATGAACGGGTGGCAATGTATTCCACTTTGGCGGTAGATAAGGATATTGAGTTCTGTTTCTTGGAGGACCAAGACACAAGAGATCTACCAAGAAATTAACAAGTAACCGAAGTGGACTTTCTATCAACCTTGTCTCCGGCATAGTCCGAATCGAAGTAGCCAACAAGATCAAAAGAGGACCTCTTAGGATACCAAATGCCAAAATTTGGTGTATGAATTAAGTATCTCACTATCCTTTTCACAGCCTTAAGATGACATTCTTTGGGGGCCGCTTGATATCGTGCACATATGCACACACTTAGCATAATATCGGGACGGGAGGCACATAGATATAACAATGAACCAATCATAGAGCGATGAACCTTTTGTTCAACCGGCTTGCCATCCTTCGTCAAGTCAAGATGCCCACTAGTAGGCATGGGTGTATTCATACCTTTGCATTCTTGCATGTTTAACTTCTTGAATAAGTCCTTGGTATACTTTGTTTGGGAAACAAAGGCACCTTCCTTAGTTTGCTTGATTTGCAAACCAAGAAAGAACTTGAGTTCACTCATCATAGACATCTCAAACTTCTCCGACATTAGCTTTCCAAACTTTTCACTAAAATGAGGGTTAGTTGAACAAAATATGATATCATCAACATAAATTTGGCACACACATAATTCATCATTAATCCTTTTAGTAAAAAGAGTGGAGTCAATTTTTCCAATTTCAAAGCCTTTTTCAATAAGGAACTTGGTCAAGCATTTATACCACGCTCTAGGAGCTTGTTTAAGACCATAAAGAGCTTTGTGAAGTTTGTAAACATAGTCGGGTTTCTTAGGATTAACAAAGCCGGGAGGTTGTTTAACATAAACTTCCTCCTCAATTTCACCATTTAGAGAAGCACTTTTATTGTACATTTGGTACAAGTTAATATCATGGTGATTAGCATAGGCAAGTAAGATGCGGATGGACTCAAATCTAGCAACGGGGGCATATGTCTCACCATAGTCCATACCTTCGACTTGAGTGTAGCCTTGGGTGACGAGACATGCCTTGTTGCGAACCACTTGTCCATCTTCGTCTTGCTTGTTGCGAAACACCCATTTGGTACCGATGATGTTGTGGTTGTTGTCGGGCTTCTCAACCAATGTCCACACGTGGTTCCTCTCAAAGTTGTGTAGCTCTTCATGCATGGCATTTATCCAATCCAGATCTTCCAATGCTTCTTCAACCTTCATAGGTTCAATGCTATAGATGAATGAATAATGTTCACAAAAATTTGCCAAACGAGTTTTAGAGCGAGTGATTCTCCCGGTTTGGATATCATTGAAGATTTGCTCGACGGGATGGTCTCTTGTGACTCTTGCTCTAACTCGTGAGGGCTTTTGTTTGGGTCGGGGTGGAAAATCTTCTTCATCATCTTGTTCTTCCTCTCGACCTTCTTCATCGTTGACGTTGTCATTCTCTTGTCGAGGTGGAGAAGGAGGTTGATGAGGTTCATCTTGGTGTACTCCCTCGTTTTCTTCGTCGTGGTGTGTCCCACTTGTGGATGCCTCCATGTCAACTCTTGGTTCACCTTGTCGTGAGGTAGAAGCTTCCACTTGGATGGACGAAGTACTCTCCTTCACCTCTGTTGGACGAATCTTGCCAATAGACAAGTCTTGGATTGCTTCCGAAGGATCTTTGTCTCCTACATCAATTGGAAATTTCTCTACTTGTGAGCCGTTAGATTCATCAAACTTCACATCTACTGTCTCTTCAACCTTTCGGGTGAAATTGTTGTAGACACGGTAAGTGTGAGAGTTTGAGCCATAACCAAGTAGGAAACCGTCAAGAGATTTTGGAGCAAATTTAGAAAGGAGATGCTTATCAAGAGTGTAGCACTTTGAGCCGAATACACGAAAGTATCCGACTTGGGGTTTGTTACCGGTGATAAGCTCGTATGCCGTCTT
This sequence comes from Triticum monococcum, assembly GCA_034509565.1. Lineage (NCBI taxonomy): Eukaryota > Viridiplantae > Streptophyta > Magnoliopsida > Poales > Poaceae > Triticum > Triticum monococcum. The sequence goes on along the minus strand of CM067843.1, from coordinate 391,739,260 downwards.
GTCGAGTAGCTTGTGAAGATACAAGCGATTTGTTGCATGACAAGCTGTCTCAACCACTTCCGCCCAAAAGTGTTTTGGCGTCTTTTACTCATCAAGCATCGTTCTCGCCATCTCAATAAGAGTCTGATTCTTCCTCTCAACAACTCCATTTTGTTGAGGTGTGTATGTAGCCGAGAACTCGTGTGAAATCCCTTCTTTGTCAAGAAAGGTATCCACATTTGCGTTCTCGAGCTCCGTTGCGTTGTCGCTATGAACCTTCTTGATATTCACTTAAAATTGATTTTGGGCCTTCCTAGCGAAGTTCTTGAATATCTTTTGGGCCTGCGATTTATCATCAAGAAAGAACAGCCACATAAATCTTGAAAAATCATCGACTATGACTAGACCAAATGAGCTTCCACTGAGACTTTTGTAGGCATTGGGACCAAAAAGATCCATATGTAGTAGCTCGAGCGGTCTTCTCATGGTCATGATGTTCTTCATGGGGTGGCTTCCTCCAACTTGTTTTCCTGCTTGACAAGCACTACACAATCTATCCTTGCCAAATATAACATCTTTCACTCCAAGGATATGACCACATTTAATAAGCTTACCAAGATTTTGCATGCCCACATGCCCTAACCTTCTATGCCACAACCAACCTTTAGAAAATTTAGCAATTAAGCAAGTTCTAGGTTGAGCCTTTTTAGTGAAATCAACAATGTATAGATCACCTCTACGTATACCGGTAAAGACCATATTATGATTATCTCTACGAAACACTTGGCAATCTATGTGACACCCCCGATTCAATCGTACACTAATCATACACGCAAACGTGTACAATCAAGATCAGGGACTCACGGGAACATATCACAACACAACTCTACAAATAAAATAAGTCATACAAGCATCATATTACAAGCCAGGGGCCTCGAGGGCTCGAATACAAGAGCTCGATCATAGACGAGTCAGCGGAAGCAACAATATTTGAGTACAGACATAAGTTAAACAAGTTTGCCTTAATAAAGCTAGCACAAACTGGGATACAGATCAAAAGAGGCGCATGCCTCCCGCCTGGGATCCTCCTAAACTACTCCTGGTCGTCGTCAGTGGCCTGCACGTAGTAGTAGGCACCTCCCGAGTAGTAGCAGTCGTCATCGACAGTGGCGTCTGGCTCCTGGACTCCAACGGCTGGTCGCAACAATCGGATATAGAAAAAGGGGGAAAAGGGGAGCAAAGCAACCGTGAGTACTCATCCAAAGTACTCGCAAGCAAGGAGCTACACTACATATGCATTGGTATTAATGAAAGGGGGTAGTATATGTGGACTGAACTGCAGAATGCTGGAATAAGAGGGGGATAGCTAGTCCTGTCGATATGCAGTAAACAAGGTTAGATAACACAGAAACATCTACTGAACAGAGCAAGCAGTAAACCACAAGAGTACCAAGATTGGGATGACATGTAGATAGTGAGTACTAGGTACACTACTAGATATAGACATGTCCCTAGAGAGTAAAGATATGCGATGAATTCTAAGATTTCCTTCCCTTAGATGTCTTTCTCCCCCTGAATCTTATATGGGATACTAGGAGAAGGTAGGGACAAGAAAATCAGAGCAAAACGAGAACAAACAGCACAAAGCAATCATAACACATACTAACATGTCTTTCCCCTCTTAAAGACATGTGACTTCTCTCCTCTTGAATACCAAGCATCTGGGGGCTCTCTCCCTTTGATGTGATTAAGCACTCTCCCCCTTTGATGTGAGTAAGTTTTGATGTGATCTCTCTCCCCCTTTGACATCAATTTCCATGAAGGGTCTTCTAGAATGTGAGTCGAATAGGTTTGGTCATTGAGTCACATGGCGAAGCAACATATAGAATGTGATGCAGGTAGAGGACTAGAATCATTGAGTGGACCTAGAACAGATATGCAGGATGCAAATGGCAAAGTGTCTCCTCAGCATTGAAATCGGTAACACCGAGTTGTTTTCTTCGGTGGCACTAAGGTAGTTCGGTTAGACCGAAAGAGACAAACCGGTGAGGCCGAGTTCAATACATACAGAAAACAGTTGTCATCTTAGCTCACTAGGCAAATAAGATCTCACAAAGATTTGCAAGGAATTAACTGAAAGATTTGCAATGAATTGGATGCAGAGAATGTAGAAACGAACAGAGAAATTAAGGAAATCTAGATGAAGTATTTTTTTTTATTTCTGATAAAAGAAGGGGAACAAATATGCAAGAGACAGATGCGGGAACTCAGAAAAATACTAGAGAACTTCATCCAGAATTGGTCGGCGACAAAGTCACCTATGTTAGAGTATATTGACAGAGGAGTCAAGTGAGAACACTTGATCGCATGTCATACTCATCGTTTAAGCTCAAAATGGGGTTACCATTTTCCGTTTAAGCATTTTGATGTATTCACATCTTGTTGAGCTGCTTTGACCCATGACTTGTGGTAAAGCTTCTCTAAGATGGAATAACATACCTTGGGTGGTGGTGTTGATCTTGATCATGTAGTTGAACTTGTGTGGGATGCTCAAGGTTGATGTAGTTCATCAATTGTTGGGAGCACCGCTTGTAGTTTTGAGTTCATCTACCTACATGGGTTAGTTTTGCAAGGAAGAGCACTTGTGTATCCAAAAATGACAATCATGAAATTTGATATCAAATGAATCTTGATATAAAGAAATTGTCAAAGGATATGTTGAAAGGATTCATGCTTCCTTGTCTTCAACCACCATATTGTAGAGACTTGGTGATGTAGAGATTGCTCAAGATGTGAGTGGTTTGCAATCTCACAAATTTAGATTCATCCAAGTACCTACAAGGGTTAGATAGCATGCAAGGGTGCAAGTATATAACCAAGACATATGATCATCATCATAAGAGAAATATCAAGGATTAGCCATAGGCTCATGCCTTGCATGTATCCAAATGGAGTTTCTACTCCAAGTTTGAGGCATCAATGATGTTTAATTCACCTCTCAAACAGCAAAATATTTTCTCATCAAGTGGTTTGGTGAATATATCCGCCAATTGCTTATCGGTACGAACATGCTTAAGATCAATGTCCCCTTTAGAAACATGATCTTGAATGAAATGATGAAGAACTTCAATATGCTTAGTTTGAGAATGTTGCACGAGATTGTGAGCAGTATTAATAGCACTTTCATTGTCACAAAGCAATGGAACATGTTTCACATAGATCCCATAATCTTTAAGAGTTTGGGTCATCCTAAGTAATTGAGCACAACATGAACGGGTGGCAATGTATTCCACTTTGGCGGTAGATAAGGATATTGAGTTCTGTTTCTTGGAGGACCAAGACACAAGAGATCTACCAAGAAATTAACAAGTAACCGAAGTGGACTTTCTATCAACCTTGTCTCCGGCATAGTCCGAATCGAAGTAGCCAACAAGATCAAAAGAGGACCTCTTAGGATACCAAATGCCAAAATTTGGTGTATGAATTAAGTATCTCACTATCCTTTTCACAGCCTTAAGATGACATTCTTTGGGGGCCGCTTGATATCGTGCACATATGCACACACTTAGCATAATATCGGGACGGGAGGCACATAGATATAACAATGAACCAATCATAGAGCGATGAACCTTTTGTTCAACCGGCTCGCCATCCTTCGTCAAGTCAAGATGCCCACTAGTAGGCATGGGTGTATTCATACCTTTGCATTCTTGCATGTTTAACTTCTTGAATAAGTCCTTGGTATACTTTGTTTGGGAAACAAAGGCACCTTCCTTAGTTTGCTTGATTTGCAAACCAAGAAAGAACTTGAGTTCACTCATCATAGACATCTCAAACTTCTCCGACATTAGCTTTCCAAACTTTTCACTAAAATGAGGGTTAGTTGAACAAAATATGATATCATCAACATAAATTTGGCACACACATAATTCATCATTAATCCTTTTAGTAAAAAGAGTGGAGTCAATTTTTCCAATTTCAAAGCCTTTTTCAATAAGGAACTTGGTCAAGCATTTATACCACGCTCTAGGAGCTTGTTTAAGACCATAAAGAGCTTTGTGAAGTTTGTAAACATAGTCGGGTTTCTTAGGATTAACAAAGCCGGGAGGTTGTTTAACATAAACTTCCTCCTCAATTTCACCATTTAGAGAAGCACTTTTATTGTACATTTGGTACAAGTTAATATCATGGTGATTAGCATAGGCAAGTAAGATGCGGATGGACTCAAATCTAGCAACGGGGGCATATGTCTCACCATAGTCCATACCTTCGACTTGAGTGTAGCCTTGGGTGACGAGACATGCCTTGTTGCGAACCACTTGTCCATCTTCGTCTTGCTTGTTGCGAAACACCCATTTGGTACCGATGATGTTGTGGTTGTTGTCGGGCTTCTCAACCAATGTCCACACGTGGTTCCTCTCAAAGTTGTGTAGCTCTTCATGCATGGCATTTATCCAATCCAGATCTTCCAATGCTTCTTCAACCTTCATAGGTTCAATGCTATAGATGAATGAATAATGTTCACAAAAATTTGCCAAACGAGTTTTAGAGCGAGTGATTCTCCCGGTTTGGATATCATTGAAGATTTGCTCGACGGGATGGTCTCTTGTGACTCTTGCTCTAACTCGTGAGGGCTTTTGTTTGGGTCGGGGTGGAAAATCTTCTTCATCATCTTGTTCTTCCTCTCGACCTTCTTCATCGTTGACGTTGTCATTCTCTTGTCGAGGTGGAGAAGGAGGTTGATGAGGTTCATCTTGGTGTACTCCCTCGTTTTCTTCGTCGTGGTGTGTCCCACTTGTGGATGCCTCCATGTCAACTCTTGGTTCACCTTGTCGTGAGGTAGAAGCTTCCACTTGGATGGACGAAGTACTCTCCTTCACCTCTGTTGGACGAATCTTGCCAATAGACAAGTCTTGGATTGCTTCCGAAGGATCTTTGTCTCCTACATCAATTGGAAATTTCTCTACTTGTGAGCCGTTAGATTCATCAAACTTCACATCTACTGTCTCTTCAACCTTTCGGGTGAAATTGTTGTAGACACGGTAAGTGTGAGAGTTTGAGCAATAACCAAGTAGGAAACCGTCAAGAGATTTTGGAGCAAATTTAGAAAGGAGATGCTTATCAAGAGTGTAGCACTTTGAGCCGAATACACGAAAGTATCCGACTTGGGGTTTGTTACCGGTGATAAGCTCGTATGCCGTCTTGTCGAGTAGCTTGTGAAGATACAAGCGATTTGTTGCATGACAAGCTGTCTCAACCACTTCCGCCCAAAAGTGTTTTGGCGTCTTTTACTCATCAAGCATCGTTCTCGCCATCTCAATAAGAGTCTGATTCTTCCTCTCAACAACTCCATTTTGTTGAGGTGTGTACGTAGCCGAGAACTCGTGTGAAATCCCTTCTTTGTCAAGAAAGGTATCCACATTTGCGTTCTCGAGCTCCGTTGCGTTGTCGCTATGAACCTTCTTGATATTCACTTAAAATTGATTTTGGGCCTTCCTAGCGAAGTTCTTGAATATCTTTTGGGCCTGCGATTTATCATCAAGAAAGAACAGCCACATAAATCTTGAAAAATCATCGACTATGACTAGACCAAATGAGCTTCCACTGAGACTTTTGTAGGCATTGGGACCAAAAAGATCCATATGTAGTAGCTCGAGCGGTCTTCTCATGGTCATGATGTTCTTCATGGGGTGGCTTCCTCCAACTTGTTTTCCTGCTTGACAAGCACTACACAATCTATCCTTGCCAAATATAACATCTTTCACTCCAAGGATATGACCACATTTAATAAGCTTACCAAGATTTTGCATGCCCACATGCCCTAACCTTCTATGCCACAACCAACCTTTAAAAAATTTAGCAATTAAGCAAGTTCTAGGTTGAGCCTTTTTAGTGAAATCAACAATGTATAGATCACCTCTACGTATACCGGTAAAGACCATATTATGATTATCTCTACGAAACACTTGGCAATCTATGTGACACCCCCGATTCAATCGTACACTAATCATACACGCAAATGTGTACAATCAAGATCAGGGACTCACGGGAACATATCACAACACAACTCTACAAATAAAATAAGTCATACAAGCATCATATTACAAGCCAGGGGCCTCGAGGGCTCGAATACAAGAGCTCGATCATAGACGAGTCAGCGGAAGCAACAATATTTGAGTACAGACATAAGTTAAACAAGTTTGCCTTAATAAAGCTAGCACAAACTGGGATACAGATCAAAAGAGGCGCATGCCTCCTGCCTGGGATCCTCCTAAACTACTCCTGGTCGTCGTCAGTGGCCTGCACGTAGTAGTAGGCACCTCCCGAGTAGTAGCAGTCGTCATCGATAGTGGCGTCTGGCTCCTGGACTCCAACGGCTGGTCGCAACAATCGGATATAGAAAAAGGGGGAAAAGGGGAGCAAAGCAACCGTGAGTACTCATCCAAAGTACTCGCAAGCAAGGAGCTACACTACATATGCATTGGTATTAATGAAAGGGGGTAGTATATGTGGACTGAACTGCAGAATGCCGGAATAAGAGGGGGATAGCTAGTCCTGTCGATATGCAGTAAACAAGGTTAGATAACACAGAAACATCTACTGAACAGAGCAAGCAGTAAACCACAAGAGTACCAAGATTGGGATGACATGTAGATAGTGAGTACTAGGTACACTACTAGATATAGACATGTCCCTAGAGAGTAAAGATATGCGATGAATTCTAAGATTTCCTTCCCTTAGATGTCTTTCTCCCCCTGAATCTTATATGGGATACTAGGAGAAGGTAGGGACAAGAAAATCAGAGCAAAACGAGAACAAACAGCACAAAGCAATCATAACACATACTAACATGTCTTTCCCCTCTTAAAGACATGTGACTTCTCTCCTCTTGAATACCAAGCATCTGGGGGCTCTCTCCCTTTGATGTGATTAAGCACTCTCCCCCTTTGATGTGAGTAAGTTTTGATGTGATCTCTCTCCCCCTTTGACATCAATTTCCATGAAGGGTCTTCTAGAATGTGAGTCGAATAGGTTTGGTCATTGAGTCACATGGCGAAGCAACATATAGAATGTGATGCAGGTAGAGGACTAGAATCATTGAGTGGACCTAGAACAGATATGCAGGATGCAAATGGCAAAGTGTCTCCTCAGCATTGAAATCGGTAACACCGAGTTGTTTTCTTCGGTGGCACTAAGGTAGTTCGGTTAGACCGAAAGAGACAAACCGGTGAGGCCGAGTTCAATACATACAGAAAACAGTTGTCATCTTAGCTCACTAGGCAAATAAGATCTCACAAAGATTTGCAAGGAATTAACTGAAAGATTTGCAATGAATTGGATGCAGAGAATGTAGAAACGAACAGAGAAATTAAGGAAATCTAGATGAAGTATTTTTTTTGATTTTTGATAAAAGAAGGGGAACAAATATGCAAGAGACAGATGCGGGAACTCAGAAAAATACTAGAGAACTTCATCCAGAATTGGTCGGCGACAAAGTCACCTATGTTAGAGTATATTGACAGAGGAGTCAAGTGAGAACACTTGATCGCATGTCATACTCATCGTTTAAGCTCAAAATGGGGTTACCATTTTCCGTTTAAGCATTTTGATGTATTCACATCTTGTTGAGCTGCTTTGACCCATGACTTGTGGTAAAGCTTCTCTAAGATGGAATAACATACCTTGGGTGGTGGTGTTGATCTTGATCATGTAGTTGAACTTGTGTGGGATGCTCAAGGTTGATGTAGTTCATCAATTGTTGGGAGCACCGCTTGTAGTTTTGAGTTCATCTACCTACATGGGTTAGTTTTGCAAGGAAGAGCACTTGTGTATCCAAAAATGACAATCATGAAATTTGATATCAAATGAATCTTGATATAAAGAAATTGTCAAAGGATATGTTGAAAGGATTCATGCTTCCTTGTCTTCAACCACCATATTGTAGAGACTTGGTGATGTAGAGATTGCTCAAGATGTGAGTGGTTTGCAATCTCACAAATTTAGATTCATCCAAGTACCTACAAGGGTTAGATAGCATGCAAGGGTGCAAGTATATAACCAAGACATATGATCATCATCATAAGAGAAATATCAAGGATTAGCCATAGGCTCATGCCTTGCATGTATCCAAATGGAGTTTCTACTCCAAGTTTGAGGCATCAATGATGTTTAATTCACCTCTCAAACAGCAAAATATTTTCTCATCAAGTGGTTTGGTGAATATATCCGCCAATTGCTTATCGGTACGAACATGCTTAAGATCAATGTCCCCTTTAGAAACATGATCTTGAATGAAATGATGAAGAACTTCAATATGCTTAGTTTGAGAATGTTGCACGAGATTGTGAGCAGTATTAATAGCACTTTCATTGTCACAAAGCAATGGAACATGTTTCACATAGATCCCATAATCTTTAAGAGTTTGGGTCATCCTAAGTAATTGAGCACAACATGAACGGGTGGCAATGTATTCCACTTTGGCGGTAGATAAGGATATTGAGTTCTGTTTCTTGGAGGACCAAGACACAAGAGATCTACCAAGAAATTAACAAGTAACCGAAGTGGACTTTCTATCAACCTTGTCTCCGGCATAGTCCGAATCGAAGTAGCCAACAAGATCAAAAGAGGACCTCTTAGGATACCAAATGCCAAAATTTGGTGTATGAATTAAGTATCTCACTATCCTTTTCACAGCCTTAAGATGACATTCTTTGGGGGCCGCTTGATATCGTGCACATATGCACACACTTAGCATAATATCGGGACGGGAGGCACATAGATATAACAATGAACCAATCATAGAGCGATGAACCTTTTGTTCAACCGGCTCGCCATCCTTCGTCAAGTCAAGATGCCCACTAGTAGGCATGGGTGTATTCATACCTTTGCATTCTTGCATGTTTAACTTCTTGAATAAGTCCTTGGTATACTTTGTTTGGGAAACAAAGGCACCTTCCTTAGTTTGCTTGATTTGCAAACCAAGAAAGAACTTGAGTTCACTCATCATAGACATCTCAAACTTCTCCGACATTAGCTTTCCAAACTTTTCACTAAAATGAGGGTTAGTTGAACAAAATATGATATCATCAACATAAATTTGGCACACACATAATTCATCATTAATCCTTTTAGTAAAAAGAGTGGAGTCAATTTTTCCAATTTCAAAGCCTTTTTCAATAAGGAACTTGGTCAAGCATTTATACCACGCTCTAGGAGCTTGTTTAAGACCATAAAGAGCTTTGTGAAGTTTGTAAACATAGTCGGGTTTCTTAGGATTAACAAAGCCGGGAGGTTGTTTAACATAAACTTCCTCCTCAATTTCACCATTTAGAGAAGCACTTTTATTGTACATTTGGTACAAGTTAATATCATGGTGATTAGCATAGGCAAGTAAGATGCGGATGGACTCAAATCTAGCAACGGGGGCATATGTCTCACCATAGTCCATACCTTCGACTTGAGTGTAGCCTTGGGTGACGAGACATGCCTTGTTGCGAACCACTTGTCCATCTTCGTCTTGCTTGTTGCGAAACACCCATTTGGTACCGATGATGTTGTGGTTGTTGTCGGGCTTCTCAACCAATGTCCACACGTGGTTCCTCTCAAAGTTGTGTAGCTCTTCATGCATGGCATTTATCCAATCCAGATCTTCCAATGCTTCTTCAACCTTCATAGGTTCAATGCTATAGATGAATGAATAATGTTCACAAAAATTTGCCAAACGAGTTTTAGAGCGAGTGATTCTCCCGGTTTGGATATCATTGAAGATTTGCTCGACGGGATGGTCTCTTGTGACTCTTGCTCTAACTCGTGAGGGCTTTTGTTTGGGTCGGGGTGGAAAATCTTCTTCATCATCTTGTTCTTCCTCTCGACCTTCTTCATCGTTGACGTTGTCATTCTCTTGTCGAGGTGGAGAAGGAGGTTGATGAGGTTCATCTTGGTGTACTCCCTCGTTTTCTTCGTCGTGGTGTGTCCCACTTGTGGATGCCTCCATGTCAACTCTTGGTTCACCTTGTCGTGAGGTAGAAGCTTCCACTTGGATGGACGAAGTACTCTCCTTCACCTCTGTTGGACGAATCTTGCCAATAGACAAGTCTTGGATTGCTTCCGAAGGATCTTTGTCTCCTACATCAATTGGAAATTTCTCTACTTGTGAGCCGTTAGATTCATCAAACTTCACATCTACTGTCTCTTCAACCTTTCGGGTGAAATTGTTGTAGACACGGTAAGTGTGAGAGTTTGAGCAATAACCAAGTAGGAAACCGTCAAGAGATTTTGGAGCAAATTTAGAAAGGAGATGCTTATCAAGAGTGTAGCACTTTGAGCCGAATACACGAAAGTATCCGACTTGGGGTTTGTTACCGGTGATAAGCTCGTATGCCGTCTTGTCGAGTAGCTTGTGAAGATACAAGCGATTTGTTGCATGACAAGCTGTCTCAACCACTTCCGCCCAAAAGTGTTTTGGCGTCTTTTACTCATCAAGCATCGTTCTCGCCATCTCAATAAGAGTCTGATTCTTCCTCTCAACAACTCCATTTTGTTGAGGTGTGTACGTAGCCGAGAACTCGTGTGAAATCCCTTCTTTGTCAAGAAAGGTATCCACATTTGCGTTCTCGAGCTCCGTTGCGTTGTCGCTATGAACCTTCTTGATATTCACTTAAAATTGATTTTGGGCCTTCCTAGCGAAGTTCTTGAATATCTTTTGGGCCTGCGATTTATCATCAAGAAAGAACAGCCACATAAATCTTGAAAAATCATCGACTATGACTAGACCAAATGAGCTTCCACTGAGACTTTTGTAGGCATTGGGACCAAAAAGATCCATATGTAGTAGCTCGAGCGGTCTTCTCATGGTCATGATGTTCTTCATGGGGTGGCTTCCTCCAACTTGTTTTCCTGCTTGACAAGCACTACACAATCTATCCTTGCCAAATATAACATCTTTCACTCCAAGGATATGACCACATTTAATAAGCTTACCAAGATTTTGCATGCCCACATGCCCTAACCTTCTATGCCACAACCAACCTTTAAAAAATTTAGCAATTAAGCAAGTTCTAGGTTGAGCCTTTTTAGTGAAATCAACAATGTATAGATCACCTCTACGTATACCGGTAAAGACCATATTATGATTATCTCTACGAAACACTTGGCAATCTATGTGACACCCCCGATTCAATCGTACACTAATCATACACGCAAATGTGTACAATCAAGATCAGGGACTCACGGGAACATATCACAACACAACTCTACAAATAAAATAAGTCATACAAGCATCATATTACAAGCCAGGGGCCTCGAGGGCTCGAATACAAGAGCTCGATCATAGACGAGTCAGCGGAAGCAACAATATTTGAGTACAGACATAAGTTAAACAAGTTTGCCTTAATAAAGCTAGCACAAACTGGGATACAGATCAAAAGAGGCGCATGCCTCCTGCCTGGGATCCTCCTAAACTACTCCTGGTCGTCGTCAGTGGCCTGCACGTAGTAGTAGGCACCTCCCGAGTAGTAGCAGTCGTCATCGATAGTGGCGTCTGGCTCCTGGACTCCAACGGCTGGTCGCAACAATCGGATATAGAAAAAGGGGGAAAAGGGGAGCAAAGCAACCGTGAGTACTCATCCAAAGTACTCGCAAGCAAGGAGCTACACTACATATGCATTGGTATTAATGAAAGGGGGTAGTATATGTGGACTGAACTGCAGAATGCCGGAATAAGAGGGGGATAGCTAGTCCTGTCGATATGCAGTAAACAAGGTTAGATAACACAGAAACATCTACTGAACAGAGCAAGCAGTAAACCACAAGAGTACCAAGATTGGGATGACATGTAGATAGTGAGTACTAGGTACACTACTAGATATAGACATGTCCCTAGAGAGTAAAGATATGCGATGAATTCTAAGATTTCCTTCCCTTAGATGTCTTTCTCCCCCTGAATCTTATATGGGATACTAGGAGAAGGTAGGGACAAGAAAATCAGAGCAAAACGAGAACAAACAGCACAAAGCAATCATAACACATACTAACATGTCTTTCCCCTCTTAAAGACATGTGACTTCTCTCCTCTTGAATACCAAGCATCTGGGGGCTCTCTCCCTTTGATGTGATTAAGCACTCTCCCCCTTTGATGTGAGTAAGTTTTGATGTGATCTCTCTCCCCCTTTGACATCAATTTCCATGAAGGGTCTTCTAGAATGTGAGTCGAATAGGTTTGGTCATTGAGTCACATGGCGAAGCAACATATAGAATGTGATGCAGGTAGAGGACTAGAATCATTGAGTGGACCTAGAACAGATATGCAGGATGCAAATGGCAAAGTGTCTCCTCAGCATTGAAATCGGTAACACCGAGTTGTTTTCTTCGGTGGCACTAAGGTAGTTCGGTTAGACCGAAAGAGACAAACCGGTGAGGCCGAGTTCAATACATACAGAAAACAGTTGTCATCTTAGCTCACTAGGCAAATAAGATCTCACAAAGATTTGCAAGGAATTAACTGAAAGATTTGCAATGAATTGGATGCAGAGAATGTAGAAACGAACAGAGAAATTAAGGAAATCTAGATGAAGTATTTTTTTTGATTTTTGATAAAAGAAGGGGAACAAATATGCAAGAGACAGATGCGGGAACTCAGAAAAATACTAGAGAACTTCATCCAGAATTGGTCGGCGACAAAGTCACCTATGTTAGAGTATATTGACAGAGGAGTCAAGTGAGAACACTTGATCGCATGTCATACTCATCGTTTAAGCTCAAAATGGGGTTACCATTTTCCGTTTAAGCATTTTGATGTATTCACATCTTGTTGAGCTGCTTTGACCCATGACTTGTGGTAAAGCTTCTCTAAGATGGAATAACATACCTTGGGTGGTGGTGTTGATCTTGATCATGTAGTTGAACTTGTGTGGGATGCTCAAGGTTGATGTAGTTCATCAATTGTTGGGAGCACCGCTTGTAGTTTTGAGTTCATCTACCTACATGGGTTAGTTTTGCAAGGAAGAGCACTTGTGTATCCAAAAATGACAATCATGAAATTTGATATCAAATGAATCTTGATATAAAGAAATTGTCAAAGGATATGTTGAAAGGATTCATGCTTCCTTGTCTTCAACCACCATATTGTAGAGACTTGGTGATGTAGAGATTGCTCAAGATGTGAGTGGTTTGCAATCTCACAAATTTAGATTCATCCAAGTACCTACAAGGGTTAGATAGCATGCAAGGGTGCAAGTATATAACCAAGACATATGATCATCATCATAAGAGAAATATCAAGGATTAGCCATAGGCTCATGCCTTGCATGTATCCAAATGGAGTTTCTACTCCAAGTTTGAGGCATCAATGATGTTTAATTCACCTCTCAAACAGCAAAATATTTTCTCATCAAGTGGTTTGGTGAATATATCCGCCAATTGCTTATCGGTACGAACATGCTTAAGATCAATGTCCCCTTTAGAAACATGATCTTGAATGAAATGATGAAGAACTTCAATATGCTTAGTTTGAGAATGTTGCACGAGATTGTGAGCAGTATTAATAGCACTTTCATTGTCACAAAGCAATGGAACATGTTTCACATAGATCCCATAATCTTTAAGAGTTTGGGTCATCCTAAGTAATTGAGCACAACATGAACGGGTGGCAATGTATTCCACTTTGGCGGTAGATAAGGATATTGAGTTCTGTTTCTTGGAGGACCAAGACACAAGAGATCTACCAAGAAATTAACAAGTAACCGAAGTGGACTTTCTATCAACCTTGTCTCCGGCATAGTCCGAATCGAAGTAGCCAACAAGATCAAAAGAGGACCTCTTAGGATACCAAATGCCAAAATTTGGTGTATGAATTAAGTATCTCACTATCCTTTTCACAGCCTTAAGATGACATTCTTTGGGGGCCGCTTGATATCGTGCACATATGCACACACTTAGCATAATATCGGGACGGGAGGCACATAGATATAACAATGAACCAATCATAGAGCGATGAACCTTTTGTTCAACCGGCTCGCCATCCTTCGTCAAGTCAAGATGCCCACTAGTAGGCATGGGTGTATTCATACCTTTGCATTCTTGCATGTTTAACTTCTTGAATAAGTCCTTGGTATACTTTGTTTGGGAAACAAAGGCACCTTCCTTAGTTTGCTTGATTTGCAAACCAAGAAAGAACTTGAGTTCACTCATCATAGACATCTCAAACTTCTCCGACATTAGCTTTCCAAACTTTTCACTAAAATGAGGGTTAGTTGAACAAAATATGATATCATCAACATAAATTTGGCACACACATAATTCATCATTAATCCTTTTAGTAAAAAGAGTGGAGTCAATTTTTCCAATTTCAAAGCCTTTTTCAATAAGGAACTTGGTCAAGCATTTATACCACGCTCTAGGAGCTTGTTTAAGACCATAAAGAGCTTTGTGAAGTTTGTAAACATAGTCGGGTTTCTTAGGATTAACAAAGCCGGGAGGTTGTTTAACATAAACTTCCTCCTCAATTTCACCATTTAGAGAAGCACTTTTATTGTACATTTGGTACAAGTTAATATCATGGTGATTAGCATAGGCAAGTAAGATGCGGATGGACTCAAATCTAGCAACGGGGGCATATGTCTCACCATAGTCCATACCTTCGACTTGAGTGTAGCCTTGGGTGACGAGACATGCCTTGTTGCGAACCACTTGTCCATCTTCGTCTTGCTTGTTGCGAAACACCCATTTGGTACCGATGATGTTGTGGTTGTTGTCGGGCTTCTCAACCAATGTCCACACGTGGTTCCTCTCAAAGTTGTGTAGCTCTTCATGCATGGCATTTATCCAATCCAGATCTTCCAATGCTTCTTCAACCTTCATAGGTTCAATGCTATAGATGAATGAATAATGTTCACAAAAATTTGCCAAACGAGTTTTAGAGCGAGTGATTCTCCCGGTTTGGATATCATTGAAGATTTGCTCGACGGGATGGTCTCTTGTGACTCTTGCTCTAACTCGTGAGGGCTTTTGTTTGGGTCGGGGTGGAAAATCTTCTTCATCATCTTGTTCTTCCTCTCGACCTTCTTCATCGTTGACGTTGTCATTCTCTTGTCGAGGTGGAGAAGGAGGTTGATGAGGTTCATCTTGGTGTACTCCCTCGTTTTCTTCGTCGTGGTGTGTCCCACTTGTGGATGCCTCCATGTCAACTCTTGGTTCACCTTGTCGTGAGGTAGAAGCTTCCACTTGGATGGACGAAGTACTCTCCTTCACCTCTGTTGGACGAATCTTGCCAATAGACAAGTCTTGGATTGCTTCCGAAGGATCTTTGTCTCCTACATCAATTGGAAATTTCTCTACTTGTGAGCCGTTAGATTCATCAAACTTCACATCTACTGTCTCTTCAACCTTTCGGGTGAAATTGTTGTAGACACGGTAAGTGTGAGAGTTTGAGCAATAACCAAGTAGGAAACCGTCAAGAGATTTTGGAGCAAATTTAGAAAGGAGATGCTTATCAAGAGTGTAGCACTTTGAGCCGAATACACGAAAGTATCCGACTTGGGGTTTGTTACCGGTGATAAGCTCGTATGCCGTCTTGTCGAGTAGCTTGTGAAGATACAAGCGATTTGTTGCATGACAAGCTGTCTCAACCACTTCCGCCCAAAAGTGTTTTGGCGTCTTTTACTCATCAAGCATCGTTCTCGCCATCTCAATAAGAGTCTGATTCTTCCTCTCAACAACTCCATTTTGTTGAGGTGTGTACGTAGCCGAGAACTCGTGTGAAATCCCTTCTTTGTCAAGAAAGGTATCCACATTTGCGTTCTCGAGCTCCGTTGCGTTGTCGCTATGAACCTTCTTGATATTCACTTAAAATTGATTTTGGGCCTTCCTAGCGAAGTTCTTGAATATCTTTTGGGCCTGCGATTTATCATCAAGAAAGAACAGCCACATAAATCTTGAAAAATCATCGACTATGACTAGACCAAATGAGCTTCCACTGAGACTTTTGTAGGCATTGGGACCAAAAAGATCCATATGTAGTAGCTCGAGCGGTCTTCTCATGGTCATGATGTTCTTCATGGGGTGGCTTCCTCCAACTTGCTTTCCTGCTTGACAAGCACTACACAATCTATCCTTGCCAAATATAACATCTTTCACTCCAAGGATATGACCACATTTAATAAGCTTACCAAGATTTTGCATGCCCACATGCCCTAACCTTCTATGCCACAACCAACCTTTAGAAAATTTAGCAATTAAGCAAGTTCTAGGTTGAGCCTTTTTAGTGAAATCAACAATGTATAGATCACCTCTACGTATACCGGTAAAGACCATATTATGATTATCTCTATGAAACACTTGGCAATCTATGTGACACCCCCGATTCAATCGTACACTAATCATACACGCAAACGTGTACAATCAAGATCAGGGACTCACGGGAACATATCACAACACAACTCTACAAATAAAATAAGTCATACAAGCATCATATTACAAGCCAGGGGCCTCGAGGGCTCGAATACAAGAGCTCGATCATAGACGAGTCAGCGGAAGCAACAATATTTGAGTACAGACATAAGTTAAACAAGTTTGCCTTAATAAAGCTAGCACAAACTGGGATACAGATCAAAAGAGGCGCATGCCTCCTGCCTGGGATCCTCCTAAACTACTCCTGGTCGTCGTCAGTGGCCTGCACGTAGTAGTAGGCACCTCCCGAGTAGTAGCAGTCGTCATCGACAGTGGCGTCTGGCTCCTGGACTCCAACGGCTGGTCGCAACAATCGGATATAGAAAAAGGGGGAAAAGGGGAGCAAAGCAACCGTGAGTACTCATCCAAAGTACTCGCAAGCAAGGAGCTACACTACATATGCATTGGTATTAATGAAAGGGGGTAGTATATGTGGACTGAACTGCAGAATGCCGGAATAAGAGGGGGATAGCTAGTCCTGTCGAAGACTATGCTTCTGGCCGCCTCCATCTTGCAGCATGTAGAAGAGAGTAGATGGTAAGTTCACCAAGTAACATCGCATAGCATAACCCTACCCGGTGATCCTCCCCTCGTCGCCCTGTGAGAGAGCGATCACCGGTTGTATCTAGAACTTTGAAGGGTGTGTTTTATTAAGTATCCGGTTCTAGTTGTCATAAGGTCAAGGTACAACTCCGGGTTGTCCTTTAACCGGGGGACACGACTATTCGAATAGATCAACTCCCTGCAGGGGTGCACCACATTTCCCAACATGCTCGATCCCTTTTGGCCGGGCACACTTTTCTAGGTCATGCCCGGCCTCGGAAGATCAACATGTCGCAGCCCCACCTAGGCACATCAGAGAGGTCAGCACGCCAGTCTAAACCCTATGCGCGCAGGGGTCTGGGCCCATCGCCCATTACACACCTGCATGTTGCGTACGCGACCCGTGAGCTGACCTAGCAACCTCCATTACAAAGGAAGTTGCGTTACGCGGTCCAACCTGACGCGCGCCGCTTAGTCGCTAACGTCACGAAGGCTTCAGCTGATACCACGACGTCGAGTGCCCATAACTGTTCCCGTGTAGTTGGTTAGTTGATAACCCACAAGTATAGGGTATTGCAATAATTTTCGAGGGTAGAGTATTCAACCCAAATTTATTGATTCGACACAAGGGGAGCCAAAGAATATTCTCAAGTATTAGCAGCTGAGTTGTCAATTCAACCACACCTGGAAACTTAATATCTGCAACAAAGTATTTAGTAACAAAGTAATATGATAGTAGTGGTAGAGATAGCAAAAGGTAACGGTAACAAAACTAATGTTTTTGGTATTTTGTAGTGATTGTAACAGTAGCAACGGAAAAGTAAATAAGCGAAGAACAATATATGGAAAACTCGTAGGCAATGGATCGATGATAGAGAATTATGCCGGATGTGGTTCATCATGTAACAGTCATAACCTAGGGTGACACAGAACTAGCTCCAATTCATCAATGTAATGTAGGCATGTATTCCGAATATAGTTATACATGCTTTATGGAAAAGAACTTGCATGAAATCTTTTGTCCTACCCTCCCGTGGCAGTGGGGTCCTAGTGGAAACTAAGGGATATTAAGGCCTCCTTTTAATAGAGTACCAGACCAAAGCATTAACACATAGTGAATAGATGTACTCCTCAAACTACGGTCATCACCGGGAGTGGTCCCGATTATTGTCACTTCGGGGTTGCCAGATCATAACACATAGTAGGTGACTATAGACTTGCAAGATAGGATCAAGAACTGATATATATTCATGAAAACATAATAGGTTCAGACATGAAATCATGGCACTCTGGTCCTAGTGACAAGCATTAAGCATAGAAAAGTCATAGCAACATCAATCTCAGAACATAGTGGATACTAGGGATCAAACCCTAACAAAACTAACTCGATTACATGATAAATCTCATCCAACCCATCACCATCTAGCAAGCCTACAATGGAATTACTCACGCACGGCAGTGATCATCATGAAATTGGTTATGGAGGATGTTGATGATGACGATGGCGACGGATTCCCCTCTCCGGAGCCCCGAACGGACTCCAGATCAGCCCTCCCAAGAGGTTTTAGGGCTTGGTGGCGGCTCCGTGTCGTAAAATGCAATGAATCCTTCTTTTCTATTTTTTTTCCACCCGAAAGCAAATATATAGAGTTGGAGTTGAGGTCGGAGGAGCTCCAGGGGGCCCATGAGGTAGGGGGCGCGCCCAAGGGGGCAGGCACGCCCCCACCCTCGTGGCTAGGGTGTGGTCCCCCTGATCTTCATCTTTTGCATGGATTTTTTTATTATTTCCAAAAAGACGTTCTGTGAAGTTTCAGGTCATTCCGAGAACTTTTGTTTCTGCACATAAATAACACCATGGCAATTCTGCTGAAAACAACGTCAATCTGGGTTCGTTCCATTCAAATCATGCAAGTTAGAGTCCAAAACAAGGGCAAAAGTGTTTGGAAAAGTAGATACGACGGAGACGTATCAACTACCCCAAGCTTAAACCTTTCCTTGTACTCAAGAAATTCAGTTGAAAAACTGAAAGTGATAAGAAAAACTTTTGCAAACTCTGTTTGCTATGTAATGCCAGCATTCAAGTTTTCAGCAAAGATTATGAACTAACCATATTCGCAATAATGCTCAGGTCTCATGTTTACTCATATCAATGGCATAATCAACTAGCGAGCAATAATAATAAATGTCGGATGACAACACTTTCTCAAAACAATCATAATATGATATAACAAGAAGGTATCTCGCTAGCCCTTTCTGAGACCGCTAAACATAAATGCAGAGCACCTTTAAAGATCAAGGACTAACTAGACATTGTAATTCATGGTAAAAGAGATCCAGTCAAGTCATAGTCAATGTAAACTAACAGTAATGAATGATAATGACAGTGGTGCTCTCCAACTAGTGCTTTTTAACAAGAGGATGATGACTCAACATAAAAGTAAATAGATAGGCCCTTCGCAGAGGGAAGCAGGGATTTGTAGAGGTGCCAGAGCTCGGTTTTGAAATAGAGGTGAATAATATTTTGAGCGGTATACTTTCAGTGTCAACATGACAACCAAGAGATGGAGATATATTCCATGCTACATACATTATAGCCGGTTCCCAAACAGAATGGTAAAGTTTATACTCCCCCTCCACCAACAAGCATCAATCCTTGGCTTGCTCGAAACAACAAGTGCCTCGTACTAACAAGAGTCCTAGGGGGAGTTTTGTTTTCAATTATTTTGATTTGATTTGCATAAAGCATGGGACTGGGCATCCCTGTGACCAGCCATTTTCTCGTGAGTGAGGAGCAGAGTCCAGTCCTCTTGAGAATAACCCGACTAACATGGAAGATACAGACAACCCTAGTTGATACATGAGGTATTCGAGCATATGAAACATGATATTTATTTGAAGGTTTAGAGTTTGGCACATACAAATTTACTTGGAATGGCAGGTAGATACCGTATATAGGTAGGTATGGTGGACTCATATGGCATAACTTTGGGGTTTATGGGATTGGATGCACAAGCAGTATTCCCGCTTAGTACAGGTGAAGGCTAGCAAAAGACTGGGAAGTGACCAACTAGAGAGCGACAACAGTCATGAACATGCATTAAAATTAATCAACACTGAATGCAAGCATGAGTAGGATATAATCCACCATGAACATAAATATCGTGAAGCCTATGTTGATTTTGTTTCAACTACATGCGTGAACATGTGCCAAGTCAAGTCACTTAAATCATTCAGAGGAGGATACCACCCTATCATACCACATCACAACCATTTTAATAGCATGTTGGCACGCAAGGTAAACCATTGTAAGATCCTAGCTAATCAAGCATGGCACAAGAAACTATGATCTCTAGTTGTCATTGCAAACATGTTTATACATAATAGGCTGAATCAGGAACGATGAACTAATCATATTGACAAAAACAAGAGAGGTCGAGTTCATACCAGCTTTTCTCATCTTAGTTAGTCCATCATTTATTGTCATAATTGCCTTTCACTTGCACGACTGAACGATGTGGATAATAATAATAGTGCATGTGCATTGGACTAAGCTGGAATCTGCAAGCATTCAATAAACAGGAGAATACAAGGCAGTATGGGCTCTTTTGTCAGATCAATAATAATGCATATAAGAGCCAATTCAACAATTTAATCATGGTCTTCTCCTATCGACCCCCAAAGAAAAGAAAAGAAATAAAACTATTTACACAGGAAAGCTCCCATCAAGCAAAACGAAGAACATGAAATCTTTTTGGGTTTTCTTTTTAATTACTACTACAAGCATGGAAATTAAAACTAGCTAAAAGTTACAACTATTTTTTTTGTTTTTCTTAAGGTTTATTAAACACACAAGAAGAAAGCATAAAAAGGAAATAAACTAGCATGGATGATACAATGAAAAAGTATGAGCACCGACATCTAACAATGAGTGTGTGAACATAAATGTAATGTCGGTGAGAAATACATACTCCCCCAAGCTTAGGCTTTTGGCCTAAGTTGGTCTATGGCCACGGCTGGCCTGGCAGATATCTATAGTAATAGTTGGGGTCGTACTGCGAAGAAGAAGACTCTGATTGCCACTGGTTGGCAATCATCTCCGGATCCCACTGGTAATTAGACTGTCGTGGAGGATCAATGATACGTCTCCAATGTATCTTTAATTTTTGTTTGCTCCATGCTATATTATCTACTGTTTTGGACATTATTGGGCTTTATTATCCACTTTTATATTATTTTTGGGACTAACCTATTAACCGGAGGCCCAGCCCAGAATTGCTGTTTTTGCCTATTTCAGAGTTTCGCAGAAAATGAATATCAAACAGAGTCCAAACGGAATGAAACCTTCGGGAATGTGATTTTCTGAACGAACATGATCTAGGAGACTTGGACCCTATGTCAAGAAATAAAGGAGGAAGCCACGAGGTAGGGGGCACGCCTACCCCCCCAGGCGCGCCCTCCACCCTCGTGGGCCCCCTGTTGCTCCACCGACGTACTCCTTCCTCATATATATACCTACATACCCCCAAATGATTAGATCCGGAGCCAAAAACCTAATTCCACCGCCGCAACTTTCTGTATCCACGAGATCCCATCTTGGGGCCTGTTCCGAAGCTCCGCCGGAGGGGGCATCCATCACGGAGGGCTTCTACATCAACACCATAGCCTCTCCGATGAAGTGTGAGTAGTTTACCTCAGACCTTCGGGTCTGTAGTTATTAGCTAGATGGTTTCTTCTCTCTTTTTGGATCTCAATACAATGTTCTCCTCTTCTCTTGTGGAGATCTATTTGATGTAACCTTCTTTTTGCGGTGTGTTTGTTGAGACCGATGAAGTGTGGGTTTATGATGAAGATTATCTATGAACAATATTTGAATCTTCTCTGAGTTCATTTATGTATGATTGGTTATCTTTGCAAGTCTCTTCAAATTATCAGTTTGGTTTGGCCTACTAGATTGATCTTTCTTGCAATGGGAGAAGTGCTTAGCTTTGGGTTCAATCTTGCGGTGTCCTTTCCCAGTGACAGTAGGGGCAGCAGGGCACGTATTGTATTGTTGCCATCGAGGATAACAAGATGTTTTTATATCATATTGCATGAATTTAGCCCTCTACATCATGTCATCTTGCTTAAGGCGTTACTCTATTTTCATGAACTTAATACTCTAGATGCATGCTGGATAGCGGTCGATGAGTGGAGTAATAGTAGTAGATGCAGGCATGAGTTGGTCTACTTGTCTCGGACGTGATGCCTATATACATGATCATACCTAGATATTCTCATAACTATGCTCAATTCTGTCAATTGCTCAACAGTAATTCGTTCACCCACCATAAAATACTTATGCTCTTGTGAGAAGCCACTAGTGAAACCTATGGCCCGGGGTCTATCTTCATCATATTAATCTTCCAATACTTAGTTATTTCCTTTTCTTTTTATTTTGCTTTTATTTTACTTTGCATCATTATCACAAAATACCAAAAAAAATTATCTTATC